>CM028369.1:21682859-23027859 GCA_016624345.1 Platycodon grandiflorus
GTATAATCGAATAGTAAATTAGTTGAAAAATGAAGTGGAAACAGCGTCGCCTACAACATTGAGCTTGTTAATCAACAGGCAGATAATGACATTGCTGTTTTTGCGTAAAATGGACCATCTTATTGTCTGGTCTGGTGACGGACAAAAGTTTGGTTTCGTGGAAAACCATGGACTTGAATTACTTGGTAAAGAAATGTTCGTTTAAATGTTTATGAAAAGATTGGAAAAAATAAAATAGAATGGACAAGTTTTCTAGAAGGGTTTTTAAACCTATGTAAATGTACACAGTACTCCTAATACCCCGTAGGCTGAGGAGCAAAGAGAAATTCGTTCGAGGAGGGCTTGCATCTGATTACTGCCAATTGGTGAGGTAATAACTTATCAAAGTGGTGATCGGTAGTTGGTCCGAGAGGATAATCAGCCACACTGGAACTTGGCATTCATTTTCAAGAGTGTTCAATTTTAAACAAAATTTGTCGTAAAATAAATGTTAATTTTTTATTAAATTTATTGAATTCACTTTTGTGAAGTACGATGTTTTAATATAGACTTGCAATAATATAAGGTGGATACTAAGAAAATTTATGTATATTTGATATTAAAATTATTTAAAATTAATCTTTAAATTTTCTTGAAAAATTAAAAATAAACACTCATACGATTCATTTGAAATGTCTACCAAACAGCTCCTTACAGGTTTTTGTGCAAAATGATTAGTTTGGCGTTATTGATACTAGGGGTGATCATGGTTCGGTTCGGTCGAGTTTTCTAAAAATGAAGAAGAACTAGAAGCCAGGAGCCAATACTCCGGTTCTTAAAAATTTAGAACAGGAACACCCAAGATGTATGAGAACTAATACATTGGTCCGATTCAGGATCAACCCAAAATGTATGAGAACCAGAACCAGGCCAATACTTTGGTTCTTAAAAGCTTAATATAAACAAATAATAAAATCTAATACTTGAAACAAAGATTAAAAAATATTTCATAATAGTAAAACATTGGAAATACAAACTAGTTCACAAAAGGAAAAAAATAAAAGATAGTACATTCAACAATTAAAATGTTTGGAGTCATAGCATTACAATCTAGTTCATGTGACAAAAAAAAATAAAGATAGTACATTCAACAATTAAAAATTTATTGTTGAATATTACAAAAAAGAAAAGAAATAGAAATTTACTATTTATATTTAGGGTTAGGGATAAAAATCATAAATTATAAAATATTAATTTATTAATATATATATATATATGTAAAATAGCTATTAGTCCAGTCGGTTCGAACCGATTAATAAGTTTCAAAATCGGGACCGAACCAATTGGCCAATTCCACTAAAATTAGAACGGAACCAAACCAACATGAATTGATTTGGTGCGGTTCTATTAATCCTATCCGATTTTGAAAAATTATGCTCACTCCTAATATGAACACGATTTAACACAACTCTTTGAAGAATATATATATTGACAACTCACCACATAAATTATACCAATAAAATTATAATATATATATATATATATTTTATATTTATATTTAAATATTTGTCATTTTCATGATGAAAAAAATATTATATGACGTGAGGTGTAGATGATGTACCAATTAACCAACGTAACAAGTTGACTAACGAAATGGGTATTTTATAAGTAGTCTTTGCCAATCTCATGCTAATGAAACGGGCAAGGAAAGTGAAGCAACCTCTCGTCCAAACCCAATCATTCATGTTTCAAATTTGTTTAGAGAGTAATGATTTTATTTCATTATTATTTTCTATACGAAGTGTGAGCATGTTCAAGAAAATTTGTTGGTAAGAGTCGAATACGGGACGTCGTGTGCTAAATGTATCACTCCACATAGGAACTTAGTAATAGTCAAACCACTGAACCAATTCCTTGGATTAATTCTATTTTATCATTATACAATAGTAATGTTCAATTTAAGTAAAAAAGAACTCTGGTATTTATTTTCATTTTTATATACATCGTCTCAAAATAATAATCGAGCACCTATTATTTAGAAAATACTATATTCAATATGGATGGCAAAAGTTTTTATTTAGAGAATGAAAAATAGATCAAAGTTTGGAAAACATCAAATGATATGGCCTTAACATTTCAAATTAAGAGGATGAGTAATACTCCCAAGCTTCGTCTAAAAAAAATAGTCCATTTCCAAATAAGATAAAGTTTTTAATGTACTTTTTTGAAGGTACAAACAAGTAAAACAACGATCCTAGAAAGTATGACATGTCAAATGAAACTAGACGAAGGGAATAATAATCTAAACATTACTATACTTGATAAGAAGGTAAGACCTTTGATAATACACAGAAAGTAATAATAATAATATTGGAAAGAATTGTTTGACATTGGTGCTCGATAACATCATGGAGAGAGAACTATACTTTCCATTATTAGGTTCTTGCAGTTGACTTGCAAAAACGGCTTCGTGTTTCCACACTGGTCATCTGCAAATTGTAGTGTCCGACCTTTATTTATTGAGTAATATTATAATTGTAGCCAAAATATCAGACATGATTTTAATTTTGAAATTGTTCAGTCAAGAATATTTAAATTCATACTATCAATATTTAATAATAGTTAAATAATTTCAACCAAACCAATCAATGACTGACACATCAATCTGGAGCTGTTTTTTATTTGTAACAACCATAGTAGAGCACATTACTTTCTTGTGTTTAGCAAACACTTGAACTCCCACCATTAGATACGTAACAACATCCACAACAATCATGCATACTCTACATTACTCTCTATGACCTCGTTTTTGTTTTAATCACTCTAACAAAAAATTCACTCTAATTAATAAACACCCTTTATACAAACATCTAAAAACCTCGAATTTGTATATAGTCCAATTAAATCTCTCTAATCTTAACTAATAAACATTGATTTACGTATTGGTTGGGCGGGAAGAAGAATGAGATGGGAATGGAAGTGATGTTGCATTTGCGGGTGAACTCTCGAAATTCTTTTGGATGTTTGGATATCCGGCTTGGCTAAGAACGCGAAATAACAAAGAACACACAAACTAGGGTGAATGAAGGGGCTGACTCGCTATTGCTTCCGCATGAGAGTAAGAACTTGCTTGCTAATTTGATAGAGTTTTAGCTTGTGAATAGTGAACATACTTGGCCAAGGACTTACTTGACTTTTATAATGGACTTGAGTGATTAGTGGACTTATTTCGTTGGGATATCGATCCCTTTAATTAAGGGAGAGTAACTCGGGTTTGATTGGAGCCCATCCTTGGTTTCTAGCGAGATCTGGCACGACTGGCGTGGTCCCGAGATTGCGGCTCGTGTATGTATGATCCTTTCCCTCGCTTGGTCTTGTTACGCCCGTGCCCTCAATATCGGGCGGGATTTTGAACTTGTGTTATCACGAACTATTGGATTCGAGGATTTTATATGATCTCGAATGCGTATACATTTTATTTAGTACTTCTCGAAAATAAATATGTATACAAACGTTATATTTTTGTGTTATTCCTCTCTTTTTGAATCGTCTGATAAACATTGTGTAATTTTTATCTTTTTAAAATTAAATTATGATGCAAGCGTTTTGTGCATCGGGATGCACAAAGTTATACAATAAAAAGTATTTTTGTGCATCACGATGCACAACCTCATATAATAATATTGCATCATTCTGTATAATCTCAATAATATTTTTTCAAATTTGCCGGAGGTGCACTCGATCCGTTTCAATAGGTTTGTAAACAAATTACTTTTGAATGCGTGATAATAAATATTGTGTAATTTCTATCTTTTTTGAAATTACGCTTTGATCAAGCGTTTTGCATCACGATGCACAAAGTTGTACAATAAAGTACTATTTTTGTACATCATGATGCACAACCTCGTATAATATGTGCATCGTGAAGTCAAATCTTCTTTATAATCTCAATAATATTTTTCATTTACGAGGTGCGATCTATTTCAATAAGTTTGTAAACAAACTACTTTTCATTTTCCTTGTTTTGTGGACCTTGTTTACGCAAACTTTAATTTCACATTTGTGTTGATGATTTTTGCAGTTCCGTCTGCTTACTATGCGCATTTGGCTGCATTTAAAGATCAGAGATAATGTGAAGGATGTCATTTTCTATTGCTAAGTAGAAAGCTTGACAAGACTTTGGTGTTGGTTCTATTGAGATCAAAACTAATCGTTGGCCGGTTGGAGTAGTGTTAAATCTTTTTCCATGACCCATGTTAAGGGATTGCACTCCTTTGAGTAGTATTAGAGATGGATTATATTCTTGATAACTTTTGTAATAACAATAGAAATTAATAAAAATTACAATTATTATAGTTGACGATGCATAAAACAACACTTCACAATGCACATATTATACTGAAAATAATACTGTTATAATTGATAATGTATAAAATTATACTTGAGGATGCATATTTCTTAACATAAAATATACTGAAAAATGTACTGTTATAATTGACGATACACAATTTACACTTAAAAAAACATTTTACGATGCACATATTATACTGAAATAATACTGTTAAAATTGACGATGCAAAAAATTATACTTGACGATGCACATTTCTTAACACAAATTTATACTGAAATAGTATTGTTATAATTGATGATGCATAAAATTACATTGACGATACACATTTTTTAACACAAATTTATACTAAAATAGTATTGTTATAATTGACGATGCACAAAATTACATTGACGATACACATTTCTTAACACAAATTATACTGAAATAGTACTGTTATAATTGACGATGCACAAAATTATACTTGACGATTCACATTTATTAACACAAATTCACAAAATTACATTGACGATGCACATTTTATACTGACGATGCACATTTTTAACACAAAAATTACAAAATATATTGACGATGCACAAAATCGCACACATGACGATGAACAATTTACACTTAAAAACGTCATTTGTTGTCACGGGGCGATCTTGGAACAAATAGCCAATTTATCATTTAAAATTGATTTAAGCGGTTGAAAACAATTATAGTTGACTTAGCGATTGTAAATTATCTAAATGAAACCGGTTACAATTTTTCCAAATAACAAGAACACATATAAGACTAAGAGACACCAACACTTGCTTTTTCATGCTCCGAAGGTTACTCGTCATAATTAAGTTTAGGACCAAAAGGATGGTAATAGAACATGGATAACAAAGGAGAGTGCAATAAGGCGGACCGTGTTTCACACTTCAAAGTTCTTATTAGGATAATACTGCTCTCTTAACTACTACGAATTGCATATTTTGTAATTTTTAAAAATAAATAATAAAATATAAGTTAAATTTTTATTTAAAATTGTGTAAGTTCGACTCAAGAAAATCGTACAAAACAATAACTTAGGAAGGGATGAAGTATTAGTTCGTGGCAATTACTTGAGTCAACGACTTTATGGTTGCAGGGTATCACTTTGGTAGATCCATTGTTTTCTCAAAATATCATCACAAACAGAGACTCGACTAGAATAATCTTTCAGAAACTCAATCCATGAATAGTACATTGAGAATTACTAGTAACATTTTATTTTTTAAAACATATTCCCTCCGTTACATGAAAGTTCACTATATTATTTTGGGATAAATTACTTAAAGAGTCCACTTTTAAAAAACTTATACTTACAATTTTCATAGTCTTTCATCTTTACCCTCTACTTGTGTTGTAATAATTTTGATTGTGTTTAAATATTTTTGTAATTACGACTAAATCTAATAACACTAATATATTCCTTAATAATTAGACTTTTCAAACGTGAATTTTTTGGGTGGAACGGAGGGAGTATAAAAAAATTGAACAATTGTCTCAAAAACAATGGCTCCAATTTTATGATTGCTAGATGGCTGTTTGAGTTAAGAAGAGTTTTTTGACTTCACGGAGCGAACAGTACAACTCGGCAACTTGGTTTTTACTTGTACACTACACTTGCCGATCCAGCCACGTTACACTTATTATTAATTAGGTGTTCGTCATTGATTGAGTCATTAATTTTACAATAAAGCAAAATTATTAAGTCCAACATTGTAATAAGTCCACGTTACATTAAGTTAAGGTTTCATACCTAATATTAAAAATAAAAAATAAAACCAAATATGGTAGTCTACGTATATTTATACGTATCATTCTAATTTTATCGGATGTTCCGAAAAGACGTAACATTTGGATATTAATAAAGGAAGCCACGGTTAACTAATGAGTCCAGCCAGGTTAAACAAGTTGTTACAGTACCTATGAGACTGATTTCACTTCCTAAAAGTAATGACTTAAAACTATGAGTAATGCGTAACTTAAAGTGTGCACTAAATAATCATCAATACAAGTTATCATCTTTTGATTCTTAAATGGTTTGTGATCCTACCATTTAAAAATCTTCTAACCAACTAAAAGATGTCACCAAAATTTTTTGGTGCACATCATTACTCTAAAACTATTTCCTTAGTTACTAAATTTGGTGTGTTAAAACTCCTACTTGGTTCCAAAATAAGTGTCATTTTAATAAAAAAATTGTCCCAAAATAAGTGTTTTTATAGGATTTCTAGAAACATTTTTTCATATTCTACCAAAACTACCCTTATTTAATACTTTTATTAAAAAGTTATTAAGAGGAGAAAAAAAATATTCATACAACTTATCTATAATAAATGAAATTAAATAATTAAGATTAAATCGATTTATGTAAGTTTTCTTGATATGTATGCAAATTACAAAAATGACACTTATTTGGGACAGAGGTAGTACTTTGTTGATTCGAAATAAGTGAACATATTTGTTTATAACCATATTTAAAAATTAACACTTATTTTACAATAAATAAATATTCCCCTTCCATCTAAAAATCTACGTTTAAAACTCTAAATATTAAGAAATACACACACGCATTGATGAGACATAATTTTTACGGGGCTTTGCAGACATCTTAACAGGAAATCACATCTCCCACTCCCTATAAGGTTACGGTGTCAGTAGCGGTTTTTGCACTCCTAACTCGAATGGTTTATGTGGTGTATACATAGCGGGTTTTGCATAAAACCAAGTTTGAACATATAAGTACCACAGCTAGCTCAAGAGTACTTCATATTCGCATCGGTATGTATTTATAGCTTTGAACAATAATTTGGATAAGTATGGCTTTTGTGTGCGGGGGACACCACGAACTTAATAGGTGTTTTGAGTAGGCCCGGGTCTAGGAACAATTATGTCTCATATGAATCATCAATCTCAAATTAAATAAGAAATTTTTTCAGAAACGGAGGGAATATTAATTTTGTATACGATGATGAATATAAAAATATACATTTGAATAGTGCTAGAAATAGAACATCTTGGAATCTTAATTAAATTTCCGGACACCTTCAACTGAATCATTTCTGGCCGGCAAATAATCAATTTTAAAGGAAAAGGTTGATTGAATACTACAAAAGAGTAATAGTCTTGGTCTTTGTCTTCATCACATGATGTCGATGCCTATCTACATCTTAAAGTTCCATCAATCAACCACTTTTGCAAGTGCCCGTGAATTTCCCAGAAAAGGTGCATTCCTCCTTCCTCAGTCGCACTGTGGAAGTTTAATTTGTTCCATCCCAACTTTGATATTGTTTTTGCTAAATTTAATAAATAAATAAATAAATAAAATGGTTCGTGTTGGCATGCCTATATGCATAATTGTCAAAATGGGATACATATTGAGTATCAAAATTCTATCTCTATAATACGTATTGTATGATAAGTATCGAGATAAATGTAAAATAAATCCTGTATTAGTTTTGAGATTTAAATTTAAATCATGTGTTTTTATTTTTTGCAAATTGAACATTCACCTATTTATTTATTTTTAATCAAAACCTTCAGCCAACTTCCTGTTAAAATAATTGACGGAAGACTGATTTGACAAACCACGTAGATCTTACGAGGAAATGGCGGAAAATTATTCCAAAAAATTCTTGTACTATTTTTTATTTTAAAAAAGGCTGTTAAAGAATTTTTAACAAAAATATTTTAAAAGAATCTTGTACAATTAATATATTTTCAAAATAAACTCGGTAGTTTCTTTAATATCTTTTCATAATAAACTATGATCATTGATTATTGAAATAAAAATTAATATTGAGTTTATTGAAACCAATTATAATCAATTTAATATCAACCACATTGCTATATATTATTAAATTAATATTTTAAAATGTTATTATTTAAATTAATTTAATTTTTTAATAAAATATCTATTATTTTCTAAAATTTTAGTAGACAAATGCCTTAATAATATTATTTTCTTATAATGGAATATGAGATGAGAGTTATGAGCATGATTGACTAAATATATTTATTCAAAAAATAAAAATAGAAAAATAATAAGTAAAAATTAATCACTCTCTAAAGGAAACACGTAGCAAACTATACCTTTGTCCCAAAATAATTGTCATTTTAGTAATTTGCACTGATTTAAAAAGCATACATTAAGACCGATCTACCCTTGTTTAAGCTCATTTGTTGTAGATAAGTTGCGTGAGTATTTTTTTTTTCCTCTTAACAACCCTCTTTAATGATGGTAGTAAATAAGGACATTTTGGTAGATTATAGGAAAATGTTTTTGAAGTTCTATAAAGACAATTATTTTGGGACAAAAACTTTGCTAAAATAATAATTATTTTGGGACGGTGGTAGCAATATTTACAATAAAATTAATTAATTTTATATAATGTGTAATGAATCAAACAAGTAAGTATATTTTTAAGAATAGAGGATTTTTTTTTAGTATTATTATGAGTTACAGTAGGAAAGCAAATAAGTAATTATTTTAGGACGGGCTATTTTTTTTAGTATTATTTTGTTTTACGTATTAAAAAGTTAGCGTGTGTGTGTGTGTGACAGAAATGCATTTAAGTACTTCTTCATTTCCTAAATATTATGGAGTAATTGTTATGTTTGATTGGACACAAAAATTAAAATAAACTAATTTTATTATGAAAATTAATACTCCTTTCGTTCATAAATAATTGTCTTCCTTTTATTTTTTATTCGTTCCAAAATAATTATCTTGTTTCTAAACCTTTCTTTTAAGGAAAACACTTGGTGTTGATGAAATGGGTATATAAATACCAATAATTTACAACATTCTAGGGTTTATTTTGAAAATAAATTAATTGTACAAGGTTCTTTTTAAAATAATTTTTTAAAAATTCGTTAACGGCAAAGTTTTTTAAAATCATAAAATAGTACAAGGTTTTTTGGAATAATTTTTTCGCCATTTCCACGTAAGATTCACGTGGTTTGCTAAATCATTCGTCATTTGTTTTAATAGCAAGTTGACGGAAGGTTTTGATGAAAAAAAAAAGGTAAGGTTCAATTTGCAAAAATAAAAATACATGGTTAAAATTAAAATCTCAAAACTAGTACAAGGTTTATTTTATAATTATCTCGATAAGTATAGTAAGATACGCTAATTAAACAATAATTAATAAAAATAGATTCTCCAACGACTAAGTTTAAACTTCATATTGTAACTTGGTATTAAGAGCATCTTCAATGCTATCATCTAATTTTTTCCATGTGACATATTTAAACAAGAGACATCTTTCATATGTGCTAAAACTTTAAAAGCTAGAGAGTCCTCTTTCTAAACGTGTCAACGCAAGACTTCTTTACCTTGTTTTATAATTATTTATAAAAAGTAAAAATAAAAATTACTCCTATCAGAATCGATTGACGGTAAAAAATAAAAATAAAACTGATCAGAATGACGTGGATGAAAAGACATCCTCTAGGTGACCCTTTATAAGTAAGGGATCACGTAGAGAATGTCTTCCCAACTAAATGCCACATCATCTCCACCTCATCATTAGAGGTTTCCATTGGAGAAGATTTTTTTTGGGAAAATCTATCTTTCCTATGTGTCTATCATTTTTTACTAAATAGATAATTGCATTGGAGAAGCTCTAAAAAACTAAAACAAAATAAGTTTTAAACAACTGAACTATCCCAAAAAAAAAATCCAAGAAATTATACGTAATTAACTCAATTTCAAGTTCTAACAAGACTAAGAAGAGGAAGAGAAGTAAAGCCTAAATAAATTGAAAGCTTGATAATAACCCAAAAAAGATTAAGAGAAAAAGAAAATATATCAAAACAAAAATTATTCACAAGTAAACTTTTAGGTTTAAAGTACTATTTTTTTTTTATAAGTTAAGTTTAAAGAACTATTAAATTCATACTTTTTTGAAAAGAAAATTTCAAGATGTATTTTTTTCCTTTAATTTTGTCTTCACTCTTCAACATATATGAACTCTATTCTATCAACAAGGGTTAATTTCTTTTAGTGGAGGATCAGGGAATTGGACGATGGACCACAAATTAGATTTGGGTTTAAAATAAGAGGTAATGAGAATTGGTAATTTTGTATCGTATTGCGATACGAATTGCGTATCGTACGATATGCTAAGTGTATTATACGCTACGATGCAATATGATCATGCGATATATATATCTAAATAGCTAATTTTCGTATCATATCGTATCGTATAATACGTATCGTGTAATGTACGATATTAACAACTATGCCCGATGCGATCAGTTTTGTGGTTCGTGATTTTTATTATAGTTAATTTTTATTTATTTTTTCTTATTTTTCTCTCTCTGCATCTCTCTAATTTATTTTATTCAACCATTACAAACTACGGAAAGCGTGACAAAGTAAAATACAAATCATCTATTTTCTCGATACAAGAAAATGAATAGAATCGAACCCTTGATAATAAATTAATAAGGATTTGAACCAACAACAATTTCAAGAATTTTCTTGGAGGCCTAATTAATTTGCCATTTCGATTAGCAAAGCGCTTTGGGGTTCCTTGTACATTCTTTAGTAGCGTCTTTCTTGCAACGAAAATTCTACGAGCTGAATTCAAAAACTAAAACATGCTTATAATTAAGTTAGTACTCCTCCGTCCGGATAAATGTTCTAGTTGATAAAACACATGAATTAAAAACATAATTAATGATGTGTGACCATCATACCTATGGACATTAATTGAGTTCAACTACTTTTGAGTTTGTTTGTGATGTATTATATTAAATAAAACTTTAAGGGTATATTAAGAAGAATGGTAGAGAATATGTAGATCAAAAGTCTTTAGGAACATTAGTTGAACATCTCAAAATAAAAAGTAGGAACATTTATCTGTGAAGAGGGAATATATCATATCGGTTTTTCTCTTACTCGTAAAACAAACAAAGGAAACTTGAATAAACATTTGGTCATTTCTAGAGTCTAAGTTTAACTTTGCTCGTGCTAAGTGCTAAGTAGTCATAATTTTCGAATACTTGGACAAGCATACAACTCTATGAATCAATTACAACCCTAATTACAAGCACGGCTCTAGTCGATCGGGAACCTATAAATGATTTATATTTTCGATTACAACCCGAATATCAACTCTTGCATAGTACCAATAATGGCTTTCAATAACAATTCACAAATGCTTGCCTGAGGGATTTAAGTGTCATAACTTGTTAACTAACACATCTGTAAAGTGATTTTCTTTTCCATAACGTATAGAAGTTTCTATAGGCAATGTGATTCACCTTCATGGTATCCTTACACTCGGATAATTAGGCCGTTTGTTTTAAGGAAAATAACTTTCGGAAAATGATTTCGAAAAATGAAAATGTTCTATTTTCGTTTTGGTAAATCTTTGAAAATATGTCGGAAAACATTTTCCGGTGTTTGGCAAACTCATGAATTTTTACGGAAACATATGTGCAAAGGTGATATTAGGAGAAAATGGAATGAACAAGTTTTGGAAAATGACTTACGGAAAAAATCCGTAAGTCATTTTCCGGAAAGCTTCATTTTCCGTTGACTTGGAAAACATCTTACATTGACTACATTTTCCAAATGTTACCAAAGACCGAAAATAAGGAAAACGTTTTCGGAAATCATTTTCCGTGAAACAAACGAGCCTTTGTTAGTACTTTGAAATATCGGTATTCCAAGATCTGCTAAAATAAAGGGGCATATTTATTTTCAACACTATCAAAATATTTTACTGTAATTTTTCTTTTGTTTTGGAATAATGACTTTAACATCCTACTAATTTATTGATGAGATTCATCAGGTCAAATCAACTTAAGCAAGTTTAGATCGTTCTCACACAATCTATCCATATTCCAGAAAGACACCAACTTTTCAAACTTTGTTAAATACTTTTTCTTTTGAAAAATAGAGTAATATATATACAAGATTGAGTAAATGTCTTGTTTAATAATTTGATTTAAAAAAATAAAAACTACAATGTATAAAAGTTAGTAAAATATGGGATGCATATAATATGTTAAAAGAAATGTACAAGTTTTATACGGTATTTTTTTCAAAGTTACGGCGAAATGTTCGGTATAATAATATGTAAACGGTAAAGTACTTTTATATGTTTGTACGGATATAATACGAATATGGTTGAAATGTATGGGACTACGTCGTATTCGTATAAAATTCTTTATATATTTATTATTTTTAGGTTTAAATATCTTAGTATTTTCACATTTATACACTCTCAATGCTATTATTTACATATTATTACCGATTTATCACAAAATAATTGTGTTAATAGCTAAATGAAATCATGATTAAATATATATAATCTTATGTGTGTAATTCAAAAAGTATGAGTGCTAACAAATAATATTACTTAGACTTCATAATTAATATTTCATGTGAAATATCTTCTTTGATCAATTTGAACAAGATTAATAATATAAATCGAATAATTGAAATATTAAATTTGAAGTACTATACGTTTAAAGTTCTATACATGTATTATACTATTCAACCCAAAAGTATAAATATTTTTAATTAAGTTTAGTTTGAATATGGTAAACAAAAGTATTTTTTAATTATTCGTATGTATGTATATTATAGGCGTACTATACGCAAATTTATTAATTATGATGTATAGAACCTCATACTAATTTAATTACGCATAACCCCTCGCCTATGGGTCGAGTTTGATTTACCCTCCTCAACTACTAATTGAAGTAGTGTATCCCCTCAACTATAGCAAAAACATTTTCTTAAATTGCACCTTCTATTTAGACACTGCGGTTTGAATTCACAAAATTTGTCCACCAAAGACTCACGTCACTATCTGTACGTATGATATTTACCATAATATTTAAAATAAAGATAAAAAATTATTTTAATGACCATCTTTATGTACAAAGATGATATTAGAACAATAAGGGTAATATAGTTAATTAAAACACCAAAAATGTACTATGATTAAAAAGAATGTCCAAAGATGGTCTCATGAGTCATACGTGCATTTTACGTTAACTCAAATGATAATGATTAAACGAAGCTACAATTAAAAAATGCTATAGTTGAGGGAGCATATTGCTTCAATTGGTAGTTGAGGAGGAAATTCAAACCCAACACATAGTTGAGGGGTGTTATTTATAATTTACCCTTTAATTTATTGAAGGAGAAATTATACAGCTAATGGTAAGAGTTTAGAATGATGAAGCAAAATAATGATGTTAAGCGTTGACCTAAGGGTATATGCCCTAATATGCCGGAGTTGATTCTGTATGTTTTTCAAGTTTAAATAGCCCTACCCGTCATCCACTCCTTACCCATCTGTTTCTCTCTCTCTCTCTCTCCCCCAACCACTTGTCTTTCTTCCTTCACTTCAGTGCAGTCTCAAAAGCAGGTGTGTCCTCTCTCTCTCTCTCTCTCTCTCTCTCTCTCTCTCTCTCACACACACACACACACACACACACTTCATTTAGAGGGTATGGTATCTTTTATTTCATTTAAAGGGTATGGTATCTTTTAATTTTTCAGTCTTTCAATAGCCATGTTTAGCTTTGCAAGGGCAAACTTTACTTACTTTGTATTCTTGCTCTCCTATATATTTCATGTTAGTTACCCTTATCTTCTTTATACTAGTAGCTAGTTTTATCATATTTTACTTTCATTCTATAATTAAACTAGTGGAATTATGAGCTCAAACTTGATTAATTGAAGATCAATTAATACATAAGTTCACTTTAAGAGTCTGACACTTGTCATGTGTTAAATAATTAATAATGAACTTCTGAATTAGTTTAGTTAATCATTCTATTATTCAAATTCAAGACACAGAGGTGACCTATGCGTAGAACTACTAGTTTGCGTGCTAGTTACCTCCTTAAGTTTAGAGCAACATCAGATGCACATATATAAGAGTCATAAAATATTAGGTAAAAATCGTCATTAATAACTGTAATTACTAACGAGCTCTAGCTCAAGATACAGCTTACTTTTCTTAACGGTGAGGTCGAGTTTTTAAGTCTCAATAGAGACCCACTTAAAAGGTCGGGTGTTCAGCCTCCAGAGACCGTTGTTGGCCTCACCAAAGACTCATTTAGGACTACTCACTTCTCTTAACAGAGAGATTGAGTGTTCAAACTCTACACCATACCACTGTACTTCACTACTCTTAATGGAGGGTCAAACAATTTATTTTAACCACACCAAAGACATCATATAGTATAAATTGTATGTAGCTATCAATAATTTGTTAGCCACAACAAAGACTTATTGCGACCATGCATGTAGCCCATCAACAATTTCTGACTAGATTTTGTGTTCAAATTGTGTGATATATATTTTGTCTTTAATATTACTCTCAAATTCATTTTTTTATAGTCACTTTATTAATTCCCCAAACATGAAGAAAAGTATTTCAAAAATAAAATATCAACTCTCTCATCAGTATCTTTCTCAAGTGTTTGAAATCTAGCAACTACATGCATGATGCATGGCCGGCTACTTAACATGGTGGGCCATTAATGGTTGGGGAAAAGTCGTAGTTATGAGGTTGTCTGTGTCCCACACCACACAAAAGAATCCATTTATTTAATACTACCTCCGTCCTTAAATTATTGTCTAGGTTGATCTGGCACACAAATTAAGAAAATTTAATTAATTTGATTATTAATATTGAAATAATATTGAAAAAGTATTTTTTCTTTAATGCCTGTGTATGTGGCCCATAATTAAAGTAAGAAAAAAGTAAGGGTAAAATAATAAAAATAATGTTCTAAAATAAAAGTTTCAAACAAGATAATTATTTTAAATGCAACAAAAAAAATAAAGACAATAATTTAGAGACAGAGAGTATATCCCTATATCAAGACTTTCTTGACACATTGAATTATTAATCATTACCCCTTTTTCTTTTTGTTCTTTTGGTCTTATTTTCTAACTCGCACAAGTTGGCAGTCGAATCAAACAAGTTATTTGACGGAGAAATTGATTCTATCTTTACAAAGTCAACATTTTGCACACAATATCAGGTCAACGAAAGTTATATTTTTGAATATTTTATTTCTTATCCTAGTAGTCATCTGATCAATTCATTAAACAAATAATTAAACTGGTCTTCGTACCTATTGAAGATTTACATTTTTGTTGTTGTCAATTTAACGAATATTTAGACATAATATATAACCAGCTTCCTTGATAAATAATCTCTCAATTCCTAAATTATCGTCCTATGTGATTTGGTCAAACAAAATATTTTTTAAATACGAATTTAACGTATTTTATTTTATATTTTTTAAATCATAAAATACGTTATTCGTATTATTTTTCAAATACTACGAATCACGTTTTTTTATTTTGAAAAATAAAATAATATACTTTTAAATTTGCATTTGAAAAATATTAAAAGTTAAACAATACGATAATTTAGGAACGACGAGTGTATTTCTTTTGCGTGTGTGTGGCTCTCGTATTTTGTACGAGGTAGCAATTGATTTATCAATATATACACAATTAAAGACATTGACAATTTACGAAAACTAGAAGTTGCTAATCCTCCTCTTCTTTTGCAGAAAGCTTTTGAGGAACTGGTGGAAGAAGACTTGTCAGTGTTGTCACGCTATAACTAGTAGCCATGGCAAGAGAGCAATTACAAGTGCTTAATGCACTTGATGTCGCTAAGACTCAGCTATACCATTTCACAGCAATTGTGGTCGCGGGGATGGGTTTCTTCACTGATGCCTACGATCTCTTTAGCATTTCCCTCGTCACCAAATTGCTTGGACGTCTATATTACCACAAGGACGGTGCACCAAAGCCCGGTACTCTGCCTCCAGGCGTGGCAGCAGCCGTCACTGGTGTTGCCCTTGTAGGAACCCTAGCCGGGCAGCTTTTCTTTGGTTGGCTTGGTGACAAAATGGGTAGGAAAAAGGTTTATGGCATAACCCTAGTTCTCATGGTTGTATGCTCACTTGCCTCGGGTCTTTCCTTTGGCAACGAAGCGAAAGGTGTTATGGCTACTCTATGTTTCTTTAGATTTTGGCTTGGGTTTGGCATTGGTGGCGATTACCCTCTTTCCGCGACAATCATGTCCGAATACGCCAATAAAAAGACCCGTGGCGCTTTCATTTCTGCAGTCTTCGCCATGCAAGGGTTTGGCATTTTGACTAGTGGGATTATAGCCCTAATCGTGTCGGCTTCATTTGATCATGCATTCAGTGCTCCGTCCTATGCAGTTGATCCCGTAGGCTCCACCGTGCCACAGGCAGACTACATCTGGCGTATTATTCTTATGTTCGGAGCCATACCTGCAGCTTTGACGTACTACTGGAGAATGAAAATGCCTGAAACGGCACGTTACACTGCTCTCGTTGCCAAAAATGCCAAACAGGCTGCTGCAGATATGGCTCAAGTGTTGCAAGTGGACATTGAAGTTGAGGAGGCTAAAGTGGAGAAGATAACTCAAGATTCTCGAAATTCATTTGGCTTGTTTTCGAGGGAATTCCTTCGTCGCCATGGTCTTCACTTGCTTGGCACCACTAGCACATGGTTCTTACTAGACATTGCATTCTACAGCCAGAATTTATTCCAAAAGATATCTTCACTGCCGTTGGCTGGATACCAAAGGCTGCAAGTATGAACGCGGTTCACGAGGTTTTTCTTGTCGCTAGAGCACAAACTCTAATTGCACTATGCAGCACTGTCCCTGGATACTGGTTTACAGTAGCATTCATCGATATCATCGGAAGGTTTGCGATACAATTGATGGGATTTTTTTCATGACCGTCTTCATGTTTGCTATTGCTATTCCTTATCACCATTGGACTTTACACGAGAATCGCATCGGGTTCATTGTAATGTATTCATTGACCTTTTCTTCGCTAACTTTGGACCCAATGCAACCACATTTGTTGTGCCAGCAGAAATTTTCCCGGCTAGGCTTAGGTCAACATGCCATGGTATATCAGCAGCTGCTGGCAAGGCCGGGGCTATAGTTGGGGCTTTTGGGTTCTTGTATGCTTCTCAAAGTACCGATCCTAAAAAGACCGATGCTGGGTACCCAACAGGTATTGGTGTGAGGTATTCGCTTATTGTTCTTGGTGTTGTTAACTTCTTTGGGATGGTATTTACTTTCTTAGTGCCCGAGCCAAATGGGAAATCACTTGAAGAATTATCTGGAGAAAATGACGATGGGGATGAACCTACAGGCGAGTACCAAGAAGCACCTTCTAACAGGACTGTACCGGTTTAATGATCAAATTAAGGTGTCTTAGAATTGTCTACAGAAAATGGTTAAATACTTGTGAAGCATATTGAAAGTTGAAACAAAGTTTTAATTATTTGTCCAAATCTTATCTTTTTATGTATGTAAACCCTAGTTCTTGAAAGATTTCTACTCCACTTTCACGCGCGTCTAGGAATGACTGATGTCCAAATTTGAGTTGTGAATTGGGAAACAAGAAAAATAGTAACACCAATAACTGAGAAATAGAAAACAAGAAAAATACCACCAAATGTGATTTTTTTTTTTTAAGTTAACACACATTTAATAAACTAATAAACTAATAGATCATGAAGATTATATATGTCTTTACTAGTTATTAAAAAACAAAAACACAAATGTTGATGTGCCTGATCACTCATAAATACATTTTGTGTCACTACAAAAGTACCCAATTATATTAATAATATAAAAATATTTCATTAGTTTTAAAATATTGTTATACGATATTCACTCGAGATGATCCAACTACATACTCTTCTCTTCATTTAAAAATGAGTTAATAACATTGCAAGTCTCTCGATTATAGCCGATTCCACCGTAGTCCCTTTTTTTTTTTTTTTTTTAAATTTCAATTCTAAGAGTTTCAAAAATTAGATATGCTTAGTCCTTTTGGTGGATGCTGTTAGAAATTATCTGTTAAGTCGGTTATGTCATGTGCCTAACACGTGCATTTGGTTAAGGGCTTATATAAAATTTCATGTACCCTGTATAACTTGTAATGTCATTAACTCTAAATTAATTTTAAAACAGGTTTTAGTGTATTTTAATAATTAGATAAATTTAATCTTTATTAATTTAATGACACCCTCTCTCCAAAAGGAAAAAAACTAGAAATAACATATATCACGCAGTTAAATAGAGCTCTTTCGTTCGCCTTCTCCATCGCTTCGGTCGTTTTCTTTAGCACCCGAGCCCTTTAGAAGCAAACACCAAGCATTTCATTCCCTCCCTCAAGTAGGATGCAACGCAAAACATGCTCGAAATTGGTGAAATCAAAGGCATCCTTCGTCGTTGGAGATCCAAGATTTGGGGAAATCAAAACTAGGGTTTAGTTGGATCTATAACATGTTCTAGGGTTTGATTTTCCCGAGTAGACGATTGAGCTTTCCTTTCTTTCTTCGATTCCCGTTAGGTGGATTTAATCTTTCCTTGTTCTACCTCACTCTCGTCTAGCTTTAATGGGGTTTCGCCTAGCGGCGCGCATCACCGGAGAAGTCATGGGTAGTTGGGTTGTCGGAGGTCCGATGACGGCATGCTTCTTGGGAGAGAGAGAGAGAGAGAGAGATTGAACCGCCAAATCGTCAAACCGAACCGCACAATTTGGTTCGTTTTGGTCCAAGGCGCTTCGGCCCAAAATTCAAAATCGGTTCGGTTTATGGTTTTGAGATTGAACCAAATCAAACCTATATACATACATACATATATATATATATATTTATTTTTCTTTTTACTATATTATATACTCCCTTCGTCCCAAAATTATTGTCTTCCTTTCCTTTTTCGTCCGTCCCAAAATAATTGTCTTGTTTGAAACTTTCCTTTTTAGAACATTACTTTTACTATTTTACCCTTACTTTTTCTTCTTACTTTAATTATGGGCCACATACACATGGGCATTAAAGGAAACAACACATTTTTCAATACTATTCCAATATTAATAATCAAGTCAATTAAATTTTCTAATCCGTGCCGGGTCAACCTGCACAATAATTTAGGGACGGAGGGTATATAAATTGCATTAACTATTGTGAGTCATTAGATAGTGTTCCAAATCTATAGCCTTAAAAGTTATTTTATTTTAAAGTTTATATTTTGACTTTTAGCTATTTTATTTTGTGTTAAAAATATTTCTTTTATTTAAGAGTGTATTTTCTTGAAATATTTAAATAATTAAACCGTGAAACCGAACCGAACCAAACAAAACCAAACCGATCGATTCGGTTTGGTTTGATTTTGAAGTCTATGGCGTTCGGTTGAGTTTGGAAAAGATAAAATCGATAGGGGTTGTTCGTTCATGATTTTCTATGATTTGTCCCTTAAGAATATTTTTCAAATTTCATCCAGAGTATCAAAAAGTCACGCGGCTAGTCCTTTTAATGGATGTCGTTAGTAAATTTCCGTTAAGTGACCCATGTGCCTCCCACGTGCATTTGAGTATGGGAAAAATTAGAATTTTACTTATCATCTTTTTACCAATTCTTCAAACCCTTATCTCCAACAAGTTCCATTAAAGGCCATTTTGCCCTCCGTAACCCACCTTATTTTCGAATCCCCACCCTCATCTACCTCCAGTCAACAACCTCAAAACCCATTTGGCGTTCAAGAACCGACCCGAGCACCACCGGCCGAATCGAGAGTGGACTCATTGGCGTTCTCGTTGGTGATGGTGAAGTAGCGGCCCTGGATGATTTCCCTACTCGACGACATCCGGCGCGCGGTCATGAAGGAGGTCATGGAGTCCTTGAGTTTTGCGGAGCCATTGACGACGAAGGTGTGTGCGATCCGTGGAGCCGAGCCGCACCGGGAGGAGCGGTTAGCGGCGTTGGAGCGATCTTGGGATTCGAGTCCCTATTTATTGAGCTTGGCTTTTTGAGAGGCGAGGTCATTGTCCATTTTCGAACGGAGTTCCTTGATGGAGTTGACGTTAATTAGAGGGTTTTGCTCGTTCATTTGAGCGGTTGTTGTAGAGTTTCGAGGTCCCTTAATTAGCAACTCCTTGAGAACCTCCACCGCACCTCTTGAAAGAATTGATCGAGGTTGGTACCACCGATGGTTGCCCCGAGTTTTGAGCTTTGCTTTGCCCTTAAAATCCCAACACTTTGGATAAACAGTGATCTCTAATTACCCTCATTGGCTTCTAGCTTAAATTCGTGCGACTTCACTAATCCATCAATTGCCTCTTTGCATTCTTTCTTGTCGAATTGTGATTAAAAAGATTCACGATCTCATTAGGATCAGTACAAAGAACACCAAGATTAAATTCTTCTTTTGAGCAAAGGTTCGATCGGTCCCCTTATATGGAGTTTGGGGATCGGGAGGTGTGGGTGGGGGGGAAGACAGACGGGAGTTGTTGAAGGTGGTGAAAAGATGATAAGTAAAATTCTAATTTTGCCCTTACTCAAAGGCACGTGGGAGACATATGGGTCACTAACGGAATTTTACTAATGACATCCATCAAAATGACTAGCCGCGTGACTTTTTGAAACTCATGAAATTTGAAAAAATTTCTTAAAGGACTAATCGTAAAAGAGTTAATAATTAAGAGATTAACGATGTAATTAACCCTTTTAAAATTAACAAAATGATAGCGTATAGTATAGAATCGTTGAAGGAATATTCTGCTGTGTGCCCTTTCTTTATAACAAAGGTGTACTAGGAATAGGCAAAAACAGGGTACTAGAAATAAACTTAGAAAATATCGTTTACTTATGCTCGAAAGATATCTCTATGATTCGACCCAACGTATGTTGATAAACCGAACTGTAAAAAGTGAAACTATATCTTACAAATTATGATTCGGAAGATGATTTTACAAGAGACTACTTCTAAGAATAATGGTTAGTTAAATAAAAGGTTGACATTAGCGCCGGTATCGTAATAAACATCATATCAGTGTGGAGAAAGAATCATCTGAAATCGTATTTCTTGGAATTTTAAGTTTTTGAAAACGACTTCGTCTTTTGACTATTGGCCATGCGAAAATTGTAATATCCATCTCTTTTTCAAAAGGAAAACCAACTAACGTTAGACTTATTAGACTGTGATCTTTCTTATACAGTACTCCTCCGTCCCTAAATTATCATCAACCTTTCTTTTTCGTTCGTTCCTAAATAATTGTTTTGTTTGAAATTTTCCTTTTAGAACATCACTTTTACTATTTTACCCTTACTTTTTCTTCCTACTTTAATTATGGGCCACATACACATGGGCATTAAAGGAAACAACACACTATTTCAATAATATTCCAATATTAATAATCAAGTCAATTGAGTTTTCTTACGTGTAGGCAACCTGCATAATAATTTAAGGATGGAGGGAGTAATAATTACTAGTAGCATACCTACAAAATGGCCTGTATCGATTTTGGGCTAAATTCGATCTAAATTTGATGAAAAATTTTTGAATATAAATTTATATAATGGTTTAATAACCCAAATTCAATTTGAATTCGATAATTTATTTACTTAGGGAGAGATTATTTTTACTACAATTTTTGCTAATCAACTATATTATTAATTATTACATTAAATAAATACATGTTTGGACAAAATTACCCTTAATTATTTGTCTATATTAAGTTGACTAACAAAATTACTTTTCTAGTTACCTTTCAATATTATTTTCTAATTCAAAACATATTAAATGATTATTGATTAGGGTTCACATGAACGACATTATTATTATTTTTATTTTTATTTATTTTAAATATTTAATTAATTAAGCTCACGACTAGAGTCTCATTATATTATAGAAAAACTAATATCATAAGGATATTTTTTGTTAACCGAACTTTAAAAACAACATGTGATCTTTATTTATTGAAATAACAAATTCACAGTTAGATTTAAAAGATTTAATTGTAAAAAATTAATTTAATAGTAAAATTATATTGTGGTATAGTATCGTAAAATTTTAATACCTTTCGTCTACCTATAACAATTGATTCTAAATTTTAAATTTTGAATTGATTGAAACCGACAATCAGTTCAATACCTAACATATTGTTATTATTGAATTTATTTTTCAAAATAATATTTTTTAATTTCATTAAAGTTTTTTATTTTAGTAATAAAATATGACATATTTTTTGTTAGGACCTTTTATATAGATTATGTTTTGATGATGATATTTATGTTAGAATTATCCTCAAAATATTAGGATATTTATGTACAAGAGTTTTCAATTTTTTTTCATCAAACTAAGTGAAAAAATAACAAAATAGCCAAGATAGCAACAGAAACAACAAACGACAAAGATTGGAAACAACAAACAACTTTGTTCAGAAAACATCAAATAGCTAAGATCAGAAACAACAAACAACTATCTTCAAAAAACAGCAAACATCTAAGACAACAAAGATCAAAAGCAGCAAAACAGCTAAGATCAGAAGCAGTAAAACAACTAAGATCTGTTTGTTATCTAGAAATTATATTTATTAAGGGCAATAAAGTCATTTCAAGTTACTACTACAAAGAGAAACCCTAATTAGGGCAACATCAAGGCGTGAGGGACAAAAGCCCTGTGACAAAAAGGAATAGAATATTTCTAACGACATGTGAGCTATCAATCTTTAAGTTGTTCAAGTGAAAATTTTAAATTACAAATTAGAGTTATGTGCAATAGCTCTTCCCTCGTTCAATGCCTTTAAAAAGCATCCATCCATGAAGAAATGCAGCCTTCAAGCGGCTCAAAATAAGCTCTCAAGATAAAAAAAAAAAAAAAGCTCATATAAGAGAGAAAATATAGTGAGAAATATAAGAGAGTTCCAAAGAACAAAGAATAAGAAAAGAGTCTTCACTTCCAAGGGTAAGTGAGGAATCACTATTGATCTCAATTTCAACATAAAAGTCTACAACAAAGCTTTCATTAGACTACTAAAGAGTCATTTCTTAGAAAGCAAAATCATCTTTTGTGAACTTAGTAAAGTGTCCTCGTTGGGTTGCCAACTAGTAGAGGAGAATAAAAGTTTTCCTGTAAAGAAACTAGTTGGAGAACCAACTAGTTGAGAAGGAATTGAGATCTTTCTTCCAACCTCAATAATCTGTATTATTAAGAGAATTATAGTGGATTATTGTCTCACAAGAGCGAGATAACTATGAGGGTGGACGTACGTAGGATAAGAGATCCGAACCACCTAACAATCATTGTGTTAATTTCTCTATTCCTTACTCTTTACAAAATGCCCGCATATTTGATGCATACCGACTTTCTTTTAATCACTTTACAAACTACTTTCGCTATGCATAAATCATTTATCAAAGTGATTAAGTCTGCATTATATCTAAGGGACCTCTCATTTTCTAAAATTTTGATCGATAAATGTTTTTAATTTTTTTTTATAATGAAACATGAAACAAGTCATAAATATAATTGAGATAACATATTAATTAAAAATAAATATAATTAGAAAAAGAAAAATCACCTCGTTTGTTGATATGTTAGGAATTAAAAAGTAATTTAAAAATAAGAAATATATAAATCCACTTCAAATGGTAAGTAATTAATTTAGGGGTAATTTTAGTAATTAATTAATTAAGTGATTCTTTTAATTTGAAAATAAGAAATATATAAATCCACTTCAAATAAGACTTTTGAAAATAAGAAATATATAAATGCACTTCAAATGGCAAGTGGTTAATTAAGTGATTGGCAAGTCATAATCATTTAATTTAGATTATTCGCTCCTGCGACATGGTCGATTATGCTTATGATGCTTAAAAGGTGTGTTACTTGCTACTACGTTAAAATCCAAAGATAATTACGGATCGGTTCTAACTTGCAATAAACTATTATGTTAATTAAAATTTGGACCTGAATATCAATTAAACACAATAATCATACAACATGCAAAACGGAGAACGAACAAATATTTGAAACTGAACAAGAATTACACCACTTAGATCTCACAATAGTAAAACGTTGAGAATTAATTATTCATTGACGGATAGGAGAAATTAGCCACTAAACATATTCAGATTCTAACTTACATATTCCAATGGAAGTACAAATTGTTCTTGATTTTCTTCTCAAGAAGCTGCTTCAGACTCTCTTCTCCTCCTTCAATGCGTGTGTTTTGTTTTTCTTCCCTCCTTTGTTCCACAGCCGTCCCCACTCTTTTGACAAACTCTCCCCACCAAATGAGAGTCCAAGTTCCCCACTAAGAGCCCCACGTCCAGGCAGGTTTATTCAAAATAAAACTGCCACATCACTCATAAAAATAGACTCTTTTAGTGCTTTTCCAAGAGAAATAAAATAATAATAATAAAAATAGTTTACTTTAGGGAGATGAACAATTATCTAATTTCCCAAAATAGCTGAAGTTTGAAATGTCCTTGAGTCTTGGAATTAAGTCTTGCTCGCAATCCCAATAGCATGTGCTTACGCGACACATCTTTGTTTTCTTCAGCACAACTTTAGTTAGCACATGCCCACGAGCATCTCCGTTATCATTCTCGCTTCAAATCAACATTATTTTTAATTTTTCTTGCATAAGTCTCTTATGGACCTACAACCATTAAACACACAAAACACCACCAAAATTGTAATATTTACCCAAATATTACAAAATCAACACAAAATATCACACTAATTTATGCTCATTACTCATTCATATCTTTCTTGATTATCTTAGTGTGTACATCATTATCTTAAATCATCGTATTGGAAGTTCTTTTACTACAACAACTCTTTCATTTCATCTAAAGAGTATTAAGTAATATATAAGTATCATTAAAATTGATCATAATTCTAATATGATTTGATTATAGTTAATATATTTATGTGAAACATTTCGAAATAGAATAAGCGACTCTTAGCCGCCCAGAACGGATGGAGCATTTGTATAAATCCTATCATTTTCCTTAAATCTCCCTTGGCCGTACGTCTATCCATTATCAGGAAAAGATTGATTAATTGACTACAAAACTTATAAGCAAGCTAGTCTTTCTCTGTCTTTGTATTTCATCACTTAATGCTTTTTCTCACATTAAAGATTGGTAGCCTAAAAGTTCCATCAATCTTTGCAAGTTCCCCTGAGTTTCCCAGAACTAATGGGCCCTCTTGGCATTAATAGTTTTTCTCGTAGATTGTATTTTTTTTTATAAATTTTTTATCATTATATAAAAATTAAGAAAAAATAGAGAAAAAACATCCAAAGAAAAATAAAAAATTAAAACTACAAAAAAAAAAAAAAAATTCCCAAACCACGAAAAAAGCTACAAGGCAAATAGGACCAATCAATAGTTTTCCCTCGAACGTATTCTCTACTCTTGGGAAGTTATTATTCTGGTCCAGACCTTTGCCATTTTGGAATTGGGGACATACGTTCGAACTAAAATAAAAGCTCATTTGGTACAGAGTTTTTAAAACGTAGCGTTTTAACAACGTAGTGTCTTTAAAATGCAGATTTTTAAAAACATAATTTTTTTCTTATAAATGCGTTTGAGATCACTTCAAAACGCAACCCTTTTTCTCGGCGTTTTAAAATCGTGTTTTAGGAAAAGCGAGAATTTTAAACGCAACCGCATTTAAGAAATTGCGGTTTTACGCAACATTGAAACACATTTTGCAAATAAGCCGTTTTATCCTTAAGTTTTGACCAAAACACAAGAACAAACGGCTCTAAGTATCATTTTTTAATTACAATCATGGTCAAAAAGTGATAACATTTTGAGACAAGGGGATTATTGATTTGGTTTAACTCAACTAAGTTATGCGAATAAAAATATATATAACTTGGGATATAAGTTATGCATTGTATAGATCAAATACGGAGCAGCAGTAATTTACTCCCTTTGTTTCATGCAAATTATTTACTATTTTATTGAGATTATTTTACTCACTTCTTCCGAATTTTCTCAAATATGTAGAGTACCCTTACATTCTATTAGTTACAGAAATTATTATCCTTTTAATACCATAGTACTCTTTACATGACTTAAATGCCCTTCAATATAAGATCTTTCTAAACAAATCTAACTTAAGAATAATTTCACACTGAATGTCTATAAATATTTATTTCACGTAATTGATATTTTAAAATATTAATTAAATAATACACGAAAGAATATATGCACGGAAGGATAATTAGAAATGAGTTTATTGAATTTATATGTGAATAGCATAATTTATTTTTCCATCTTTCGAGAATTATATATATATATAAACTTCAAATTAGACTTGGATAAGGATCCACCATTTAGCAACAGTACAAAGCAAGAAGATTGCGACCAAGTTATATATTACGCCAAATTACTAATAGCCAATATTTGATGTCAATTTGAAGTCACATTCATTTGCAACGCGTTTTTGATTATCTTTTTTATTTTTTCCTTATGCATTTAAGATAAAACTGTCGTATTAATATATATATATATATATATTGGGGATTAAATGGGTCTAAACATTCTCAATTTAAAAATTATTATTTTTCTTCACAAATTCGGTAATTTTCGTAACAAAATTTGTACTTCAAATATATATTGTACTTTTCATTGCAAATTGTGTTTCTTTTGCACCATTAGATGAAATGTCATTAATATTTAGAACGTTCAAATCCCCCGCCGGATGGTACAGAATTGAGGAAATTGAGAGGTTCTGCTTTCAATTTCTATCACTAGATAAGTCTATAATTACTAAGCAAATTTCACACTTTGGTGTCTACTTATTCAACTCACACACTTTTGTCTTAATTACTTGGGGTTGACTCCTTAATTTTTTGGGATTATTATAAAAATGACCAGCGTACTATCAGTTAGGAACCGATTTAACCCCGTACTCCCAATATCCCAAAATTGATCATTGTACTAACAATTTGAGTCCAATGTGGTCCCTACCGTTAACTTTTCATCCAATTTTTTAACGGAGCAGTTAATTTGATTAACGGAGCTAATTTTTTAGGGGTATTTTTGTCCTTTCTTTCCAAATTCAACCATCCCAAAACAGAACCTTTCTTCCCCATTGATTCCGTCCCTCCTCCGTTAGCCACCCAACAACCTCCATTAATTCCTTTACCTCCACCATCCCAAAGACACCATCACAATTCCAAACCCAACACAAAAGAGACCGAAACACCCATTCTCATCCCAAACTCCACCAGGTTGCCTTTGTGGGTTGGAACTGGTTTGGATATGGCGATCTCCGCGTTATGTTTCTTCTGTTTCTTCCACTTGTAGACGTAGAGAATTATGATTGCTAGAATCCCGATTCCGGCGAGGTCGCCGACGATAATAGCGACTAGTTTTGTGGGTTTTATGTTGAGCCCGTGTTGTGTTCGACCTGTTGCCTGACTGTCTCCGGGCGTGTTGTTTGATGGGGAGGAGTGGACAGTGTTGAAGGGACTGTGCATACTTTCTCAAGTGGGCTGCCGCAGAGATCGGCATTCCGCGAAAGAGTCTTTTCGGTTTGATAGAGGTGAATGCTATGGGATTGGGCCGGCTAGGTTGTTGTAGGAGTGATCAATTATGGCCTTTGGTGGAATGTCTTTCACGACTCGGAGGTATTGCACCGAAAGCTTGTTGTTGGAAAGATTTAAGTAGTTTATTTTCCGTCCACCAAATTGTGGAGGTAAAGAACTGTTGAACGCATTGGATGAAAGATCCAGGTATAAAGTAAAATCGAACCCATTTGGTATTGTACCGGATAAATGATTGTTCTTCAAGGAAACAACGGTTAGGCTTTTCAGAGAAGTTAGACTTTGAGGAATATTTCCGGCTAAGTCATTGTTGGAGAGATTGAGAAACTTGAGACTGGGGCCGAATATGCTGCGGGAGCTCGCCTGAGATGGTATTGGAGGAGAGGAAAGGATTTGAAGCTCAAGAGTTGAAGAGAGAGACGGTAAAGTCCCATTCAAGGAATTGTTAGAGATTAAGAGAACGAAGGTGGTCAATTTCCGACAAAATTATTGAAATTCCCTTGTTTTGGAATGGTTGAATTTGCAAGGAAAGGACAAAATTAAAATACCCCTCAAAAATTAGCTCCGTTAATCAAATTAACTGCTCTGTTAAAAAATTGGATGAAAAGTTAACGGTAGGGACCACATTGGACTCAAATTGTTAGTACAATGGTCAATTTTAGGATATTGGGAGTACGGGGTTAAATCGGTTCCTAACTGATAGTACGCTGGTCATTTTTATAATAATCCCTAACTTTTTTGTCATTTAGTTGGATTTTCAATGTATAATCATCATAAAAGCTACACTCATTCATATCTTTCTTGATTTCCTTAATTAGTATGTACATTATTATCCTAAATCCTCGCATTAGAAGGTCTTTTACTACACTAGCTAGCTTTATAGTATCTTCGGATACTATTTGTGCTTCCTTGGAGTGACTCTGAATATTCTGATGGAATCTCTAATGTAGATCTTTTCTCTATCCTTGCTCTGTGAAGGATAAATGTTTTTCAAACAATTATATATTCCTGAAGTATTTGCAAGACTTTCTTTTGTGATGGGGCTAGACTTGTTTCTTTGATAATTTCTTAATGATCTTTGTATTTGTAGTTGTAGTTGCAATAGGTATAAATATAAAACTTTGACAACTGCTTCTTTCCTTTCACAAACGTTTAAGACTGTTTATGGGATATAACTGTTTCTCTGTTGTAACTTTTTATTTTAATTGATCACTACATCAACTCTTGATATAATGGTTCAATACCACTAAACAACATTATTTTTAATCTTTATCTAGTACTCCATCAGTTTCTAAATTATTGTCTTGATTTGACTTTTGAGTCAAACAAAGTGTTTTTAAATAAAAATTTGACGTATAAATTTTTTTCACAATCACAAAATACGAAATTCGTAGTAGTTAAAAAATACTATAAGTTACATGTTTTGTGATTTTGTAAAAATAAAAAATTATATGTCAAATTTTTACTTAAAAACACCTAGTTTGTCTTAAAAGTTAAACCATAACAATAATTTAGTAACTAAAGGAGTATAATTTATGGTTTCCCTACACCCAGACATATAAGTAGTTGCTGACTACTTTTAATACCCATTGGCGGATATCTTAGGTTTTACATGATCTGAATAAAGGGTTGAAACTCTTTGCGGCTTTATCATACTCCCTCTGTCTCTAAATTATTGTCTTTTTTTTTTTTGTTCGTTCTAAAATAATTGTCTTATTTAAAAAAAAATTTTAGGACATCAATTTTACCATTTTATTCTTACTTTTTTCGTACTTTAATTATGAGCCACATACATATGGGCATTAAAGAAAATTACATATTATGCCAATATAAATAATCAAGTTAATTTTTTTAATCCGTGTACTGCATCAAATAAGACAATATAAGAGACGGAAGGAGTAATATTGACTTATTATATAGCCTATTGGACTTTGACTTTTTTTTTTTTAATGTCCCAAAGGCGTGGGAAGAAATCGAACCTAATACCTCATACTTTTGCCCAACTCGCCACCTGATTACCCCTTAAGGACTATTGGCAATGCATTTGAGTGATTGAATCACAAAAGAGACAACTTGTGTTTGTTATCGTGATTCAATCATTCAAATGCATTGTCATAAAAAGAGTTTCTTTTTAATTCAAGTCATTTGAATGATTGAATCACAATGACAAACACAAGTTGTCTCTTTCATTCGTTATCGTCAATCAATTTTCTTTGCATTAACAATTTCATAGAAAAGAAAGAGTAAAAAAAGAAAAAAAACATTACTGAAATAAGACAATTCAGAAATAATCAAATAAATAAGTTAAGATTATTTACGTTTGCCAAGTGTTAACTTCAAATTTTACATATATAGTCAAGATCTGCTACTTCTAGCCATTAGATCAACAAATATGTCACATAGCAGACACTAAAACCTCACGTATAAATTACTAACTTTTTTCTATGGGTGTGAAGGTTATTATTATTATTATTATTATTATTTTTTGCCTTAGTGGTAAGGTGGTGGTTTGAGTCAGCTTATGTACATTTTGACTAACCATCTTTTTAGGCCAGACTCCCATAAACCTCGTATTAAGTGGCAGAGTTGAATATATCTTTAGGGTTGGTTTGGTAGATAGGCGAGGCAGATATTCCCTTCATTTCATACAAAGAGTCTATTTTTGATATTTTTTGAGTCAATTTAATTAATATTTGACCGATAATTTACATAAATTTAGTTGTTTTTACAAAATTATGAAAGTTGTAATCTATAATATTTTTAAGTTAGTTTTTAATTAATGAAATTTTATTTCCTAAAACATAAGTAAAGTATGTAAAATTTTGATTTGATTTAGTCACATGTTGACTTCTAAAAAAAGAAAACAGACTCTTTCCTGGAATAGAGTGAATATTATTAATCTCGGTACTATTAGTACCATCGTTATTAATTCTCACTTATATATCAAGAATAGTTTTGGGATTAAAAATGTTAGTCATGTGTTTTTTTTAGTGAGGGTACTAATAATATCACCCTCTCCCTTAGTATTATTAGTGATGGAATAAGGACATTCTGGATAACTCGTGTTATTAGTCCCGACCGCCTATTGGATACGTACCAAATATCCGATAATTCTGCTTATTAATCCTATCCGGCTTTGCCTGGTTACCAAATGGCTATTTAGTGTAAACACACAGCATTAATATATATATATATATATATATATATTGCTGAGTGATCACGCCAAAAAGATTGTATGTGATCTCATCTGGTCCACGTGTGTAGTCTAGTAGGATTTCGGCTTGTGTTGCAGGGATTGCCCTTGAAGTCTTTGGAGCTCAACCTGTCATTAACAAAGAACACCGTAAGGGGTGCTGGGTTGTCCGAGCGATAACCCTCGGGCGTGAGAATTAGCAATACTTCGTGGGAGAGGTTAAGCTAAGAGAGTATAAAAGTAATTTGTATATACCGTATAGTATGAGGCCTGTGAGGGTGCTTATTTATAAGGAGATAAGTATAATCCTGGTTGGTTTCGAATGTGAGAGATATGATCAATTCCCATGTCTTTTGGATTATGTTTCCTTGTCCTTAGGACCGGCGTGTATAGAGTTATAGCAGACTCTTCCTAGGCGAGAGGTGATTCCGTAAAGGACTCGCCGCCGAAGGAGGGCAATATCGAGGTCGACTGGTGTGCTCCCGTGTCGCTTGATATTGTCAAGGTCGACCTAGTATGTTCAGTCGCTCGATGCTTGATGAGGTCGACTGGGACGTTCGCAGTCGCAGTAAATCCTGTTTCGGCGTCTTTGGGAGAGTATACTGGTGAGGTGGGCGACTTGTCGTATTGTGATTTTCAGGTCGTCATGTTCGAGATGGCGTATGTCACCTGCGCTACCAAGCTGGAGTCTATGAGCCGCGATGTCTGCCACGTGTCCAGCTGAAGGCTGAGGTTGTTCTGTAGCCCCCTACTTCTCAAGGAGAGGATTTATCCTCAAAGTGTGAAGTAAGTATTCGCTGCGTCGAGCTGACTGGTTCCCTGCGAAGTTTTCAGATTCTAGTTCGACTTTGTACTTTCTTTGGGAATTGTGCACATTTAATGGGTGCGAGCTCGTGGGTTGTCGACGGCGCGTCCTTTCAATTTTAAATTTTTGACGGTTGACATACTTGGTTCAAAGCGACGCCGTATCGAGGTCTGCGTGTGACCGTGGGTTGACCCGCCACTCCGAGTCCCCTATATAAGTGGGTGTCCCACTGTTCATTTTCATTTACCAGAGACTCCATATCCTTGCAACCCCGACAAAAGATGCGCCTACCACAACGGCATCGGTCACACAACCGAGGACTGCATTCAGCTTAAGAAGGAGATACATAAGCCGATTGACCGGGAGAGCTCTCGGTATGAGCAAAGAAGGAGGAAACAACGAGATAGGACCGGGGAGGCCCCGAGGACAAATGCCAACGAAGACGAAGTCCTAGTCAACACAATTACGGAAGAATGGTCGAGCATTACCAAGCTCAAGACGGCGATGCGGTCTCAACCGAACCGTCACCGCCTCAAGTTTGGGGGAGAAGGGAATAACATTCCTAACCGGAAGCCGGCCACCAACCCCGCCGCACATGCTCGACCATTGAGGCCAAAATTGGCGATGAAGAGTAAAGAGAGTCTGATCGACACAGGGGCAGGGAAGGACATCCTAGCTCGGCTCAAGGGGAAAAAAAAGGTGACTGCAGTCCACGAAGAGGTCCATCAAGCAGACCTCGATGACAAGCGGCTGAAGTCAATAATAATTAGAGAAGGCACCGAGATAAGCCCCTCTGGTGATCGAGCGTAGCAGTTAGCGCGGGCTGGCTCCTCCAGCCCGCACAAAGAGGTTGATGAAGACGACGATGAGCCCGACGTGTCCAGAATGGATACCGAGCACACCGACTCACCTCCGATCACCCAAACGCTCGAACGAAGTAGTCTCTCTACCTCGCACCATGAAGAAGTCCAGGATGACGACCTGCCCAACGAGCCCACCTTGGACACCGAGTAGGCCGACTCATACCAGTCACCAACGGTGACACGAAGAAACCGCACAAAGTCGTCACGGTAGAGAGCCTAGATCCAAGGGATCAACCCGAGATCCACCACTGAAGATCTTGACGAAGTGGTCATCAACTTCGACTTCCCGAACAAAAAGTCAAGGTCGGTGAAAATTAACAAGAAAGAAAGAGAAGCAATAATTGCATTCCTTCGGGAGAACAAAGACGTATTTGCATGGAGGACAGAGGACATGGAAGGAATCAACGAAGAGGTTGTTGTACACAAGCTGAATGTTGATCCAACCATAACTCCTGTCAAACAACGACCTAGAATATTCTCTCCTGAAAAACAGGCAGCGATCAAGGAAGAAGTTGACAAGCTACTCAATGCAAACATCATTGAGGAAGTCTTCTATTCGACCAAGCGTATCCATAATAATGTCAAAGATATACTTTCTTTGATGAAGCCACTGTGGAATTCCTTGCAATTTTCAAGCCAAGGAAATACTTAAGAGGACAAAGATCTTTTATTGGAAATTGAGAATGAAGATAGGTCTTTAATTGATGAATCATAGCTGAATCCGAACCAGTGATTAAGCGATCATCTACATATACAAGCACAATAGTGAAGCATTGAGGAGAAGTGTGACAGACAAGGGTATGCTCATTAAGAGATTGGTGGAATACAAACTAAAAAAGGGAGGTTGTAAACTTTTCAAACCATTGCCTTGGTGCCTGCTTATAAGGTCATACAATTAATGATTTATGTAATCTGCAAACAAGAGGCTGAGAGGAAATGGATGCAGGTGTGTAACCGAAAGGGGTGGCAATTCGTGTCATCGTGTCGTGTTCGTGCCACACTATCGTGTTTTTGTGTTATCTATCTTATTTGATCATAAATATAATAATAAATATTATTTTAACTAAATTTATAATTTCGTACTTTCGTGTCGTGTTTCGTGTCGTGCCGTGCCTATCGTGTCTTTTGTCTCTGTAATTCGTGTTTATAATCGTGTCGTGCTGGTTCGTGCAATCGTGTCGTGCCTGCCATTGCCACCCCTAACCAGAAGGCAAATCCATATATACCTCTTCATGGAGATCACCATGAAGAAAGGCATTAAACACATCCATTTGACAAATTTCCCAATTATCTTTAAAGAGGCTACAGCCAGAAATACCCTGACAGAGGTCATCTTAGCCATTGGACCAAAGATTTCAAATAATCATCACCCTTAGTCTGTGTAAATCCTTTGGAAACCAACCTAGCTTTATACTTGGCAATACTACTATTAGGATGATATGTAATCCTAGCATTTTTGTGCGCTGGAAGAGAATTTGTCTTTGCTGTGAGAAGGGTAGAAACATAACAGAGGCATCCATCCAAGGGTTCTGGGGTGAGTATACTGAGGTGTTGAGCCAAATAGAATTTTACAATGGGTTTTGAATTGTAGAATGAAGTTAGGAAGTGTATTGATTAGATAAGTTTTAGTAAGAAGGCAATCTCCCCAAAATTTGAGAGGAAGGTGAGCTTGAAATCTCAATGCTCTTGCTAATTTCAAAAGATGTCTATGCTTTCTTTTCACCCTTCCGTTTCCTTGGGTTGAATCATGAGCTTTGACGAAGAATGCCAAGTGAAGTAAGAAGAGATGTCATATCAGAATTAAAGAACTCAATCCCATTGTCTGATTTAATTTGTTTGATCAACTTGTACTGCACAACCCCACTTGCCGACTTGGAGCTGAGCTGGATGCAAGCCTGCAGAGTCTTTGCTTTGCTTTCTCCTTTTTGATCATCACTTTTCCTGCTCCACTCGAGGAGTAATAATGTCTTCACCATTTATCCAAAAAAACAAATAAAAAAAAAAGAAGTTGATGTACCTGGAGTTGATTACTCATAATTACTTTTTGTCACTACAAGAGCAGGAACAACGAAGCTCCCCAACGTGGGAAGTTCAGCATCTTCCCCTTTTTTTTTATCCTTTTAATATAAAAATATCATTAAACTATTCATTGAAGTTATTCAACAAAAACATCCTTCCAACAATGCACTAACTCCAACAATTTTATATATTTTATCATCTTTATCTCTATTTCATTTAATATCTTTATATAAAAATAGAGAAACACACGAAAAATTTGTAAAAAAATAAGTTGACGTCCAAATTAAGCAAACCAACTTTCTATTTATAGAGAAAATTGTACTCCCTTCGTTCCAGGCAAAGAGTCCATTATACTATTTTAGGAGGATGTTTCACTTAAAGAGTCAACTTTCAAAAAATTATGCTTACAATTTTCATAATCTTTCATCTTTACCCTCCACTTGTGTGGTAATCATTTTAGTTGTGTTTGAGTATTTTTGTAATTATAACCAACTTTAATGATACTAAGAGCCCGTTTGGTGTAGCGTTTTGAAAATGCAGTGTTTTAAAAACGCAGCATTTCTAAAACGCAGATTATTTAAAACGCGGTTGTTTTCTTTATAAATTCGTTTGGGATATTATGTGAAAACGCAGCTTTTTATTCCCTACTGCGTTTTAAAATCTGCGTTTTGGGAAAAAGCTGGAAATTTCTGTGTTTAAAAACGCAGCTGCGTTTTAAAAACGCAGAGTTTTCTACCGCAAATTGAAACGCTAAGTTAAGGAATAAGCTGCGTTTTAACCCCCGTTTTGGTCAAAACGCGAACAAACGGGCTCTAATATATCAATTAATAAGTAGACTTTTCAAACGTAGACTCTTAACGGAGGAGTATATTTTAATACAAAAATTTAAAAAAATTGGTTAAAAAATAGTTGAAAATGACCAAAAATAAGGAAAAAAACCGAAGCTACGCATGTCGATGCTGCAGTGTTGTTGGTAGGGAAATTTTTTTCTTCAAAAACCGGAAGAAAAACGGCGTCATTTTGGGCTCTTTTGAGCGTAAATGCGTCGTTTTTAATGCTTTTTTAAGCTCCTTGTTATGCTCGGGACCCAAATAAGCTACCCAATCCAAATTTAATCTCCCAAGCTACCGTGGTGATACTTTGTTGGATTGTAAGCTCCCCATATGCGAATTTTAAGAGACTTCGTTGATAGTGCTCCAAACGTATACCCAATTATAATTAATTTAATAATATAAAAATATTTAATTAGTTTTAAAAAGTGTAGTATGTTTAGCATATTTATTCAAAAGTCAGTCAAATTAACTGAAAAAATCAAATAATAAACTTTTTAATTGAGACGGAGGGAGTATAAAATTATTGAGCGTGTAAAATTAATTTTAAAATGTAAAATATTCAAATTAGACATTTTTAAAAGTAATGAAATGATAACGTATAGAATCGTTGAAGCAATCTGCTGTGTGCCCTTTATAACAAACGGGTACGACTTATGAGGAATATCGGGTAGAAGAAAAGGTTGACATTGGCGCTGGCATCGTAAGTGGGAGAGTAGACTAAACATCATTGTGGAGAAAGAATCATCTGAAATCGTAATCTTTGAATTTTGACTTTTTTTTATAAACTGCTTCGTTTGAAAATTGTATAAGGGATAATGACACAGCAAGCCCCTTGACTATGGCTGATTCCACCATTAGTCCTTTAACAAATTTTTTTTTATATTTTTGTCCCTTGACTATGAAAATTAGACACGCTCGGTCCTTTTGTTGGATGTCGTTAGAATTTTTCTGTAAAGTTTGTCTTGTGTCCAACACGTGACTTTGGTTAAGGGCATTTAAAAAATTTCACGTACAAAGATATTTTTTAATACTTAAAATAATTTTTTTCTCTCTCTCCTCCCTCTCTCTCTCTCTCTCTCTCTCTCTCTCTCTCTCTCTTTCTCCCTCTCTCTCTCTCTCTCTGCTCCCAGATCTCGTTCTGCTCCATTGTAAGACAACCATATGAAACCCACACCTTCCCCCTCCTTCACCAAAATTTTCTCTCCCCTTTCCGAATAACATTCTCAAATTCCAATTCCCTAATAACATTACTCTCTTCCTGAATCAAGTCCATCAAACGATGGTGATAATGACGAAGTGCCGGGGGACCATAACGTGGAACCCCAAGTCGCGAACCTAGATCTGAAGCTTGGAATCGAATTCGTTAGAGTTCACGATCAATACTTGCCTGGGTTATGTTGGGTAGTGGTTATTTGGATCGATTTGAGTCAGAACGTCCGGCGAACTCATCGGAGTTCACCATGGGCGGCGGCAATGATCTTCACCAAATTTTTTTTTTTTTTTTGCATTGAGTTGGAGGTAAAATTTTCGTTTGAACTATATATGTGGGAATTTGATACTTCTTAATAAAGTGTCTCGCCATGAAAGGGATAGGAATGGCTAGCGACATGGTGATGTTGCAGAAGTCGGGTGGGGGGTGGGGTAGTGGTGGTGGTGTGATTTGTAATTGGGGTGTTGTTGAAAGTGATAGCGAAATGACGGTGGCGATTTTGTAATGGGGAGGAAAAGAGCGTGGTGGTGGCGGTGACGGAGAAGGAATAGGAGATTGAGCAATGGAAACTTGGCACCATAGCTTCGATCTGGGTTTTAATTAGAGACACACACACACACACATACACACAGATCTGGGTTTTAAAGTCGACTTCATTTTCTTCCAGCTAATTCAAATTTTTCGACAATAATTCAGGCGAGAAGGGAGGGGATGGGGGTAAGGGGAGAGAGAGAGAAAATAAAATATTATTTTATGTATTAGAAAATATCTTTACACATAAAATTTCAAAAATGCCATTAACCAAAGGCACGTGATAGGCACATGACGGACTTAACGGAAAAATACTAACGGCATCTACCAAAAGGACCAACCGTGTCCAATTTTCATAGTCAAGGGACAAAAATATGAAAAAAATTTGTTAAGAAACTAATGATGAAATCAACCATAATCAAGGGACTTATAGTATCATTATCCCATTGTATAATATACATCTCTTTTTCAGAAAGGGAAACAGAAGAAAGACCACCTAACGTTGACTTGGACTGTTAGATAGTGATCCCCTTTTATAAACTCCATATTATACTCTATCGGTTCCGATCAAATAGTTGAGTACTCCCTCCGTTTCTAAATTATTATTTTTTTAATTTAGTATATAAATTTAAAAAAATAATTAATTTAATTATTAATATTAAAATAGTATGTTGATTTTTTTAATATTTATGTGAATATATCCATAATTAAAGTAGAAAGAAAAAGTAAAGATAAAATGGTAAAAGTGATGTTCTAAAAAGGAAAGTTTCAAACAAGATAATTATTAGGGACGGACAAAAAAAAAAACAATAATTTAGGAACGGAGGGAGTAATTTTTATTTTTAAAAATTAACATTTGACTAAATAAAATTAATATTTAACAAACTTTAGTTATATTTTCAAGAAATAAAATTTCATTCACTAAAGACTGCGTTAAAAAGACTATAGTTTAAATTTTTTATACTTTTATAAAAATAAATAAATTTATGTAAATTGTCGGTCAAATTTTAATTAAGTTGATTCAAAAAAAGTCAAAAGTGGACTTTTTATTTGGAACGAAGGGAGTAATAATTAGTAGCAACATACCCGACTTATGGACGGAATAACTTAGAGATTATATATTTTATTATTTAGTATTTCTTAAAGATTATATATTTTATGAATTGACATATTGTATAAATTCAAATACATAAAAAGTATATTTCAAGAGAATAAAGAATATTTAAATTAAATTTTATATGAACCAGAAAATTGTCTTTTTATTATAAAAAGAACGTAAATAGTCTTTTAACCACATACATAATTTTAATAGATTTTAAGAATCAAGAAGAGGAGTACTATATTTGTTTGAATAGAGGGAGTATATTTATGTGTAGATGATTACGTAGAATTATTTTATAATATTTTTACACATGATAATTATATTATATTATTAAATATTAATCATATTTAATAAAATATATAATGATTTACTCTCTCCGTTTCAGGCAAAGAGTTTAACTTTTGACTTTTTCGATCAACTTAGTTAAAATTTGACAAATAATTAACATAAAATTAGTAAAACTATATCTTCTACATTTTACAAAAGATTAAATTTATAAATCTGCATAAAACTCTTGTCAGAATAATAGCAATGTATCAAGTTATGTTTCTTTTAATTAATCAATTATGTAAAATCATACAGTTTATGATCTGGATAATAATGGGCAAATGATATTACGAGTTCGAGTTTATGGTATTCTTACAAGCTTTAATGTTAGTGTTGTTATATCAAATTTATTTAGATTTTTACATCGTCAGATCAAATTTACAAATTATATATGTCTTTACTTAAAAAGGACAAATCTGATATGACGGAACGATGTAGAGATCTAAGGGCAAATATGACAGAACGATGTAGAGATCTAAGGGCAAATATGATAGAACGGTGTAGAGATCTAAGTAAATTTAATTTGACGGTGCTAGCACTATAACTTGTAGGAATACTACAAACTCAAGTTCGTAATATCATACATTATAATAATATATTGTAATTTATTTTTCCAACTTAGGAGAATTATAACTTTCAGATTAGACTTAAATAAGGATCCACCATTACGCCAAAGTACTAATAGCAACCGTTTGATGTCAATTTGAAGTCACATTCATTTGCAACGCGTTTTTTATTATTTTTTTATCCTTTTCCATTTAAGATAAGAAGAGTATATTTTCACTATATTTTTTATTTATCCACTACATCAATAATTATTATATTAAATAAATTAATATTTGGACAAAACTACCCTTTAATTACCTGTCATTTGAAGTGAAGTAATATGTTTTATTTCCAAATTACTTTTTTAATTCTCAACACATCAACAAACTATGTAGTTATTTTCATTTTATTTTTTTAAATAAATATGTTAAGTCAATTGTGCTTATAATTTGCGTCTCGTCCACTGTTCTATTTTTGAATATTCCAGTTAAAGAATTCACTTTAAAAAAATTATGTTTATAATTTTCTTAAACCTTTTAACTTTACCCTCCACATATGCTATAAACATCTTGACTATTCTCAAACATTTTTGTAATTATGACCAACTCTAATACTACTTATATATTATTCAATTATTAGATTTTTCATACATGAACTCTTTCGGAGAAATGGGGAGAGTATATTTTTTGGGATTAATTGGGTCAAAGCTTTCTCAATTTAAACATATTGTAGTACTTTACATTGCAAATTGTGTATTTTTTCTCTCAGAGACTTTTGGACCCTCAGATGAAATGTCATTAATTAATGTTTAGAACTTTTAAATCCTACGGATAGTTCAAAATTGTGGAAATTAAGAGAACTCTCAAATTGAGAGGTTCTACATCTCAATTTCTATCACTAGGTAAGTCTATTGCTATTTATGTTTCAAAATAATTATCGTTTTAACAACAACAAAAAAATTGTATCCTGAAATGAGTGTCATCATAGGATTTCAGGAAACATTTTCTCATATTTTATCAAAATTACACTTATTTACTACTTTCATTAAAAAAAATTGTTAAGAGAAAAGAGAAAAATATCCCCTACAACTTATCTATAATAATTAAATTTAAATAAGGATATAATAGTTTTTATGTAATTTTTTTTAATTTATATAAATTGCCAAAATGACACTTGTTTCGAGACGGAGGAAATACTAGACAATTTTCACACTTTGGTGTCAACTTATCCAACTCTACTCGGCATTTGATTAATTATTTGGGGTTGGCTCATTAATTCTTTTTCGTCATTTAGTTGGATTCAATGTAAAATCATTACACAAACTAAACTCATTCATATCTTTCTTGATTACTTAGTGTGTACATCATTATTTTAAATCCTCGTATTAATGTCTTTTACTGCACCCCCAGCTATATAGTGTCCACGGATACTATTTGTCTAAAACCAATAAGAATGATGATACCGATTTTTGCACAGAGGTTCTGATTGGAATTTGTTTTGGTAAAGTGACTGGTAACTGACCAAAAAATAAGAACAAAAGTTACTGTACAGGAAATTTCTGCAAAGCTCCTCCGATGTGAAAATTAGCACTGTATATCAGAAAAAGAATAATACTAATTGAGGAAGCAAAAAAGATATAGTTGCACGTACCTTATACTATGTCTTATAGTCAGTATTTATAAGAGAGTAGTGGTGCCCTAATTAGTTTCGGGCTGTAACTGATACGACCAAATCCCGTAGTTTACGGGTAGAGGTAATGTATTTTTTCTGGATTTATCGATAAATTGGAGATAATTCCGTGATACACTCAGAGATAGTTTCGTAATGTACTACAAGATAATTGGGAGATAATTTCGCATAATACACAATGTGGACAGCTGTCAGCCGGGCATAATAGGGCAGCTCGCCCACTTGAGCAGCTCGCCCAAGTGGAGAGCTCGTCTTTTGAGCAACACGCTCTCTTGAGGCAGCCTGTCACTTTTACCTAATATTTTATTATTTTTATCCTCAGTATAATTTTTAGGTAGCTCAAAGAATATGCTATTGCTACTCCAATTTGATTTAAGGAGATTTAAAAAAGAGTGCATTTAGCATCATACATTTAGCATCATACACAAGTAACATAAAGTAGTACGAGTGTTGTGGTTTAAAATTGGAGTGGTGATAGTCTATCTCAAACCAATAATCTCTTGATTCTTCTTTTTGTTGTTGTTGTTGTGTGCTTGTGTCCTACTATGTGAGCTGGAAAGAGATCCAACCTGAAACTCCGCCAAACTCTACCATTGGAACACATCTTAAGGAGTGGTAATCTTTAGAGCATCACCAATATAAATGTAAATATAAAAAAAATTAAGTGTCACCTAAGATTTACATATTTTACAAAAAAAATAACTTTTCAATGCAATTATGAAAAACAATTGTGGATATGATTTGTCAATTAAATTATTTCTCATTAATTATTAGACTCTTGATTTTTTTTACATTCAATGCACATTGTGGAGGAGGATGTAAATACAATCTCTTGAGTTCACATCCTCTTTTACAATATGCATTAAAAAATTAATAGTCTAATAATTAATGAGAAACAATTTAGTTAATAAATCGTATGCACAACTCTCTTTCACAATTGCATTGAGTAATTTTTTTTCTTCAAAATATGTGTAAATTTTAAATAACACTTAATTTTTTTTATATTCACATTTATATTGGTGATGCACTTACCTCATCATATACTTGACACTTCAATTTTAATAAAAAAAATTCATTCAAAAAAAATCATATTCCTATTATTTTTCTTTAATTAAATTTATTTACAACTACACTTAAGTCTTCCTTGGCCGACTATCCATTATCAGGAAAAGATTGATTTGACTACAAAACGTACTAGCTAGCTAGTCAATCTGCCTTTATATTTCATCACTTAATGCTATTTCCACATTAAAGATTTGTAGCCTAAAAGTTAGGGGTGTTCATGGTATGATTTGGTTCATTTTTCTTGCAAGAAAATAAAAATAAAAAAACTCAGAACCAAATCAATATTTTAATTCTTAAAATTTTTTTAACCAGAACCAAATTAAAATGTATAAAAATTAATACTTTGGTCCGATTCTTATTTGTCGTCGTCCGGTTCTGCACATTTGGTGAACCTTTTTTATTTTTTGAGCTTTGTAACACTAGCCCTCTTTTTTCTATGAAATCAATACAAACAAATAATAAAATTTATTGCTATGAAAAAACATTCAATAATATTAAAACGTAGATAATACAAACAAGTTCACAAAAAAAAAAAAATAAATAAAGATAGTACATTTATCAATTAAAAATGTTAGAGTCATATCATTAAAATCAATTTCATGGGACATAAACAAAAGTGAGAAAAAAGTTAACTATTTATACTCAGGGTTAAGGTTAGAAATTAAATTTTCTTAAATATTAATTTATTAATATGATATATAATCTATTGGTCCAGTCCAGTTTTAAATCTAGAACTGAACCAATTGGTCGATTCTACTAAAATTCTAGATCGAAACTAAACTATAAGTATTGATTCGGTTCAATTTTATTAGTTCGATCCGTTTCTATTGATCCGGTCCAGTTTGAAAAAAAAAAAAAAGGAATAATTGTTGACCGGTCCCTTTTCACATATTTTCAACTGTTTTAGACCCTCATTTTTGTTTCCAACCGCTTAAATTTATTTCAGGTGATAAATTGACCAATTATTCCAAAACTGTCCCTGTAACAACCTAAACAACGTTTTAAGCATTGTCATCTTTTAATTTTCTCCTGTAAATTTTTCCTTTCATTCCAATTATTGTTTATTTTGCTATAATCTTCATCTCTCTCTCTCTCTCTCTTTTTCTTTCTCTTAGTTTCTTTCTATGCTCAGTTTATCATAAAAAAATAAGACCAGTATAATTTACAAAATTATTTTAATTCTTTGTATATTTGTTGTATTAATATTGTTTGTCAATCGCTGAATGCTGCCACTACGAAACGGGGATCGACCTTTTTAGAAGTGTCTTGGAGAATTTATTTAATTTTTAATTCTTTAATATTCACAATATATTGTGCATCAGAAATAAAAGTAGTCTATCGCGATGCATGAAAACAATACTTTTTTAGTACAATTTTGTGCATTGTGATATACACTTTTAATGTATCGCAAGTGTAATGTTGTGCATCGCGATGCACAAAAAAAAATTTAGTATAATTTTGTGCATCACGATGCACACTTTGATTCCTCGCGCAAGTGTAATGTTGTGCATTAGTACTGTTTTGTGCATCGTGATACACTTTTGATGCATCGCAATTATAATGTTGGACATCACGATGCAAAAAAAAAAGTACTTTTTTGTATATCGTGATGTAATAATTTGTGCATCGCGATGAATTAATTTTGGAATGTGCGTGAAGCACAAAATTATGGGCGTGGAGGTCAAAATTATGACCATGACGCCCAAAATTATGAGCGTGTCGCCCATTTTGAACTCTGAAAGAAATTTCATGCATCGCGATGCAACAAAACAGTATTTTTTAGTACAATTTTGTGCATCGAGATGCACACTTTGAACTACGATGCATCAATTTTATTTTGCAATGTATAGCGTGCTTGTTCCGTATTTTTTAAGGACAGAGACGATATTTCGTCTCAAAAGTAACATTTTTCGGTTTGAAACAATTATAAGTAACTAAAACAGTTAAAAATTTAATTAAAAGTTATTGACCCAAATTTTGCCAAAAATTTTAAAAAAAATCTACACACCCCAGTCGAAAGTTCCATCAATCTTTGCAAGTTCCCATGAGTTTCCCAGAAATAATTGCCCACTTTGCCTTGTCAACGAAATATTAATAACGTTTTTAATTTCTACAGTCCGGCCCCAAGAAGAATCGAACGGGAGACTTTGGGGGTATTCTTTAAACTTCTTAACTAGTTGAGCTATCCCTTGGAGTCTTGTGATGTGTATGACTCGCATAAACCTCGTATCAAGTGGTGGAGTTGCATAGATTTACACATACATATATATATATATATAAATATATATACATATATATATAAATATATATATATATTTATATAAATATAATTTTGGGCATGCGCCCAAAATTATGGGCGTGACTTCCATTTTAAACTTTGAAAAAAAATTTATGTATTGCGATACAACAAAATAGTACTTTTTAGTACAATTTTATGCATTGAGATGCACACTTTGAACTACGATTCATTAATTTTATTTTGCGATATATATCGTGTCTGTTCCATATTTTTTAAGGGTATAGACGATATTTCGTCTCAAAAATATCATTTTTCAGTTTGAAACAATTATAAAGAACTAAAACATTTAAAAATTTAATTAAAAGGTATTGATCCAAATTTCACAAAAAAAAATAAATAATCTACACACCCCTGTCAAAAGTTCCATCAATCTTTGCAAGTTCCCCTGAGTTTCCCAGAAATAATTGCCCTCTTCGCCTTGTCAAAGAAATATTAATTACGTTTTTAATTTCTGTCCTTCGTGAACGAAAAATTAATTGCACACAGAGCAGCCCCAAGAAGAATCGAACGGGAGACTTTGGGGGTATTCTTTAAATTTCTTAACTAGTTGAGCTATCCCTTGGAGTATTGTAAGGTGTATGACTCGCATAAACCTCGTATCAAGTGGTGGAGTATATATATATATATATATATATATATATATATATATATATATATATATAATAGGTGAGTCATTTAATGCATTAAATCTCAACCTTTAATTTTTGATCCAATAGTTGAAAATGAGAGTAATTATTGATGATTAAATAAAAACGTAACCATTAAATACTCCCCAAATATATGTGTATATATATATATATATATATAATTTTTAAATTAATTTGAGAAAATGTACAGCTAATGTTGAGTGTTTACACTGAAGAAACAAACTCATGTGTGTATAAGCGTTGACGAAGACTTGAAGGGAGGGTATATGCCATAATATGGCCGACTTGATTCAAAGAACTTGTCTTCTTTAAATACTCACACTATCTCTTCCTTTTAGTTCATTACTATCTCTCTCTTCCTTAATAGTTCCTTCATCTTACAGTCTGCTGCTGCAAAAGCAGGTACGCTCTTGCTTTTCAATTTTTATTTTTTTTTTCTTTTTGCTGTCCCTCATATGTGATTAGCAATATCTAAGAACGTAGGTTTTGTGACAATGAAGAAATAAACTTATACAATTTCATTTGTTTAAGATGGTCGAGGCCCCGTATAAGTATATTTAGCCTGCGTGATTCAAAATTTCTCCCTTTCCACCTCGTGCGAGACCCAAAAAAAAACCCAAGTATGCTTTCCTTTTTCGTCTAGTGCGTTGCGGTTGAGGAGACATTCAAACAAGAATTGTTCGTTTGTAACGTAATTGATGAGACATAATTGTACGGGCTTAGCCGGCCTCCGACCACGCTCACAGGGGTCTCTTCGCACCATGGCTGTAGCTTTTGCTCTCCTCATGTCCTAAAACCGATGCTTTGGCAAATTAAGTTTCAAATTCTTGACCTTCAAGTTATAGTTTTTGGGCAAGAGACATGGTACCACTTAAGCTACTAGCCTAAGTGGGATGTTTATGTATAAATCTATGCAACTTAAGTTGTAATCATTTTAGTTATGCTTAAGTGTTTGAAATGTTTCACTTAAAGAGTTCAATTAAAGAGTCCACTTTCAAAAATTTATGCTTACAATTTTAATAATCTTTTATTTTTACCCTTCACTTAAATTATAATCATTTTATTTGTGCTTAAGTGTTTTTGTAATTATAACCAACTCCAATGACTCCCTCCGTTCCAGACAGAGAGTCCATTATACTATTTTGAGATATTTCAGTTAAAGAGTCCACTTTCAAAAAATCATGCTTACAATTTTAATAATCTTTCATCTTTACCCCCCACTTGTGTTGTAATTATTTTGGTTGTGCTTAAGTATTTTTGTAATTATAACCAAATTTAATGATACTAATATATCACTTAATATTTAAAATTTTTAAACATAGATTATTTGAGTAGAACGGAGGGAGTATATAATAGCGCCTACTGGTTTGAATGCAACTTGCCTTTAAAATCTTTTTCCTCCATTTTTTGTGTTCCACATGCTTAGTTTAGAAGTTTGATAATGTTTGAATGCACCATTTTCTTTGCCGTCTAAAATTTTTATCTGAATTTACGTGTTAAACATGTGACACGTGAATGGATTGATGTCATACCTCACTATTTACATACTTTTCACCTAAATTAAGATGAAAAATTTTAACGTGATAATTAGATCCCTTATCATTACTCATCATTTAATTCCTCACATACTAGATTATAAAAAACTATTTTAAGATATGAACTGAAGTTCATGTGGCTTATTTAGAGAAGAAATATCTGACTCTTCCCTCACTATAAATGTTACTCCTCTGTCTCCAAATTATTGTCCTATTTAATTTTTTTTGGGTTAAACAAGATATTTTTTAAACGTAAATTTGACGTGTATTTTGTTACTTTTTTCAAAATCATAAAACACGTAATTCGTAATACTTTTATAGTACTACGAATTACATATTTTATGATTTTGAAAAGGGTAAAAAAAATATACGTTAAATTTGTATTTAAAAAATGTCTCGTTTGAACAAAAAATCAAACAACAATAATTTGACCGAGGAGTAAAATTTAACATGAATTACATGAATGGCCAGCAGATATTCTTGGATATAATATCACAAGGCAAGAAGATATTTTTCTCCATTATTTAATCCCTCAAGGCTTTCTTGGGTACACAATCATGAATTAGTCATATAGTACTACCTCTTTTTTCTTTCCCTTTATTCGGACAAGTTCCCAATCATGTAACCAGTATTATGATTTAGAAAATAAAAACTTCAACTTTTAGAATATATATAAAGTATTATGATTTACGTTTTTTATAATTATTGAAAAAATAATTGAATTCTCTACCAATATCAATCCCAAATTTGATCAAATTGACAATATATATATACCTCTTCAATCCTAAATGAATTTAACTTTGTTTTTCCTATTTTAATTATTGACTAATTAGTCAAACATTACAAAAATGGGACTTTAATTTTTTGTTCTTTCCTTTTTGTTTTATTTTTTCTTTTTCTTTACACGCACAAGTTGGCAATCAATCAGACAGCTAGTTACTTTGTATTCTTGCTCTCCTATATTTCATCTTACCCTTATCTTAGTTTTATCATATTTTACTTCCATTCTATAATTAAACTAGTGGAATTATAAGTTCGAACTTGATTCATTGAAAAGATCTATTTATTCATAAGTTCACTTTAAAAGTATGACATTAGTCCTAATTAGTGATGGCAAACATATAGTTGGTTAGATATTACATGACTTAGCATGTAATATTATCTTTTAGCTAGCCAGTACGTGTTTGAAAGTTTAACTTTTCGGATCAAAATTTTTATTTTCGACCGAGGGAATATAGTTTTACTTCACTAACCTTAAACTTTTGGCTTCGCCCTATTTGTGGCCGAGAATAATTATCATATCAACTGAAATTGTAATCACATAATGAGTAAGGAATTGTAGGAAATTAGTGATTATTTCTTTTTTTTTCTTAATTTACACAATAAGTCAAAGCGTACCTCTTCAACTTGGAAAGAATGTAATATTTGGAAGATGCACTAAAATTACAATAGCTCACTTGTTTTGATAATTTAAGAAAAACTAATTAAATATCGTCAAATATCTCTCTGGATAGGGATCAAAAATTGACTAAAAAAATTAAAGTATAAATTTTTAATTGGGATGGAGAAAATATTACTTATGTCAATATATGTATCAATTATTTTAAATGAGTAATGTTATGTGCACCTAAAGTGTGCACCAAATATACACTAACATTACACTTGACATCTTTTGATTGGTTAAATGATTTGTGGGTCCTACCACAAAAAAGTCTTTAACCAATCAAAAGATGTCAAGTGTAATTTTGGTGACTTTAGGTGCAGATAGCATTACTCATTTTAAATTCGCCCTACCATTTTTTTTCCTTATGTTTTTGTAAATTGGATTTTCTTTTTGATGTATATTGTTTAATTAAAAATTTTACTCAACCAGCTTCCTTGATAAATATTTCATTTCCGTGTATGTGTGTCGCTCTCATATTTTGAACGAGGTAGCTATTGATTTGTCAATACATACGCAATAAAGGCCCATTTCTATTGCAGAAAGCTTTAGAGGAACTGGAAGTAGATTTGTCACGATAACAAGAAGCCATGGCTAGAGAGCAATTACAAGTGCTTAATGCACTTGATGTCGCCAAGACTCAGCTATACCATTTCACAGCAATTGTGGTTGCGGGGATGGGTTTCTTCACAGATGCCTACGATCTCTTTAGCATTTCCCTCGTCACCAAATTACTTGGACGTATATATTACCACAAGGACGGTGCAGCGAAGCCCGGTACTCTGCCTCCAGGCGTGGCAGCAGCCGTCACTGGTGTTGCCCTTGTAGGAACCCTAGCCGGGCAGCTTTTCTTTGGTTGGCTTGGTGACAAAATGGGTAGGAAAAAGGTTTATGGCATAACCCTAGTTCTCATGGTTGTATGCTCACTTGCCTCTGGTTTTTCCTTTGGCAACGAAGCGAAAGGAGTTATGGCCACTCTATGTTTCTTCAGATTTTGGCTTGGGTTTGGCATTGGTGGCGATTATCCTCTTTCCGCAACAATCATGTCCGAATATGCCAATAAAAAGACCCGTGGCGCTTTCATTGCCGCAGTCTTCGCTATGCAAGGGTTTGGCATTTTGACTAGTGGGATTATAGCCTTAATCGTGTCCTCTTCATTTGATCATGCGTTCAGTGCTCCGTCATATGCAGTTGATCCCGTACGCTCCACCGTGCCACAGGCAGACTACATCTGGCGTATCATTCTTATGTTCGGAGCCATACCTGCAGCTATGACGTACTACTGGAGAATGAAAATGCCTGAAACGGCACGTTACACTGCCCTCGTTGCCAAAAATGCCAAACAGGCTGCTTCAGATATGGCTCAAGTGTTGCAAGTGGACATCGAAGTTGAGGAGTCTAAAGTGGAGAAGATAACTCAAGATTCTCGAAATTCATTTGGCTTGTTTTCAAGGGAATTCCTTCGTCGCCATGGCCTTCACTTGCTTGGCACCACTAGCACATGGTTCTTACTAGACATTGCATTCTACAGCCAGAATTTATTCCAAAAAGATATCTTCACTGCCGTTGGCTGGATACCAAAGGCTGCAAGTATGAACGCGGTTCACGAGGTTTATCTTGTCGCTAGAGCACAAACTCTAATTGCACTATGCAGCACTGTTCCTGGATACTGGTTTACAGTTGCATTCATCGATGTCATCGGAAGGTTTGCCATACAATTGATGGGCTTTTTTTTCATGACAGTCTTCATGTTTGCTATTGCTATACCATATCATCATTGGACATTACACGAGAATCGCATTGGGTTCATTGTAATGTACTCGTTGACCTTTTTCTTCGCTAACTTTGGACCCAATGCAACCACATTTGTTGTGCCAGCGGAAATTTTCCCGGCTAGGCTTAGGTCAACATGCCACGGTATATCCGCAGCTGCTGGCAAGGCCGGGGCTATAGTTGGGGCTTTCGGGTTTCTGTATGCTTCTCAAAGTACCGATCCTAAAAAGACTGATGCTGGGTACCCTACAGGTATTGGTGTGAGGTATTCGCTTATCGTTCTTGGGGTTGTCAACTTCTTGGGTATGTTATTTACTTTCTTAGTGCCTGAGCCAAATGGGAAATCACTTGAAGAATTATCTGGAGAAAATGACGAGGGGGATGATCCTATGGTCGAGTATGAAGCAGCAGGTTCTAACAGGACTGTTCCGGTTTAATGATCTAATTAGGTGTTTTGTAATTGTCTACAGAAAATGATTAAATACTTATGAAGCATATATAGTTAAAGTTCAAAGAAAGTTTTATTTGTCGAAATCTTATCTTTTTATGTATGTAGACACTAGTTCTTGAAAGATGTCTACTCCACTTTCATGTCTAGGAAAGACGGGATAAGATTCTCTATTTTAAAAAATGTTCCATTTTCTATTTCAAATGTTGGATCGTCGCCACATGTGCATAGAAAAAATTGCATTAATTACTCTTGAATTTTCGATGCATGTGTGGCAAAGATCCGACATATGAAATAGATATGGAACACACATCAACTGGAGCAGACAATTGCGTTGTTGTGTTTGCATAAGAAATACGTGATAGGATCCTCTATTTCAAAAAGGTGTTCCATCTCCTATTCCAACCGTACGATCTTCGCCACATTTGCATCAAAAATCATGCGGTAATTAATGTTGTTTATTCTTATGCATATGTGATAGAAATTCGACGATTTGAATAAGAGATAAAACACTTTTTTAGAATAGAGGATCCTCTCCCAAGAAATACAAACGTTTGGTCTCGTTGGATAATGGGCAAAGATTTGGTTTGTTGGAGAAGCAAAGATTTTGCATATTGACAAAGATGCAAAATAATTACCAAATAATTTATAAGTTGAGCTCCCGATTGTGTGACAGGTAAAATGGTAAGACACGTATCAAACTTTTAAAACTTAACTTATGAATCAATTGACTATCACACACTATCTTAATGCAAATCAAGTGAATTTTGCCCTACAAAACATAAAATGACTAGTGTGATAATTAAAATGCTTCTTTTTTCAGGTTCCTAAATTAGGAGTATCTAGCAAGGAGGGAGAGAGAGAGAGAGAGAGAGAGAGAGAGAGAGAGAGAGAGAGAGAGAGAGAGAGTTATTTGGTGCCCAAAGTTTAAAGATTCTCTTACAGTAACCCTAAAATGTGATATACATACATTGAGATAGATAGACTCAAAACTGAACAGAAGGAAGAAAGAGAAATGGTAGATAAGAGAGAGATGTGTAGGTAATTAGGTCAACGCTTTACTGGCTTATTTTGCTGCTTCATTCTCAACTCTTACCGATAGATTTTTAGACCATCTCCAATGATATCATCAAATTTTTTTATATGACATATTTAAATAAGAAGACCCTTTTCATATGTGGCAAAAAATTTAAAACATAGAGTCCTCTTTCTAAACGTGCTTCAATGCAAGACTTCTTTTAGTACATTTTTTCAAACGTGACATTGTTTTATAATTATTTATAAAAAGTACTTCCTCCGTCCCTTAATTATTGTCTTGTTTGACCCGGTACACAGATTAAGAAAAAATAATTGACTTGATTCTTAATATTAGTATAATGTGTAATTTCCTTTAATGCCCATATATGTGTATGTGGTCCATAATTAAAGTAGGGGAAAAAGTAAGGGTAAAATGGTAAAAGTAATGTCCTAAAAAGGAACGTTTTCAAACAAGACAATTATTTTGGGACGGACAAAAAAGAAAAAGAAAGACAATAATTTAGGGACGGGGGAGTAAAAAATAAAAACTGTTCCTACTGTAACTAATTGACATTAAAAAATAAAAATAAAAACTGACAGTAAATGACGTGGATGAAAAAACATCCTCTAGGTGACCCTTTAGAAGTAGAGGATCACGTAGGGTCTGTTTGTTAACCCAATTAAGAGCTTAATTAGAAAATTTTTAAGTGATATTTAAAATAAGATTGTTTGATAAAGCAATATTATATCACTTAATAAATTAAGTATCTCTTTAAAATAGCCAAAATTTTAAGTCAAAAGAGGATGTCTTAATGTTTTAAGCTCTACTTTTTCAAACATCGCGTTTTAATTTTCGATTTTAGCAAACAGACTGTAGAGGATGTCTTCCCAACTAAATGACACATCATTTCCACCTCGAGTATTAGAGGTTAGAATTGGAGAGGATTTTTTTGAAAAATTTATCTTTCCTACGTGTTATTTTTTTTTACTAGATAGATGATTGTATTGGAGAATCTCCACCTCATTTAATTTTTGATACACGACAAACTCCACTACATTTTGTAAGAATGTAACTTCGAGACCGAAGCAAAATGAGGTAACGTTTTTAAGTACAATCTACATGTCACGAGCTCTAGGGTTGGTTAATTCATGCATATATATTACACGATCTGTTGCGATAGCACTTTCCTCGATTAGAAAGAAATTAAATCATATCATCATATCGTATGTAATTCTAACTAAAATTAACTCAATCGATATCGCCACTTCTCTTAACTAAGTGTCAATCCTCACTGAAGTCTCCAACAAATCCTGCCATACGGTGAATTGTTGCAACTTGTCGGTTGTCTCCGTAGTTCGAGCAAGATTAAGTAACAACCAAGTGGCAGAGCTTTTCTTTTATTCTTTTTCTTTTTAGGTATTTCTAGAGGTGTCTTTATACAACATTAAAGGTCTTAGACTAACCCCGCTTAACCCAGCGGAATTTTCTTTCAGTCTCTTTCATTGCATATAGCCAACCAGTGGACCAACCCTTCTTCACTCCAATATATAGCCATTCAAGTAGTTGACATGCATAATTAATTGAGTAGTTATTAGATATTTTATAAAACATTTAAATAGTTTAAAATTAAATGGTAGTAGTAATGAGTCGTTAAAGAACTTTGTAAGGGTTGAGTTTTAGAAATATTAATTCTGATTTAACATTTTCGATCTCTTGTTATTTGCAAGAATCCAGTTCGAATAAATAAAAAGTGTACATGTTTTACAAGGACCCTTCAATAGCTACTTCTTTTTTAAAATACTTATTAATTGATAAATATAATTCATTTATACATCAAAATATATTCTAAAGTTTTATTCTTATTAAAACTTAATCACCGATCAAAAGATTACAAATCGGGTTTTGCTCGTTATATTATCCAAAAATAGTACTCCCTCCGTTGTTAAAAAGAGTCGTTTTTTTTCTTTTTAAACCATTCTAGAAAAAGTGTTAACTTTCTAATTTTTTTTCTTTTTGATGTATCACTTTTATTATTTTATCCTTAATTTGATTACTATTTTAATTGATGGGTCTTATTTTTACATGGATACCAATGGAAAACACACAAAATTCTAATATTTATAAAAAAGTTAATTAAGCTTTCTTAATTTGTAAATCAAGGCAAATAAAACTCTTTTTAAAAAACGGAGTAATCGTCAATTTGATGACAGAGGTGTGAGCGTACATCCAAAGTACAGTATGGCAAGATCTGGATATACTTTTTGTACTTTGGATGTACTTTGTACAATATATTTTACTCATATAAATACGTAAAATTACAATATTTGACTTTTGAAAAGGTAACATTTTTTTTTAATGAGATTCAGTGTTGCTTCCTAAAGTTTCGCTCCTCTTCTGTTGGGACCATATTAAAAAAAAAAAAATAGGTAACATTTTTGATACAGATTAAAGTCACCTTGCACCCAGACAGTTAGCAGGTAGACAAACAATCAATTTCGAGAAGTTGCCATTAGCCGATATTTTAGACATAAAAAGAAAGGGAGAGGATAAATAATACTCATCTCTAAATTATTGTCTTGTTTTTTTTTTTTCTTTGTGCGTTTCTAAATAATTGTCTTTTTAAAATTTTTTTTTTAGGACATCATTTTTTCCATACTTTAATTATAGGCTCATATACATTGGCATTAAAGGAAACTATACAATAAATCAATATTAATAATCAAGTCAATTGGTTTTTCTTAATCCGTGTGCTGAGTCAAACAAGACAATAATTTAGGGACGGAGGGAGTATTATAATCTAATTTATTTTCAACAATATCCTGACTTCAATAAGATATATAAATAGATACAGCCCGTTTGGTGTGGCGCTTTTAAAACGCAGTTTTTTTAAAATATAATTTTTTTCTCTATTAACGCATTTAATATATTATTTCAAATGCATCTTTTTTTCCCAACATAGTTTTAAAATCTGTGTTTTTGTAAAAGACTAGAAATTCCAGAATTTAAAAACACAGTTGCGTTTATAAAACGTATTTTTTTATATCGCAACATTGAAACGCTAAATTGAAAAATAAACTGTGTTATTTTGCCCAAAACATATGACCAAACAGGCTCTAAAGAATAAAATAAAAAATGAGACAAGTTTCCTCTTTGTTCTACTAATTTTCTTTTGCTCTATAGCTTACATAAAAGCTTAAGGTGATATAATTAGAAGTAATCATTTTCTTAATAATCGCAGGAAAATAGACATCTAAAGTAAAATCACCAACAAGCGTCACACCGACGGATGCAAAAAGTCAGAAATGTAGCATGTATAAATTAAGAGTCCGTTTATTTGTGCGTTTTGGTCAAAATGCAGGGTTAAAACGTAACTTATTTTTTAACTTAGCGTTTCAATGCTGCGTTATAAAAAGCAGCGTATTCAAAACGCAGCTGCGTTTTAAAACGCTGAAATTCTTAACTTTTTCCCAATACGCAGATTTTAAAACGCAGTAGGGAATAAAAAGCTGCGTTTTGACATAATATCTCAAACGCAATTATAAAGAAAAAAAACTGCGTTTTAGAAACCCTGCGTTTTCAAAACACTGCGTTTTAAAAACGCTACACCAAACGGGCTCTAAGAGTAATGCTATGTACACCTAAAGTGTGCACTAAATGTTTACCAAAATTACACTTGTTATCTTTTGGTTGGTCAGAAACTTTTAAGTGGTAGAACCATAAATTATTTAACTAATCAGAAGATACCAAGTATAATTTTGGTGCACATAACATTACTTCTAAATTAATCCCAGAACACGAAAATTGTATTTTATCACGATCTCATTAAGTTAGAGACATACAATTAGAAATATCGTGATTAAACCTCAATCTAAGTGGTGGACTGGCACCAGAGAGGAGAATTTCTCCAACAGATTTAATATACATGTAGAGGTTTATTATCGATCGAAGGAGAAACTGTACAGCTAGTGGTGACTGGTGAGAGTTGAGAATGAAGAAGCAAATTAAATAAGCTTGTGAAAGCGTTGACGCTAGAGCAGTCAAAAGGGTGATAACAATACAGAGTCAATAGACTCCATTCATGCAACTGACTGATGCATTTCATTCTCTGTGTCTGATGCACTTCCTTTGTATATCTCTCAATGTATCTAGCTATAGATCCATGTGTATATAAAGCATTGTTTGTATAATGAAAATTTAACTTTTGCCATCATCTTCTCTCTCTCTATACATCATCTTTCTATATGGTATCAGAGCAACGATCCATGGCTTCTTCCGATTTCTCCATTCTGCCCAACTCTGCTGAGCCTAATACACCCCTCATCATTGTCTCCCTCTCCCATGTTCTAAAACTAACTACCACCAACTACATATCCTGGAAAACACAGATTGAAGCTACTCTCCTTGGCCTCGATCTTTATAAGTTCATAGATGGTACTCACCTTGCTCCCACCCAATTTCTTGCCCCAACCACCAACCCCAACACTCCCACCGCAGAAGACTCACCAGCTCCAGAAACTGAATTTGCAGACCATCACTCTTCTACCTCTACCACCAGAATTCCTAACCCAGCATTCACTACTTGGTTCCGCCAAGATAAACTCATTTTGGGTGCCCTCGCTGGAACACTATCTTCTCCTCTTGTTCCTCTAATATCCCTATGTCCCACAACCTATGATGCTTGGCAAACACTTGCCAAAACCTACGCCAACCCTTCCAAAGGCCACATCAAACAACTCAAGGACCGGCTTCGTAACATAACCAAAGGCTCCAAATCCATCTCCGAATACATGCAAGAGATGAAAACCTGCTCCGACCACCTTGCTTCTCTTGGCCGACCCATGGATTCCGATGATCTTATTGACAGGATTCTTGATCAACTCAATGATTCCGATTACGAAAGTGGGATCTCCGCTGTCCAGAATCGTGAGAACTCCATAAGCTTCGATGAACTACATGAAAAGTTGATAAACAAAGAGTTATCCTTGAAACTAAAATCCAAGTCTATCACCCCCTTCCCTTCTTCAGTTCACTATGCTGCCAGGAACACCAATCCAAACCGCAATCCTAGTTCCAGCCGCTTCGCACAACAGCCCTCTGCTGGTCTTCTACCCACTCCAAATCTGTCTCCCTTCACCTCGCCTAACCCACGCCCCACTGTACCCTTCAAAGGACGGTGCCAATGGTGCCGTACTTCTGGCCATTTTCTCTCCCAGTGCTCCATGTTTCGCTAACAACATCCCAATGTAACCATTCCCAGCTTCAACCATAATCCTAATCCAGTTTATAACACCAATCCCAATCAATATTCACGACCCTCCTCTCGATACAACTCTCACACACGTCCCAGCGCCTATACAGCCACCAATATTCCTCCGTCTCCAACCACTTGGCTTCTTGACAGCGGGGCGACTCACCACGCCACAAACGATCTCGACAATCTCTCCCTTCACTCGCCTTATGATGGAACCGAGGAACTACTCATAGGAGATGGTTCCGGCTTGCCTATTTTTAATATCGGTTCAACTTCAATCCTTTCTCCAAACTCTAATTTTTCTCTTCATAATGTTTTACATGTTCCTACACTTTCTAAAAATATAATTTCCATATCTCAATTTTGTCGAGATAACAATGCATCAATTACCTTCTTACCTGATTCTTATGTTGTGAAGGACATTCGAACGGGAAACACTCTTCTTCAAGGTCAACCTAACTCAGGTATTTATGAATGGCATCCATCTCGCTCCGCCATTTATTCCGTTACTCTCTTCTCAACAATCAATTGGCATCACAGATTGGGACATCCCTCCTTCCCTATTTTACGTTTAATAAGCAATAAATTTGATTTAAACATTCCCGAATCAATTCCTTTCATTGTAATTCATGTGACTGCAACAAAAGCCACAAATTACCGTTCTCAAATAATACAATTGAATCCTTTAGTCCATTGGATGTCCTTTACAGTGATGTTTGGACATCACCCGTTTTATCTTTTGATAATTTTAAATACTATATCATCGTTGTGGATCACTACTCTAAATATATATGGTTTTATCCACTAAAACATAAAAATGATGCCACTTCAGTTTTCTCACATTTTAAACCTCTTGTCGAAAAATTTTTCAATCGAACTATCAAAACCATTTTTAGTGACAACGGTGGAGAATACATTGGTCTTCAACCTCTTCTTAAATCCTATGGCATTCAACATCTCACCTCTCCCCCTCACACTCCGGAGCACAATGGATACTCCGAACGTCGACACCGTCACATAGTCGAAACCGGTCTATCCCTTCTCACTCATGCCTCAATGCCTCTAAAGTTTTGGCCCCTCGCCTTCTCTACTGCTTGCTACCTTATCAACCGTATGCCTACTCCTACCCTTAATTCAAACTCCCCCTTCTTCACGCTACATAAACGTGAACCAAATTATCTCAAACTCCGTGGTTTTGGTTGTCTATGCTATCCGTGGCTTCGTCCCTACACAACTCACAAACTTGATCCTCGCTCTTCTCCTTGTGTGTTTGTTGGATACTCTTCCACTCAAAGTGCCTTCTATTGTCTTGATCCTCAAACTCTCAAAATATATACTTCTCGTCACGTGAAATTTGTCGAGACAGATTTTCCCTTCTCAAAAATTAATTCATCTTCTTCTATTACTTCAGAAGAGTGGTGCACCTTCCACCTTCCAATACTTACAACTACATCACATGTCTCCCCGTCCGTCACCAATACCCCCCCCACAGAACAACAAGCTGCACCATTACCACCAGTCCAATCGCTTTCCTCCCCCCAGCTATCTTCTACACCTTCACCCGAGCCCACCCCAGCTGCCCAACCCGTGCCTCAATCTTCTACTCCAACTGTTTCCTCGCTGCCACAACGGACCAACTCCACTCCACCTGCTCCACCTCCTTTACCTTCTCATCCCTACAACACTCGGTCCAGAAATAACATCACTTGTGGCGACCCGAGTCCGAGATTCGATGTTGAACCCCAACTCGGAGCGCCAAACCGAAGAAAGGCTAAATAAAACGAGCCACAAAAGCTCGAAACTAAACCAATGCAGCGGAAAACTCAAAACAAGGCAGCGGAATAACAACGGAGCTTGAACCTCCAAGCTCGAATAACAAAACCCCAACAACATAAATATAACCTCCACGGCTAAACAAGCGCCGGAGAACAACAACAACTATAACACCGCGAGCCAACGCTCGGGAAACACCAATAGTAAAATACCAATGGGCATACGGCCACAACAACTAAGAAAACTGGAATTATAACAATAGTACCACCGGCACGACTCCACGAGTCGACACCAAATACAAGAATAGAAAATACAAGAATCTCTACCCGACATACTAAGTTTGCATAACTCAGTTTAACCCACGATCTCACACATACATGAAATAAATAAAAAAAAATACTAACTAGATACAACTAGAGGGTCTTCGAACTAGAGCCTCACTGCGCCGAAACGTATCCTGCAACTAAGGAAAACAAATATGGAAGGGATGAGTCGAATGACCCAGTAAGCTACTAATGAAACAATATGGCATGGCATTATGCACATAAGAATAACAGGAAAATAAACAGTTGTAGCACATAAGACAACCAACCCTATACTCACGAGAGGCTCGGTAGCCGCCAACCGTCATGCACCGGTTGGAGACTACGACCAACATTCGTTCATATAGGAAGCACATAAAATGTAAATAAACACATAAAGGTGGATACGGTGGATTCGAGGTACACCTCCGAAATCCCTTGAAACACTTCCGACCTTATCGCTCCATGAAGCCGTAGTAAACGATCGTACTGCCGCTCCACGGAACTGTAAAGGATGCCTCTGCTGCTATCCCACAAAATAATAATAACAATAGATTCCTGCGCCACTGCTCCAGAAAGCCATAATAAATAACTGTGCCGTCGATGCTGGACACATCTCTCAATACCGAACATAAAACATATATAGATGATTGTCTTTGCGCCGTACACAACTCACGAGGGACCGGTGCTCGTATCCCCAAATCAAATATAGGTACCCGATCGCGTCAAGCACGATCTACAAGTACCCAACCGATAATGTACCCGACCGCGTCCCGCACGGTCTACAAGTACCGTTGTGGACCATTTCCGTATCCACGTCGACGTATCGCTCGATCCCCTACGACCCGAGACAATACGGCTCTAGCCACTTATAGGTATCACAAGGGACCGGTGTCCGTATCCCAATGCATACAAAACAATGTCGACAATGCACGCCGCCGTTTATTCCGTTCAACCGTGGGACTAGAGAAACCCCTACCGTGGCCAACGGTAGGGCGAGGCCAGTATTGGCCTTCGGCTATTACGAAGCCCTGCTCCCGCAATAACCGAGCGTCAATACACCTCCAATGCACATATGCCACTGGACTCGATGCAATGCACAAGTAGATGTTTACTTATGCCAAACTAATCTAAGTGTGTTCTATTGAATCACAACTTAATAAACCAAATCATGATGTGTTCTATTGAATCACAACCCAATGAAATCAGACCATAATGTGTTCTATTGAATCACATACCAAATCAACACAATGTGCTTGTAAATACTAAACACACAATCAATCATCAAAGTAGGATGATTGTCCTATTGCTTACTAGAACAACCACACGTACATCACATCATTTAAGTCCGCAATTGCTAGACTTAACCATCATAACATATGTAAGCCTAATCGTACTTACAATCATAATTCAATGCGTCGCTAACACGTTCAACTTAGGATTTCTACGGTATCCTACGATCACAATACACTCCATCTCATGTATATATAATCCACCTCATTCCCGTCGTATGTTAAATATATTACGACTCCCTACAAGTCACATCACCCGAAATGGAACGATAATCAAGGTGTATCATTAACTACCGAGGATATGACCAACTCATCATAAACACGTCGCTCAGTGTGTAGCGACTAAGTCGTTCCCACGTACGTCACACGTGGCCGTACACAACTCATTAGTAACCTATATGAAGTCACATTTACCTTTAATAATTATTCAAAGTTTGGGCGTAAGGTGTATATATATATTTATAATCCTCCAACCCAAATCAAGTAGTCGCGTGTTCAATAACGTTGACTAAGTCAACCTAACTTAAGTTACTCGATCAAGTCTTATCGATGCGTCATCCCACCTTGTAGGAGACTAAAATATTACTCGTCAACTCATTACACAACGTATAACCTTAACGTCCTATTCGACTCCACCGAAGTCACCACAACTAAAGTCTAGCCCATTCGGTGTAATATTCGATTCACCATATCCCAACGACTACACTCGGGTCTTTCAAATATTCAAAACATCGGGACAAGCCGTAGCGTCATCCCTACAATCACGAGACTCAATATACCAAAATCTATTACTCATAAAAATCCCACGAGTGTACTAACGATTGAAATCTCAACAAGTTATAAACACTTGATATAACTAAAACAAGTCATCGGCGACTATACGGCCGGAACCCAACTATAAAACAAACCCACGAGTCTATAGCTTGGGAAAAACAACAACAACAACGACAATAATAATCACGACACAATCTCGAGGAGTCTCTACTACTCGGAGACAACAATCATCGCAATAACAACAACAACGTGTACACAATGAACTCCACAAGTCTCTAACATTCGGAGACCCCAAGATTAACAACAATTCATCAATACCCATCATTTAACATGCTAGAGTATCACATTGAACAAGTATAACATGTAGGGAGTTCATATGCACATAGATAGCACATAAACATCGCGATACTACTCTACGATGCTCAAAATCTAAGAAGGAGATTAGTAACTTACAACACAACGCAAATCCTCCACGAAATCGGAAGGGCCTCGGATGAAAACGCACTCCTCCGCGACCCCAACGCCGCTACGGAGTCCACTCGTCGATCCCAAGCTCGATCCAAGTCCGAATCAAGCTTTCTCTCTCAAAACACCACTTTCTCTCTAAAACGTGGGGAAGAGATGGGGTGGTGATTCTTCAACAGATCGGACGATCCCTTTGGGTAGAAATGTGCTCCTCGTCGTCCTCTACGCTACGGCGAAGACGGCTCGTCGATCCGACAAGCGGAGCTCAAGATATCGCAAAATCTTTCTCTTCTCTCTCTCTCTCTCTTCTAGCTCTCTCTAAACTTTGGGTTGGGAGGAAGAAAAATGAGGAAATAAGGTTGGGTTATGTTATTAATACCATGGGTAAGTGTTTGGTCCAATCCGGGTTTGTTTGAGCATTTTAAACCACTTAAAAATGTTAAAAACCGAGAAAGACGAAACCGGACGAGCAGAGACGGGCCGGGCGATCGCCCGCCCTAATCAAGGCGATCGCTTTGTACTCGGTCACGGGCGATCGCTTTGTCTTCCCAGGCGATCGCTTTGTGTCCGATTCTTCGAACTCTCCGAAAATGCTCCGAAACACCCCGAAATGGTCCTAAATGATCCCGAAGTGATTCTAAGTCTTTGGGAAGGTCGAAATACTCGAGAAAGGTTCCCGAAAGGTCCGAAAACAACGCTAGAAGTTCAACGTAACATTCACGCAATAACCATATAAAGGTTTGAGTACCAATCGGGCCATACGAAACACTCAAAATGACTCGGTGTGCGAGTTAACGACAAGATCAACGTGATCATCCATCGTGAAGGAGTCTAAACCAATATTAGGTCAATGGGACGGGGAAAATGAACATCGTACACGAATGTTAATCAAGGTCGAGAATAGTCTCAAATGGAGAAAGGAACAAAGCGCAACTCACCACGAGTTAAACGCGAGTCAAATACGGTCCTCGACTCAACACGTCACGCTTAACAAGCATGACACCTCACTCTCCGAGGGTTTTAAGGTTGATAAGAAATGATTATGAGTTAACCAGGAAGGAAGTAGGGTCGGGGTGTTACATCCTCTCCCCCTTAAAAGAATTCGACCGCGAATTCAAGGATCAAACGTTCACGGGGAAAACATACGTCACAACGGGGCTATACCATAGCCTACGCAATCACAATTCTACCGATAGAGAGTGAAAGTCCAACAAATAAAGGGAGTTGGTCAAGCTAGAGGCCATCAACCTCAAGTATTGCTCACGCGCAAGGTTTATAACGGATAGGTAAAATTTCGAGACGTAAGAAATCTCGGGGTTTCATTACGAGACTCACTACCGTCTCCAGTCAAGTCCAAATTCAAAGTACACTACAAAGTGTCATGAAAACACCTTCGAACACGTTCCAACGCCACGCTTCCGCGCGCTAACAAATCTCCACTTCCCGTGGTACAACTCTCAACAATTACTCACGGGAAATCCCGCGATCAATTAAGTCCGGGCTAACACAACCTTAAGGTTCAAAGGTTACACGTAGACGTCCTATCATCAAGGAAATAGGCTTGAATCAAAGGGTGCAATAAATGCAACACCTCGAAGTCACGCGGGTCATAGGACTATGTCATGAATGACGGCACTACCGACTTTATCACAAACTGACAATATAAAAGGCTAACGGAATCGCAAGTCAACATGCTCGCGATGCGACTACTCACGTCGATGAGTCACAAGGTCAACATAAATAATAATAAGAGTTTTAAACTCTAAATACATTCAACGGAGCGGATCGGTATCATTGGACACCAACACCATATACTATACGTGCTACTCGAAACATAGAGTGTAACACACTCTCAATGATTACATCCACAGGTCAACTACGAGATATAGTATTCTAACGAACGAGTACCCAATCAGAGTACAAAAGGTAGTCCGATAACAGGGAGACAAATAAATAATAGAATAAGTCACGATGAACATGACTCTTACGGATTCAATTACAAGGTCTCACCTCTAACCTTGACTCGCTCTATTAGAGTCTTGGGTCGGTGCAGGAGGGTTCGGTGGGGACACTTGCTCCACTCGGGGTGTCTCACCGAGGGCCACATTCGATTGGTCCTCAAGTTCTTTCGCTCGCGGCGTGTCCGAGTTGAAATACGGTCGGATGCATAGCCGACATCCTTGCGGTCTTTCTAGTTCGTGCCATCCTGCTACAGGCATACAATAGAGACATTAAATCTCTAATGGGAAGTGAAACACATTATGTGATTCAACTAAAGTCATACTAATCAACATAACGTTCTCGATTCTCAACCAAACACAATTAACACGCACGTAAGGTTCTAAAGACAACCACCTCATCATGCCTAGGGGCATGCACACAAGGTGACACGATCTATTCGTATCGCAAAAGTCTATAAACACTGAATTAATACAATGTATCCAGTCTACATCACGTCGCATACAATATAGCAATCTCTCGCTCACCGCCGGGGTGGCAAATTATCACTTCGATATCTCCAAGGTTAAACAAACTTATAACACACGTGACAATATACAAGTCACAAGGGCTAATAGCATACCCGAAATACTCATGTTCAACTAAGCACAACGGCTCAGACAATATCAAATCAAATCAAACCAATACACGAGAAACGATACACAATCCAAACACAAGGTACACAACTTGTTCAAACGTACTATTCCATTTACTTGTCCATTCCGGTTGGTAATAGGGTTAGACAATTTCTATCTATCATGCTATCAACTTAGTCTTGATGAATATCTCTTGACAACCAAATCAGGGGCCCTTCTGAAGTGGCTTCAAAAGCTACCGTCACTAGGGCGTTAGGGATAAGTGATTACAAATATGCCCTTAGAGTCGGTCTCATGCACATAAGTATCAAATACAAGCAAATGCACCTGTGTGACACAATGTCTCTAGTATGCACAAATGTCGCATTCCATGATGTGATATGAGAAAATAAAGTGTCTAGTACGTACGGACTTATACACTCGCACTATCGTAACCCGACACTCCACGATAAACACTAGTGGATTCGTGACCCAGAATCTCGGGTCTTCCACCTCCATTTCCTCAAATGATCACTAATATCAAGCCTAAGACGTTCCCTAAAACCTCTCGACTATACTTCTCAGAATCAACGAGACAACCTACAATGGTCAAATCTCGCTACTAAACTTATCAAGCGACTCACACTTAGTCGTCAACATTCTAGCGAGAACTTACAGCGCACTCACTGATTCTCCAAGAAAAACAACCGACTATAACCGTTAGTCTCCGCTCTCATGAGCGTAAGAACCTAACTAATTCAGTCCTACATGGACCATCACTATAATTTACCAATATCCAAGGTAAACCTAACACAAAACTCGACGTTAAACGCTAAACCCAATACCCAAATCACCTAAGCCGAGGATCCTATCCTGGCGGACAGCTAACTTAAGCTTTGATACCAACTGTGGCGACCCGAGTCCGAGATTCGATGTTGAACCCCAACTCGGAGCGCCAAACCGAAGAAAGGCTAAATAAAGCGAGCCACAAAAGCTCGAAACTAAACCAATGCAGCGGAAAACTCAAAACAAGGCGGGAATAACAACGGAGCTTGAACCTCCAAGCTCGAATAACAAAACCCCAACAACATAAATATAACCTCCACGGCTAAACAAGCGGGAGAACAACAACAACTACAACACCGCGAGCCAACGCTCGGGAAACACCAATAGTAAAATACCAATGGGCATACGGCCACAACAACTAAGAAAACCCAACGACACTCACCAAATACAAGAATAGAAAATACAAGAATCTCTACCCGACATACTAAGTTTACATAACTCAGTTTAACCCACGATCTCACACATACATGAAATAAATAAAAAATACTAACTAGATACAACTAGAGGATCTTCGAACTAGAGCCTCACTGCGCCGAAACGTATCCTGCAACTAAGGAAAACAAATATGGAAGGGATGAGTCGAATGACCCAGTAAGCTACTAATGAAACAATATGGCATGGCATTATGCACATAAGAATAACAGGAAAATAAACAGGTTGTAGCACATAAGACAACCAACCCTATACTCACGAGAGGCTCAGTAGCCGCCAACCGTCATGCACTGGTTGGAGACCACGACCAACATTCGTTCATATAGGAAGCACATAAAATGTAAATAAACACATAAAGGTGGATACGGTGGATTCGAGGTACACCTCCGAAATCCCTTGAAACACTTCCGACCTTATCGCTCCATGAAGCCGTAGTAAACGATCGTACTGCCGCTCCACGGAACTGTAAAGGATGCCTCTGCGCTATCCCACAAATAATAATAACAATAGATTCTGCGCCACCGCTCGAAAAGCCATAATAAATAAGCGTGCGTCGATCTTTGGACACATCTCTCAATACCGAACATAAAACAGATATAGATGATTGTGCTGCTGCTGCCGTACACAACTCACAGAGGGACCGGTGCTCGTATCCCCAAATCAAATATAGGTACCCGATCGCGTCAAGCACGATCTACAAGTACCCAACGATAATGTACCCGACCGCGTCCCGCACGGTCTACAAGTACCCGTTGTGGACCATTTCTGTATCCACGTCGACGTATCGCTCGATCCCTACGACCCGAGACAATACGGCTCTAGCCACTTATAGGTATCACAAGGGACCGGTGTCCGTATCCCAATGCATACAAAACAATGTCGACAATGCACGCCGCCGTTTATTCCGTTCAACCGTGGGACTAGAGAAACCCCTACCGTGGCCAACGGTAGGGCGAGGCCCAGTGTATTGGCCTTCGGCTATTACGAAGCCCTGCTCCCGCAATAACCGAGTCAATACACCTCCAATGCACATATGCCACTGGACTCGATGCAATGCACAAGTAGATGTTTACTTATGCCAAACTAATCTAAGTGTGTTCTATTGAATCACAACTTAATAAACCAAATCATGATGTGTTCTATTGAATCACAACCCAATGAAATCAAACCATAATGTGTTCTATTGAATCACATACCAAATCAACACAATGTGCTTGTAAATACTAAACACACAATCAATCATCAAAGTAGGATGATTGTCCTATTGCTTACTAGAACAACCACACGTACATCACATCATTTAAGTCCGCAATTGCTAGACTTAACCATCATAACATATGTAAGCCTAATCGTACTTACAATCATAATTCAATGCGTCGCTAACACGTTCAACTTAGGATTTCTACGGTATCCTACGATCACAATACACTCCATCTCATGTATATATAATCCACCTCATTCCGTCGTATGTTAAATATATTACGACTCCTACAAGTCACATCACCCGAAATGGAACGATAATCAAGGTGTATCATTAACTACCTAGGATATGACCAACTCATCATAAACACGTCGCTCGGTGTGTAGCGACTAAGTCGTTCCCACGTACGTCACACGTGGCCGTACACAACTCATTAGTAACCTATATGAAGTCACATTTACCTTTAATAATTATTCAAAGTTTGGGCGTAAGGTGTATATATATATTTATAATCCTCCAACCCAAATCAAGTAGTCGCGTGTTCAATAACGTTGACTAAGTCAACCTAACTTAAGTTACTCGATCAAGTCTTATCGATGCGTCATCCCACCTTGTAGGAGACTAAAATATTACTCGTCAACTCATTACACAACGTATAACCTTAACGTCCTATTCGACTCCACCGAAGTCACCACAACTAAAGTCTAGCCCATTCGGTGTAATATTCGATTCACCATATCCCAACGACTACACTCGGGTCTTTCAAATATTCAAAACATCGGGACAAGCCGTAGCGTCATCCCTACAATCACGAGACTCAATATACCAAAATCTATTACTCATAAAAATCCCACGAGTGTACTAACGATTGAAATCTCAACAAGTTATAAACACTTGATATAACTAAAACAAGTCATCGGCGACTATACGGCGGAACCCAACTATAAAACAAACCCACGAGTCTATAGCTTGGGAAAAACAACAACAACAACGACAATAATAATCACGACACAATCTCGAGGAGTCTCTACTACTCGAGACAACAATCATCGCAATAACAACAACAACGTGTACACAATGAACTCCACAAGTCTCTAACATTCGGAGACCACAAGATTAACAACAATTCATCAATACCCATCATTTAACATGCTAGAGTATCACATTGAACAAGTATAACATGTAGGGAGTTCATATGCACATAGATAGCACATAAACATCGCGATACTACTCTACGATGCTCAAAATCTAAGAAGGAGATTAGTAACTTACAACACAACGCAAATCCTCCACGAAATCGGAAGGGCCTCGGATGAAAACGCACTCCTCCGCGACCCCAACGCCGCTACGGAGTCCACTCGTCGATCCCAAGCTCGATCCAAGTCCGAATCAAGCTTTCTCTCTCAAAACACCACTTTCTCTCTAAAACGTGGGGAAGAGATGGGGTGGTGATTCTTCAACAGATCGGACGATCCCTTTGGGTAGAAATGTGCTCCTCGTCGTCCTCTACGCTACGGCGAAGACGGCTCGTCGATCCGACAAGCGGAGCTCAAGATATCGCAAAATCTTTCTCTTCTCTCTCTCTCTCTCTTCTAGCTCTCTCTAAACTTTGGGTTGGGAGGAAGAAAAATGAGGGGAAATAAGGTTGGGTTATGTTATTAATACCATGGGTAAGTGTTTGGTCCAATCCCGGGTTTGTTTGAGCATTTTAAACCACTTAAAAATGTTAAAAACCGAGAAAGACGAAAACCGGACGAGCAGAGACGGGCCAGGGCGATCGCCCTGCCCTAATCAAGGCGATCGCTTTGTACTCTGGTCACAGGGCGATCGCTTTGTCTTCCCCAGGGCGATCGCTTTGTGTCCAGATTCTTCGAACTCTCCGAAAATGCTCAAACACCCCGAAATGGTCCTAAATGATCCCGAAGTGATTCTAAGTCTTTGGGAAGGTCGAAATACTCGAGAAAGGTTCCCGAAAGGTCCGAAAACAACGCTAGAAGTTCAACGTAACATTCACGCAATAACCATATAAAGGTTTGAGTACCAATCGGGCCATACGAAACACTCAAAATGACTCGGTGTGCGAGTTAACGACAAGATCAACGTGATCATCCATCGTGAAGGAGTCTAAACCAATATTAGGTCAATGGGACGGGGAAAATGAACATCGTACACGAATGTTAATCAAGGTCGAGAATAGTCTCAAATGGAGAAAGGAACAAAGCGCAACTCACCACGAGTTAAACGCGAGTCAAATACGGTCCTCGACTCAACACGTCACGCTTAACAAGCATGACACCTCACTCTCCGAGGGTTTTAAGGTTGATAAGAAATGATTATAAGTTAACCAGGAAGGAAGTAGGGTCGGGGTGTTACATCACTAAACCTATTCATCGCCTTAATCTCTTCCTCTACCTCAGCCATTACACAAAATGAACCCACTACCACTGCCCAAGCTCTTAAAAACCCCATCTGGCGTGCTGCAATGCAGAATGAATATGATGCCCTTATTCGTAATAAAACTTGGGATCTTGTCCCGCCTTCACCAGACCAAAATCTTGTTGGATGTAAGTGGGTGTTTCGCACAAAGTATAATGCCGATGGTTCCGTGGACCGTTATAAGGCTCGACTGGTTGCCAAAGGCTTTCACCAACGCTCTGCGATTGACTACACTGAAACATTTAGTCCGGTCATCAAACCACCACCATTCGCCCCGTCTCTTGCCACTGTTCATGGGTGGTCCATTCGCCAAATTGACATAAATAATGCTTTTCTTCAAGGTTCCTTAAATGAAAAAGTGTTTATGGTTCAGCCTCCGGGATTTGTTAGTCCTTCTCAACCCTCATATGTATGTCAACTTCGTCAAGCTCTCTATGGTCTCAAACAAGCCCCTCGCGCTTGGTATACTGAACTTAAGTCCTATCTTTTGTCTGTCGGGTTTACAAATTGTATCTCTGATTCATCTCTGTTTACTCTTCGTCATAGTCACGGTCTTATTTTTTTGTTAGTCTACGTAGATGATATAATTGTCACAGGCTCTAACTCCTCTCTTCTGTCGTCCTTCATCTCTAAGTTCTCTTCACGATTTTCCCTAAAGGATCTTGGTTCTCTCTCTTACTTCTTAGGTGTCGAGGTTCTTCCTCATAAAGATGGTTTGTTTTTGAGTCAGCGTCGTTATATTCAGGAGCTTCTTGACCGAGCCAACATGACCTCGGCCAAACCTGTTCCTACTCCTATGGTCACACATCCGACTCTTTCTATTCGTAGTGGTTCTCCTCTAGCAAACCCAACTGAGTATTGTGCTCTTGTTGGAAGTTTGCAATATCTCTCCCTAACACGTCTTGATGTTTCATTTGCTGTCAATCGTCTGTCTCAATATATGCACTGTCCTACTGATGAACATATGGTTGCTCTCAAAAGAGTTCTTCGATATCTTGTTGGTACATCATCTTATGGACTCATTCTTCATCGTAACTCTCCCACGTCTGTTCATGCTTTCACCGATGCCGACTGGGCTGGTGACAAGGATGATTACATCTCCACCTCTGGTTACATTGTCTATCTAGGCAAAAATCCTGTTTCTTGGAGCTCTAAGAAACAACGAACTCTTGCCCGCTCCTCTACAGAGGCAGAATATCGTGCTATTGCCTCTACTACAGCTGAGGTTTTATGGATCAAAAATCTTTTACGTGAACTTGGTTTTCTCCCTTCTCCTTCTCCAGTTATTTATTGTGACAATATGGGAGCTACCTATGTTGCTGCAAATCCAAGGTTTCACTCTCGCATGAAACACCTTGGCCTTGATTATCACTTTGTCCGCGAGCATGTTCAGAACAATAGTCTTCGGATTTCATTCATCTCAAGCAAGGATCAACTAGCCGATCTCCTCACGAAACCACTCGGCCGAGCTCCTTTTCAAATTAATCTGTCCAAGATTGGTCTTCTCTCCCGATCGTCCATCTTGCGGGGGCATGATAACAATACAGAGTCAATAGACTCCATTCATGCAACTGACTGATGCATTTCATTCTCTGTGTCTAATGCACTTCCTTTGTATATCTCTCAATGTATCTAGCTATAGATCCATGTGTATATAAAGCATTGTTTGTATAATGAAAATTTAACTTTTGCCATCATCTTCTCTCTCTCTATACATCATCTTTCTATAAAGGGTTGGGTCTGTCTCGGGTCACCCGCTATTTAAAAAATGTATGTTGGGTTGATAAAATTCCAGTTTGTTAAAACTGGTTAAACAGGCTGAACCCACGCGAGTTCTGGGTTGAAGTGAGACGTGACAGGTTGGGACGGGCCAACCGGCTAATTTGCTTGACTATATGGATTTAGTTCGACTCTTTATGTCTTAAGAAGTGTATTTATATTTCTTTAATTTTTTTGACTTTAATTTGTTAAATTCCTTGTTTCATTATTTAGAAATAAAAAATAATTGTGATATATATATATATATCTAAAATTTGTTAGACATTGAGATTTTTGCTAGCAACTAACAACCTTTTTCTGGATGGGTTGGCCCGTCTTATCCCGTAACCCATGGTGCATTGGGTTGGGGTATTTCAACCCGTTCATTTAACGGGTCAACCCGCTCCATCTCGCTTGGTGATGGGTTATGGCAATAGTGTGTCAGCCCGTCTTACTGGCCCTTTTTAACACATCTCACTGGCCCGTTTTGACTGCTCTATCTAAAGTCCAATATAGGTTATGCATCCCTCTACCTATTGAACTAGTCGACCACTAAGGTTGTAAAATTTTGGGTCCAGATAAATGTTTCTGGGCTTATCTTACAACCACTGGCTATAAGGAGGCCTATAAGTCATTGCCGAATTCGCTATTTACTTTGAATAAAACCTACCTGGGTTGTCTTGGTCTCGTGATTCAAGGCTCCACCCACAGTCTCTTGACACCTCCAATAAATAAACAAATGATCATATTTACATATTCTATGTTAAATTTGGAGTTGTTCTTGAGGCCAATTTTCTTCCCCGAAACAGTAAAAGTAGAACATTCAAATGGTATATTCATTTGTTCAAAATAATATTTGAATGATGGAGATTTTAATGCCTAAATTAGGTGGGTTGAAGTTAGATAAGTGTGTTTATCTCACATTGAAAAGAAAGCAAAAGTAAAGTTATTTTATATACAAGCTTCTTTCTTGTATGAAGAAAGCTTGTATAGTATAGAGGCTCTCTCTCACGCACACGCCTGCAGGGGGTGCAAATCTTAGTTTGATTTGAGGTCCAAAGCAGTGAACTGGTGTGCAAGCGTGACCTGCGGACAAGAAGGTTGGACCAAATCAAGCCCCTTAGACTATGTACTTTTTTTTTTTTTTCAAATGACAAGTTAGTAATTTTGTCGAAGGAAGGGGGACTGCGTTTAGTATCTCTCAAATTAATTTACTGATGATTTTTCTCGGGCATGTAGGGCCAAGGTACTTGTCACCTAGGTTTTGGTTATGATCTGAAGTAGGACATGATTGAGCATATCGAGGTTTTTGAAGTTAGTTAAGATGATTTGAGTTTTCTTTTGTAACATTTGTATAGCTAAACTAGTAGAACCCGTAATAAAATAATTAACAGTTGTAAATTGATTTTGTTACCAAAATCCTTTACCCATTATATTTTATCTAAACATTACTCGAGAAAAAAATATCTAGTATTTATTAACGAAAAAAAAAGGATTAGATACCACTTCAGAAGGTTGTTGTAAATTATAACTTACATGTCCACTAATCTATACACGTAAGCTACATTTTCAGTTTTGCCAAAATCTTTTATAAAGTGTCGAGTCTCAAAACTAAAATTTTAGTATGATAAATTGGGTCTAATACAATTTTGTTGTCGTCAAGTGCTCCTTAGTGTTATTAAAAGGGCAAAATTCGGGTCACTCCTTTTACACAATTTTTAACCGCTTTAGTTCACTATAATTGCTTCAAATCGAAAAAGGACAATTTTGTTGCGAAATATCATCTATGCCCTTAAAAAATACGAAACAACACGATATGCATCTCAAGCCAAATCGATGCATCGCAAAACATCGCGATGCACAAAATTACACTTGCGATGCACAAAAAGTATATATCGCGACGCACGAAATTATACTAAAAAGTATTGTTTTTGTGCATCGCGATGCACAACCTTTTCTTTTCAACTGAAAAAAATACGTTTATTGCATAAGGTCGTTTATACCCTTTAATAGGCACGCTATGCATCGCAAATTGATCCATCGTGTTCAAAATGTGCATTACGATGTACAAATTTGTTCTAAAAATTACTATTTAGTTGCACAGTTTCACTGTTCTGTGTTTTAAAAGGGTGTAAACAACATTTTACAAAAAAATTGTCTTTTCAATTGAAAACAAATATAATAAAATTTAACAAATAAAAATTGTTTAAAAAAGATCAACTCAAATTTTGCCCCATTAAAATCTTAAATAGCAAAAGCAACGTGGGGCCTAAAATCTTAAGGAAATCGCGTAAATAGACATTAAATTTAGTTTAGTTGAGCATGACGTTGACGTGCTTCAATATCAGACGCTGCGGCCCATAATGTTTTAGGGACCGACCCATGGTGGAAGTTTCAAACTTCTGACTTTAGGGTTCTTATCTTTTCAAGTCAAGCGATTATGGGCCTATATAAGTTGCCTTGATCTATTTCGGTTGACTTAAGGGTTCTTATCTTTTGAAACAGAATTTTTAGGCATGGATCGAATCCATTTATTTTGGGAAAAATTGCGCACGGTACTTTTGTAAAAAATTTAACCGATTAAGTTTACTATATTTATTTTCAATCACTTAAGTTTTTTTTAAATAATAAATTGGCTCTGTCCCCTTCACTTTTCAAAAAACCCAATTCATCTCTCCAACGCTACAACCACTCATTCACTTACCAAAAAATTCAATTCATCTATCTATTGAACCAAATCGGTATGTAGCCAAGATGTCAAAGCCATATGGATCACAATCTACCGGGCAATAGACGGGTAGGCGCAGCTATTCAATCAAAATCAGGCACATCTATTCAATGATAAGCAATAACATTGATCTCATTTATAACATAGTTAGAGGGTTCTTCAGCTCATTTGCGAGTGATCACCAACCTTGAGTGGTTGAAATGGTAAGCAATAACAACAAATTCGAGATAGAAACAAAAACTTCAGATTGGATTCTCATGTTTCAGTTGAAAGTCATCGTGTTGTCAAACTGCAGTTTGAATAGAATCTTCGCTGGTGATATTCCAAAGTTTCACACTTCTGGGTAGTTAATTTTGTGCATCGCAAAAATTTGTGCATCGTTGGAAACGTTTTCAATTCTTTGATCGATGCAGTGGCTCGAAGATGCACAAATTTTGGGCATACGTTTTCAGTTCTTTGATCGATGCAGTGGCTCGAAGATACACAAAATTTGTGCATCGCGATGCACAAAATTTATGCATAGCAAAAATATGTGCATTGCGAGCAAGTTGTACTGTATTGTGAATTTTAGCGATTGAAACTGTCTAAAGGGGACCAGCCAAAATTTTACCCTTTATTTTGACATAAATCATTTTATTAACAAAACCTCGTAATAATTAATCATTATAATCTTGTGCTATGAATTGATCCACTGCAACCATTAAAGAGAGTCATTAAATTTTGTGCAAAAAAAAAAAAGAATCATATGTTACATATGTCACGTGATTTTTCACGACCATTTTTCTTAAAGAGATTTAGCCTAAGTACATCGAATTGTCTGTACGAACTAAAGCTAAACACAAGTAAGACAAATCAAATCTAATATCTTGTCTAAGAGCAATCACAACAATACTTCTCTATATCACACTCTAAACACCTCATTTTTCATTCAAGTTTCACTTTTTTAACACTCTAAAAATAAACTCACTCCAACAAGCATTTTCTATATAACCCTCTAAAAATTAAATATCTCTCATCTCAACTAACAAATCATTATATTTTTTCTCTTTTATTTATATTTTTCCACCACAATTAAAATAAAATATTTTAAATTTTATATACTATGAAAAATATATTGTACTCTCTCCGTCCCTAAATTATTGTCTTATTTGACTCGCACACGGATTAAAAAAAAATTTGACTTGATTATTAATATTGGTATAATGTGTAGTTTTTTTTAATGCTCATATGTATATGGCGCATAATTAAAGTAGAAAGAAAAGCAAGAGTAAAATGGTAAAAATAATCTCCTAAAAAAGAAAGTTTTAAACATGACAATTATTTAGGAACGGACAAAAAAATAATAATTTAGGGACGGAGAGAGTATATTTTAATAATTTTTATTCTAAAATATTAAACAAAAGTATATTGTGCTCAAATAAAGTGAAGAAAATGTAGAGGATTTGAGTCACTATTCATGTTAAAACTCACTCTATATTTAGAGGGTGATTTAATTGGTTTTAGAGATAGAGGGTGGAGTAGAGGGACCATTGTAGGATCAAGGAGGGTAAAAATCTCTAAAATTATTTTTAGGGGGCGGTGGGAGGGCTCCCACTGTGGACGCCCTAATGTTACAAAAATTTTGATACGACATTAAGGTATCAAGTCTAGTGTACATATATAGAAAGATCATTTTTTTAAAATACTCCTTCCGTTCCTAAATTATTGTCCTAGTCTAATTTTTTGGGTCAAATTAGGTGTTTTTGAAATGAAAATTTGGGTCTTAAGTGGTGGTCCGTAGAGTTGAGACTTCATAAAGTATGAGGTATTAAGTTCGATCCCTTCTCACGCCCTCTTATGTCACAAAAAACAAAATAAAAATTATGCATATATACTTTTTATTTTTATTCAAATCACAAATTACGTAATTCGTAGTACTTTTTAAATACTAAAAATTACGTATTTTGTAATTTTGAAAAAATTTAAAAAACATATAAGTTAAATTTTTATTTAAAAAACACATAATCTATCAAAAAAAATTAAATCAAGATAATAATTTAGAGAAGGACGGAGGGAGTAACTTTTATTGTATTCTAAGGTGAGATATTTCTATTTCTAGGCATCTTATTAACATTTAGCAATTAGGTGCCTTGGTTTGTACGTCTTAGATTGATGGTCCAGATTTCCCTCCGTCGATCGATCCAAGCAAATTTTCGTCAATTCCTTCTCCAACTTGTGAGTTTTAGTGATACGCAAAGTCAGTTTCGATGGGCGCGCGCGCGCACACACACACACACACACATATATATATATATATATATATATATATATATATATTCCATTTCACAAATTTTTATCTGCTAGCTTTACCCAATGGCATGCCGAGTAGAACAATATTTGGTAGGGGTGTGCACGGGCCCAAAGCCCGGTATAAGGCCATTTAGTTGCGGGCTTCAATTTCAAAAGCCCAACATAGCGGGCTTTGTGCGGGCTTAAATCAACGGGCTTTTGCGGGCTTTAAACGGGCATTGGGCGGGCTCGGGCTTAGCGGGCTTACAAATTAAATGTTTTATTTTGAAAATTTTATACCTATTAAAGTTTGGGCTTTAAATTATTTTTAGCCCATCAATCCATCTCTGAAAAAAAACAAAACAAAACACAAATAAATCATTTAAGACAAAAACAAAAAACAAAACAGTTTACTCAACAATTTATTACTCTTTTTTTCAACTCAAACATTTTATTATGTAATATGAACTATGAAGAACAAAAGAAAAATAAAATAACAGGTCAAATTTTAAGTGTTTCTTCATCCCAATCTAATTGATGGACACAAGTAAAGGTCAAACATACACAATTTATAAATATTTACTCCAAAAATCAAAATCAACTATTGCACCTAACTTATACTTTTTCAAAACTATGCCGATTTAACATTGAAGTGGATCAAAATAATTACAATAAATTAATAAACGATCAAAAAATCCAACTATTGAAACTTTATTATTATAACAACCAAAAAGAATTACACTTTATATATACTTACTATAAAACGACGTAGTTTTAGTAAGAGATGGGCGGGGCTTAACGGGCGGGAAGGATTGGAGAGCCCGCCATGCCCGAGACCGCGGGCTTTCACTTATCTAAGGCCCAAGACTATGTACTAGTCCACGGGCACGGGCTTTGCGGGCTGGGCATTGGCGGGCTCTGCGGGCTTGACGGGCCGATGGGCCGGTCTGCTCACCCCTAATATTTGGATAGAAAGCAGCATCTTTTTTTGGTTTCCTATGAGATGTTCCCTTATGAAACAGCTGGTTGATTTTGGTTTCCTACGAGATATCCTCGTACCAAACTGCTGGTCAAAGAAATTTAAATTTTGTAAGAGTCGAACGTAAGACATACGGTTAAATACATCATTCCACACAGAAAATCAGTGATACTCAAGCCACTCAACTAACCCTATGGCTTGAGAATAATGTATGAGTTCTAAAATACAACTTGGGGTGGGGGGGGCAAAAATTTGTTTTCATCATACCAAAAAAAAAAAAAAAATTTGCAACTATGATGATTAGAGTATGTATATAATAATGAAAACAAAAATGGAATTGATCAAACTCCTCCAGCAGCTCATCCATCGTTACCGTATGCGATGCATCTTATGTTACAGACGATGCACGAAAGTTTAATCGCAAAGCATTAATTTGGAATCGTTGCGATACATCGCGTGCCTGTTCGAATTCTTAAGGGCATAGACGACATTTCCCTAAAATAGTGCCTTTTTTCTGGTTTAAAGATTGCGGCGCATTAATTTTGAATCGCGATACATCGACCTTGGAATTGCGATGCATCGATTTGGAATTGCGATACATCGATTGCCTGTTTAAAAATCGCGACGCATCAATTTGGAATTGTGATACATCGATTAATTGTTTAAAAATCGCGATGCATCGACTTCAAATTGCGATGCATCAATTTAGAATTGTGATGCAATACGTGTCTTTTCGTGTTTCTTAAGGGTATAGACGACATTTGTCCACAAAAATGCATTTTTTTCAATTGCAAAAAAGTATAGGGTACTAAAGTGGTTCATTATTCACCCAATTTTTATCTCTCTCTCTCTCTCTCTCTCTCTCTCTCTCTCTCTCTCTCTCTCTCTTTTTTTTAAAAGGTTGTAGGGGACATAGACCTTACCCTAACCTTTATTATTATTATTTAATGCTTTGAAAGACTACACATAAGATTATATGATGTCTTTTGGTGTAGCTAGAACAAATTGTTTGAACACCCGATATGGTGTAGGGCTTGAACACTCAACCTATCTGTTAAGAGAAGTAAGGAGTACTAAATGAGCCTTTAGTGAGGCTTGAACAACAACGGTGCCTCTGGTGAGGCTTGAACACCCGACCTTTTTTAAATACCAGGGTATCATCTCTGGTGAGACTTGAACGCTCGACCTCTCCGTTAAGAGAAGTGAGCAGTACCAGTTGAGCTAGAGCTCATCTCTATTATAAATAAAGCTTACAATATCACAACTTGATTATCAAACTTTAATTAGTGATTTTGCAGCTAAATATGCTAGAAGAGTTATGCTTAAATCACTTTTTTTTTTGTTTCTGCACCGCTTCATTTAATTATTATAGATTTATAAACAATGTTCAATGAAATTAGTTCCAATCAACTTTTTGGTGCGATCATGAATATTGTATTTTATACATCTTGTTCACGCAATTGGTGTACTGTACGCAAAAAGAGAAAAATACTAAAGGTGGTCACTCCAAGCTAGGTCATCTTTAGAGGTGCTAATTTGTACCCATGTTTATTTGTCCACCAAGATTGCCCGCATTTTAATGGGTTCAGTATTAGCATCAACAAATTTTTAATGGGCATAATGGACACTAACATACAAAAGCCCAATTGCATTCATAGGCATAAATATACGCCCATGAGCATGAACAGCTTTGAAAAATCCATAAAATCAAAGAAATAAGAACAGTCGAGTTGATATATATATATATATATATATATATATTGAAATCATACTTCATTCATAGATCTTTTAAAAATAAATATATAGCATTTTGAATCATTTCGATCTGGTGAACGAGAGAGAAATTATACCAAAAAAATCATGAGGGTAGCAAGTAAAATGACACTTGTCGACAGCTATGTCTATTTTACTCGCTACCATGATGATTTTTTGGCATAATTTCTTACGTGTTCACCCGATCGATGTAATTCAAAGTGTTATTGATTTTTTTAGATTTCAAAGACATATATATGTATTTGGAAGTTTTATGTAATGCTTGTTTTTATTTAAAAATTTGGGTGACCAAGCTCATTTATGGTCTGCCCATTTATGCCCATGTGTCATCAATTTGGCCCTCACTCGCCTATTTGAGTCCATTGCCCATATGAGCGCTACTCATAAATCGGTCCATTTACAACCTCTAGTCATCTTCAAAAATAAATAAAACTTGAAAAAACGTACAACTTATACAAAACCCATCTTTATGTAGGTTAAATCGTCTCCACTTTAAAGTTAATGAACGAGGGACTAAACTTGTGAAAGATGAAAAGTTTGATTTATAAAGAGTGACGCTAAACGCAAGACCCCTTTTATGCTAAATACAATACACCTGGGTGAAATTACTATTATGCCCTTATTTTTTTAAAAATTTTACATTTACAATAATAACCTTTATATTTCATTAATTATCATAAACTACCCCTCATGTCTTTCATAGATAAAATCCTCACTTTTTTCCCTCACTTTCATTTCACAATTCTCTCTCTAAATTCTCTCTAACTCTCTCTCTCTCTCTCTTTCTAACCTATCCTGAGGGCATAATAGTAATTTTGAACCACAGGGGGCTGTTGCGGTATTTTAAAAGTTGTACAATTGAGGGTATAATAGTAATTTTCCAAGAAAGTGTTGTATTAAGCATAAAAAGTGTGTTGTATTTAGCGTTTATGTTCATAAATTGGGCAAATGACACCATTGGTCCCTATACTTTAGTTCCTTTTGGGATTCATTCTTGTACAAAAGTTCAAAATAATAACTTCCATGTAGTACCCTAATCAAACGCAATTTGGAAGATTTGGTCCTTTCGTTCACTTTCATCCAATTTCAGTCGTTAACTACCCTCTCATGCTCCTCACATGATTTTTTTTAGGGGCAAAATGGTCAACTCACTTTAAAAGTTTGGGGATTAATTGTTTCTGAACTTTTTAATGTAAATTGACCATTTGTCTCAAGAAAATTACGCGAGGTGTACATATGGGTACTTAATGGCAAAAATTGGTTGGAAGTGGATGAGAAGACTAATTGCATTTGATATGGGCAGTTCAAGAAGGTTTAATTTTTTTGCAAATTTTTGTACATATACGAATTTTAAAAGTTTACCATTATAAATTTAGTGGAGTGGGTGCAGGGGAGTGAAGGGGGCGGGGGGAGGAGGGGGGAGAAACATATTGTTGCCTAATTGATAATTTATCAATCACAAAAGGTGATGATTTGACAAAGTGGAGTTGTTGAACCTCGTGTCGTGTGTATCATTCATCTTTTTCTTGCCTCCCCTATTCAAACTTCAACTTTGACATTGTAAAAAAGTGGAGTTAAAAAAGCATTTTTGCAATTGCGGCTAGGGTCAAGATCATTTTTACAAAAAATTTGATACTGACATTAAGGTATCAAGTCTAGTGTACATATATAGAAAGGTCATTTTTTTTAAAATACTCCCTTCGTTTCTAAATTATTGTCTTAGTCTAATTTTTAGGTCAAATTAGGTGTTTTTGAAATGAAATTTGGGTTTTAAGGGGTGATTCAATAGTAGAGTTGGAACTTCACAAAATTTGAGAGCTAAAATTCGATTCCTTACTCTCTTTTTTTGTTGTTGTGTATTATGGGAGCGTGGGAAGGGATCGAACCGAAAACTTTACACTTTGTGAAGTCCCAACAATACCATTTGGCCACCCATTAAAGACAAGTTTGATCCCTTCTCACACCCTCTTATGTCACAAAAACAAAAAATGAAAATTTTGCGTATATAATTTTTTATTTTTATCCAAATCACAAATCACGTATTTCGTAGTACTTTTCAAATACTAAAAATTACGTATTTTGTGATTTTGAAAAAAAAATTTTAAAAATATATAAGTTAAATTTTTATTTGAAAAACACATAATTTATCAAAAAAAAAAAAATCAAATTAAGACAATAATTTCGAAACAGATGGAGGGAGTAACTTTTATTGTATTCTAAGGTGAGATATTTTTATTTCTAGGCATCTTATTAGCAATTAGGTGCCTTGGTTTGTACGGCTTAGATTGATGGTCCAGATTTCCCTCCGTCGGTCGATCCAAGCAAATTTTCGTCAATTCCTTCTCAAACTTGTGAGTTATTGATACGCAAAGTCAGTCTCGATGCACATATATATTCCATTTTCCTTTCACAAATTTTTATCTGCTAGCTTTACTCAATGGCATGCCAAGTAGAACAATATTTGGACAGAAAGCAGCATCTTTTTTTGGTTTCCCACGAGATGTTCCCATATGAAACAGCTGGTTGATTTTGGTTTCCAACGAGATATCCTCGTACCAAACTGCTGGTCAAGGAAATTTAAATTTTGTGAGAGTCGAACGTAAGACATACGGCTAAATAGATCGTTCTACACAGAAACTCAGTGATACTCAAGTCACTAAGCCAACCCTATAGCTGTGAATAATGTATGAGTTCTAAAATACAACTTTGGGGGGGGGGGGGGCAAAAATCAGTTTTCATCATACCAAAAAAAAATTTTTTGCACACCCTTAGGTCCCAAAATAAGAGGCACAATTTGGCTTTTTTTTGGTTAGTTTGACCAAATTTTAGATAGATATTTAACATATTTTTATTTAATTAGAAAAATAATAATGGTATAACCTTTGGAAACAACACTAAAATTACTATAATTCACATATTTTATGATTTTTCTTTTTTAAAAATGAAATACTTGTTAAATATCGAAATAAAACTCTTCTTTGTTGGAGAAAAAAATATTACTCCCACCGTTCCACAAAAAAAGTCCATGTTTGAAAAGTTTAATAATTAAGATATATATAACTAGCATTAAAGTTAGTCATAGTTACAAAAATGCTTAAGTATAATCAATATGTTAATATTAAATGTAGATGATAAAGTTGAAATGTTATGGAAATTGTAAACATAACTTTTAAAAGTTGATTCTATAAGTAAAATATCTTAAAATAATAGTAAATTATTTACCTGAAACGAAAAAATACTACAGTATTTAGGTATATACATCTCCTTAGCGTAGTTTTTCTCTTAGGTGTCTCAAAAAGGAAATATACGAATTATGAAACCCGTAAAGGAACTTTTTTTCCCATCATCTATGTCCTATGATATGCTGAGCTCATATAATTGTGGGTATAGATCACTGTCACTTTTCTATGTTCTAGATTTATTTAGAACTTTGTTTCTTGTAACTTTTTCACATATACATCATATGACCAACTGAAATTCAATTGGCCGTACGTAGGGTTATTTGTTGTCATAGAATTTTCTTATCTATTCTAATAAAGTTTCAATTAGGTGCAAAAGTGTTGTTCCATTAATAAAGCTACGGTCATGATTCAAGATATAAAAAAAAAAGTCAAAGATGAATACTTACAACTTCAACAATGATGAGCAAGTTTTCACAAATGGTGGCTACTCAAGATAATGTACACTGATGCTAAATACAATACTCCTAAGTGCTAAATACAACACTTCCTTTGGAAAAATACTCTTTTGTCCATCATTCAATTATTAAAAAAAAAAAAAAGGAAGTCCACCCCGAGGAGGCGGCCCTCTAGGAAGAAGACCACCTTGGGGTGACGGCCCTCTAGGAAGAAGACCACCTCGGGGTGGCGGCCCTCATAGAAGAAGACCACCTCAGGGTGGCGGCAGGGTCAAAATAGTATTTTTGTCAAGTAGGTATTGCATTTAGCGCATTGAGGGTGCTGTATTGAGCACCACATCGGTCAATGACTTAAGTTAGTAGAGTAGGACATCCCACATCCGTTTGATGTTTGAAATTTGTGTGCATACATGAATTTTCGGATAGACCAATGCGTGGAACATGCGTGGCAAACTGGGCTTTCTAACTTGGGGATATACAGTTAGAATTAAGTTGAGTTAAAGTGTACATATAATATAGTTAAGCAGTTTTACTTAATTAACAACCTTTTATAATTGTTTTCAGCTAATGAGAGTAAATTCCATTTTCCCTCTAGCCTTCTTCATTGAACCTGTTTCTTTCCTGTTGATTCATTCTTTTCCTTTACTTGATCAATTATTTTGCCAATGTCGATCGATGAACCTTGACATCCATAAAAGCTGCTATTCTCAAAATTGCAACTTGTCATCTATCGATAGTGCTAAATGAACTAATTTGTGCATAGTCATCTCGAGTATTTGTATTTTACAAGCATATATGTTTGCACCCTGTATACAAAGTTGAAGGACCAAAAATATATGACAAGAAATCGGTTAATTTAACTTAGGGCTGGCACCCACGAGGACTTATCAGGGAGGAATCGAGGAGTCGGGAAACGACCATTCCCGACTAGCACGCAACAATGGGCACGGGGGCTTCGAGAGCACTTCATCTACTTCAGTTAGTCAAGCATTCCCCCACGGCTTATACGTTTGCTTGGATGGGGGAAAGCGCTAGATTTATGCCTTGACACCGATAATTGATTTTTATCCTAATTCGTATAACATGCAAAGTTTATGTACTTTAGCAGAAAAAATTATAAAACAATAAAAGCAACCATGTAAAGAATATTTGATTTGCCTTATTTCCACCAAAAAAAATCTATAACTCAGTTTTACTATCAAGACTAATGAATAATAATGATAAAATATAATCTATTGTTGGACAATTTCATATTATTGAGGGGGCCAAGTGATATAATTGCATATGATAAATAGGATATGGCTATAAATTTATAAGGGCTAAAGTGTTATTCTGGAAAGCCTTGGGGGACATATCCCCTGCGGGCCTAAAAGTAAGTCCCCATCAACTTTTTGGTTGTGATCACGAATAGTGTTTTCATACATCTTCGAAAATGAATAAAACTTGAAAAAAGCATACAACTTATACAAAAGTACAAAACTCATCTTTACGTAGGTTAATTCGTCTCCGTTTTAAAGTTAATGAACGAGGGACTAAACTTGTGAAAGACGAAAAGTTTGATTTATAAATTGGGCAAATTACACCATTGCTCCCTGTACTTTGGGATTCATTCTTGTATAGAAATTCAAAATAATTAACTCTTGTATTGTCCTAATCAAAGCAATTTGGTCATTTCGTTCAATTTTAGCGGTTAAGTGCCCTCTCGTGCTCCTCACATGATTTTTTTGAGGGCAAAATGGTCAACTTACATTAAAAGTTTAGAGATTAATTGTGAAATATATATGTATCACCAAATTAATTTCTCTTCTCTCTCCTAAGTCCTAATGTACATTTTAATTAGAGAGTAAACTTGTCTTTTTATCGAAGACATTATAAGTTGGATCACCAAACTCAATCTAATCAACTTTCTTAATCCTTGCAGAATTTCTTAAACCACATCGATTTCTAGTTTCGACTTTCGAGGGCTGGAATCACTCGATTTTGAATACGACATATCCTTTACTTCAGGTTTAGATTTAATTTCAGTAAAATAAATATAATTTTTCTTGAAACTGATTTGATGGTATAAGCAAAGGTTTTGTTAGTTTCATATTGGTTTAAATAATCGGAAGCAGTTATGAGAGAATTGAAACAACTAGACAGCTGAGATGATGAACAAGAATTCAAACTGATATCTCGAAACATAGCTTGAATTGGAACCTTTGCCATTGAAATTGGTTGTACAATCGGCTAGCTCATTGAAAAACATTCTTTTTCTTTGGTCGAAGAGAGGAGCATTTTATTTCATGGTTATATATTTTGCAATTATTTCTAAACTTTTTAATGTAAATTGACCATTTTGTCCCAAGAAAATTACGCTAGGAGTACATAAGGGTACTTAATGGAAAAAATTGGACGGAAGTGGATGAAAAGACTAATTGCATTTGATTTGGGCAGTTCTAGAAGGTTTAATTATTTTTCAAATTTTTGTACAGATACGAATTTTAAAAGTTTACCATTATAAATTTAGTGGGGTGTAGAGATGTTAAAAGGATCACGGCCCGTAGGGTTAGCCCGTTTAAACCGAAAAAAAAGGGTTAGGGCTCAATATTTTTGGCCCGTTTAAAATCAGAGCTTTTTAGGGTTGGCCCGTTTAACCCGCGGCCCGTTAGGGCTGGCCGTCAGGTTTCAGGGTTGGCCCGTCAGCCCGCATAATATTAATTAGGCCGTAAAAAGTTTAGGAGATACGTAAAACAACCACCATGAGAATAAAACCAACAACCTTTAATCCAAAGTCAAACACATTTATCATTTGCACTACAGGTCATCTTTGTGTACTTGTGAATAAATACTGAATAATAAACAAAAATTTTGGAAATAACAAGTTTAAAATTATAACACATCGATGTAAAAAAATGTCTAGTTTATATTTCTTTTGAAAAATATAAGAAACTCTCAGAGTTATAAATGGTTTATCGATTCACTATTTCAAAATATTGTTATATTATATCTTTACTCGTAGCCCGATAGTGACCCGTTTAGCCCGAAACTCGCTAGGGTTAGATCTATAATATTAGTGGCCCAAAAAAATTAAATCGTTTAGCTCGTGGCCCGTTATGACTGACCTGAAATTGCTAGGATTAACCTGTTTAACATCTCTAGGGGGAACATATTGTTGCCTAATTGATAATTTATCAATCACAAAAGGTGATGATTTGACAAAGTGGAGTTGATGAACCTCGTGTCTATCATTCATCTTTTTCTTGACTCACTCCCCTAATCAAACTTCAACTTTGACATTGTTAAAAAGTGGAGTTAAAAAAGCACTTTCGCAATTGCGGCAACCCGCAGAAACCAACCATTCTAATTTAAAATTTGTGAGTTTCGGTGGATAAAATATTATGGGAATGGGTAATAGATTTAATGAAAGGAACTTAGTAGAGAGTGGATTGGAAAGTGAATTTACTAGATAAAGATACGTTCAATTCGAACCCGAACCACAAACATATTTTGTTATAAACTTGAGAGTTGGAACTTATAATAGACATTTTATTTCTTGACTATTTAGTACTCACTCTGTTTTATCTAAAGAACACATGTTTAAAAAGTCTAATAATTAAGGAATATTCACACCGTCCCAGATAAATACTCTTAATTGACAAAGCACGTAAATTTTGAAACATAATTAATGATGTGCTGTAAAATATCTTCTGATGATAATACCTATAAACATTAATTGAGTTTTATTATTCTAAATAAATGAGTTTCTCTAGGATGTGCTATATTAAATAAAGTTTTAAGGTTATATTAGGAAGAATAGTAGAGAATATGTACATCAAAAGTCATTAAAAACATTAGTTGAGACATTCTAAAATAGAAAGTAAAAACATTTATTCGAGACAGAGAGAGTATATATATAAGTGTTATTGAAGTTTTTCATAATTACAAAAAATATATATTTATATATATTTAGTATAGTTAATATGTTTATACCACATGTAGAGGGTAAAGTTGAAAGTCTTATGAAAATTGTATGTATAACTTTTTAAAGTGGACTATTTTAATGGAACATCTCTAAATAATATAGTGGATTCTTTGCGTGAAACGAAGGGAGTAAGTCTTTTAAATAAACTACTCCATGGATAACTAATCTATTAAAATTTTAATTTTATTTCTATATATTTGGTGCCTTTAAATATTGAATTTCTAATCAAAATCGAGCTATAAACTACTAAGTGTTATTAATAATAATTTTTTAGAGTCTTGACCAAATAAAGATAAGAAAAATTCTAAAATATTGTTTGAAATTAGCCCAAGAAGTATGTCGCCAAATAATAGAGGTTCAATCAGCAATTTAACTCTAATCAATCCACGAATAACGTGAATTGAATCGGATTGATTTTGTCCACTCGTGGATGGATTGCATATGACAAAATCATAAATTTGAAAAATGCTGAGTGGGTGACAATATATCCTCAAATCCGCCCAACCAATCCAATGTGCACCCTTATTTGTGGCATATGAAAAATATTGGGGCAAAATTGAGGTCAGAATTTTTATTTTTATTTTCTTATAATTAATTCCTAGTAAACCGAATTCGCACGCCTCTTTTTCGCTCCAGGCACCTCGAATTTTGAACTCTACTTTTTTAAAAGAATAAAATTGAAGTTAGTCATTTTGAATAGTTAACTCAATCTAGTTTTGGCAATGGCTGACACGACACGATTACAAACACGAATTACAGATGACACAATAAGACACGACATGACTCGAAATACAACACGAAAACATGAAATTAAGAAACATAATTAATGATGTGTTGTAAAATGTGTTCTGATCATAATACCCATCAACATTAATTGAGTTCAACTATTTTAAATAATTGAGTTTCTTTGTAATGTGTTATATTAAATGAAGCTTTAAGGGTATATTAAGAATAATGGTAGAGAATAGGTATATGAAAAGTCTTTAGGAACATTAGTTGGGACATCCAAAAATAGAAAGTAGGAACATTTATCTGGGACGGAGGGAGTAACATTTATTGTTATATTTATGATCAAATAAGATTGATAACATGAAAACACGATAGTTTGTTACGAACACGATACGATAACACAAAATTGCCACCCTTTGACCATCCCTAAGTTATTGTCTAGAACGTTCCATTTAACGAAATATTACGTGTTCGACTCTCAACATATATAAATTCCTTTAAGCTAAGTACCGCAAGTAAAATTAGTTTTAAATTCAATATGTTTTGAGGACACCTTGTAAAAGACAAAATAATAATAATAATAATAATAATAATAACTGGGTGGTACTGTACTTGAATTGTTCAAGGAAAGAATATAGGAATTCGGTTCACATCTTATCATAGGGCACTTACTCTTGTAACCATAAGGAAAAACAATTATGTTTTGGGCAGTCTTTCGTTTCAATTTCTTTTCTTGTGTTGGGGAAAGGGTGGGTTTGGCTAGTTTGTCCTCATTTGCACGCACTGTACAAAGCTCTTAAAATAAATAATACGAGTATTTTTGTTTTTTATAAGGTGTCTCAAAACAAAATTAGGTTCGAGATTAATTTTTGCTCGTAGTATTGAGTCTGTCAATGGCCCAAGAGAAGGAACATCCCGCCAAATATTTGCTTTACACAGGAACTCAATGGTGGTCAAGTTATTGAGTCATTGACCCAACCCATTGAGTTAATAAATTAATTTCTCGCTAATGAGTGTTGTAGACTTATATGTGATATCGAGGTTTTATTTAAATATTTTGTTTAGTGTAGTTTTTTCGAAACGTAGTTATTTAGAAGGAAGTTTTTTTAAAACTTACTTCCTTTGTTCTAGAATAATAGTCTATTTTTTCTTTACATAAAGATTTTTTAAATAATTGTTTAAAGTACCCTTTCTAGTTGTGAGCTAGAAAGAAAAAGAATGATTAATTGATTTAACATTACTAAAAAATAAGTTGAGGGTATTAAAAATCATGCAAATAGAGCCTAATACTTTATTAAAACTTGTGCAAAATTTCTAAATGAATACTCTCTTCGTCCCAAATAAGTGTTTTCTATTAAATATATACGGTTGTTAATATTTGACTTTATATAATTTTTTTCTTCGCGTCCCGCAATCTATCACTAGTAATGTCAAATTAATGAGTTCCATTTACTTTTCTATCTTTTAAATAAGAAAGTTAGACTTAAATTTTTTTTTAAAAGGACAATTATTTTGAAACGTTCTAAAATAGAATAGGAAACATTTATTTTAGGACGTCCCAAATGTTTGCATAATTGATTACACAAGTTAATGTAACTTATTGAACAATAAATTGTGTTTGGGCGACCAAATTAGGAACACAAAGACCCAAAGTAAGTATTTGCTGAAATGATGTCTGACATTTTAATTGTTCAAGTTTCAAATATAAACTATGACATGAACGGATAACTACGCTATTAACACTCCCAAAACATGTTAATACGTTTACATTTTACCTAACACATTCAAATACTAAATACACCTCCCATATATTCCTATATTACCCCGATCGAACGCACGACGCCAACAAGATCCGCCTTCCTAACAACGTAAAACGCATCATAGTCATTCTCCATTGTAGTTTCTGCACCTCACTTGGCTTAGAGTCAACAAAATAAGAATTTGTTTGGTCTTGTGTTATGGCCAAATGTAGAGCTAAAACGCAGCTTATTTCGCAACTTAGCGTTTTAATGCTGCAGTAGAAAAAGTTGTGTTTTCTAAACGCAACTACGTTTTAAAACGCTGAAATTTCTAGTTTTTTCCTAAAACGCAGATTTTAAAACGCTGTTAGAAAGAAAAGCTACGTTTTGAAACAGTATTCCAAACGTGTTTATAAAGAAAAAAGCTACATATAAAAAAATCAATGTGTTAAATAATCTAATCAGTATTTTAAGAAAGCTGCGTTTTAAAAACGCTACACCAAACATGCTCTGCTAACCCCGAACAGATTATCTCTGAGAGAAGAAATTCCCCCAGTTCACAAAGATGAACATTCATAATCGAATCATCAAAGTATACAAGCATAATGAAAGACTGAAAGTTGAATCTTCATTTCCCCATTGAGTGATTTCTAAATCTCGAGTATCCTCAAGTAATGAAAAACTGAAATAGTGAAATTCAAAAAGTAGGGGTGTAAATGGTTCGATTTAGGACAAAATAGGAGAATCGCAGGTCATCGGTTCGTAAAATATCAAACCAAACCAAACCGTTTAAAGTTTTGAACCGAACCAAAACAAACCACGACGGTTCGGTTTGGTTTCGCGGTTCGTCTTAGTGGTTCAGTTGGTGGGTTCGGTTAGGTGGTTTGGCTTCATGGCTTGCCTTCGTGGTTCAGTTTCATAAAAATCATACCATATGCATATCCATGATGAAGACTAGAAGAAGAGTCGACTAGTGAAGGAGTTAATGGTGAGGAGTCGACTGTGAAGAGTTGATGGCGTGAAGATTGAAGAAGTTGACGGCACCGATCGCAGTTTTCAGTTCTACTTTTCTATCGCTTGAAAATTGAGAGAACTTGAGATACGAGAGTAAATAGTAGAGACAGTAAAGGCTTTTGGGTTTTATTTAACTTTATACTCTAATTGTACAGAGGATATAATTCCACTAATAATCAGCGGTCAAATCTAAATATGGTTCGATGGTTCGGCTCGGTGGTTCAGTTCAATATGGTTTGGTTTGGCTCGGCTTGACAGGGTCAAACCACGAACCAAACTGCTCAATTTTGTCAAAAACTTAAACCGAGCTGAACCACATAAGCTACCAAACCGAACCAAACCACTCGGTTCGATTCAACTCGGCTCGGTTTGGCGGCTTGGTGGTTCGGATTGACACCCCTAACGAAAAGTGTACCATAAACCCTAATTATCAAATAAAAACAATATTTAACTTTACTTTTTGTTTAGGGTAGTGTTCAGATCTAGTTTGCCAAAATTTTTAACCATGTTCTGTAGACCTAGCCGAACATTTTAGGCATGTTCGACTAAGGTCAGCCTCACAAGCCTATCATGTTTGGTCAACGTCAACCGAACATGACTAAAATGGTAGGGACTAAGAGCAATTTAGTCTTTTTAATTGATGACATTTTTGTAATAAAAGATAACGTGGTGTATTAAATAAGTTTTGAATGTGTTAATAGCGCTACCATTTTCTCTGTTAATTACTTATCCAAGCGAAATTGTAATAATCGAAAATGATGTAAATTACAGTTGAACTAAGTAATTTACAGTAAAGTTTATATTAAATGGTTATGTACAAGCTTTTCAAATCTCTCTCTCTCTCTCTCTCTCTCTCTCTCTCTCTCTCTCTCTCTCTCTATATATATATATATATATATATATATATATATATAAAATTGGTGCAGATGTCTGTAAGTATGTCACATCATCCAATTTTTAATTCGCATTTGACCTTTTGGCTTCCCATTCGATGTCATTAGCTAATAGTTTTAGCTAAGTATTATTAGTATGATATTGTAGTATATAACATTATTCAAATATATTAGTAGAAGAACTTTAGTAATTGACAAGAAAAAGCTAGGAAAACAAAACAAAATAATCTTATCAACGGGACTTGAACCAACAACTTTTTATATATAAACACTCATCTTAGACCAACTCAACCGTTTATATTTTATGTATTTATTTAGAATACTACATAGATTTAGTTAAGTGGGTCACGTGACCCATGTACTACATTATCCACTTATTTTGATTAATATTTTTGTAAAATATTAAAATATGCGATATTAAATGTATTACAATTTTTCTCAGTTATACGTGTACTTTTTTGGGTCATTTAAAAATTAGACAAGATGTTGGTTTATAACTAAAGATATGTATTTTTTTTTTTTTTAGAAAATAATGTCTCTCGAGAGTGTGGTGTTAATTATCATACGAATATCATGTTTATAGCTAATTAGTGTTTGAAGTTTTCCACTCAGACTTATTCTTATATAAAGACATATCAGTTATATAAATATTTTTCTAAAACATACATACTAGTATACTACAAACAAATTCACGTGCGATCTTATTCTTCTATAAACACATATCAGTTATATAAATATTTTTTAAAGCATAATTAGACATTAAGTCAACAAACGTTTATATTCAATAATGAAAATTTTTTCAAAAATATTTTTTAAATATATAAATTAATCTCAAAATCAAATTAAACCCGTGCGGAGCACGGGTTCAATAACTAGTTAAACGTTAAGAGCATGAGTTGAGTATAGGGTTAGAAATGTGTTGGAATCTTTATGAAATCGACGGAGTTTAGTAGGATTAAAATGATGCTCTTATTTAATCTATTATTGCCAATTCTAGAAAAATAGAATAAAACTTGAACTAAGAGTCCGTTTGGTGCTGTATTTTCAAAATATAGCTTTTTTAAAACACAGTTTTTTTCTTATAATGGTGTTTTAGATACCATTTTGAAATGTAGTTCTTTTTTTCCCAGTAGCATTTAAAACCTGTATTTTGAATTTAAAATAAATAGAAATTTTAGCGTTTAAAAATGCAGCCGTGTTTAGAAATCATAGTTTTTTCTACCGCAGTATTGATACGCAAGAGATGCAAATAAGCGATGTTTCACCTACAACCGATAGGTCATGGGTTCGAGTCACCAGGAGGTAAGTAGGGAACCACTATTAATCCTCTTTTTAAAAAAAAAGAAAAAAAGAGACAGATACAAATAAGCTACTTTTTAACCCCTCATTTTGACCGTAACGCAACACAAAGCATGCTCTAAATAAACTCATTTAAACTTTAGTAGTGTACATTGGAAAAAGTATTTGGTTGTTATAAAACACTATCTCACAAGTCACAACTAAGGTGATATCTCAAAATCAATAAAAAGACAAGAAAGAATTGAGATAAAGTTTCAAATTAGTGAAATCAAAACAAATAGGCGTTTTGTTTTTTGGGCAAAGTTTTAGGACTTTGAATCTTTATCTTTTATTGAATTAAAATATTTTTCGATCCCCCGACTTTAACCCAACTATTCGTTTGGTCCTACGTCCTTAAAACTTATTTATATGGTCTTACATATTTTATTTCTTGGTTAAATTTCCCCTTGAGGCCATTATCGTTAGTCTTTCCGTTTAATTTTTTTAAAATGCCAATAGTACCCTTACTGCGTTAGAAAAATCCCTTTGTTCTTTAGTGTCTATTTTTTTTTTTTAATCTCTCTCTCCTTTCTTCAAAATTGCTCCGGCATGACTAGAGAGAGAAGGGGGTCACGCTATGAACAAATCTCCCTCCTCTGTAACTTCTTCTTAACAAACCCATCGACCCCACCACGTGGCCGCTTCTTCGCCACCACTTGTCTGCCACAACACGGCCGTGGACTCGCCATTATCCTCCTTCTGTCCTCTAAAAAAAAAATTCACAGACTTTCACCACTCGGCCCCCACCAAATTCAAACCTCCCACAAGAGATATCTCCAAAAAATCTTCTCCTTTCTTTGCTTTTTACTTTCGAAACATACCTCCTGGAAAGAAGACCCCAGCAAGTGGGTTCACAACCGGTTGACTCCACCACTTTTTCTCAGTTCACAAAGGTGCAACCTGGGATCGAGATTGGCTGAAGTAAAAGGGCTAGAAGAGCCATTTCCTTACTTATTCTCTTCTGATCTTTCTTGTCCAAAGAGTTTGAAATCCAATTTCATCGAGCAGACTATGTCGGAGTATTCAAATCCAAGTGCTCCAAAGCTCTTTTATCAACATCAAAATCGAAGCATTTTATGTCTTTGAAAGCACAATCTGGAGCTTAGGTAACCCGAAAAACCCTAAATCTCAGGACCCCGAGTTCAAAAATTAGGGCTTTTTTTGTTGCCCCGTGGTCCTGAAGAAAAACTCTCAGATACTAAATCAAATGAAAATTTGAATCTCTCTAATCCTCACTTTCTCTCTCAAATCAAAGCTTCTGGGTTTGAAATTGGGGTTGATTTGGAAGCTCAAGACAATGACAATGCTTTCCAGATCTACCTGTGCTCAAGACAATCGAAGAATCAAAGTGAAATTCTAAAGAATCGAGTTCAAAATCATACCATTTCTAATTCCTCCCTGCAAATCAAATACAAAAATCAAGAACCCATTCCCAATTTCTTTTGCAGTCAATTATTATCCCAGCTCCACTCCTAATCTATCACCCCCGCCACCGATTGTTGGTGACCATAGTACCGATTGTTGATCTTGTCTGGTTCACCACTGAAGCCATGGATTGAAGACAACCTAATTTTGGAGTTGACCAATTGATCCCCAGTATTTTGTATTTCTTGAAAAGTCAGTCCATACCTAAAAATAAAGGTAATTTAGTCATATTAACAAAAAATTGGACGGAACCTTTAACGGTAACGCCTGGAGGGGGAATCTAACCAAGAAATTCAACATGTAGGACCAAATGAATATATTTTAAGGAGGTAGAATCAAACAAATAATTGGGCCAAAGTCGGGGGATCAAAAAATATTTTAATTCTCTTTTATTTACTCTCTCTTTGGTCCAGCGAGCATTTCTCTATCTCTCTCTTATTATTATTTTTCTTTTTCAGACGAAAATCCACGACGTAAAACTAAACTCAAAATCTTATGCCAAACACACTTTTAGAATTTTAGATTTTAGACTTTCTATCTCATCAATTTTACCAACTCTTTCTTATGAAGTTTTTTTTTTTTTTTTTCCAATTATTATAAAATTTTCAAAAATCTTAAAACTCAAAAAGGAATAAAAATGGGCAAAATTCGGACCGGTTCCCTTAAGACAATTTTCAACCGCTAAAGTGCACTATAATTATTTTCAATCGCATAAGGACACTTTTATTGCAAAATGTCGTCTATGCCCTTAAAAAACATGAAATAGCACGCTGTGCATCGGCGACACACAAAATCTTTTACGTTGCACAAATTTTGTGTATCTTAAATTTCTCGATGCACAAAAAAATTCACAATGCTCAAAATTAACCACCCAGAAGAAGAATTTCTACCTTTGAATGAGAAAGGAGAAGGAAGAAAAGAGAAAAACCTTCTTAATAATGCTGATTGAGATCACGTGGGAGACGTTTAGTTGGAGACTCATTCTATCACATCGGAGACCTATTTCTTCGTGCTATTTCCTTAGATTGTAATGGAGCCATAGATGGAAAAAAGAAAAAAAAAAAAAAAAAGAGAAAGCAATGGTGATCAATTCTGTATGGTAGGAGTAAATCGTGCTAAGAACATGTGGAATTCGAGCGGAGCTGCTTTTAAAGTTGAGAAGATAATGATATAAATTAAATTTTTTGGAAAGCGAAGGGATTGGTAATTGGTTGTAGTGTTGGAGAGATAAAATGGGATTGACAATGCACATTTTACACACGATGCACAAAATACACTTAAAAACGTCATATGTTGTTACAGGAGCAGTTTTGGAATAAATAGTCCATTTAATGATTTATCACTTAAAAGGGATTTAAGCGGTTGAAAACAAATATCATATCTTTAAGCGGTTGAATATTCTACAAAAGGTATCGTCCGCAAATTTTCCAATAAAAATCTTAAATCCATAATGGAGCCAGAGATGGAAAAAAAAATATATATATATATATATATATATATATATATAAAGCAATGGTGATCAATTCTGTATGGTAGGAGTAAATCGTGCTAAGAACCTGTGGAATTCGAGTGGAGCCGCTTTTGAAGTTTGAGAAGATAATAATATAAATTGGATTTTTTTGGAAAGTAAAGGAATTGATTGTAGTGTTAGAGAGATGAATTAGGATTGACGATGCACATTTTACACATACTTAAAAATAGCAAATTTATTACTTAAAAAATATTTAAACAATTAAAAATAAATATTATACCTTAAAATAATTAAATATTCTATAAAAGGTAGCGACCGCAATTTTTCCAATAAAAATCTTAAATCCATAGGTCCAAATCAGATAGTCGATGTCATGAGGGAAACAGAATAAATTCGTCATTATTCTGAGAGAGGGCCGTTGACTTATAACTTTTTGCATTTATGGTCCGTCAAGCCCACGACAGTTCATTAAATCGTTAGCCCACCAGTTGGTCCTCACTTTAACTTCTTCCTCCTTGTTGCATTGTCGGTGGATCTACAAATTATTTTAGTGAAATTATTTTTTCTTCTAATAAATAAATAATTTATTTAGTTAATAGGTTAAATCGTTTAGTAAATAATGGCTTCTCTGGACCCTTTAAATGGTGGCAAATATTTTTGTTACTAAGAGTATCAAACTCCGTTTGTAAAATGGAGTTTTTTAAAAATAAAAATGCTAGTTTTATAACTACTTTTACTGTTCTACAACTTTGGTATTAATTTTACTTTAAAGGCAATGCATGTGAGGTACATGTACATTTTTAAAGTAAAGTTGTTACCATAGTGATAAAATTAGCAATGTTGTTTTGAAAAACGTTTTCAATTTTGAAGGGTTTTTTTTTTTTTAACCAAAACGCTTTATTCTAAATTAGGAGTTATGAAAATTTAAGCCACTTTTACCAAATTTAATTAAGAGAAAAAAAGTTAGTAGTTCAAAAACCACGTTCTAAAAAAGTTACCTTTAGTAAAAACTAGTCTTGAAACAATGGCAGATAGGCCCTAAGTTATGTAAGAAGTTGAATGAAATGATTTTGAGCCGCTAGATTGCTCTTTTATTGGGGCTTCATCATAACTTTTAATTTTATCAGTTGTTGTTTACTAAAAAAATTTATTTATTAATTACTCGTTTCGTCTAAGAGCCCGTTTGGTCAAGCGTTTTGGCCAAAATGCAGCTTATTTGCAAAAAATGTGTTTCAATACTGCGGCAGAAAACGCAGCGTTTTCAAAACGCAGCTACGTTTTAAAACGCTGGAATTCCCAACTTTTTCCCAAAACGCAGGTTTTAAAAAGCTACTAGGAAAAAAAAGCTGCGTATTGAAGTGATATCCCAAACGTATTTATAAGGAAAGACCTCCGTTTTTAAAACACTGCGTTTTTTAAAACGCTGCGTTTTTAAAACACTGCATTTTGTAAACGCTATACCAAACGGGCTCTAAAAAGACGTTTATCTTATTGGTTTATATGAGTTTTAAAAAATTGTTTTACTTCATGCATTTTTCTTTTAATGCTATTTATTTCTAGTGGTGTTAAATTAATGAGATTTAACAATTTTCTATCCCGCAAACTGGCTTAAAAAAGTTTTTCAAAAAAAAAAAAGAAGAGAGAAGACACTTATTTTTGAATATGCTGAATTACAATAAAAACACTTATCTTGAGACAGGGTATGATCAATCTACACACCTATTTAAGCCATAATAGTAATGCTATTTAGTGTAATATTATTCCAATAAGATTTTAAGACGCTAAAGAATTTTTGTAGGATTGTCCATTTTTGTATAAGTTTACTAATTTCACCATAGGTATTTGTCATGTTGTATGTAGATATAAGGACATTAATGTATATGTGTTACTAAAATAACTTAAAAATTAACTTAATTAATTTTAGTAAAAAACTAAAAACGAATAGCGAGAGTAGTACCAATGAACTCTAGCTCAACTGGTACCGCTCACTTCTCTTAACGGAGAGGTTGAGTCTTCAAGTCTCACCAAAGACGACACCCTGGTACTTAAAAATTGTCGGGTGTTCGAAGCACCGTTGTTGTTCAAGCCTTACCAAAGGCCCATTTAGTACTGCTCACTTCTCTTAACAAAGAGGTTGAGTATTCAAACCCTACACCATAGCCACCCTGGTACTTCATTACTTTTAGCGAACAGGTCGGGTGTTTAATCAATTTGTTCTAGCCAGGTCGGGTGTTTAATCAATCACTTCTCTTAACAAAGAGGTTGAGTGTTCAAACCCTACACCATAGCCACCCTGGTACTTCATTACTTTTAGCGAAAAGGTCGGGTGTTTAATCAATTTGTTCTAGCCACACCAAAAGGCATCATAGAGTCATTGTAGCCTTTTAAGGTATTAAATAATAATAATAATAAAGGTTGGGGTAAGGTCTATGTCCCCTACAACCTTATAAAAAAAAAATAAAAATAGCGAGAGTAGTATTTATAATCGGATCAACGTTGTTAGGCCATTATATAAGAGGGAATATAACATCATTTTTATGAAAATGACACAAACAACAATCCTTAATACCGTTGGATTATCATGTGTTGGCGCCTGCGCCTTGGTTTGTGGAGCTCGCATATGCTGATTAACGTTATTATTAGTATAGTAGTAATTCTAATCTAATCAGACAAAAACATTGGGATTGCTTGAATGATTAATTATATTTACTTGTGTTCTCACTAATTGCATTCCAATCCATTTGCATTATCCTATAATTGTTTCTTTCAATCTAGGTTGATGTTTCAATCTAGGTTGATGATTCAACTTTCAACCTTATCTCAAACATAATTTTCTTATGAATTATGATGAGCTAGTAACCTTTTATTCTATTAAACTTTCTTAGAGCATGTTTGGTCCTGCTTTTCCGTTAAAACGAAGCTTATTCCTCTACTTCGTGTTTCAATATTGCGGTAGAAATGATTTTTTTTTTTAAAACGTAGCTGTGTTTTTAAATGTTAAAATTTTTAATTTTATTTTCCAAAACGGAGATTTTAAAACGCTGTTAGAAAAAAATGATACGTTTTGAAATAGTATCCTAAACGCGTTTATAAAGAAAAAAGACACGTTTTGAAAAATCAGCATTTTAGATAATTTGCGTTTTAAGAAAATTGTGTTTTAAAAATGATATACCAAACAGACTCTTAATGTCTACGTACAATATTAGAAATCTAGTGAGAGCGAGACATGATAAGTTATACTCCATCCGTTCTAGGTAAAAAATCCACTGTACTATTTTGAGTTGTTTCACTTTAAGAGTTTACTTTCAATAATTATGCATTCACTCTCCATAAACTTTTCAACATTATCCTCTAAATGTGATATAAACATGTTGAATATGCTTAAGCATTTTTGTAATTATAAAAAACTCCAATGATACTTATCTATTCCTTATTAATTAGAATTTTCAAACGTGGACTCGTTGAGTGGAACGGAGGAAGTAAATGGGTTGGCAATTCGTGTTATCGTGTCCTGTTCATGCCGCACTATCGTATTTTCATGTTATTTATCTTATTAATTAGATCATAAATACAATAATAAATGTTATTTAAACTAAATTTTTAATTTCAAGCTTTCGTATCGTGCCGTGTCTTATCGTGTCATTTCTCTCTGTAATTCGTATTTATAATCGTGTCGTGCTGATTCGTGCTATCGTGTCGTGCCAGCCTTTGTCACCCTTAATTATTAAACTTATTTTCCTTTCATGTCCCAATCAAAACTCACAGGTACACCTCGAACGAAAACTTAGGCTCCGTTTTTTCAAGGAAAATAACTTCCGGAAAATGATTTCTGGAAAATGGCTTCCGGAAAATGAAAAGGTTCTATTTTCATTCGTTTGGTAAATTTTTTTAAAATATGTCGGAAAACATTTTTCGGTGTTTGGCAAACACGTGAAATTTTTATGGAAAACATATATGCAAAGGTGATATTAGGAGAAAATTAGAATGAACAAGTTCTGAAAAATAACTTACGGAAATTGAATCCGTAAGTCATTTTCCTGAAAATAAGACTTCATTTTTCGTTAACTTGTAAAAGATCTTACATTGACTACATTTTTCAAATGTTACCAAACACCAAAAAATAAGAAAAATATTTTCCAGAAATCATTTTCCGTGAAACAAACGGATCCTTAGGTAACTTTCCTTCCATTTCCTTCTTTTTAACACTCCCAAATGATTAGAGGACAAGTTAACTTTTATCTTACATTATTTAGGAATCCTGATTTGGTAAATTTTAAAGGCTTTTTCTCATTTATATGCCAATTTTAATGCAAAACACCTTCATTGTTTCTCCAGAACTAGTGAGGCAACAATCAAGTTGGACCAATCACATGTAGACATGCCCAAACGGTTCGGAATCGGCGGTTCAAACTGGAATCAAATCGCCCAAAAAATTGCATAAATCAGAACCGTGAGGAACCGGAACCGGAACCGTCCCTGAACCGGAACCGCCGGTTACACGGTTCGGTTTCGGTTTTCAATTTTTCAAAACCGTGAACCGCCGGTTCCAAACTGTGAAAAATCGCCAAAATTTAAATTTTTTATTTTGAAATTGCCTTGTTTACTCTATAATTTCAAAAATGAAAATTTTACAAAGTTTCAAAAATTCAAAAAATGCTTTGAACAAAATTTTAAAAAAATTATAAGAAAATATTTAAAAAATAATTAAAATTACGGTTTGGAACCGGAACCGGAACCGGCTTAGCCGGTTCGGAACCGCAACCATAACCGTAATTTTTCGGTTCGATTACGGTTTGTTGTCTGGCAGTTTTTGGAACCGGCGGTTCGAACCGTTTGGGCATGTCTCGTCATCCTTCCACAAATGAATTCATTCTTTCTACTTCCTACGTTTTAAAAAAGTTTTCTTTTTTAATTTATTCTATAAAAATTAAGAAAGTTTATTTTTAAGTCAATTTGGTAGTACATATATATAAAAATGTGTTTACTGTTTAATATCCACACTTTTGCATTGCAAATGCACATTAGAACATGATAGATATCACATACTATAAATTTAATAATTTTATAGAAAACAATACTCGTATTAAGATAAAATTTAATTAAAAAGGGACCGTTATTTTGTGGCTGAATGTAGTATGATATTTAGCTTACATTTATTAACAAGACAAATGAGGAAATCAATAGATCACTAAAACTGTTAAATTTCTACTAAAAGAATAAAAATATACATAAACTGAGAGTTTGGCAAATTCATTTTAATTCGAAAAAATGAAGAGTAGGTCTCTTGTAAGACTGTTTTTCAAATCTTAATTCGTAAGACGGACTTCCACTCTCTTATAGTTCAGTACACCAACACACAGTAGATTAGGTCAGTAAGATTCATTTTATAAAAAATATTTGCAACACAGTCTTTTCTAAAGTTTTGCTAAAAACGAAAGTGGCTGGAACTTACCACTCCCCTCCTCAAACTTCAAACCTCATCTTATTCATTAGGGTAAATTATAAATAACCTCCCTCAACTATCGGTTGAGTTTGACTTGCCCTCTCAACTACCAATTGATGCAATGTGTCCCCCCTCAACTATATTATTTTCTTTAATCGCAGCTTCTATTTAAACACTATCATTTGAATTGACTTAAAATGCCCACCTGAGACTCATGTGACCATATTTAGTTTTTATTTTTTTATTTTTATCATAGTGCCTTTTTGGTGTTTTAATTGACTATTTTACTCTTATTGTTCTAAGACCTTCTACAGGTGACCAAATTCCATCAATTCAAATGGCAGTGCCTCAACAGAAGGTGTAATTTAAGAAAATGTTATAGTTGAAAGGGGCACATTACTTCAATTGGTAGTTGAGGGGGGCAATTCAAACCTGACCCATAGCAGAGGGGTGGGGGGTTATGTGTAATCCGTGCTGAAAAAATAGTTCATCTTTTTCTTCTTGTTTGTTTTTAAAAAACAGTCTAATTTCTAAAAAGAATTAAATCGAATTCATTTTGGTTCATTTGAATACGTGAAGCAAACAGGCAAAGAATCAATTCTCGAAATAGAAGTTGTACGGCTCTTGTAGGGATTGCACGCCTTGCATAGTCTTGTGCAAATTCAGCGGTTCAGGATTTCAATCGTACAACTTCTTTGGGACCGTATGACTTGTAAGGTTTTTGCAGGTTTGATGACACACATATATTTTGATGTCCGGATATGCCGATCAGGACACAGTCGGGCAGGGACTCCATCCCAGAAGGCAGTGAACACACGAGCATAATCCAATCCGCGAGCATATCACAACGCGAGCACGCCAAAGCAGGCCAGTAACTGTCTCCAAGAATCACGGGCCAAATTTACTCGTGCCCAAAATCACAGGCTGGAAATCAGGGATTAACCCCAATCACGCCCGGCAGTTACTCCTCCTTAATTACGGGAATTGACACCCCTCAAAATCAGCCCACAAATTACTCCATTTCATTATAAAAGCCAAGCCAGCTCTTGGTCTAAGGTACGTTCACTATTCACAAGCTAAGGCTCTGTCAAATTGATAAGCAAGTTCTTACTCTCACGCCGGAGTGCTTTAGCAGGGCAAGCCCCTGCATTCACCCTAGCGTGTTCTCTTTGTCATTTCAGGTCCTTAGCTCAAGCCCAGATATCCAAACACCGCTAAGATTCCGAGAGAGTCCCTGACCGTGCCATTTTGTGCATCATCAAGGTTGAAGATTCCGGATGTCAAAACCGTACTACTCATGTAGGAGTTATACAGCTCACGATATCCTGAAGTCTTGTTTTGAGTTTTCTTTTCTGAATTGGACTTCGTTTTAACTTGGGAAGTATGTATATATATAAAACATATTGTAAAATCCTTGTATGTCTAAAAGATACACTTTGAGAGCTCGTGAGATTGTGCGATTAATTATTACCTTGTATTTTTCCTTGTTTTTTTGCTCATCATAGAGTGGATTATTTCTCTATTGCCTGCCGGTGATTGTTTACTCCTCACATTGAGGGGTTTTCCCACGTAAACCGTTGTGTTCTCTCTTTTTGTTGTTTTTGTATCTATTATCTCTATTTTTGATTGTCATCGTATATTTGGCATAAAATAGCAACTGATCCTAACAGAAGAAGATACAAATAAGTAAAATTATAATGTTAAAAAATTTGATTTGTCAAATAAAATCATTTCTGGGACGGAGAGATTATTATTATTATTAGATGTGCAAAATTTTAAAAATCAGTACATATATTTTTCAAATTTTGAAAATAACACTGGGCCAGTTATGTTTTCGCTCATCCTCTAACTAGAGCTGGCAATGAACTGGGCTAGGCCGGCCTAGTGCAAGCCCACCGGGCCAACACTTAATATCCAGTTCGACCCCAATTTTACTAGGGTCGAAGAAAAGTCAAGCCCAGCCCAACCCATCAAAGCCCATCGGGCCAAAAAGCCCTTGTTGGAAAAATAAATAAACTAAAAGGAACATTGGTGATGCTAATTGCTAAATTAAATTCTAAGTTACTTACTAAATAAAAGCAATACTATGATTTATTATTTGTCCAAACTGCTAACTATTAAAGGTAAAATAATGCAATCACCGTATCAAACATTAATTAAAATAGAAATAAATATGATACTAGAATGGTCCGGAGCTTTAATTATTTAAGAAGTTAACTTTATTGGTCAGTTAAAGCAATAATTAAACAATAAAACAATAATCAAATTAAAACATGTTGCTTCAATATCTGAGATTGCATTACGACATGTATGAATCATAGTATCAAACAATAAAGCTAACTGAACCATTCTAGTTAGCTTTAAAATAGAATGAACTTTAATTATTGCTTTAATTATTTAAGAAGTTAAAATTATTTTTTGAGTGAAAATAAATAAATAATAATAAAATAGTGCAGGCCGGGCCTAACCCAAAAGCCCTGGGCTTTTTTGATGCAAGCATAATTGAACCGTCGGGCCTACTAGACCGGGTCAAAAAGACCCACGTTTTTTTGGGCCTCCAAAAATTAAACTTTAGTTCATGCAAATATTAGACTGACTGGACCGATCCATTGGACTGGACTAATTTTGTCAGCTCTACCTCTAACCTAAACTTACTTGAAGTGATGTCATATGACATAAGCAATCATAAAATAACATGTCTGTAATTAACTCGATTGTGTTAATAATTTTAATAACACAAACCGTCATATAGTCAACCTAAATGAGAAACACTTGTAGCAAGAGAGACTTTTTGACCCACCGCACCCGTGAAGGTCGTTCTCAAAATTCGATATTAGATCTCGCCACGTATACAGAGAGATGACGTGGGAGAATCACAACGGCGAAGAAACCCAGTTTTGTGGGGAAGGGACAACGCGGAAAGAGATAGCAAACGTAAACTAAAATATTGAGTCTAGCGATGATATTATATTATTTTTAATATAAATTAGTTTTTTTCGTAACTAAATTATTATTATTTTTATTTGTTTTAAAATAATTTTTTTATTTAAATTTTTTTTAGAATAACATTTTTATTATTTTACACTTATTTTTTTTTATATTTTAATTATAGGCTACATGTACATGAATATTAAAAAAAATTATATAATATATTAATATTAATAATTAATTCTATTAATTTTTCTTAATCTGTATACCGAATCAAAAAAGATAATAATTTAAGGACGAAGGGAGTCTTAAATAAGTAACCTTGTTAATATGGAGAGTAGAGTTGTCAACGTGTCATGAACAACTTTGCTCTCAACATTAATATCATTATTGATTTAGTATTATTAAAATAAGAGTAATGTTAGATTCATGTACAGAGTATTTTAATTTTGTACGCAAAATAACGTTTTATTCTCTTTATGTTTCTAAATTATTGTCATGTTTAATTTTTTTTGAATTAAATAGATTGTTTTTTAAATAGAAATTGACTTATATTTTCTTATTTTGTTTTAAAATTACAATACACGTAATTCATAATACTTCAAAAATATTACAAATTACGTGATTTGTGATTTTAAAAAAATAAAAATTTTGTCTTAAAAAAAATTTGTTTGATTTAAAAAACAGAAATTTAGGAACTAATGAAATATTATTTAGTTAGCTTTGCTTTTTAACTTACAATAAAATCCATAAAATACTAAATAAAATAATACATATAACATTATATTATTTTATATATAAAATTAAGTACACTTAATAAGTGTATATGAGATAACTTCTAAGAGATTCTCTAATGCAATCATATATATATATATATATATATATATATCTAATAAAAAATGGTAAAACCTAGGAAATATAGATTTTTTCTGAAAAAATCTCTCCAATGCAAACATCTAGAGAGATGATGTAACATTTAGTTGGAAAAACATCCTTTACGTCATTCTCTACTTCTAGAGGGTCATGTTTTTTCATCTACGTCATTTACTGTCACTTTTTATTATTTTTATTTTTTACCGTCAATCAGTTAGAGTAAGAGTAATTTGTGTTTTTTGTTTTAATGTTTTAAAAGAAATCTTATATTGGGTCACGTTTTGAAAAAGGAATCTCTATATTTTAAATTTTTTTACCGCTTATAAAAAAATATGTTACATAAAAAAAAAAATGATATTATTAGAGATGCTCAAAACTAAAGCAAAGTAGCGAAGTCAAGACTCGAGAGTAACAAATGAGTCCCCCGAAGCTGTTAAATACGGCACTTCCCTTCTCCACCCGTTGTCTCTTCCATACTATCTTTCTCTCTCTATCTCTCTCTCTCTCTCTCTCTCTCTCTCTCTCTCTCTCTCTCTCTCTCTCTCTCTCTCTCTCTCTCTCTCTCTCTCTCTCTCTCTCACACACACACACAAACACAAACACACACTCTGAATCCTAATCCTATCTCTGTTTGTGTTGGGGTCTCGCCGTTGCACCGGCTTCTTCACAAACTGTTGAGGTGATACTCTCTCTATTCTTGTCTTACCCTCGTCTCAAAATCAGTTATTTTTTGTTCATGCTAATTGCAATTGGGACAGTAGAATCACACACACACACACACACACACATATATATATATATATTTTTTTTTCTTTTCTTGCATGAGCAATACTCAGTTCCCAACCCCCCAAACTTTTTGAAACATGTTAATGTTGATCCAACTATGTGATGTATTTGTACTGATAATTTTTCTTGAATACCTTTTTTTTTAAAAATAAGCAGTAGAAACTATGGTATCATTGCTTTTTAACATATCATAAAAAGAAAACACAGAACTTAATGGTTTGCCAAGAGCAAAGATGTATCCTAGTACAGTGGGTCAGAAAATGAAGAGTATTTGTCTCTGTATGTGTGTGTGTGTGTGTGTTTTTTTTTGAGGATAATATTATGGGTGTGTTTGGTTAGATGGTTTTCTTTTTCTTTGTTTCTTTAAATTTTTGTTTTTCCTTTCTCTCTTTTCTGAGGATATATATATATATATAAGTTTTCTTTTTCTTTGTTTCTTTAAATTTTTGTTTTTCCTTTCTCTCTTTTCTGAGGATATATATATATATATATATATATATATATATATGTGTGTGTGTGTGTGTGTAAGAGACTAGAAATTTGACTGCCCCCACATTGAAGTTGAATCTTAGAGAAGAAATGTCCAAGGGGAATCTCTATGAATCTCATCCTCTCTGTCCTATACTTCACGTGCAGCTGTTTTTTTTTTTTTAATTTCAGAAAAAATCAATTTCACTTTTTGTTCAAAACTTGTTGACTTAAGAATAAGAATTCTTTCCCTATTCTTTTAAATTAGTCATTTTCAACACATCATAGTCATAAAAGGACACTTGGTTGGCTCACCATCTTTGAAAACTCCTATGTTTGGCCAGAGCTTTCAATACTATTGAAAACTTTGGCCTCTTTTTATGTCTTCATTTGGAAATTTTTTTCATGTTTCCCTTCATTATAACCACAAGTTTCATACTCGTTATTGGCCTACCCATTACCCACTTTTGTTATTGAATAATTGGAATTATATGAGTCATAATTAATAAGTTTAATAATTCCACTTCTTAATAAAGGTTGCTTAGCTATTTTGTGTTTAAATTATTAAAATAAAACTTTCTCTTTGTAAAAGCAATATCTGTCTAGAATAGACCTTTATACTATGTTAAAATGTTGTATTCTTGTCTAGAGTTCTTCATGCTTGTGAACTCGAAATCTCTAATCTCTAGAGTTGAGCATAGTTAGGGTTGGTGGAGTTTACGGTCAAGATTTGGCCTCTCTACATAGTTTGATGTTTCAATCATGAATAGGATCAATAGATTTTGTTTTGGCTCTAAATTACGTAATTTTAAAATTTGTTGATTTCAACCATTGATGAGCAAATTTTAATGTTTGGCTAAATCTCTGCCATAAAATTTAGAAAATTTAAGAACCTCGACTCTAAAGGTTCCGGATACGTAAAACCTTCTAGGCCATATATAATTTCACTAGTGAATCGATCATTTTTTTAGCCTACAATTATATGATCAGAGCCTGGTAACACCACTTATATTGATGGTTTTCTTTTCTTTTGCCAGGTTTGAGAGGAGGTAGCCATGGCTAAGGATCAGCTCCAAGTTCTTAATGCACTTGATGTGGCCAAAACGCAATGGTACCACTTCACTGCAATAATAATTGCTGGCATGGGTTTCTTCACTGATGCCTACGATCTCTTCTGCATCTCTCTTGTCACGAAATTGCTCGGCCGCTTGTACTACCACAATCCTGCCGATGCCAAGCCCGGCACTTTACCTCCGAATGTGTCCGCAGCAGTAAATGGTGTTGCATTTTGTGGTACTCTGGCTGGCCAACTCTTTTTCGGGTGGCTCGGGGACAAAATGGGTAGAAAAAAGGTTTACGGAATGACACTTATGCTCATGGTCATTTGCTCGATTGCTTCGGGTCTCTCATTTAGTAACACCCCAAAATCTGTTATGGCTACGCTGTGCTTCTTCCGGTTCTGGCTTGGTTTCGGCATTGGTGGCGACTACCCTCTCTCTGCTACCATTATGTCGGAATACGCGAATAAGAAGACGCGTGGCGCCTTCATTGCGGCAGTGTTTGCTATGCAAGGGTTTGGGATTTTGGCTGGTGGAATGGTTGGTTGTGTTGTTTCTGCTGCCTTCAAGGCAAGGTACCCTGCCCCGGCTTATCAAGTTGATGCTTTGGCCTCCACTGTCCCTGAAGCCGACTTTGTTTGGCGCATAATTCTAATGTTCGGGGCGCTTCCGGCAGCGATGACTTATTATTGGCGAATGAAGATGCCTGAAACGGCTCGTTACACGGCCTTGATTGCCAAGAATGCCAAACAGGCTGCTTCTGACATGTCTAAAGTGCTACAAGTTGAGATAGAAGCAGAGGAAGAGAAGGTTGAGAAGATTGCTCAGGAGCCCAAGAATAATGATTTCGGGTTGTTTACAAAGCAATTTCTACATCGCCATGGACTTCACTTGCTCGGAACTACTAGTACATGGTTCTTACTGGATATTGCTTTTTACAGCCAGAATCTTTTCCAGAAGGACATTTTTAGCGCTATTGGATGGATTCCCCCGGCCAAAGAAATGAACGCGATTCAAGAGGTTTTCAAGATTGCTAGAGCACAAACTCTTATCGCGCTATGCAGTACTGTTCCCGGATACTGGTTCACAGTGTTCTTCATCGATAGAATAGGGAGGTTTGCAATTCAATTGATGGGCTTTTTCTTCATGACAGTATTCATGTTTGCCTTGGCCATTCCTTATAATCACTGGACTCAGAGGGAAAACCGAATTGGTTTCGTAATCATGTACGCACTAACATTTTTCTTTGCCAATTTCGGTCCAAATGCAACAACATTCGTTGTGCCTGCCGAGATTTTCCCTGCCCGGCTTCGATCGACGTGCCATGGAATATCAGCAGCAGCCGGAAAGGCTGGGGCAATTGTGGGGGCGTTTGGGTTCTTATACGCTGCACAGAGTCAAGACAAGACTAAGACGGACAAAGGGTATCCACCCGGGATTGGGGTGAGAAACTCGCTCATAGTTCTCGGTGTGGTCAATTTTCTAGGTATATTGTTTACGTTCTTGGTGCCTGAATCCAACGGAAAATCGCTGGAGGAAATGTCTCGAGAAAACGAGGATGAAAATGGAGAGGAAATGGAGTCTAGACCACAGGGAGGACATGAAAACAGAACAGTTCCAGTTTAATTAGCTAGGCCTTCCTCCTACAATATGTCTTAGTATGAAACTATGGCAGGAAAGCAATCAACTTAAGATCAAATAAACAGTTAGGCTTTGCTTAATATGCATTAAGATGATAAAAGAAGCGCTTCTTGTGTTTCTTTTTAGTTTTTTCTTGCTGTAGTAATGAAATTTGAAGGTAATGCAAAGTACAGGTAAATATTTGATATTTCTCTTCTCATGAAAAGATTGTATTTTCTATCAAATTTTCTTGACAAACAAACAGAAGCCGTCAATGCCCTCTTTTGTTGGTTACTTGGGAGCATGCATGCTTTTATATCTCTTGTTTTGATTGCTTAGAGTCAAAAATTGAGGGGACCAATTGATTGCACGCGGTGATAGAAAAGTCTCCGCTCGTCAATTCTTTCTTTTGTGCAAAGGACAAAAAATATATGGTTTACATATGTAGAGCTGTCAATGGAATGGACAATGCTGGGCGAATCTAGTTCTAATCCACTAAACTAAGCTTTTAAATTGTGTCGTGCCTCTAAAACTATGGTCCAACCACGCTAAATATCTGGGTGGACCGGGCCAGCCCCCGGGCTGACGTATCGAGCCGGGTCAATTTTTACTAATATTTTCATTTTTGCTAGCCCACACACAAGGCTATTGAGCTAAGTCTTAAAATTGGGCCTGACCCACCCGATCTAGCCAAAATTTGCATGGGGCCTTCTAAAACTAGAGTCTAGCCCGCTCTAATGTCGGGTTGACTGAGCTAGCCCATCAAGCCAAGCCGATTTTGCCGGCTCTAAACATAGAAGGAACAAGGATACGCTATCTTGTTTGTGGATCCAATTTTTATATTACTTTGGCCCAAGAGCATGTCACTATGTCCATTTTATAACACTGACATTTTGATTATAGCATGACAATATTGGGTCATGATACACTACGTATTATAAGATTATTTTCTGTGGGGATGGGCATTCAACAAATTCTTTGGGTTTCTTCACAAATGGCCTAGTCAAACTCTCAAATATCTTATTTAGCCTAACTTATTCCAAAACAACTTATATGACCTCTTTTTATTTGAAAACCCCAAAATATCATCTTTTTTTGAATGACTCAAATATAGTTTAAACGATTGACGGAGTCGTTTAAACGATTAACGGATTCGTTTAAACGATTAACGGATTCGTTTAAACGATTCATGGGATCGTTTAACCGATTCAAAGGGAGACGATGAGAAGAAGACGGAGGAAGACAAAGATAGGGCTTCATGGTAGTAGATGGGAGGAAGACGGAGGAAAACTTACAAGATCCATGGCAGTAGAGGGAAACGATGTGGTCGGAGACGGAGGAAGACGGCAATGATGTGGTTGGAGATGGGAGGGGGAGACGACGACGAGAGGAGGAAGACGGCTATGGTTTGAGAGAGGAAGCCGAGATTTGAGAAAGAGTGAGACTGAGTTAGGTTTTAAGGGCTTTGGGGTATTATAGGAAGTTTGTGTTAATTTTTAGTCAAAGACCATATAAGTTGTTTTATCGGGTCAAAAGGCTGTACTTGATAGATACCACAAATTCTTTACTCTATTTGTTTGGATCATTTGGTTTGAACAAATATATGTACTTTTCAAACAATAACTTGTATTTTTTGAACAATTATATATATATTTTTAGAACAATAGTAGATATATTTTCTAAAATAATAAAACAACAATAGTCATGCATCACTTGATGATCCTAGACTTCTTGTTATTTCCTCCGTTTCTAAATTATCGTTGACTTTTTTTTTTTATCAAATAAGATGTTTTTCAAATGAGAATTTGACGTATATTTTTTTATCATATTTTTTAGAATAATAAAATATGGAATTTGCAGTGCTTTTAAAATACTATATGCCTGCAAAAAATTTTTTTTTAAATTTTGAAAATTCTTAGTTACATCAATCTTAGCCTTATCTACCTCAGTATCTCTACTTGAAACTATATTACCCATGACCTTCCCTTGTTCTACCATAAAACGAAACTTTCTAAAATTTAAAACAAGGTTGTCTCGATATAGTGTTCAAGCACACGAGATAAATTATTTAAAAACTTTGTTAGGTTTACAACTCTTGCTACAACTATTGTTACAACTAAGCCTTAATAAAGGGCAAAGTTATCTTTCTCCAAAACTCTTTTCCCTCTCATCAATGCTTAATTGTAGCAATAGTTAGAGAAAAAGTAGTAAGCCTAGCATTTTTTATTATCGAAACAAGCATCAAATGAATCACCACTCACGATAAATCATCCATAATCACCTCAATGAAATTTTCCACAAAATCTGAAATATACTTAACATGCTCTCTGAAATGTGGCAGGTGCATTGCTTAGTCCAAAAGCCATTCTTTGGAAAGTTAATGTTCTAAAGGGGCAAGCAAATGTTATTTTCTCTCGATCTTCTGGTGCGATCACAGTCTGATAATAGCCTCAATGATGATGCCAAAAAATCAGGGGCACCGGGGGTGCCGAATGGATCGTCGCCGTCTCGCGGATACAAGATATCTGGCATGTATTTGTCTGTAAAAATGACACCGTGAGAGGGGCGGGGAGGGTCCCCGCCAAAGCCCTCCGGCGTGTCCGTCAGTCTCTAGGCTATATGAAAAGCAGAATATATTTGCTAAGCCAAGTGAGACATACCTTGGACTGAAAGAGAAGGTGGCTATATATATTCGTAGGGGCCGGACCTCTATTTATTTTTGGCCCATTTACTGGAGTGAGGCCCATACAATTTAGCGGGTCCAGAATATGCACATCAGAAGCCCCCCATTCTTTATTCCTCGAGATTCACCTCGAGGGTAAGGAGTACTATTTACTCGTGTTCACCTCGGACCTGCCAAGATGCATCCACTCGACCGGCGAGCATAATAATAACCTTGAAATTAATTACGAGCAGTCCAATGATCTCAAACGTTAATTAACAAATCAACTCGACCTGGGAGCACAACAATGATCATTGAAATTATCTTAGTCATGTGCCTGTCACTCGAGTAACATATAACCTCAAACATTAATGAAGGAAATCAGCTCGATCTGGGAGCATAACAGTAATCCTTGAAATTAACTTAGTCATGTGCTCGTCACTCGAGCAACACATGACCTCAAATATTAATTAAGGAAATCAGCTCGACTTGGGAGCATAACAGTAATCCTTGAAATTAACTTATTCATGTGCTCGTCACTCGAGCAACACATGACCTCAAATATTAATTAAGGAAATTAGCTCGACCTGGGAGCATAACAGTAATCCTTGAAATTAACTTAGTCATGTGCTCGTCACTCGAGCAACACATGACCTCAAATATTAATTAAGGAAATCAGCTCGACCTGGGAGCATAATAATAATCCTTGAAATTAACTTAGTCATGTGCTCGTCACTCGAGCAACACATGACCTCAAACATTAATTTAGGAAATCAGCTCGACCTAGGAGGGACCTCGACCTACGAGGTTCATTTTTGACCTCGACCTGTGAGGTTCATTTTTGGCCTCGACCTGCTACACCTGAGCGGGGAGGATGTAATCTACTCAGCCGCGAGTTACACTCGAGCCGGGAGGATGTAACCTACTCAGCCGCGAGTTACACTCGAGCGGGGAGGATGCAATCTACTCAGTCGCAAGCAACGCTCAAGCGAGGAGGATATAATCTACTCGGCCTCGAACAACGCTCGAGCGGGGAGGATATAATCTACTCGGCCACGAGCAATGTTCGAACGGGGAGGATAAGCGCAGGAAGGCGCGGGGTACTACTCAACCGCAAGTAACACTCGAGTGGGACGACAAAATCTACTCGGCTGCGAGCAACACTCGAACGGCGAGGCTCGTGTGATTTGACCGTTACTTAACGGAGCTTGACCGATAGTGGAGGGGTCCATTGGCAACTGTTCTTCATTAAAGGGTCCAGTTATAACTTTCCATCAGCTAAGGGACCAAGATGTAACTATTCTGCATTAAAGGGGTCAAACAATAATTATCCAGCAGTTAATGACCAAATTGTAACGGCTGAGTAGTGGAAAGAGTCCACTTGTAACTACTGCATTTAGTGGAGGCATCCATACGTTTTGCAAATGACACGAACTGGAAACGTGGGGCATTCCACGTCCGTCCCCCAATTCTTTTTCTTCCACGGCGGGTGTTCCCATTTGATTTTCCGGCGAGCCCCCCCAATTCTTCTTCTTCCACGGCGGGTGCCCCAATTTGATTTTTCGGCGAGCTCTACACATCGCCTTCATCTTCTCCAATTTAAAGATTACATCAACGCTTTCCCTCTCTCCTGCGCCGAACTCGTAGACGCCGTCACCAATCGAGATTTCAAATCCCGATTTGACAAAGATGAAAGCACCGGCTGGTGCTTTATGGTGCGCAGCTTGGCGGTAGCAATTTCGGCCCTTCTTGGCGGCGCATGGGGTGCGTTGAACGTCTTTTAGCAGCGATATTTTCTTCGCCGACGTCGTCGGTTGAAGAGGGCACATGGTCATGTTCACAATTTCATTATCTCCACCTCACCCTTCCAGGGTAATTGTTTACAATTTCATGAAATTGTTTCATGAATCATTACTAATTGATTCTCACGGAAATTCAAAGATTGCTTCTTTTAATTTGCGAACTCCTTTTCTATCTTCTGTCTTTCTCTGCTCACGCATCCATAACAACAAAGGCACCATGCCCCCACTTAGAAAACAAGTGACAAAATAAAGGTCACTTCATTGTTTGCCTTTGTACAAGTACAAAATGATTCCAAATTTGGTGATTGACTACATGGCAGCGTAAGCATCAGCTCCCATTCATGTACTGCTTTCTCACCTTCTTTGTTAAAGCCATTGAGCAAGTCAATGCTGTAATTGGTGAAATATCCTCTGTCTTCCATGGTCGCGTATTGTAGTCTCTTTCCCAGCAACGGAACCAACTGATGATGTCAAAAAATCAGGGGCACCGGGGGTGCCGAATGGATCGTCGCCGTCTCGCGGATACAAGATATCTGGCATGTATTTGTCTGCAAAAATGACACCGCGAGAGGGGCGGGGAGGGTCCCCGCCAAAGCCCTCCGGTGTGTTCGTCAGTCTCTAGGCTATATGAAAAGCAGGATATATTTGCTAAGCCAAGTGAGACATACCTTGGACTGAAAAAGGAGGTGACTATATATATTCGTAGGGGCCGGGCCTCTATTTATTTTGGACCCATTTACTGGAGTAAGGCTCATACATATTAGCGGGTCCAGAATATGCACATCACTCAGTAACCATCAAAAAAAGCAATAATGAGATTTACGTACTAACAGCTCAAGCATTTGATTAATGAATGGCAAAGGAAAATGATTCTTCCTCGTTGTTACGTTCAGCTTGCGATAATCTATGCACACACGCCATGCATTCTAGATCGTTATAGGACGAATTCATCATCTCAATTATTACTACTAGTTACTCTAGACTTCTTTGAGCCTCCCTGCTCGGCTTAGAATTGTCCTCCAAATGAATTCGGTGCATACACGTTGAGGGACTAATGCATTTGATGTCTGCTATAGTCCACCAAATGTCTGTCCTATGGTCTCGAAGCACTCTAATAAGCCTTTCTTCTTGCACCACAGTCAGATTCTTCACAGTAATCACTAATTGTAACGTTTCATTATCACCCAAATGCATATTTCAGATGATCTGGTAAGGGCTTAATTTCTAAGACTGAGGTTGCACCATAAAAGGCAACAATTTTAACTCCACAGCTTTCATGGACTGATGGTAGTGACTCTAACACCATTGTCATCTCTGTAATGTCCTCACTTGATTGCAGAATTTCCTATATTTTCTACAACCCTGGGCAAAGAGCCACTTCTAGCGCATCCTCGTTATTTCTCTCAAGTACCTCTTGCACTAGTTTATTAATAACGTCAATAGCATAAACAGACGTAATCTTTAAAACTATACCTCATGGGGGTTCGAATTCGTTAAATTTGACAATCTCTCCATCTAATTCCATAGAAAAGGCACATTCATGGACATCATTTTAGTTCTTGCCTTTTCGAGGAAACATCGTTCTAGTTGGATTTGGGGAAGCATTATCCTCCATAAAATCATGTCATTTACCTGCATTAAGATATCCTCAACTACTTGGGTTACTGTAGACACATTTTCCCCACACTTTCTTTTTCGTCACCTTTCAATCTCCTCTTTGCAGTGCACAATTTATCAAGAAATTAACTTTTACATGCCTGCCTCGGGACTTATTTGATCATATTGCATCAAGTCGAGGAATACTCACTTCTACATTTCAAACAGCCTCATAGATTTCCTTTTCTTGTTCACGATAAATGTTGTTGCATTTGGATCGAAATTGGCAAAGGAAAACGTTTACATGTACACGATTAAGAAACCGATTCAGTTTTTCCTTCCAAGTCCAGAAATTATACGTACGGAATGGCCAAGGCAAACATGAACAGTGTCATGAAGGAAAATCCCTTCAATTGAATCCTCTACTAAATAGGTTAAATGTACTTACACTTTGTCCGTAACTTTTCCTATACTAAACGTTCTATGAACAGACTATTATCTTACATCTACATAGACAATTCAAAGTATTCACCATGGACAATTTACCCATAACTCTTTCTCTACTAGATGCTTCTAATTACTCCCTCCGTCCCTAAATTATTATCTGGGTTGACCCGGCACACGGATTAAGAAAACTCAATTGACTTGATTATTAATATTGGAATAGTATTGAAAAAGTGTGTTGTTTCCTTTAATGCCCATGTGTATATGGCCCATAATTAAAGTAGGAAGAAAAAATAAGGGTAAAATAGTAAAAGTAATGTTCTAAAAAGGAAAGTTTCAAACAAGACAATTATTTTGGGACGGACGAAAAAGAAAAGGAAGACAATAATTTAGGGACGGAGGGAGTATAAGATAAGACATATATTAAGTACACATAAGTACTCTATCCGTTCTAAAATTATCGTCTTGTTTGATTTTTTCTTGTCAAACAAGACGTTTTTTTTCAAATGCAAATGTGACGTATATAACTTTATAATTTTGGAAAAGATAAAATAATATACGTCAAATTTGCATGTGACGTACATTCTATTTAACTTGAAAAAAAGTCAAACAACATGATAATTTAAGAACAAAAGGAGTACTATATTAATACGATTCCTTATATAATCAACGTATCATGATTTAACTTCTTATATATATACCTTAATGTACCAAGATCATTTCCATTATTCCTATGATAATATCAAAGAAACTATAGATACTGAGTATGGATTTAGAAATGACCAAGTAGTTAAGAAACTTATAAAAGGTCTAAACATTTTAAAGAATCGGCCTATTGAGTTCCCCTACCGGTAGGAAACTAGTTCATGAAAAAGCAAGCTCATCCACTAGGCCTTCAGCATGGGTAGAAAACAAGTTTATGTTGAAGCAGGCTCATCCACTGGGCCGTTATTGTGAATATGTTCATCTGTTGTTTAACACTGTTGGATCTCTCACCTGCATTACGACGCAAAGACACTATTCACATCATTTGAGAATGGCCCAATTAATCTGAGTTTGAGCTCGAGTCAGAAGTCGATTTGAAGGTCTCGAGTATATGGAAGCTCGACGACTCATCCTCTCTATTATTGTCAAAAGATAGACTCCCATCTTCGGGAAGTTGACAAATCCATTGACTAGGGGCGACTCTATGTCGCTCAACTCTGTACGAAGTTTAACTTCAATTTGCCTTGATTTGAGATCCCGAATTCTTGTGCAGGTGAAGGTGTTAGGGTAGTTATGTAGATGATTACAATAATGTTGCATTAATGAAGACAGTTTATATATGCAGGCAAGATGGCAATTTATGAATCATAAACATTAATTTTTAGTTATGAAAGCTGAGCTTTTCGTAACCTATACCACATAGTACTAATTTTGGAGCCTTTCTAGTCCCTACTTTGAGGATAGAAGACTAGAAAGGCTCAGGGATGAATATTCATTAAAAAAAATTTTTAATTTTTTTACACTAAACTCTAATAAGACTAACACTTGCCTCATTTGTTTTGAAAAAGGAACGAGGTCTAGGTTAGGTTCAACAAGATATACAAATGGGAGCTCCTGGGACGCTCGAAGTTTAGCTAGAAAATTAATAATTCTTGAAGAGAGTGTTGGGTTGTCATCTTGAGCTCTTGACTTTAAGTTCACATTTTCAATACGGCAGTCATTTGGTGCCTTATGTCTCTTTGATTTCTGATAAAATTGTATGCAAGTTGAGAGTTAGTCTCAATGATCAATGATCGCTTCTTGCAAATATTTAGAAAGGTTCAGGGATGAATATTCTTTAAATTTTTTTACACAAAACTCTAATAAAACTAACACTTGCATCATCTGCTTTGAAAAATGAACAAGCTCTAGTGTAGGTTCAACAAGATATACAAATGGGAGCTCCTGGGACGCTCGAAGTTTAGCTAGAAAATTAATACTTCTCGAAGAGAGTGTTGGGTTGTCATCTTGAGCTCTTGGCTTTAAGTTTCACATTTTCAATACGGCAGTCATTTGGTGCCTTACGTGCTCTTTGGTTTCTGATAAAATTGTACACAAGTTGAGAGTCAGTCTCAATGATCAATATAGCAAGTTGACTGCGAAAACACTCTGAAAACCATCTATCAATCTAATTAAGGTTAGATTGAGACTCAAACTTCTCTCCCTTTGCAGGATATACAAGAACAAGATCAAGCTGAATCAGTAGTAGATATACTGGCTCATTAGTTAAACATGATAAATGTGAGCATATTATTAACAGTCAAAACAAATAGTGATTTCGATCTCCAGTCTTTACCGGTGAAAAGGAAATGCAAACAGTGGCGTCGCCCGGACTTGAACCGGAGACCTTCAGTGTGTTAGACTGACGTGATAACCAACTACACCACGACACCATGGTGCCTTGGGTCCAGTTTTTGGTAAATTTATTCACCAAAAATGTAAACAAAACAAGAAGATGGCTTCGCCCTGGTTTGAAACTACACCACGAAACCTTTATACTTGACAATTTCAATAAACAATTGAGAGTTGAGACAGAGAAAGGCCCTTTTGGTTGCTGGGTTACAAAAAGATGTTTACATCATCCCCTTTGTAAATGAGTATCTTGGCTTGAGAGGTTAGTACATTTATATTTAAGTGAACTCGAGCTTGAGAAGTAAGTCAGGTCAAGTTAACTGTAACTAGGGGTTCACGATTTGGGCAGTTCTAAAACCGGATCGATTCCGCTTTTTGGAACCGAATGGACATGTCTATACTTAAACTTATAAAATCATCATTGAATTCCCATTCTTTATCTTTGTTAGTCAAAAACCACATTGACTTGGTATTCACGCTATGATGTGAGATCGGAGAAATTATGTTTATTTTATTTTATTTTATTTTTTCTTAAAGAGAAAAAAAGATGAGGGAGGTGGGGGAGGAAGGAGAGGTGGTGGGCAACCTATTAATTTTAGAATTTGTTTCTGAATTTTCATTTACGCTCTTAATTATTCCTTCCATAACTTTGAAGAAGAGTTGTTCCTCCGTTTCATAAAAATAATCACACTTTTAATTTTTATCTGTCTCAACTTTTTTTTTATTATTTAAAAGATACTCCTTCCGTTCCACCAAAGAGTCCATGTTTAAAAAATTTAGATGAGTTTTTCTAATCCCTACTTTGAGGATAGAAGACTAGAAACGCTTAGGGATGAATATTCTTTAAAAAAAAATTACTCCCTCCGTCCTGAAATTATTGTCCTGTTTGACTTTTTTTGGTCAAACAGGATATTCGTACTACGAATTACATGTTTTATGATTTTGGAAAAAGTAAAAAAATATACGTCAAATTTGCGTTTGAAAAATATCCTGTTTGACCAAAAAAAGTCAAACAGGACAATAATTTCAGGACGGAGGGAGTAATTTTTTTTTACACTAAACTCTAATAAAACTAACACTTGTCTCATCTATTTTGAAAAAGGAACGAGGTCTAGGGTAGGTTCAACAAGATATACAAATGGGAGCTTTTGGGACGCTCCAAGTTTAGGTAGAAAATGGGAGCTTTTGAGAGTCATTCTCAATGATCAATAATCGCTTGCAAATGTTTAGACTTTAGCACTTCAAAACCCACAAATATAACATGAACTAGTTAAAGAGCCCGTACTCTGCACAGATTTAATTTAATTTTAATATTAATTGATACATTTTAGAAATAATTTTTTTAAAAAAATTATTGTTATCGAATATAGGCATTTGTTGACTTAATGTTTGACCAAAGTTAAGTATTGTTAATATATACAAATTGGTGGTTGTTTATTATAATATTTTTATTTCATAATAAGTGTTTTTTATTAGTGGTCAATATATGTATTTTCATTTCTATACATTTTTTAAGTATCCTTTAATGATTTGGTAAAAAATATATATATCCTTTAATGAAATTGTTGGGTTTATTTATTTTTTCTTTTTATCTTGCACTTAATAAAGATATTTTAGACATATATTTGAAGAATTTTTACAAAATTAAAAATAAAATATCAACTTTAGGACATATTGAAGAAAGATAACATTTTTCTGAATAAATGAGAATTGTATAAGGATTGAAATATAATTATATTTTTTAAAATAATTTTTGAAGATCATTCAATGATTAGAAAAATGTTTAGTTGGATACTATATTTACATATTTTTGATACACTATTCGTGTGAAAAAGATATTTACAAAAATATAAAAAAAAAATTTTTTGATGAAATGATTTAGATTTTTGTTGATATGTATCACATATTATAGACATTATTTTAGGACGTCTTAAATAAGAATATGAAACTCATAATTTGACACGGAGAGAGACATTTATAAAAATAAAAAATTGGTTGATTTATATTATAAAATAATTTATAGAATAATTTAATATTTTTTATAATCCTTTCATATAATATAATTGGTTGAGTTGGTTTAAAGTATATATTCATATCACAGTCGATCTTCTGCTAATTCGATTTCGTTGTTTTTAATTTCTTCAAGTTGCTGTGATCGAATTCACTTTCAAAATCGAATGGATTCACTGGAAAATCGATCGAATTCGGAGGAGATACCATTATTTCGAAAGTTTCAGAAAATTTTTGTTTTATTTATCTGATTTGATCAAATCCATTAGAGTAGGTAAATATTGTAATTTTCAATCTGATAATTGTACTTTGAAATACACTGAAACCAATGAATAAGATTTCAAAAACAAGGTGACACTGGCCAATATTTTATCAGTTTGCATTTTAATTGTTAATGTTTTATAACTCATAATGCTTTGACGTACGGGGTGAATAAAGAAGGCAAACATGGAGATGATATTGCAGAGAAGGCACAAATGCAACATTTATTACAGAAGATGCACAAAACTTGCATCGCGATGCATCAATTTTGAATCGTAATGCATCGATTTTAGAATTGTGATGCATCGCGATGCTATAAAACAATATTTTTAGTACAATATTATGTATCGCGATGCACACTTTGATGCATCACAATTCAAAATGTCGATTAATTCAATATAATAAGATGCATCAGAAATAAAATGCATACATCGCGATGTTATAAAACTGTACTTTTTAATACAATACTATGCATCGCGATGCATACTCTGATTTGTGATGTATCAATTTGTAGTTGCGATGCCAATTTAGAATTATGATGCATCGATTTAAAATTGCGAAGTATCGTGTGCCTGTTCCGTATTTTTTCAAGGATATAGACGACATTTTACAACAAAAATATCTTTTTCCGGTTTGAAACAAGTATAGGGGTCTAAACTAGTTGAAAATTCATCAAAGGGGACCGGCCCAAACTTCACCCTAAAAAGAAAACATTCTTGTGAAGAGCCACGGTTGTTCGACGAAGTCATGGGTCGAAGGGGCTTAATTATGCAATTGCGTAGAGAATTTGAGTTTAGGCATTATAATGGACGCTCACGTAAGTCCATTTATGCCCACGAAAATTAGAGGGCCCATTATAGCCAAGTACTAAACAAATATGTGCTCATACTCACTTATTTGTAGGCTCTCCGGGTGGGTGAATGGGTATGGGTGGTAATTGCTACCTCTAAGATAATGCTTCGATCTCTTTGAAGGCATCAATCTGTAATTGTTTAGGGGAGGGTATCACTTTGAATGCTTTCTTTTCATTATTTGTTCTTATATCGAATTCTGCAACCCTTAAATTATGGGATTTGATCAATTAACAATGACTTCTTGCCTTGTGTAGTAGAACATGTAACCGCTTCTGATCTTCAAGCTCATTCAGCCTTTATATTGTCGATGAAAGGATAACCCGATCTTTCCTTAATCCATTTATGTTCACGTATTCAACCTTGATAATTAAACGAGGAATCTTTAAGCGGTCGCTGATCTCGACTTGACTATTGCTTTAACTCGGGTGGTATCTTGACTCGACTCGACTAATCTGAGACTTGAGTAATACTTCAGTAGTCGTCGCAAAACTTCAGTAGTCGTCGCAAAACTGTTTTTAACCTACCAAGAACTGTTCCTATGTTAAAATGATTACATATTAAGTAAAATTTATAAATTGATCATAGTGTCATCATCAAAACTAACTAAGAACATATATAGGCCTAACATATGCCCTCCCATAAGCTCAACAAAACAAGCTATACTTAAAGAATAATCTCAATAATTCTATTTGCAAAGCTCGTTTGTTTGGATTGTTTTTAATTGCTAGTGTGCAAATTAAGTGATAAGAAACTAGAAAAAAGAGAAAAACAAATGATGTCATTATTATTTCTTTGACCCCTTAGGGTAAAATAGAAAAGAGTAAGAAAAAAATAAATAATAATAATAAACTAATTAAGTGCAAATCTAATTGGGGTATCAAGTTCTCCCAGTTTCCTTTTGTTTTAGTCTCCTTCTTATCTACAAAATGATTAGATTAGATGATGTGCTCACTTTAGTTATTCTTTTTTTAGTCTTTCAAAGTATTTCTAGGCCCAAAGGCCTAAACTGATCTCTTTTTTTTTTTTTTTTCCAGGTATCTTCATATTTAAAGGTTCAAAATTGATCTATGAATCATATAGGATACAAGTTTTTTCAAGGTATTCCAGGTCCGAAGGTTCAAAACTAATCTCCGAGATAGGTAGAATTACAATGATAGTAAAACTCTACCAGCCAAGTTTTAACGTTTAATACAAAAATCTATAGTTAAGTTGCAACAAGTAGCATCACATGATCTAAGGAGTACTTGTTTAGTGGTTACTTATTCTTGTTCAAGGGCCATTAATAATCGGTACGAATTTGTACAACAACACTTAACGAGAAAGTTAATGTTATCTATCAATAAGGGGCGTTGCTAATGCACGTGCTGGTGTATAATTTGAACTCATTAATAATTAAGAGGCCAAACTATGAAAAATCCCTCTAAAGTATTCACTCAATTCCATAATGGTACCCAAAACGAAATATTTTTCACCTGGGTTCACAATGTTACTAATTATTCCATTTTGGCCACTAGCCCAGATGGCCGTTACAAAACTCACGTTAAAGTACTGCACATTGTCTTTCACGTGCTGAACATTTTCGTCATTTCCACTGTGAGAGTTAAGTCAAGGGGGTTTGGGTAACATCATCCAAACAAGGAGGGTCTTGTGAAAAATTTCTTCCCCGGTAACATCATCAAAGCAGCATCACCTCCTCCTTTATTTCTACCCTCCATTATCGGCTTCTCAACGAGCAAGCTACCAAGTATGAACACAGACAAAGAAATCCCGCATCTCTCTCTCTCCTCAATCAGTAGGCCATGGCTAACACAGTCGCGAACCTTCACCTCTCTCATGTTACTGTTCCGTCACCATAATAATAATCTCATCTATAAATTCATCAAAAGCTACACAAACTCTCTCCCCTTGGTTCATACATAGAGAAAAATACCAACAGAACCAATTATGGAGAAACCTTAGTTCATTACCATATAGCCATTTACTCTATTAACATGATGAAACCCTAACTTAAGACCCGCCTCTAAGAATGTCAAAAAACCCATTCCAGAGGTCACCAAATTTAATAAAATCCTAAAACTACACAGCAAATTAAATTAACATAAATGAAAAAGAAATTAATAACTAGAGAACATCCCAATCGATTTCAACCGAAGGTAGCTTGTGTAATAACAAGTTATCCAACTCATCAAACGCCGGTTTGGATAAATCCAAGAACGACATATCTGATTTCGGTAAAGACCCAGCCAACAATTCATCTGAGCTTGAGGAGAAAGTAGGGGTGTAAATTTAAACCGCCGAACCGCGAAACCGAACTAAACTAAACCAAACCGAGCGGTTTGGTTTGGTTTTAGACTAGGGTGGTTCGGTCACGGTTTGCAAATTTTATAAACCGGTCGGTTCGGTTCGGTTTGTGGTTTTAGGGGTGAAACCGAACCAAACCGTTATATATATAGTATTCTTGTATATATATAATATTATTGTTATTATTAATAGCCATTTGATTTGATTTGTCTTGAAACCGTTTACTGAAATATTAAAAACCTAAGAGTAAAGATGGTAATCTCACGCCTTTGTCTCTCACCTCAACGCAATTTCACACCTCACCATTAGTCTGTCATTGTCCCTCTCACCTTGCTCTCTCCCTTTCACCTCTCTAAGATTCTTTCTCACACTTCATAGAACCAAAATATACTCTTAACCATCGTAAGATCTCTCTCGACCTTAACAAAAGTAGTCTCAAATTTCTTCTTCTTCTTTTTAAATATTTGAAAATTGACATTGTCTTTTTTTTTTCAATATCTCTTCAGTAGTTTTGGAAAAATAATTAATCAAAATAAATTTCTTTGAATCATAAAATCGAACCAAACCAAACCAAACTGAATAGTTCGGTTCGGTTCGTTTTCGAGCCTCAAGCGGTTCAGTTCGGTTTGAAAAAAATGGAACCAATAGGAGGTGGTTCGGTTCGTGGTTTTGGTATAAACCGAACCATTTACACCCCTAGGAGAAATCCAACGAGGGCGTCTCGGCCTTGATTTCACCGTTGTTCGAATGATCAAGCAGGTTGTGTGCATGAGTACAAGTCGTTGATTTTGTATCAACCACAACAACATTGGATGATGATTTCGATTTGGGTTTGGCTGAATTCGAATTCCATTTTTTTTTTTTTTGAATTTGTAGCCAAGCCTTGGCAAATAGCTTAAAGTTTGGCGTCGACGGTGGAATGGAGAAACTTAAATCGGAGAAATCTTGGGCGATTTGGGAGTCTGATTTCGGCAACCCATTTGCCCCAAGCCGAAGTGGAACATACCATGGCCTACTGATTCAAGTAAAATTTATTTTTTGACACTTTAACCCCCTTTGTTTATTGTTCTGGACATATCTATTATTGGTGCTCTAGTGTATATAAGGAAAAAGACACAATTGCCCCCCCCCCTCGTGCAAGGCACGTGATCAATATCATTATCTTTCTAACATCTGTCACGATCAGGGGCCAAAATGAGATAATTAGTTTCATTGTGAACCCAGATGGGAAATATTTCGCTTGGGTACCATTATATGATTGGTTGGATACTTTAGGTTTTTTTTTTTTTTTTAATATTTTGGTCTAATTATGATGAAAAGAAGATGCTGTCTTCAAAAAGTCAAAACTTAGAAAAGATCGTTTTACGGTATTTTCTATAAAACATGTCATATTGACTCAACTCACCGTGTGTTGATTTGCTGAGCTACGAAAGAGTGGAGGCTCCGTCATACAAATTAAAATTCGTAAGAGTACAAATTAAGATCCGTAAAACGGTATCACATGAGACCTAATCCTCCAAAAATAGGTCTCCAAAAATAAATAAATTTTTGATCATCCATCATCATCTATTTGTAATCCTACCTTCCGTTTGAATAAGAAAGTCCTTTCCAGGTACGGAAAAAAAGGAGAACGCTTTATTCACTCTCCAGTCTCCACCATCTGTGGGGGATTCCGTTTCAATCGCGCGTGTTCATTCTTTCTTCCTACCAAAGGAAACCCTTCGGCCGTTGGATCAGTTGACATCAGACAAAAGTAGTTCCTTACGGGTGTATTACCTTTTTTTTTGCATGGACCCCACCACCGCACTTTTTTGCTTTAATATGAGTGGGTTTGCTAATTTTTTTAAAAGAGAGCCTGAAAAACAAATTGAAAAAATAATTAATTTTATTAAAATATTAAAAATATAATATATTAATAATACATATGTGAGAGTAAGACTTCTTAATTAAAATATAAATTAAGTTATGATAAAAGTTAAATTAATGAGAAAAAAAAACACTTTTCTTAAACAACCTATAAAGAATAAAATAAAAATAAAATAGGACACGTCATTTCCATTATCACCTCGTTTTCGTTATAAATAGAAATCTTTTCTCATTCCTATCTCATTCTTATTTATTCAAATTCGCACTCACAACCTATTAAGAATGGAATGAGATGAGTTTCTAATTTATCTCAAATCCTACTCCCATCAGTACTTATAATCGGAGTAGTTATTATTATCCATAAGAATCCATCAAATATGACAATAATTGAGCATATATGGGCCCATAAATTCTACTTAATCATAATTTCACAAGAGTAAAGTAAATAAATTTCGCTTTTGGTCTTTTCACAACATTAGAATGAAACAAAACCACTGAAACCACAAGCGTGAAAATTGATACTCCCTCCATCATAATTAATAATATGCTGTAAAATGTGTTCGGACCATAATATTTATAAGTATTAATTGAGTTTAACTATTATAAATAATTGAGTTTTTTTAGAATGTGTTATATTAAATAAAATTTTAAGTGTATATTAATAAGAATGGTAGAGAATAGGTAGATCAAAAGTCTTTAACATTATTAGTTAGGACATCCCAAATTAAAAAGTAGGAATATTTATCCGAGGCAGAGAGAGTATCTATTTGTTAACACTAAAAAGTTTGTCATTACACAATTGTCCTTCAAATACTTACCTGGTTTTACGTTAAAATATTTGTCTAAACTCAGGTAATTTTTATGTTATATTTTCAATTGGTAACTTCAAATTTATTTTTTATTTTTCTTATCTTCTCAAATAATTTATATCTATTTGTCAATACTACAAAATTAAATTCATCCATCATTTTCATTTAATTTCTTCATATGATTGCTTTTTGAAGGAAATTAAATTTAATTGTCAAAAACACTTAAAGGTGTTTTACCATCGTCAACATATTGTACAAGATTTAAACATTTGCTAAACACATATACATTAATGAATTTACCATTTAAGTTTTTTCTATTTGAAATTTATAATTCATAATTTGATATTACATAATTTATTTGGAAATATTGGTCAAAATTACAAAAATACTTGAGCATAATCAAGGTGTTTATATGACATGTGAAGGGTAAAGTTGAAATGTTATGCAAATTGTAGGCATAATTTTTAGAAGTGAACATTTTAAGTAAAGCATTTAAAATAAAATAGTCGACTATTTGTCTGAACAATAACAAGAAAGTGTATCACGTATATTCATGCTATACACTTTAATTTTATTTTTATGCTGAGGTTTGTCACGCAAACTCTAGGCCACATACACATATTCAATTTTAATGGCGAGGAAGTAATTTTTAAAATGCATAAGTCAAGCGTCGATGTACACCTTTAAACTCGAGCGTCGATGTAAACAAGTTGACACGAACTAACCACCTTTCAAATCAAACCAAAAACAAAGCCCATATATATTTATCAAAATAGATCCAATGCTTAATGTATAGGTTACTAGCACACCCATTTCGTACCAAGACATTCCAAAGTTCAGTACAATAGATATCATATAATAGTAAGATACAACAATACTTAAAAAGAGTGTTGAGGTACAAAATTTGAGTGCCAATATCATAACCCAATAATTAATTCCAAAGAGGATAATATAATAAAAGCATTATCATAAAAGTTGAAGGTACCATATATTACATGATATGCACTCACTCAACCAACTAGGAGAAAAGAAATACTCCAAAAGAAAGAAAGACAACTCCACTCTTCTCTAACTCTAAAAAGTTCCTTGGTGCCCTAACTATGGTGCAGAAGAGAAAAAAACTGCCAACATGCCCACAAGTATGCAGGATATATTTACATTAGGATCCCTATACTTATAATTATTAACATTTTAGTCAGTGAAACTTTCTTTCGTGTTAGAACCGTCATTGATCTGGTCTCCCCACCTCCTTCATCCACGGATGCCCTGTTTTCAACAGAGCAAAACACAATTAACTCTGAGGGCTAAAGATAATATAAGTATATTGCACGCATTCTCTAAAAATTCGGCAATTTTATTAGAAATTTAAAGATATTTTCATGTCGATGGATTAGAATTTACGTAGTTGCAATTTACTCGAAACAGCAAAAATAGAAAATAATGTGCCTCCGAATCTCGTGCTAACTATATGACTAAACATATGCCATCAGGTGGCTAACAATAATTCCTTTAGGCCCTCTAATTTAGGGATATTCGAGTATTATTCTTAAGAACTATTTGGTAGTCAAGATTAAAACAGAATATGATTAATAAAACGAACTGCTATATATTTTGTACGCAATAAATGGTTAGCTCATACTATTCGGATAAAATTCTTATCTACTGGCTAATTATAACAAAGAAATACGAGATTAATATTTTTAATCTCAAAATTACCCTTGATGTACAAACAAGATACTATTAAGAGTGCTTGGTGTATCGTTTTAAAAATGAAACAAATTTTTCAAAGCGTGGTTTTTTTCTTATAAAGTTTGGGATAAAACGTCTTTTTTTTTTTATAAATGCGTTTGGAATATCGCTTCAAAGTACGGCTTTTTTTTTCTTATAAATGCGTTTGGAATTCAAAATGTGGTTTTTTTTTTTTTTTTATAAATGCATTTGTTCAAAACACGGCTTTTTTCTTATAAATGCATTTGGGATATCGCTTTAAAAGATAATTTTTTTTTCTACCATCATTTTAAAACCTGCGTTTTGGAAAAAAACAAAGAATTCCAACTGAGTTTTAAAAGCGCAATTTTTTCTGCCTTAGCATTAAAATGTAACTTTTGTAAATAAGCTGCGATTTATCCTACTGTAAGCTCAGTAATTAATACGGCAGATTTACTCTTATATAGAGTTAAGAAATTAAATAAATTCAAAGTTCTAATCAGTTCAATCCGGAGTTGAATATTAAGAAAAAAAATATTTTTCTAAAAATATAATATCCAAACAACGATCTCTAAAACACACTTTACATATTATGTAACGGTTCAATTGACAAAACATCGAAGATATCAAAAAGTATATACTCACTGAGAACTTGATCGGCTGAAAATCTTCTTGATACGTCTTTACAGAGCATCCTACGGAGAAGATCCTTGGCAGCCGGCGATACCGAGTGAAAAACTCGAGCCGGAAACCGTAGATTCGCCCGGAGAACCGCCTCGAAGATCTCCGAAGCGGAATCACCATAGAAAGGAGGAATTCCAGCCAACATTATATAGAGAATGACTCCGGCGCTCCAAATATCGACTTTCTCGCTATAATCTCTCCCGGCTACAACCTCCGGCGCCACGTAGTACGGCGTCCCTACAATTCCACTCATCAGCTCCCCCTCCCTAAAATACTCCGCCGATCCGAAATCGGCCAACTTCAAACAATCCCACTCGTCGAACAGAATGTTATCCGGCTTAATATCGCGATGAGCAACGCCATTACGATGACAGTGAGCGATTGCTTCCATGAGTGGGACCATCACACTAACGGCCTCTGTTTCGGAGAAGACTCGGCTGGTGATTCGACTGTAGAGATCGTCGGAGGTACAGAGCTCGAGGATAATATGAAGGTGAGAGTCGTCCTCGTAGACGTTGAAGATTTGGAGGATGTTAGGGTTTGGGGAAAGAATTGTCATGGCCTTGGCTTCATTGTAGAGGCATTGACGATCGACGGAGTCTTCGGAGATGAGACGTTTGTCGATGGATTTGACAGCGAAGGATGCGCCGGAGGAGAAAGAGTAGCAGCGGAAAACGACGCCGAATCGTCCCCGTCCTATCTCCTCGCAAACTGAGTAGTCCCTGTTGAGTGCCTCGGTCATGAGTTGCTTTTTAGGTCTTTGTTGTTTTTCTCTCACTCTCACTCGATAGCTCTCACTCAGCTTAGGCTTTATAATCGCCTGTTCGGAATCGTTTTGGGAGAATATTCCATTTTATACCATCAGCCAGTAGATTCTCACCACGTGTTTGTTTAAGCAGCTCAATAAACGGAAATGTATTATTGATTTACTTCTTTAAGTCCGTATTAGTCTCTCATATTAGTCTCTCACAAAGTATTCAATACAACATTAAATCTAAGTTCAATTCTCGTATACTAGCCTCTGATCGATTTAAGGAAATATATTCTTAACAAGAATCGAATACGAGATATTCATATCAGGTATGAGTTCAATTCTAGCATTTTGAGTCTTGCTGTATTATAAATTTACTTCCTGTATAATGGATTTACTTTCCTTGGGTCTGGATTAGTCTTTCACGAAGTGTTTCAATATTACAGTAAGTTTAATTTCAATTCTCGTATATTGAGTTTTTCGTCGGCTCAAGGAAACTTATTCCTAATAAGAGATGAATACGAGACATTTACATTAGGTCTGAGTTTAATTCTAGCATGTTGAGGCTAAAAAAAATTTATTTATAAAAAAAATTAAATACAAAATATTCTGCTAGAGAGACAGCATAAAAATAGTAAATATTTCAGATAAGTCCGTACTACCGCACAATCAGTTGTTTGTGCTGGTTGTATTTGACCATGGTTAGGATTGAAAATACTACGTGTACCATTATTTTTGGGTAGTGGTTTTTGCTTTGGGTAGTTAAGTCCTGCTGTTTTTCAACTTTTCTGACCCCTATGATGCAATCATGTTCCCCATCCATATAAGCATGCCCCGCATGGTAACTTGTTGGGTTTGGCAATAGCAAAAAGAAATGAAAAAAATAAGTCGTTATCAACTTTCTAAATTTTAATGTGATATTTTATCATAACTAGTAATTGTGGGCTGGCAATCTTGAATCTGGGTGTGCAATAATTAATTCTAATTACTTTTTATTTTATTTTTATAAATTAAAAAAACTAGTTTTTTAATTTTGTTTAAACTGTGTTAATTTGAGTAGATAATTTCGAAGAAATGGATAAGGTTGGTAGTTATTTAAAAAATAAATAATTATTTTGCAAGTCACAATTACTTCTTTTGTTCTTAAATCATTGTCATGTTTAATTTTTTTAAGTTAAATTGACTATTTTTCAAATTAAAATTTGACGAAATATTGTTTATTTTTTTAAAATTATAAAATACGTAATTTGTAGTACTTTTGTTAGAACTAAGAATTATATATTTCATGATTTTGAAAAAATATAAAAGAATATATGTCAAATTTTTATTTAAAAAACAATCAGTTTGTCTAAAAAAAAATGCTTAAATACCAATTTGGTCACTCTACTTTCTACCAAAATTTATTAAGCTCACTTTTTTTTCCACACTTTAATCACTCTACTTGGACTTTTTCAATCAATAAGCCCATTGATTGAGTGAGCTTATTGATTCTCCAGTCCAAGTAGGGTGATTAAAGTGTGAAAAAAGAAAGTATAGTGAGGTTAATGAATTTTAAGTTAAAGTAGAGTGACAAAAATGATATTTAAGCCTAAAAAAAAAAGTTAAACATAACAGTAATTTAGAAACTGATAGAGTACTAGTTAAGGTTAAGGGCAGTTTGAGTATTGAAATATTAATAGCAATTTCCAAAAAAGGGATGATAATTGTTGGCATATTTTAAAATTAACCCATACATGAAAATTAACAGAAGGATAATACATATATAAAAAATATTACAAAAAAAAAAAAAGAAGGAGGATTAGTGTTGAACACTAACCATTACATTAATATTGCAACTCTACAACATGATGCATTTCATATTCCATACCCTTTCCGTCCCACACAAAAAAAAATTTTTATTGTTTGACTTTTTACATAGATTAAGAAAAAATATTAATTAGAGTAAATTTTAAATATTTTTTCCAAAATTTTTCAAATAATTATATTACTACTTTTGCAAATACTTAATTAATGAGTCAGAAAATAATGAAATTAGGTATTAAAATAAGAAATTGCTTTTATTTTAAAAAAATGGACAAGCATTTTCGAACAAATAAAAATGGTACTCCCTCTGTTCAGGCAAAGAGTCCACAATACTATTTTTGAATGTTTAATTTTAAGAGTCTACTTTCTAAAATTATGCATTCAATCTTCATAAATTCTTCAACTCTATCTTCCAAATGTGATAAAATGTTGAATATGCTTAAATATTTTTGTAATTATAACCAACTTCAACGATACTTATACATTTTTAATAATTAGATTTTTCAAATATAAACTCTATTGAGTGGAATAAAATGCGTAATCAAAATGGTCCTTATTTGTGTGTGGGTGTGTGGTGGGGGAGTAACTTCTTGCAAGTGTAATATTACACTTCAAAAAATTATGCAATTGTATTTATTTCACTGAATATATGATAATTTAAAACTTTATATAGATAAATTTTTTAAACAAAGTTTGGTTACAATTTAAAGTGGTGGCACCAATGAGCTCTAGCTCAACTGGTACTGCTTACTTCTCCTAACGGAGAGATCTGGTGTACAAGTCTCGCTAGAGACACTGTGCATGGTACATAACTACTCTCTACCGAAAGGTCGGATGTTCAGGTCTCACCAAAGGCACAGTTGTTGTTCAAGTATCACTAAAGAAACAATTTAGTACGGCTCACGTCTCTTAACGGAGAGTGTTCAAGTCCCATCAAAGGCACCCTGATACTCGAGGTCATGTGTTTAAAAGCTTTCCTAGAGGCATCATTTGTTCTAGCCACATTAAAGACAACGTATAGTCTTAATTGTAGTCATTCAAAGGCATTAATTAATAATAATAAAGGTTGATGTAAGGTTTATGTCCCCTCCAACTTTTTAAGAAAAAAAAAAATTTTAAGTGGTGTCATGTGACCAAGTGATACCAAGGGTCGTCGCGAATGGCCTAACGAAGACGAGTTCGATCCTTGCAGTCATAGCCTTCAAACCAAAAAATAAATTAATCTCCTTCCAATATTATAGCCTCACTTTAATTTGTATATCCCAAAACAGTCTCATTTTCTAAATTTTGAACTATAGACTTTCATTATTTCTCAAAACATGATATTCTTAATACAAATCCTACAAATAGTTGCCATGTTAATACAAAATATAATATATATATATATATATATGTATGTATATAAATAAAAATACAATATTAAAATGCTCGACTTCTCAAATAAGTCTAATTTTGTTTAGACGAAGATATCACCTCTTTATTGACTAGTTTGCAATTAAAGGGTCCCTGGGAGATGAAGAAGTAGAACTGATTTTCTGTTTGGAGAGATTAATAAGAAGAGTAATGCTATGGGTACCTAAAGAGTACTAAATTTTTTGTACTAATGTATCACCTGATGTAATATAAAAAATAAAATAAAAAATTATAATTAATATATCTTATCAGATGTCACACCATACACATTTTTTGGTACAAAAAATTTGTTACGTACTCTAGCATTACTCTAATAAAAATCTTGGTTTGACAGTTTTGGTGGTTTTTGTAAATAAACTTATCCAATATCGATAATAATTAGAGCTAAATAAAAGGACAGAAGTCTTATCCAACTGTTGTTGGAAAGATCAAATCCGAGATAACTATGTTAAAATTAACAACTTTCTCCTAGATGGATAAGAAAATTACTCAGTTTGGATTTCTTTACTAGAATGGTCAAATGTGGATTATTGGTAATATCATGCCATTGTTAGATGTCTTAGTGATAAAGGAAAAATATCACATAATACTCTAGAAAATAATGCAAAATCTTTCCTATTTTAGTATCACTATGATTCTAAAACAACATAGATATATCACTTCTTTTTCCTTTTCTTCTTCTATTATAATCTCAATAAAAGAGCTTATTTGGCTGACATGTTACAAACTTGGAAATTTTAATACAAAGAGATAGATTGTTTTGTCCGAATCTCTAATAATTGACCAAACAGTAGAACAGTCTGGATTATGACAACGAAGAATTTGATACGAATTTCATGTGACAATAAATATTGTTCCAACTAAAGGTTAATGTGGTTGGTATTTTGATATAACGTGTCTATTTAGCGTTGCTTCCAACTCCTCTCTCGTAAATATTCTACTAAATACTTTATCTTTCGTACATAATAAAAAATAAAAAATAAAAAAATTTATTCGGTACATACTTCACCACTCCATTATCATTAACTTTAATAAACACAACAATTAAAAAATAAAGACATTTTCAAGACTAATATGGCCAAAAAAGATTTATGATTGTTTAATGAGATATTTCGAAGTAGAATATTAGTATAACTTATATATTCATAAAATATGCGATGATATTGCTTGCTACATATCAACCTTTTAGGTGAAGTTGATTTGTGTGAGAAATATGGTGGGGCTCCATTTCCAAGATATGGATTCAACATCATTTTCTAATGACGTACTTTTGGACGAAGCAAAGGGGTGTAAGGGAGGCCAAATACTTGAGAACATCATTCCAGAGTCCGGAGGACAATACAAGAAGGTACAAAGCAAGGACACTCACACATCTGTGATTTCACACACACACACACACACACTATATATATATATATATATATATATATATATATATATTGTATACCCTATGTATAAGTGCACCCAGATCCTGTGGTGGACCATTTAATTAACCTAGTGGTCTCAGACTTTGGTTGGAGATGGTCCATGTGGAAGAAATTCTTGGAAAAATAAGCAAAAGTATATCATTGCCGAGTTATTTATTTATTTTTATTGGCGTCTGTTTTTTTTTTTTAAGATTTAGCACTTTGATTTTTTATTTTTATTTTCTCTTTGGTTCCACCAATTTCTTTGTATCTCTTTTTTATTTTTCTTTGATTATTACAAAATAAAAATTCGAAATCTAACCTCTAGATTTTCAGGCCAAACACACTCCTTTATGTTGTTGTTGTTGTTGTTGATATTCTTTTTGGTACCTATAGAAGCAAGACTATATTAGACCAACTTGTTTTCATTTTCATTTAATGAAACTTCAATTAAAATTTGGTTAAAGATTGGTGGTCACCAATTTTTGCAACCAATTTCACAACAATTAAAAGACAAGTACTTATTATGAGTTAAGAAAAAAAAGTTAAATAAGAGACGCTCGATTTGAGACGTAGGGATTACATTAATAAAGTGTCCTAGTAAAAAAATAGAATATTAATAGAAATATTCTTGATCACGCCAAAACGTAGTAGATTGGTGGTGGACAATGGTGGTGCAGTGGATATCTAACTTGGTTTGTATCTGAAAACAAGAGAAACACACCAAGAGAATGAAATTGTATGACTTAAAAGCTCTCAAATAATCTACGACCGGACAAAGAGTAACTAGATGAATATTAAAGAAGATAGATGAAGAGAGTAAATGCTTGGGTGTATAGATGCAGGAGAGAAATGAGTGTGAGTAGTGTCTAGAGAAATAAAGGTTTACCAGTGTTGGATATTTATAATCGGATCGTTGGAGGAAAAGAGTGTGTGCCCGTTGGATAAGCTAGTGGACAAGTTGTCACTTTTTTATATCAAATCTACTATATACTCGTCAGTAAAAATGTAACGAATAGTCTAACAGTCAAAAGTTGGTAGAGGCGCTCCATTTGCACGTAGGATGGCGCCCTGTCAAGTCTTGTTAGTCAACCAGCTAATTAGCCCCACTAGGTCACTGCCTTCGAATGTCTGAGGTGCATTCCTACTCGGTTAATCCCACTAGCAGATCGACACAATGCGACCTCATCTTCTCGTGCTCGACGTTTCGTTCAGGTCGATCAGTTGTCGAGCTGTGATTCACGTTGGACGCCCTGTGGACCCATGCTAGCTAGGATATTATATAGGGCCCATCAATTCTAATTTCATTAATGGTAAGGGGCACAACATGTTAAGCAATATGACTCGCCCTTATTTGCCTGTTGTTTGTGTAACTTGAAGCAAAGTTTTGATTGTGACCAAACGGTAAGGGACACAATGTTGAAAAAGAAGCCATTTGCCCATTTATTGATGTTTCCTTAGAAGGTTTCTTTGCCAAATACCAATCATGGTACCCATTAATATAATTTAAGTGTTTAAACATTCTTATTGATTATACACATGTTAATAATCTTAAATTATTAGTTATATTTAAAATTATCATTTTAATGGAAATATTTCTTTCATTGGCGTTTAAATTAGTTTTAAGGATCGACAAAGAAGTTCATTATTGGATTTTGTGTCATAGAAACACAAACTGACGTTATTGAAAGACGTTAGTTGCTAGAGATAAACACCGAGTTTTTTTTTCATTTTTGTAAAACTGACTTGAAAGCCTCAAATTCAGAAAATAATACTCTATCAAAAAATAGTTTATTTTTTATTTAATTCGTTTCAAAAGAATACTCTTAGGCCTCGATTGGTACACAGAAATAGAATCAATTCCGCGGAATCGATTACTAGTAATGAGATTCCACAAAAATAGATGAGAAAATGATTCCTAAAAAGTGTTTGGTAGCATAAGGAATGTGATTATTAATGTAGTACAGTTTTCTATTATATTGTTTGGTAAAAAACAAAACAACTTGGAATGCAGAGATAAAATTAAGGTAATTGACAACATTACCCCAATGTATACAAGTACTTGTTAATAACTTTCATGATAAAATTAGACATTAACGTTATTACTGTTCTATAAAATAACAAGTTCTTCTATCTTTTTCAATTTTGGTGAAAATATTAAATTATCCAACATCAATAAAGCATGAAAATTTTATTAAATAAAAAAAAACTATTGCTATAATGAAACAAGTTCAAATAAAAATAGTTTGTATAATTGAAACAATTCGAGAAAAGTATCTGTAATTACTTATTTAAAATAATTAATATTTTATTCTCCTATATAGTTCCAAGTAATCATTGTTATCATTCTATTTTACGTAATTTTCATGTAAAGCGTGTCAATTCTTTAAAAAAATTCTTATGGCGTATTTAATTCAAATCTTATAAGATTATTCAATTCTAAAGCATGCTTCAAACGTAAAAATTAGCACTACAATCATAAAATTATAAATTATTATTAACAAATTAAATCAAATGGGAAGAATTAGAAAAGCCTTATAAGTAAAAAGGAACAGCGTAAAGTAGTTGAAATTAAATAAAATAATAAATATAAAGCAAATACTTTACCACATAGAAGGATATAATTGTCTTTTTACATGGATTCCAACTATTAGGAATCCAAATCCCACCTCTCCATCAGGATTGTGATTCCTTAAATTTTAGTAATCAATTTCAAGATTTTAGTAATGCATTCATATTCCAAATATAATTCTTGCACCACCAAACGTTATTAATCAATTCCATGAAATCAATTCCGCGGAATTGATTCCATTTCCGTATACCAATCGAGGCCTTAAATTATTATAATTTTTAAAAACATGACATTTCTAATACGTATTACACAAAAATTACCACATTAATTAGTGCAAAATTATACTCCCACTGTTTCATAATAAGTCATTGACTTTACACGGGTTTTAAAAAGAAGTTGACTCTATGTAATTTCTTATAATACCCTGAAAGTATTTCTTAGAGCTTAATTATGAAAATTTTAAGTGAATTTAAAAATAAGATTGTTTGATAATGTAATATTATATCACTTAAAAAATTAAGTATCCCTTAAAAATAGCCAAATTTTTAAGTTAAAAGAGGAAGTCTTAACGTTTTCAGTCTAACTTTTTCAGACATCAGTTTTCAGAATTTAATTTTCAATTTTAACAAACATGCCCTTAGTAGTGTCAAATTAACAAGGTCTCTTCTTTTTTCATCTAAAAAATAATAAGAGTATTATACATAATTTGCTTAAAAAATCTTTTTAGATATAAAAAATGAGACACTTATTATAATGAAAATCTCAAGTGCACAACGTTAATGGGGTATCAAATTCCCTCGAGTTTCAATTTCTTTAGGTATCTCTTTTTAAGTTTTTCTCTCAAAAAATGATTAGATTATATCAAGTCATTATTCTTGCCGTCCTTTTTCTATTAATGCATTATTTTCTGTATCTGTCATCCACTCAACCATCTATTTTAAGAGTTGCGATTCTTGAATTTTTAAAATTTTAGTCAATATATTAAAATTTGGTGACTAATACAAACTATGTTGTTTTGAGTCAAAAATAAAATCTACCCGTTCGAATCATTGGATGAGCACACTGTGTGTTGTGACAAAATATTAACGTACCGTGAAATCCATTAACTTTACCTTTTTGTGAAATCTAGGGTTTGTTCTCTATGTATAACTTTGATTTTTAATTTTTGACTTCTTCTCTTTGTAGCCCCACGAGCTTCTCTTTATCTCAACACGATAAACACATCTTTGATACAACTATAGGTAAGTGTTCTTTTTTTGGATAAAATGCACCGCTTGTCGCTGTACTTTGCCATAATAACAGAAAATATCCCCATGCGATGCTATCACGTTTTTTTCGCTCCCGTTCAATTATTATCGCGCTCTAACCGTCTATCCGTTCATTTTTTTTCCCCTTGAATGCTTGTTCTTTGATGTGTGTTGTTTGCGTGACAACTTCAAAGTTTATTTTGGTCCTATACATTATGTTCCTTCACTCTCTCTATTCAATGGTAACGCCACCACCCTCCCACTGGTGAGCGAATTCGGGAACGACACCCCTCCCCTCCCTTACTTGTCCCAAATCCAATGATTCCGTCATCGTAATCCAAGAACATCTCCACACTTCAACTTTCTCTCTGCACCTGTGAGAGGGAAAGATGTCAATGTTGTCGAGTCGGATGTTAAGTTGGCAAGGTTATTGGCTAAAGATTAGAACATGATGAATTCGTCGCAATCACTCCCTCTCTCCTACACGATGATATGAATTTTTTAGGACAATAAAATAGAAGACGAAAAAACGCAATAACATAATAATAAAAAACGTTTTCTATTATTATGACAAAGTATAAGAATCATTTGGTGCATTTTATCCTACTCTTTTCTTTTAAAGTCCTCCCACCCTCTTTAATAAAGAGTACCCTTTTGAAGTACGGAATAAAACGAAAAAGCTATTCACTCTCCACCATCTTGGGGATTCCATTCCTTACTTACCGCGCTCTTTCTTTCATTCTTCCAGAGTCGCGCGTGCTTTCAACAAACCAAATAGAAACCTTCGCCCGTTGGATCAGTTAACACCAGACAAGTAGGTATTGTAGTTCCATACAGGTGTATTACTACCTCTTTTCCAGTGGGGCCCAGCCCCAGCCCCAGCACCAGCAACGCCCAACCTGTGCCACATATCTCCAGTGCCACAAAAATTGTATGGCACTTTTGTGTCCTTTTCATCTCAACTATTAATTTTTTAAAGTAATTTTAATATAAATAATTGAGATAAATAAATTAATAATTGAGATAAAAGAGGCAAACAAATGGCACACAATTTGTGGTACAGGAGATTTGATTCCACCTATCTAATAATACTGCTAAATTTCTCCATCTATCTAATAAAAAATATTACACATAGGAACGGAGGTTTAATCTCTATTCATTTGTATATTATTGTAAATTTGAGTTTAAAATATTTTTTTAGAACAAGATATAATATCGTTGTGATTAAAATAATTCAAAAATAACTGTAAGATTACAAAAATGTGCATAATTAAGATCCTAGTTGAAAATCACTGATCGGTTATCAAGTCCATATATTTTACATATAAATAAGGGTTAATTACGTTATTAGTCTCTTAACTATTAACTTTTTCATCAGTAGTTCTTTAACAAAAAAATTTCAAATTTCAATCCCAAGAGTATTAAAATTAGACACTTTTGATGAACGCCGTTAAAAAATTCTATTAAGTGCCCCATGTGTCTCTCACTTGCATTTGGTTAAGGGCTAAAAAGAAATTTCATCTTATTTTCTTTATAGATCTTCTTCCCCCCACACACACACTCTCTCTTACAGACACACACATTCATTTCACAGTCTTTCTCCATCTCCAACCAAACCCTCGCCATCCTCCTCCACCCCACCCTCCTCTTCCACCAAAAATCCCTTCTCCATACCCTTCCCAAATAGTCATAAAACTTCTAATTTCGTTCATCTTCTCCGGCACCATCGTCTCCCACCAAAACGAAGGACAACCCCTTTCCTCGCTCGCCGCCGTCAAATCAAAACATCCATCAGCCTTCTGTCGTGTAGCAAAACACCAGCAACAGCAGGCTCTCACCGCCCTCTCAATCCCACCGTGCACTCACCCTCAACTCTATTCACTCCGGCCAAAGACCTCACATCAGCACCAGCAAACATAATCTCATGCGCCGCCATCATCCCCAAACAGCATCTAGTGCTCAACTTCTCTCCTCTGCGCGCTTCAATTTCGAGTTAAGAACAGGTAGAGTATTGGTTTGGGTTTGAGAAATTAGACCCTTAGGTCTTTTTTTCCCCAATTGACACACCATTAAAACTTCAAACCTAGGCTGTAATGAATACTCAGATCGGTTGTTTAACAGACAAAGAACTGTTTATGAGATTCTTGGTGGAGGATTTGGTAAGTCTTTGTCCCACAATTTCTTGTTTGGGTTCACACAAACTTCTGTTCATGTGTTTTAGACTTCTAATTCTGATAATCGATCAAGATGCCATTTTGGTTGTTTCAGAGTTTGATTCTTTGTATCTGATCAATTAACTAATTAAGAATTGGGATTTTTGATTGGTGAATTAGGGTTTGATTTCTAAAAATTAGGGTTTAAAAAATTGGTGAAAATTAGGGTTTGAAAATTTGGTGAAGAAGATGATAAGTAAAATTTAAATTTTGCCCTTACTCAAAGGCACGTGAAAGGAACATGGGTCACTTAATGGAATTTTACTAGTGGCATCCATCAAAAGGACTAGCCGCGTAATTTTTTAAAACTCTTGAGTCTGAAATTTAAAAAAAAATTCTTAAAAGACTAATCGTAAAAAAGTTAATAATTAAGGGACTAATGGTATAATTAACCCTATAAATAATAAGACTTACAATTTTTCACCGATTAATGATTACTAACTAAAATTGTGTATAAAAAATTTAATCGCATTTTGTGGCTATATAGCCTTTTATGTGAAAATATTCTTGTTTTTCTTAAAAAAAAATACCCTCATAACTAAGTTATATTCTCTCTATTTAAAAATAAGTGTCTGTGAACAAAATAAACACTACTCACTCTGTTTTTAAATTACTGTTATGTTTGATTTTTTGTAAGTCAAACAAATATTTTTTAAATAAAAATTTGACGTTTATTTTTTATTTTTTTAAAATTATAAAATACATAATAACAAAATAGTATTACAAATTACGTATTTTATCATTTTAAAAAAATAAAAAATATATGTTAATTTTTATTTAAAAAATAATTAATTTAACTTAAAAAAATTAATATAATAATAATTTAGGAAGATAGGGAGTGCAAATTTTGAAAGGAAGAAAACATTATGGATTTACAGTTAAGGACTCCGTACAGTACTATGAGGTCTTTGAACTGGCAGCATTTGACCATGGTTAAGGAGTGCAAATTATAGTTGAGTGATGGGTTTGCTTTATGTCTTGTTCTCCCCCCTACCCTTTACTTTTCTGTTCCCTATGATGGAGTGATGTATCCCCCCATTAATTCCCCACCCAGTAATTAAGCATGGCTCATATGTTTTAACATTTGATGATATTTGGCAATAGCAAAAAAATGGGTGAAAAATGTGGGCAACATAAGAGTTAAGATTTGACAAACGATCAACATAAATTTATTTATTTTTATAAATTTATGGGCAAACTACATAAATGGTCCCTGTAGTTTTAGCGTTTTTTACATTTGGTCCTTACACCTCGCAAATGATCCCTGTACCGAGACATTTGACCCAAATGGTCCTTCCGTTAAACTCTGTTAATTTTTTGCCGTTAAATGCACACATGTGCCACACACGTGCATTTATTGATGGGTAAAATAGTCATTTCATCTTAAAAAATACAGGGACCAATTCTGAAATTAAAAGAAAAAAAATTAATTCCATCAAGGTTGAAAGATATATTTGTGAAATTATTAATTTCAAAGAAAGAAAGAAAAAAAGAAATAAATTTAATCTCAAACAGCTATATGAAAGATAGTTCTTCTGCGATTGCGAACAAATATAGCAGTTCTTTACATTAAAAAAGAAAAAAGAGAATAAAGAAAGAAAAAGGAAAGAAAAAAGATAAAAAAAAAAAAGAAAAAATCTTCATTGTTGAAGTGAGAGAGAGGCTGCAAAGAGAGTGAGACAGTGAAGACGAGAGAGAAGCTTCGTTGAATCCAAGACTACGGACTGTTGAAGACGCAAGGGGGAAGGAACTGAGAAAGTCAATTGCGATCTGGAGTCGAAATCGAAGGCAGAAATTAGGGATTTGTTTGCGAAATTAATACTTGAAATTAGGGATTTGTTTGCGAAATTAATACTTGAATCTTCGGTGTAAGTATTCATTTTTGATCAAAACAACGAAATTGAAGTCAATTTGAAGGAAACAAATTGGGGGAGTATGTGGTGATGTGTCCTCTGCTCATTCGGTTCAGAGAGAAAGTGATATGGGTGTGCTTGTAGCCGCGTGGAGATGCCGGGATTGAGAAGGGTGATGGGTGGAGATGCCGCGGCGAAGAAAGTTGATGAAGGTTTGTTTGTGGTAAAACCCATGAATTTTATTCCATGAATCTTCCCGCCGCATCTTCATTTGCTTATAAGTTTCCGATGAACATCTCGGCCTTATGAAACGACTCTTGTCCACTAGGTAGTACTTCCTGGACTCTTCTCCCTCATGATCATCGTCGGTACGAGCGGCTCTTCTGCGGCTACGGTCTCGTTTTCACGATCACCGCCTCCTATGAAGAAAAGACTTGGTATGGAAGGGCATTTCTTGAGCACGGCAGAATCTTTCTGAGGAACATTTCTCAACCGCTCGAACACCATTTTCGGTTACATTCTTCAGATTGACATAGACTGCAGTTTCATTGGTAGCGATGGTACTAGGGATATCTTTATTGGAACGAATTAGAGGTATTTTCTTTGTCAAAAAATTAGAAAGAGAAGGTTTCTTTTCTTAGCTTTCGAAAAGAAAGAAAGAAGGGCTTGACTCAAGCGCGACAATCGAAAGATTGAAGAGGAAATAGAGATATGTGGGGCGCGTGAGGTGGATAAAAGAGGTGTGATGACGAGAAGGGCAACAATGAGAGAGCTTTAGAATTTGGGACTTGTAGGTCGCAAAGAAGTAAGCCCACGTAAAAGAATCGCTTCAAAACCAAATATTCCCAAACAGATCTTGAACAAATACCATATTAACTTAAAGCCATAGGTGGTGCTTCGTGACCAAACTGGGAAGTTGTGGCGTGAAAACCATTTGTACACGATCATCGCAGCTTCTCTCCGTCCAAATGGTCTGAAGAAAAATGGTCTGAAGAAAAAGAGCCAATTTTACAATTTCACAATTGGTCCCTGTACTTTCAAAAGCAAAATGACTATTTTACCCCGTCCAAAATGCACGTGCAATGCACATGTCAAGACTTAACGGAAAAAAATTAACGGAACTAGACGGAGGGACCAATTGCGTTCAATTGGTTGGTACAAGGATGACTAGCAAAAAATTTTTTGTACAGGGATGAATTGCAAAAAACACTAAAACTACAGGGACCATTTGTGTAGTTTGCCCTAAATTTATTAAAGTTGTAATTTATAGTATTTTTAATATAATTTTTAATAAGTGAGATTTTATTTCAAAAATATAATTAAAATATGTTAAATTTTGGTCACATATTTATTTTAAAAATAGAAAGTGAACTCTTTGATCGGATCGGAACGTATTTTTTCTTGGATTCAATAACAATTTGGTCCCTAAACTTGGTGTTTCATCCTATTTAGTAAACAAATGTATTTTGCTTTCTATTATGGTCAGTGAACTCAATATTTTGGAGACTAATGAATCCCTAAGCTCATTTCCTTCATAACACCCAGTTAAATCTCCACTAATTGATCATTTTAATATTATATATACTTGAATGCACATAGTGTTCACACTTGTATTGCAAGTGTATATTAGGACATTATGAATAATAAATGTTAATTAGTAATTTCATAAAAAAAAACGCAGTCATTTTAGGAAAAAAATTTTGAAGACAAACACTCAATTTGGGACGAAGAGAATATAGTTCACGTGTCTTATAATGTAAAAAAAGAAGTAATTAAATCTTCATCAAATAATTAGGTTAAATTATATCTCTTTAATATTTTCTTTTTTCTTTTCAGACAGCTAGGATTATAAATTATAATTAAGAAATATACATTCAAGAGTTGAAAGAATCATTTTGTGCTATTGATGCCGATATCTCGGTCACTGAGTCAACATGCACTTGTAATTTTTGTGATATGTCATTAAATTTCATTGTTTATTGCTAAGTTTTCTTTATTACTCTAAATCTCGTACCACTTGAATTAAAATCCTGAATTCGCCGCTACTAGTAATTATTTCAAATATATGCTTGGTAAGATATTACTGAGCAAAAGAGGTGGAAACTTACTTATATATTCACAATGCAATAGATGTGAAGATAGTCTTAGGGCATGTTTGGTAACCCAATTAAGAGCTTAATTAGGAAAGTTTTAAGTGATATTAAAAATAAGATTGTTTGATAATGCAATATTATATCACTTAATAAATTAAGTATCTCTTAAAAATAGCCAAAATTTTAAGTCAAAAGATGATGTCTTAATGTTTTAAGCTCTACTTTTTCAGACATTAGTTTTCAGAGCTTAATTTTCAGTTTTAACAAACAGACCCTTAGTTACATATCAAACTCTTAGGTAAAGTTGAACTCCAAAGAAATTTAGTGGGGCCCCCTTCTTCAAGATATGGATTCAAAGGGTGTAGTGCAAAAACATCATGAAATGAGGTTCCAATTTTCTAATGACTTTTGGAGGAAGCAAAAGGGTGGAGCAGGGGACAAATCTTTGGTTTTAACTTTCTCTTTGATGATATCAAGGCATTATTCCATTTCCAGACAGTAGGAGGTACAAAGCAAGGACAGCACACAATTATAATTCACACTGTGTGATATATATATATATATATATATAATATCATGTATGTATGTGACACAGTGACAGTATGTATAAGGACAGTTTCTTATAAATGTAAAAGGTATAGCCATGTAGATCATGTGGTATAGGGACAGTTTCTGAATGTGACCAAGTGGTCTCATGGTCCATGATTTAGAAATGCCCAAAATATAAAAAAACACTTCAAAAATATACACCCAATCTCATAGTAGTATTTAAAAAAAAATATTTTTTACTTAGATTTATAATGTTATTAATTATTTCAGTTTGGCCTCTAATACCAACGTTTGTTACAAAACTATGTTAAAGTGCCCATAATTTTTCATGTATTAGATATTTTTGTCATTTTTATTGTGAGAGATTTTCACTGGGAGAGTTAAGTCGAGAAACATTTTCTTCATTTCTACTGTGAGAGTCAATCTAAGAAACAGAAACCCAGGTGGGGATTCAACCAAATCATATAATGAACTGTAATTGTAGTTCCATAGAATTAGGATCTTCGCTTGACTCATTGTTCCATTAGTATTCTCCATTGCTCTTTGTCTTCCATACGTTCTCTTCTCATTCCCGGTTCCTCCAGTCCGATCACCGCCGCAATGCGTCGCCCGAATAATAGTCTTTCTACCTTGAGGCGCTCCAGGGAGTCTCGGGTCAAGTTGGGTTCGAGTGAGACGAAAATGTTGTAGTATTTGAGTGCATTTTTGAACCGGGTGAGAAACTTGACCTGGTTTAAGCTTGCTTCGTCGTATTCACAGAATCACATTGAGTAGGGCAAGGGATTGCGGGCATATGTTGAGTCCAGAAGTGAGATCGAACAACATCATTCCGCCATCTCCGCCCCTTCTTCGCCATCACCCAACACCCACCGGCTCTTCTCCACCCACCTCCACAAATATAATTACCTGCCCTAAATCTAAACCCAACGCTTCTGGTAAAGAATTTGCTTCCCAAAAAGTCAGCTTTTAGACTTAAATTTAAATATAATATGTACCCATCTCAAGATTTGATTGCAATCGAAATCATGCCGGTCTCACCAACTCATTCTTGTGAGATCCCATCCCCAATCCAACACTTGCCTCCATATCTTTAGATAAAGAAACACAGGACAACAACAACGACCAACAAACAGAATGGCATTGAGTTTGCCGGCAAATAATGATTTTCCAGTTTCCGGCGAACATATTTTTTTCCATATTCCAACAACAACAATTGTAATAAAAAAAATTCCAAAATATAGATGAAAGAAAGAAAAATTAAAAAGATCTGTCCTTCTGTACCGAAAAAAAAAATAGAAGAATTTTGAGATAGGAGCTTTCAATCACCAGAATGGACGACGGTGGTGCTAATGGGATTCCACCGGCGCCGTCGAACTTGGATACCTCTCACCCAGCCCTTCTCCGGCTGCTCTCTTTCTTAGTTTATCGATTTCTTTCAACGCCGATTTTGCTTTCAATTTATTTCCTCGATTTCTTTTCTCCAATTTTTTTTCCTTGGATTTGATATTGATATTGATATTGATGAATGAGAGTAAGAGTTACTGTGAGATACAAAGGGGGAGAGAGAAATATAACAAATAGCGAGAGAGAATTAAAGAAAAAATAAATTTGAACCTTTGAAAGTACTAAAATACCCTCACATGACATGCTCACGTTTGTTTCCGTTACTATTTGTAACGTCTCTTAGGACAAGGGTGTTAAGTGGGATAAATTTAAACGTGGAGTATTACTTAGACACAAATTTTAAATTAGGGTGCAAAGTGAAATTTAATGTATAATTTGGAATTTTTTTTTAATTTTTATTTATATTTTAGCCTTTGGAAATTTAGGCAAACTTAGGGTATGAAGATCTTGGATTCAATGGTAAAACATTTAAGAACCAATGATATAAGTATATAGGTTTGTTATAATTTTCTAGAACGCGTTTTGCAAAACATATTTACTCTTACTTACAACTTGTTTACTTTTTAAAATATTACCTTTATTGTCGTAGAAAATTATCGATGAGTAATAAATTATTATATCACTCTAATAAAATCATGTCCTCGCCGTGGTCATTGCCCAATCAAAAATGAATGCTTTGTTGTTGTGTTAGCAAATTAAATTTGAATGGGGTATGTCGTTTCATCCCACATTTTAATCAACACACTCCAATTACTAATTTATTTTATTTGTATATTAGTACTTTTTTTTTAAAGAGGATTAATAGTGGTTTCCCACTTATCTCTTGATGACTCGAACCACAACCTATCAATTGTAGGTGAAACATCTTACCAACTAAATTGTACTTACTTGTCTATTTGTATATATACTAGTGTACATTGAAACGTCTTGGTTGAAAACTAAAAAGAAAGTAACATAGCAAAACTTGAATGTACTAAAAAATTCAAAGCAAGACAAGATTTTAGCAACATGGAAAAGTGGAGTAGAATTATTGTAAGAAAATTGTTATTAATAAGCAGTACACTGTTTAACTAATACTACTACACTTTAATGTTTGTTCAGAAAGCATCATTCAAATACTTTAATTCACTTGTGCATGATATGTTTGATACTTTATAGTAAAGTATTACTACTCTTCTTCCTTCCAAAATAAGTGGTTATTTATAATTTTTTTATTTATTAAAATTAAGAAAATTTAACTTTTAAGTTATTTTAGTAGCACATGATATATATTAATGTCTATAGTGTCTATGCAATGATGTTGTTTGTCCACCTAGGGCTTATATGGTTCAGTTCGGTTTGAATTTTTGAAAAATTGAGCGGTTTTGTTCGATTTGCGATTTAACCTGCGAACCAAGCCGAAACCACTAAGTTGAACCATCGTACTATATTTAGATATAACCGTTGATCATTAGTGGAATCATATCCTCCGTTAGATTGAGTATATAAAGGCTAAAATATTCACTTTATAATATTTATCACGAGACCCAATGGCAGATTCAAGAATTTTTTTCAGTGGGGTTACAAATTTTAACGTTAACTATTATATAAAAAAAACTTAGAAATCACAATTGTCCTCTACACGTTTTCATATTATGAAAACGTTTAATTGCATCATCATTTGTAATGCTTCTAAACAACTCACTCTTAATATAACATACAAGAGAGGAATATAACTGTTAATCTGAATAAATTACGATAATCTCTACTTTGAAGAAATGGTTGATCAATTAACCGTAGGAATATAGCTGTTTACTTACTACCTTAAAAATATTGTCGTACGCAATGGTTCTATTCTTACACAGATAAAAAAAATCACAGCTTCGCACAATCAAAAAATCCAGTGGGGTCACAATGTAAAACGATGTCATTTTACAAGGTAAATTTTTTTTTTTTTTAATTTCAGTGGGGTCACATGCCCCCTCACCCTAAAGGGTGGATCCGCCCTGACGACCAAACCACGAGATTAAACCACGAAACTAAATACCGCAAAACTAAGCCGAATCGTCATGGTTTGGTTTAGTACGGTTCAGGACTTTGAACGTTTTAGTATGGCTTGATATTTTACAAAGCAATGACTCACAGATCAACTAGTATTTTGTCCCAAACCAAACAAAATTATTTACACCCTTACTAAAACCGCTTAGGGACGAATTCTCCTTCTTGCTTAATAGATAATATAGGTTTAATTCATTTTTTTGTTTAATTTTTGTGTAAATGTAGCATTCGGATCGTAATATCAGTTGACCAATTTCTAACGTTTATACTCAACAAAGGGAGCATCCTAATATCAGCAGACCAATTTCTAAAGTTGGTACTCGACAAGAGATCTTGGGACAGTTGTTAACGCATACTCTATTTCTTTTTCCTTGTTTATAGATTACAGATAAAAAAATAATAGATCAACAAAATTGTTCTACATATTTGATTTATAATAAGCAATGAAGTATTGTACAATATAACTTACCAATGCTTAAGTAGTTGTACTGTACAATACTTTGACGCTTGCTGTAAACCAAATCTGTAAATCAATTTTGTTGCTCTAGCATTACTCTTACGGACAATGGAGGGAGATAGAAAATAGTTGTCTTTAAAAATTTAGTTATTTATGACTCTTCAAACCCCAAAAGACATTAACTAGAGATTTTTTATTTTTATTTTAATTGTTTTGGGGCTTAAGGGACATGTTTTAAGGATCAAATATTACACTTTGTAAATTCCCAATCCTAACATTAGGCCAAAATACATTTTCCAATCTAGTCCCTTGGTTCCAAAATTTTTTTTTAAAAAAATTTTATTTTCTTTTTGGAAAATTAACTTAGTATATTATTATTAAATTATTATTTAATATTTTATGTAAGAAATTTCAATCATTGATGCAACATTAAAAATTCTATCAAAAGTTATTAAAATTTTGTAAAAATAACTACACGTTTATTAATTTTTTATCAACATTTAATTAAGTTGACCAAAAAAAAAATTAAAGTAAGACTTTATTTATTTATTTTTGGGATGGAGGAAGTATTTATTTAGAAAAAAGAAATGCTCTTATCAATTCAACTATTGTTTAAAAGATTGTACCATTCACATTGGTTCTTTAGATAATTAAACTAAGTTTGAACAAATTTTCAAACTCATAAAATTATTCGCTTTCATTTTTAAAAACACACAAACGCGCTATTTCTATTTAAAATATTTCAAACTACTTGAATTCGATCCATCAAAATAAGATTAGCTCTCGGACTAATCAAGTCAAACCTTAAATACTTTCTTATGCTTGATCGATAATATTCTGACAAAAAATTTAAGCATTCAAATGTGTAACTCGTAGAAGTCTATTTGGAACCACAAAACTTGATTATTTGTACTATATAAAACGGCTTAATTGTAATTTACTGATTTGACCTACGTACTTCTAATATCACAAATATGACCAACGTACTCAATATTTGGGTGATGTGGTCTTTGTCGTTAACACCCCATCTAAATTTTTAATGATCATTAATGTTCCATTTATTTTTTTAATGGAGCCGTTGACGTGAATTATGTGGGTCCTTATATCGCATAAATGGCTGCATGCGTGGACAATGTGTACTTAGCTGTACCAAAATTTTTTTTTTTTTAATTTATGAAATTAATATTGTTTTGTTGGAAAGTAGTAATTGAGTATTAAGAACTTTTTTGGATAAATATATAGTTTTGGAAAATTAACATATAATTTTTTTAAAATTAATAAAAAATAATCAAAATAATAGAATTATTATTGAAAATTAATAATCAATTTTCAGAAATAATATAATTATTTCTAGTGTTATTTTTGACATTAATAAGCACTTATCTACCATCGCATCTAATCCGATCCCTGGAGTGAAAAAAAACCAAAGCATATCTCAATGAATACAACAACAAAACATAAATTCCACAAAATATGATGAATAATATCTTCATTAATTTGATAAAATATTATAATAAAATTTTTATTTTTAGTTTTTTTATTTTTTTGGTACAATTAAGCACACATAGTCCACGCAAGCAGTTATTATGTAAGATAGGGGCCAAATAGTCCACATCAACCTATTGAAAATATTTGATGAGACATTAATGACCGTTAGAAATTTGGATGTGGTGTTAACGGCAAAGACCACACCTTACCCAAATAGTGAATATGTAGGTCACATTTAGGATATTAGAAGTACGTTATCAAATCAATAAGTCTTAATTAGTACGATGGTCAAAAATAGAATTATCTCTAAACAAAACTTTAAGTACTTTTTGAAATATACTTGAATTACAATGAAGCTTTGTGGCGTTACCGATTAATCCATCGTTTTCTCGTAACATATCCTCTGTTGTAAGATCATGTTTGTCTCTTTTACGAAAAATGGCCGGAAATGTTTTTGGGTGTTAGCCGGCGTCTTCTAACATTAGCGAGAAAACAACGAACATAACTTGACCAACATGTTATACGTAGTATTTACATATAATAATTTCTTTGTTTCACATTGAGTTTGAGTGTAAACTTTGTTCCTCTTTTGTATAAAATTTTATTGTCTTCCTTTGCATATCTACATTGTGTGTCTTTATCCCACATAGGATTTTTAGAATAAGTTTTGGAGATAAAACATTTTATATTCTTTCACAAGTTTGAAATTGTTCCTCAAGCTCTCTCGAACGCTCCTTTATGAAAAAATACCTAAGTGTAACTTATAATATAAGTTATATATATATAACATCTTACGATATGCCTAACAATATACGACACAAAATACAAACACGATTCCGCATTTAAACCGTCAAAATACATAAACTTTTTTGAGAATCGGCTGCTGTCCAACTTTTACCAAAAGTGAATCTAATGATTTTTTTTTATTTTTTTATTTGTCTTGCCAATAATGTAGAAAATTTCACCACTTTCATAATTACTTCTTCCGTTTCAGGTAAAGAGTCCACTATATTATTTTTAGATGTTCCACTCAAAGGGTCCATTTTAAAAAATTATACTTACAATCTACACTAGGGGTGTAAATTTGAATCGCCAAACCGCGAAACTGAACCAAACCAAACCAAACCAAACCAAACTGTTATATATATATATATATATATATATATATATATATATAATATTCTTGTTATTAATAGTCATTGATTTGTCTTGAAAATTTTATACCGAGATCTAGAAAAATCTAAGAGTAAAGATGGTAATTGCACGCCTTAGTCTCTCAACTCTCTCACTTTTTCTCTCACCTCAACGCAATGTTGCGCTTCACCATTAGTTCGCCATTGTCTCTCTCACCTCGCCAGCGCTCTCCATTTCACCTCGCTGACATTCTTTCTCACACCTCATAGAACCAAAATTTTCTCTCAATCATCGTAAGATATCTCTCGACCTTACAAAATTAGTCCCAACTTTCTTTTTCTTTTTCAATATTTGAAAATTTACCTTGTCTTCTTCTTTTCCAATATTTGAAAAATAAATTACTTTGAACCATAAAATCGAACCAAACTAAACCAAACCGAATGGTTCGGTTCGGTTCGGTTTCAAGCCTCATGAGGTTCGGTTCGGTTCGGTTTGAAAGAATTGAAACCGTTAGGAGGCAGTTCGGTTCATGGTTTTGTCATAAACCGAACCAAACCGAACTATTTACACCCCTACCTACACCAAACTCTCAACTTTACCTTTCACATGTGGTACAAACAAATTAACTATGCTAAAATATTTTTGTAATTATGACTAACTTCAATACTACTTATATATCCCTTAATTATTAGACTTTTCAAACATAAACTCTTTAGCTGGAACAGTGGGAGTATTACTTAATAATTCTTTCTTTTTTACCTCTCTTGCTTTTTATTTGTTGTTGGTTTTGTTTATTTATTTTAAAGTGAAACCTAAATTTTGATTATGAAGTTATTCAAAAATGATAATATATTTAAAATGTTTTATGTTTAAAATGTTGTCAATATGCTTTATGTTTAAGATATATATTGTCAATATGCTTTATGTTTAAAATGTTTTGATCAATCTACCAATTTTGCATTATGTTTTAAATATCACCTCGATTGCTTTAAAATCCACATTATGATTTAAGGATACAGTGAAACAGTTAACCTGTTACGTGTTATTGGGCTTCCTAGCTCCAAGAACTAACTCAGACGGAGATTGATGATTTTCCCATAATGATTGTGGAAAGGTCTGCATGCTTGATTAATACGAGTAAAGGAAAATCTCACCCTTTAAGCTAAATTTTGGAGTTCGAGAACACCCCATACCACCTAACATCACCGTGGAGCACAAGTACGCACTCCTCCCACGAATACGATTACATTGAACCGTTAACTGGCCGAGCACAAGTAGACGATCCTCACACCAAAGTGCACAAATACACACACTCCTCACACCAATCCACAATTACGTCGAAATATGTAACTGGTAGAGCTGAGCACAATTACACAAGTACACCATCCTCAAGTCCTCACACCAAACATGTGATCATCGTGTTTGAGTCAGATCTTTTGATCAAACGAGAGGAAGCGTATAAAACTTTCAAATTTAACTAGATTTCTTAACAATCTTACTTCTAATAGGCCTAACCAGGTATGTTTAGAAAATGAGACATGGGCTTCTACAATTAAATAACAGCCCAAATAAAGTGGCCCAATAGCACAGGCTGCACGTGTGTGGCAGTTCATGCATGGCGTACACAGGGCCATACATGAGCCGTTTGGGCCTTAGCCCATTTATTACCTTGGAAGTCTCGGACCTCTCGGTTCTATTAAGGATTAATATACAATTTGGTCCCTGAACTTGAAACATTTTTCTAATTAGGTTTCAGTACTATGATATTTCCTATTATGACACTTGAACTGCACATTTGGGCTTACAGTTAGTCCCTCAACTGACGGCCGTCAGTTGAGGCGTTAATTTTTTCTTAGAAAGACAGAAATACCCTTAGTGGATGTTGGCTGAGTTGCCAAGTGGCATAAAGTATTAAGATGGAAAATAATAATAAAAACATTAAAAAAAGATTAACATTTAATTAAAATTTTATTTTCTCCATCCAAAAAATAAATTAATTAACTTCTAAAAAAAAATTATGATGTGTATTAACTTTATTTCCCCATAAATTATAAAATACGTACTTATCGATTTATTATTTTAAAAAGATTAAAATAAAATATTATTAATTAAATTAAATTAAAATTTTAATTTTACTACTAAGAATAGACTTTAAGCCGGTAAGACAATCCCAAATATGAAATGAGCTTTACTAGAAACGATTAGTAAGATAAAAAATAAAAAAAATAAAAAAAACCCCATAAACAGACCTCACACTCATATTCAATCTTCTAATAACTTGTCTCTAGCTGACCATCTCTTTCCATACCATACTTTCTGGCTTGAACCCAAAACCGAGCTTTCCCAGCCAACAACTTCACCTTCTGCACTGGGCTCAGTAAATCCAAAACCTCCTTCCCCGCCGCCCCTCTCAGCACGTCCGCGCTCTCCATCACCACCAACATCCCCCCTTTTAGCTCTTCCATTGCTGCTTCCAGCTTCGAAACCTCCCCGTCCACGAGCCTCCCCTCCCGTCTCGCCAATTCCAGCAGCAATGGCGCCCCCAGACTCTCCTGTACTCTCGCCATCACTTCCCCAATTTCTCTCTCCTTATTCTTGATCTCCACCCGCACAAAATCAATTCTCTCGATTTGCTCCACAGACAAATCATCCACCACCCGGGTGATAAAATTCCAACATGAGTGATAAAATTCCAAAATCCCAAAGTGAACCCAGTCGCCAACGATTTCCGCAAAAAACCTTCGAGTATCAGCCCCTAGGGGGGTTCTCACTTTTCTATTCACAGTGAAGAGGGAAAGAAAACAAAATGGGTACAGAGCTGACCCTTTTCTCTTTCTCACTGGCGCTGGGGCAGAGTCGTTGGCTTTGAGATGGGTGCGACGGCTTGTAAGCGAGGGCGAGGTGAGAAAATATGGGGTAGTTGAAGAGAGAGGGAGAGAGGGAGGCCGGTTGCAATTTATGGGTTTGAAGAGAGAAAGAGAGAGAGAGAGGCCTGTTGCAATTTCTTCTTTCCCGCCAAATAAATTCCATGTCAACATTTTTATCCAAGTGGATACATAGTCATCACACAATAGGGGTATTTTGGTCTTTAAAAATATAAATTAACATTTCTGTTAACTCTCGTTAGATAAAGGACTAACCGTACGACAAAATGTTGAATTCAAGTGCCACAATAGGAAATATCATAGTACTAAAACCTAATCAGGAAAAAGTTTCAAGTTCAGGGACCAAATTGTATATTAATCCTTCTAATAATGAAGAGCAAGAAACTTTCATTTTCCATGGAAACAAACAATAGCAATGCCTGTCTAATTAAAGGAAACGAGTAAGGCTACATCAGAATACGAATTTCAAACAGAAATCATCAAACGCATGTATTAGGTGTTTTATCTTTTACACAAAGCATAACATTGCAACCGCAAACACTCGATTGATGATTTCCTGCGAATTTCTGGATGCTAGCAACTGCCGTTAAGGCACTCTTTAAGAATACAAATTTAGAAAGATTTTACATTGAAATTCTCCACAATAACTTTGTCAACTTGCCAACGTCAGTGTCATGAACTTCAATACAGAAAGTTATTAATCATGAATTCTTAACGAATGCCCTTAGACACGAGTTAGCAAACCCTTAATAAAAACCGTTCAAAAGGTTAAGCTCATGTCAAACCTACATAGGCCAGCACCAGTTAATCACGACATGATGATGTATTAAAGTGTTGTGTTGTACCAGAAAATCACGATATTAAAGCATTGTGTAATACGGCTACCAATGCCTAGTCAGATCTCGTAAAACACTTGTAATCTTTTCTCTTGTCAGTATTTTCTGTACATATGGCAATTCTTATATCACAAACTAGAACCTTAAGCATCATCTGGTTACACCACAACATTCATAACACTAAAATTAACATGATCTGGAAAGCCACCTTAATTTTCTTTTTCGTTTTTTGCTGAGGGTTTTAAGAATTATGAATCATGCAGACCTGTTAAACATAAATGTGTATTTCTCAGAAAAAGACACGTACAATAATGAACCAATTTAAAGACTGATCTCGAGGTCGAGGGGGGTGGGGGTGGGGTTGATTGTTCGTGAGGGGTTGTGTTCAATGGATTTATTTGACGAAACAAACATAGAAGTATTTACAAGTGATTAAGAAAAAGAAAAAGAAAACTACAGATTTCCATACTACATTCTAATCTCTAAGTGGTACACACTAAGTAGCCGTGTTCACAATTTTTTTATTTTTTATTTTTGGAATCATTTATCTTCAGGTAAAACGAGAATGCATCAAAGTATAACATACCGAAGCCATCAATCTGCAATATTCTTCAACTAAAATGACCCTCTTTCTTCAAAATAAGACTATTATCCTGCAGCAATCACAGATGTCAACAGGATCAACCTATCTAGCCCCTGCATACATTAACAAACGGATCGAAAATAAGAAACAGAAGGTATGTACTTAAATATTGGACTAGATTCCGTTAAAGTAATGGTATGTACTTACCCTCTTCACTTAAATTCTGTTCCATGCCAGTCGCTTCTTGCCATGGTTGCTTAAGGTCAGATTCATAAAACTGCACGGGTCTGCCCTCTGATTCTGAAGAACAGAATTGGGGAACAGAAAAAGTAGTTCTGCTGCTACTTGTTTGCTTCTTAGCCGACGAAGATACAGCGGTAGAGCACAAGTCATCATCCATTTTTAAGACATTGCTGTCATTGTTGTCATTGGACAAATTATCTTGAACAGGTCCTTCCTCTTCGATAGACATTGATCTCTTCCTACTATATGAACCATTCTTGAAGTTTTGCATCGAGGGTACCCTCTGATCACGTGATGAACTAGAGGGGCAGGGGGGTGTCTTCTCCTTTATTAGAACCTTTGGAATGGCTAGGTTTTCGATGGTGTCAGAGTTGTCAAAAATGACTTCATTTGTCCCATCAGAGTCTTCTCCATTTGCAGCAGCTTCTCTTCCCCGCATGATTAATATTGCTTCAGTTAACCGATCCATTGCCAATTCAAAGTCAATAATAGGTTTTGGATAATTTGATCCCAAATCTACCCCTGCAGCTTGGAGCACAGAAACAGGTGCATCCCAAGGATGATGGATCCATTCAGAAGGCATTCTAGCTAGTTCAGGTAGCCAAAGCCTCACATATTCACCCTCCGGATCAAAGTTGAATCCCTGAACCTGACTCATATATGAAAAAGGGAAAAAGATAAGTCGAGGATTAAAAAAAGGGTGTCAGGGCGATGGAAATCTGCATCTTCTAAGAACCAAAATCACCAACTCATCAAGGTTAATTGGTCACAGTGGCGGCATAAAAAGTACCATATCATACACATCAATATGCTATAATCTTCACAACGGTCATAGAAGCCTTCAAGGATTATAGGAAATGAAAATGAGTAACAACAGAATTGCTTTTCGTGTCTATACCCAAATGACTCTTCTTACATTATAATCTTCACATTTCAAAGGGTTACAGAGTATATTATGTTCATACCACATTTTTTCAAGAAATATGGACATATGGCCTGCTTCATTATCATGATGTATTATGTTACCCAAGATCCACATTGGTTTGAGTAATGTGTTGGTGTCAGACAAATTAAATGCAATTCCCATGTGATTCAATACATGTTACAACCTCCAACCCCAAGAGAGTAGTGTTTTACTATGCTTTTTTAAACCAACTAGAACTACAAGTGACTTGTATTCCGGAGAACATGAAACTCAAAAGCGTTACTAGTTTGAATCATATACCACGTGTCATCATGATAGGTTGCATAATGAACACATATTTTGTTATATTTTCCCCTTGTTTTGGATATTTAATCATGCTTGGCCTTCGAATTTTGATAAAATTCTTATTTATGTAGGTGAATGGAGGGAATTGACAAAAAGGGGCACAATTCATTGAATTTGTGAGTTAAGAGGTCCAGAAGCTGAATTGAAGTAAGGTGTAGACACGGCTTATCAAACTGCGGGTTTTGTTTTGCTGACTTGACATAAGGCGTGGGCACGCTCAAGGCAATTTCGGAAATCATCAACAAGTGACGCCCCAATTTCCAAGAAGTCAGAATTTAAGTTTTTTAATTAAGCTTTAAATGTCCAAGCTTTGAGAGAATGTATCTAAACTAATTGAGGGAAATGTGGAAGTAGTTACTCAAGTTAGTGAGTTATAATGAGGGAAAGTGAAGAGACTTTTAGGGGTTTCTATTTAAATTTTGTGCTAGCTTTTGTAACCCCCACTTGGGAGACGTTCATTAGCAATTAAGAGATTTCTTAACTTTTCTTTAATCTTCCACCATGTTCTTGCAGCTAAGACTCTTTTCCAACCAAAGGATAATTGAAGATTCGGTTCTACATGATTTGTGAGATCTAATTGATTTTATTTTATTCTTCTACTTCTCTATTATTTATATATTTCCTGCACTTGTTGATATTGTTGTTTTGGTTAGTTGCATAAAAAGGGCCCTTTGTTCAATTGTCAAAATAGCAAATCGCCATTTGGAACGTCGAATCTATAATTGTTTGACTATTCTAATACTTGTGGCAGTTAGTGTAGGTGATTACAAAAGAGGTGGTTATTCTATACTATGGAAATATATAATTTAGTCTAAATTAACCTACATGTGCCTATGTTGGCTAGAATTGGTGGTCTCTCTCATTTTTAAAGTTGTTGAGAATGAAGACCCTCACAAACATTTGAAGGAATTTCATGTGGTGAGCTCAAGCCTAAAACCCCAAGGAGTCACGGAGGAACAAATCAAGCTTCGAGCCTTTCCATTCTCACTCATGGATGCTGCTAAGGATTGGCTTTTCTATCTTCCTCTGGGGTCTATTACTACGTGGAATGGAATGGAATGAAATGTTGAGATTATTTCTTGACAAGTTTTTCTATGCCTCAAGAGCTGCGAGTATAAGAATGGAGATTTGCGGGATCAAACAAAAAGATGGCGAAACCCTTCACGAATTTTGGGAGAGGTCAAGCAACTTTGTGTAAGCTGCCCACAACATGGTGTTTCCGACCAACTTCTCATCCAATACTTCTACGACGGATTGCTACCGATGGAAAGAAGGATGATGGATGCCACTAGTGGAGGTGCGATAGTGAATAAAACACCTCCATCTCAGAGAATTTTCAGCAATTTGGGTTTAGACAAGATGCATTTCCAAGGAATGTGAATGAGGCAAATGTATCATCTCTTGAAAATCAAATTGCTAGTTTGACTTCTCTTGTCCAACAAATGGCCACAGGAAATATGCATGAGGTGAAGGCTTGCGAGATTTGTATTGATATTAGACATCCAACTTATGTGTCCTACACTTCAAGAGGGGTCTCAAGAGCAAGCTAATGCAGTTGGAGGATTTCCTGGCCCACCACAAAAAAAGTATGATCCCTTCTCGAACACATACAATCCAGGGTGGAGAGATCATCCCAACTTCAGTTATGCACCTAGGCCTCAATTCATGAATTTTTAACCTAGACAACTTGCTCCACCACAAACAATCAAATTGGCAACAACAACAGCCCTCCTTAAGCTCAATTATGTCCCTTGAAGAAATTGTGAAATCCCTTGTCGTTAACACACAACAATTTCAACAAGAGACGAAGACGAGCATCAAGAAGCTTGAAGATCAAATTGGTCAATTGGCAACTTCAATGAATCGAATGGAATCTCAAGGAAAATTGCCATCTCAAGCGGGGGTCAATTCAAAACAGAATGTCAATGCGATTTCCTTGAGAAGTGGAACAGAGTTAAAAGATCCTCCTAAGTCAACTCGAAAACAGAGCCCCGAAGATGAAACATAGAAAGAAGTCATGGCTCCCCAATATCAGCCTAGTCAGTCCAAGACTAAAAGTTTTTACACCAGTCCCTCCGTTTCCTTTCAGATTATCAAAATCAAAGAAGGATGAGGAAGAAAAAGAGATTTTTGACACTAGTGGAGGTGCGATAGTGAATAAAACACCTCCATCTCAGAGAATTTTCAGCAATTTGGGTTTAGACAAGATGCATTTCCAAGGAATGTGAATGAGGCAAATGTATCATCTCTTGAAAATCAAATTGCTAGTTTGACTTCTCTTGTCCAACAAATGGCCACAGGAAATATGCATGAGGTGAAGGCTTGCGAGATTTGTATTGATATTAGACATCCAACTTATGTGTCCTACACTTCAAGAGGGGTCTCAAGAGCAAGCTAATGCAGTTGGAGGATTTCCTGGCCCACCACAAAAAAAGTATGATCCCTTCTCGAACACATACAATCCAGGGTGGAGAGATCATCCCAACTTCAGTTATGCACCTAGGCCTCAATTCATGAATTTTTAACCTAGACAACTTGCTCCACCACAAACAATCAAATTGGCAACAACAACAGCCCTCCTTAAGCTCAATTATGTCCCTTGAAGAAATTGTGAAATCCCTTGTCGTTAACACACAACAATTTCAACAAGAGACGAAGACGAGCATCAAGAAGCTTGAAGATCAAATTGGTCAATTGGCAACTTCAATGAATCGAATGGAATCTCAAGGAAAATTGCCATCTCAAGCGGTGGTCAATTCAAAACAGAATGTCAATGCGATTTCCTTGAGAAGTGGAACAGAGTTAAAAGATCCTCCTAAGTCAACTCGAAAACAGAGCCCCGAAGATGAAACATAGAAAGAAGTCATGGCTCCCCAATATCGCCCTAGTCACCCAAGACTAAAAGTTTTACACCATCCCTCCGTTTCCTTTCGATTATCAAAATCAAAGAAGGATGAGGAAGAAAAAGAGATTTTTGACACTAGTGGAGGTGCGATAGTGAATAAAACACCTCCATCTCAGAGAATTTTCAGCAATTTGGGTTTAGACAAGATGCATTTCCAAGGAATGTGAATGAGGCAAATGTATCATCTCTTGAAAATCAAATTGCTAGTTTGACTTCTCTTGTCCAACAAATGGCCACAGGAAATATGCATGAGGTGAAGGCTTGCGAGATTTGTATTGATATTAGACATCCAACTTATGTGTCCTACACTTCAAGAGGGGTCTCAAGAGCAAGCTAATGCAGTTGGAGGATTTCCTGGCCCACCACAAAAAAAGTATGATCCCTTCTCGAACACATACAATCCAGGGTGGAGAGATCATCCCAACTTCAGTTATGCACCTAGGCCTCAATTCATGAATTTTTAACCTAGACAACTTGCTCCACCACAAACAATCAAATTGGCAACAACAACAGCCCTCCTTAAGCTCAATTATGTCCCTTGAAGAAATTGTGAAATCCGTTGTCGTTAACACACAACAATTTCAACAAGAGACGAAGACGAGCATCAAGAAGCTTGAAGATCAAATTGGTCAATTGGCAACTTTAATGAATCGAATGGAATCTCAAGGAAAATTGCCATCTCAAGCGGTGGTCAATTCAAAACAGAATGTCAATGCGATTTCCTTGAGAAGTGGAACAGAGTTAAAAGATCCTCCTAAGTCAACTCGAAAACAGAGCCCCGAAGATGAAACATAGAAAGAAGTCATGGCTCCCCAATATCAGCCTAGTCAGTCCAAGACTAAAAGTTTTTACACCAGTCCCTCCGTTTCCTTTCAGATTATCAAAATCAAAGAAGGATGAGGAAGAAAAAGAGATTTTTGACACTCTCCGCAAGGTCAAGGTAAACATTCCGTTACTTGATGCAATTAACCAAGTACCTTGATATGCAAGGTTTCTCAAAGAGTTGTGCACCAACAAAAGGAAATTGAAAGGTAATGAATTTGTAAGTATGGGTGAAAATGTTTCGGCTGTCCTTCAGAAAAAAATACCTCCTAAATGCAAGGACCAGGTATGTTCACTATCCCTTGCAAAGTTAATAATGTTAAGATTGAAAGAGCAATGTTAGATCTAGGTGCTTCAATTTATCTATTTATAAATCCTTGAATCTTGGACCTTTAAAAGAAACTGGTGTGATAATTCAACTTGTCGATAGATCTAATGTTTATCCTCTTTTTGGTGCAAGTCAATGAGTTGGTATTTCCTGCTGATTTTTATTTGCTTGATATGGAGGAAGATAATTCATCTCACTCAATGATTTTGCTAGGTAGACCTTTCTTGAAAACATGACAAAAATCGATGTGCATGATGGTATACTCACAATGAAATTTAATGGCGAAGTTATTAAGTTAAATATTTATGATGCCATGAAATATCCGAATGATGTATCGTCTGTTTTTGCTATGGATGTCATTGACCCTTTGGCACAGAAAATATTTGAATTGAGTGATGATAATAAATTGAAAGTTGCACTTAATAAGAGTCTCACTTTCGAATAATCACAAAAATTTGTGAAGAAGCTTGAGATTGATTCTAACTTAGAAGATGCAATTCATGAGTTAAATTTGCTTCCGTCCTTGAAGCTCGATGTTTCTTATGTAGAGTTGCCTCTCTCCCATACTAAACTTCTTCCTTCCATTGTGCATGCACCAAAGCTGGAAATGAAAATTCTGTCGGATCATCTTAGGTATGCCTTCTTGGGTGATGGAGAGACTCTTCCTATCACCATCTTCAATAAACTCTCCTCATTAAAAGAAGAAAAGTTAATTCGAGTTCATAGAGAGTTTAAGGTGACCACCTATGATGGAGGTGGTAAAGAAAGAAATTTTGAAACGGTGGGATTTGGATGTTTCTAGTTATTCCAATTGAGGTACAGCAACGTCTAGCCAAAGACGTTAAAGAAAGCCGCTTTTTGGGAGGCAACCCAAATTTTTGTTTTGTTATTCCAAGCAGTTTTTAAGAGGAGAGAAGTAATTTTTGCTCTTTTCATGGCAGAATGTGATTTCAGATAAGGCGTAGGCACGCCTTGTTGATACTTAATTTATTAGAAGGCTTAGAATAAGCCGTGCCCACGCTCTATTGAAATTCAGCTTCTGCCTTTGAGACTAAAGTCTTCACAAGTTCTTTCAGGGAAAAAAATGTAAATATTAATTTGAGAATTTATTTTTAATTTCGGTTTCTTATTTTCGTGCCCAAGTCAAGGAGTCGTCTCTCTCTCTCCCATTGCTACAACACATGATCAAGAGACGTCTCTCTCCCGCTCAGCCGAAGTGCTATCGTCGCTGCTACTCCGGCGCCGTACTCCTCCCTCACCAAGTCTCTCAAAGTTTTGCTGCTGCTGTTCTCCACCGGCTGCTGTTGCTGTTCTAGCGCCGTTCCACCGCACGGCTGCTCCGGCGCCGTTCTTTCTCCCTTTCCGGGCCCGTCATTGCTGCTACTCCGTTCTTATCCACTGCGTTGCTACTGCAGACGAAAAGCGGCGCTCTTTCTCTCCTCCCAGCCGTCTTCGTTGCCGCTGCCACCGCCCTAATTGCTCTACCCTTTCGCAACGCCGCCGATCTCCTCATCTCCACCAATTGCTTGCTTTCAATTCCACCATGGGAAGAGAAAAAGGGGGCCCAAGCAGTGTATCAAAATCAAAATGGGCAGTTCGCACGAGCACTCATTCGGCCACCACAACTTGAGAAGTCTCTCCCACTCGCAAAATAGAAGAAATTGGTATGGGCTCACTTCACCCTTCCCTTCGCCTCAACAATAGATGTGCATTCTTTGATGCTTTACACTATTAGGGAAGTTTCTCACTTCTCTTCTCAATCATATTCTAGTTAGAGCATCTATTCTTGACATTGGGGACAATGCTTGGTTTAAGTGTGGGGGGGACATTGGTTTGACTAGGTTTCTTGGCATTCTTTTAGAGATTTTGGGTCCCAAGCATTTAGTTTTTGTTCTCTATTTTCCCTCTCTGAATCTTTTGCTCCTCCCGATGCTTGTCCGTGAAAATGATTGATTTTTGTGTGCGAAAATGCTTTTTGTGAATTCTCAGTTTCATACCATGAGTAGTTGCTTGTGATGGTTGATTGACGGACAATGTGTAGGGTCTAACACATAGAGCCCTTTTTTTTTTGTGAGATTTGAGCCATGAGCATACATGACATATCATGCTCCATTTCGTTAATGTGGGTTGTCATGCATTGTTGATTTTTCTAGTTTTTGCATTGTTATGCATGTCTACATCATCTCCCTTGATGAATTGGATGCATTGAATCGAATGAGGGTGTTTAGGATAAAACCCCACTTTTCTTGACATTTTGGCCTTTCCTTTTCAAGCCTACCCTAAGTCATAACCTCTAGTGAGGAGCCTTAGCCTTTTCCTTGGATATTCACCACAATATAAGCCATGATATCCCTTTTTGTTGACCATCCCTCTCTTTGAACCTTAAACTAGTTCATTCTCACTCTTGATGTTATCCGAAATATATAGACTGCAAGTTGTGAAATTTTAGTGTCCAAGGTCTACTACTTCATTGTTCTCTTCTCTTGGAAATCCCCCAATAAAAAAAAAAAAGCAGCAAAAAGAAAAGAAAAAAATGGTGAAAAAAAATGAAGCAAAAAAAAAAAAAAGGAAACGGGGGAAAGCAATCAAGAGAAATATAGACGAGATCGAAAGAGGAAAGAATTCAAAAATTTTCTTTCTTGGATCCATATTTTGAGATTAAAGTAGTCTTCTCGATGTTGCTTCGCTTTGTTGATTCTTGAGTAGAAGAGTTTGTATGATTGCTTCAATTCCGTTAACCTAAAATTCCTTTCATCATACCTTACCTCAGCCCCATTACAACCCATCTCAGATTTTTGTGCATCTTAATTCGTTCACAAGTGGAAAGAATATGATATATTTGCAAGCTTAGGGTTAAAAATTTTCCGTGCATTGACATGAGAGTTCATTGATATGTACATCCCATACACTTTTGAGCGTATTCAGTGAATCATGTGAGATGTTGTTAGATGCTATGTGTTTTACGTTCAATTCAATTGTTGGGGTGATTACTTATTGGTGTTGGTTCTTGAGAGTTACAATTTGAACTTATGTTTTCTTATGTGCAGAAAATATTTTGGATGTAGCGAAGAGAAAGCAAGGAGGATGTTGAGGGTGAAATGATAACATAAGCTATTAAATGCTTGAGCGCAAACATTACCCAAGTGTGGGGGGAATTGATAGGTTGCATAATTGACACATATTTTGTTATATTTTCCCCTTGTTTTTTATATTTAATCATGCTTGGCCTTCGAATTTTGATGGGATTCTTATTCTTGTAGGTGAATGGAGGGAATTGACAAAAAGGAGCACAATTCATTGAATTTGTGAGCTGGAGGTCCAGAAGCTGAATTAGAGTAAGGTGTGGTCACGGCTTATCAAACTGCAGGTTCTGTTTTGCTGACTTGACATAAGGCGTGCGCATGCTCAAGGCAATTTCGGGAATCATCAACAAGTGACGCCCCAATTTCCAAGAAGTCAGAATTTAAGTCTTTTAACTAAGCTTTAAATGTCCAAGCTTTGAAAAAATGTATCTAGACTAATTGGGGGAAATATGGGAGTAGTTACTCAAGTTAGTGGGTTATCATGAGGGAAAGTGAAGAGACTTTTGGGGGGTTTCTATTTAAACTTTATGCTAGCTTTTGTAACCCCCACCTGGGAGACACACGTTCACTAGCAATTTTTAGATTTTCTCATCTTTTCTTTATTCTTCCACCATGTTCAAGCAAGGCTAAGACTCTTTTCCAACCAAAGGATAATTGAAGATTCGGTTCTACATGATTTGTGAGATTTAATTGATTTTATTTTATTCCTCTACTTCTCTGTTATTTAGATATTTCCTGCACTTCTTGATATTGTTGTTTTGGTTAGTTGCACAAAAAGGGCCCTTTGTTCAATTGTCAAAATAGCAAATCGTCATTTGGAACGTCGAATCCGTAATTGTTTGACTCTTCTAATACTTGTGGTAGTTAGTGTAGGTGATTACAAAAGAGGTGGTTATTCTATACTGTGAAAATATAAAATCTAGTCTAAATGAACCTATAAGTGCGTTTGTTGGTTTGGTGGTCTCTCTCATTCTTAAAGCTGTTGATAAATTAAATTCTATGATCGTATTTAGGATTGTTTATTGGCAAAAGAAGTAATTAGAGAACGTTTCGTGATTATCGAGGAAGTAAGGAGAGATAGGTTGTTAGGTCGTACCAATAACCATAACAAATTTGGTAGAGAATAGAAGGATTACCTTTGCATCAATGATCAAGTCAATGAACCATTTCTGAGATTGCCCCTTTGGTTGGATATTTCATGTTATAAAAAGGAGGATATTCTTGGATTAAGAATTTCAAGTTTTTATCTTCAATGCGGAAGCGAATCGGTCGAAAATAAAAGTACCAAGTATTTTGAGAAATAATGACAAGAAAATAAAAAATATAACGGAGTCAAACAAAAGAGAACAGAGGATTTACGTGGTTTAATTCACTCCAAGGCAAGTAACAAATCCACTATAAACGATGAGGAATTACAATAGAGAGTTTTCAATGTACTCACCCTACACAGGACAAGGGTTACAAGGATTGACACCATCTCACAGAGTACCACACCTCTCACAGCCCAAAATAGCCACGCACTATTTTGTCTAATACCGCCAAGACCTCGAGACCCTCGACCACCAAGTGTCCGCCGTCCATCTTCTCTGTTATGTCTATCTCTCTCGGCTTCTATGTACAACAAAAGGGATTGATCCCTTTATATAATAAACCACCGCCTCCTTATGTCTTTTGGATTCCAATTCCTAATTGGACATGTACAACTAAATATATTCCTTATTATATAAGGAATAAAATAAAGCCTATAATATAAACCAAAATAAAGAAACAATTATTTCAAGTAGGACTAGGATTCAAGCCATAAAATAACAAATCTCCACCTTGGCTTGAATTCCATCAATCGTCTATTCCCATTGTCGCTTGCCCGTCATGCACCCCACAATGGGTGCCTATAATTGATCTCGAACACACGAGTCCAAGCGGCTCTTGAACTCGCTCCATGAAATACTATCAAACCAAATACTTCAAAAGTCTTCACACATGGCACCTTCTCTTTGAAACATAGCATGAGTTACACCTTGAATGACACTCCCTTTTAGTAAATACAAGTTCCCCTTTTTGTTTCCACTCATGAGAAAACGGTCACCACGAAAGATTTTCATCTTTCCATCATGTGTAATTGCAACCTTTCGAATCCAAGGAACCCAATGAAATTAAATTCCTCCTCAAGTTAGGAACATGACGAACCAGTTAACGTTTTCACTCTACCTTGAGTCTTGATTTTAATTATCCCAACACCTTCAATCTTGCAAGAAGAATCACTCGCTAAAAATACATCACCACTTGCACTCTTGTAAGTAGAAAACATATCTCTATTGGAACACATGTGAAAAAGAACAACCGGAATCAAGAACTCATTCAGTCCGTAGATTATCACCACCCACGGTCACATCAAGTACATCACCGTTATTCTCGTCATTGCTAATACCACCCTTATCGAAAGTGACAATATTAACATTAGAATTCAATTCTTTCTTCACTTCATCCTTGAGTTTTTGACAATTACGAACAACGTGACCTATCTCATTGCAATGACAACAATTTATCTTGAAAGTCTTCTTTTTCTTCTCACCACCAATTGAACTTTCACCGGACGAATTTCTGACATGATTAACTTTGCTTCCCACATACAAAACATCACTATTATCATTATTCTTAGAACCCTTGTTCATAGAATCATCGGTTAATAGTTAATAATGATGTTTGTACCTCACCCAAAGTAAGCTTATCTTTTTCATGCATAACAGTAGTAATTAAATATTTGAAAGATGGTGGCAAAGACTTTAACAAAATTAAACCTTGATCTTCATCCTCAATTTTAACACCAATATTATCCAACTCGCAAAGTATCTTGTAAAAAGCATTCAAGTGATCATGAATATTCGTTGTAAAGTTAAACAACTCCTTCTTTAGGTACAACCGGTTTGACATAGATTTTCCCATGTAGAGACTCTCCAACTTCTCTCATAATGCCTTCGCAAATTTTTTGGAGATAACGTTGTAGAGACATTATCCGTGCAACATCGCCAGATAGTGCTAGCCGCCTTTTGATCAATTCTCTTCCATATCTCATCCTTCATATCGTCGGGTTTTGCTTCCATTTCTTCCAAAGCAACATCTTGATCTGCTTGAATCAACACATCCCTAACTTTAACTTGCCACAAGCTAAAGTCATTACTTCCGTTAAATTTCTCCAATTGGAATTGCATAGAATTTCCAACGTCCACCATCTTCAAAACTCCAATCTCTTGATTCATAATTTTGACTATCCCAAAGCTCTTATACTAGTTTGTTATAAAAATGAGGATATTCTTGAATTAAGAATTTCAAGTTTCTATCTTCAAAGTACCAAGTATTTGGAGAAATAATGACAAGAAAATAAAAAATATAACGGAATCAAACAAAAAGAAATAGAGGATTTACGTGGTTTAATCCGCTCCAAGGCAAGCAACAAATCCACTATAAACGATGAAGAATTACAATAAAGAGTTTTCAATGTATTCACCCTACCTAGGACAAAGGTTATAAGGATTGACACGATCCCACAGAGTACCATACCTCTCACAGCCCAAAATAGCCACGCACTATTTTGTCTAATACCGCCAAGACCTCGAGACCCTCGACCACCAAGTGTCCGTCGTTCGTCTCTCTAATATGTCTATCTCTCTCAGCTTGTATGTACAACAAAAGGGATTGATCCCTTTATATAATACTAAACCACCGCCTCCTTATGTCTTTTGGATTCCAATTCCTAATTGGACATGTACAACTAAATCTATTCCTTATTATATAAGGAATAAAATAAAGCTTACTATATAAACCAAAATAAAGAAACAATGATTCCAAGTAGGACTAGGATTCAAGCCATAAAATAACATTTCAATATATTGATTCTCTTTTTACTTAAATCATTTTTTTGTTAATTTACTTAGATTACTCAACAATATCCAACCCCCCCCCCCTTTTTACAGTTTTCTTTATTTTCGCAATTCACATCAAATTAAATGCCGCCAATCTCTGTGGACACGACCTTGCTTACCACTACTCCAAATTAATAATCTAGAAAAGCAAGATTTTATTATTGTTGGTTTTGGCAACCATCACATTACTTAAATTTCACATTTGAAAAGAAGTGATAATCATTTAGGGGCAGAGGTAGTATTTTTGTGTCCTCCCTTGGCCAAATTGCATACTACCCTCCATTCCCACTCCATCTCCCTTCCCCTCCCACTTTCAAAAGGAGGTTTGTAGAGTAAGGAAGGAAGACAAAGAGAGAAATGCTTACTTGGGAGTATAAAGTATTATAATTTGTTTTATACATATACCCCCCCCCCCTATCTCACAAACAAAAGCACATACAATGCAATAGATCTTGAACCATTTAACAGACCCCAGACAACAGTAGCGAGAAAAACTTATCACTGCCACATCTTGCTCTCGCCCTTGCACCTTCCACACCACTGCTGACTTTACCATCACTGCTGCCACACCCGCAATCAATGGCAGCTAACAAGCCTACATTCCTACAAGCTGTAAGCACCCATTGCCGTACACACCACATACCAATAGATTTCCTGGGAAAATAGTACAACTTTATTTCTATATGACTATGTAATAACAATTGGGTTTGCAGATTCCATGCATTTTTGGTTCCATGGCACCTCCGTAAAGCAGTTTCATGCGCTTTTGCGCATGAGTAACGGTAGGGATCCCAAAACAATGTCCGAAGTTTGACTCCCAACTTATATGTCAAGCATGTGAATGGTCTGACGTCACATCACTTTCTTGTGAGGACCACAAAATAACCCATCATCATCATCTGCTTAACATATCAGCTGGGAATCAAGGTTGGGACATATTTTTACTGATCCCTAGTGTTTCCCTTTGAAAATTGCTGACGACTATGCACCTAATTTGGGGATTGTTGCATCAGTGGCAGCAGTAGCGTGAGATGCAGTGTGCAATAGACTACGGGATTCCCAAATAGGTTGACCCAATCCTATTAATTTCTCCATACTAAGATCCAGATCACTGCTGTTTTGAGTTCTTCAGAATGACCTGAGAATTACTTGTGCCTGATAGCCCAAAGGTGGGTATCAAGGAGGTACTCGTCATTTCCACCACCCACCAAGGCTGGCATAAACATTCAGAAGATGCATCTGCTGAAAACAGTTTAGGGCTCTCTTCCCACACTCAGAGGGTGCCTTCGTCAAAGTCTGAGTCATTGGAGAATTGAAATGTGTAATTTCTTGTGAATGTGAATCTGTCATAAAAACTCCCTTGATATCCTCATTGCTTTTCTTTTTTCGGCAAAATCTTTCTTTGCCGACTATTTTAAGTTGTAACAGCAACTTTTCTGCGCCAAAAGTATGGTGCAACCTTCTATCTATCTTTCATATATGGTGGGCCTGTACCGATAATGTTTTATGATTCTTGAATATAGGCGGAGGAGTAGAGTGATGGCTGGGGCTTGGAGAGGAGAGAGAGAAGAAGATAGGAAGTTAGGTGTTTGGGCAAGAAGGAACTAAGCTCTGTTGAGGTATTTCAAAGTAAGAGGCAAATATGGCTATTATCTTTTTATTATTTAGAGGGTTCTAATAAGGGCACAGTTGTCACAGTAATAATCAAAAACTAAAGAGCGGAATACTGTATCAACCTTAACGGTTCAGGATGGAAGCCTATTGCCCAAATGTCTATCTCTGAGACAAGGGATGGGGCCGGACGCAGATAGTTACCCTAGCTTTAGTATGGGCAACAAATAGAGAGTTTCTGTTATCCAAGTGAGAGAAACAGTAGTTAAATAAAATTATGATAAACTGCAACCTTCCTATTGCATACAGCGCATAAAATGTGCACATCACATATTAGACTATGGTTTCACTGTTAAGTTTCTGGCTGTGCTTTTAACACATACTCGGATATTTTCTGGTTCACGCTGCATCACATGATGAATGCATGATTAGTATTTGGATAGCAAGAAAGGCCGGCCCAAGGGTAAAGCCACCAAAGCCCTTGCTTTAGGCCTCCAAAAAAAAAAAAAAACTACTTATTATACTATCTTTTTTTAAAATGTTAAGAATAACTCTTTAGTTTTCGTCGCCGATTCATTAATAGTTTAGCAACTTATGAGCGTAAATATTTTGAGTTTTTATTATGCATGACTATTTGGTATGAAATATTGTTTAGGGTAAACTCATTTAGTAAAAATATGCAATGAAAGGATATGTGTATCGATGTTGCGATACAACAATTGAACGGTATTATTTCATTTTAAAAAATATATATAGGGAAGACGGATTTGAAAATGCTATAATTTCAACCAAAGAAATTGCTATAGAAGTGAATATAAAACGACAAGTAAGTGCAGCTTAGTTGGTAAGACGCTTCACCTACAACCGATAAGTCGTGGGCTCGAGTCACCGGGGATAAGTGGGGACCACTATTGATCCTCTTTAAATAAATAGGAAAAAAAAAAGTGAATATATGACCTAAGTTCCGTGAAAAATGTACTTTTCGTAGAAAGAAAAAATTTGATGAAATCATTGACAATGAAGTCGTAAGATTTCCTGAAAAATCATTTAAAGCTGATTACTTTTTGTTCATAATTATAGATAAAACAATTACTTCATTTCAAAGTAGATTTGAACTATTTAAAATGTATCAAGATATTTTTGGTTTTCTATTTATTATTGAGAAATTAAGGTCATTGGATAATAAAATTTTAAAAGAAAATTCCCTTAACCTTGAACTTTCATTAAAACATAATGACAACTTCAATATTAATGGATTGTATTTAATTGAAGAACTAAAATTCTAAAAGAAATTATACGAGTGAAAAAATGATACACCAATTAACATACTTAATTGTATAATAAGACTTGATTCTTTTCCAAATGCGTATATAGCTTATAATATAATGTTAACGATTCTCATAGATGTTGCTTCGGCAGAATGAAGTTTTTCAAAACTAAAATTAATAAAATTATATCTAAGATCGATAATATCTCAAAAAAGATTAAGTGAACTAGCTTTATTATCGATTGAAAAAAATTGTTAAATGAAATCGATTACAATAATTTAATAAATGATTTTGCATCCCCAAAAGCACGAAAGATAAATTTAAATAAAAATATAATAATTTTAATAAAAAAATTATTTGTTTTAGGCCTCACTTTAGAGTTCGCTTTAGGCCACCATAAGTGTTGGGTCGGCCCTGCCATGTGGGTAAAGTGGTGTCACACTTGCATGTTAAGAAACAAAAACCTGTGCAATTGTCCAATGCCTAGTGATGCGTCTTGGACATGGAGGAAATTAATGACACTTAGACGTAGTGCTGAGTCTTGGATTATGTATGAGATAGGGGATGGAAGGGATACTTGGTTGTGGATTGATAATTGGCTTCCTTCCTTGTGGCCCCTTGGTTAAGGCTTATGGCACTAGGATTATGTATAATGCAGGTAGCCAAGAGGAGGAAAAGGTTCCTTGGATCCAAAAGCGTGAGTTCTATCCCAACTAATATCAAATGGTCTGATTGAATGAAGAAGGTTATAACAGAGTGGGACTGCATACGATTTCCAACAGGATGACAAGGTGATTTGGTTGCTCACAGGTGACAAAAAGTTCTCTATCAGCACAGCTTGGCAACAGATTAGGAGAAAAGGTGTAAAGGTAAATTGGCATAAGTTGGTTTGGTTCACAAGCAATATTCCAAAACATGCATTCATTATGTAGTTAGTCCAAGGATGTTGTGTGTAGGGTAGCCTCCTGGAAACAGGTAGTTAGGAGCTATAGTAATTGGTTGATTTGTAAAAGCTGGGATATCAAAGAAAATGTATTGAAATAGTTATATTTTGTGATACTTGCCTGGGGTACGCCCCTTGTAGGCTGTACTTTGTCTTTGATTGATAATAGACTTTCTTTCATACCAAAAAAATAATAATTGCATAAAGTTTTGTTTTTTTCAGTTCTAAAACAGAGGTACGACGTCTTGTTCTAGGGCCGACATTTTATAAAACATGAAACAACATACCTCTGGGCTATCTAGCCGCTCAAGCTCATGTCCATCAGGCAAGCTCCCTGAGATATATTGCCAACCAAGTATGTCACTTTCTAAATCTGCATCCAGAAGTGTATCCCAGAAATATTTCATCCCCCATTGCCAAGGTAGCAGCAGAAACTTCACAAAGAAACAGGAAACAATAACTCTTATCCTATTTTGCAGCCACCCGGTTGCCCAAAGCTCTCTCATTCCTGCATCAACCAATGGGTAACCAGTTCGGCCCTGTCTCCACGCCTTAAAATAGGCCTGGTCAGCATGCCAAGGGAAAAACTTCAGGTTGCTTAACAACGATCTCTCGTGAGTAAATGGGAAGTTAAAACAAATGTAACGGGAATATTCTCTTAGCCCAATAGCCCTAAGGAATGAAGCAACACTCTCTTGTCCAACAGAGTTCCCTTCGTTGGCCCATAGAATCTGCTTCATTCTCACGCTGTGGAAAAGTTTCCTCACACTTAGTTCGCCGAAATGAAGATATGGAGACAGGAGTGAAGTAGAGTTCCCAGCCACCCTTAGCCTATCTTTTGAGTAGTCAAGAAGATGGCGTTCTACGAATTCAGCTAAAGCTTTATCAGCATTACTCCATCCTGGTGACCACCCTCTTCCTAGTAACGCATTACTAGATTTTTCGGATTCATCTTCAAGACCCAGGTTCTCTATTGGACAACTTTCGATTGGCCCTGTCATGAACATAGCGTAAACAAGAATCAACCATCAGATGTTACTAAAACTAGCTTGATCATATCCGAGTAAGTAGCAAATACATACCTTCAGCAGCCATCAATCGCCATGGAGGAAGATGTGTAACAGGTTCTTTTTGCATGTGCAAACATTTGCTCCAATATGCATCGAATGTTGTAAATGCATACCCTTCGTCGTTATAGACTTCCCATGGTTCATACAACAAATCTCCATTAAAGGTTTGCACAGAAATGCCAAGCTCTCCAAGACTTTGTTTGATGTTGTGATCACGAACAAGTGAAACAGGGTCTGAAATAAATTCAACTGAAACTATAACGAAACCTCTAGGAATAACTAAGAAGCAAGATAAGAAGTGGGGCAGGTACAGCTTAGATATACCTTCAATTAACAAAAATTGAGTATCTAATAAGAGAAATGATCAGCAGTAAGGGCAATCACACACAGAAAAGATATCTTAAGGAAACAATAGGGGTCAAATATCTTAATGGTATTTTGAACTAGTTGCTAGGTATTTTGTAATAAAATTGTACCTCTTTTGCATTCTGGGCCCCTAGGAGTATTTAAAAATGAGGAGCCTAAGCACTCATTTGTGTGGGTCGTGTTGCTTAAGGCAGCCATCTCTAACTGAGAGTTAGTATCGAAGCAGGGAATTCGGACATGAATTATTAATACACACACACACACACACACACAAGCAGAAAGATAAATATCTTATGGTTTGTGCTTGAGATGACCAAACCATACCCAAAAGCAAGCCATGGAAACTTCCTCTATGCAGATAATATAGCATAAGAAACAGCAGATGTCAGCAAATTAGAGATTATATCTCTCAAACATTACTAATATGAAAAGAATCTGCATCTTAAGGCACAAATTTAGTGTTCTTCCGAAAGAGCACTTCAATCACTATTATATAAGCACACATGATAAGACTTCCCCCTCTTCCCCCCCCCCCCCAATGAAAATGTCCAAGAGTTATTTCAAACTTATAATTTCCATGTAATTCCCGAGTACTATATCAAAGACCATCAAACATATTCTTGAATACCAAACTCACATTTACGTACAGAAGGAAATCTATGTTCTTTGTCATTCCAAATTTTTTCGAATTCCTTCATCAAGAAAAGACTTGAAGTCTTAGATGGTGATTTTGAGCGTATTTTTTCAAGCTTCCCTCAATTCCTGTTCTCTGAATTGCTCTTCCTTTTAAGTTGGTAGTTAATCTTTCACGTCATGAGATTTGTGTTATAATTGCCATAATAGCGGATCTGAACTATAAAAAACCGATTATTGATTATTACTTATGCACCTAAATTGGAAACTGAAACTTAAAGAGTGTCAAGGAATTACGATGGAAACAATAAAATATATACAAGAAAATAAGAACATACCATAAAGATGGTTGTATACAACTTTCGTAGCCTCAAAAGCACTGATGCATTCCAAAAGAGCAGCAAGACTACTCTGAGCTTTCATCAGCAGAAGGTGAACCCCAAGTGATCTCAAGGAATGTTCCAAATGGATCAGAGATTGTTTCAACCACCACCTCGAAACCCGACCTGGGTGGAATTTCCCTTCTTCATTAGGGCACCATATAAACACAGGGATGACTGACCCATCCCTTGCAGCAGCAGCTAAAGCAGGATTGTCCTCAATTCTCAGATCCCTCCTAAACCAAACTATGGTCTTACATTTGCTACCCATTTCTCTCCAAATTCAAATCTTTCACTTCAGATCACAGTTTTAAATCTCATAACTCCTACAAAGTACTTCAATACACATGAATAAAACACTTCAGAACCACTTTACATCAATAATAACTCAAAGTCAATCCCAAAGTCTACCCTGTCTACAAATGTAAAACAAACCCAAATCCCAGTCTATTGAACTACGAATCATAATCTAACAATCCATGAATATAACTTCAAACTCACCATAGAAACACCCACAAGGCAAAGTGACAGATATTAGATGATCAAAGCAACCCAGCTGAGAAAATGAATTCCTTGAAACCCTCAATTCTTCAAGAGCTGCAAACACACACTAGTGGTGCAATCCTCACCTAGCAAGGTTTTCTAGTGAGTAAAAAGATCACGATTTCATCCGACCAAGTGCTGTGAATCCAAGGAAAGGTACAGTGGATTGTCACAAGATACTAAACAAAGTTATCCAGGGGGACCACTGGCAAGTAGTCGAGAATTGTGTAGAAATTTAAGTGTTGATTTTGGATGCATGTGTCTGTACAGTGAGAGGGAGAAAGTAATGCTCAGATTTTGTCATGGAGTACAAGTTTGGATCTGGACTGAGTTTAGGTAGGGGAAGTGTTGTCAAGCCCCATTTATGAACTCCGCAATCAGCTCATTTGACTCCTCTCTCAAGAGTCATGTGAAAATATTTTAGGATCAAGGGCGTTGATCAGTTGGCTAGCTTAGATTTTCGGTTACAGTTCTATTGGAATACACCCGCCGGGGGAGTTAATCATAGGTTATATTTGATATATTCTCCTTATTAGTTAGGTATTCTAGTTCTCTAATTAATGGAAAGACTATGTCATTATTCACAAAAATTATTATTTAAAACCACCAAAATTTCACAACCCTAAAACTGCCGCCCCACTCCCCTCTACAGCGGCAATCACTGCCCGGCATCAATGGCTTCCAGCACAATCACCATCCAAGACCCCATAGAATCCACTAAAACCTATCAATTCATCAACATCTCCAACCATAACATCACCAAACTCACCCCCCACCTATCCGCTGGAAACTCCAGGTTGAATCCACGCTCATTGGCTATGATCTCTACAAACCCGCCAGCCACCATCATAGCCAATAACACCCAAACTTTCGTAACCCCAAACACCGCCGCACAGGCACCCAACCCACCCAACCTATCAACCATAGATCCGACAAGACAAACTTTTGTTTGGCGCCCTTGTTAGCTTCTTCTCCACACCCCTAGTTCCGCTTATTCAGCAAGCGGCTACAGCCCGGGAGGCTTGGGTCATACTGGCCAACACATATGCTCGCCCTGCCCGCAGGCATATCAAACAAATCAAGGACCAGCTCAAGCGAGCTACAAAAGGCTCCCAGTAGTATATGTAATTCATTAAAAGCAAATTCGATGAGCTCGCTGCCCTCGGTAAACCCCTCGACTATGAGGACCTCATAGAAACAGTGCTTAGCGGGCTAGATGATGACTATCGACATGTCGCCGATGCAGTTGAAGAACGGGACACTCATATCCCCTTTGATGAACTTCATGAGAAGCTCATCACCCGCGAGCAAATGCTGAAACAATCCTACCCAGCCTCTACTCCCCACCCTGCCACGGCTAATACCGTGACGACCAAGCAACATGGGTCTCCTCAGCCTCAGTATCCTCACCACCACCAGCTCGCACAGCCTCCTCGGTATCCATAGTCGGGCAACCCTGGTCCTCGCTAACAGCGACCTTACCTCGGCAAATGTCAAGGCTCCCGTCAACAAGGTCACATGGTCACTCAATGCCCCAGCTTTCAGCTTGTTTCGGCCTTATCATCCAGCTCGCCTCGCTCCTTGTCTGCAGACAATAAATGGCAACCACGAGCAAACCTAGCCACAACCTCGGGCAACACAACTCTGAGCTACCTCCTCGACAGTGGTGCCTCTCACTATGTCACTATTGACCTCGACAATCTCTCCTTCCACACTCCGTACTTGGGTCCTGACGACATGGTTATTGGTGATGGCACTGGGTTACAAATTGTCAATACTGGTTCTACCTCTGTCCACACACCCTCTCATACCTTTTAATTGCATAACGTTCTATTTGTACTGAGCATGCAAAGAAGCCTCATTTTTATCTCTCAATTTCGCACATCTAATAATACATCTATTGAATTCTTACTCACTTCTTTTCGTGTGAAGGATCTACAGACAGGGACCTCGCTGCTGGAAGGACAATCTAAGGATGGTGTGTACGAATGGCTGAGCTTTATCCCACCGTGTCACCCCACTGCCTTTGCGAGTTCAAGAGTGACCACTCTTAATTGACATCATCGACTTAGTCATCCCTCTGCCTAAATCCAAAGTCATATCGAGTCTAGTTTTCCTCTCGAGCATTCTCGAATTAATTCATCTTTTTCTAATGCGTGCTTAAGCAATAAAAGTCACAAACTTCTTTTTACTTTATCCACTATTGTGTCCACCCACCCTTTTAAATTATTTATTCTGATGTATGGACCTCGCCTATTCATTCATTTGATGGCTTCAAATACTATGTGATCTTCGTTGATCATTACACGCATTACATCTAGCTCTACCCTTTCAAAAGAAAATTTGATGTTGCATCCATCTTTCCTCACTTCCAAGCCCTGGTCGAAAACCACTTCAAACACAAGATAGTCACCATTTACTTGGACAATAGTAGCGAATGTACTGGTCTTGCCAAAACCACCGGCCTGACCACATACCTAGCCACTAATGACATCTTGCACCTCACCTCCCCCCCCCCCAACACACCTGAGCACAATGGCTTATCTGAACGCCGACATCAACACATTGTCAAAATAGGCCTATCTCTACTGTCTAAAGCCTCTCTTTCCCTCACCTTCTGGTCGTATGCCTTCCTCACAGCCACCTATCTCATAAATCGACTTCCCACTCCCACACTCCAGATGCTCTCTCCCTACCACAAACTCTTCAGGTCCGTCCCCAACTACTTAAAACTCTGAGCATTTGGATGTCTCTGCTATCCCTGGCTGCGACCATACACCACTCATAAGTTTGATCCTCGCTAGACTCCCTATGTCTTTCTTAGGTACTCCCTTACCCAAAGTACATATATTTGTTATGACCCGACCAGCGCAAAGCTCTTCATCTCCCGCCATGTTCGATTTGTCGAGTCTGAGTTTTCCATGTCTCAGGTCGAGCTGGGTCTTCCCCGACCTGACGAGTCAACCCGCACTACCTGGTTACCACCTCATAATATCATAGCGGCTTCATACACATTATCTTCAGAAAGTCCTCGCAGTGACCTGACTGATGCTCCTCGTGCAACCTCACCTCACCCAACCTCGGCGCCCGTTAGCTCAACCTCCGACCTCGCCGAGTCCTCGCAGGTCGCCCTACTCAACAACAATCTACCCCATCAACCAATACCTCAGGCAGTAGCTCGCACCTCCTCTATTATTACCCGCTCGCGAAATAACATCCATAAACCCATAAACAAACTCGGCCTCTCCGCAAATCTCAACACAGACATTGAACCTACATGTGTAACTCAGGCCCTCAAAGACAACAGGTGGCGACAGGCCATGTCTGAAGAATATGATGCCCTCCTCAAAAATGGCACTTTGGGATATGATATCTTTCACAGGGGTCCCTAATATTGTTGGCTGCAAATGGATTTTTCAGATTAAACAATCTGATGATGGAAAAATTGAAAGGTTCAAAGCTCGCTTGGTCGCCAAAGGATTCCATCAATGACTAGGAGTTGACTACCATGAGACATTCAGCCCAGTGGTAAGCCCACCACAGTTTGACTCATTCTCTCCCTTGCGATCAGCAGAGGATGGGATCGTCGTCAGCTTGATGTCAATAATGCCTTCTTATAAAGAACCATCACCGAAGAAGTCTTTATGACTCAACCTCAGGGTTTTGTTGACACTGATCACCCGCAACATGTGTGTCGACTACGAAAGGCTATCTATGGTCTTAAGCAGGCTCTCCGATCATGGTACAATGAACTTTGCCAGTTCCTCCTTGCTGCTCGTTTCACGAACTCCGTAGCTGATACCTCCTTATTCATCTTCAACGAGGCTGGCATCACCCTTCTATTACTTGTCTATGTTGATGACATCATCATCACTGGCAACAATATCAAGGCAGTGTAAGACTTCATCACAGTCCTCACTGCTCGATTCTCTCTCAAAGACCTCGGTGACCTTCATTACTTATTCGGTGTGGAAGTGGTTCCTTGGTCTACTGGGCTTCTCCTCTCCCAACGAGATTACATAGTTGACTTCCTTGCTCGCACTGGTATGTCTTATGCTTGCCCAGTGGGGGACACCCCTCGTGACCTCACCAGTTCTCACACTTCAGTCGGGCACAGCCCTAACTGACCCCACCGAGTTTCGAACAGTGGTCAGTAGTCTTCAGTATCTATCTCTCACTTGCCCAAACATTGCCTATGTTGTCAACAAGCTCTCTCATTTTATGCATAGGCCCACCTTAGATCACTGGCTCACCACCAAATGTCTGCTTCGATATCTCAGTGGCATCATTGATCATGGCATCTTTCTTCATCGCCAGTCGACTCTCGACCTTCATGCGTTCACCGATGCCGACTAGGCAGGTAACAAAGATAATTTTACCTCCACGAGTGCTTACATAGTGTATCTTGGTCAAAACCCCATCTCCTGGAGCTCGAAAAAGCAACGTACAGTTGATCGCTCCTCGACTAAAGTCGAGTACCGAGCTGTTGCAGCAACAGCTGCTGAGGTCCGCTGGGTTACCTCTCTTCTCGGTGAGCTCGACGTTACCTCCTTGCGCCAATCAGTCATCTATTGTAATAATGTCAGCGCTACGAATCTCTAATCCAACCCGATGTTTCATTCTCGCATGAAACATGTTGCTCTTGCGTCAACAAGTCCATGACGGTATCTTACGGGTATCTCACGTCTACTCGGTAGACCAGCTCGCTGATGCTCTTACCAAGCCACTTCCTCGCGCACGCTTTCAATATCTCCTACTCAAGATTGGCCTCTCCTCCCGGGGATCCAACTTGCGGAGGCATACAAGAGAATAATATCTCCTCCATATATTTGTATTCAACTGTAATTATATTTGGTATATTCTCCCTATTAGTTAGATCTCCTAGTTACTATTGTATTGTAACACTTCTCCTAGTTCTTAATATATTAGGTTAACTTATAACCCAAATATTTTAACCCTATAAATATGTACTCCAATCAATGGAAAGGCTATACTATTATTCACAAGAATTATTATTTACTACAATAACTACACACTATTGTATTAAATTAATATAAAAAATTAGATCCACTTTATACCACTTTGATACAATAGTGCACCACTATTAATTGTAGTGCACCTTGTAACGTTACGCGTGGTGCTTCAAGACTATGAAATATTTTCTCCTCGTCTATCCTTTTACCCAAAAATAGTGGTGCCATTGCCACATTAAACTGAAAATTGTGCACAAAACTACACACACAAAAAAAAAAAAAAAGGTTTCAAGAGAAAAATATGGTAAAAGTGAAGGAAAAAAAAAAAGCTGGAGATGATGAAAACTTATCTTTCTCTTTATATTTGATTAACGTGAACATGTTGAGAAAGTTTAATCTTAAACTTATCTGCATAAAAAAATTCTATTAAAAGTGCATAATACTATCTGCAAGAAAGTTTTTTCCTTAATGACATTAGTTACGGAGATTGTCAGATTCTTTTGCACCAACCTAATGGCTAATGCACATAAAATGTAGGAAAATGATTATTTTTAACACTTTTCTTTACTTTCTTAGTAGTTTTCCTAACATTTAAACGTAGCCTACAGTGTTGCTTCTAATGTTCTACATTCCACCCTCAAATAATTAATATTTAATAAGTTAATATAATATATATTTTTAAGAAATTACTAATATTAATTATTATAGGGAAAATAAAATGAAGTATACACATAAATTCTACATATATAGTGCAATTTATTCTTTATTGCTAATTTTTTGTAATCATATTACTAATTCCGTTTCAACCAATAAAATTTGAAGTTTTTAGTTCTTACTAAGAGCATAGTTGTTATCATGGATACAATTACCTCGTGTAAATGGTCTCTATGTACATAAAAGATAAGTTTCTAATAGAAGGTTATTACGGTATACATCAAGTATAGACTTTTGACCCGATCATATATTTTTTACGGACTCTAACAAAAAATTATACAAACTTCCCAAAATATCCTCAAAACCTAACTATCCTTTTATTCATCCCTCACTTACCGTCTTTAACCCAACGCCTCCATCGCAGCGCCCTCTCCTTCACCATTGATGCCCACTACCCTCCACCCTCCGCCTCCATCGCAGTGCCATCGAGGTACATCTCTTTCTCTTTCTCTTTCTCTCTCTCTCTCTCTCTCTCTCTCTCTCTCTCTCTCTCTCTCTCTCTCGGTCTCTCTCTCTCTCTCTCTCTCTCTCCATTCTTTCATACATACTGCCTTCATTGTTTCTTCTTTTCACACACGTACTACCTCCATACAACCCTAGAGTTATTCGAACGACTCGTTAAACGACCCTAGGGTCGTTCGAACAAACCCTAGAGTCATTCGAACGACCCTACAAGTCGTTTGAACGACTGTGTGAGTCGTTAAATAATGGTATTTGGGATTTTTAAATAAAAAAGATATCTTAAAAGATATTTTGGAGTAAGTGGGGCCATATAAAAACTTTGAGGGTTTGACTAGGCCATATATGAAGAAACTAATACTAGTCCATGATGTTCAATATATACTTTGTACTTTTTTGTGTCATGTAGATTGTAAAAGTAATCAAATTGGTCATTTTTGGGTTAATTTCACCTTTGGTACCTAAAGTTTATTATTTTTTTACTTTTGGTACCCAATGTTCCAACGTAATCACTTTGAACTAGAGCAACTCAAATGGCATCTTACATATGAGGCTTTGAACATGATGACTTGTCTCGCGATTCAAAGTTGGTAAGAATAGAGGATAAAGAAGAGAAGGCATCTTTCCAATCACACATGTTTTTATGGCGTCGAGTGCATGTTGAGTGAAGAGGTTTCTCACCACCATAATCCTAATCTCACACATTCCAAAATATTACTCCCTCACCAACAAGTATAACGCATATTCAACCTTGAGATGGAACTCGTTCCTTATAAAAAAGTTTCTCTCTAGTGAGAGGAAGGATTGTCTTCTTCATAGTACCAAGAAACTATGGTAGCCTGTAGCGCCATTCCTAATCCTTCCCCTCCTATTCCTACTTCAAGCCTGTTATCCTTGATTCCCCCCCCCCCCAAGTGCAAGGGACTTCCTATATAGAAAAGCTCAACCTACACCATAAGATGTGCTCTCTGGATATCATTAATGACCCTATTCCCCCGTGCATTGATGAAGACTTGAACGACAAAGAGATGGATGTCTGCATCCCAACCATCAAGATAACTAGCCAAGAAAAGGCTCGCATGTGCCAGCCTTGGGATCATGTAGTTATTATAAAATCCTTTGGTGAGTCTATGGGGTTTAGTTACCTCAATTTCAAGATTAGACAATAATGGAAACCCAAGGGTGATATCGGGGTTATAGATCTCGAGGAAGATTTCTTTATGTGAGATGTGCTCCGATAGAAGACTTCTGGGCACATATTACAGGGGGTCCATGGTTCATTAATGATTTATATCTAACTGTGAGGTAGTGGCAACCAGGGTTCGATATCCATTCGGCATCCTTTTCGGTCATCGTTGTTTGGATTCGCCTACCCCAAATTATCAGTTGAGTTCTATGATACGGACATCCTCACCAGAATGGGGAAGCAGCTAGGTACAATCCTTAAGATTGAATATATCTAAACAAATCTCATAAAACCCAACTCTAAACACTAAACTGCAATCATAATTAAAATCATAAAACCTTAAACTCTAAACCCTAAATTCTGAATTATAAACCCTAAACCCTGAATTATAAACCCTTAATTTTAGAGTTTTCAAACTTTAGTGGAAGCTATTAAACATTCTGTTAAATTTTCACTAACCGATTTTTTTTCCCTAACTGAAAACGAAAAGTAAAACTACGCTACCTTATTTAATTTATCGAAAATAAAATACACTAATCAATGTATAAATTAGACATTAAGACGTTATCCTTTCAATTAATTATTCCCTTGTTTCTATTCTACTATAGTTGTTTTGAAATTCATGCATAACATTGAAATGAAAACAACTGCTCTCTTTGTCCCATATAAATGTTCCTAATTGACAGAAAATAGAAATTAAGAAATATAATTAATTATGTACTGTAAAATATGTTTTGATGATATTACATTGAGTTCTACTATTCTAGATAAATGAGTTTCTCTAAGATGTGCTATATTAAATGAAGCTTTAAGGGTATATTGGGAAGAATTGTAGAGAATTTATATATCAAAAGTTTTTAAGAACATTAGTTGAGACATTCCAAAGTAGAAAGTATGAATATTTATTCGGAACGGACGGAGTATAAAATAAGAGCTCATTTGGTCATGCGTTTTGGCCAAAATGCAGGGATATTTAAAAATTGTGTTTTAATGCTGCGACAGAAAAAACTGTGTTTTAAAACGCTGAAATTTTTAATTATTTTTCAAAACGCAGGTTTTAAAACGTTGATAGGAAAATAAAGCTACGTTTTGAAGCGATATACCAAACGCATTTATAAAAAAAAATGTTGCGTTATTAAAAACGTTCCGTTTTAAAAACGCTGCACCAAACGAGTTCTAATTCTATTACAAACAATGAACATATCTCATTTTCAAAAGTCTTTTCCATTATCAAACCTTTCCCATCATTTCTCAAATTGCCGCAACCAATTGAGTGGTGAAGATTGAACCTTTAACCTTTTCTACTATTCTAATCCCATTCTCAAATAAAATCAATATTCATGTTTGACCATTTAATGGAACAAATGGATATTGATCATAGTGTCATTTTCATTATCATCCATGTCCCCCCTCAATGTAGTAATTGATCATGGGAATTGGCAACCTTTGGCTTCCCGTTAATGGGTAGATGTCTTGTAGTGAATTAAGATTGCCTTCATGTTACATCCATCAGTTCACATGATGTGTATGTATAATATGTATGTACATACATTAGTTTATTGTGTGGTGGAGTATAAATTTTTTTGTACTATGCATGCAATCGAGTAATACTCTTTCCGTCGTTCCTAAACAAATGTTCTATTTTGACTTTTTAATGTTAAATCAAATGTTTTTCAAATGAAAATTTAATGTGTATTTTTTTTATTTTTTTTTCAAATCCATAAAACACGTAATTTATAATACACTAAAATTACTGCAAGTTATGATTTTTTTAAGAAAAAAAAATACTACCTACGTCCCAAAATAAGTATTGTTTTAACAAAAAAAAGTTGTCCTAAAATAAGTGTCGTTATAGGATTTCATGAAATATTTGCCCATATTCTGCTAAAACTGTCTTTATTTACCACTCTTATTAAAAAGAGTTGGTAAGAGGAAAGAAAAAATACTCTAGCAACTTATCTACAAAAATTAAACTTAAATAAGGTAGATCAGTCTTTTTGTAAGCTCTCTTAATCTGTGTGCAAATTGCTAAAACTACACTTATTTTGAGATGAGGCCGTGGTAGTGTGCGTTAAACTTCATTTAAAAAATAATCGGTATGACTTTAAAAAGTCAAAACATAATACTTATTTAGAAAGTGATTTTTGCTTTCGAATCAATCATTTACACAGTACTACATACATAGTTACATTACATATTGTGCACTGAATTTGGATGTGCTGACAAACTTGAAGGCATTGTTAGAGCATGAACGACAAAGGGTAGCCTAAATGGGGAGCTTACTCTTTTTGATCAATTTTATTATCAAAATACCCTTAAGTTCTCCATTAAGCTACTCAACTAAAAATTCCCTTCCAACAATGGAACTGTTAGATATACCTTAGATTTGCTTGTATCCTCCATCATCATTAAGTCTTTGTATGAAGTGAACATTGGGACTGTGTGTCGAATGGTTTGACAACTTGTATTTAGACTTAGTCTTATAATAAGAATTAGGATTGCTACGACAATAATAGTTGTCCTTCAGCCATTCTCCATCAGCAGTTCTTCATCAGCAATGCTTGAAAACTTAAGAATGGATGATCAAGTCTCATCGCCAGAGAACTACCTTAAAAATCGGCAATGCTTCATCAGCAATATTGCCTCTGTATAGTTCACGTGGGTTCATTTAATGGATCTTTCCTTATATGTGTATTTCTCAGAAAAGGACACATTGTTTCAGTACTTTGCCTATCCATTCTAAGCAAAGTTTACAGTGCCGATTGAAGACAGCTCAAGTCAAAGGTTGAAGACAGCTCAAGTCAATCAAAATGATCTCCAACAGCTCTATGCATTTAATGTATCCAGAATTCATTAAATGCATCCAAATTTTGAATTTCCAATGGGTAATCACCTTCAACTATTTCCTCAACTCTGCAAGTATAAATAGCAACACTTGAAGCATTGAAGACACTCTTGCTACTCCAACTACTCAATCTCTCAGTGCATTCAAGAGAACTTCATCTAATATTCTAGCATTCAATTTTTTGAAGAGCAACACTCTTAGATTTTAGTCTTTATTGCTCTTCATTGATTGTAATCATTTTCTATTCAAGGCACATGAGAGTGTAATCTATCAGATTATTACTCTCACTATAAAGACTTGGTCAAAATATTTTTGTACACGATCCATTAGTGATCCTTGTAATAGATCTTAGTGGAAAACATAGTAGACATTTTTAAAATCCAAAGTTGACCACTTTGGTAGTAGACTCATTCATAGTATGAACCACTTCAAGTACTTGTCTTCTTACTTTGTGCATTTGATTTGAACTATCTTTACTTGTTCATTTCCTGTTAATCATTATTTGATTAAGACTGCTATCTAGCTCTGTAGCTCATCAGCAGTTCTGTATCCAGCTCTTCTCTTTTTTATTCCGCGGCTAGCAACTTACTTGTTAAGTTGTTATTTTGAGAAGTAAACTTGAAAGAGATTAAAGTCTGACATAGGCTATTCAACCCCCACCCCCCTCCAGCCTATTTTGAGCCTACCGGGATTAACAATTGGTATCAGAGCTTATCTTTTTAAAAATGGTTTTTCCAAGACTTAACTCTTGTGAGATTAAAGATCCAATGGCTCATCATATGATGCAAACTTCAAATGTGAATCACGTTCCAATATTGGACGAAGAACACTTTGATATATGGAAGGACAAAGTAAAAAGATATATGAACTCTATTGACAAACGTTTGTGGTTGTGTGTTCTACATGGTCCAAAATTTCCACAGAAACTAAACGTGTTAGCTTATTTTGATGGAACTGCTACTGCAAAGGTTGAGAAGCCAGAATCAGAATGGGACGATGATGACAGAAGAGATGATGCGCTTGATGAAAAAACTATCAACATTATCACCAATTGTATCGACACCAGCACATATAAGCAAATTATCAACTTGGATACCGCTAAGGATATGTTGGTGACTGGTGGAATAATTAGAAGGAGATCAAGAAACAAGAAACAAACAGGTTGTACACCTGCATTCAACTGTTTGATTCATTCAAAAAGGATCCCAAGGAAACTCTCAGAAATGTTTATCACAGATTCTATGAGGTAGTGAATTATTGCTATTCATTAGGTAAAATTTGTGAAAATAAAGAATTGAACATGAGATTTTTGGCATCCTTAGGTAGCCTATGACATGTAAAGATCACTGCCATGAAAGAATCCAAAGACTTGATTAAGACGACTTTTATGAGCTTGAAATAGCTCAAACTCAAGAAATGGAAAAGAATTTTAAAAATTTATCTTTACCAGCCATTTTTGAAGAACCATATTCCTATTCTAAACCAGTTGAAACCACATCCACATCTGTTGATGATGATAATATTCTCTCTGATGTACTATTTGCCATGTTTGTCAAAAAATATCAACATTTCAAGAAGTTTAACAAAAAGCCTTCTTACCTACAGCCTTCTCGGAAAGCTGTTGTGCCTCAAAAGTACAATGAGCTTGTCTGCTTTAACTGTAGAAAGCCTGGTCACTTTGCCTCAAAATGTCTCAAGCCAAAATATGAACTTTATAAGAAATGTCTTTCTTCAAAATTTCAAAAAACAAGAGGTATGATTGCTGAGGACAGCAATGAGTGCAAAATGGCCACATGGTGTGACACAAATTCTGATGAGGAAGATTATTGTGACTTTGCTAAAAAAGCAAACATTTGTCTTATGGCAAGAGAATCATCCTATGACTCAGGAAAAGATGTTAGGTCACTGCCATTTTAACAGGATGAAGATGAGTTTGATGAACCTTAATTCTAGGGAAGACTTACTCATCAAAGTTAACAAAGAAATGCTTGAAGAATTTGCTGTCTTCAAGACTTCCTATGTGAATCTTGCTAAAAAGCATGAGAAAGTTGTATCTGAGAAATCCACCTTGTTGACTGAGAACCAAACCCTCAATAGGCAACAGAAGGAGAATATCAAAACTCAAAATGAGAACAAAACTCTAAATGAGAAAGTTAAATTCCTACTTGAACACACCAAGGAACTAAACTCTGAGAAAGATGATCTCAAAAATGTCATTGACACTTGGAACAGTTCTAAAGGAAACTTTGATACAATTATTTCAATCCAAAAACCAAGTGATGACAAAATTGGCATTGGGTATCAAAGTGACTTCAATGTAGGAAGCTTATCTTTTCCTTAAAAAGTTGAGACAGATGAAGAGTTTGCTGAGGAAGAAATCTATGTACTGCAATCTTCCAACAAAGGGAAACAATCAATGAAGAGCAATAAAGACTAGAATCTAAGAGTGTTGCTCTTCAAAGAATTGAATGCTAGAATATTAGATGAATTTCTCTTGAATGTACTGAGAGATTGAGTAGTTGGAGTAGCAAGAGTGTCTGCAATGCTTCAAGTGTTGCTATTTATACTTGCAGAGTTGATGAAGCAGTTAAAGGTGATCACCCATTGGAAATTCAAAATTTGGATGCATTTAATGAATTCTGCAGACATTAAATGCATAGAGCTGTTGGAGATCATTTTGATTGGCTTGAGTTGTCTTCAACCTTTGACTGCAACCGGCACTGTAAACATTGCTTAAAATGGATAGGCAAAGTACTGAAACAAAATGTCCTTTTCTGAGAAATACACATATAAGGAAAGATTCATTAAATGAACCCACATGAAGTATACAGAGGCAATATTGCTGATGAAGCATTGCCGATTTTTAAGGTAGTTCTCTGGCGATGAGGCTTGATCATCCATTGATCTTAAGTTTTCAAGCATTGCTGATGAAGAACTGCTGATGGAGAACGGTTGAAGGACAACTGTTGTTGCCCTAGCAATCCTAATTCCTATTACAAGGCTAAGTCTAAATACAAGTTGCAAGACCATTCGACACGCAGGCCCATTTGTCACTTCATACAAAGACTCAATGGTGATGGATACAAGCAAATCTAAGGTATATCTAACAATCTCCTCCAACTTGCTTGTGTCCATTACCTCATAGTGAAAAATACATTGAGGATGAAAATGTTCAAGACTAGTAATAGCATGATTTTAAGAAATTTTATTATAAGCACACATGCCCTAGTTTGAACTTACATACAAAGTGTTAAACAAAATTAAAAATTACAAACCAAACAGCGAGTACGATAGTTTAAAGAAATAGACACAAATAAGCAATTATAGATAAGTAAGTCTTTGGTTAAGCAGATCTATGATGTTAGACTTAATAGCCTTACGTTGATAATACATATTTCTGGTGTTAATTGCCATTGCAGCAGCCAACCTTTTAACAGAAGGTCTAGTATTTTCAAACCTAACACCCTTAGGTTTAGAATCAACAGAGTTAAGGTTAGCAGAGCCCCTTGTGTGTGTCTTATAAGAAGTCACAAACGAACTACCTTTAGGCATGGAATGGGGGAAATTGTGATATCCCAACCTTTCATAGAATTTTGGGTGGCTTGTGGTAATCCTAGTTGAACCAGATGTTTAGTGGGCCAGTGTATAGACCATGCGTGGCGGACCAGACATCGGACTTAGATTATTACAACAATTTTAAATTTACTCACTTTTTCGAAACTATAAAATTTATCATTCTTAATTTGTATGAATATTATAGAAGACAAAGTTATATCCTCCATCCTAAAATAAGGCTTTTTTTTTTTCAAAAAAAAATCTAGAAATTAGCTTTTAAACAATATAATAACATAAATACCTCCCCTATCTTATTTATATTGGTCAACTTTCCTTTTTCAGTTGTCTCAAAGTTTTGATCACTTAAAAATTCAATGTACATTAAATTAATTTCTCTCGTTATACTTCTAACTAAGTTGAGTATTTACAAAGTAAATTAATACACATTGACTCACTAAATAAAGAGTACAAATATAAATGGTAATATTGGACTATGGTTGTTCACACTATTATTCTTAGCGCTCACATTATTACATTTTAAATGCACAGTGAAACTAATAGTTAATAAACATAGGCGCTAAACGCAGTCCCCTGCAAAATTACTAATTTGCCCTCATATTTTTATATGTAGAAAATATTCAACTTAAAACTCTCACTTTCATCTGCTTCGAATGTGTATGTTTTCGACATATTTTGTTTTAAATTTCTTAATTGTTCGTTTGTCGAATGACAAAGATAATTGTGGAAATGTGCTCTACTCCGGGGGAACATCGAAATCGTATATTTATTCGTTCAAAATGATGTTTGGATGATGGAGATATTAATGCATAAAGTAGGTGGGTTAAAATTTGATAAGTGGGTTTGTCCCACGTTGGAAAGAAAGCAAAGGCAATGCTAGTTTATATACAAGCTCCTTTCTTGTAAGGAGTAAGCTTGTATAGCATAGAAGCTCTCTCACGCGCGCGCCCGCAGGGGGGGTGCAAATCCAAGTTTGATTCAAGGTCCAATAGACTCGTGTGCAAGCGCGACCTACGGACACGAATGTCGGACCAAATCAAGCCCTTAGACTAGCCCACGTTTTGCTATTTTTTTTCTAACAGTTTTTTTTGAAAAGAAAAAAAAAATCGGACATACTGCTATTTATTTTTGTTTCTAACAATTTTTTGCCTAAGCCGTGCGCATGTCCTCTTCGACATGCACATGTCGAAGAGGACATGCGTAAGGACCAGGCGCATGTGTCCGTGCGCATGTAACATTTTTTTTAAATGTAAATTATAACTCAATAATAACAGAAAAAAATAAAACTTAACACAAAATATGTTAAAAACATACACGTCCGAGGACAAATTAGTAATTTTGCCCAGGGGGGCTGCGTTTAGCGCCTCTCTTGATAAAAGTTAATTTTGTAACTTCATTACAAAATATGCTTATTTCAAGACAATATTTATTAAAATAGACGTTCATTTTGGAACAGTTAAAACTTTTACTCCCTCCGTTCCAACTGAAGAATTCACTTTTGATTTTTTTTTTGTCAACTTAATTTAAGTTTGACTTCATTACAAAGTACGCTTATTTCGAGACAATGTTTATTAAAATAGATGTTCATTTTGGAACAATTTATAACTTTTACTGCTTCTGTTTCAACTAAAGAATTAACTTTTGATTTTTTTTGGATCAACTTAATTAAAGTTTGACTGACGATTTACTTAAATTTATTTATTTTTTACAAAGTCATGAAAGTTGTAATTCATAGTATTATGGGATAATGACTTTACAAGTCCCTCGACTATGACCGATTTCACCATTAATCCATTAACAAAATTTTGTGCAGTTTTCGTCCCTACACTTCAAACTTTCACGCCGAAAGACCTTTTGATGAATGTCGTTAGTAATTTGCCGTTAAGTTGCTCACATGCCTCCCACGTGCATTTGACTAAGGGTGAAAAGGGAATTTCACAAATAAATTAAAATTCAATAAAATCTCAGGCAAAACAGCTGTGTCTCACTTTCTCTCTCTCTTCAATTTTGACTAATCATAACCAAGATTAAAGAACGAAGGAGAACAGCAAATTTAAATTTAACAATAACCCATTTCAATTAAAGAAGAAAGCAATCATAATCCTGGGTCAATTGCTAGCAATTCTATCCACTACCTGAAAACTCAATTTTCTAATGTAAAAATCATATCAATTAAAAAAAATGATGAAAGTAATGATACGAGTTTTTGTGGGTTTTGGCTTTAGAAGAAGAATTCATCATGCTAGCTAATTAATTGAATAGTTTTGTTTTGTTGTTGTGTTGTAAAGATTGAGTTTTTAGGGTAAGAGACGGATGGACGACGATGGCAGAGATCGGTTTGGGGTCGTCGGAGCTATGATTTCACCCATTTTTGTCGGATTGAAAGAGGTTTAAACAGATCTGAAGATGAAGATGTGGTTACCCCATGATTCCTGAATGAAGATGTTACGTGCCGAGACTGAAGCTAGCAATGATGACTGAGGACGATGGCTGGAAAAGGTATGTATTCGTGTACGATTCAACCGAAACCCTAGGTCTAACTGAGTGTATTTATAGATACATACTTCTCTATACACACTGTTGCTGGTAAAGGGACCATCCCGACGAGATCCTTGAAGAGGTTAGGGTCGAAGTTGCTAGGAGTTGCAGTAGTGGTGTTGGATAAAGAAGAAAGATTTCGACGGTGGGACGCCGTCAATGGGTGATCTTCGCCGGCAAAGAATCGATTTTGACTGTTGATAAAGAGAAAGGGAGGGGACTTGGTGGAGACTGGAATTTCAAAATCGATTTTTCCCTTCAATGCCAAACCAAGAAAGATCGATTTTGACTGAATTCCACTGTTGACCATTGAATTTCATAACTTAGTGTATGTGTTTTTGGGATTGGGGTTTGAAGATGGTGAAGAAGATGATAAAGGAAATTCTATTTTCACCATTGGTCAAACGCATGTGGTAGACACATGTGCAATTTAACGGCAAATCACTAACTGCATCCATCAAAAGGACTTCCAGCGTAAAAATTTGAAATGGTAGGGACGAAAACTGCACAAAATTTTGTTGAGGGACTAATGGTGAAATCGGCCATAGTCAATGGACTTGTAAAGTCATTATCCCTAGTATTATTAATGTAGTTTTAGTAAGTGAGATTTTATTTTTGAAAACATAATTAAAGTTTGATAAATTTTAATTTGATTTAATCACATGTTGATCTTTAAAAGTGAAAGAAAAATGATAAGTGTACAACTCTTTTTACAACTATTGCTACAACTATTACCTTAAAATATGGATACCGTAAAAAATGCAACGGTTTACGTGAATTTATTTATTTTTACAAAGTCATGAAAGTTGTGATTCCTAGTATTCTTAATGTAATTTTAAGTGAATGAGATATAAATTGATCCCGTAAAATATGATCAATTAGTTTCTTCTTCTTCTTCTTCTTCTTCTTCTTCTTCTTCTTCTTCTTCTTCTTCTTCTTCTGCTTCAAGCGAAGTGTACGCACAGAAACATAATACAACCCTAATGGAACAGCCTTAATTCACAACATACAAAACTATCAATCCAAAGACCACTCCTGGCTCAACGCTCACATCAATAAGAGCATTCAGAGCAAAACTTGGAAGCTGACATCTCAGTTAAGGAGGCGACTTTCTAATCTCCGTGCCCTCCAGAAATCTCTGCATTAGAAAAGAGTATCCAAGAGAACATGCGTCAAAAGTCGGCCAGATTTTACACACAACTGCAGGGCTCCTAACAAATAGCACATGCTTACAATCTTCCTTCATCCTAGCAGGGCATCAGATTCTTCGTAACAACTTTTTTTTTCCCCGGATTGACCATAAGCAAGATTGATCTTTGAGTTACATAAACGAAATCCAAGCCACACGAATCAAAACATTAACATAATGCATAAAATAGCATTTCACACCATTACACAATTAGTAGTCAATGAGCCATAAACTATTTCTTTCCACCGGGGAAGCATCATGAGAGTAAGGAAACCCAGATAACCCGAGGAACATGGGAGATCTCATACAAGAGCTCCTAATCAGCCTCCCCAGGTGTTAGATTATTTATTAATTAAACTATACTGCATATTTCTTGTCAGAAACAAGTACCACATTTTTTATAGACAGTAGCAGCAAGCTGCGCGCATTATGAAACCACAGTGATTCCAACACGAATCTCAGTTCACTTTATAACAGATAGGAAAGGGTTTAGTTAGCACGCTCCCTGAGCACATCAAGTTCCATTTCGGTGGGGTCAGTTGCCTGAATCTCGTAGTGGATGCCCTGCAGCTCCCTTCTGAACCTATCCTTTGACGTGGCATACAGCATCTTCGCACGGATTCGTGACACGGAGGGGGACCTGAAAATAATGGTGATGGCACATTTATAAAAAAAATAAATGGAAATGATCAACAGCGAAGATGATAACAGAAAGTACACTTAAGAGCATTTCTATATCTCTTCAAGGGGAAGAAAATAACTATCATCAATAAAGAGAAGTACGAAGCGATAACAACTCTAATGCAATTACAAATGTATGTGTCTCTGTGTGTGTATCCATGTCTTTGTAAGTCAACAAATAATGACCAGCATGGTAAACACTCCATACTATCAGGAGGCAGGGGAGATGGGAGAGAAGAAAAGGAAGGTCAACGGACAACAGACTAGGATTTGAACCCATAAGAAGAATCTTTATTCAATCACAAGAAAAAGATAAAATTCTCAAGAATTTACAACAATTAAGCCACAAACAACCATTTAAACTGACAGCTGGGGATAAGAGAACTTTCAGTAGCCCAAACAATAGGCCAACCAAGGTAATTAATGTCAATAAGCATAAAGTCTGAAACTACATTTCCTTTTTAAGCACCTTAGACCAACATAAAATATGACTTCCTAAACATCTTTGTACTGATGACAACCGTCCCCCACCCCCCCAAAATAAAATGACAAACTAGAAGTGCAAAAAGGAATTCTTACAAAAAATCAAAGATAATAATTGGTTTAAATAGAAGAAGATCCTGAATTCATACAATGAAATTTTAACAATATTAAAATGTAAAAACAGAGCGAAGGAACAATAAAAAGATGGTAAACAACTGACCAGGCAATGAAGAATATCTTGCTCTTCTGGCAGTTCTCAGGGGTCACATAGTCAAAGTCGTATACCGCATATCGACAGTCATTTTCGGGCAGAGCTTCGGTAAAATCGTCATAGCTCTCAGCTGGACCTCCAGTCTTTTCGACCACCACCTCTTTTTTCTTCTCGTCGATCTTAAAGATTACATATCGATGCACCTTCTTCCTCTGCAGTTCGAGATAAGTGCTTTTGCTGTGATCAGCTACACCCATCCCAGATGATGCATTTGTCTAGAATTTAAAACCACATGTCAGATGCTTCCCCAAATAAAAATCACTACATCATTAGACATCCAATATTCCAATAATATAGTCAAATCACACAAAGGTTAGAAATACACTAATATAAATAACAGGATCTAGACAAAAGTATCTTTTGCACAGTGTCCATTGAACATGAACATCACAAATATTTCATCCATACTTCTTACAAGTAAATATGCAACATGGAATGCAAGTACCTCTTGTTCTTATTGTAATCCTTTTTTATTGAAATGTTTGTTATGTTTCCAATTTTTTTTTAAAGTATTGATTTTGGGAAAGTTAATTTTGAAGTAATAGAGAAATTGGGTAGTTAAGAGGTATTGTGGTTAACATAGTAGACAGATATTCATAGCTTAGACTTGGGAGCAATTTAGGCAATCTGAAAAAGAGTGTGAGGATTCAAAGACTCACATCCCACTTTACGATAGTAAGGTAATAGATAATTGTTAGGTCCAAGGTTACTCTATATAGGCTAGAAGGGGGGGGGGGTTGAATAGCCTATGTCCAATTTTTGAAATTGATTCAAAAATCTTACTTCACTAGGGTTTTAAAAATTTTGCAGGCGGAAGTCTTGTGAAGCACAGGACAAGTTGAGAATGGCTGATCTTCACAGGTCAAGATCAGCAGTTCTTAACAGCTTGGAAATCTGGAAATTTAAAGCAACACAATCAATTCACAATCACACACAAATAGACAGAATATTTAATATGGTTCACACTTATAAATAAGTGCTACGTCCACAACCAAAGTGGTCAACTTTGGATTTGAAAATCGTGTACTAAGTTTTTCCACTAGATATTTTACAAACTAAATCTCTAATGGATAGTGTACAAAAATTTTGTTGACCAAGTGTTTGTGTGGGAGAATTGATATCAATAAGATACAATTCTCGTGAGCTATGAAAAGCTAGGTGTTGCAATCAATGAAGAGCTTTTAATGGACTAGACGTCTAAGTATGAAGCTTCTTCAATGAAAGTTTACAGATAGGACGTTTAAGCCTTTAAGAACTTGAAGACTATGGAGATTCAGTAGTTGGAGTAGTTGAAGAGTGTTGAATGCTGCAATGAAGTCTCCTTTTATATACAGGAGGAAGCTAGGAGCCGTTGGTGATTTTCAAACTTGAATTTAAGAGCAATTAATGCTCTAATCTGGTTGTTGACTCCTGATAGGCTGTCCTGCAACTTGCAGTCTGTCTCCTGACTCTTTGCTAAAAATAGGCGGTCTGCGCTTGCAGGAGGAATGTCCTTTTCTGAGTGTATGCCAAGAATGGAAACCTTCATTGAATGTGATTTGCAGGTTAACGTTGCATCGAAGTCAATGAAGTCCTCAAATTAGGACATGTCTTAGGCAGTTCTCTTATCGGACGTTCTTAAGGTTCTTCAACATTGCTGATGAAGCTTGGCCGATATGAGCTTGTCCGATATTCAAACCAAAGACTGCTGATGCATTGTTTGCCTATTGTGCAGAGGACGTCCGATGTCTTATAGGCTATCTTCTTCAAGACTTATACAATTAGCAACCCTGAGCTATTCAAGCTATGCCTAAGTACAAGTTGCCACACTAACAGACACGCAGGCCCATTAGTCACCTTGTCTTAGACTTAGGTTATGGATTCAAGCAAATCTAAGCTAAAATACAACAATCTCCTCCTATTTGCTTGAGTCCATGACCCTACGAATACAATATCAGCTGACCATGTTCAAGTCTAGTAATAACATGCTTGTAAGATTGATATATTAGATAAGCATGCCCTAGATGAACTTACACAAAGGTCATTGTATTCAAGAATTACAAAGTGTTTACAAACAGGAAATTAAGCATCAGACACTTGTAATTAGACTGAATTTAAAGACATGCAGAAAAGGCAGAATGGGCAATATAGGACATGTCTTTAAACCAGTGGTTTAAATTTCATGCACACACAGAATAGGCAGTTCATAAACAAAGCATGAAACTTTTAAAATATAGACATTGTTAATTAAACAAGGAGTTTAATTACAAAGTTTTTGCAAAAGATTAAAAAGAATTTATCGGCCAGTTCGAGAGGATGATCGAGATGAAGTATGACCTTTGCCTTTGCCTGATGATTGCCCATGACCTCTTGATGCCCATTTAGAGTCAACAGCAGCCTTAAGTCTTGCAATTTCTTCTTTTCCGCTAGCTCTTCTTTAGTGTCGCCAATTCGAGGAGAGATCTTTGTTCTTCTGCTTGAGCAGAGCATTATGCTCAATGAGCTTAGTCCGCTGATCATTGTTGAGTCTAGCTATCTCCTCCTTCATGGACGCAAGCGAGGTATCAATGAATCCGAGGCGGTCCTCTGTAGTCTTCTGCGCCTTGCGATAATAAGCCAAGTGCTTGGATGTGAGAGTGCGTGTCGCTCGTACGGAGGAGTGAACAGAGCGATTTGCATGGCGTTGGGACTGAAGCACAAGCTTGTAGCCAGCGTCAATCATGTCGATGGTCTGCATCATCTTTGTTGAGAGGTTGTCCCAATTGGCTTTGAAGATGGCAGAGGTAGCGGAGGAAGATGCTGAGATCTTGCTGGCTAGAGTAGTCTGGCTGGCAGAGATGGAGCGTAGGCGAGCATCAAAGCGGCTTTGGCACCCCTAGAAATTTCCATGACTTGGGTCATGCGGTCGGCTGAACATGGGTGATGTGGGACGATCTGAGATAGGGTGCGGGGCCTTGGTCGTCAACGAGATGACCTCAAAATCTTTCAAAACTTATGAACGGCCTCGGCGGGATAAGTATCGAAGAGTCGGGATGACTCGGGGAGGAGGATGGACTGCGAGGGAAGGATGGGTGGTGAAGGAAGAAGGATGGCGGGTAGCTTGGGTAGGGGAGGGTGGAGGATGGTGGTGGAGGACGGGGATTGGCGGAGGATGTTGGAGAATGGTGGAGGAGGAAATGGAAATATGGCTGGCAGAGGGTTGGGATTGGCTAGGGTAGGTCAGACGAAGGGATGGATAGGTTGGAAGGACGAGAGGTGCACGGGAATGAGGCCTGAGACGACCAATAAGAAAAGGAGTAGGGATTGAAATAAGGGGAGGTGATCGGTAGAGAGTGGGGATAAGAGGATTAAAGCCTAAAAGTGTGGTGACTACATCAAAAAAATTGTAGACCACAGGCCGAAGAAGGACAGAAGGGTGGCAGATGAGGGTGAAGACAGGGGGTTTAGGCAGAGAAAGGAAGGGAGAGATGTCTGATTTGGTGGGGATAGGAAGACCTAGGTCCTTATGAATGGCAACCCATTGGCTGAAGATCATGAGATCTTGAACCGCTGAGTTGTGAGAGAAGAACTGCTGGGACCAGGCAGGAGGAAGAGGGTCATAATAAGCACCCCATTGGAGGATGATTTCACCTGCAGACATAGGCTGGCAGGGAATCCTCTTAGGGTAGTCTAAGGTGGAGAGGAAGGGGTCAGAATCGGCAGGGTTAGGTTTAGGCCTGCTGTCTCTGAAGAACAGCAGATCCTGCACCTCAGGGTGTAGGTGGCTATATGGATTGGTTTTGAGGCGTTTGGGGGTAGGCAGGTCAGAAGAGGGAGAGATAGAGCGTTTGGAGGATGGTGGTTGAGAGGTGGATTGTGTGGTGGATGGTGCTTGGGTAGGAGAGGGATGGATGGGTGTTGAGGTAGGAGGGGAAGATGTAGGTGAAGTTGTAGGCGGAGTTGGTGAAGATGGAAAAGAAGAGGGAGGATCAGCAGTCCCGGAGAAGTGCACCTGCTTCTTGGCACTCTTCTTATAGCGTTTGCCATGTTTGGACTTAGTAGGTGTGGAAGAGGCAGAAGTAGGTGGTGGAGAGGTGGTAGAGGGGACTGCCGATGGAGGAACAGCCGATGAAGGATCGGCTGGGGTTGAAACTGCTGTTTGGGAAACAGCAGGGGTAGAGATCGTTGGAATGGAGGGAGCGGCAGATGTTACCTTGGGTAGACCAAAAGATTCATCTGTAGGCTGGAGGGTTTGTTTGGTTTTGGGTTTGGGTTTGGATGGTTTTGAGGATGTGGAAGTGGTTTTAGGAGGGAGATCAGCTGGTTTGGAGAGGTCGGCTGGTTTGAAGGTTGAAGTGTCCTTCTCAACCTCTGCCTTGGTTCTGGCAGATTTGCGGGATTGTTTGAGTTTTGGAGTGAGAGAGGAAGAGTGTTTGGGCTTTTTGGATGGAGGCTCAGCAGGCTCATAGGGATCATGGTCCAGTCTGCTGAGGTCAAAGTGCTCGAGCGGCTCGGCCCATAGGTGTAGGCTCCTCCTCCTCGGCGGGTAACCCGGCGGTGTAGGAGACCTTCCTCTTACCCTTGGCGGCTTGGGTAGAGGGCCACCGATAGCGATAGCAGCGGTAAGGAAGCAGCAGCAGCACGATGCGATGCAGCGGCGGCAGCAGCGGCTCACCGCGTTGGTTGTCCTTTTGGCCATATCATCCCGATAGCGGGTGATGTTGTTGATCGTGAAGACGTAGGTGTTAGACACCTTGATGAGGTCGTCATTAACGACTAGCTCATCAATCTCCTCATAACGCCGGAGGATAACATTAATAACCCTTACGAAGGGCCTCTTCATGGAAGGGTGAGCTTGGACTTCAGCAACACTCTGGGATAGCATTGAGAAGATGATCTTGGCCCAGTTGAGTTGCTTGCGAAGGACCACAGCTTTGGTCCACATCAGCTGCTGGGAGGTGAAGATGTCCCTTGAGCCATTTTTGAATAAAATGCTCTTGTCGAGCAGATGGCTGATATGATAGGGGTTCTCTGGGAAGAGGTTCCTGGACATCTCGGAAAACCTCTCTGGTTGGGCAGACCCCCTCATCATCTCCCAAGCAAGCGCCGATTCTGCATCGGTCAAGTCCAGTTTGCCTTCAACAGGTAGTTCGAGGATTTTCCCAATATCCTTATAGGTCAACTTGATGTAGTGGCCTCTGATGTAGCCCTTGATGTAGCTTAAGTTGACCGGCTCATTGGCATTAGCTGGAGGAGGAGGCAGGATCATCCTTGTGTAAAATTCCTCAGCTAGAGAATTGCTGTAGTGGGTGTCGTTGAGTTGGAACATGGGAAGAAGTCCACATTCAGCCAAATCTTTGAGCAGGGCATCACCAGCAGATGTACTGATGATGGAATCTCGGTCGATTGTCATCCCAGGATGATAACTTGACCTGGGAAGAACCCTTATTGGGAGCTCAGCAGCCTTTGCAGCCCTGGTTGGCTTAGCAGAGGCGGAGGATGAAGAAGTGGCAGCAGCCTTTGAGGATTTAGACTTTCCCTACATAATCGGCAGATGTGAGAACAGCATATATAGAAATCGGCAGATTATGCATAGAACAGCAGATAAATATGTAATCAGCAAATATTCGAGCAAACAGCAGATATTTATCAAAAACAAGTACTGTTCAGATCAAGACCCAAAACATAAACAATTTAAGACATAAGATAAGAACAGTTCATGAACTGGGTTTCACAATTGTTACAGATTTTGTCATTCTTGAGCCAATGAAATGGTATAAAGCGAAAACATAGTATCACAGGAAGCTCTTAAACACATTTTACACCAAATAAATATTACAATTCATCAATGGCGAACATTTTGAAAGTGAGCAAATTAGGTCAAAATAAAACCGTAAAACTTGATATAAGTGGATTGAAAGGTTGTAAAAGGCCTTACCATTGATGATTGTAAGATTAAAACTCGAAGATTTTAGAGATTTGAGAGGATTTGAGTAAGATTGCAGACAGGAAGCCGGACGGTTTTTGAAAGTTTGAAAATGGCGGTTGTTGAGAACTGTGATTAGTCACTGTACAATTTTCCTTTTATACCTCTCGAGTCAATAAACCGTAATTGATAAAATTTGAAATCCGCATTTATGACTTGCTGAGTCACTGTACGCATGGCGCACTTAAGTCTGCCTATTTTATCAAAGTCTGCCTATTTTATCAAAGTCTGCCTATTTTATCAAAGTCTGCCTATTTTATAGAAGACTGCCGATATGAATATAGATACTTACTCAAGGTTGTCTATGTACTCGGCAGAGTTGCGATCGGCTGATCACGTAGGCAGTTTAATAACAACAGTTCATAAAATAACTTAAAGAGTTTGCTAGAAAAGGTTAAGGATTGAGGTCAAGCATACCAAGCTCTCCTCTTAAATATGCAAACCTGGTTGAATCAAGTGGTTTGGTGAAGATGTCTGCTACCTGATTTTCTGTAGGCACATATTGCATGCTGATGTTACCTTTTTCAACATGGTCTTTGAGAAAGTGATATCTCACATCAATGTGCTTTGTTTTGGAGTGCATGACAGGATTTTGAGAAACTGAGATTGCGATGTGTTGTCGCACATTATAGGACAATCGCGGTTTTGATCTCATAGTCAACTAGTTCTTTGTTGATCCACAGCAATGAGCGGCCTGCCGGCGGCTATGTATTACGCTTCGGTTGTTGAAGTTGAAACAGAGGTTTGCTTCTTGGCCCATGAGACAAGTCTATTTCCTAAGAATTGACATGTCCCACTTGTGCTTTTCTGTCAACTTTACATGCAGCAAAATCAGCATCGAATAGCCTATAAGATTAAAAGATGAATCTCTAGGATACCGATTCCCAAATTGGGAGTATCTATCGATATCGATGATTCTTTTGGCTTGTAGGTGAGACTCCTTTGGATCAGCTTGAAACCTAGCACAAACACAAACAGCAAACATGATATCAGGCCTACTAGCAGTTAAGTATAAAAGTGAACCAATCATGCCTCTGTAGAGAGTCATGTCCACTTTCTTGCCCTTCTCATCTTTGTCAAGATGGCAGTTAGTCGCCATAGGAGTGTTGAAGCTGTTTGCATTCTCAAGACCAAATTTCTTGATAACATCCTTTGCATATTTGGCTTGACTGATGAAGATACCATTTGAACTTTGTTGAATTTGAAGACCAAGGAAAAAGTTGAGCTCTCCCATCATGCTCATCTCAAATTTACTCTGCATAAGCTTTTCAAACCTTTTGCAAAGATTTTCATTAGTGGAACCAAAGATAATATCATCAACATAAATTTGAACAAGTAAGGAATGACCTTTATGTTTCATAATGAAAAGAGTAGTGTCAATTTGACCTCTTACAAAGCCTTGAGATATCAAGAACTTTGAAAAGGTCTCATACCAGGCTCTTGGAGCTTGTTTGAGTCCATAAAGGGCTTTCCTCAGCTTGTAGACATCTTCTCTTCTAGAGCAATCAATGAATCCAGGAGGTTGCTCTACATAGACTTCTTCTTGAAGTTCTCCATTCAGAAAAGCACTCTTTACATCCATTTGATAAACTTTGAAGTCTTTGTAAGAGGCATAGGCCAAGAATAATCTGATAGCCTCTAATCTTGCAACAGAGCAAATGTCTCATCATAGTCAATACCCTCCTCCTGTCTATATCCTTGGGCTACCGGTCTTGCCTTGTTTCTTGTAATATTGCCGTTTTCATCCATTTTGTTTCGAAAACCACTTTGTGCCAATAAGCTTGTCCTTTAGGCCTAGGGACCGGTGACCGAGACTTGGCATCTGTCAAATTGGTTTAGCTCTTCTTGCATAGCTTCCACCTGACTTGGATCTTCCAGAGCTTCATCAATCTTTTGGGTTTAATGTTAGATACAAATGCGGTAGAATACATGCATTCATTCCTTGAGGCTTGTCTAGTTTGAACGCCAATTAAGATCTCCAATGATTTGAGTGATAGGATGATCTTTTACTTCCCTAACTTCGAGTTGAACTTGTCCTATTGCATCGGCAGTTGGATTCTTGAGAAGTAGAAGTGAAGCTTGGTTTTCTAAAGGATAGGTTAATTCCAAGGTAGGTTGTATGACTTACGGTGTGGAAGGCAAAGTGGATTCAGGGTTTTCGAGTGTTCATTTGTTGGTTCGTTTGAGGATTCTAACGGTTGACTCTTGGAAGATCTTGTGAAGAAGGAGGATCGGCAGATCGGGACTTGGGTTCGCACTGTCTCATATTCATCGAATCATTAGTAACCTTAGGAGCCAAATGTGGCCCAATGAAATCAAATTCATCAAAAGAAACATGTACGATTCAACAACTCTAAGTGAAGTTTTATTGTAAACTCTATATGCTTTTGAAAACTTGGCATATCCCGAAAAATTCCTTCATCACTTTTGGATTCAAATTTACCTCTATGTTCTCTACCATTGTAAAGAACATAGCATTTACAACCAAATATTTTAAAGAATCCAATGTTGGGAGCTCTCTCCATACTTCATATGGAGTTTTGTTATGAAATTTGTTTATGATAGACTGTTTTGTGTGAAGGCGGTGTTCACGGCTTCGCCCGAAATACATGGCGGTTTGGCTTCGCAATCATTGTCTTTCTGCTTCAATGAGAGTTCGTTCTTCCTTTCAAGACTCCATTTTGTTGAGGTGTGCCAACCGAGAAATTGTGACCAATTCCATGGTCATCACAATATTTGGCAACACCATTGTTCTTGAACTCGTTCCATTGTACGATCGACATCGAGATATCATCCGGCCCGAGTCGTAGTCTTCGAAGAGTTCGAGAATGATGTCATATGCTTCATCTTTGGAGGACATCATCTCTACCCAGTGAATCTTGAGTAATCATCAACTACCACAAGAGTATACTTGCGCCACCAAGACTTGTAGTAGTTACAGTCCAAACAAATCCATGTGCAAGAGCGTAGAGGTGCGGTTGTTGATAGGCAAGGCTTGCTTTTGAAAGAAGATTTGTGTAGTTTGCCTAGTTGACATGCTCTGCGAGACGTGTGATTCAGTGATATTTTAGGCAAACCAACAACTAGATTGTCCTTTGATAGCTTCTCCGGTATTTGAAATTGAGATGACTAAGCCTTTTATGCCACAACCAGTTGTCGGTTGATGACCTAGCAACCAAGCATAGATTTGATTTTCTTCCAACAATTTAGGTCAACAAAGATAGACATTCCCTTTTCGAACCTGTCAGGATAGTTGAACATGTCTCATTGTCCTTTATGAGACATTGACTTGAGGAAAACGACGGAGTTAGACCTTTATCACGAAATTGTGATATGCTCATGTGCTTTAAACCTTCAACTAGAGAGACTTTGTTGATAGAGAGATTGCCTCGATTATACTTCCATAACCAATGGTCTTCCCTTTTGAGTTGTCTCCAAAAATGACCGAGGGACCCTTTGCTTCAACAATACTTGAGAGAAGATTTGGATCACCGGTCATATGCTTTGAGCATCCACCGTCTAGATACCATAGATCTTTCTCTTCTTCATTGACACCATAAAGCATTCTGAAATATAGACATTTAAGAATATGGTCCCCTTTTATTTTGGGTCCTCAAGGTTAGCAACCTTTTGGGATCCACACTGTTTAACCTTTGGAGGAGTAAATCCTCTAGATTTAGGTGTGAATCTCGAAGGCATTCATGAATCTCATGACCATGGCATTTGCGAAAGAACATTTGTGAAATCCTTCAACATGAGTAATGATTTCTTTTGAGGCTTCTTATTATCGCTCTTTGGAATGACCTTCTGGCGATAATTGGCCTATAGGACTTAGGGCGATAATGCCTTTTCTTGTTGATGTTAGGTTTACCATAGGTAGACCTCTTATCAAAAGATTTTGTATTTACAGCACATGTCCTTTAAGCTTTTATCGGCGAATTCACTTCTTTTACCCTTTTATAGGCGGTGTTAGGATCAGCGGTCTTGCCTTTGACAAATTTAATAGGTTTGAGCCGAGAATTCCTAGACTTGCTATTAGTCATCCCTGTTTTCTTAGGGTGACTAATGGCAGTTTTAGTTGCTCGAGACTCCTATTAGCGAGTCATTCTTTGCGGTGCTTCCTTTTGGACTTGTCTTTTGTGTTCTTGGGATAAACAAAAGGAACTTTGTTAAAGCCAAGTCCTTGCCTTTTGGGAGCTGCTGGTCATAAGAAACTTCTACCCAATTCTTCAAAGATCACTTCGATGTCTCATCCTTTTGAAAACCGGAAGAACTACCTACTTTGAACTCACTTTGGAAACCAATACCGCTTTGTCATCTAAAGTTTTCGGTTAGAGAATGGTATCAAAATTTCCTTTAGAGTTATTCCAAGTATTGACAACCTTTTGAAGGTCATCTTTCTCGAATTTATCTTCTTGATGTGTTCAAGTAGGAAGTCCACTTTTTCAAAGCTTTGTTCTCTTTTGCAATTTGATACTTTCACTTTGTCTATCAAGATCTTTGATCTTAGACATCAAGGTTGATTTCTCGAGACAGCTAGTTCATGCTTCTTGGCTAATTTCACATAGGCGCTTTGAATTTTGAAAACTCTTCCAATGTCTTTGTTTGCTTTGATGAGCTCTCCCTTTGATGGTTCATTAAGCTCATCATCATCATCACTGTCATCTTGTTGAAATGGTAGTGACCTCACCGAATCATGTGGTGACTCCCGGCCATAAGGCATATGTTGGCTTCTTCAAAAAGTCACAAGAGTCATCCTCATCGTGTCGGTGTCACACCATGTAGGCAGATTGCTTTCATCAATGTCTTCAGCCACCATCCCTTTTTGTTTTTGAAATTTAGTTTCGGGACGTTTCTTATAAAATTCATATTTTGGCTTTGGACATTTAGAGGCAAAATGGCCTGATTTCCTACAGTTAAAACAAACTAGCTCATTATCCTTTTGATGGTCTGCTGATTTATAAGGAGCAGAATTTTTTGGTTGAGCAGTTGTTTTATGAGGAACGGCAGTTTTGTGAGAAGACTGCCTATGTGATGATGGTTTATTAAACCTTTTGAAACGTTGATATTTCTTTACAAACATAGCAAAGGTTTCGTCAGAAAGAATATCATCATCTTCACTGGACGTAGAAGGTGTTTCATCAGGTTTTGAACAGGAAGGTTCAGTAGACATCGCTGGTAAGGACAAGTTTTTAAAACTCTTTTCCATTTCTTGAGCTTATTGGATCTCAAGCTCATAAACTGAAAGACTAGCATAAAGGTTTCTAAGAGTCAATTTGTTTAAATCTTTTGACTCTTTCATAGCAGTGATTTTGACATGCCATAAACTGCCTAGTGCATTTAGAAATCTCATGTTTATTTCTTTCTTTTCATACTTCTTTCCTAAGGAATAGCAAGAGTTGACTACCTCATAGAATCTGTCATAGGCACTTCGCAGAGACTCTTTGGGATCCTTTTTGAAGGAGTCAAATTTCTGGATGCAGGTATATAATTTGTTGTTCTTTGTCTCACCATCACCTTCAAGATATTCAAGGATGGCTTCCCACATCTCCTTTGCTGTGTCCAGGTTGATAATCTGCTGATAAGTGCTTATATCAACACAGCTGGTAATGATGTTGATGGCCTTTCCATCCAGAGCATCATTCTTTCTGTCTTCATCATCCCACTCTTCTTCTGGCTTTGGTACTTCAGGTTCAGCAGTTGGATCTACCGAGGCCAGTGTATTGGGCTTCATTGGAATTCTGGGTCCATCTGTGACACATTTCCACAAACGTTTATCAATTGAGTTCATATGTCTTTTGACTTTATCTTTCCAGATGTCAAAGTGAACTTCATCCAATACAGGACAATGGTTCACGTTTGAAGTTTCCAACATTTGGTGAGCAGCCATGATCTTTAATCTCTCAAGAGGTTAATCTCGGAAAAACAAGTTTTCAAAGAGTTAAGCTCTGATACCAATTGTTAGGTCCAAGGTTGCTCTATATAGGCTAGAAGGGGGGGGTTGAATAGCCTATGTCCAATTTTGAAATTGATTCAAAAATCTTACTTCACTAGGGTTTTAAAAATTTTGCAGGCGGAAGTCTTGTGAAGCACAGGACAAGTTGAGAATGGCGATCTTCACAGTCAAGATCGCGGTTCTTAACGACTTGGAAATCGGAAATTTAAAGCAACACAATCAATTCACAATCACACACAAATAGACAGAATATTTAATATGGTTCACACTTATAAATAAGTGCTACGTCCACAACCAAAGTGGTCAACTTTGGATTTGAAAATCGTGTACTAAGTTTTTCCACTAGATATTTTACAAACTAAATCTCTAATGGATAGTGTACAAAAATTTTGTTGACCAAGTGTTTGTGTGGGAGAATTGATATCAATAAGATACAATTCTCGTGAGCTATGAAAAGCTAGGTGTTGCAATCAATGAAGAGCTTTTAATGGACTAGACGTCTAAGTATGAAGCTTCAATGAAAGTTTACGATAGGACGTTTAAGCCTTTAAGAACTTGAAGACTATGGAGATTCGGTAGTTGGAGTAGTTGAAGAGTGTTGAATCTGCAATGAAGTCTCCTTTTATATGCGGGAGGAAGCTAGGAGCCGTTGGTGATTTTCAAACTTGAATTTAAGAGCAATTAATGCTCTAATCGGTTGTTGACTCGATAGGCGTCCGCAACTTGCAGTCTGTCTCGACTCTTTGCTAAAAATAGGCGGTCTGCGCTTGCAGGAGGAATGTCCTTTTCTGAGTGTATGCCAAGAATGGAAACCTTCATTGAATGTGATTTGCAGGTTAACGTTGCATCGAAGTCAATGAAGTCCTCAAATTAGGACATATCTTAGGCAGTTCTCTTATCGGACGTTCTTAAGGTTCTTCAACATTGCTGATGAAGCTTGGCCGATATGAGCTTGTCCGATATTCAAACCAAAGACTGCTGATGCATTGTTTGCCTATTGTGCAGAGGACGTCCGATGTCTTATAGGCTATCTTCTTCAAGACTTATACAATTAGCAACCCTGAGCTATTCAAGCTATGCCTAAGTACAAGTTGCCACACTAACAGACACGCAGGCCCATTAGTCACCTTGTCTTAGACTTAGGTTATGGATTCAAGCAAATCTAAGCTAAAATACAACAATAATCCTCTAAAAAGGTGAAGTAAAAAAAGACGTAACTACTAATACAAGCATTCCTTTCTTTATCCTAAAATTAGAACATTTGCAAGATGACAGTAAAATGCAAAAGAAAGGAATGGTTTGTGCATATTTGTTCCCTTTCCATCAAACTTTCTTCAAGAAACTATAAGAATAAAAGGGAAAGAATAAATCTCAAGAAAGAGATGAATCTAGCAGGAAAAGAGCAATATTACACAATGGAAAAATCCCACTTAAGTATTCCATAAAAAATCAATCCAGCATTATCTATCTTGTGGGAATGCGGTTAGGCAATCATGGTGTTATCCATTTCCAATTGTCCTGACCTTTTTAAGGCATTAATTAATAAATTTGATCCAATGAGATCTCAAAGCAAAACAAAATATATTGTACTGATTGCTATAACACCAGAAAACAAACAGGGCAGCAGATGCACAGGTCAAGAATAATAGATTACGATTTGACAGTCTTTTTTCTAATTTTTAGAGGTCTTACTTGGAGAGTTCCAATCCAAATCAAAGCTTATAAAAAAAAAAAGTTTGGGTACGAATGAGATCTTTTTTTCTTATGATCGTTCTCAAAGACAATAACGCATATTCTTAAAATATTTGATTTTTAAAACTTACTCTTGAGATTGGATGCACGGAGAACTAAAACAAATGGCTATTCTAAGTTTCTAACCCATACCAACATGAAATAATTTTGATCCATTTTGTATTGCACTCCCTCCGTCCCAAAAAAGAGTAATCAAATTGAACTTTTTTCAAATGAAAACTTGACATGGATTTATTTGTTTATCAAAAATTATAAAAACATGATAGTTTTATTTTATACCACTAAGTAAAAAAAATAAAAATGAAATATCGATTTCAAAAGTGATCGAATTGATTTTGAAAAGTCAAAAATGCCAACTTTTTTTCTTAGTTTGGGGGGAGGGAGTATTACTTAACCATCATTCAGTAACAAGTCCATAAACATAAAAAAAAAATTAAAAAAATTAAAAAAAAATAAATACAACATAATCAGCCCATAAACAAAATGCAACTGCAGGGGAACTAATTACTGCATGAAATACTAACAAAATTCGCAGAAAGGAAACAATTTGATAAGTTCAGATTGCAACGCTCCCACATTACAACCCAATATATAAAAACATAAATTAGGACTTAAAATAATGGATCGAAACGCAGTAATCAGAGATGCAAACAAAAACTGATCTAATCTAAAAGGAAATTAAACAAGAAACAAGAACTTACCCCTCTGAAAGACATAATAGCAAATGCGATCAACAAAACTAGAAGAGTAGAATTTTAGAGAGGGAATGAAAAGGTAGATTTCTGAATATATACTATAGCAGTGGTTGAATGTTATGGTGATGGGACTTTATTGGAGGAGTATTAAGGAGCGGAAAGGAGAGAATAAAAGGGAAAGACGACCAACCCGTCCACCACCAAGAAAAAGGAATGACCCACAATTTATTCTTTTTCAAAGATGATTCAATACATATTCTCCATTTTTTCAAAAAAATATATATATATATATATATATATTTTTTTTGGTCAATAAAATGACAATTTTTTTTTGGACATGTTTGGACACACCTCAATTTAATCACGAGCTCAAGGGTGCACCCGTGAGGGGTTGGCCTATACAATTGAGATTTGCGTGCTAGCTGTATTAAAAATCGAGTTGATAGCCTTCAACGCAACGAGATATTGAATACAATGACAATACCACGTCGTTGGTATTACCATTTAATTAAAATGCACAAATTGAACAACATTAGTGATGTGGAAAGTAACATCGTTGACGTATGGTCAATAACCTTGTTATATGAGCAAGTATGGGTCGCAAATTGGTTGTGCCGGGCTATTATCAACCTAATATAATAACAGCACGACACAATAAGCCCAAACACAAATACGACATGATAAGCTTAATTGACCAAGACCGAATACGTTATGATAAACACACGAAAAGCCCTGCACGACACGATAAACATAAGTGTTGGATTATTTAGGCAAGCCTGTTAGGGCCCCTTAAACCCAATAAAACACTATTTCTTACTATTTATGAAGTTCAATGAGTCATTTAAAGTATCATACATCTTATCAGACTAGCCCGAACACAGATGATCAGGTTTACCGGACTAGCTCGAACGCGGGCACGAACACAACACAATTTTAACGGGCCTTATCGAATCGGCCCAATAACAGCCCAAACCCTATAATTTCGTATCGTGTTCGTTTCGTGTCTCAAATTATCACCCCTATTAACAAGATTATTATTTTTCTTAGATTGTAATTGGTGATGATACTAATAACATGATATTCTTCTCAGCGATTTAGCAACTTGATTTTGTAATTTTGAGCTTTTTTTTTCTTTGGTCCATCAGCTTTCTCTTTATCTCACTTATCATTTCTTGTCATTGTAAAAGTAAAACTCAAAATTCAAAATTAAGTCACCAAGTCACATGTCAATTAACCCTTAATACTTTTCCTAAAAAAAACAAACTCAACTATCACTCAAATTAAACCGTAACCATAAATCTTTTTCGACTGGGATGTTTTTTCAATTTGGAGAGAGATTCGAATGTAAGGGAGGATCGTGTTGGTGGGTCTTTGGTGTGTGTATGTAGGTATTCTTTTCTGAAAGTGACGGACTTTTAACGCATCATGTTTCCGTTAAAGTCATTCCAACTTTAAACTCTTCCTCATTGTCTGTAAAGTCCTTCCAACTTTAAACTCCCCCTTCTATCAAGTTACCTTGGTTGTTAAAGTCAATCTAGGATAAAATACTAGTAGTTGAGTAGAAAAATGAATAAAGTAAAAGAGCAATTGTCTGGAAAGAAAACATCCCTATGCAAATAGTATTAAATCAAGAAAAGGAAAAAGGAAAAATAAAAGCTTCATTGACATTTCAAACTAAAAGAAAAGGACAGAAATTTAAAAAAGATCGTCTTATAAGTATTTTCTGTAAGACGAATCTTTTTGACCCGACCGACGGTGTGTTGGTGAGCTGAGCTGTGAAGAGTAGGGCTTCGTCTTACGAATTAAAAGCCGTAAGACAGTCTGACAGAAAACCTACTCAAAGAAAAAAATAGAAGAAAAAATTGGGTATAAATCATATAACTCTATGATAGATCACTAATGTTTTGTTTTAGTATTATTTTGTAATTTCAGGTTTAAAGGGCCAATCGTACAAATTTGGAAGACTTTGAAGCTTATTTGGAAGTTTAGGGGGATCTTTGTGCAAATTCTAAAAAGTTGAAGGAAAATCCAGAAAATCTATTACCCCATAATTAGGGCCGGCTTCTACCTCCTTATTTTGAGCAGTTTTTGCTGCTTTATTATTTTGTACCCCTTTTTCCTTGGTTATACATTAGTAGGTATAAATATATCTCTTTTAAGCTAGATTTGGGGATCCAGTTTTTAGAGTCGTCTTTGAGAAAAATAAAGAGAAGAAGATCGTGAAAATTCTTCCAAGATTGAAGTATTGTATTCATTACTTTTATCAATTTCAATCTTCTTTCTCGTATGCTTAATTTTATATATCTTTTGAATGCTATGGATTTTGTTCGTTTTATTATGAACTAAATTCATAAAGCTAGGTTTTAGGGTAGCCAATTCATGAATATTTAATATTGATTCGACTAAGGTTTCAAATTGAATTATAATTGTGTGAGTGTATTTTCTTGTTCTTAATGCTTTGAAAGATTGGCCACCTTTTAAGTGATTTAAATCATGTTGATGAGACCGAGAGGAGATTTCATGTGATGGACCGTAAGAATTTACACCGTGGATTTAAATTCATGCTAGAGATAGATGGGTTGATACAAGCAATTAGTTATAGATCGTATCGAAAGCTAAGAGGATTTCATAGACCCTAATGCTTTGTTTTCTTTCTAAATCTACCTAGAGATACGTAGGTTGTCAGTTAACAATAGAATTAATATTACTCGAGAGAGAATATTGATTAGATTAAGAAATTCCGTTGTCGCACAAAAATAATCAGTTGATACCCGAAGTCGTTGATTTATTACTTGGAAGTAAATTGGTGAACCAAGACCTAACTTTTTCTCTCATTGATATCTCTAAATTCTGTGATTTTTTACTTGCTTTCTTTAGTTACAAATCACATCTCAAGATAATTGTTCGTCAAGATTAAAGTGAAAAATAATTGATTTTGATATTTGTTGCCAATCCCTTGGGTCCGATAATCCGTAATTTACTTACACTTATTACTTGATCTAGTGCACTTGCTAGTATTCGGTTTTGACCACATCAAGTTTTTGGCGCCGTTGCCGGGGATTGCGTCTTAACAATTTTAGAATTAGTTATTTGTAACTTTAATTTAGATTTTATATTATTCGCTTGCGCTTGATCTTGTTTAGTGAGTGTTCTTGTAGTTAGCTACATGAAGTGATGGCTTGGAAGGATTACAAATGGGAGCCTCCAAGTGAGCCACCCTCTCTATCTTCGAATCCTACTAACGATGAGATTCTTCTATACAATACTTGGCTTCTTCAACAAGATCTAAGAACGCTTCAAGATAAACACCGTAAACGATATGGTCGCGTTCTTCTAAACTAGTTAGTTGCGTATGGGGAATTTGAATATCTCTTTCATCCAACGCTTCAAGAACTTCTTCAAGTTGATTACACCGAGGAAAACCCAATAGAAATTGAGCCTAGCAATGATCTCGTTCTCATTGTCGAGAATGAAATCTTGTATAATTTGGGTCAACCTCACTTGGAAGTGCCTCGATCTCATATTGATGTCATGGTGGAAGAATAAAGTATGGAAGCTTGCGAGCGTGAAGTGATCAATCAAGCTCTCAACCCTATGTTGAGTTCGCCCACCCTTGAAGAGTATATCAGTAAAGAGATGATGCAACCAAGCAAGCTTGAGGAGAAGGATTTTTTGGGCGCAAATGAAGATTCTAAGGAACCAAAGTCTCACTTCGACACTCCATCGAGCATTGAGGCTCATGTCTCTTATTTTTATCCATCGCCGGAGTACATTGACAAATATGTCCATTTAAGCGATTTGGGTGTGAAATTTCCTATTGTCGACGTGATCAAATGGCCTATTTCTCAAGAGTCGGCAACCAAGAGAGTTTTCAAGATTCATGGATTGCAATTAAAGCACTTTCTTGGAGGAGGATTCTATGGTGCATCAATGTGCGCGTTTCTCGATGAACCGGTACCTCCTTAGAAAAAATGGATAAAGAAGTCAATCTAACGACTACAACTTAGAACTACCTCTAACGCTTGTATTTATTTGTTTTGTTTTTGAGTCGCTCGTAAGAGTCTCCCTGAGTTTGTGGGTTTATAGGGGAGTATTAATAGTGTCACCCTCACAAAATGATTTTTTTTAATATTTTTTTATTCTGTATATTTTGATGTTATTAATGCTAATGTTTAATGGCTTTTGTAGTTGTTGTTGTTGTATTTTTGTTCCACAGGTAAAACAAGTTACTCGAAATCAAAAGAAAATCTATATAGCATGAATCAAGGAAACAACAGGCTGAAATGTCGGATATTAGAAATTAGAGGGGAACTGCTTGCAAAACTTCAAAATTTGGACAAAATTCGGAGGAGTAGGCAGAAAGTGTTGCGCTAAGAGCAAGTACAACGAGGATTATTTTGGGGAGTAAAATAGGTAGCTTTGTGTACAACAAGGATTATTTGGGTAGCAAAGAAGAGCCAAAAAAGAATCTCACCTTTTGGGTAGCAAAATAAGCTACCAGATTATTTGGGCTATTTGGGCCAAAGGCAGCACAAAACGACGTCGTTTTGAGCTCCTCTACATCAAAACGACGTCGTTTCATGAGGAAGGAAAAAAAAAAAAGCATCGCAAGCGTGTCTGGCGTGCCTGACGCACTGTCAGACACGTGTCAATCATCCTGTGGTTGGCGGAAAATACCCCCTCCTCTGTTTTTGGTGAATTTTGAGCCAAAAAAAAAATGTTTTTTTTTTGAATTAAAGTACACATTTTGGGTTATAAATAGAGACTTGGATTATTTCATTTGGATACCAAATCCAATTTCTACGAATTTTTGAAGTTTTATAGTTTGTTTTCCACGGCATCAGCTCATTCCCAGCATCAAATGTGAAAGCCTTCCTTCTTTCTCCCAGGTCAAAAGATACGTATATCATTTATTAGTTAAATACTTTAATTACTATTATTATTATTATTATTTAGATATTAATATCATCTATTGTTATTATTTCCATTGTTATTGTTATTACATCATTTATTAGTACTATTGTTGCATTATTATTGTTATTTATTAAAAAAAGTATTATTGTTATTATTATTAGTAGTAGTAATTAATTATTATTATTGTCATTTTAATGGCTTCACGATTTTTCTCTCGTAATAAGAACAAAAATCAAGATAATTCCCATCCACTTACGCCAAGCCAACCTTCTACCCGTCAAATTCCTGAACCGACGTAGTAACCCAAGCATCAACTTACCATATGCCTGATTTGCAAAATCAACCTCCACTGCAACAATTCCAAAATTTTCCAAATGTTGGGGGAATTCCGAATTTTCAAAACCCGCAACAATTTCATAATTTTCCAATATTTCCCCCTACCTCATTTCCTAACATGCCGCAACAATCCTTTCAATGGAACACTCCTTCACCCTTTTTCAACACAGCAATCACAGTTCAATCCGGGGTATTTTCCTATAGGATTGATGGGTAGTTCTTCGTCTGACTATGTTCCGTGTAGTCCTCAACCTTCGGATTTGCCTCATTTTTCAACACAACCCGAACAAAATAATGATGAAGAGGTAGATGTTGAAGATGACTTGGTTGATGAATCCACTCCTCAAAGTGAAAAAACAACAACAAGAGCTAAGTGGTCCATAAATGAGACCACGAATTTGTGTATATCATGGGAGAATGTCACTAGCGACAATTACGTCAGTACAACCCAAACCTTCACAGCAATTTTGGCAAAAAAAGACTGATTGTTACAACGAGCATCGTGGTGAGGGCAATTCACGAAATTTGTGCCAATGTAAGAATCATTTCTCTAAAGTGTCGAGGGCAGCGGCGAAATTCTCTGGAGCTTACAACCATGCATTGGCGACCAAACAAAGTGGGTGGAATGATACGGATGTTATTAACAAGGCACATAGTATTTATCAAGGTGACGAGGGAAAACGTTTCACCTTAATGGAAGCTTGGGGAGTCCTTCGAAAGATACCCAAGTGGTGGGCTCAAAATGTTGAAAGCGGGAATCAAAATTCTGAAAGTAGTGGGTCAAAGAGAAGCCATTTAAATGAAGCTGGAAATTTTACAAACTCTTCGTCTAATATCGAAACACCTACAAGCACATATCCGACTCGACCTCCTGGCAAGAAAGCCACGAAAAAAATGGGAAACGTGCAATTAAAGAGGAGCTAAGTAAAGTAACTCGTATGGAGTCAGAGCTTAATGAGAAGCTTGACCGATATATGAATTTTGCACAAATGAGGCTAGAGGAGGATAGAAAAAATCGATTGTCCAGACAATGGGAGTGTTTGATGAGGAAGGAAAACAAATCAGCTGAAGAAGAAGAAGATTGCACGAGGTTGTACCGTGAACTATTTAAATAGAGAATGTTGTAATTTATCTTTAATTGTGTAATTTGTCTTTAATTTGTTTTTAATTTTTTAATGAATTTCCAATGTGTTTCATGATTTCATTTGTTTTAAATTTGTACCGTGAATTATTGTACCGTGGGAATCTCCTTTATATGTGACAAAGACAATTCAATGCTATTGTCATTATAAAAAATATAAAAAAACTGTGGGAATCTCCTTTATATGTGATTGAGACAATTCAATACTATTGTCATTATAAAAAAAATACAAAAACAGTGGGAATCTCTTTTATATGTGATTGAGACAATTCAATGCTATTGTCATTATTAAAAAAAATACAAAAACAGTGGGAATCTCCTTGGCATGTGACTGAGATAAGTAGTCCTAAGCCTATAAATGAAGAAGATGTTTCATCCAATCCATCATAACACTTCAATCCATTCTAATTACAATCATGTTTTCAAGTTCTAGTCTCAATTCTCAAACCCACAATGAAAATGAAGAAGATATCAACGATCACATCGACATAGATAGGGAAATGCAAAGAATGGTAGAAGAATATATGGTCGACGTCTCGGGTCGTAGCCGTCGCAAGCATCAAATAATGAGAGAACTACTTAGATCTCAACAAGTAGAAAGAGGAGTTCGTCAATGTACCTACATAGACAGAAATCGTGTTGATGGCCATCAACGCCTATATTCAGACTACTTTGCGGAGAATCCAACATACACCGACCAACAATTTCGCACATGATTTCGGATGCGAAGACATGTCTTCCTCCGAATAGTGGAAGCCCTTGGTGCTCATACTCCATATTTTCAACAACGATATGAAGGTAGTTGGAAACCTGGTTTATCACCACTAGAAAAGTGCACGGTTGCTATAAGAATGCTTGCTTACGGAATGTCTGGTGATGCTTGTGATGACTATGTCCGTATTGGAAAAACAACAGTAATTGAATGCGTGAAGAAATTCACAGAATGTGTGGTTAATGTTTTTGGAGACCAATACTTAAGAAGGCCAACAGAGGAAGACCTCCAACGCTTGCTTCATGTTGGGGAGACACGTGGTTTTCCTAGTATGTTAGGTAGTATAGATTGCATGCATTGGGAATTGAAGAATTGCCCTGTGTCTTAGCAAGGTCAGCACGCTCGAGGGGATGGAAAGGCGACCATTGTTCTGGAAGCAGTCGCTTCCTATGATTTGTGGATATGGCATGCATTCTTTAGTACTCTAGGTACTTGTAATGATATAAATGTCCTTGATCGATCTCCAGTTTTTAACAATATTTATAATGGCGTAGCTCCGGCAGCAGCGTTTACGGTTAACGGTAATCAGTATAACTTGGGCTACTATTTAACTGATGGTATATATCCTCCATGGGCTACATTCATCCAATCCATTCGATCGCCGCAAAGTAAAAAACATAAGCTCTTTGCTCAACATCAAGAGGCAGCAAGAAAGGATGTTGAGCGTGCGTTTGGGGTATGGCAGACATGATTTGCAATTATACGAGCCCCAGCACTTATGTGGGAGGTAACTAGTTTGGGAAAAATTATGATGGCTTGTATCATATTACATAATATGATCGTCGAAGATGAACGAGATACTTACGGTCGTGTGCCAAATGTTTCCGACTATGATCAGACTGACATTACAAATGGTAGCTTAGCATGACAATATTTTAACGAGCGAATTCCGGAGAACGAGAGGTATCTTCAAAGAAGGTGTGTCGTTCGAGATAGGAAAACACATCGCCGTCTGGTAAATGATTTGATTGAAAATATTTGGAGCCTTTTTGGTAACTAGTATGTTGGTGTTTGAGTAATCCTTGCTTTTATTATTGTTATATTTTTCATTTATACTTGTTGTATTGTTTTCGAATTTTATGTCTTAATCGTTGTTGTATTATTTTAGTAGTTTTATTATTTGAATTATTGGATTATTGTTTAAATTAGTTTCTCTTCAATTAATTAAAATTATAAAAGTAATAGTTAAATTATAAAAATAATAGTTATATAATTAAACAGCAAATACAAAAAAATGAATTAAAAAAATTAATTCGGAATTTTTTTATTTATAATTTAATATAATTTTGAAAATATTAATTTAACAAAAATCGAATTCTAATTGCAGAAACAAAATTATTGATTTATATAATTAAAATATAAATATATTTAATTATAGAGATAAAGATGGTGGGATATGTAAAAATTATTGGAGTTTGTGCATTATTGGAAGAGCTATTTTGCTTGGATAGCTTCATGGAATGCTTAAGGGTGTTTTGAAAACAAAAAAAATGCACTTTTTCCTTAACAAAAAAAAATCCTTGTTGAACTTGCTCGAAAACTCAGTCTTAGCGCCTGGGTATTCCCCCGCCCCCAAAAAAAAAAAAAAAAAAAAAGACCTATTCGATAACCCCCACACTCCTCTTCCCCGCCACCCCCCTTTTCTCTCTCTCAACACAGGCGCAAGCATCAACCCCAGTTCAACCAGCGGCGGCCTCACAGTGAATCATCAGCAGCAGCTCCATCTCCGGTGCCTCTTCAACGCCGGCGACCTCTCCAACTTCCAATCCCCCCATCTCTCAAAGTCAACGCAGCAGCTCCCTAGCCCGTCACTCCCACACACCGCCGTCACAGCAGCATCATCACCTTCGTTCAATCCAAGGCTCCTCCGCCGCCGTCTCCCATTGCTCCGGTTGCTCACCGCCAGCCCCCTCCGTCTCCTCCGTTCATCCTCTCCAATTTCCAAAACACTCTTCTGCAAATTGAAATTGCAACCCCTAGGGTTCGCAATTTGAGGGTAATCTCTTTCAAAACACTATGCCCCCCTTCAATTCAGTTTACCCTTGAAATACAGTGCATTCTTTTGGTAATTATTGGTGAGTTTCTGAATTGTTGAGTTCAAATTTGGAGAATGTCGGTTGATATTGCTTGATTAGAATTGCTTTAAGGAATTGGGTATCATTGTGCTTGAATTTAATTGTTGGGTGGAGATTTGATGCTCCCTGGTGATGTTCATTCCTTTCCGGCTGGAAAAAAAAAAATGTTCCCTTCTATTCTGTATTGAATTCACATTGGGACAATGTGAAATTTAAGTTTGGGGGTGGGAATTTGGGCAAATTGTTTCTATGCTTGAGAGTAGCAGGATTTTGCCTGTGTATCTTGTTTCTTTTCTTATACTTTAAAAATAAATAAATAAAAATTCAAAGTTTCAATTTTTTTTTTTTTAAAGTATAAGAAAAGAAACAAGATACACAGGCAAAATCCTGCTACTCTCAAGCATAGAAACAATTTGCCCAAATTCCCACCCCCAAACTTAAATTTCACATTGTCCCAATGTGAATTCATACACCCCTTGAAGTAGTTTACCAGCTGGTTACGACTTGTTGAACATTGACACTTATCACAATATTGATTTACAGTAACGGGTTCACAAGTATCGATTACTGCCTTTAATCAATTACTGATTTATACCTAATTGTCACTAAATTAGGTAAACACATAACTAACTGACTCGCAATTACATATTAAACACGTTATCGCATTTGACTTATTTCGGTAGAGGTACTTCTACCCAATATAACATTTAATAATCGTAGGAATTAATCCCATGTTTCCAACATAGTCAAACTATATCAATGATAGACTCCGTGGAGTCAAATCATGGGGATCTCTCACGTCGGTATTTTAGCTCGTGTTTGTTAGTAAGTCAATTTAACTATCTCATTAACCTCCTTAAACAAGTAGAACAATTATTTAAATAATCCAAGCTAATTAAAATTATACATGCATGAAACATATGATATTTCATCACAAGTAACTAGTTTACTAGCATAGATCATTCTAAAATTAAAATGATTTTATATTACGAGCTAAAAAGTAACTAATGACACAAAATCACCGATTAAAACGCGAAATTTGCCGAATATATTGATCTATTAGCTAAGCACGTTGATCCTACGGTATCCGTTTGTTAAAAGCTCGAAATAACGATAACCAAATTGATCACGTACCGAAAAAATAACTCACGGCCTTGAAACGGGAGGAAAAAGAGAGTGACGGGTTGTTTGTGTGTGTTTAAGGTGTTTGTGTGTATGTGTTTTCTCTTTGCTGAAAGTCTCAACTATTTAATTCAAGCCCAAGGTCAACCGGTCAAAGAAGTTGGCTAAACACACCTAATTGGACAAACAATGACGGTTTGATAAATGTGATGTTTAATTAACAATTTAATATTAATTAACTTTCTTTATTCTTAATTATTTACTATTAAACTTAACTGGATCTAATTATATTTTATTAATATTAATCATAATTAATTAATAAATTTAAAAATATTAAAATAAAGCATATAGACACATAAAATGTCATGACATACAAATAACGTGCAAATAATACGAGTACGAAACTCTCGTTGTGTTACAACAACTCTTATTGTATTAAGGCAAATGACCAAGAGCTGACATTTGGGTTCTTTCTACATGGATTGCTTTAAATAAGAAACTTTGACAGGAGTTATGAAGCCATTGTCTGTAAAATCAGAAGTAAGATTATACGCGACAAAAAAAAAGGGTCAGTGTGGTTTGTCAATAGACAATTTGGTGTTCGAGAAGAGACAATTTTATTAAGGTAATACTATTTCATTACGAAAATGCTAAGGATCCCCCAACTTTTTTGAAAAGTAGAAAATTGTGTTTTCATGCCAATCTGTTAGTCAGTCTCCCCACAGTTAAGTAATGCATGTGTAACCAATCACTTTCTTGAGGATACTTATCTTACTCACTCATTTCATTATGAGATAAAGAAAAGTTTGCTTTGGTAGTATATCACCCTTAATTTTATTGATTAAGAAGAGATGTGGTCCATGTGGAACAATATAAAATCACATATGATTTGATTCGATTCGGTTCAACTTAGCTCAGCAGGTCGAACCGTGCATCGAACCAAACCGCTCAATTTTTTAAAAACTCAAACTGAACTAAACTATATTAGCCAGAAAATTGAACCAAACCACTCAGTTCGGCTCAGTTTGGTGACTTGACTGCTCTGATTGACAACCTAACATCGGTTTTGATCTGGATTTGCATCTTCATGGATCTTGGACTGAAATGGTTTAGTGAATGGAAGAAACCTAAGACGATATTGCATAGTTGGATGGAGACCAAGAGTCCGTTTGGTCGTACATTTTCGCCAAAACACAGAGATATAATGTAGCTTATTTGCAAAAATTGTGTTTCAATGCTTTGTAGTGTTCTAAAACGCGTCGCCTAGGTGTTGGGCACCGGCACCACGCCACGATCAATGCCAAATCGAATAAAAAGTCGTCGGAGAAGATAATCTTCGACTAGGCGCCCTAGTCGCCGACTAATTGGACAAAAAGTCGCTGGAGAAGAGAGAGTAAGAGTAGAGAGAAAGAGAGATCGATAAAGAAAGACCAAGAACGAGAGAAAGACAAAGCGAGAGAGTGGCAGGCCGTCGAGATCCCGTCGTCTGTGACAGTGAGTGAGTGAGTGGCGTGAATTTGTGAGAGAATGAGAAAGCGAGGCGGCTGTACATTTAGTTTTAGGGTTTTTATTTTTCAAAATTACAATCTCTCCCCTCAATTTATTAAAGTATTTTCCCTCCCCACTCAAGTTATTAAAGTATTTCCCCTCATCCCTCAAGTTATTAAAGTATTTCCCTTCTCCCCTCCACTTTAAAATGATAGTAACTTTGATTTTAACTTTTAACTTTTAATCTTGTAATGTGAATATAAATATATGATCATTATTTTTAGTTTATTTAGTCATATTTAGTTATTTACTATTGTTGCAGCATGTTTGGTATGAACCTATGGTGTAATTATGCCTCAATTTTTAGGCCCCGACTAGGCTCCTAGGCGCTAGGCTCTGCTATGGCGCCTAGCGCCCGCCTATCAACTTTTAGAACACTGATGCTATGACAAAAAAAGCTGCGTTTTAAAACGCTGGAATTCTCAGCTTTTTCCCAAAATGCAGGTTTTAAAACGCTGCTACGAATTTTTTTTTTATGTTTTGAAATGATATCTCAAACGCATTTATAAGAAAAAAGCTGCATTTTAAAAATACTGCATTTTGAAAATGGTACACCAAACAGGCTCTAAGACAACGGGGTGGAAAATTTAGAGAAGAGATCTAGATGGAGGCAGCAACCATTTTTGGTCTCAATGGAGGGCAATGAAAGGTGAGGTTGAACACTAGGGATGATAACTTCTGGAGTCTCTCTCTACAGCTTTTAAGCAAATAAACATATGACACATATTTGTTGCATTTGCTTTTATAGTGTCCTAATTTCTTAGCATATACAAAAAATTCTAAATTTCATTATTGGTTAATACTCCTAGTCCTATATCAATATCGAAATCTGGTACGAAAAATCCTATAATACAAAGTACTAAATGAAACATCTCAAAAGTGCTAAGGTTAGAATTATTATATTGCCCTTGTGGTGGCCGACCATTGTAGGCAAATTTTAAATTTTTTCCTTTTTTTTAAACAATATATCTACTTTTATATGAAAAAAAGAATAAATAAAAATTGAAATTTCAAAGAAACGAAACGAAAACATACCTTCTCTCGGTTGAAAAACAAAAGATTGAAAGAGAGAAGAAGTTTTGAGAGAGAATTTGAGTTGATTGTTAGTGAAAATGAATGCTATGGAGTAGTTTTCTATTTTTAAAGGTCAATAGGCAAAATGGTAATTTTACAATATTAAGTAAGGGCAAGAACATATTTTTGCATCTCAAAAGTGTTACGTTGTTGTTGAGCACTTTTGAGGTGCCCCGTTTAACACATCTCATTTAAATATTATTATTAATTATTATACTAAAAAATATTATTATTTAATATTATTTGAAATTATACTTATTAATATATTATACATAGATTATTTATATATAATGAATGCTCTCTATGCTTTTTGTGTGATTTAGGATTAAATGGGAAAAAAAAAAGAGTTGTTATTTACACCCAAACAATTGATAAGTACACCCCATGTCATATATTACTAAAATATCATTATAAATTTTGACTTAAATACCCTTATTTGTTCAGTAAAAGTGCCGAACAACTATAGTGTTGTTTGGGAAGGGTGTCGAACACCACTATGGGTGTTCGGTAAGGGTGCCGAACAACTATAGTGTTGTTCGGGGAGGGTACCGAACACTACTGTGGGTGTTCAGTAAGGGTGCCGAACAACTTAAAAAAAAAAAAAAACTCAACAGACTCTGTGATGGAGGCGGGTTTGATTGGTGTGGGTGGGAGGGAAGGAGGAGGAAGAGGGAGAAGGAGGCAGGCTGTACTGGTGGTGATGGTTGGGGGAGGGAGGGGGAAGGAAAGGAGGGAGGAAGAGGGTGGGCTTGACTAGTGTGGGTGCCAGGGGGAAGGAGGAGGATGGAAGAGGAGGAAGGAGGGAGGAGGAGGGGGAGGCGGGAAAGGAGGGAGGAAGGGGGTGGGCTTGACAGAGGAAGGGGGTGAGTTGGGTGGGAGGAAGAAAGAGGTTGGGGGTGTACTGGCACTGGAAAGGGGGAGAGGAAGAAGGAGGGTGTGGTGTACTCAGTAGCTGGATTAATATTGGAAAAAATATTGTAAGTGTATAATAGAAAATTTAGGGAGGTGTACTTAGCTTTTTGAGTGGTGAAAAATATTGGGGTGATGTGTACTAGGTAATGGGGTGTACCCAGCAAATTATTGGATGCGAATAGCAACTCTCAAAAAGAAATAGAGACTTGAGAGTGACACAAAGGTCAAAAAGAAGGGAAGTCTCAAATGACCATTTTACCCTCAAACAAAGAGCAAAAAGTTACACACCTTGACCGGGGTGGTTAGGGTGGTGACACAGACGATTTCAAACCTTAAGGGGGAGTTGGAATGTGTGGCCAATCCTCAAGGGTGGACAATGGAATAAACCCGTTAAATAACTAGACCTAGAGTTCGTTAATTTGGTAAAAAGTCTAACGGTTCAATCCTCCCCTAAATTCTTGAATCTTTTTCCGTGCCCTAATTCTCTTACATCAATTAGCAAATTCCGATTTGACTTCCGATTCAAATTAAAAGCTACTTCAATTAAAAACTCCTAACTGGGTTTCAATTCAAAATCATAGTTGGAGTTACCTGGGTCTCTCTATCGAGAATTTGGCGCATACATGGAGTCCCAAGGTAACACTTGAAAACCCTAATTTTATTTTTTCTGAATTTTATGCTTATTTCGTAATATAAGTTAAAATTATAAAATTTTACAGGGCAAAAAACGTCAAATAATCCTAAAGCCATGCTTACATCACTTATGAGTAAGAAGCAAAAGCTTCAAGAAGAGCTTCGTACCATTGAAAAGCAGGTAGACATATATCCATATACATATATATACATATATATATATATACATGTACAGATATACATGTATATACATATACATGTATATACATATATATATATATATACATATATATATATATATATATATATATATATATATATATATGTACGCCTAAACCTGAAAAGGAAGCTCCACTCAGGAACCTGAAGGCTATTAGCCGAACTATATACATATATATACATATATATACATATACATATATATACATATATATACATATACATATATATACATATATATACATATATATACATACATATATACATATATATATACATATACATATATACATACATATACATATATATATATATACATATACATACATATATACAGATATATACATACATACATACATACATACAGATATATACATATATATACATATATACAGATATACATATATACAGATATATACATATATCTACATATATACATATATATACATACATATATACATATATATACATATATATACATACATACATACACATACATACATACATACATACATACATACATACATACATACATACATACACATACATATATATATATATATATATATATATATACACATATATGTGTGTGTGTGTGTGTGTGTGTGTATTGTGTGATGATTTTTCAAGTATGGAGTTGATTTTTTAAAGTTCTAGGTTGTTTACAAGTACTGCTCCCCCAACCCTAAATGAGTGTTCTTTTTTAGCTTTATACGGAAATTATCGTAGTTGACTTTTGAGCAAATTTAGTGGCACATATACATAAGTACCCTTAGGTGTCTACATAATACCATTGCAAGTGTGTTGGCTAAGGTGAATTTATACTCCAATTAGAAGGATGACACTCATATAGGGACCATTCTTTTTTATTTAGGGACGGAGGGGGTAATATATATTGTATTAACAAAAAGAGAGCGAATTGTACTTTCTTGCTGTGAGCTCAGTTTGGAAAATTTGAATTGATTATTATAGGTATATGAGTTAGAGACAAGCTACTTGCAAGAATCGAGCAATTTTGGGAACATTTGGAAAGGTTTTGAAGGTTTCCTTTCTTCATCAAAAAACTCAACGAAGTAAGTTTTTCAATCTCTAATCTCCTTAGGGGAGCTTTATCTTTCTATTTCTCTTTGGTTTTGTTCTTAGTGTTGGTATGTACTGTTGGAGCTCTGCTCAATTTCAGGTAGAGTTTGAAGTTGCAAAAAGATGATAATAACTGCTTTAATTTCTCTTAAATGCTAAAGATTGTAGCTTTCAGAATCAGAAAATTTTGTGGATTGATTGATTGCATTTTCAGTCCAATAGGGTAGATGGGCTAGTTAAATGTATATTTGTTTTAGACTAAACAGTTTTTTTATGGTAGGGAAAGTGACTGACACTCATTCTTATAGATACTGCACGGACTAACCATTTATACTATTTGGATCAGCAGATTATTTGTAAAAGGGTGCTCTAGTAATGTGATATCCTTGTGGGTAAAAGTTTTGAGAATTGAAACGTTAATTTCACTCTTTAGAAATCGCCTTCCATTATCTAGTTCCGTTTCCCCTGCATATTCTTGTTCTACTATTGTTTACATTTTTCTGTGTGCTAGTTCTTACTTCCTCTTTAGTTTTATGAACTGAGTAGTTTTGAGGTGTCGTTGGCTGTCATAGGTTCAAAGAGTGATGTGTTACAGTCGAATAAGTGCTATAAAAGGAGAAAATTCATGTTTCAGTATCTTAGTATCTTTAATGGAAAGGTCATTGGACAGCTTTTCTAACATCAGTACTAACAGATGTCCCCGGAGCATATCTTGCCTTGCTATTTCTGTTTTCTTTCCTTCTGCCTCTATTTTTCTTTTCTTTATTTCAACATTAGAATTTATCCGAAACTTTTCCATAGCTAATTTTGCTTTATGTTCTTTCTCTATTCTTGATACTTTCCCCTTTTAGAGGCAGCCATGAAAGATTTGGTCAAAAGACACTGGATATTTACTTCTTTGACGTATAACAGAGAACTCTGTTTAATTAAATTTGTTCGTGAAAGAGTTAGAATTATTTCAGTTGATTAGTTCCTAAAAGTTTGGTTGCCTAGGCAAGGGATTTTTAACTAGTCCATGCCTTGTGAAGAAAATTTAAAGCTAACAACAGCATGGAATTATTTTTGTTAGTGGTAGAGACTATATAGCTTATTCTCTGCTTGACATATGGTCCTATAATTTAGTAACTCATTTCATATTCAGCTTGACTATAACAAACCTTAGCTCCTAAGGCCTAACGCTTGATTCTATGTGAATTCTTCTTCTTCAGCTGAACAATTACCGTTCATTTGAGATCATGCTGTTCATGATGTCCTATTGTCCTTGACCCACATTCTCTTTGCACTTTTTCTTCTTTGCTACTTTTTACGCATTTATTCATATGTGCTGCATTTGAGAAAAAAAGATCTTTGAATGACTCTTCTCATTGAATCTATGGTCATTGCCACTTTAAACTTTCTCTGGTGATTCATTTTAAAGTCTTTCCTCAAAACAATTTAATTGAAAGTATAATCACATTTTCTTTTCCCTTTTTCAAGATATAGGACGCTCTATTGTCCTTAGCATTGTTGCCACTAAGTGTATCATGTAATAGTACCATCAACTTAACATTTTCCTATGTTTGGTCGTTATGATCACAAATTTATAGGTCAGAGGATCCTTTAATCTTGTTGTATGATATCCCGTACATTTGCCTCAAAATCATCCTCCATGGGTTTAAAAGTTGTTCTACTTTATCTATAGTCATCAAGGGTCAGTATGTTTTCATTCCAACTTGTTTTCCAATTTTACATTCCATATACTCTATCTTAGATCGTCTTGACCTAGGACATCTGGGTTCTAGACTCTCTCAATTCTGAACTCCTCCAAGTAAAAAATTTAGATTTCATCAGACATTCCATGTATACACAAAGTTCTGGTTAATTGTTGCTTATGGTGTCTGGTTCTAAATAAATATATTGGTCGTTAACAATTTGATGGCCAAACAAGAACATTATTACCTTCTAATGTCTTGATCTTAGAAGATTACTAGATGCAAGTGAAGTGATATACTTGTAGTGCAACGGAGGTTGATATAACAAAATGTTGGGCCATGAGGAGGTAATAGATTATTAAGCCATATTTCTTATATCAATTCTAAGAGATGCTGAGGAGGTTGAGTCTTTAGTCGGCTGTGGTGCTATTTAGGTTAAAGATGTGTATATATGCGCATCAGCTTGTATTGGTAAGCACTTGATCCTCACATTGATATTAGAGCTCGCAAGTGATTTGTAGGAGATTGTTGGAACTTTGCTCAGAGGTGCAAGCATCTGGCTTGGGGCGTAGGTCATAGGTCAGGGGCCAAGTTAGCCTAGCCTAGGAGGGTCAGGTCAGCTTAGGCCATATGGGCCTAGTTTATGCAGGTCAAGAGTTGAGTCAGAAGTCGAATGTTGGCATTTTTCGGCTGAAAATGTGTATAAGTAGTGATACATAGTTGACTCTAACACTGCTTATAGTCCAGAGTCCAATGGCACTGATCCTTTTTTGACCAATTTTTATTGAGTTTTACATAGAAGCTTGGCATGGAAGTCTTCTAATTTTTTGCTATGATTATCATTTACGCATTGTTGCCTTTTTTAGGAGTTCAGAGAAAATAGGGATTGTTGGAAGATGCAGTAACTTGCATAAGCTGATCTATTATGATGTATGAAAAGCTGACAAAGTACTCCAGACGAGCATTCTTGTTAAAATAAGTTGGGGAAGGAGGGAATGTACTGCCTTAGTGGAGGGAACACCTATTGAGAGTGAAACAAGAAAATGTGAGTGAATTGTCTGAAATAGAGTCAAAAGAGGCTGACGTTGGCTAAATAATGGATTGAAATTCACAATGAAACATTGTTGTAAGATCTCATGATAAATTTGTTAGAGTTTAATGTGTAAATAATTGCTGCAGTCTTAATCGTTCTTTCAAATGTGCAGTGGACTGGCAATTGTTCAGCAATTTCATCAAATTTATGAATGCTCTGTTGGTTATTTTTAGATAAAGAAGATATAAGATTAGTGAATAAATGCCGAATACTGTTTGGGGGAGAATCAGTCGCTTTTTATCTTTATTTTGTTTGCTTAGAGTCACTTATTGCTGCAAGAATGAGTTTTCGTAGTGCATCGTTGGTGACACTTGTTCTTATTGATGCAGCCTAAAGAGATCCAGAAAGTTTCAGCTTGAAGACAGGCTCTTTTCACTGTCCTCAGTCACCTCACCAGCAGTATGTACTAGACCCTGTTTCATTTTTGAATAGCAGAACATCTCATTTGCATCCTCTGTTAGACAATTTACTTGTAAATAACTGTGTGATTTTGTGACAGCATAATTTGCTTCTTTGACTTAGATTTTGTCTTCTTGTTCCGCATGGCCTGCTCAAGTTTCTCAAATTGCTATTTTGGCTATCCAACTTCGACTTCAGCTTTAAGATTCTCTCTTGGTTTGGTAAATAACCCTTTTCTCCCATGTATAAAGGCATAGGCATTTTGGTTTCCAGCCAGTTCCATATTTAATTCTCAATGCAAGGTTGGTCGACAACGGTCTTGTGAGGTGGTACTCCTTGTGAATTTCTGGGAGGGCAAGGGGAGAGATTAGTGAAGCTGACAGCAATCACCTGCTTCAAGATCACTAGCGCTTACTGTGAGGGCGAGAGGCTAAATCAAATGAATTTTACTCTATATCGTATATTTATGCAAGTTTCCATTGAGTAGGAAACTAGGTCGGGAGGCTGTTATTGCTCTTTCATACCTCTCTGCTACTCTGCTTCACAGTCAGTACCCAGTGGACGTTTGATGACTAACTCTGAAGTTAGCTGACATCTTTCTATGCATTTAACTTGATAATGCTGAAATCTGTGTTTCCTTAACTTAGTTGCACTCTGGATAAGAGTTGAGACATATGGTTAACTAGTTCTGAACACGGTACATTAGACATTCCAAAATGCTACACAGTTTGCAAGTTATCTATCCTACTGGTTACTTATTGCAGAAAAAAAATCATTTTCAGCAATGTGAAATAAAGAATCCATATGCTGCTGTATTGTGTGTGCCACTAAAGATGGAAAATAGAACTCATTTAGGTCACTAAATTTAGGCAGTCAGAATGGAAGAGTAACATTTTTAGGACTGTCCGTGCCATAGTGTTGTTTGGCGTTTCACTTCCTTCCTTTTACTGCTGCTATATATTTCTATTCTCCATAATGAGGATTTTTTTTTCTTACTAATGATCTTTACGTTCTAGTCATTTTGAATCATTAATATTTTTATCAATAATAATAATTTACCAGAAATTGACCTGAATACTGAAAGGATACTGAAAGGATATTTTCTCACGTATGAATGTGGAACTATTTGTTTACATCTTTATTGCCAGTTTACTCATGTTCTGTTTTGTACCCGTTCAGGCAGAAGAACTAGGAGTTGGACGAGATGGTATATGCGATACTTTTGTTTTTAGGAAGGTCTAAAATTCCAGTTTCTTTCATCTGATGTCGACTGACCCTCTCTCTCCTGTGTGTTTATTATAGATGGAAGATCAGAGTTAGGTCCAGGTCGACCTAAAGGGGGAGGCTTAACCATCAATGGGCAGTAAGTGCACTAATGCTTCGAGTCTTTCTGCGAATTTAGTTGGTTTGGTCGATGGGACACAAATATTGAGCATTGTTAGGTTTCCCTGTAGCCACCCATTTTGATTTCATCCATAAATGTCTTAAATCACATAATTATGGTTGGAAAAATACATCTTGTATACATACATACATAATGTACGTTATTTTGCTAGGGGAAAACCGAAAAAAGGGCGAACAGGACCAAGAGACGGACGAAAAATCAGGATGTCAAGCGATCTGGATCTTGATGATGACGATGATCCTGACATGAGATAGTTACCCTCCTTTCCAATTTGTAGTGTAAATTGTGTAATCCTCAGATGTAACAGTGCTTCTTATCATCAACTGTGAGAAGTCATTCTTTGTTTATTTGCTATTTTGGACTCGTACATGAGCTTAGCTCCAACCATCTACCATCTATGTTCTCTCTGTATGTTTCTTATTTTAGTTTGGCCAGAACTAGAAACTCAATATCGATATCAGTTTCTCTGTTCAATTTGTTCAAATCATTTGTGCAATTGGGCTTCTTGGAAACAGAGATCAGATTATATTTTTCGATGTTATCTTTGTTTTAAGTTAATGGAATTTCAATCGTTGATACAATATTTAAAATGCTATTAATAACAATTTTTTGAATTTCGAAACAATAAGTAAATATTTATAAATTTTTAAAATTTAATCAAGTTGAACGGGAGTGTTTTTTTTTTTAAAGTAAGACTATTTTTTGAATGGAGGGAGGGAGTAATATATGAAAGTGATCTTTTGAAGATGCTCCTGCTCCATGGAAATTCTTTCTATTATTTTACGTCAAAAGACTTGAAACAAATGGAGCTTTTGTTTCATTCAGAGTAGGGCTAAGAGCCCGTTTGGTATAGCGTTTATAAAACGCAGCGTTTTAAAAACACAGCGTTTTAAAAAATGCAGTGTTTTAAAAATGGAGTTCTTTCCTTATAAATACGTTTGGGATATCACTTCAATACGCAGCTTTTTTTTCCTATGAGCGTTTTAAAACCTGCGTTTTGGGAAAAAGCTGGGAATTCTAGCGTTTTAAAACGAAACTGCGTTTTGAAAACGCTGCGTTTTCTGCCGCAGTATTGAAACACACTTTTTGCAAATAAGCTGCATTTTGGCCAAAATGCTCGACCAAACGGCTCTAAATAGCGAATAGAGCGACTTGAGTTTGATTTGTGATGGTTTGACGAAAAGATCGTTTGAGATTACTTTGTGAGATAATTAAACTAATCTCAAACAAAATTTGAAGCTTATTGACAATTAAGATCAACCCATTAAGCTTACTTTGTGAGATAATTAAACTAATCTCAAACAAAATTTGAAGCTTATTGACAATTAAGATCAACCCATTAAGCGTAAAATTTAATTTTTCTTTGGGAATATCAAGCTACTCGAGCTCGATTTAAAAAACGCTTATCTGAGATTGGTTCGAGATGAGATCGAAAAAACGCTTGTCTGAGAATTGGTTCGATGTTCGATAATAAAACAAGTCAAGCTTGAACATCCTTTAAATTTTGCTTAAATTATCCAACAAGCTTGAACATTCAAGTGCTCGACTCAACTCGTTTTTACCCCCAAAATTCCAGATACCAGTTTTTGGTTTTTTTCCAGAGTGCCAGTTTTTGGATTGGGCTTGTGCTTGGTTTTAACCAAGGAAAAATTGCGGGCAAGTCCTCTTTTTGAGATTTTCAATCGCTTTAGTATTTTATTTTTGTTTCCAATCGCTAAAATTTATTTAAAGTGATAAATTGATTATTTGTTTCAAAACTACCCCCGTAATAATATATGATGTTTTAGTTTGCGTCTTTCTCTTCCATTGCGATTTCTTACCAAAATTTTCATCCATATTACATTCGAAAGTTTCTGCTTATTCGATTTCGTTTTTTGAGTTTCTTCAAGATGATATAATCGTCTTCACTGTGAAATCAAAATCAATTGATTCAAAGAAAACTGCTGCATTTAGTAGATTTCCATCCATTGATTTCTTTCAAACTACCCTGTATTTTGTAGATTTTTTCAAACTGCTTATCAAAATCAAAATTTTCATTCATTGATTTTATTTGTATTAAGAACCAGAATAGTAATCCCTTTTGTATTTAATAAGAGAATACATTCAGTTTAGTTGTGTGCATCGGAATAAAAGTTGTGCATTCAACTTATTAGTTTGTTTGTGTAGTGTGAAGTCGATGCAATGCGTACGAGTTAGAAGAAAGGGCATAGACGACATTTCGCAAATAGAGTGCCTTCTTCTAGTTCAAAAGAAAAGGTTGTGCATCGCGATACACAAAAACAATATGTTTTAATACTACAATTTTGTGCATTGCAAGTGTAAATTGGGCATCGTGATGTGTTGCGATGCATCGTTTTGTTTTGCGATACATAACGTGCTGTTCTGTGTTTTTTTAATGTCATAGATGACATTTTGCAACAAAAGTATCATTTTTCAGTTTGAAACCATTATAGTGAACTAAAGCGGTTAAAAATTATCTAAAAGGTACTAGCTTGAATTTCGCCCTTTAACCAATACTAAAGGCCCTTTTAGGAAGAACTTTGTTCCTTTGATGCTTTTGGAATTATTTTTTTTTTCTAGAATTCAAATTTCCAATTTAATCTTGTAATTGGGATACGATTGTAACACTATAATAGCAATAATGAAAACCATAATTAAATATTCTCTTAGTTTTTTTGAATTAGAGCATTACTTGAGAAATTCTAAATGAAATATATAGTTGAATATCTATCAGTAGTGATAATGACGTATAGATCATATCCTTTGGGAGTTGATCGTATGGCCACATGGGTCTACCCACTCTATAGTAGTGGGTTTGTGCTCTCCCTCACATCCTGAAACTGATACAGACGCTGTGCGCTCTGGCCTGATTTCGAACGCCTGACCTCCAGGTATAGTCATAATGCATGGGATATGAGAACCAATTGAGTTCAATTGGTACTCATGTCATATGCCCAAAGACCATATCCTGGAGGTCAAGGGTTCGAAACCAGGTAAGAGCTCACAGTGAATCAGTGTTAGTTTCATGATGTGAGGGAGAGCACAAACCCACTACCATGGAGTGGGTAGACCCTTGTGACCATATGATCAACTCACAAAGGGTACAATCTATGCGTCATCAAGCAGTTAAGCAGACTAGTTTTCAACTTTTATTGTGTAATCACAACTAGGTTTCAACTTTGCTTATTTGGTCGCATTAAATCTTGGAATATCAGAAAATCCTGCAAATTTTAAATGTCTCAAAAAGTCGTTACCTAGAATCCATGCACGGTCCTTAAGGGGTGGCCCAATGGTAGAGCTGAGACTTCACAAAGCCTGAGGTCACAGGTTCGATCCCTTCTCACGCCCCCTTAGGACATAAAAAAAAAATTAAAAAAAAAAAAAAAAAAAAAAGAATCCATGCACGGGATGCATGCACGGCAAGTGATGTAGAAAACGATTGTTGTTGATAATTTAGTTCCATACAAGGTTTCCTTTTTCTCTTTTGCCATCTAATTAACCAATATTTTAGGATTGAGATTTGAAAGCTTTATAAGAGGGCTGTTTGAGCTACCTTTGACATTTCTTTAAAAAAAAAAAAAAAAAAAAAAAAGCCTACTCTTTGACTAATGACAAGAAATTAAATTTGTTTGATCTTAATGTTTTATTGGAGGCTAACAAGGTGGGATATGGCCTAACAGATGAAAGGGATTATGTTTCAATAAACAAAGGTAAAACACTAATTAAAACTTAAGAGCCATTTTTGACCTTCATTTCACTTTCACCCCATAAATTAAAAAGCAAAAGATAAAAATAAATAAAAAAAAAAAACCCACTTGTTTAAATAATTAGACTAATGTTGCTTTCATGGATTGAACCCAGACAGACAACTTTAGTTGTTAGGAAAACACATTGATGCCTGCATTTTCCACATTAATTGAAAAGTTGTAACTTTATATGTTTTTATTTAGTGGTTTTTAACTTTTATTTGACTACGTTGACGTTGATATGTGAAGTTGTGCCAAGTTGAGAATTTTAGTGTTGAATTTTATCACCAAAGTTTGTAAGAAAAGCAAAAATGAAATGAAAAAGATATAGTATAGTATTTATTTTATATATTATTATGATATTATAATTCCCAAAAGCATAATTAATTGCAAACTCTCCCCTTTACATGTTGATGATGCTCTCTTGCGTTTGTCTGACAAATGCTTATAATTTTTTATTATTTTTTTAATAGAAAAATCATTTCATTACTTATAAGAATTCACGAGTACAGTTAGGCATGATAACATCACAAAGAAGTGCAGAACATCATTCAAAATATATGGGCTAACATAAGAATAGGCCGCCCGAGCCAAGGTATGAGCTATCATATTCACTTGTCCTCGAGTGAACTGCACTTTGAGGAGAGGTTGTATAGCCAAGAGTTGCAAACAACTGGGGATTATGGATCCAAATTCGGAGCAGTCTTTCATGTTATAGCATCAAGGAGGGCAAGAGCTTTAGCTACACATACCTCCACTAGTGTTGATTAATGCATGTTGAGACATTAAAGATTTTCAGACCATACCTCTCACAAATTAATTAATTTTGAGATAGATCCTCAGAGACTTTAAAATGGTATCAAAACAGGCTTTGTACACACTACACAATAATGGGATGATTAATCAGAACCACCCTACTCTGTTCTCGAGCTTCATCCCTGTTTTCCTTTTGGAGTCTTTGGACCTATTTTATTTTCAAAATATTGCAATTTAATAAAATTGAATATATATATATATATAAATTTTCATTGTTTTTGGGAAAATATTATTAAAATAATCACCAATAATTATTTTTAATATAAAATTCAAATACTCCTATAATTTTGTGATTTTTGAGAATGATAAGGAAAGACAACGTTGATGACATAAGCGAACAAGTACACAAAAAGGACATTCTTTCCGTGATGATGGAGACTCAAATGTTGTAAATTGCAAATTAAATTGTGTAACGTAGGCGCTAAATTATGCACTCAATTGTGCTAAGCGTCGCACTATTTTAATAAATTTTTATAAAATATTACAAAAGTACCCTTGATTAGTATTATAGTATATAATTAAAATTGGAGTTCATATTAAAGTTCATATTAATGATATTGACAAATAAATATATTGGTACAGTTCAGATAAATTTAACGGAAAATGTACTGTTTAATGTACTGTTTATTTACACAAATAAGCATTTATTATTAATTATAATTAAGATTAGAGTTCATATTAATGTTAATGACTATTTTATGGTACATTTTTTTATTTATTTTTATTTATTTCATTTAATTAAGGATTTTTTTTACTGAAAAATAGAGCCGGCCCGGCCCTATAGGATATAGCCAGCCCGGCTATATAACAAAATGCCGGCCCGGCCCTATAGGATATAGCCAGCCCGGCTATATAACAAAATGCCGGTCCGACCATTTGTTATATAGCCGGCCCGGCTATATCCAATAGTGTCGGCCTGGCTCTCTCCCAAATATCAATTTTATTTTTTAAAAGAATAAAATTGTCTTGGCCCTATTCTTTTTTTTTTGGCTAAATTTTTTATGTTATATTATTTGTATTTAAAATACAAATGATACCTCTTTAAAAAGAAAAAAAATGGCAAAAAAAAAAAAATACAAATAATACTACACACTTTAATTCAATACATGTCTAAAATAAAATTGTATTGGCCCAATTTCTTTTTTTTTTGCTAAATTTTTTATGTTATATTATTTGTATTCAAAATACAAATGATACCTCTTTAAAAAGAAAAAAATGGCAAAAAAAAAAAATACAAATGATACTACACTGTTTAAAAAAAATACAAATGACAATTACAAATTAACGATGTTTAAAAAAAAACAAGGCCAATTATAAATTAACAATGTTTAAAAAAAAAAAGAAAAAGGCCGGTACGTCATTTTAAAAAAGAGCCGGCCCGGCTCTTTTTTTAAAATGACAGACCGGCTATAGAGGTAGGGGAGATTAGTGTAAATTTTGTTAATAGAATGAAGGGCATTTTAGTAAAAGTAGAATAAGTGGGTGCGACGCTTAGCACAATTGGGTGCGTCATTCAGCATCCCTCATTGTAAAATAGAAAAAGATTAAGGAACAGTTATATTTAGAAAGAGGGGCTGCACCTCTGACACTCCCACCGTTCTAGGTAAAAAGTTTACTATATTATTTTGAGATATTTTAATTAAGAGATCATTTTAAAAAAAATTATGCTTACAATTTTTATAATTTTTCATCTTTTTACCCTTCACTTGCGTTGTAATCATCTTGGTTGTGCTTAAGTATTTTTGTAATTATGATAAACTTCAATGACATTAATATATTCCTTAATAATTAAAATTTTCAAACGTGGACTCTTTGGGTGGAACGGAGGGAGTATTATTTTAATAAAAGTAAGGGTCTTAAGCCTAACCACAAGGAAAGGTGGAGGGGTAAGTTGGACATAAGTTAGATTTTTGAGATTTTATATCTCATTTTGTTGTTTTTATTTTTTTGTTTTGAATCTGTAAGGGTAAGAGTTTTGGTTAGTTAATTTTTAAGAATAAAAGAAAGTTTGAATAATTATTCATAAGAATTGTGGAAATGATGCAACTTTAATTTTAGTCATTACTAAAAGAGTAATGCAACTGTTACATATTCAGATTTTATCAATATATTTTAATTTACAAAATACTTTAAAGTGTTGTGCATTCCAATTAACTTACAACACTTTAAAGCATACTGTAAATGCATTATGTTGATAAAATATGTGGATGTAACATTTTCCTTACAAGAATAATTTAGTCATATGCTCAACTTTGAAAACTTGAAAAAATGCTTTAAAATAGCCCTCTATCCTTAAAAAGTAATAGACAATACTACATCAGTCCTAAAAAAAAAGTTAATTACTTTTGATTCTCGTACCTCTTTCTCTATATTTCCTTAAATGCACCAAGGATATATTTATTTTGCATGTGATACATTAGATAAATATTACTCCCTCCGTCCCTAAATTATTGTTTGGGTTGACCCAGCACACGGATTAAGAAAACTCAATTGACTTGATTATTAATATTGGAATAGTATTGAAAAAGTGTGTTGTTTCCTTTAATGCCCATGTGTATGTGGCCTATAATTAAAGTAGAAAGAAAAAGTAAGGGTAAAATAGTAAAAGTGATATTCTAAAAAGGAAAGTTTTAAACAAGATAATTATTTTGGGACGGACGAAAAAGAAAAGGAAGATAATAATTTAGGGACGGGGGGAGTATGTTTTTTTAAAATGAAAAAAATTAAATATGATGAAGATTTGACACTCAGAAATGCATGACTCTTTTCTCGAAAAAGAGGGAGTAAGAACTATAAAGTATTTGAAACCTAGATTAATTTATAATGGTCCAAAATTCATCCTTACACGCTCTATCTTTGAGATAGAGACAACCATGTCCAATATATCCATCCATCACACATGCGGAAAGCCCAAAAGTCGGCCCAAATGATTGACTCTCAGTCGTCTCTGACCAGCTGGCACGGCTCAAAGTCACTTAAAAAGAATCAATAATGTACTAATCTTTTAAATATACATCCGTTTCTAAATAATCATTATATTTAACTTTTTTTTTTATCAAACATGATATTTTTGTAAATTTGATATATATTATTTTCCTCCCTCTATTCCTAAATTATTGTCTTATATGACCTGACATACGGATTAAAAAAATAATTAATTTGATTTTTAATATTTATATAGTTTCTTTTAATGCTCATGTGCACGTGACCTATAATTAAAGTAGGAAGAAAAAGTAAGGGTAAAATAGTAAAATTATTGTCCTAAAAAGAAAACTTTCAAACATGATAATTATTTTGGGACGAACAAAAAATAAAAGGAGGACAATAATTTAGGGACGGAGGAAGTATTTTTTTAAAATTATAAAATACGTAATTTGCAGTACTTTTAAAATATTACGAATTACGCGCTTTATAATTTAAAAAAAAATATATATATATAGATCGAATTTGTACTTAAAAAATATCATGTTTAACAAAAAGGGTCAAACACGACGATAATTTAAAAAGGACAGTGCTAAACGCAACACCCAGAAATGCGCTAAATAAAACACCCCTAAAAAATTGGATAAAGTATAAGAAAAGAAGTACTCACGTATTCACGTTAGACTTGTCTTACATTAACAGCTGACATTCAACAAGTTGATGATGTCTGAAACAACTAATTAACAAAGGATTAAGTTAATTATTACAACTTTAATTGGCTGCTACTTTATCTTTACTCGATAAATATTTGATTAGTTTGTTCAAATAAGGTGGAAGACAAAGAATCAAACTCTTCGAGTATAATTCTACGTCTTTAGACTTTTGTCAGTAATAGCTCGTTACGTTTTTTTTTTTTTTTTAATTTATAGAAGAAATGTAATCGAGTGCAATGTAACGCCAGTCTAGAGAGAAAAAAATGTTATTGGAACACTATGCAACATTACGAGCAAATTAATTGAAATTGCGAAGTGTAATAGGGTGCTAAATGTGTCTTTTTTTTTTTTTTGGGTGCAATTGAAAATGATGCACCATATCCTAATCCATGATTTCAAATTCCATTATAACTAGGTTTTGGTGTCACTATCGTCGCATTACGAATTTGTGCACCAACACTTAACGCAAGTGTACAACATCAACGCCCCTAATTAATTGATATTTAACGATTAACTAAATATGAGTGTATGTATGTGTGTGTGTGAGAGAGAAAATTAGTGATGTTTAACAATCAGTCGTGTTGGTGTTGTACAACGTTAAGTGTTGATGTACAAATTCAGACTCTTATCATCAGCTCCTGCTAGGTAAGAATCATTTGCGATCATTAGTTATCGTTCCAATTTTCTAATCACAAAAAAAAAAAAAAAAAAATCCTATTAGAGGCATATTCATAAAAAATATTAATATTTATTTAAGGATGAAAACAAAATTATATAAATAAAAATGACATATACTTGCAACATCATAAACAAATGAACAATGACATACTCCTATTTTTTAGATTTGGGGCGATTCATGAACATGTGGAATTGTTAGTTTGTCTTTTAATTTAGCAAGCCCAACACACACACACACACACACACACACACACACACACACACACACACACACATATATATATATATATATATATATATATATATATTTACTTCCTTGGTCCCAAAAAAGTACTCTCTCTGTTATAAAAAAATCTTTTTAAAAAGAATTCTACTTTCTAATCTTTTCTGTTTTAAATATTATTTTTTACTCTTAATTTGATTCTTATTTTAATTGATTGACTCAATTTTCACATGGACATTTTTTTTTAGAAAACACACATTGTTCTAATATTTATAATATGTTCAATTAACTTTTTTTTTATCAGTGTGTCGAGTCAATTTTTTTTTTTAATTTAGAAGCGGAGGGAGTAGTTACTTTTTTTTTTTTGTTTGGAAATTCAATCTAGTATAATATCAAATTACTGGTTAACATAGATTTATTATGTCTTAGGTAATGAAATTTTAAATCATTGATGCGAAATTAAGAATATTACCAATAATTATTTTTAAAATTTAATTAAGATAACTAAAATTTTATAATTTTTTTATTAAAATTTGATCATTGACCAATAAAATCGTTATAGGTAGCCCAAACTATTATCTGATAGTTGATAGGATAAAAACTTATTGAGCTTTTTGTTTCATTAACTATTTTGAGCTATTTTGTTTCACATATTTATTTTATTTTACAAAATGAATTGATAGGGTGATATCTAGTGAATATTCTCTTGGTTAGTTGGATCTCTTCTCACACATTTTCTTAATAAAAGATAAAATAAAAAGTAGTGTGATGCCAAGGTAATGGTCAATTACTTAAATGTGAACCCCCAGTAACTTGACTAGGACATATGAAGACTGTGTGATTCTAATCTAACATGTCCCGATCAATCACTTTTTTTGCCCTTTCTTTGGTCAAACCTTGTGTGGTTTGACTTTACTAGTAGTACTTTTTGATTTTGATAAGTTACAGAAAACCTTGTTATTAGCCATGTCCATGCTCTTACTCGGGCTTTTCTCTAGTTTATATGGATTATATACTTAATAAATAATTAATATGTGAAGTTTTTGAGAAGTTATTTCACCTAATACTCATAGGTTTTGAGTAAAACCTCTAATATTGTTCTTATCTAGTTCGTGTCAAACTCACGTCCACACTTGCTTCTCAATGCTCATATTATCTAATTCATTTACTGTGAGACGTTAATAAGTAATCTCTAATATAATTATGTCCATGCTCGCACTCAAACTTCTCTCTACTTCTCAGACTATCTAATTCTCTTACATGGTATTCGAGCCTGCCCACCATTCTCTGTACTCATAGTTCATATCTAGTTAGGGCCAAACCAATACGTACCCCCACTCGGATTTCACTCTACTTCTCACACTATCTAATTCTCTTACATGGTAATAATTAGAGCGGATCGATCGAGTTGGACTCCTTACCTACTTCTATCTCTCTTCAAAGTATGTGTGCTCAACTCTCAACCTCCTACTTCTCAATAGACTAGAGCAACACACATCTTCAATCGGTCTTCAGGTCGCAAGTGGGGGCATGTTAATTAGAACCACATCTCACATGGACTAAATACATAACGAATGACTAGTTTATAGACTTGAGGGGCTACGCAACACCAATCAGTTTTAGAAATGAACCACTAATATAGTTCATAGGAGAAATTGCTGGCCGGTCCACTTTTTCAAACTTTTTTTCTCTCCAGTCTACCTTCTTTTTTTTTAACCGCTATAAGGCACTTTGAGAATTTTCTTCCTAAAATGCCCTCAACAACATTGTTGCTTAAGATTTGAGATTCGAATTGATGTATAGATGATTTCATGTTGTTAATATAGTCTTTCCTCATGTTTAGGTATCAATTTCCATGTATAAAACACGAATTTGATCAAATTTAAATTTTTTGAGTTCATCCCGTTTTTCTTTGTTCTTGGGCTGTTTTGGCCACTTTAATCTCAGTTTTAAGCTTCGAATTTGTTTAAAATCAATCACATATTGTTATCCTAACTTAGTACTACATTTGTGCACAATTTTTCTACCAAAAAATAGTATTTTTGAGCTCCAAATCGAGCTTGACATTGTGCTGTCTGAAAACAGAGGGAGATGTTATTGGACTTATTTAATTCGACAATCGCAGTATGTTGGGCAACGCAACGGGGATCGACCTGCCCGGTCAGGTCGCAGGGGTCGAGGGGACAACGTCCCTCGTGGGGGTTCGGGGGCAACGTTCCTCCAGCGGTTGAAATTCAAATGGTGCCTTGGTTACTCATCGCGATGCCTTTGTTGCTCATCGCGATGCCTTGGTTGCTCATCGCGATGCCTTGGTTACTCATCGCGATGCCTTTGTTACTCATCGCGATGTCTTGATTGCTCATCACGATGCCTTGGTTGCTCATTACGATGATTAACCCACGCGATGCCTTGAATTACTCATCGCGATGCCTTGGGTTACCCATCGCGATGCCTTGGATTACTCATCGCGATGCCTTGGGTTACTCATTCTCAATGCCTTGGGTTACTCATCGTGATGCCTTGGATTACTCATCGCGATGCCTTGGGTTACTCATCACGATGCCTTGGGTTGCTGATGCGCGCGTATTTTTCTTTCATTAATGGCATAATCGTCTTTTCATCCCACTACTGGAAAACACGTCTTTACTGTCGGAGATTTCCGACGTAATTAAAAATTCCGACGAATGATGAATTTACGTCAGTGTTCCGACGGTTCCGAAAACCTTCGACGGTAATTTTCTCCGACGGTCGACAAATCCGACGGTAATTCGCGGAATCTCCGTAATTGCGTGGGAACCTAATCCGGGTAATTACGTCGAATATCCGCGAATTTGTCGGTAAATTCTGTCGGACTATCCGACATCATTCTGTCGGATATTCGACGATAATCTACTAATAGAATAGTGGTGAAATTACGTCGGAATATCCGACGTGTGTCGGACAATCCAGGTAATTTCTAACGAACATGGGGAGCTCGATGTAATTATTCGGAATATCCACGCAATAAACGGTAGAATAATATTTAAATTACCGGAAGTTCCGTAATTACTAATTAAAATAAAAAATAAAATTTAAAATTTTTAAATTTGTTTTTTGCACCCGATATAACAATTATATATACACAAATCACACACACCACACCGCAATAAAACTAATTAACAACTAAAACATAAACTAAATTAAAATTAATATATATACAAATTAAAATATATTACGGTACTAAAATAAATGTATCTACTGTGGAGGGTCTACTGTGGAGGGGGTCAAATAAAATACGCCTAGTAGGCCGCTGCTGCTGCCGCCGCCGCCGCAGTGCTCTAGCCTCGCTCGCGCCGCTTCTGCTCCTCCTCGCTGCGCATCTGCCGCTCCATCCGCTGCCGCGTCTGCTGCGCTCCTCGGCCTCGCTGCAAACGCCGCCGAGAGTCTGCGTCTTCTCGAGCAGGCACGCCGTAGCCGCCGGTTCCGAGGACCGGAAGACGTGGTCGCCGAGGAAGAAGTCGATCCACGGTCTAAAGCCGGCGCGTGGTCACCAAAGCCGTAGAGGCGATCTCCCTCTTCTTCCTTGACTCCGCGGTGACCGAATGCCAAATGTCGGAGACAAATGGCGTCTGCACCTCGGGGTCGTCGGACAAGCCCTCGGCGACTGCGTGGACATAGAGTCCTTATAGGCTCTCGTGTCACAAAAACATTTTAACATTAATATTAACATTTACCATTAACTAATAAACAAAATAGAATTAAAATATTTTAAGTAATACTTACAAATGCTCTCTCCGTCTCATCGACAAAGACAATCGGCGAATCGGCACCGGGAGGAGCAGGAGTGGTGTGGGTCGCAAAAATAAATCATCATCGGTACCTCGGTACCGTAGTATTGATTCTACAAATATAATGAATTAAAATTAGCAAAGAACACATAGTAAGCTATAACACGATCAACTTATAAGAAAACAATAAAAACACCTATATATACACTCAAACCCTACTAAGACAGCCTATTTGAACTCAATTCATTCTCATAACAACCTATTAAGACTCAAATCGTTATAAAATAGTCTATTGACCCTCAAACCCCTTCTAAAACAACTTATTTACACTCAGAACCTTCGAAAACAACCTATTTGCACTCAAACCCTTCTAAAGCAACCTATTTAAACCGAAAAACCCTTTCATAAAGGCTTTTGTACACTCAAACCCTTCTAAAACAACCTATTTACACTCAAACCCTTCTAAAACAACCTAATTGTTACCGATGCCTGCTTTCACCATGGATTTCATAGCATCCACATGGCTACCCAACAAATCAATTTAAATCATAAGTAAAACAATAACATATAATATGTATGTTTTGAGGAATTCATAAAGGCCTATTTACACTCAAACCCTTCTAAAACGCCTATTGACATTCAAACCCTTCTAAAACAACCTATTGACACTCAAACCCTTCTAAAACAGTACATTTACACCCAATCCCCTTCTAAAACAACCTAATTGTTACCGGTGCCCTGCTTTCAGCCATGGATTTCATAGCATCCACATGGCTACCCAACAAAACAATTTAAATCATAAGTAAAACAATAACATATAATATGTATGTTTTGAGGAATTCATAAAGGCCTATTTACACTCAAACCCTTCTAAAACACCTATTGACATTCAAACCCTTCTAAAATAGCCTATTGACACTCAAACCCTTCTAAAACAGTACATTTACACCCAATCCCTTCTAAAACAACCTAATTGTTACCGGTGCCTGCTTTCACCATGGATTTCATAGCATCCACATGGCTACCCAACAAATCAATTTAAATCATAAGTAAAACAATAACATATAATATGTGTGTTGAGGAATTCATAAAGGCCTATTTACACTCAAACCCTTCTAAAACGCCTATTGACATTCAAACCCTTCTAAAACACCTATTGACACTCAAACCCTTCTAAAATAGTACATTTACACCCAATCCCCTTCTAAAACAACCTAATTGTTACCTACTTGTTACCTCTTTCACCATGGATTTCATAGCATCCACATGGCTACCCAACAAATCAATTTAAAGCATAAGTAAAACAATAACATATAATATGTATGTTGAGGAATTCATAAAGGCCTATTTACACTCAAACCCTTCTAAAACACTATTGACATTCAAACCCTTCTAAAACACCTATTGACACTCAAACCCTTCTAAAACAGTACATTTACACCCAATCCCTTCTAAAACAACCTAATTGTTACGGTGCCTGCTTTCACCATGGATTTCATAGCATCCACATGGCTACCCAACAAATCAATTTAAATCATAAGTAAAACAATAACATATAATATGTATGTTTTGATGAATTCATAAAGGCCTAATTTCACTCAAACCCTTCTAAAACTCTACATTTACACTCAAACCCCTTATAAAACAACATATTTGCACCGATCGCACCATGGATTTCATAGCATCCACATGGCTACCCAACAAAACAATTTAAAGCACCATTAATTAATTACAATACAACACATTAAAGTCCTTACCATGCGCAAGTGGTGCTCGGAGGTGTTGATCGACCCGAGGTGTGCTTCACCCTCCCCGTGCCGCTCGGCCTTTCCTGCTTGCGATCGGCGGCAGCCCTAGCGTCATCGGAATCCCAACCCTCGGTATACGTGAAAATGTTAAAATTGTTATAGAGATACAATATATACAAAATCTCTCATCTATTTAAGGAATGAAATTAAATCAAGTATATTATTATAATGTACTTATCGGCGCCGAACATCATCGATGAAATTTGGAGCCCTCGCCCTCCTCTCGTCCACGCCTCTTCATGCCGTAAATCCGCGCGGAACTTCTTCGCGCACATCAACCTAAACGCCTCGTGCGCCTCGGCGTCGAGTGCGCAGCCAACAATAATGAAGCCGCAAGTTTAACCAATTTAAACATATTAATTATAAACTTTGATAGAAATTATTAAATTATTAAACATTAACATATTTTATATATCCTTAGAATCCTTACCCTAAAATCATCCCACCATGGTCTCGGGTCTCCGTAGGCACGCTAGAGTAATGTGGCCGTACTCCTCGTGCCTCATCGTCGGAATACGTCCAAGGAAGCGGGTCGGATCGGGATACCCGCCCGCAAACCCGACAAATATATATTAAACAAATATATTATACAAATATGCAATTAACATGTAACCAATGTCGTACAAGCATTAAAATTTTAAAACGAAATATTATTACTTATCGCAAGGCCGGAGATGGTAACGATAATCCTACCATCTTCGCGTGTCCATGATCTGGAGTCGATGAGGACCCGGCCCGCTCATCGGCTCGTGGGGAGAGTCGGGTGCATCCTCGGGCCGATCCAAGTCGATCGCTCCTCCTGCAGTAGGTGTACCCGTAATGCAAGTAGGTAGAAGTCGGACCTTAGGTGTCCGACTCCTACCTCTACCGGCTCGTCCCGACATGTCTATATATAAATTAGTATATTAATGTTGACAATTAACGCTAAGTTTAGATGACAATTAAGTTAAAATACATAACATAAATTAAAATCTCTCATCTTCATGATAACAAGTAACATACAAATAGCGTTCTACACATGACATTTACTTTCTAACAAAAATAAAAGAGCCTAAACGGTACATATTGCAAGACTACTCGAGTCTTCATTCTCGGTGTTTGCATTTTCTTCATTCTCGATTCTCCGGCCTCGGCGTTTGAGTCGCTACTACAAAACTCAAGTTCTTCTTCGCCTCATCCTCGGACATCCAATCCTCTTCACCTTCTGTTACCTCGTCGTCTTCTTCTGCATCACCTTCAATAATCGGGATTTCGTCTTCAGACGGGGAAGGAGGTGGCAAATCAACGGGCAATACTATCTCCAGGCCCAAGGGAGGCACGGGCATTTCATCCATTGGATGACTATCAGAAGATACAACGGGAGGTACGGGCATTTCATCCTCTTGATAACATCCTTCTAATGACGATTCGTAGTTATGTCGTCGACCGATATGCTATATCAATAGTGCTTCGGCCTTGGTCTTCCAAATGCCCACCATCCCTCTCATCGCTCGCCGATAAGGGTATGGTGTCATGTAGACTTGTTGTGCTTGTGATGCTAAGATAAACACATCATCACCCGCATGTCTAGACGTGTGCTTCACATCGATTAGGTCAAACGAGTCGTGCTTTTTATACCTCGTACGCGTCTCGATCACAATTGAATAGGACTATATTTTTCCTCCCGAGATATCGTAACTCGATGACTTCTTTAAGGACACCATAATAGTCAAGGTTGCCTTTAAGATTGACACCGCTGTTATCTGTTTGTTTTCCCTCCCCGTATTCCTTTGTATGGAAGACATAGCCATTCACATAATATCCGTTGTATAAAGTAACTCTCATCAACGGATTTGCAGATATGTGAGATAATCTCGCGACTCGCGGGTCATTAGGATGCTCCAAAACCTGAAAAGTATTTCATAATAGACATTTTTTAATGACTGAGCCATTAATAAGAGGTCTACATATAAATCGAGCCAGGAAATGATATTTACATATTTGCGTAACCACGACGGAAACTCTTTCTCGTCACGATATCTCGCAATTGTCGATATATCATCTCCGGCTTGATCTTCGAACATACTGCATTAGGTTTAGAGTTTATACGAGTTATTTGTGCATCTTGCAACTTTAATTTGAATCGGACGACTATCTAAAATTAAATGAAATTGATAATTAACTTACTTGAGATATTCCTCAACCTCAGGACAATTAAGGAGTATATAGAGTCTCGCAGCTTCATACTCCTTATTGCTTAGCATTCGAGTCTTAACCGGTTTACCGAGTGGCCGACCCGGAGCATTAAATAATGAGATGTCCTCATTGACATCGGGCTCTCCACCATCGTAATTGCGCCCAACCCGAGTCAATCTCGATTCAATATCGGGATGAAAATATTGCGCGGCAAAGGCAACAATTTCCTCTATAATAATAGCCTCGCATATTGAGGCCTCAACCTTTGCCCCTTTCTCATCTTCCTTTTCAAATGACCGAGATACCTAATTGCGGATGCATGACAGATTAAAAAATGTTACTCAATCTATAACCGACTTTTAAGTATGTTATAGATCATGAAAAACGATTATTATGAGACGAGTTATTACCTCTCAAATGGATACATCCATCGTATTGAACTGGACCCCCACCCTAGCTTCATATGCCAAGTGGACCGGTAAATGCTCCATAGAATCAAAAAGACGGAGGAAAGATCTTCTCAAGTTTGCAAATCGTCACGACAATGCTCGCTTCGAGTCTTCTCATGTCATCAACCCGCGAGTCCGGATGATAACGCTCGAATGACTCACTCACTCGGTTAACGCAATCCATATATTGTCGGGCAACAAGTCTCTAAGCGCAATAGGAAGTAACCTGTTCAAGAACACGTGACAATCATGACTCTTCAAACCATGAACCTTTCCTTCGTCTACATTTACACAATTTCCGATGTTAGAAGCGTAACCGTCGGAAGCCTCAATCCCTTCAACCACTTCAACACTAGAAGTCTTTGTTCCTTGGTTAGCACGTATGGAGCGACGGGTTTCACTGTTTTACCATTGACCTCTTTTAGCTCCAAGGCGGCCGCTTACATATGTCTTTCATGTCCATTCGGGCTTTGGGTGTGTCCTTGGTAGTTGCCCTCCAATCCATAATGGTGTTAAAAATATTGTCAAACACATTCTTCTCAATGTGCATGACGTCAAGATTATGGCGTATCAAATTATCTTTCCAATAAGGCAACTCCCGAATATACTCTTTTTGGTCCAATTATGCTTTACACCAAAATCTCGCAGCCTATCCTTTGCATACATCTTCCCCACGGTCTTCGTAGTTTAGACACCTTTCATAAACAGCTTCACCGCTCAAACGTCTAGGCGCCTCATCACGCTCAACCCTATTCTTGGTGAATTGCTTCGTGATCTAAAAGGGTGGTCATCCTAGAAATTGACGATGACAATCAAACCAACAAGGTTTACGAGAGTGCTCGAGTGTGAACGACTTAGTGTCATCCATACGAGATAGGACATGCAAGCTTCCCATGTGTGCTCCAACCCGATAACATCCCGTAGGGGGAAGTCATTCACCGTCCACATCAACGCGGCTTTCATTTTAAAATTTTCTTTTTGAATGCATCCCATGTTTCCACTCCGTCTTCCCGAGCATTTTCAACTCGTCAATCAAAGGGCGGAGATAAACATCAATGTTCTTGCCGGGGCTAGTCGGTCCAGTATGAACAAAGGACAAGAACATATAAGGATCACTCATACACAACCACGGTGGAAGATTGTACACGGTAGCTATAACCGGCCAACAAGAGTAGGACTTCGCCCCAGGCCCGAAAGGAGTAAAACCATCCGCGCATATGCACAACCCGATATTTCTAGCTTCGGCAAAGTCGGGATGGGTTGCATCAAATTGTTTCCAAGCCAAGCCGTCCGACGGATGAGTCAACACGCCATCCTCGCGGGCTTTCTTTGTGCCAACGCATAGCTTCGAATTAGCTTTAGACGCGTAGAGGCGTTGCAATCTCGAGTCAACGGCAAGTAGCAACCGCTTATAAGGTTCATTCTTCTTGCGTTTCGAACGCCCTCCGTTTCGGCTTATATCGATCATGGCCACACACGGAACATTCTTTCAGTTTGAATCTTCCTTGTAGAAAAGCATGCAATCATTCTTGCACGCATCAATCTTCTCATATTTCAACCCAATATGCCCAACCATCTTCCTTGTCGATAGAAGTTCTCGGCATCTTATTCCCTTTCGGCAAAGCTTTTTCGTGCTTTCATAAGACGATTGAAACCAGATTGACTAATATTGCAATCGACTTGATGTTTAGGAACTCACCACGTCTCCAAAACGGTCCGCTCGAGCCAGGATACAACTTCTCCGTTGCGGACTCCATAGCTTCAATGAACTTACTAGTGCGGATTTGGCTCCTCTTGACGTGCGTTCTCCGACCGGTCAAAATGAGGACCAAGAACATCCCTAACCATATCTTCCATACCACGAAATGGTTCATCGTTCACACTCGTATTTACCGGTTCGGGTTCACGTACAGAATCCTCTGCCGGTTACTTTCCGGCCTAGACACTACTCGATTTGCTCACCGTGAGCTACCCACCGCTTGTACCCAACTTGAAACCCGTCTTTGGAGAAGGTGCTTCTCAACAATCATCGAAGGGAAGTACTTTCGATTTTTGCACCATCACATGGACACCTTATGTTGTTACCACTCATGTATTTGGGGTTCGCTAGAGCAAATTCGATAAAACTCTTCAAACCTCTAATGAACTCATCGTAATACCACTACGATTCGGCAACCTCCGATTATACATCCAACTGCGATCGTCGACGACATAACTCCTATTAAACAACAAATGATTAGTATGAGAGAAATACACTTATTACGGTAATCACAATTCATCGGTCGACATCACGCTGTTACATTGTACTAAACCCTAAATATTATCTAAATCGGTATCTATCATCATACTCTCGTCAAACCCGGATCTAAAGCGATCGTCCCAAATTTCACATCAATGTAGGTTTATTGAATTCAAGATGGGAGATCATTCAATTGAAGTACCTCTTTCATTCGCCGTGGAGCAATTACTAGATAAAATTTGTGTACGTCGTCGTTAATTATCTCGCCGAATTAAGATTATTTAAGAAGAGGAATTCTTGAAAGCATCCAAGGACAAAGGAGTTTTGTAATTCCCTATGTCGTTGACACTCTCCATCGTTCATTGAAGCCTAAAAATATTCTTTGGTGAAAAGAGTTTTCGCACTTTGGGAGTGAGCTCACAAGGATTGCAAAGTATCCTTACACTGGAGTTAAGACTAAGCTTTAACAAAACTTAGTAGCATCTCCGCATAAGAATAGTTTTCAACCCTTTTGAGGTCAGTCCCAAGTGCCGAGAACTCTTCTTCACGAGCAATATTTGTAGGATCTATGAAAGGACGGACAGCTATCAACGACATAAAGAATAGCATCTCCGTTGTCCTTGGATGCTTTCAAGAATTCCTCTTCTTAAATAAGCTTAATTCGGCGGCAGAGAAATAACGACGACGTACACAAATTTTATCTAGTAATTGCTCCACGGCGAATGAAAGAGATACTTCAATTGAAGGATCTCCCATCTTGAATCCAATAAACCTACATTGATGTGGGAAATTTGGGATGATCGCTTTAGATCCGGGAATGACGAGAATATAATGATAGATACTGATTTAGATAATATTTAGGGTTTAGGCATGGTTTAGGGTTTATATAGAGTTTTGGGGGTTTAGATAGAGCTGAGTGTTTAGGGTTTAGATATGATTTAGAATTTAGGGTTTAGATCGGGTTTAGGGGGTTTAGATAGGGTTTAGTGTTTATAGGGTAAAGAAACAAGCGAAATTCATTAATGAAAAATAATATCCTTTTGTTCTACCCGTCCATTCTTAAAGTTTGATAACTTTAAGAACCACCGAAGTGCGACTGGTGTCCAGATATTATAATTTATTAATGAATGATCATCGATGAAATATATGTTTAATTGATTTAAGTCAAAGTTGATTTCTTAGCTTACATCCCATCATCAAATTAATGAATAGACTTGAGTCAAAGGGTGCAATAAATGCAACACCTCGAAGTCACGCGAGTCATAGGACTCTTATGGATAATTGCACTACCACTTTATCACAAGCCGACAATATAAAAAGCTAACGGAATCACAAGTTAACATGCTCGTGATGCACGTTCACGTCAATAAGTCACAAGGTCAACATAAATAATAATAAGAGTTTCGAACTCTAAATACATTCAACGGAACGGATCGGTATCATTGGATACCAATACCACATACTACACATTACCACATACTACACATGCTAGTCGAAACATAGAGTGTAACACACTCTCAATGATTACATTCCCTATTGGAGTCTTGGGTAGGTGCGGGAGGGTTCGGTGGGGTCACTTGCTCCACTCGGGTGTCTCACCTAGGGCCACATTCAGTTGGTCCTCAAGTTCTCTCGTTCGTAATGCGTGTCGAGTTGAAATAAAATCGGATGCATAACGACATCTGGCGGTCTTCCTAGTTCGTGCCATCCTGCTACAGGCATACAATAGAGACATTAAATCTCTAAAGGGAAGTGAAACACATTAAGTGGTTCAACTAAGGCATGAATATCAACATAATACTCTCAATTCTCAACTCAACACAAATATCATGCACGTCGGGTTCTAAGGGCAACCGTGTTATTATACCAACAACGTAGATTTATACATCTAAGATTAACAAGTAATATTGTAGCCAACAACGGTAGATCTAAACATCTAAGATTAACGGTAATCATATTTTTTAAAATGTAATAAAATACTATAAGTTGAACTGTAAAAACATAACCATGGTACTCAACGAAAAATCTAAAAAGTTTCAAATTAAAAAGCGAGATATGAAGGATATTCAAATCCTTACTACAAATACATCTATGAGTGCAGAACAAGACCCAAAACTAAAGATTATTCAAAATTTGAGTACAATTGGAAATATGAACACAAATACATCTGTATCACCAGATGATACATCAATACGAGTTGGACTAGAAGTAAAGGGTCTTAAGAGGAAAGGGTCTTAAACGACATCAAAAGCCTGGTCAACTCACTAGCAGATGCACACCAGAACAAGCATGCTTTTATGAGCATACAATTATAACAAAAATGGACATGTAGAGTATCGAGTAATAGGCCATAACTATTTCTCTTGCCTGAATGCAACCACCTTAAACAAACACAGGCCTAGATCACCTGAAGTTCTGTAACTGAATAAAGTATAAGTTCAGGGAAGATTTGTGAAAAAAGTCTAATTATAGGGATGATTCATATAATTTACCCATAAAAATAACCCAAAATGTGTGGACCACAGTCCTAAAAGTCGAACCACTGATTTCTCTAACAACCCAAAGCTCCACACCCAAATTAGCCTACTTGTAATACCCCGACCCAACTTCATTCCGAGTTCACTCGTAGTCTCTCGATGTTGACTTTAAAACCCTCAGAGAGTGAGGTGTCATGCTCGCTAAGCATGACGTGTGAGGTCGAGAATCATATTTGACGCGCGTTTAACTCAGGGTGAGTTGCGCTTTGTTCCTTTATCCATTCGAGATTTTCCTTGACATCGATTAGCGTTCGTATACGTTACATCTTCTCTTTGGGTGATTGACCTAACCTTGGTTTAGACTCCTTCACGACTATTGATCACGTTGATCTTGTCGTTAAGCCGCACGCCGACTCATTTCGAGTGTTTCATATGCCCCGATTTATACTTGAACCTTTGTATGGTTGATTATGCAAGCTTTACGTTGAGCTTCTAACGTTGTTTCTGGAACTTTCGAGAACCTCTCTTGAGTATTTCGACCTTCTCAAAGACTTAGAATCACTTCGGGATCATCTAGGACCATTTCGGGGGCGTTTCGGAGCATTTTCGGAGAGTTCGGAGGATCTGGATACAGAGCGATCGCCCTGGGAAGATCAAAGCGATCGCCCTGTTTAAGGCAGAGCGATCGCCCTGTTTAAGGCAGAGCGATCGCCCTGCCCCGTCCCTGTTCGTCCGGTTTTTCGTCTTTCTCGGTTTTTAACATTTTTAAGTGGTTTAAAATGCTCAAACAAGCCCGGAATTGGACCAAACACTTACCCATGGTATTAATAACATAACCCAACCTTATTTCCCCTCATTTCTCTTCCTCCCAACCCAGAGTTTAGAGAGAACTAGAAGAGAGAGAGAGAGAGAGAGGAGGAAGATTTCGCGATATCTCGAGCTTCGCTTGTCGGATCGACAAGCCGTCTTCGCCGTAGCGTAGAGGACGACGAGGAGCACATTTCTACCCAAAGGGATCATCCGATCTGTTAGTATATCACGAACCCATCTCTTCTCCCACGTTTTAGAGAGAGTGGTGTTTTGAGAGAAGGGAAGTTTGATTCGGGCTTGGCTCAAGTTTGGGATCATTGGTTGGACTCCGTAGCGGCGTAGAGTCACGGAGGAGTACATTTTACCCGAAGCCCTTGGATTTCGTGGTGGATTTGCGGTGAAGGTAAGTAACTATAATGCTTTGTGTGTTTTACGAGTTGAATTGGAAGAGTAAAGCATGTAGGGTGTGTTAGCGATGATATTCGTGACTTTCATTGGGAAGTATATATATACATAATTGTCCCTACGAATGATGTTAGGTTATACCTCATTACTTGCTTGATTAAGGATTACGGAGTAAAGAAAGAATTGATGAATTACCGTTGAGTTAGTGGACTTCGAATAATAGAGACTCGTAGAGCTTGATGTTGTTGCTATTATGGTTGTTGTTGTTGTGTTGTTTCGGTTGTCCTGATAATCATTATGTCGAGTAATAGAAACTCATTGAGGTTGAAGTATACTTGTGAATTATTAGTTGGGTTCCGGCCGTAATGTCGCCGAAGACTTGTTTAAATTAATTATACTTCATTACGTTAATCTTAAGTTTGAGTATACCGAATCGTTGAAGTTTTACCGTTTACGCACTAGCGGAAACCTTATGAAATCGTTACAAGTAGTAGACTCTTCGTGCGTTGGGCATTGTAAACGATAGGAGTTTATAGGGACGATACTACGGTTTGTCCCGATATTTTGATATTGGTAACGACTCTAGCGAGTCATTATGAGATATACACTAGTCGTGACCGACTCGTAGTCGAATAGGCGTAATAAGTGAACGTCGATTATTGTAGTAATTTCATTAATGTATAGTTGACTCTACGGAGTTGAGAAATGGGTAGTAGTAACGCCTATATGACATATATTAATTCCCTACCATGTGGGATGACGAATTGACGGGTTCATGACTTAGTGAAACGTTGACCTTGGTTGGCTTAGTCAAATGTTAGCTGACTACGAGTTAAATCGAATAAAGTTGAAGTATGCGTCGATAAGAATATGTAAAATATCATGATGCGCATGAGATGAGAAATATTGTGTGACGATAGGATACTTAGAGATCCTCAATGGGCATAGCTATTGCGCCTTAATTAATGGTTGTAAGTACGAGTAGACTTACCTATGTGGGGTTATGAGTTGGCGTACATGTGAGAAACATGTTACCTTAGTGTGGGATTAGGATGAATAACCTATCCTCGAGTTATATAGGTTCCACATTATGGACCTTGTTTGCCAGTTGATTATAAGGTATAAACACCTTACATTGGAGTTTATGTATGTGTCTAGCTATCACGCATTAATCGTTTAGTGATTGAGTTGTACTATGGGCCTACTTTGCCTATTGCCTTGTTTTGTCTATCTGGTGATTTCGGACATGTTGTGATTGTTCTAGTATGAAATAGGACAATCATCCTACTTTGATGATTGATTGTAGGACAATCATCCTACTTTGATGATTGATTGTGTGTTTAGTATTCATAAGCACATTGAGTGGATTTGAAATGTGATTCAAAGAACACATGATGATTGTTGAGAATGACAAGTGAATGTCTACTTGTGCATTGCATTAAGTCCAGTTGGCATTGTTTGACTAATTAAGGTGGGACGACTTATAGTCTTTACGAATTTGTTTTGTAATCGCTATAAGTCGCCGTACGGCCACACACCCTCACTTGTTGGCCACAGGTGGGATGTAGCCCCATTGTTGTAGCAATACGCATGACTTTGGTTTGCTAGTTAGAACTCGATGTGTTATTCGGGGACGTCGATACTACGTACACGGGTATCGAGGCACATATGTTTTCTCGTGTATTGCAGGAGCAACGCGAAGTTAGAAGAGGGAGAAATAATATCCTTCATAATGTGGTTTAATTAAGTTGCACTTATGTGAACATCAAAGTGCTAAGTGAATTATGTGACTTGTATATTTTCAATATGATACATGATCATTATGGTATATAAATGTTATTACCATGTTACTCCTAGTGTTGAACATCATGCCATGTCATCTAGTTGCATGTGGTAGTTGTCGATTGTTGGTCAAGTTAGAATAGTCCCTTGACTTGCCGGTTTGTAGCTGAAATGTTAGGTAAGCCGGAAGTGCTACTTAGACTAGCTACATGTAGAGTTTGGTTTACTGTTGCATTCATACTCATAGCATACAATACATTATAGTGGCTTACGGGGTCTTTTAGACTCACTCTTCTTGTGTTAACTCTTTTAGATTGCAATCGAAGGACGACGTAGTACGATCGGTGAGACTTGCGCCGCAAATTGCTCTTTGGGTAGCTGCTCTTGAGCCCGTGTATAATTATGTTTCTTAATTTCTTAGTTCAAGAGAACGATGGTTGATGTAAAGTTATGTAAACTTTACTTATGGGTAGCATTGTTCTGTAACTCCTTTAATGTTATATTCTTTTAGAGCCGACACTCGATGTCGAGCCGTTTATTATTGTAGTTCCCTCGAGCATGTTAGCTCGCGAGTATTTAGTGTTGTTATTTCTCTCCGAGCTTAGCCGTCGAGGTCTATCGTTGGGGTTTCTATTAGTATTGTTCTTCGGCTTGTTTTGGCCGTAGAGTTTTTATAGTTATTATTTTGTTATTCGAGTTTTTTAAAACTCTGTTTTCATTAGTCGTGGTTTTCCACTGCATGGTTTTGGTTTTTGAGCTCGTGTAGCTCGTTCACTTCTGTGGACTGTAGTTGTTTCTTTGAGTTTGGCGCACCGAGTTGGGGTTTAATACCGAATCCCGAACCCGGGGCGTCACACTACTGAAATAGAACAGCACCCTATGAAATTGCCAAATTTAAATAGGGATTAACAAAGAACCAACTGGACTAGTGCCAAACCCCTCAAGACTATGTGAACTCCCCAAAGTTCATGTCCCTCCATGCACCAAATAAAAGATAGCGAATCAATCACCGGCGATTTACGGAAAGACTCACCCCGGAAAATCTAAACTCAGAAACCCAAATGACACCCCAATGCAGCTACGCCTGCTAACAACACCCAAAATAGCTTTGCTATAACGTTGAAGGAACCTCATTGGGAGTGGGCAGTCATTAAACATTCAGTCACTGCCGTTACACAAAACATGCAAGGAACCACAACTACACAAAATAGTCTAAATCCAAAACCACCAGTAGACCCCAAGAAATCTCATTTGACCTCTACATTTGAAATTAGGAAACACTTACTGAAACTCCCAATGAAGACTGATAGTGAAAAGTTCTTATACATATTCCATAACTAGGAGTGAGTTTGCAAGACATGGTTCTCTAAGTCATGCCTCATGAACCAAAATATCAATCAGTAGTTCATACATGGAACCGTAATAGATCGCACCCTTCATATTGCTATGGTTTTGAGAATTTGAATAAATGTTCACATGCTCAAAACAAGAACAACAACCACTAATGATAGGCACACTAAAAACAAGATAACGAAAAACAAACCAAAAAAACAAAACATAACGACAAACACAACTATCTAGATAAAAATTAAAACATTCATCGGAAAAAATAAAGAAAAGAAATTTGATTATCATGGCTAGAAAGTAACCAAACAAAGATAGAGATGTTCTTTTTGTGAGCTATATCAATTGAATCCAAGGGAAGTAATTAAAACATGAGTAACAACGATAGCATATACATGAAAAAAGAACTTCACAAACCCCAAAAACTAATATTACAATGGATAATCAAAAAGAACTTCACAAACCCCAAGCAATATTACGTGTAGAAAAGGTGCATGTGTCTCTCCCTAGCATACATGCAAAGAACACAAACATCTGAAACTTAAAGGCGATGAATCGAGAGAGAGAGAGAAAGAGAAAGAGGGAGGGAGAAATGATTACCGGCGTTGGAGGTAGTGCAGGGAGAGAGAGAGAGAGAGAGAGGGAGAGACCACGGCTGACGGAGGCGACGACGGCAAGCAAGCGGGTGGGGCGACTACGACGGAGGCGAAACCACTACTGAAGCAGAGAGAGAGAGAGAGATCGAGAGTGTGAACTGAGAGAGCGAGAGAGTGAGAAATCTGTCGATTTGGGGAAGGCGCTGCTCGATTTAGGTTTAATTTCAATTTACTGTCGGATATATCCGACAGAAATCCTCCGTCAGAAATTACTGTCGGATAGTTACTGTCGGATTCCGACAGTAATATTAATCTCCAAATTCTGACGATGCAAAAAAGGAATATTCGAAGAATATTCCCTTATTTACTGTCGGAAAATTACTGTCGGATTATTCCGACAGTATTACTGTCGGATGAAAAGGTATATTCTGAGAATATACCTATATTACTGTCGGACAATTACTGTCGGAAATAATCCGACAGTAATATTTATCCCGCCAAAAAATTAACGTTACTGTCGGATATCCCGACAGTAATTTCCAATTATCCGACAGTAATTACTGTCGGAATTTTCCGACAGTAAATCCTCCGACAGTAATTAACGTGTTTCTGGTAGTGTCCCATAAATGCCTTTTTTCGATTTTAAAAAAAGATGACTGGACTGGAGCGATTACAAATGTTTAAAAAGGGACCGGCCCGTAATTCACCCTAGTTCATATCTTGTTTGGACCCGCCCATGCCCGCACTCGAACTTCTCTCTACTTACTCACACTATCTAATTCTTTTCTCTACTTTTCACACTATCTAATCCTCTTATAATGAGCTAATGAAGTATTAGAGCCCGTTTGGTCGAGCTTTTTGGCCAAAACGCTGGGATAAAACGTAGCTTATTTGCAAAAAATGTATTTCAATACTGCGGCAGAAAACGCAGCTGCGTTTTAAAACGCTGGAATTCCCAACTTTTTCCTAAAACGCAGGTTTTAAAACGCTCCTAGGAAAAAAAAGCTGCATATTGAAGTGATATCCCAAACGTATTTATAAGGAAAGACCTCCGTTTTTAAAACACTGCGTTTTATAAACGCTGTACCAAACAGGCTCTTAATATATGTCATGATTATCGCTTAAATGTACGATATGATTTATGTCAAAATTGCATTAAAAACTAGAATCAAAACTCTTTGGCAGAAGAAAAATGAAATCATTTGCCAAATACTCCAACAGAGCAGTGGCAAGATATAGATTCATCATTCATGTTAAAATTGTAGACGAAAACCTCCAACTAAAATTATTTGAAATAAATAAATGAAAGCACTTGCCATATACTTTAGAGTATGTATACTGTGAGACCGTCTTACAGATTCTAATTCATAAGACGGAGCCCCACTCTCTCACAGCTCAACCCATCAAGACATTGTGGGTCGGATCAGGGAGACCCGTTTTACAGAAAATACATGTAAAACAATATTTTCTAAGTTTTTTTGCCAATACTCTAATGTTGAAGGGCACCTTTATTATCGTGTCTTCAATGTTTCCTCTCTCTTGTTTTTTTTTTTTTTGTTTTTGTTTTTTTCTGTTTTTTTTGGTTTTTTGTTTTTGTTTGCTTTTTGAGAACTCTTCAAATGCTTTATATTCAGATTTTTGAAATTTCAAAACCAAAAAAAAAAAAAAAAAAAGAGTATAATATATGTATATTCTGTAAAATTAGAATTTTCTCCTTAATGAGACTTTTATTTTCTATCACTTTCTTCATCATTTTATATTCCTTACATATTAGTCACATGCATGCATCCTAAAAAGAATTCAAGAAATTCCGCCCTAGCTGTCCTCTCTGCTTTTATTTTTATTTGTTCTATTTTGCGGGAGAGGATGCTCTTCATTTGTTATTTTTACCCCTACCCCTTTTCTCAATTATCAAAATCAACCAAATATTAAAACGGTGAAATGGTTGTGATTATGAGTTGCTACAGATTATGATGCCCAAAAATTTATATCGACTCGAACACGGGATATCCCGCTAATTGACCACTAGGCCAATCGTTTGAGTTAACGGTTGTCCGTCCATCTTTGCCTTAATTGGTCGTAACTTTTCATTTGCTTATCTATTTATAATAACTTTTTTTCACTTAAAGTTTCTCTATGGAAAAAGGGTGCTAACGATGTAGGAGTTTACCCTTGACGGGTTACAATTTATGCATCAAGATTCACGGTTAGTTTCTTCCTTCCATTTATTTTAAAAAGTCCACATTTAAATGTAAGTAATTTGAGGAATAAATAGATGTTCAAAGATTTGTCAACATTTAAAGATTAATGTAGTGCGTTACAACGTAGTAAGGATAATTGAAGAACTCAAAACATTGAAAAGTTAGATTTTCAAACTAGATTGTGTATGTAAAACTTTTCAAAATTTAAAATAGGACTCCTTGAGCGGAACGTATCGAGTGTCGTGGACAGAGCAAGAACTAAAATGTAACGAGATAAAATTAATTTTTAAACTCATATCAACTCAACTTTTTCGAGCGTGTTTTACATTTTAAATTACTCTTATAAAAATTCATTGACAAGGGTTAAAGAAATTTTTTCAAAGTCCAAAGTATGAGCTTTGATTTTTCCTCTTTTAATAAGGAGTAAAAAAAAAAATCTCAAGACCTCACACATTGAAATACGTGACCTATTATGTCTTTAACCAAATCACATTACGACAACTTCAAACTAGTACTAGTATTATAGGATACTACTAGTATTTATATCTAGAGCAAGAACTAACATTTAAATGAAAAAAATTAGAGAATTGCTATTTGTACCCATTAAATTGCTGAGTACATCTTTGGGGTACTCGTCACCCCTATTGAACACAAAAATGGTGTTTGGTAGGGGTGCCGAATACCTAATGGGGTGTACTAAGCAAATTGCTGGGTACAAATAGCAATTCTCAAAAAATTAATCTTTAAACTCATATCAAATCACTACACGATAACTTCAAATTTGTAGTATTATAGGATATATTTAAGCCATATTTGAGTGCATGTGATCTAAAGAATTAAAATATCAGTGCTTAAACAGTGTTGTTAGTGTGTGTGTGTGTGCATGTGTGTGTGTGTGTGAGAGAGAGAGAGAGAGAGAGAGAGAGATACTCTTTCCTGGAAAATGCAAGATGAGACTTTTTGAATATAAGATGCTGTAGTTGGACTGGCCTCTATATGCCAATAATTAATTAATAATTATTTAATTAATGGAATATCTCGAGGATATATAAATACCCAACCGTGGGCTTGCTTGGCCCAACCAACAACACTCTTTACAAATTCAGTGATCTCATCATCATCATCAAGTTTCTTTTGCAGAAACAAAGAGTGTTTGTTCAAAAGAAAAGAAAATGGTGAGAGCTCCGTGTTGTGACAAGGTGGGATTAAAGAGAGGTCCATGGACTCAAGATGAAGATCAGATTTTAACATCTTACATTCATCAACATGGCCATGGTAACTGGCGAGCTCTTCCCAAACAAGCTGGTAATTTTTTCCGTTTTTTCCGATCGCGTTTTGCTTGTGTGTGTCTGTGTGTGAAAGAGATAGAGAGAGAGAGAATTACTCATAAATTGCAATTTGCATCTTCTGATTTTTTTCGTTTTTGCTTGCGGTAAAGAGAGGGAGAGAAGATTTGAATCCGGAGAGAAGCTCATTACTCATAACTTGCGATTTCCAAATTATTTTTAAAATTATCATTACATATATTTGTCATACATTAGATTGATTTCGACAACTTTTTTAAATTTTTTTTTTTTAACTTTACTTTTATAACGCCCGTTGCGATTTTTTTCATTTGCATTACCATTGATTTAATTTCCGACACAAATTAGGAACATATTTCATGCTTAAAACACATCGATCGCGTGACGTAATTCACATTCATCAATTCAAAATTTGACGCTTAATTAATTGAGTTTTACGGATTTAATTTTCCAAATTATGGCAATATTCATTATAATGGTTTTGTCATACTCCATTTTTTTCCAGGTCTATTGAGGTGTGGAAAGAGTTGCAGACTGAGATGGACAAATTATTTACGGCCTGATATCAAGAGAGGAAATTTCAGCAAAGAAGAAGAGGACACTATCATTCAACTTCATCAAGTTCTTGGAAATAGGTGAGCATATTTTTGTTACCTTTTTTTTATTTTTATTTTTTTAATTATTATTATTTTTGTGTCCTAAGGGGACGTAGAAAAAGATCGAAAACACCAAATATTCTAAAGTTAACAGAAAAAAACAAAAACAAAAAAACTAGTAGGAGATTCCCGTTATGTGATCATGTGCATGCATGACTATTCCGTTTTTTACGGCATGTTTATAAATGATTGTGCAAAGAGTATATAATTTTGATAGTATATATAAACATAAAATAAAACTTGTATATATTTGTTAGTACCGTCAGCGCTACCCTAAAAACTATATGCGCCCCGTATTTACTTGGGGGATATTGTTGGGTGTGAAGTGCACGCAAGCATCGTAATTCCAACAATTATTGGGTGTAAGGTGCATCCACGCACATAATTTCAGAATGCTCGGGACGTAACATCGTTCCTATTAGATATAGTTTTAGGAATAGATGGTAGCGATGATGATCTAACAATACGTATTACCTATATGAGTGCTCGAGCGTGATCTTTGAGAATTTTTTTTTTTATTACTATAATTATTAATTTGTTTTTATTTTTTTTGGATTTTGTACACGAATAAAACCAAGGAGAGCTGAAAAGATTCGTTTTCTGAACTTTGATTAGAACAATAATTAATTAAGCCCATATGCAAGTACAATAAGCAATAACAAAATAGATTTATCGTATCCACATAGGTTCTTGTGTGCTATTAATTAATTGAAATAATTAACAAATTGGTATATACTAATCGGTATTAATTTATACTAATTTATTTATTTATTTTGAATTTCAGATGGTCCGCAATTGCCGGGAAACTACCGGGGCGAACGGACAATGAAATAAAAAATGTTTGGCACACTCATTTGAAGAAAAGGCTACAAAATTACCAAACCACTCGCGTCTCCAAAGGACACTCTACTACCGAAAAGCCTAATGGTGATCATTCCGACACCCCGACTCAATTTGAATCGGTAAAAGTCGAATGCACGAGCCAATCCGAACAATCATCTAGTGAATTGTCGTCAGTAACAGAAGTTAGGGACTCGTCTACGATCGTTGAAGATGAGCAAGTGGACATTTCATCTGAGGCTTTTCTACAAATCGATGAAAGTTTTTGGATAGAGGCATTCTCAATTGATGATGGATCAAGTACACATTCGGATTTACCGGGCAAACAACACTTTGGATTTCCATTATCTCCACTTGCTACTCTTAGAGTAGAAAATGTGGATTCAACAATTGATGATGGAATGGACTTTTGGTATGATGTCTATATGAAAGCTGAGGAATTACCAGAATTTTGAGGCATTTTGGTGCATTGGTCATTAAACAAAGGAGGGATAACCAATTCTGAAGTGGAACAAATTTGATTGAAGGCTAGAGAATAGCATCAATCATTGACTTAGAAAGATAAGTCTTTAACAGTACTTGTATTGTACATCTAGTCTATAAACAATCTAATTACCCCACCATCAAAATTAGCTTTGTTAGTCAAGTTTACTTTCTTTTAGAGTAGGATTTATTTGAACTTTGTAACTTGTACAATGATTAAATTTGAATGGGTATTTTCTAGTCTATCTATTTGAAGTTTTTTTTGTTCCCTTTTTAGTGTAATTATTACTAAAAGGAATGATGGTATGGTGCCAAAAATATAGTTTTGGGATGTTTTTGTCGATGAGCTTAGATATCTGACTTGTTCTTCGTCTGCGTCACCTTCCAAACTAACCAGATTATATAGGCACAGAGGTTAACTCTGCAAAAAGGCTTCGGTGTGAGAGTAAGTATATATTCAGATGAAAAACCGACAGAGTTTCAGTATGTAAAAGAATGTATTGTATGTCCATACCTGTGGTTGGTTGGAGGTATTTATAATGTTATATCCTCCATAATCAAGGAAGGTATTGAGCCAAATTCCCGACTCTAGGGATGTAAACACGGACTTGTAGTTGTTAGGCTAGTTTGCTGATAGAATCATGCTCGTCGCTAAGGACGTTGGTGCCAGCTTGGCGAAGAAGTCGAAGTACAGTGTTCTTGCGTGTGAGGGTGGCCAGGCGGAACTGTGCTCATACATGTGGGCAGGTCGGGCCAAGCAGGAGGCTTCAGCCGACCTGCTCTCCACAAGGTACTCGAGGTGGGACTATTGTATCTTTTGGAGTTCGGATTACCATTTTTCTCTTGGCATTAGATTGAGGTACTTCAAGGACTATTATGCTCACACTCATCGACTTTCAAAACGGAAAGATGTTGCTGATACAGAAAGGCGTTACTAACAGATTTGGGTTTGATTCACGAGTCCGATCAGGGTTCCAAGGTCACCAAGCGATCTGGATTTCAAGTTTGTGACAAAATTAATGCTAGATCTAGGTTTTCAAGAAATCTTGATCTTGATTTGAGATCTAGGATATAACATATGTAGACTTTTGCCGTTTATGGCGAAAATGCAATAATTTTTGGGGAGGAAGGAAGTATTAGATTTGGTTTCAAATTGCAACTTGATCAATTTCCATTCATCGCTTCATAATATTATGGGGAGTTCCTCATGGATGCATGCATGCATACAGATGCAAATACAATTGAAAATTTGATTTTGGACACAAGCAATCAAGTTAATTTAAAGGAATTGATCGTGACATGCATGGAGCTCTGTTATGATATTATTACATGGCAATTGGAAAATTACCAGAATTTTGTTGAGACATTCGACATCATGGAGCTCTGTTAAGATATTATTTCATGACGATTGAGAATTTACCATAATTTTGCTGAGACATTTCGTTATTTTGGTTTCCGAAGAATCTCGGGCTGGAAATTCAATACTAACTTTTGAGCCGGGTAGTGGGACAAAGAAAGTTAATTAAAGGCTAAAGGGGAAAGTACTGAACCACTAGACCTGCACTTTTGAACTTTCTGGTATCAACACATGTACGATGCAAATGCACGTCAGTTACCAAAGTTCGACATTTTTGCATACCAAATATTTCTCAAATGGATGCCGTTAGAAATTGATCTGTTACTTAATATAAAAGGGGTCAGGTTGTAAAAAAAATAAAAGGCTAGGGTGTTACTGAACATATTTTTTAACTTTTCTGTTCCAAGGATGAAAGAAAATTTTAATATAATTTAAAAAAAAAACACACGGAGACACTAGAAATTCTAAAAATCTAACGATGGAATTAATTAATTTTTATCAGATCTCAAACAACCATTAACGAATCACAATTTCAAAAAGAAATCTTCCTAACTGTCCTGAAATAAAAAATTCCTCTTCAAATTATTTAACTCATTTACAATAGCGGTCTCTTTTCTGTCTCTCTATACTAGTAAAAAACAAAAAGAAATCTTATCGGCTTAATGACAAGCTTTCTTCCATATCTCATTCGGTCAAAGAAGTCAACTAAAAACGCAAAAGAGTTTTGGTTAGAACGAGAGCTTTTAATTTTGTTTTGATAAATTTACTAGCTAAAAAAAATATTAAAGGGAAAAAAAGATGTTCAATTGACTTTAAACATTCAATTTGTACAACTTGATCTCTCTAATCTTATTAACGGGTCAGACTCTAAAGACATCAAAATCAGGGACCATTGACATGCAAAAACGGCCGACTTTAGTCACCGGCGTGCATAGACGTTAAAAACTAATACAGAAAGTTCAAATAAAAAGCATGGGAACTAACGGTGCACTGCAAGTCCAAATAGTACCACCCTTAAGAAAGATTGATATAAATAAAGTAGTTAGCATCGGAGTTAGTAAATTCACGTATATACGTATGTACGAATAATTAAATATTTTCATTTATCGTATTTAAACTAAACTTAATTAAAAATATTTGTACTTTTATGTTGAATCGTATAGTACACGTATAGAACTTTAAACATATTGTACTTTACATATAAAACTCGATATATAACAAAGTTTGATATAATTTTATTATTTCAATTATTCGATTTATATTATCAATCTTGTCTAATTGATAAAATAACATATTTAATATTAAAATATTAATTATGAAGTCTAAGAAATATTATTTGTTACTACTCATACTTTTTGAATTACACACATAAGATTATATATGCTTGATCATGCTTTCATTTTGCTATTAACACATAGTTATTTTGTGATAAATAAGTGATAATATGAAAATAATAGCTTTGAGAGTGTATAAATGTGAAAATATTAAGATATTTAAACTAAAAAATAATAAAAATATAAAGAATTTCATACAGAATATGACATATAATTAGTCTCATACATTTTAATAATATTCATATTATATCCGTACAAACGTATAAAAATATTTTTCCCTTTTACGTATATTATGCCAAATTTTTCACCATAACTTGGAAAAAATTTCGTATAAAATTTGTACGTTTATTTTAATATATTATACATGTTCTGTATTTTACTAACTATGGTTACCATACATTCTTTTTCAATGGTATAATTATATTATGATATCCCATAGACGTTAGATAGTGAGAAATTTATACTATAATTAATACTCCATGCGTTCCCTACAATTCTATTTTGGAATGTTCCATTTAAAGAGTTAACTTAAAAGAATTATACCTACAATCTTCATAAATCTTTCAAATTTACCCTCCACATATGGTACATAAACATCTTAACTATGCTAAAGCATTTTTGTAATTATGATCAACTCTAATATTACTTATATATTTCTTAATTATTAAACTTTTCAAACGTGAACTATTTGGGTGAAATGGAGGGATATGGTTATTGCCTTATAGGTTAATATGTATTTTAAGGACTAAATCTCATTAATCATAGGTTGATTTATTTGAATCTCGTGCACTTGCATGCCGATATGAGCTAAGCGTAAGGCGGCTGAAAAATGCAAAGCTTTCATTGGCCTAAGGGTCTGTTTGCTAAAATTGAAAATTAAGCTCTGAAAATTAATGTCTAAAAAAGTATAACTTAAAACATTAAGACATCTACTTTTAACTTAAAATTTTGGATATTTTTAAGAGATACTTAATTTATTAAGTGATGTAATATTGTATTATCAAACAATCTTATTTTTAATATCACTTAAAATTTTCCTAATTAATTTTTTAATTGGGTTAACAAACAATCCCTAAGTCTGCGTTATATCAACATCCAAAAACAATGATGATCAATCTTATGGAAAAGAAAGTTTATTACTACTCAAGAGTACCTTTTTATTTTAAAAAGTTAACATCTAACTAAATTAAATCAAAATCGTACATATTTACTTATATTTTAGGAAATAAAATTTTATTAATTAAAAATTACATTAAGAATACTATGGATTACAACTTTCATAACTTTGTAAAAATAAATAAATTTATGTAAATTATCGGTCAAACATTAATTAAGTTGATCCAAAAAAAGTTAAAAGTGAACTCTTTACCTGAAACGGAAGGAGTAGATACTATAGTTCTCAAAATATTATCATGTTTGACTTTTTTAAGTCAATCTAAATATTTTTCAAATAATAATTTCACGTTTATTTTTTTTATTTTTTTCAAAAGCATAAGACAGGTAATTTTTAGTACCAAAAAAGTAGTACTCCATTACGAATTAAGTATTTTATGATTTTGAAAAAAATCAAAAAATATACGTTAAATTTTTATTTGAAAAATAGGTAGTTTGTTTCAAAAAAAAGTCAAACAAAACAATATTTTAGGAATAATTTCCTACTAATATTCACAAAATAATTTCTTTCCCATGGCCACCCTCTCAAAGTCTCTCATAACTTTTTGTCGAGGCCGAACTCGAATTAGTTATACCAAAATTAACTGGATGTGATTATATTTATTATTAAACGGGTTTAAGATGGCACTTAACTTGGCCATTACTGGTTAAAAACTTGTTAATTTCTTAGCCTACCAGCTTTTACTTTGTTTGAACTTTGATTTAGAATGCCACTCGACTCTTGAGTCTTCTTCATATACACTCACCAGAGGCTGTAATCTAATTGGTCAGAAATTTTCTTCTATGATGACAGTTCATACTAGTGGTAAAGTGCATTCTTTTTCTCACTCTAACATTCATATCTTTTTTTTATTCTCGATGTGATGTATGTGTTAGTTTTATTTTTCCCCTACCAATAATAACAATCGGGCTACACACGGGAGAAAAACTGAACTTATTACGTACTCTTCTGTTTCAGGTAAAGAGTTTTTTTTTTTTTGTCAATTTAGTTAAAATTTGACAGATAATTAACATAAATTTAGTAATTTTTACAAAGTCATAAAAGTTGTAGTCCATAGTATTCTTAAGATAGTTTTTAATTAATAAAATTTTACTCTCTCCATTCCAGCAAAATAGTCCACTATATTATTTTGTGATGTTTCACTTAAAGAGTCCACTTTCAAAAAATTATTCTTACAATTTTCATAATCCTTATCTTAGTTGTGATTAAGTATTTTTGTAATTATGACAAACTCCAATCATGTTAATATGTCCCTTAATAAGTAAACTTTTCAAAAGAATTTGTGATTAAGTATTTTTATAATTATGACAAACTTCAATCATGTTAATATATCCCTTAATAAGTAAACTTTTCAAATGACTTTTTGGGTGGAACGGAGGGAATAAGTATGTAAAATTTTGATTTGATTTAGAGCCCGTTTGGTACAGCGTTTACAAAACGCAGTGTTTTAAAAACAGAGGTCTTTCCTTATAAATACGTTTGGGATATCACTTCAATACGCAGCTTTTTTTTCCTAGGAGCGCTTTAAAACCTGCATTTTGGAAAAAAGCTGGGAATTCCAGCGTTTTAAAACGCAGCTGCATTTTGAAAACGCTGCGTTTTCTGCCGCAGTATTGAAACACATTTTTTGCAAATAAGCTGCGTTTTATCCCTGCGTTTTGGCCAAAACGCTCGACCAAACGAGCTCTTAGTCATGTGTTAATTTCTAAAAAAAGAAAACGAATTCTTTACCTGGAACGGAGGGAATACTATATAAAGAAAGTTATAATTAAACAAGTGTAACTTGTGTGATACAATTGCATAATGGCGAAACAGGATTCAAGTGAGGAGATATGACATTCTATACCAATTACTCAAGGTTGGGTTGAGTTTTCCATTCTTGGCGAATTTGGAGCATCATGTGATGAAATATGAAATTCTACCAATTACTCAACTTTCAAGCTTCTGTGAATGAGATCTGGAACCTCACCTGGTGAGGTTCTTGTTAATTCTGCCGTTTTATGTTACGACTCATGCATTAACGAGCCGATTCAAAGTGCTAGTCTAGTATCTTAATTAGGTCTTGTTTGGACATACTAATATTTTTCATGGTTTATGAACTTTTTTCACTAAAATCTAATGAAATAGTATATTTTAACGATATAAAACAGATATATCATGTGACATAAGATAAAAAAATCTGAATGATACAACTAAATATTTTATAAATTTAATGAAAAATGCTTATATCTTGTATAAATATTTATTTTATCCCTAATATTTAACAAGCGAACACAACCGAACTTTAGCTAGTCGAACATACTTAGCTTGATTTTAGCCTGTTCATTTAATGAGCCTAAAATTCAAGCTTGAACTTGACTGGTTTCTCTAACAAACGAGCCCGAACCGAGCTTTTGTTGAGCCGAGCCAATATAAATTCATTAACTATTTGGTTCGCTTGCAGCCCTAACTCCATGGCAAATTAGGAGCTTCGAGGAAAATTAGGCGAGTTGCCTAGGAGCACAGATCATCCGCACTACAGATTGGGAAATTAGGAGCACGAAGGCGAATTGGCAACGAGCATGAATCATCCACGTCAATGGCGACTGAGCTATCTAAGCATTGGCCATCAAGTTTAAGCAACCATCAGCTACACAAATAATCATTGGCCCAAGCTATATATTAAATGAATTGAACCTCTGTTAGCAATAGCCATCATGATTAAAAATGAGCTAAATAAATTACCTGCCATCATGATTAAACCATAAGCTAAATAAAATACCATTGGCCTAAGGTGTCATGCGTTAGCCATCATGATTAAACCATGAGGTATTATCCATATTAATATTGCCATCTATTAAAATCTATATCGTCTTCCAGGATTAAAGAAGAATTTTCACAAACGACGGCGACCGACATTCAGATTCAGATTGAGGTGAGTGAAGTTTCATTTGGACTTGGGAAGTTGGTCTCTGGCATTCTTCGGATGCGATTGAAAGAGGTGGCTTGTCTTAGTGAGAAAAGAGCGGAAAAGGGACATACTCTGATTCTCGAGATAGAGGTGGCTTCGTCTTAGTGAGAAAAAGAGCGGGAAAGGGTCATGTTCTGATTCACGAGAAGAAGCCACAACAATAAAGTCAAAAGTCGGTGGCGTGACCAAAACCTCCACCCAGATTATAGATCAGGTAAGGGAAAGGGCCTCTTCTTTGACAGGAAATGATATAATCGAAGAGGAGAATCTCAAGGGATGAAAAATGTCCAGGAACTGATCAACATGGGATCCACAAACCTGGAAATGCATTTCAAAACATAAGCATTTCAATCATAATGCAACTCTGCATCAATACACACAACCAAGGTTCGAACATTGAATAAAATCAGAAATGTGAAGTAGATTGGGGGTACGCATTATGAGCCTACTAGACCATTATATTATCACTACAACCCATTAGAGGGCTCGCTCTATAAACTTGAACACTACTCCCAGGTCGCAACAGAATAAACTCCTTCAAAATCCACGAGTAACTGACAATTTGAAATACCTAACTGAAATTTGGTACTCACAATGAAGAGAAAAAACAACAACAATCCAATGGGCAGATTCTGTCGAGACTAGTTGCAGTCAACAATGCAACTCAAACCATCAAAAGTTTTTGCTTGTTTACGACAATCACCCATGATTCTCATTCAAATAAACTTCCATGATAATAGGAGTTTAGAGTTCAAAATCCTCAGGGTACAAAACAAATTGTGCCAACTATTTGATCTACACAAGCAGCGTCTCCATCATTACTATTCCACAAGAATTCAACAATGGCATTATTGGTGGGGGAAATGTAGCTACTCGGAGATTCACATGCAAAGCATGTACCTTACTTAATAGCCACAATTAGGAGGTGATCTATGAGAGACATGAGTAAGCAAGAGCCTTTTCCTCGCTGAGCTCTTCAGCGGTCAAGTCCAGCTTCTTCCTTGAGAAGTCATCAATAGAAAGTCCTGTATAATTGAAAGGAATGCAAAAGATTTGTTAACGTAAGACCTGAATTCGTAACTACCAGAATGAGTAGGTCAGCCCATTAACCAACTTCATAGCCAGGTGGAATCTCATCCCTCCCCCCCCCCCCTTATCTCCCATAATGCACCAATAGTAAAGAATGGAAAACTTGCACGCTATTCAGTAATGTTGCACCAACCCAACACAATTTCACAAGCAATAACTGGCTTTTCGTAGGTCCAATTTGTTTCTAATCTTTTAAAGTGTGCACTGTTCTTTCGTAAAGAAATCAACTTCCCAGGAAATTGTAGGCCTATCCCAGACATTTTATGGTAATGAACTTTTTTGTGTGTGGGTGTGGGAGGGGGAAGGGGGAGATAAGCCATTAGAGAGATGGACAAAATCCACTTGAATAAAGAACAAGAGAACTGTCACTAATATCACACAGACTTGACAAGCATATTTTCTAAATATAACTGGATAGATCCACACCTTGAACAATTGACCATTCTCCATTGCGGCAAGTTACTGGGAAGGAGTAAATAAGCCCAGCTGGCACATTGTATGAGCCATCAGAGTAAACACCCATGGAAACCCATGTGCCCTATAATTAACATCCAAAAGAGAAGTAAATAAACCAAAACCAAAACCAAAAAGTGTACAATGGCATAGGGTGGTATTCACAAGATGTATCTGTCGTTAACAAATTGTTAGACAAGAAAGCCTACCTCTGGAGTTCCAAGCACCCAATCACGGATGTGGTCACAGGCAGAACTAGCAGCAGATAGTGCGCTAGAGAGCTTTCTAGCCTTGATAATTGCAGCACCACGCTGCTGTACAGTGCTGATGAATCCTGACTTCAACCTAAACAACAAAACCATAGCAATACTTAAGAAAGTGGCAGAAAATAAATTGTAATAACCCACTCCGCTAAGATGGAATTAACATTTGGAGCTCATGAAAAGATATTAATTACCATTCATCATCACCAACAAGCGCAGGGACTGGCTTCTCTCCTGCCGGTGTTTTAACAGTTGCATGGTTGACATCAGGATATTGAGTTGACGAGTGGTTCCCCCAGATAATAACATTTTTAACATCTGATACTTGAACATTAAGTTTCTCCGAGATTTGACCAAGGGCCCGGTTATGGTCCAACCTTGTCAAGCAAGTAATGTTCTTCTCAGGGATGGATGGTGCAAATTCCTTCAGGATCAAGGCATTGGTGTTGGCAGGGTTAGCAACAACCAAGACCTGCAAGAAAAAGGAAACCGTATTTAGAGGGATACACTATAGTGTGAGATGAACATAGTTATAAAAGGCGAGTGCCTGGCTCGCCTGAGGCGAGGGTTCATCGCCTAGGCACCTTCAGGCGAGGCGAAGAGCTAGAAGCGACCTAAGGCGTTCGCCTTTCTCACTTTTTTGAGAGGCGGGAGGCGAAGAAAGGCGAGCATCGTAAAAAAGTAACTTTTTGGTTGATACGACGTAGTTTCTAGGTATTATAAATGGGACAAACGAAAGGTTAAAAAACAAAAATAACCCTAACCAGTCATCGAACGATTCCACAAGCTTCTTTCTGCTTCTCAACTTCGACAGTTCCTTCGACATCGAGTCTTTGACAGTTCCTTCAATGCGTCTCTTTGACAGTTCCTTCGATGCGTCTCAGTCTCTCTCTCTCACCTGCGACTGTGTCTGCGTCTCTCTCTTTGCAACTCTCTCGCGTCTTCACTGTTACGGCGACAGGTAAGAAGTTTTTGTTTTTAGTTTTTTTTTTCTTTCTTTTTTTTAATGTAAACTGTAAAGTACAGTACTATTTTTTTTCTTCTTTTTTTTCCTCGCGTCTTCGGAACTATAGTACTATTTTTATATTTTCTAACTTTTTTTCTTTTTTAATGTAAACTGTAAAAAACTACTATTTATTCTGTTTAAAATTAATAATTTTTTCTTCTTTTTTAATTTCAGAATTAATAGTTTTTATTTCTTATACTATAGTTTTTATATTTTCTTCTTTTTTTATTTCAGAATTAATTGTTTTTATTTCTTATACTATAGTCTTTTCTTTTTTTTTTAATGTAAACCGTAAAGTACAGTACTATTTTTTTTTCCCCTTTTTTGTTATCTTCCCTTTAATCAAGTTCATCAATTGCATTGGAATTTCAACTATGAATGATGAAATTGTGTTATTGATAGTATGTTCAGAACTTAGTTTCATGTATTATGCTCACTTGTAACATATTTTGTTGAGATTAGTTAAGTTATATTTTTTTATATTTATTTTATATATTTTGTATGCATTTTTCCTTAATGTTCGCCTTTTGCTCGCCCTCCTCTCGCTTCGCCTCTCACCCGGAAAATGTACCTCTCGCCCTCTTCTCGCCTTTCGCCTTTGATAACTATGGAGATGAAGCCAGAATTTCTGTGGAAAACATATGCATGCTAAAGGACTTCAAATGTTCCTTGAATTTAGATTCAAAAGGACAGCCTTTTTCAAGTGAATGGCACAAATTAATCATGCATTCTAATAGTATATAGAGTAAAATATGCAAGTTTACCGGTCAATTATTTTGCAAAGGCAAGAAGGAGGCTAACTATTTGACAGTTGTTAACCTTAAAATAATTATGATTTCCCTCATGCATTACCAAGCTTTCCCATCACTTCCCAATTCGTTCTTGATCTCCCTTGTGGCATTGAAATCTCTACTTTGGAGCTACATATTTTTCAAGTACAGGGCTGACCTCATATTATTTTCAAAGGATATGAAAACCAAGTGTTCTCACTATGCTCCACACCACACCCCCCCCCCCCAAAAAAAAAAAAGGTCCCACTTTTCATTTGGTTTGTTCCAAAAAATAGTTCTAATTCTAAAAAAGAAGATAATTTTAGTGCAATTTAAAGGGGGTACAAACAAGTAAAGCTTCAATCTAAAAAGGTATGACTTGTCAAATAAGACCATTTTTTTGGGGATGGATGGAGTACAATATATATAATAGTAAAATATATCGACTCAGGTGACAGACCCATTTGTACATATGTAGCGAGCCAAAGTGAGAATGAAGAATTTCTATAACTTAGTTATTGCTATCTCACTCTTCCCACCTCAGTCCTCACAAGTCACAAGAGGAAACACCAAAGATGTAAGTTTCCAGTGCAATTATAGCACACACTACTATACTGACTACTCCATTGAGAATACTATTCCCATGAATGGAAAACCTACAAAATGCATTTCTTCTATAATAAGAAATGGAAGCATGAGAGTAAATGCAGCAGTAGGTCAAATCTAGTCTCAGAAATCAAAATGAGAGGAAACACTGGAGAGAAAAGCAATATGAAATTAAATCAGCTCGCTTCCTTCATCAAAACCAAGAAAACATTATAAACAGTAGGCAACTATTTTCATCAGCAATTATCCAATAAAAAACTACAAACCGCATAAAGATGATAATCCTAGGGACCAACCAACCATCTAAAGGAGGATACATTTATATCATCTGACTGCAGCAATTAATTTTTTTTCTCTTGTTTTGAAGCAAAATAAAGAATATCCTAGTGTTCCTCAAGCAAGTCAGAGCTCTGGAAATAATTAAATGTGTCACATTTCTATCAAGACAATCTTGCAAAATAGATTCCAACGAAGAAAACATCATTGAATTGCAGAAGATCCTGAAATGAAACGATCTTATAAAATACACCAGCAGTACTCAATAACATTTAAATAAGGTCACAAAGTGCCAATCACCTTGCAGTTCGCAGCGGCATGCTGCTCGAGAGCAGATGCTTGTGACTTGTAGATTGAGACATTCTTTGTCATCACGTCCTTCCTCTCCATTCCTTCTTTCCTAGGGAAGCCACCAACCATGACTGCTATATTGACACCAGTGCATGCCTCAACAACATCAGTGGTGGCAACAACTCCTGATACATGTACATAATACCTTTGCATTAGTTACATATCCATTTGAAAATAATGAAATAATGATAACTGGCTAATGACAAGAATATAAATGAATAAAGACCTTTAAGAAGGGGAAATGCAGCATCTACCAACTCCATTTTTACTCCATTCAACGCCTCTGCAGCAGGTGGAATATCGAGCATGTGGAGGATCACTGGCTGGTCAGGACCCAACATTATTCCCCTGGCAACCATGGGGACAAGAGCATATCCAATTTGTCCTGTGACATAAACAGACGATTTTCAGTTGGCTGCATTGACCATGGTTAGGAAATTTTGTATCATGAAAGAGAAATCAGCAATCACTTGGTGTCAATGCTTAGAGAATTCTTCTGATGCCAAAAATATCAAACATTACAGGATTAAATTGGTCAAGTGGTGTACATATATTTTACTTGACTTCAAAAACATTATGTTTTGCTCATCAACTGCTGCTTAGACCATCATCTAATCCAAAATAATTTACTCAATAAAGAAGGCTGGATCTAACTAGTTCAGCAACACGATTCACCAGCTTTACTTCACCAAGTCAAAATACCATTGACCAATCTAGTTTTCAATTCACAGGCATGCGTATAAATAGTAAATTTAGAACATAGCTAAACATGCATAGATATAAAACTAGTCAACCAGAAACATTTCACACATCAACTCCTAGCCAGATCAGCAGATAAAATCCAAAATAAGTTACTCATGAACAACTTAAACAACTTCACATTTCAATCAAGCATAAACCTAATTCAACTTGATCTATCCACTCCGCTACAGTATACATGATTTCTCAGCAATCAACTCAATTACAAACCTAGATCTATCAAAATAGTCAACCAAAGTCAACAAGCCATTGACCGCTCAGATTTCAACACATATTGATTAGTTAACGAAACAGATAATCAAAACTTAAATTGATTGAACTAGATCAAGCTACACATACTAAGATTACAAATTAAAGTCTATATATATTCAAACAGATGCAAAGATGATCAGCAGTTAGTACCTGCGGCGCCGGTGACGAGAACGCGAACGGGATCTTTCGCCATTGCCGGAGATCGAATCTGAAAACGATTTTAAAATTTGTTGAAAAAGCAGCGAGGAGGAGATTTGATCGGAGGACTGTGTGTGGTGTGAAATGGGAAAGTGAGAGTGAACTATTTATTGGCCAAGGGAGAGCGATTTCGCCTGAAAGATTTTTCTTTATCTCCAAGACTGGGTATTGTGCGACGTCGTTTTAAAGTTATGGTTAAGTCTCGTCGTTTTGTGACTAAGTGGCCTTTTGATGACGCCTAAAGCCATGCTTTATTTGGGTTCCACGTCAGGCCGGCCCAGCCCATTCGAGGGACCTGTGGTCTCAAAATAAGCTGACGTCTCGGACCCCTCGGTTATAAGTATAAAGTCAACTAGTTTGTGATTATTTTCTAATTATTTTCTTCGGTCTCTTTCTTTTTTTGTTTAAAACCCAACTTAATATAATATAAATTATTATTTACAATAAATTTAATGAATTAATTTAGTGGTTTGACCACCGTTGAATTCTTACGTGGAGTGATTCATAAGTGAAATGTCTCGTGTTCGATTCAATAAATGTGGTTTGGGTATTCATTTAGGAGGATGTCACGTTCGAATCTCACTAGGTACACATGGTTTGGGAACATTTCGTAGAAGACTAAAAAAATACTTCACCCGTTCCTAAATAATTGTCTTGCTTTCATTTTTATCTATTTTAAAATATATATATTATTTCGAACTTTATTTTTTAAAACATTTTTACCGTTTTACTTATACTTTTTTTTTACTACTTTAGTGATGGTTATATGCAAATGAATTTTAAAATAAATTACATATTATACAATATATATAATATGGACGACAATTACTTTTTTTTCATCTGTGTGTCTAGTCAAACATAACAAATATTTAGGAACGAAGGGAGTATTTATTATTTACAAAACATTATTGAATTCTAGATAATAAAATTTTAATATGGAGGAAAGTGCCTCCCTCGCAGCCTTAAATCTTGTTTCAGTCTTTCCTGGGAAGAGCGGATTGATATTATATTAACAGATATTAGAATTTTGTAAGAATTATTAAAAAAAAATTAAATCTTTGATCAAAGGTTTGTCAAGTTAACCAAAAAAAAATCAAAATCAAACTATTTTTAAGGGACAAAGAAAATATGTTTTTTAAGTTCAATAAAGTTTGCAGTGCAATTTAATCCCTTAATTATTGAAATATTGTTTTAGTTAAGTTTGACACAAATTTATTTGAATTAATGCGTACATCTCAATTCTCAAACAAGCATATATGCACATGTATAATGAAATCTTTATTAACACTTTATTTTTTAATTGTGACATTTCATTGGTGCATTTTCGTGACAACTATATGAATTTTTCTTTACGAAAAAGGTTTTTTTTTCTTGTATTAAGTGGGCGTCGGAGGAGATCGAACCTGAGACCTCACACTTTGTGAAGTGAACTCTATCACTGAGTCACCCCTTAAGAAGGAAAAATGTATTAACCATTGGTTGAACAGCTAATTGATCAAACACGTTGGCCAAAGAATCATGTCACAAGATTCTTTGGGCTTGATTCATGCCATCTCTTGTTGGCAATTTGGAGACGCAGCATGCTCTAAAGTAATTCCATATGGGATAGCCATGAGTATATGAATACAACTGGAGTATTACAAAAGCAATGCTGGAATATATCTTTTTTTTTTTTGGTATCTTAAGGGGGAAAGATCGAATCTGAAACTTTGCACTTTGTAAATTCTCAACTCTACTATCAGGCCACCCATTAAAGATAATGTTGAAATATATCCATTTAAATATGTTGATGCTACTTCCTCCTATGATTCAATTTGCTAGTTATCTAGGTCATATTTTGCTTTGCAATTTAGTGATTGTTTTATCGGGGAGGGGAAGAGAGAATTGCATTTTTTTTATAATAATTAAAAAAAAGTAAAATAAAAATAGAAAGAAAGACAGACGGTAAAACTAAAGAGAGACGGAATGAGAAAAAACACAAAACCAAGCCACAAAATTAGTTGATTGAACACGACCATAAAGATCCAAGGTTCCTTTTAGATGAGATATACTCCCTCCGTTTCAGGTAAAGAGTCCACTATACTATTTTGTGATGTTTCATTTAAGTCCATTTTCAAAAGATTATACTTACAATTTTTATAATCTTTCATCTTTACCTTCCATTTGTGTTGTAATCATCTTATTTGTGCTTATGTATTTTTGTAATTATGACCAAATTTAATGACATTAATATATCTCTTAACAATTAGACTTTTCAAATGTGAACTCTTTGGGTGGAACGGATGAAGTATTAGTTATAGGGTCAATTACGGGTCGGTCCCTTTTTAAAAGTTTGTAATCGCTCCAGTTTACTCATCTTTTTTAAAAACCGAAAAAAGACATTTTTTGGGTGAAAAGACAATTATGCCATTAATGAAAAGAAAAACACGCGCGCTTCAGTAACCCAAGGCATCGCGATGCACTACTTTGGCATCGCGATGCACCAATTGTTGCATCGCGATGCACCAAATTGTTGCATCGCGATGAATGATGTCTGCATCGCGATGAATGACTTCTGCATCGCAATGCATAAATCAGAGATCGTGATGCAGAAGTCAAGTGTGACCCACATGTAATTTTTGTAAAGAATCGCGATGCAAGGTTTCAGAATCGCGATGCATGGTTTCTGAATCGCGATGCACGATGTCTGCATCGCGATGAATGATGTCTGCATCGCGATGAACGACTTCTGCATCGCGAGGCAACAATTGGTGCATCGCGATGAATGACTTCTACATCGCGATGAATGATTTTCGTTTACCTTTCGGGGGCGTTGCCCCGAACCCCACGAGGACGCCGTCCCTCGACTCGCGACCGACCGGCGAACCCGTTGCCCAAGATCTGCGATTGACGAATTAAATCAGTCCAAGAACATCTTCCTCTGTTTTCGGACAGCACACTGTCAAGCTTGATTTGGAGCTCAAAAATAGTGTTTTTTGGTAGAAAAATTGTGCACAAATATAGTACTAAGTTAGGATAATAATATGAAATTGATTTTAAACAAATTCGAAGTTTAAAACAGAGATTTAAGTGACCAAAACAGTTCAAGAACAAAGAAAAACGGGATGAACTCAAAAATTTTGAATTTGATCAAATTCGTGTTTTATGCATGAAAATTGATACCCAAACATGAGAAAAGACTATATTAACAACATAGAATCATTTATACATCAATTTGAATCTCAAATCTGAAGCAACGATGTTGTTGAGGGTATTTTAGGAAGAAAATTTTTAAAATGCTTTTTAGCGGTTAAAAAAAAAAAGGTGTATTGAAGAGAAAAAAAGTTTGAAAAAATAGACCGGCCAGCAATTTATCCTTAGTTATATGACTCGAGGTTCCCTAAGGTGATCATGATAGTCTTGCAATTTCTAAAGGGTTTTCATTGGATTAGGACAAAGCCTTGTTTATTTGGGCTATTCACGACATCTTGTTGATAATTTGGAGAAACTACTTGTAACAAGACGCAGGGATTTCGATTTTTAGTTTTTAACTTTTTCACTTTGTAGCCCCACCTGGTTCTCCCTATTTTGTTTTTTCTTATTTTTTCTTTAATTATCATTATAATGCAAACATTCAAAATTAAAAAATCAAGCCTCTAAATTATCATGCCAAATACGTTGAAGTAATATCACAAACTAACCAAAACTCACCAATGAGCAACCTTGCTGATGTGGTGATTTGATACTCCAACACATCAACGTTATTGCTCTTACATCAATTAAGTTGTTGATTTGATGTACTTTAATTAGTTAATGATACTCCATCATATTTACAAACGTTAACCTCAATATTTTTTCGCCAAACACACCATGAGTGCCCTCAAAAAAGCATATGATACTCTTTGGGATATATTTGGAGTAAAGTAACAATTTTAAAAAAATAACGTTTCAACTTTGACTTTCAACTAATATGTCAAATATGTGATTGTTAGGATTAAACTAACATACTAAAGTTTGACACATACGTAGTCACGTGTTTGACACATTTGTTGAAAGTTAAAATTGAGACATTTTGATGAGACTAGACCAAAAGAGAGGCGCTAAATGCAGCCCCCCCCCCCCGGCGTGGCAAAATTACTAATTTGTCCTTAAAAAAAAATTAGCAAAACGTGGGATAGTCTAAGGGGTTTGAATTAGTCTAACATTCGTGTCCGCAGGCACACGAGTTCACTAGTCCGAACCTCAAATTGAACTGAGATTTGCACTCCCTGCAACTCTGTAAGCGTGCGCGCGAGAGAGCCTCTATGCTATACAAGCTTATTTTATACAAGAAAGGAGTTTGTATATAAAGTAACTTTGTTTTTGCTTTCTTTCCAATGTGAGATAAATTCACTTATCCAACTTCAACCCACCTACTTTAGACATTAAAATCTCCATCATTCAAACATTATTATTTCGACTTAGCGCCTATGAGATCAAAATAGCAAATGTTGATTGGCAAAATTGGCAAGAATCTTTGTTGACATCGACAAACAAACATAAGCAGCCTCTATGAAATAGATACGAACATTGTATTTTTGCAACAACTGCTCCTCAATTTACTTAAGACCTTTTTAAATCACGAGAAAAATTTGGGTCAACTCAAAGAAGTTTCGCAAAATCCTGGACACAACTAGAACATGCATAGATATATTGGGTCTGTTCTCCATTGCAATTTAATTATTTTGATTTTGAATCTTTGGATTTTCTCTCTATTTGGTCCTGTCACCTATTTCTCTATATATCTCTTACTTTATCTTCAATCGTTATAAAATATTCAAAATTGCAAAATCAAAATTACCAAAATCCCGAAGCCAAACATATGATAGACATATATGTATGAGTAAAAAATTACTCTCCCTCCAAAATGAGTGTTTATTTTTAAAATTTTCTTGGCCCAAAATGAGTGTACACTTTTGTATTAGTTTACTAATTTCACATTTAGCCTCTATCATGTTATAGTGTGAACTTGTAATATTATATGTAGCTATCAAGCGCATTAATGTAATTGTGTTATCAAAATGGCCCAAAGACCTAAATTCTTAATTTTGATAAAAAAAAAAAAAATAATAAACACTCATTTTAGGAACGGAAGGAGTAGTATTCAAACATCGTGATGAGGGGACAATCTTACGCATCCAAACCTCTTAATTTGAAAATCCTCTCCATTCTCTCTATTTGGTTCATTCAAGAGTGTAGAACACATCAATTCATTAATGAGCTTCATCTAATGATTCAAAATCAACATATAAATCTACATCACCCCATGAAATACACACATTTATTAAATTTATAGTAAATAAAAAAAAATCTTATAATCCTTGTATATATTCACTCTCAACAAAAAATTAAATAAGTTTCCCCTGTTCAACACACAAAAAAATGCAAAAATAAAAATTAAAAAAAGATCCCCACACAACCTAGAGTTTCCATACACCATCATACCAATATGGCAATATATACATCTAAAAAATTCTGACTTTTTCCCCTGCAAAAATCTGGAAAAAGATAGATAAATAGAGAATACTTACTCTGCATCTCAAACCTCTTTAATTGTATTACGAGAAGATCAACTGAAACTTTAGACACTTCGAGCCAACATTTCTTGAAAATCGATGATGGATTGCTCTCTCTCGAGCTTCAGATCTTGGCGAAACTTAGAGATGAATTCCTCGGCTCTCTCGTCCACCCCTGGCAGCTGTGGCAACGATTTACAAGTGTTCCGAAGTTCTTCCCAAGCTGCAGCACTAGTACTGCTAGTCTCACTTTCATTTCTCTTTCTCGGCACGGCCTCATCAAGGACCATGTTAGCGCCCTCTTTGGTTGGTTGTGCATGTTTCTGTTTTTGCACATCCATTGATGTTGCCTTATTGGTACTCTGCAGGCTACTGCTTGAACTACCAACTTCTTTTTCTTTGCTAGGTTCCCCAAACGTGTAAGTGGGCTCTGCAAAGAGTTCGTCCACGAATATCGCTGCAAAATTCTTCTCCATGTTGTGTTGGTAGTGGTGGTGGATGTGATGGCTGTGATACGAAGAGCCTTTGGTGATAAAGGGGCGGATGATATTGCGTGAAGATTCTTTCTGAATCATGTAACGGCGGGAGCCTCGTGCACTGGACTTTCCTTTTCTTAAGACTTTAGAAGGAATGACCAAGCGAGAGTTTGTTTTCTTGATGGGTTTAGGAATCTCGAGCTTGTGAAATCTGGACCGGATTGTATTGGTGAAGCTCTTCCACGATTTCTTAGCCGTTAAGAGCTTCTTCGTCAAGTTGAAGCTGGACATCAACTAGCCAAGAGGAATGATAGGATTTTCTCTGATGTTCGTGATGAATTCATGAGAAGATGCACTTTGAGTTCATGAGTTGGATGGTTATTTATAGTCATAGCTTGGCAGCTTGTTAGGTACATTCTTTTCTTGCTTTACTTTCTTCCTCATGGATGGTGCAAACTATTCTAAATGTTCTCCTAAAACTACCATGATGCCATTTTGCAAAAATCTTTTTAAATTCGTTATGTTATCATTTCACATTTTCGTACGAAGAAATATTAGAGCATTTCAGGTCATGAATTATAAATTCGACACAAAATATTTCTGCGAAAAATACTAATAAGGAAACTAACGGTAGCCCTACGATTATCGAACAAGAATTCTAAATTCAAATATACAAACATTTCTGCCATGAACGAAGAGTATTATGTTTTTGTATAGTTTTTATTCTTTTTTTTTTTTTTGTCGAAAACCAGAATGGCAGTATTGTGATTATGAAGAACGTTAAGGTGTTTTCAGAGACGAAAAAGTTGTCACTTTCGGTTGCCTTAGGGGGACGCCAGACTGGTGCAACCTTGGCTACAAAGTTTTGTGAGCAACGAAAAAGCGAAATTCAATAATATTGGCAACTCTATACCCAATAACATGATAAGGATTTCTCCGATGAAAAGAAAGACGTACTACTTTTGTTACCAAAAAAATGTCATGTTTGATTCAACACATAAATTTAAAAATAATTAATTTTATTATAAATATTAGAATAATTTATATTTTGTAAAACACTTGAGAGTTGCTATTCACACCCAAGAATTTACTAAATACACCTTATTACTTAGTACACCGTACCCAAATATTTTTCACCACTCAAAAAGTTAAGTACACCCTCCCTTAATTTCCTATTATACCCTTACAATATTTTCTCCAAAATTAACTCATCCTACTAAGTACACCCCACTTTCCTTCTTCCTCCTTCCCCCCACACACACACACACACACACCCCCGGTCAAGCCCACCCTTTCCTCCCTCCTTTCTCGCCTCCCCTCCCCTCCCTCCTTCCCCCACCACCGCAGCCCGCCTCCCCTCCCTCCTTCCTCCTCCTCCTCCCCCACCCACACCAATCAAGCCCATCCCCCTTCCTCCTTCCTTTCCCGCTTCCCCCTCCCTCCTTCCTTCTCCTCCTTTCCCCCTCCACCCACACCAGTTAAGCCCGCCTCCATCACCGAGTACCTCCGTTGAAGAAAAACCCAAAAACAGAACAAATTAAACTACGACAAAAATTAATCAACTCAACTTACATGAATCCTTTTTCGTAATTGATTTGATCAACTGAATCCAAAATTGAGCTTTTTTTTTTTTTTAAAGTTGTTCGAGACTGTGTAACCGAATACCCATAGTGGTGTTCGGCACCCTTACCGAACAACACTATGGTTGTTCGGCACCCTTACCGAACAACTTTAACGGTGTTCGGCAGGGTTGCCGAACAGTAATTAATTTTTTTTAAACCTAAAAAAATGAAAAATAAATAAGGACATTTAAGTCAAAATTTATAATAACATTTTTGTAATATTTTTAAGGGGTGTACTCAGTAAAATCTTAGGTGTAAATAACAACTCTCAAAATACTTATTTAAGTGTGGAGCCCATAAATTAAAGTGAGAATCAAAATAAGTAAAATATTACGAGATGTGCTAAATGACACCCCCAAAAAATGGTAAATACCACCCCCTGGGCAAATTTACTATTTTACCCATGTTTTTAATGGGAAAATTTTTTTTTGACAAGACCCCCATCTCTTGGGAGTCTAATGGAGGAAGACCCCCTCAGGGTGGTGTCCTATGGAGGTTCCGTTAAAAAGTTAACGATTTCATTAACTTTTTAACGGAAATGCTAACTTTAAGGTATTAATGTTAACATTTTTCTTAAAAAATTAACGAAATCATTAACTTTTTAACGGAACTTCCATTAGGACCGCCACCCCTTGGGGGTCTTCCTCCATTAGGACCCCCACCTCTTGGGAGTCTTCCTCCATTAGGACCCCCAGCCCTTGGGAGTCCTTTTTTTTTTTTTTTTTGAATTGAATTAGGGGCAAAATAGTATTTTTCCAAAGGAGGGGTGGTGGTATTTAGCATTTTTGGGGGGTGTCATTTAGCACCTATGAGTATTTTCCCTAAAAATAAAACTTTAAAGACTGAACACTTAATTAGAACGGATCAAAAAGGAATATAGGACTATTGTTTAAGGATATATCCATGAAATTGATCATGATAATGAATTAAATGTCAGAATAAAGGGGACAGAAGAAAAACATAGTAACTTAAATAATGACCAGTAATCATTTTGGGGTGCATTGTTAATTTCCCCTAAAAATCCATGCATGCCTCATCATGTTTCTATTTTTTTAACTGTCCATTATGATTAAAGCAACATTATATACCTTTCTTCTTCTTCCTCATGAATAACGTTTAACCTAAACGAAGGATTGACCTAAGAACGAGCATATATAAAATCTATGGAGATGATACGGTTTTTTTTTTTTCGACGAGTGATTTTTCCTTCTTTTTTCGTTTTTGAAAACATTGTTGTTCGAAAAGTACTTATGTTTGTTCAGAAAATATGTGTTGAATAAGAACATGTACCTTTCGTTTAAACACACACACACACACACACACACACTTACTAACTGTTGGATTTTAGTATACACCATGTGAAAGGGAGTTTGTTGCATTTCCTTTTCTCCTTGAGCCTTTTAAAAAGCCATAAGCTGGGAAGTTGGACACTATTGGAACCCCGTCCACTTTCCAAGTTGTAAAGATTGCAAAGCCTACTTGCTATTTTCCAACCAAGAAAAAGCAATGGCCAGTTGTCTCTCTTACTTCCTTTACAACTCAATCTTATAAACCCTAACACCCCTTTATGATAAAGATAGCCCACATTTTCCAAACTCAGCAGTCATTCATAATTACAATCACAAAAATTATTGTAATCCACGTTTATAGTTTGTTTCTGCAGCTAGCTGCAGAGTTGTACACGACAACCAGTTGATGCGTTCTTGTAACCAAATAAAAACATTTCACGTACTGTAACCGTGGCATTCCCGTTCAAGATCAGTTATAATTGGCTATGGTTCTGGTTCCGATTGCAATCCCCAACATTTTCACACACACAGTGAGAGAGAGAGAGAGAATTCGTTGAAAGATTGCATTAATGATTTTATTATACTCGAGACCAAACATGACCAACCCCGCATACAGGTACTAGTAAAAGTAGTAGATAGGAGCCAATCTGGTTGGCTTTCATTCCCAAGAGTGCTTCATTATTTTTCTGGTTGAAACCATATGTCAAGCGTGAGCTAACTTACGCCCCAATAGACCTAGACCTTGGACTAAACACGGTAAACTCGTCCCTGTTATGCTTAAGGCTCCTAGCATCCTCCTTGGAAATATCGTACGAGTTCATCAGAACTTCCTCTGGGATAGCCCGTAGAACTGAGACCCTTCCGGCAAGTTGAACAGATGTTGCATACTCGGAGGTCTTGAACGACACCCATTCCAATCCTTGTTGGCTTGCCTTCTTGATTGCTGCAAAGTTTGCTGGCACAACTAGAAGCTGACCCTCTCGAACCTCATCATCAAACACTGATACTCCCCTGTGGCTGACTACTTGAATGCGTCCGCTTCCTCTGGTCACGTAGATGATTGTGTGGGCTAGTTGGTAGTGAGGTGCCATGATAGCATTCTGCACACATCAGACTAAGAATTAGCAAAAATGAAGCCAACAAGATGACACAAAAGATGCCACATCATTTTGGGTACAAAATTTGGTGGCTTCAGCATTACTCTTTTTCTAATTGCGTACCTTGTAGAGGACTCCTCTATCAGCACTGAGTCGAAGGTAATTGAGGATAGGGAGACTCTGGGAATTAGCAGTGCTGATGCGGCCGCCACGGGGGTTGTACACATCAGCATTTTTCGGATGGCCTATGTTCACCCTAAGCTTCATTGAGCATACAGTTTCCGTAAGGCCAGCGTTTTGGGGCTGTCGTTGCTCCTCTTCCTCTTCCTCTTCATCTTCCCATCTTGGGGCTGTCACTTGAAGCCTTTCAACTCGGACGATTCGGCCTCTTTGATCGTTTTCACCTTTTAGCCTCCTTATCGTCTCGATTTCAACATTAAAGGCATTGGCTAACATTTCATCGTCAAAGCCATTGAAGACATTGCTTGATGAATAATGTTGTCCTTGTTGTCCCTGACCACGGCCCTCTTGTTCTTCCTCGCTTTGGCTTTGCCCTTGTTGCCGGTTTCCAGCAAGGAAGAAATCCTGGAAACAAATTTTAAAACGATACTTAGTCAGAAATACGGAGTACCATTTTTTTTTTCTTCCCTTTTTGTAATTCCTTTTCTTTTCTCTATATAATTTTCTTACCCTGAAGTTGTTATCAAGCTGGTTTGCTGAGTTGCTAGTGTCAAGAAGCGATACACTAACAACTGGAACCTCTCCATCATTATAGAACCAAAGAGCTGCACCAGCTGGCAAGGCAAGGATATCACCCTCCTTGAATGGTCGAATCTTTTGATGACGGTCGACAAGCCTCCTCGTACGATCTCCCCTGCTGTGCTGTCCTGTTTCATACGTCTCAGGGCAACCCGGAATCACGACTCCTTGAATACCCCTTCCTGTATTTAAATTTTAGAGCAAAAATTTGTCAGTAACAAGTATTATGTTCTAGTTTTCCTTTCTCAGAAACAATTCGAGGGTCGACCAAAATACTTGTACATATCTGATTAAAAGTTAATCTGATTCATCTGAACGAAATTAGTACGTAAAACTTCTACAACATTAATTTTTGATACTCTTTTAGCACAATGTCTTGAGGTAAATACACTAATGATCAAAGATCCATGAGACATTTCAAACTGTCTGAGAAATAAAGAAAGTTCTGCTTGGATTTGAACCAAAATCGTCTAATATATAATCACAAGAGTAGCGCTATATAGAGTACATAACCATGGAATAATATGGATACAACATCTCAGTGGCAACTGTTTTGGCCACAAATGAGATGTTCCATCACTTAGTACCTGAACCTGCACATAGACAACCGATGCCAACTGACTTTTGATATATAATTTGTATCAATTTTGTCATGTTGGCACTACCGCACTACTCTTATCACAATTGTCAAGTCTCTGAAGCCATCATAGTTGTCAAAAATCATGTCTTTTTGTGTGAGTGTGTATGTGTGTGTGTGTGTGTGTGTGTGTGTGTGTGAGTAAGTGAGTGATAGAGAGAGAGAGAGAGAGAGAGAGAGAGAGAGAGAGAGAGAGAGAGAGAGAGACCTTGAACAATGAAAACAAGCTGAGGGGCATTATTGTAATGAGGCAATAAAAGGCCCTTAGGCTGGACGGTATTTCGGACAACTTCCACACCAGCACACACCAACTCTTCATTTTGTGGGTCCCAGAACTCGGTCACTCCAGCCTCGGACTCGAACCTGCGGTTGGGCTCTTGAGCCGTTAGCCTCTCGATACGACACTTTGTTTTAGCTCGTAGCCTGTGTTGCACCTTTTGTTCGATCCCCTGCGATTGCCATAGGACCTGGTCCCTGAGAATTGTCTCCAGCCCTAGACCGATGCAACCGTGAACGAGAAAAAGAAAGCAAAGACCAAGAGAGAGAAAAGTGCTTGAAACCATTACTAGAACTCTTAGAGAAACTCTGTATACTGTGTAATGTACTGGTGTGAATTGGCTAAGAGGGAGAGTTTTGGTATATATAGTTGAGGAAGGAGGTTTAGGGTTTGACACGTAAATTGGTGAGTTTGTGTGAGTCATTTTTGCATGGATTTTGTAGTTTTGTGTTGAGATTGCATGAATGGTAAGGATTACTTTGTTAACACGTAATTGATTCAGTTAGTTTATTTGATCTTGAAAGTTTACAACTGTGTTTATAATGTCTGTATCTGCATGTCTTGTGGTTTAGTAATGTTCTTTCCACTTTCACCCCCCTTAGCCTTTGGCCAATTACCACCTTTCCCCTATAGTTTGATTTCTTCCTTCACTTGGTCGAGACGACATTTTACCATTACGGAGAACTGACATTTTCAAGTAAATATTGAGTGCAACAGTGATACCGCTGACGTAATATCATGACCAATAACACTGCAACAAATCAGCAATGTTATCAACAATCTTGTTCTTCACATCAGTAAGGTTGATGTTGCTAACTTGTTGTATTGTTATTATATGGTAATACCAAGTCAACGGTATCACGGTTGCACTCAATATTTTTCTTACTTTTTGATTCTGCCTAGCTCGTATTTACCATTATGATGAAGGGACTTCTTCTTGAGCTTGTTTACCTCTTTCCATTGGGTCATTGTGTCTAACCAGTCCAATTTGATTTTATCGACTGTTTTTATCGCACGAACACCAATTTCGTATAGGAAATAGCAAATTATAAATCTTAAATCTCGGGTTTATGCTTATTTGGACCATCATTTACTAAGGATAAAAGTATTTTGTAGGTTTAATAATTTGAATAGGCATTGCCTGGATGATGATGGAGGTAAATCACTTCTCTTTTTCGGTTTCTTTAATGCCACAATACTTCAAAATTAACATAAATCTGCTTCACTCCTCTGATATGATATACCATATATCCACAACCATACCAAAAGTTGTTCCCGCAAACGGGATTGTCTGTGCTCGCCTGCACCACGAGCAAACCCTGTTTGTAGTTTGCATGAAGAATTGTCATCAACAAACCTATTTTGATCGCAAAAGTGAATATGGTGTCAAGGATTTTGAGGACATCACGGCGCATGTGAATTCAAGGACAAGATGTGTGATTAATTGATAGGAGAAAATTGTATGCTAAAAACAATACTACTTTCATATGCGATGTAACGCAGTGTCAGTCTTTTTTTACCACAATCTTTACTTTTTAGCTATTAGCTCTTTTTCTTACATTCCTGTCTTCCCTTGTATATCAAGGTAATCCTCATAATCCACAAAAAAAGAAGTCCAATACAAACAGTTCCTTACTAGCAACATTCGGCATGCACAATCCAGAATATCTTGTAGCTCATTAGTGGATAACAGGTTTAAGAGGATGAGCTCTCAATTCCGACAGTTGCAAGCTTGCGTCCAACTCTTCATCCACCTCTCCAACAATGCTTCTGCATAAGGAAAGGATTGACAACAACGGAAGTTAAATATACAGTTGCATTTCAACATTGTTATGGTGAATACAAACTGATAAAATGAGTTGAAGAGAGACGTTGAGAAAATGAGCCTACATGTTATCACCCCTTATGATGTACAGACCAAGCACAAGCTGCTGGACACCCTCCTGCACAACAGGAAAGCGTGAACTTTTATGTAAAGTAAGTTTTCCTCTTCATTTCACAAGGGAAAAAGAAGTGCAACAGAAAAATTCACGACAGAAGGTCAATCAAATACAGATAGGTATTTGGGGCAATTGATAATGGGGGAGTGTTTAATGGCTTTCTAAGGATTTCAGTTCGGTGGCAGCCTCCAAATCTTGACTGGGTTAAAATTAATGTTGATGGCGCTGCTCAGAAAAAAAAGGCATCGGGTACTGGTGTTGCTAGGGATCATATGTGGAGTTGGATTAAAGGTTTCGGGATGCATCTGGGTCATGCATTGGTCAAGACAGCTGAGCTATGGGCAATTTGGAGGGGAGTGTTCATTGCAAGGGAAGACGAATATCGGACTCGGGGGAAGCATTAAAGGAAGTAGAGGACAGAAGCACATCAGACCATGACTATAATATCATTGCAAAAATATTAGCCTATGTTACGAGGCGGTGGAACTGTAGATTAGTTCATGTGTTGTGAGAACTGAGAAGCCAATGGGTGCACAGATGCTTTGGCAAGGGACTGAGTTAGGAGAGAAGGGGAGTCTGGTCTTATTCTGGATCCTCCTTGGTGTGTTCAGGAATGGTTAAACGGCGATTTGCTCGGTCATGGTAGGATGAGGCTTACGTCTCGTTAGTCGTTCGTCTTTGGCCCTCCTTTTAACATATAAAAATAAAAATAAAAAATTGACAGGTATTACAGAGAAGAAAAGAAACTGATGTATATACTATATTTTGCCTCTTGCATTGCCACCTCTCTTCTTAACAACAAGAATTCCTTCAAATTTTTTATTTCCTTCCCCTCAAAAAATCCAGGACCAGAGGTATCAGTGAAGACACAGGGAAGTCTACTTGGATCATGTACACTCGGCCACATTAGAAAATACTAGACTACATTACTCTCCCTGTCCTAAAATGAGTGTCATTTTCAAGAAAATTAATTGTGCGAAAATGAGTCCATTTTCTAATGAAGTTACTAAACTCACCTTTGCCAACTATCACTGTCCCAATGTGCACTTGTACTGGCTATAATATAGACACTATGAATATATATGTACATGTGCTACTAAAATGACTAAAGCGTCGACTTTCCTAATTTCCATGAAAAACTGAAAATGGACACTCATTTTGGGACGGAGGGAGTAGTAAGTAGAACTAAGTAAATAAAATTATTGACATGTCAAGGGCCTCAAGACCCATTACACATAAACGGAGTCAACTCAGAAAGCAGAGATTAGAAACAAATTTAAAAATTATATTTGTCAAGATCATTAAGCAGTCATCAATCTACCAGTTGCACCAGATTTCTCCCCTTTAGCACCATGTCATCAATAAGAAAGAAAATACTCCCTCCGTTCCACGTTTCAGAGTTCAATAATTAAGGGATATGTTTGTATCCTTGAGTTGGACAAAATTAAGAAATATTCTGAGCATACCCCAAGGTGGTTATATTATATGTGGAGCTAAATTGAAAGTGGACTATTTAAGTGGAACATCCCAAAATCGAACGATGATCTCCTTAATCAGATTAGAGTAAGTATTTCTGAAACTCGAATGAAACACTACTGGGTATCTATATTAAAATAAATCAAACTGATAAGTTTATGGCTCCTAGAGGCAAAATAAGAAAGAATGGAACAGCTGACTTTTGAAATGGTGAAAGGAGCCCTTTTCCTAGAGCACCCAAGGCATTTATCCTCAAAATTTCAGACTAAGCACAAGTTGAACAATCTTTCAGTTTAAGAGTAGAAAAACAAACTAACCAGGATCCATACTGGCAATCTTCAGAATGACAAAAGTTCGAGACTGTCAGTGACTAATTGGCATTCTCAATAATTGTAGAGATCAAAAACCAGAAGACGCCAATATTGCAGATTTTAAATTAAGGAGTAGGGCATTGTTGGAAACTGAAGTGAACCCAAGAAGAAAAAAGCGGTTGCATAAAGAAAAGAAACTATAAACCATACCATGATAATTGATATGAGACAAGGTGAAGCATATCTAAACTATTTCCACATAAAAAGTGTTCAGACCTTGGTAGAATAAACGCGTTCATGAGATTCATCAAGAATTATATTTGTAGCCTGATCAAAACCTTTTAATACTCCCTAAAAAAAACAATATTAATTAGATAAACAATGAAATTTTTGTCATAGAAACAAGCAAAAGATGCAAAGTCCAAACTAAAAAGTTTACCACTATATTGCGGCCATCATTTGTTATAACCGAAATAATTTCTGTACAAAAAAAAAAAAAGGGCATTAAACATGTTGTCAGACAGAAATTAGAATGGCAAAAAGCATCAGGAAGGGACTTAATAATGCATACGATCCACAAGGGATTCAAGCCCCGGCCCTCCCGACATTCTGTGAACAGCAGTAGAAAGGTGATGCGCGAGAAATCTGCAAAGTCTTAAATAAAAAAAAGTAAGATCCTATGCAAAAACTTATCGACAAAATAAAACATTCAACCCGAGACAGTGGGGAAACATAGCAAATGGAAAATGAAAAATGGATGAAACTTGAAAGACTACTAAATAAACATGCAGTAACTATTTGCAAATATATTACTATGTCATTCTATTGGAAGACGGCGCCAGAAAAATAATAAGGCCCAAAGAGCTGATTATTAATAATACTGTAGAATGTGAATGTCCCCAAGGGGTGTGATGTGTAATGGGTAAAGTGCTTGGCATGACACGTCTCTACCAAAGAACCTCAAAGAGTAAAGGTCGGGGGAAGTCAAGACTGATAAGGTAAAGAGAATGAGGGCAAAGGCCGACAAAGAGAGTGCTCTCTAGCAATCACTAGCTCTCAAGTCTCAAGGTAGAAACTTGGCTCAGATTATCGATTAACTGTAAAGTGAGATTTGTGACTTTTATTTATAGTGAGTGTGGGATGACACAAGAAATTCCGCATGGAGAGGTGTTATCATCCTATTGACCATCAAATGATCATAGGAAGAGTGTCCCGTAAGCGAGACCACAATCATCTCTTTCTCTCCTCGGTAATGTTTACCGCTCTACTCTGGTTTTTTTTTGTTTTTTGTTTTTTTGTAATGTTGAATTTGTTTGTTGACTTGTTGCTATTATATGTGAACTTCATATATATATATATATATATACACACACACACACACACACTATTTTCCCTAATTATCGCTTTGCTCGCCTTTTGATCGCCCGCCTCTTGCCTCGCCTTTCGCCTTAAAAAATTACCTATCGCCCCCTCTCGCCTTCTGCCTTTAATAACTATGGTTGAATATCGCCAAGAAAAAAAAAGTAACTTCCTAACGCAAAAAGGAACATCTCTACAAATCCTAATGTGTAGCTGCACGATGCTTTAGTATCATCACCCTCCTAGATAGTAAAGTAACCCCACATATAGCAGATTTTTAATTAGAATTTTCAGTACTTTTGTGAGTCCGTAATAAAGAAAGATATGAATGTGTGGTGTTATATGACCTTGCTTTGGACCAAATTGAACGGCAGAGAAGGATTCATGTAGTTGACCCCAAGTGATTGGGACTAAGGCTGAGTAAAGTCCTTTTTTAGTTTTCCTATTTTTTTTTTTCTTTCTTTATTTAAAGAGGATCAATAGTGGTTCCCCACTTACCCCCTGGTGACTCGAACCCACGACCTATCGGTTGTAGGTGAAGCGTCTTACCAACTACGCTGCACTTACTTGTCCTTTTTTAGTTTTCCTAAGCAGAGGAAGGTTTATTATCCTTCATCCTTGGCTCAGGTCTTGGGCTGGGATCCTAGGATCATAAGAGCTTCTAAAAACACTGACTTGAAACAACCACAAATTTCAAATGCAAATAGAGACCATGTATAGGAGTTGATCCAATCTCTTCTGAGTAGCACATCGCGTGCCAATCGTCAACGACCCAAAGGGGCGTAACCCAGTGACCTGTATTTAGGTTACTTTTTTTTTCCGGCTTCATTGTTGGTAAAGCCAAGGCCACCATGAAGACATTCATAAACTGCTCAACCGTAAATTTTGGTGGATAAACCCAATTTTGTTGAGGGAAAGGTTACACTGAGTCACTGCAATCACAGACCAGAAGACCAACAAAAAGAAAGAATAATTCACTCAATCAATTATTATTTTTTGGTCACAATCAATTAAGAAGTCACCAAGTATGTGCCCTAGAATTCGAAAAATTAGAAAAAAACAAAGGACCCAAACACGCAGAATCAAAGTATTACCCATAAACGAGTTCCATTTTCTATGTTTTAAATGTCAATTTGACCTTTTTGGGAATCGATATTTGATCGTACATATATGTTGTCAAATAATCATTATAAACTGCACAAAAACTACCAAAAATTTGAATTCATGTCACGTTTTGATTCAATAGAACTACACAAAAACTACAATTAACCTGATCAGGTAGAAAATCTGGAGTTCAATGAATTCGTTTCAGCGCTGCTGGCCGCAAATGGAACAGAGGGTGAGAAGGAGAGAAAGAGAGAGAGAGAGAGGGAGTGACTCAGTACTTAAATGGGTGGGGTGGGTAGTAGGAATGTCGTCGTCGTCGCCGTCGCCGTCGCCGGTGACTTTGACTGGAACTGAGACCTGCGACTGAGAGTACTCTGTCTAGGGTTTTTAGAGGTTCGCCACTTCGTTTGAGAAGGGAAAACAATGGCCGTTCGTCATTACGGTTGTTTTTTATGGTTTGCAGTTGTTTTTGCAGTTTATTCCCACAGTTTCTAAATGAGCATTATAAAAATTACTTTTCTACTACAATCATCAAAAGTAATTTTAATTAAATGTTTATTATTATAAGTTTACAAAATTTATTTTTAAGAGTTTATTTTTACTACAAATTACTTATCTACTATGTTCATCTAAAGTTAAGCTTAAAAAGTTGGGTGCATTTCGGGCTAGCTCTAGCAGACTATGACCCTAACGGGTTGCGGGTAAACGGTTTAATTTTTTCGGGACACTATTATTGCGAACCTAACTCTAACCTTAGCGGGCTTCGGGCTTAACAGAATACTATCGGGCTACAACTAAAAAAATTAAAAAAAAACTTGCTAGATATTAATTTATCTTTATAAATATCTAGAAAAATAGAAAGTGATTGTTATTTACAACACATAATTTAAATTAATTATTATGTTTTTCATAAGAAATATAAATTAGATATTTTTTACATCATTGTATTTAAATTTCAACATGCTTTACCTCAAAATAAATATTGAAATAACTCTACTTAGTAGTCTCCTCCAAGAGTTTCGTTTATATTTCAGTATTTATTCCCAAGAATAAAAAAATTACATATAGTGCAAATGATTAGTGTGTTTAACTTTGGATTAAAAAGTTGTGAATTTAATTTTCATGATGGTTATTTGATGTATATCCTAACTTTTTATGGCCTAATTAATATTATATGGGCCGGCTGGCGGGCCAGCCCTAAACCTAGCGAGCCAGCGGGTTAAACGATCCGGGCCAGAAAAACCCTGATTTTAAACGGGCAAAAAAAATTGAACCCTGACACTGCTTTTTTCGGTTTAAACGGGTCAACCCTACGAGTCGTGACCCTTTTAACATCTCTGTGCCACTTAGAATTTACACATTTTTCAAAGAAAAAAAGCTATTCAATGCAATTGTAGAGAAGGAATGTGAATATAATGTGTCAACTAAATTGTTTCCTATTGGTTATTAGTTAATTGATTTTTTGACTTCAAAAAATCAACTATCTAATAACCATAACCAATAGGAAACAATTTAGTTGACACATCATATTCTACAATTGCATTGGAGAGTTTTTTTTTTCTTTAAAAAATGTGTAAATTCTAGGTGGCACCCAATTTTTTCACATTCACATTTGCATTGGTGATGCTCTTACATGAACAAAAATACCTCCCTTTTTCAAATCATATAATGAATTACACAAATTAAAACTAGCATATATTTAGTTGTCCGATATCACAAAAATAGTATTTAAGACAAATAATTTAATTATAAGATTGATATCCATATTTAATCTTACTTTTCATTTTAATTATAAAATTCCATGCTTAAAAAATAAGTTTTTTCACTTCTTGTACACGATGTAATTTAATATTTATTTTTCTCTTTTATGAATATAAAAAATTAAATATGATTATTCAAGCGAGTAGAAAAAGAAAAAAAAATACATTGGTCATAGAATTTATTGAAAAATTTAAAAAAATGATAGTGTTGAAATGTAACTTGATAAAAATCAATAACATTCATGTGCAATAAAAGAAAGTTTAACATAAAATAATTGTTGCTATGTACAAGCATATTTGATTATTTAATCAAAAACAGTTAAAACAATCATCCTCAAAAGGATTAAATAGATCATGAAAAAAAATAAAAAGAACTACCTTTTAATTGAAAGAAAAGTGAAGTAAAAATGATTTTGAAAGTATATTGTACGACTATTTAAGGGTATTTTAGTCTAAACATAAGCAAAATTAAAATAGTTATTAGTGAGTGCAGTAGATAAGTAATTAATGTAGTGTAAATAGTCTATCCCTTTCATTTTTGATACATATCATGTTTTAATGTAAATTTTTAATATTATATGTAGATATTAAGAATATTAATGTATATATGCTACTAAAATACTCCATAAATCAACTTTCTTAATTTTAATAATTTTTTTAGTTTTTTAAAAAATATTTAAAGAAAAAATATTTGGAAATTCATGGAGAACATCCTGAACTGGCTGGCCCTCATGAGGGAGCGTCAGGCACGGTGGCCGGCCCAGCCCTCCTTCAATTTCTGGAATTCTTTTTTTTTTTTTTTAAATTGTTACATTGTTTTACTCCCTCCGTCCCTAAATTATTGTCTTCCTTTCCTTTTTCGTACGTCCCAAAATAATTGTCTTGTTTGAAACTTTCCTTTTTTGAACATCACTTTTACTATTTTACCCTTACTTTTTCTTCCTACTTTAATTATGGGCCACATACACATGGACATTAAAGGAAACAACACACTTTTTCAATACTATTCCAATATTAATAATCAAGTCAATTGAGTTTTCTTAATCCGTGTGCCGGGTCAACCCAGACAATAATTTAGGGACGGAGGGAGTATTATATACACCTATTTGAATTTAGTATTTGCCGCGAAATATTACTTGGCATTGTACATGCATTATTTTTAATTGTTTGAAATTCGTATTGTTAAGTTGATTTTATAAGTTGTTATTAATTATTAAATTTAATTAATGAGAAATTACTGTGAGTTTTTAATTCTTTTATAGGGAGAGAGACATAGTTTGGAATATTTTTTTAGATAAATGGCAATATAGTAATTTGATTAATACTATTGTTTTAAGGGTTAATTACATCATTAGTCCCTTGATTATTAACGACTCCACGATTAGTTCCTTAAGAATTTTTTTTTCAAATTTCAATCCTTAGAGTACCAAAAAGTCACGCGGCTAGTCTTTTTGATGGATGCCGTTAGTAAATTCCGTTAAGTTACCCATGTGCGTTGCACATGCCATTTTTCAAGGGTATTATGGAAAATTCATACTAAATAATTGAACAATAAAAAAATTAATACATGCTTCTCATCTTTAACCCTCTCTCTCTCTCTCTCTCTCTCTCTCTCTCACTCACACACACACACTCTCTCACTTCATCTTCAACCCCCCTCTCTCTCTCTCTCACACTCTCTCTCACACACACACACACTCTCTACTTTTTCAGTTGCTTTTTCCTCATCAGTTTGACTGGAAAAAGGTAAGACGAGTACCTTAATCACTTTACTCCATTTCCTCCCATTCCATGGCTTCCATTAACATCAAAACGTCGTTAACCTTTCGTTTTGCAGGAATGAGGGGTTTGGGAGGATCAAGAAATGAAAAATTTTTAAAATAAATTTCTATCTCAAATCCACAAGCTGGGTTGTTGTCATATCCGGGGAATTTACGATGGAGATGCACCAGAGAAGCTCTTTCAAGAAACCCATTTCACCCCTGTCTCATCTTCCCTAATCAAAACCAAAAAAATCCCAAATTGAAGAGAGAAACCCTTACCCACCAACTCAAATCTCATACACGCACACACAATTGGTTCGTCCATGAAAATAACCCAACAAATCTATAAATTTAGCCATATGAAGACTCGATCCAGCCATGGCGATAGATTTGGGTTGTTGCTGATGCTGAAGGTTTGTAAGTTGGAGAGGCTGAGGAAGAAATCAGGTGGGATAGAGGTGAAATTGTTGGAATCGAGGTAGATTTCTTGGAGGAAGGTGAGGTTGGAGAGGGAAGGTAAGTTACCGGAGAGGGATTTGGATTGGAGGGCATTAAATTCTTCCCTTTTGAGCGCACTTTTAAGAGAGGTTCAATGAGCTTGCCCTAGCGGTTTTGGGTTAGCCCAAACGGGCCATGGGATAAACGATGCAATTTTTTCGGGACACTAATATTGCAGACCTAAACCTAACTCTAGCGGGCTTCGGGCTAAACTGACCACTATCGTGCCATGACTAAAGATATAATATAACAATATTTTGAAATAGTGAATCGATAAACAACCCATAATTTAAATAGCTAATTATGTATTTCATAAGAAATATAAATTAGACATTTGTTTTACATCAATGTGTTATAATTTTTAATTTGTTTTTCTCAAAATAAATATTGTAATAGCTCTACTCAGCAGTTCTTTCCAAAAATTTATTTTATATTTCAGTATTTATACAAGTACACAAAGAAGACCTGTAGTGCAGAGGTTAAATTAAATGTGTTTGACTTTGGACTAGAATGTTGTTGGTTTTATTCTCATGCTGGTTGTTTTACGTATATCCTAAACTTTTTAAGGAATAATTAATATTACGTGGGCGTCGGGCCAGCTATTACGGGCCGCGTGTTAAACAGTCCAGGTTAAAAGCCCTGATTTTAAATGGGTGAAAAATATTGAGCCCTAATCCTATTTTTTTCTCGATTTAAACGGGCTAGCCCTACGAGCCGTGACCCTTTTAACATCTCTAGCACTTTAGGGGTGAAGTTAGGGTCCCTGTCCTTATTAGTCAGTTAAGTTTTTGTTTCTCTCTCTCTCTCCCTCTCTCTTAAATATTGATGTAAGGCCAATTTCATGAAAATATTTGACACAAATTCCAATGGTAATGTTTGGAAGTGGGGATTGATCATTAAAATCAAGATGAGGAGCCAAACGAATAAATTGTAAGGCGGTTGGATCATACTAATAAAAAGATAAAAGTTGAGGGACCAAAAAATTTACTTATAGCTTTTTATGGGACAAATAATTTCAAACTTAAGTATGTAGTTTATAACGGGAAAAATGACTCATTATCAATAAGATATCTAAAAAGGTTTACTGATGATGTTAATATATCTAAAATGGTTAACCATTTATTAGCAAATTGGATCTCAATTATTAGTATCTTTCTTTTGGGGAAGCCAATTTAAAATTTGATTTTACAAATCAACTCATGTATGAAATGATCTATTTAATCAATATATTTCAAACACATTATTCTTAATGATTGGAAAAATGATTGAGTTAAGTTGAGTTGTTGTAATCGATACACATTACTAAATACTTGAGGATATTATAGTATTGATATCTGCCCAAATGAAATATACAAGAGACCTAAGACTTTGGTTCAAAATATAAACCATGACTAAGTTACCATAAATATTCAAAATTTATAAATTGTGTTTTAATGTTTTTCCAAAAATAATTTAAATATATGCAGGATATTAATTAAATTGGCCACATCTTGGGCAAAGGCTATGATAGTCAACAAATCTTTAGTTCCCATGAATGAAAGATTCAAGGACAAATGTCATGTTTAAAAAAGAGTCACTCTACTATAAATAAGGCTACCAACTACTCCTATTTTACACCATCATACGTTCGCAACACAAAAAAAAAAAAAATGTCTGGCAAATACTTGTTACTTCTCTTCGTTGGGATCGCGGTTCTCACCACGCCCTCCATTGCTAGGGTAAGGTTTCTCGATAATCCGTTTGTGGCTAATTACACTGATAGCTACATCGAACTAGAGGAGATCAATAATCCTATAAGGGCTGATGCGAGATCGATAGAGTTTGTAGTGGAAACAGAAGCTGACAATGAGCTTGAAAGGGAGGATCGAGAATCTACCACATCCTTAGAAGAAGAGGAAAAATGGGACTATTCTTCTTTATCTAAGAAGCATCATAAGCACGAGCACAAGCATGATCATAAGCATAAGCATAAGAAACATCCACACAAGCCACATTTTGTGCTGCCACCTACACCAGCACCACAAGTAGCTGAAGCACCCGAACTCAAGCATGAGCCACTTGCTTCGTCACCTTCAATCGTTGTGGAGGCACCAAAGCCAGCACAAGATACATACGCACCCACTCCATAGTCTATTGAAGCACCACAATCATCGCCAACATAATTAATCTAGAGAAGCAGCAAAACTACTGTATGGGCCATTACCAACATCAATACCTGTACCTGCCCACTAGAGCCATGGGGATTCCATGGCAATCGCAGTCATCTTCCTTTCTATAACATATCAAACATGATTAGGATCACAAGTAGTGAAGATTATGGTTTTAGTCATATAGAAACAATCTTTGAAGTATTTGTTTATATCAAATAATACATTGTTTTAAAGCTAGTGTTTCTTAACACAAAATATGGGTAGAACTCAATAGTGGTGGTGTAGGCACACCATTCTGGGCACAATTATATTTACAAATTTCTTATGATTACTTTTCTCCTAGTCAATTAAGTTCCGTCCAAGTTTGGGTTCAATTCAATGGATATGGGACTAATGGGAATAATGGAAGACCAAACTGAGAGAATTTTTTTAAATGTAGGATTTAATCAATTTATAGCCATACGACTTTGGATGGATCCACCCAGAGCCGTACGAATTTGGGTTTCTTGGGGTTCATTTTTGTCCCTTTGAATTTTGGGTATAGTCTTGTATCCTTTATATAAGTTGTAATCCTAAAACGTGGTTGAGGTTATCGTATCAATATACGGCAGTATTAAAATCCCAAATACTCTCTTTTCTTCAATTACCTAATTGCTTGATCATTGATTATTGCTCAATCTATTGTTTTCTCGCTTCCGCTGTCACTCAACACAACCCCATTCTAGTCGGATTTTGTAACCCTAGACGTCTTTCACACCTATGAATACACCCTTTTAAGGTTGGTTTAGGGGCTGAAAACTCAATGTTCCAACACATTCTCTCACTACACACACACACACACATTTTCTCTTGGTGTTAGTTCTTCGCGTCCTTAAGGATTTGCTGTTTTACCTTATTTGACCATGACAACAAGTGGATCTTCTTCTTCTTTCTTGTGCTAAACCTTCTAAACTCCTTTACTTGTTTTTCTCAAAATAATTTTGTTATAATTTTTAACTTGTTTTTCTCAAAATAAATTTTGTAATAGCTTTACTCAGCAGTTCTTTCCAAAAATTTAGTTTATAATTCAGTATTTATACAAGTACACAAAGAAGACCTGTAGTGCGGAGGTAAAATTAAATGTGTTTGGCTTTGGACTAGAATGTTGTTGTTTTATTCTCATGCTGGTTGTTTTACGTATATCCTAAACTTTTTATGACCTAATTAATATTGCGCGGGCTAGCCCTAACGGGCCGCGTGTTAAACAGTTCGGGCCAAACAGCCCTGATTTTAAACGGGTGAAAAATATTGAGCCCTAACCCTATTTTTATCGGTTTAAACGGGCTAGCCGTACGAGCCATGGCCTTTTTAATATCTCTAGCGCTTTTGGGGTGAAGTTAGGGTCCCTGTCCTTATTAGTAAGTTAAGTTTTTCTCTCTCTCTCTCTCTCTCTCTCTCTCTCTCTCTCTCTCTCTTTACATATTGATGTATGGCCAATTTCAAGAAAATATTTGGCACAAATTCCAATGGTAACGTTTGGAAGGGGGCAATTGCTCACTAAAATCAAGATGAGGAGCCAAACGAATAAATTGTAAGACGGTTGGATCATACAAATAAAAAGATAAAAGTCGAGGGACCAAAAAATTTACTTATAGCTTAGGGGACAAATAATTTCAAACTTAAGTATGTAGTTTTTAACGGAAAAAATGACTCATTATCAATAAGATATCAAATTAAAATGGTTTAACTAATGATGTTAATATATCTAAAATGGTTGACCATTTATTAACAAATTGGATCACAATTATTAATATCTTTCTTTTGGGGAACCCAATTAAAAATTTGATTTTACAAATCAACTCATGTTGGAAATGATCTATTTAATCAATATATTTCAAACACATTATTCTTAATGATTGGAAAAATGATTGAGTTAAGTTGAGTTATTGTAATTGATACACATTACTAAATACTTGTGGATATTATGGTATTGATATCTGCCCAAATGAAATACTCAAAAGACCTAAGACTTTGGTTCAAAATATAAACCATGACTAAGTTACCATAAATAGTCAAAATTTATAAATTGTGTTTTAATGTTTTTCCAAAATAATTTAAATATATGGAGGATATTAATTAAATTGGCCACATCTTGGGCAAAGACTATGATAGTCAACAAATCTTTAGTTCCCATGAATGAAAGATTCAAGGACAAATGTCATGTTTAAAAAAGAGTCACTCTACTATAAATAAGGCTACCAACTACTCCTATTTTGCACCATCATACGTTCGCAACACAGCAAAAAAATGTCTGGCAAATACTTGTTACTTCTCTTCGTTGGGATCGCGGTTCTCACTACGCCCACCATTGGTAGGGTAATGTTTCTCGATAATTCGTTTGTGGATAATTACACTGATAGCTACGTCGAACTAGAGGAGATCAATAATCCTACAAGGGCTGATGCGAGATCGATAAAGTTTGTATTGGAAACAGAAGCTGACAATGAGCTTGAAGGGGAGGATCGAGAATCTACCACATCCTTAGAAGAAGAGGAAGAATGGGACGATTCTTCTTTATCCAAGAAGCATCATAAGCACAAGCACAAGCATGATCATAAGCATAAGCATAAGAAACATCCACACAAGCCACATTTTGTGCAGCCACCTACACCAGCACCACAAGTAGCTGAAGCACCCGAAGTCGAGCATGAGCCACTTGCTCCATCACCTTCAATTGTTGCGGAGGCACCAGAACCAGCACAAGATACATACGCACCCACTCCATAGTCTATTGAAGCACCACAATCATCGCCAACATAATTAATCTGGAGAAGCACCTAAGCTACCGTATGAGCTATTACCAACATCAATACCTGTACTTGCCTGCAGAAGCATTAGAGCCATGGGGATTCCATGGATATCGCAGTCATTATAGCATATCAAACATGATTAGGATCACAAGTAGAGAAGATTTATGGTTTTAGTCTTATAGAAATTAAATAATCTTCGAAGTATTTGCTTATATCAAATAATACATTGTTTTAAAGCTAGTGTTTCTTAACATAAAATATGGGTAGAACTCAATAGTGGTGGTGTAGGCATACCATTCTGGGTACAATTATATTTAGAAATTTCTTATGATTACTTTTGTCCTTGTCTATTAAATTTCGTCCAAGTTTGGGTTCAATTCAATGGATATGGGACTAAAGGGAATAATGGAAGACCAAACTGAGAAAATTTGGTTAAATGTAGGATTTAATCAATTCATAGCCATACGACTTTAGATGGATCCACCTAGAGCCGTATGAATTTGGGTTTCTTGGGGTTCATTTTTGTCCCTTTGAATTTTGGGTTTAGTCTTGTATCCTATATATAAGTTGTAACCCTAAAACGTGGTTTAGGTTATCGTAAGAATATACGGTAGTATTAAAACCCAAATACTCTCTTTTCTTCAATTCTCTAATTGCTTGATCATTGATTATTGCTCAATCTATTATTTTCTCGCTTCCGCTGTCGCACAACACAACCCCTTTCTAGTTTGTTTTTGTAACTCTAGACGTCCTTAACACCTATGAATACCCCCTTTTAAGGTTGGTTTAGGGGCTAAAAACTCAATGTTCCAACACATTCTCTCACTACACACGCACACACACACACACACACATTTTCTCTTAGTGTTAGTTCTTCGCGTCCTTAAGGATTTGCTGCTTTACCTTATTTGACCAAGACAACAAGTGGATCTTGTTCTTTTCTCTTATGCTAAACCTTCTAAACTACAGTTTTTCTCAAAAAATTTTGTTATAATTGTTAACTTGTTTTTCTCAAAATAAATATTGTAATAGTTCTACTCAGCAGTTTTTTCCAAAAATTTAGTTTATATTTCAGTATTTATACAAGTACACAAAGAAGACCTGTAGTGCGGAGGTTAAATTAAATATGTTTTATTTTGGACTAGAATGTTGTTGGTTTTATTCTCATGCTGGTTGTTTTAGGTATATCCTAAACTTTTTATGGCCCAATTAATATTGCGCGGGTCGTCGGCGGGCTAGCCCTAACGGGCCGCGTGTTAAACAGCCCGGGTCAAAAAGCCCTGATTTTAAACGGGTGAAAAATATTGAGCCCTAACCCTGTTTTTTCTCGATTTAAACGGGCTAGCCCTACGAGGCATGACCCTTTCAACATCTCTAGCGCTTTTGGGGTGAAGTTAGGGTCCCTGTCCTTATTAGTTAGTTAAGTTTTTCTCTCTCTCTCTCTCTCTTTTAAATATTGATGTAAGGCCAATTTCAATAAAATATTTGACACAAATTCCAATGGTAACGTTTGGAAGGGGGGAATTGATCACTAAAATCAAGATGAGGAGCCAAATGAATAAATTTTAAGGCGGTTGGATCATACAAATAAAAAGATAAAAGTTGAGGGACCAAAAAATTTACTTATAGCTTTTTATGGGATAAATAATTTCAAACTTAAGTATGTAGTTTCAAACCGGAAAAATGACTCATTATCAATAAGATATCTAAAAAGGTTTACTGATGATGTTAATATATCTAAAATGGTTAACCATTTATTAGCAAATTGGATCTCAATTATTAGTATCTTTCTTTTGGGGAAGCCAATTTAAAATTTGATTTTACAAATCAACTCATGTATGAAATGATCTATTTAATCAATATATTTCAAACACATTATTCTTAATGATTGGAAAAATGATTGAGTTAAGTTGAGTTGTTGTAATCGATACACATTACTAAATACTTGAGGATATTATAGTATTGATATCTGCCCAAATGAAATATACAAGAGACCTAAGACTTTGGTTCAAAATATAAACCATGAATAAGTTACCATAAATATTCAAAACTTATAAATTGTGTTTTAATGTTTTTCCAAAAATAATTTAAATATATGGAGGATATTAATTAAATTGGCCACATCTTGGGCAAAGACTATGATAGTCAACAAATCTTTAGTTCCCATGAATGAAAGATTCAAGGACAAATGCCATGTTTAAAAAAGAGTCACTCTACTATAAATAAGGCTACCAACTACTCCTATTTTACACCATCATACATTCGCAACACAAAAAAAAAAAAAAATGTCTGGCAAATACTTGTTACTTCTCTTCGTTGGGATCGCGGTTCTCACCACGCCCTCCATTGCTAGGGTATTGTTTCTCGATAATCCGTTTGTGGCTAATTACACTGATAGCTACATCGAACTAGAGGAGATCAATAATCCTATAAGGGCTGATGCGAGATCGGTAGAGTTTGTAGTGGAAACAGAAGCTGACAATGAGCTTGAAAGGGAGGATCGAGAATCTACCACATCCTTAGAAGAAGACGAAGAATGGGACTATTCTTCTTTATCTAAGAAGCATCATAAGCACAAGCACAAGCATGATCATAAGAATAAGCATAAGAAACATCCACACAAGCCACATTTTGTGCAGCCACCTGCACCAGCACCACAAGTAGCTGAAGCACCCGAACTCAAGCATGAGCCACTTGCTTCATCACCTTCAATCGTTGCGGAGGCACCAGAGCCAGCACAAGATACATACGCACCCACTCCATAGTCTATTGAAGCACCACAATCATCGCCAACATAATTAATCTAGAGAAGCAGCAAAACTACTGTATGGGCCATTACCAACATCAATACATGTACCTGCCTGCAGAAGCACTAGAGCCATGGGGATTCCATGGCAATCGCAGTCATCTTCCTTTCTATAACATATCAAACATGATTAGGATCACAAGTAGTGAAGATTATGGTTTTAGTCGTATAGAAACAATCTTTGAAGTATTTGTTTATATCAAATAATACATTGTTTTAAAGCTAGTGTTTCTTAACATAAAATATGGGTAGAACTCAGTAGTGGTGGTGTAGGCACACCATTCTGGGCACAATTATATTTACAAATTTCTTATGATTACTTTTCTCCTTGTCAATTAAGTTCCGTCCAAGTTTGGGTTCAATTCAATGGATATGGGACTAATGGGAATAATGGAAGACCAAACTGAGAGAATTTTTTTAAATGTAGGATTTAATCAATTTATAGCCATACGACTTTGGATGGATCCACCCAAAGCCATACGAATTTGGGTTTCTTGGGGTTCATTTTTGTCCCTTTGAATTTTGGGTATAGTCTTGTATCCTTTATATAAGTTGTAATCCTAAAACGTGGTTGAGGTTATCGTATCAATATACGGCAGTATTAAAATCTCAAATACTCTCTTTTCTTCAATTACCTAATTGCTTGATCATTGATTATTGCTCAATCTATTGTTTTCTCATTGTCACTCAACACAACCCCATTCTAGTCGGATTTTGTAACCCTAGACGTCTTTCACACCTATGAATACACCCTTTGAAGGTTGGTTTAGGGGCTGAAAACTCAATGTTCCAACACATTCTCTCACTACACACACACACACACACACATTTTCTCTTGGAGTTAGTTCTTCGCGTCCTTAAGGATTTGCTGTTTTACCTTATTTGACCAAGACAACAAGTGGATCTTCTTTTTCTTTCTTGTGCTAAACCTTCTAAACTCCTTTACTTGTTTTTCTCAAAATAATTTTGTTATAATTTTTAACTTGTTTTTCTCAAAATAAATTTTGTAATAGCTTTACTCAGCAGTTTTCTTTCCAAAAATTTAGTTTATATTTCAGTATTTATACAAGTACACAAAGAAGACCTTGTGCGGAGGTAAAATTAAATGTGTTTGACTTTGGACAAGAATGTTGTTGGTTTTATTCTCATGCTGGTTGTTTTACGTATATCCTAAACTTTTTATGACCTAATTAATATTGCGCGGGCTAGCCCTAACGGGCCGCGTGTTAAACAGTCCGGGCCAAACAGCCCTGATTTTAAACGGGTGAAAAATATTGAGCCCTAACCCTATTTTTTTCGGTTTAAACGGGCTAGCCGTACGAGCCGTGGCCCTTTTAATATCTCTAGCGCTTTTGGGGCGAAGTTAGGGTCCCTGTCCTTATAAGTAAGTTAAGTTTCTCACTCTCTCTCTCTCTCTCTCTCTCTCTCTCTCTCTCTCTCTCTCTCTCTCTCTGTTTTACATATTGATGTATGGCCAATTTCAAGAAAATATTTGACACAAATTCCAATGGTAAAGTTTGGAAGGGGGCAATTGCTCACTAAAATCAAGATGAGGAGCCAAACGAATAAATTGTAAGACGGTTGGATCATACAAATAAAAAGATAAAAGTCGAGGGACCAAAAAATTTACTTATAGCTTAGGGGACAAATAATTTCAAACTTAAGTATGTAGTTTTTAACGGAAAAAATGACTCATTATCAATAAGATATCAAATTAAAATGGTTTAACTAATGATGTTAATATATCTAAAATGGTTGACCATTTATTAACAAATTGGATCACAATTATTAATATCTTTCTTTTGGGGAAGCCAATTAAAAATTTGATTTTACAAATCAACTCATGTTGGAAATGATCTATTTAATCAATATATTTCAAACACATTATTCTTAATGATTGGAAAAATGATTGAGTTAAGTTGAGTTGTTGTAATTGATACACATTACTAAATACTTGTGGATATTATGGTATTGATATCTGCCCAAATGAAATACTCAAGAGACCTAAGACTTTGGTTCAAAATATAAACCATGACTAAGTTACCATAAATAGTCAAAATTTATAAATTGTGTTTTAATGTTTTTCCAAAAATAATTTAAATATATGGAGGATATTAATTAAATTGGCCACATCTTGGGCAAAGACTATGATAGTCAACAAATCTTTAGTTCCCATGAATGATAGATTCAAGGACAAATGTCATGTTTAAAAAAGAGTCACTCTACTATAAATAAGGCTACCAACTACTCCTATTTTACACCATCATACGTTCGAACACAAAAAAAAAAATGTCTGGCAAATACTTGTTACTTCTCTTCGTTGGGATCGCGGTTCTCACCATGCCCTCCATTGCTAGGGTAATGTTTCTCGATAATCCGTTTGTGGCTAATTACACTGATAGCTACATCGAACTAGAGGAGATCAATAATCCTATAAGGGCTGATGCGAGATCGGTAGAGTTTGTAGTGGAAACAGAAGCTGACAATGAGCTTGAAAGGGAGGATCGAGAATCTACCACATCCTTAGAAGAAGACGAAGAATGGGACTATTCTTCTTTATCTAAGAAGCATCATAAGCACAAGCACAAGCATGATCATAAGCATAAGCATAAGAAACATCCACACAAGCCACATTTTGTTCAGCCACCTACACCAGCACCACAAGTAGCTCAAGCACCCGAACTCAAGCATGAGCCACTTGCTTCATCACCTTCAATCGTTGCGGAGGCACCAGAGCCAGCACAAGATACATACGCACCCACTCCATAGTCTATTGAAGCACCACAATCATCGCCAACATAATTAATCCAGAGATGTATGGGCCATTACCAACATCAATACCTGTACCTGCCTGCAGAAGCACTAGAGCCATGGGGATTCCATGGCAATCGCAGTCATCTTCCTTTCTATAACATATCAAACATGATTAGGATCACAAGTAGTGAAGATTATGGTTTTAGTCATATAGAAACAATCTTTGAAGTATTTGTTTATATCAAATAATACATTGTTTTAAAGCTAGTGTTTCTTAACATAAAATATGGGTAGAACTCAATAGTGGTGGTGTAGGCACACCATTCTGGGCACAATTATATTTACAAATTTCTTATGATTACTTTTCTCCTTGTCAATTAAGTTCCGTCCAAGTTTGGGTTCAATTCAATGGATATGGGACTAATGGGAATAATGGAAGACCAAACTGAGAGAATTTTTTTAAATGTAGGATTTAATCAATTTATAGCCATACGACTTTGGATGGATCCACCCAAAGCCGTACGAATTTTGGTTTCTTGGGGTTCATTTTTGTCCCTTTGAATTTTGGGTATAGTCTTGTATCCTTTATATAAGTTGTAATCCTAAAACGTGGTTGTGGTTATCATATCAATATACGGCAGTATTAAAATCTCAAATACTCTCTTTTCTTCAATTACCTAATTGCTTGATCATTGATTATTGCTCAATCTATTGTTTTCTCGCTTCCCCTATCACTCAACACAACCCCATTCTAGTCGGATTTTGTAACCCTAGACGTCTTTCACACCTATGAATACACCCTTTTAAGGTTGGTTTAGGGGCTGAAAACTCAATGTTCCAACACATTCTCTCACTACACACACACACACACACACATTTTCTCTTGGAGTTAGTTCTTCGCGTCCTTAAGGATTTGCTGTTTTACCTTATTTGACCAAGACAACAAGTGGATCTTCTTTTTCTTTCTTGTGCTAAACCTTCTAAACTCCTTTACTTGTTTTTCTCAAAATAATTTTGTTATAATTTTTAACTTGTTTTTCTCAAAATAAATTTTGTAATAGCTTTACTCAGCAGTTTTCTTTCCAAAAATTTAGTTTATATTTCAGTATTTATACAAGTACACAAAGAAGACCTGCTGTGCGGAGGTAAAATTAAATGTGTTTGACTTTGGACAAGAATGTTGTTGGTTTTATTCTCATGCTGGTTGTTTTACGTATATCCTAAACTTTTTATGACCTAATTAATATTGCGCGGGCTAGCCCTAACGGGCCGCGTGTTAAACGATCCGGCCAAATTTTATTTTAAACGGGTGAAAAATATTGAGCCCTAACCCTATTTTTTTCGGTTTAAACGGGCTAGCCGTACGAGCCGTGGCCCTTTTAATATCTCTAGCGCTTTTGGGGCGAAGTTAGGGTCCCTGTCCTTATAAGTAAGTTAAGTTTCTCACTCTCTCTCTCTCTCTCTCTCTCTCTCTCTCTCTCTCTCTCTCTCTGTTTTACATATTGATGTATGGCCAATTTCAAGAAAATATTTGACACAAATTCCAATGGTAAAGTTTGGAAGGGGGCAATTGCTCACTAAAATCAAGATGAGGAGCCAAACGAATAAATTGTAAGACGGTTGGATCATACAAATAAAAAGATAAAAGTCGAGGGACCAAAAAATTTACTTATAGCTTAGGGGACAAATAATTTCAAACTTAAGTATGTAGTTTTTAACGGAAAAAATGACTCATTATCAATAAGATATCAAATTAAAATGGTTTAACTAATGATGTTAATATATCTAAAATGGTTGACCATTTATTAACAAATTGGATCACAATTATTAATATCTTTCTTTTGGGGAAGCCAATTAAAAATTTGATTTTACAAATCAACTCATGTTGGAAATGATCTATTTAATCAATATATTTCAAACACATTATTCTTAATGATTGGAAAAATGATTGAGTTAAGTTGAGTTGTTGTAATTGATACACATTACTAAATACTTGTGGATATTATGGTATTGATATCTGCCCAAATGAAATACTCAAGAGACCTAAGACTTTGGTTCAAAATATAAACCATGACTAAGTTACCATAAATAGTCAAAATTTATAAATTGTGTTTTAATGTTTTTCCAAAATAATTTAAATATATGGAGGATATTAATTAAATTGGCCACATCTTGGGCAAAGACTATGATAGTCAACAAATCTTTAGTTCCCATGAATGAAAGATTCAAGGACAAATGTCATGTTTAAAAAAGAGTCACTCTACTATAAATAAGGCTACCAACTACTCCTATTTTGCACCATCATACGTTCGCAACACAGCAAAAAAATGTCTGGCAAATACTTGTTACTTCTCTTCGTTGGGATCGCGGTTCTCACTACGCCCACCATTGGTAGGGTAATGTTTCTCGATAATTCGTTCGTGGCTAATTACACTGATAGCTACGTCGAACTAGAGGAGATCAATAATCCTACAAGGGCTGATGCGAGATCGATAAAGTTTGTATTGGAAACGAGCGACAATGAGCTTGAAGGGAGGATCGAGAATCTACCACATCCTTAGAAGAAGAGGAAGAATGGGACGATTCTTCTTTATCCAAGAAGCATCATAAGCACAAGCACAAGCATGATCATAAGCATAAGCATAAGAAACATCCACACAAGCCACATTTTGTGCAGCCACCTACACCAGCACCACAAGTAGCTGAAGCACCCGAAGTCGAGCATGAGCCACTTGCTCCATCACCTTCAATTGTTGCGGAGGCACCAGAACAAGCACAAGATACATACGCACCCACTCCATAGTCTATTGAAGCACCACAATCATCGCCAACATAATTAATCTGGAGAAGCACCTAAGCTACCGTATGAGCTATTACCAACATCAATACCTGTACTTGCCTGCAGAAGCATTAGAGCCATGGGGATTCCATGGATATCGCAGTCATTATAGCATATCAAACATGATTAGGATCACAAGTAGAGAAGATTTATGGTTTTAGTCTTATAGAAATAATCTTCGAAGTATTTGCTTATATCAAATAATACATTGTTTTAAAGCTAGTGTTTCTTAACATAAAATATGGGTAGAACTCAATAGTGGTGGTGTAGGCACACCATTCTGGGTACAATTATATTTACAAATTTCTTATGATTACTTTTGTCCTTGTCTATTAAATTTCGTCCAAGTTTGGGTTCAATTCAATGGATATGGGACTAAAGGGAATAATGGAAGACCAAACTGAGAGAATTTTGTTAAATGTAGGATTTAATCAATTCATAGCCATACGACTTTGGATGGATCCACCCAGAGCCGTATGAATTTGGGTTTCTTGGGGTTCATTTTTGTCCCTTTGAATTTTGGGTTTAGTCTTGTATCCTATATATAAGTTGTAACCCTAAAACGTGGTTTAGGTTATCGTAAGAATATACGGTAGTATTAAAACCCAAATACTCTCTTTTCTTCAATTCTCTAATTGCTTGATCATTGATTATTGCTCAATCTATTATTTTCTCGCTTCCGCTGTCGCACAACACAACCCCTTTCTAGTTTGTTTTTGTAACTCTAGACGTCCTTAACACCTATGAATACCCCCTTTTAAGGTTGGTTTAGGGGCTAAAAACTCAATGTTCCAACACATTCTCTCACTACACACACACACACACACACACACACACACACATATTTTCTCTTAGTGTTAGTTCTTCGCGTCCTTAAGGATTTGCTGCTTTACCTTATTTGACCAAGACAACAAGTGGATCTTGTTCTTTTCTCTTATGCTAAACCTTCTAAACTACAGTTTTCTCAAAAAAAAATTGTTATAATTGTTAACTTGTTTTTCTCAAAATAAATATTGTAATAGTTCTACTCAGCAGTTTTTTCCAAAAATTTAGTTTATATTTCAGTATTTATACAAGTACACAAAGAAGACCTGTAGTGCGGAGGTTAAATTAAATATGTTTTATTTTGGACTAGAATGTTGTTGGTTTTATTCTCATGCTGGTTGTTTTAGGTATATCCTAAACTTTTTATGGCCCAATTAATATTGCACGGGTCGTCGGCGGGCTAGCCCTAACGGGCCGCGTGTTAAACAGTCCGGGTCAAAAAGCCCTGATTTTAAACGGGTGAAAAATATTGAGCCCTAACCCTGTTTTTTCTCGATTTAAACGGGCTAGCCCTACGAGGCATGACCCTTTCAACATCTCTAGCGCTTTTGGGGTGAAGTTAGGGTCCCTGTCCTTATTAGTTAGCTAAGTTTTTCTTTCTTTCTCTCTCTCTCTCTCTTTTAAATATTGATGTAAGGCCAATTTCAATAAAATATTTGACACAAATTCTAATGGTAACGTTTGGAAGGGGGGAATTGATCACTAAAATCAAGATGAGGAGCCAAATGAATAAATTGTAAGGCGGTTGGATCATACAAATAAAAAGATAAAAGTTGAGGGACCAAAAAATTTACTTATAGCTTTTTATGGGATAAATAATTTCAAACTTAAGTATGTAGTTTCAAACCGGAAAAATGACTCATTATCAATAAGATATCTAAAAAGGTTTACTGATGATGTTAATATATCTAAAATGGTTAACCATTTATTAGCAAATTGGATCTCAATTATTAGTATCTTTCTTTTGGGGAAGCCAATTTAAAATTTGATTTTACAAATCAACTCATGTATGAAATGATCTATTTAATCAATATATTTCAAACACATTATTCTTAATGATTGGAAAAATGATTGAGTTAAGTTGAGTTGTTGTAATCGATACACATTACTAAATACTTGAGGATATTATAGTATTGATATCTGCCCAAATGAAATATACAAGAGACCTAAGACTTTGGTTCAAAATATAAACCATGAATAAGTTACCATAAATATTCAAAATTTATAAATTGTGTTTTAATGTTTTTCCAAAAATAATTTAAATATATGGAGGATATTAATTAAATTGGCCACATCTTGGGCAAAGACTATGATAGTCAACAAATCTTTAGTTCCCATGAATGATAGATTCAAGGACAAATGTCATGTTTAAAAAAGAGTCACTCTACTATAAATAAGGCTACCAACTACTCCTATTTTACACCATCATACGTTCGCAACACAAAAAAAAAAAATGTCTGGCAAATACTTGTTACTTCTCTTCGTTGGGATCGCGGTTCTCACCATGCCCTCCATTGCTAGGGTAATGTTTCTCGATAATCCGTTTGTGGCTAATTACACTGATAGCTACATCGAACTAGAGGAGATCAATAATCCTATAAGGGCTGATGCGAGATCGGTAGAGTTTGTAGTGGAAACGTCGACAATGAGCTTGAAAGGGAGGATCGAGAATCTACCATATCCTTAGAAGAAGACGAAGAATGGGACTATTCTTCTTTATCTAAGAAGCATCATAAGCACAAGCACAAGCATGATCATAAGCATAAGCATAAGAAACATCCACACAAGCCACATTTAGTGCAGCCACCTACACCAGCACCACAAGTAGCTCAAGCACCCGAACTCAAGCATGAGCCACTTGCTTCATCACCTTCAATCGTTGCGGAGGCACCAGAGCCAGCACAAGATACATACGCACCCACTCCATAGTCTATTGAAGCACCACAATATTCATCGCCAACATAATTAATCCAGAGATGTATGGGCCATTACCAACATCAATACCTGTACCTGCCTGCAGAAGCACTAGAGCCATGGGGATTCCATGGCAATCGCAGTCATCTTCCTTTCTATAACATATCAAACATGATTAGGATCACAAGTAGTGAAGATTATGGTTTTAGTCGTATAGAAACAATCTTTGAAGTATTTGTTTATACCAAATAATACATTGTTTTAAAGCTAGTGTTTCTTAACATAAAATATGGGTAGAACTCAATAGTGGTGGTGTAGGCACACCATTCTGGGCACAATTATATTTACAAATTTCTTATGATTACTTTTCTCCTTGTCAATTAAGTTCCGTCCAAGTTTGGGTTCAATTCAATGGATATGGGACTAATGGGAATAATGGAAGACCAAACTGAGAGAATTTTTTTAAATGTAGGATTTAATCAATTTATAGCCATACGACTTTGGATGGATCCACCCAAAGCCGTACGAATTTTGGTTTCTTGGGGTTCATTTTTGTACCTTTGAATTTTGGGTATAGTCTTGTATCCTTTATATAAGTTGTAATCCTAAAACGTGGTTGAGGTTATCGTATCAATATACGGCAGTATTAAAATCTCAAATACTCTCTTTTCTTCAATTACCTAATTGCTTGATCATTGATTATTGCTCAATCTATTGTTTTCTCGCTTCCCCTGTCACTCAACACAACCCCATTCTAGTCGGATTTTGTAACCCTAGACGTCTTTCACACCTATGAATACACCCTTTTAAGGTTGGTTTAGGGGCTGAAAACTCAATGTTCCAACACATTCTCTCACTACACACACACACACACACACACATTTTTTCTTGGAGTTAGTTCTTCGCGTCCTTAAGGATTTGCTGTTTTACCTTATTTGACCAAGACAACAAGTGGATCTTCTTCTTCTTTCTTGTGCTAAACCTTCTAAACTCCTTTACTTGTTTTTCTCAAAATAATTTTGTTATAATTTTTAACTTGTTTTTCTCAAAATAAATTTTGTAATAGCTTTACTCAGCAGTTTTCTTTCCAAAAATTTAGTTTATATTTCAGTATTTATACAAGTACACAAAGAAGACCTGTTGTGCGGAGGTAAAATTAAATGTGTTTGACTTTGGACTAGAATGTTGTTGGTTTTATTCTCATGCTGGTTGTTTTACGTATATCCTAAACTTTTTATGACCTAATTAATATTGCGCGGGTTAGCCTAACGGGCCGCGTGTTAAACAGTCCGGGCCAAATAGCCCTGATTTTAAACGGGTGAAAAATATTGAGCCCTAACCCTATTTTTTTCGGTTTAAACGGGCTAGCCGTATGAGCCGTGGCCCTTTTAATATCTCTAGCGCTTTTGGGGTGAAGTTAGGGTCCCTGTCCTTATAAGTAAGTTAAGTTTCTCTCTCTCTCTCTCTCTCTCTCTCTCTCTCTCTCTCTCTCTCTCTCTCTCTACATATTGATGTATGGCCAATTTCAAGAAAATATTTGACACAAATTCCAATGGTAACGTTTGGAAGGGGGCAATTGCTCACTAAAATCAAGATGAGGAGCCAAACGAATAAATTGTAAGACGGTTGGATCATACAAATAAAAAGATAAAAGTCGAAGGACCAAAAAATTTACTTATAGCTTAGGGGACAAATAATTTCAAACTTAAGTATGTAGTTTTTAACGGAAAAAATGACTCTTTATCAATAAGATATCAAATTAAAATGGTTTAACAAATGATGTTAATATATCTAAAATGGTTGACCATTTATTAACAAATTGGATCACAATTATTAATATCTTTCTTTTGGGGAAGCCAATTAAAAATTTGATTTTACAATACAACTCATGTTGGAAATGATCTATTTAATCAATATATTTCAAACACATTATTCTTAATGATTGGAAAAATGATTGAGTTAAGTTGAGTTATTGTAATTGATACACATTACTAAATACTTGTGGATATTATGGTATTGATATCTGCCCAAATGAAATACTCAAAAGACCTAAGACTTTGGTTCAAAATATAAACCATGACTAAGTTACCATAAATAGTCAAAATTTATAAATTGTGTTTTAATGTTTTTCCAAAATAATTTAAATATATAGAGGATATTAATTAAATTGGCCACATCTTGGGCAAAGACTATGATAGTCAACAAATCTTTAGTTCCCATGAATGAAAGATTCAAGGACAAATGTCATGTTTAAAAAAGAGTCACTCTACTATAAATAAGGCTACCAACTACTCCTATTTTGCACCATCATACGTTCGCAACACAGCAAAAAAATGTCTGGCAAATACTTGTTACTTCTCTTCGTTGGGATCGCGGTTCTCACTACGCCCACCATTGGTAGGGTAATGTTTCTCGATAATTCGTTTGTGGATAATTACACTGATAGCTACGTCGAACTAGAGGAGATCAATAATCCTACAAGGGCTGATGCGAGATCGATAAAGTTTGTATTGGAAACAGAAGCTGACAATGAGATTGAAGGGGAGGATCGAGAATCTACCACATCCTTAGAAGAAGAGGAAGAATGGGACGATTCTTCTTTATCCAAGAAGCATCATAAGCACAAGCACAAGCATGATCATAAGCATAAGAAACATCCACACAAGCCACATTTTGTGCAGCCACCTACACCAGCACCACAAGTAGCTGAAGCACCCGAAGTCGAGCATGAGCCACTTGCTCCATCACCTTCAATTGTTGCGGAGGCACCAGAACCAGCACAAGATACATACGCACCCACTCCATAATCTATTGAAGCACCACAATCATCGCCAACATAATTAATCGGAAGCACCTAAGCTACCGTATGAGCTATTACCAACATCAATACTACTTGCTGCGAAGCATTAGAGCCATGGGGATTCCATGGATATCGCAGTCATTATAGCATATCAAACATGATTAGGATCACAAGTAGAGAAGATTTATGGTTTTAGTCTTATAGAAATTAAATAATCTTCGAAGTATTTGCTTATATCAAATAATACATTGTTTTAAAGCTAGTGTTTCTTAACATAAAATATGGGTAGAACTCAATAGTGGTGGTGTAGGCATACCATTCTGGGTACAATTATATTTAGAAATTTCTTATGATTACTTTTGTCCTTGTCTATTAAATTTCGTCCAAGTTTGGGTTCAATTCAATGGATATGGGACTAAAGGGAATAATGGAAGACCAAACTGAGAAAATTTGGTTAAATGTAGGATTTAATCAATTCATAGCCATACGACTTTAGATGGATCCACCTAGAGCCGTATGAATTTGGGTTTCTTGGGGTTCATTTTTGTCCCTTTGAATTTTGGGTTTAGTCTTGTATCCTATATATAAGTTGTAACCCTAAAACGTGGTTTAGGTTATCGTAAGAATATACGGTAGTATTAAAACCCAAATACTCTCTTTTCTTCAATTCTCTAATTGCTTGATCATTGATTATTGCTCAATCTATTATTTTCTCGCTTCCGCTGTCGCACAACACAACCCCTTTCTAGTTTGTTTTTGTAACTCTAGACGTCCTTAACACCTATGAATACCCCCTTTTAAGGTTGGTTTAGGGGCTAAAAACTCAATGTTCCAACACATTCTCTCACTACACACACACACACACACACACACATTTTCTCTTAGTGTTAGTTCTTCGCGTCCTTAAGGATTTGCTGCTTTACCTTATTTGACCAAGACAACAAGTGGATCTTGTTCTTTTCTCTTATGCTAAACCTTCTAAACTACTGTTTTTCTCAAAAAAAAATTGTTATAATTGTTAACTTGTTTTTCTCAAAATAAATATTGTAATAGTTCTATTCAGCAGTTTTTTCCAAAAATTTAGTTTATATTTCGGTATTTATACAAGTACATAAAGAAGACCTGTAGTGCGGAGGTTAAATTAAATATGTTTTATTTTGGACTAGAATGTTGTTGGTTTTATTCTCATGCTGGTTGTTTTAGGTATATCCTAAACTTTTTATGGCCCAATTAATATTGCGCGGGTCGTCGGCGGGCTAGCCCTAATGGGCCGCGTGTTAAACAGTCCGGGTCAAAAAGCCCTGATTTTAAACGGGTGAAAAATATTGAGCCCTAACCCTGTTTTTTCTCGATTTAAACGGGCTAGCCCTACGAGGCATGACCCTTTTAACATCTCTAGCGCTTTTGGGGTGAAGTTAGGGTCCCTGTCCTTATTAGTTAGTTAAGTTTTTCTTTCTTTCTCTCTCTCTCTCTCTCTCTCTCTCTCTCTCTCTCTCTCTCTCTCTCTCTCTCTCTCTCTCTCTCTTTTAAATATTGATGTAAGGCCAATTTCAATAAAATATTTGACACAAATTCCAATGGTAACGTTTGGAAGGGGGGAATTGATCACTAAAGTCAAGATGAGGAGCCAAATGAATAAATTGTAAGGCGGTTGGATCATACAAATAAAAAGATAAAAGTTGAGGGACCAAAAAATTTACTTATAGCTTTTTATGGGATAAATAATTTCAAACTTAAGTATGTAGTTTCAAACGGGAAAAATGACTCATTATCAATAAGATATCAAAAATGGTTTGACCGATGATGTTAATATATCTAAAATGGTTGACCATTTATTAGCAAATTGGATCTCAATTATTAATATCTTTCTTTTGGGGAAGCCAATTAAAAATTTGATTTTACAAATCAACTCATGTTGTAAATGATCTATTTAATCAATATATTTCAAACACATTATTCTTAATGATTGGAAAAATGATTGAGTTAAGTTGAGTTGTTGTAATCGATACACATTACTAAATACTTGTGGATATTATGGTATTGATATTTGCCCAACTGAAATACACAAGAGACCTAAGACTTTGGTTCAAAATATAAACCATGACTAAGTTACCATAAATAGTCAAAATTTATAAATTGTGTTTTAATGTTTTTCCAAAATAATTTAAATATATGGAGGATATTAATTAAATTGGCCACATCTTGGGCAAAGACTATGATAGTCAACAAATCTTTAGTTCCCATGAATGAAAGATTCAAGGACAAATGTCATGTTTAAAAAAGAATCACTCTACTATAAATAAGGCTACCAACTACTCCTATTTTGCACCATCATACATTCGCAACACAGCAAAAAAATGTCTGGCAAATACTTGTTACTTTTCTTCGTTGGGATCGTGATTCTCACCACGCCCACCCTTGCTAGGGTAATGTTTCTCGATAATCCGTTTGTGGCTAATTACACTGATAGCTACGTCGAACTAGAGGAGATCAATAATCCTACAAGGGCTGATGCGAGATCGATAGATTTTGTAGTGGAAACAGAAGCTAACTATGAGCTTGAAGGGGAGGATCAAGAATCTACCACATCCTTAGAAGAAGAGGAAGAATGGGATGATTTTTCTTTATCCAAGAAGCATCATAAGCACAAGCACAAGCATGATCATAAGCATAAGCATAAGAAACATCCACACAAACCACATTTTGTGCAGCCACCTACACCAGCACCACAAGCAGCTGAAGCACCCGAAGTCGAGCATGAGCCACTTGCTCCATCACCTTCAATCGTTGCGGAGGCACCAGAGCCAGTACAAGATACATATGCACCCATTCCATAGTCTATTGAAGCACCACAATCATCGCCAACATAATTAATCTGGAGAATCACCTAAGCTACCGTATGGGCCATTACCAACATCTATACCTGTACCTGCCTGCAGAAGCACTAGAACCATGGGGATTCCCATGCTATCGCAGTCACCTTCCTTTCTATAGCATATCAAACATGATTAGGACCACAAGTAGTGAAGATTTATGGTTTTAGTCTTATAGAAACAATCTTCGAAGTATTTGTTTATTTCAAATAATACATTGTTTTAAAGCTAGTGATTCTTAACATAAAATATGGGTAGAACTCAATAGTGGTGGTGTAGGCACACCATTCTGGGTACAATTATATTTACAAATTTCTTATGATTACTTTTGTCCTTGTCTATTAAGTTCCGTCCAAGTTTGGGTTCAATTCAATGGATATGGGACTAATTAAAGGGAATAATGGAAGATCAAACTTAGAGAATTTTGTTAAATGTAGGATTTAATCAATTCATAGCCATACGACTTTGGATGGATCCACCTAAAGCCGTACGAATTAGGGTTTCTTGGGGTTCATTTTTGTCCCTTTGAATTTTAGGTATAGTCTTGTATCCTATATATAAGTTGTAACCCTAAAACGTGGTTGAGGTAATCGTATCAATATACGGCAGTATTAAAATCCCAAATACTCTCTTTTCTTCAATTCCCTAATTGCTTGATCATTGATTATTAATTGCTCAATCTATTGTTTTCTCGCTTCTGCTGTCGCACAACATAACCCCTTTCTAGTCGGTTTTTGTAACCCTAGACGTCCTTCACACCTAGGAATACCCCCTTTTAAGGTTGGTTTAGGGGCTGAAAACTCAATGTTCCAACACATTCTCTCACTACACACACACACACACACACACATTTTCTCTTGGTGTTAGTTCTTCGCGTCCTTAAGGATTTGATGCTTTACCTTATTTGACCAAGACAACAAGTGGATCTTGTTCTTCTCTCTTGTGCTAAACCTTTTAAACTCCTTTACTTCTAATGCAAATAGGGCTTTTATGTGTTTATTCACCTTTTTTACACCATGACTAACATGCATGATTATGGTTTTCCCTTTAATTGTATTGTTTTATAAATAAACCATGCAGATTTTGAACAAGAATTGCAGAGTCCAATTCAAGCCAAACATGAGATAGGCCTCGTGTACTCGCATTGACCGAGAACAAGAACAAATGGAATTTTGAAATTTGGGAGTGGAAACAAGCAAAAGCAGCCCAAAACCAAACTTAACACAACAATTGTGGGATCTTTTTTAAAATTTGGTGTTAGATTTCATAACTACATATGAATGAAGAGTCATGCTTCTAATTATATTTTCAGACCCAAAAAAAAATTTATATTTTCAGTGTATACGCATACAATATCTTAGTTTCTCTAACCGAGATCTCACAAGGTATATTGAAGTGCTTGTGTCATTACATTAGAAGGCTAAAAAAGGATCTCTAGAATAGATAATCCATGATCCAGAATCTCACTAGGTTATGATCTTGTTGTTCCAAGTGCCAATAACTAACTACAACAACACAAAGGCTTTCAAACTAGGTGATCGATAATTCATGTTATTGTTTTGTCCGATAAAAAAGGTTCCCAATTTTGTAAAAGATTTTCAATGCTTGCTTTTGTGTATCCATAGACTCGTGCTTCCAACGACAATGCAGGTCTTGTGCAGGGCGACCGAAGCATTCCCTCTTCTGAGATCGAGTCAAAAGTTACTCTGCAACTGTGATTCTTAATCGATGACGTGAAAAGAAATCCTTTCTTTAAATCAAATTCGATGTGAAAGTAGGAAAATCCTTGGGCATTAACCCTTTTATCACTTGTGTCTATTAGCTTCTTGGCATTATTTTGGCTCCACTCTTCTTGATCATCATCATCAACTGCCTGCAAGAAAAGATTTTTACAAAACTTGTTGAGTGCTTGGTTCCAATAATTACCAAAGAACATAGCAGATGGAAAAACAAAGGATGCGCATATTAAAGTGCATGATCTCAACCGCGCGCACGGAAAAATGGGCATATTTTGGCAATGTATTTGAAAATATCTTTAAATAGGGACCATTTTGAATATTATTGTCTTCCTAGTTTCAAATAGGGACCAGTCCCTATCAGTCATCCAATTCTTAACAGAATTAATTTCAATCACCTCCCTTAAAGTTCTGTAAATAGGTTAGGTTAGAAGATCCTTAATGGTAGTTGGTGTATAAAATTTGGGGGTATGAGCTAAAGTTATTGATGGAACTCAATTTTCTAAATAAAAAATTGATAAATGAGCTTTTACTTCAAAATAACACTGACATGAATTATTAAATAAAAATTTTTAAATAAAACATTGTTAAAAAAATAATTCTTATATAAAAGATAATTATTCATAAAAAAAAAAATTTAACATTTAGTAACCAACATAATTTTCAGGTTGGCTAATATATGTTAAAATTAAAACTTTTATTTTTAATGTAACCTTATGTTTATAATTTTGAAATACAACTTGTTTTTAAAGAATGCGGATACAAAACTAAGTTTACAGTATTCTAAATTATATTACATTCAACAAATAAATCATGATAACTAGATTTTGTGGATTAACTTTTTTCAAAATGAATTTGGCTAATATGTGCCCTAATGATATATTTTAAAAGTCTAGATATAGTAAGTTTTGTCTAGATGACCACTCATGCACAAGTTTCAATGCCACCTGGATAGTTCTCAAAACAAAACCTATTATATGTAGACTCTTATAATGTGCTCTAAAACACATATAAACTTTAGTCTTTTAAACTTAGTCCATTGTTTAGATTTCTTTTGAACATAACATATATATATTTTTTATTTTCTTTATTATTAGATTTCTTATTATATTATAATACAATAAGACAAAATGTTGTTTAGACAATATATCTTTTTCTTCTTGTTTTTATGTTTATATTTCATTCTTTCTTCCTTTTTTTTCCCCATAAATTAAAGATCATCTTTTTAACCCTAAAAAAAAGAAACTCCCTAATGATTTAAGAACCAAAACATCGTCTATTTTCTAGCACTAGCTATCATTAAGGATTTTCCAAACATTTTGAAAAACCTTAGGAGAGGCGATTGAAATTATTTCTGTAAAAAATTGGATAACAATTAGGGATAATGCAAAACTGCATCTTTCTTTAAAACTACAATGACAATTTTGCTCCAAAAACAGTAGCAAATATAAAGATTGGTCAAAGTACCATGACAATATAAACTATTTTTTCAATTCCGCAGATTAGTTGTGGGATTATATGTGAAAAAATTAGTAGACAAAGTGAGATATAATAGCAATAAAAAAAAAGATCGATTATATTACATTAGATCGATCAGTGAGTATTGAATGCGTGCAAAGTCCATGGTGTCTGTAGAATGGGATCCTTAATTAAACCATTGAAGTAAAGCCTACCTCAGGGCTGCCAATTACTCTTCCATAGTAACCAGAAATATGCAACAATGACTCCTACTCATTTCCTTCCATTCCCCTCTCAAGAAGACCATCAGCAAACACAACTTTGAGTTACGTTATAGCTCTCGATTATTGTTGTAACAACATGTTGAGTTTGATATACATTGTTAGGCCTCTAACTAATTGCTTAAGTTTTTAGATGAGTTGGTATCAGAGCTCTAGTTTGACAAGGTTTTCGGTTCGTGTCATCTCGCTTTCATTTGTTACCCGTGTGGACAGTCACACGTGAGGTGTAGTTGAGTTTGACAACATTGCATTTGTTACCCATATGGATGGGTCACATGTGAGGGGGAGTGTTAAGTTTGACAACATTTAGTCATTGCTTACGTATACGTAGCATACAAAAATTTGACATTGTGTTCGACAATTTAAGAAAAGAAATCGTAGATATTACCAACTGAATAGTCACATGTTAAAGGTTTAGATTAATATGTATTGAAACCAAGTTTCACAAACCAATCACATTGGTTGAGATTCAAATAATTGTATATCCACTAATAACTTCTACTATATAGACAAAATAAGTATGAAAGAGTTATGACTAATAGAATTAATCATGAAAGCAGCATGAAACAACGAAATGAGTTAGACCCAGTTCATCTCTTCGTACGGTGAAACACGATAGAGAGATAAACAAAACTAACCTCATGATCATGCATCCAGTCAAGTCATTCGACCTCTGTATAAAAGAATGAAATGGGCCATTTAAAAATATAGCGGACGAAACTATTTCAACGCGATAAAAGAACAAAAATGTGATAAAAAAAAATGAAATGGGTCTTTCTAGACACTAAGAAAAAGAAGAAAATGAGATCTAGGTTTAATTAGAAGGGAACGGATGCAGAGGGCAGCCCAGAGATTAAAACTATATAGGCACAGTCCGAGCAGAAATGGCGGAATAGGCACTAGCTTTTTCCCAAGGCTAACAAATTGGGGGATAAAGTTAGTTAAAATGTGAACATGCTAATAACAGATTAGTGATACCAAGTCATTGTAAAGTTGTCAAAATTTATGCAGAATTTATAGCCAGTTTGGTGTAACGTTTTAAAATTAAAAAACGCAGCTTTTTTCTTATAAATGCGTTTGAGATATCACTTCAAAACACTGTTTTTTTTTTCCTAACGTTTTAAAACCTGCGCTTTGGGGAAAAGCTGTGAATTCCAGCGTTTTAAAACGCAGCTGCGTTTTGAAAACGCAGTTTTTTCTGTCACAACATTGAAACACAATTTTTACAAATAAACGGGTGTTTTGGCCAAAATATATGACCAAACGGGCTATTGGTTGAGAAGTGATACTATAGTCACGAAACAATGTCATCATGTCACATTAAACGAAAAGTTGTATCAACATCTTCAAAGCAAATTTCTACTCATATAGCTATGTGTGATGAACGTACATACATCCTCCAGTCTAACTGTTGAAAATTCTCCAACTCTTCAACGGCTCCAAATTAAATTGTTTGTTCCTATATGAGACGACCTCCATACTCAAACTCTAGTAGCAGGACTGACATTAAATTAAGTGAGCTAAGGTGCAGAAACTTTGTTCACTTGAAAAGCTGAATGCTTGCTGAGTGTGTATGGTAGTGAGAAGAGTGAAGAAATTAAAGAAAGAAAATACAAGCTCTTGATCAAGAATTCGCTTATTGATTCGTATCTCAAATCCTTCTGAAGACTCTGCATGTCTCAATCCTTCAAAGCTTATTACTTTGAAAAGAGAGCAAGACACAAGGAGACCAACATCGGAGAACAAGAGTGTGACAAAGTCCAGCAAACATCATAAGCATCATCTCCATAATAGACTCAATATAGGTAGGCTTACAGCTCATTGTAAGATCTTTCCTGAGTGTGATAATATCATATCACAACTGTTGGGATTAATTCCCAAAAGACATTCAAACAAGTCCCGATAATCAATCCCAATAGAGAGAGAATTGAGTAATTCTTCCAATCATTCTATTTTTCCCTTCAACACACTCAATCAATGCTGATTGTCTACACTAATTCAACAGTGATCGAGTTTGTGTTACAACACTCAAGTTTTACATATCAAAACTTGGTAATAATGTAAACCTTGTAACTGTTGAAGATAAGTGTGTACACATTTAAATCATTGATTGATCTTTTTGGCTACCTTTTCATCTCATGCTAATGCAAATGAATAGCATTTTTCATCTATAGATCAGCTAGGAAATGAAATAGTCACTACAAGAAAACAGGGCAACAAAAACGGAATACAGGAACGGAATAGAAATCGGTTGCAACTGGTAAATGGTGTAACGAAATTTGTAACTAATTTAGCGCATAACCAATATTGCAACCGACTTTGTGACTGAAAACTATTTCGGTCACATTCATTTTCGGGAAAATTTCAGAAGGAAGAATTGCGCCCAAATTTGAAACAGTTATTGAAACGGAGAGGCTTCTGTTTCAAAGTTAGTTGAAACATTAATATATAAATTTTTATTTAAGAATATTGAAAAACTCATCCGAAATCACGTCGTTTTTTTTGTTAAATATTGCAACTGATTTCTAACTGGTTGCAAAATAACTAAGCTTTTGACATCGAGAAACCGCATGCTCTCTCACTTTGTCATACAGTCTCTCTCATTCACTGCTCTCTCTATCTCTCTCGCCTCGCCGCTGATCGTCTACCTCGCCGCTTGTAATTTCCCTTTCTCTCTATATCTCTTTCTATCTCCCTCATTCTCCCTCGTTTCAAGAAAACTATTGTCTCTCTCTTCCTTCCTAGACGATCAATTTCTCCCTCCCTCTCTCTCTCTCTCTCTCTCTCTCTCTCTCTCTCTCTATTGAATATATCTATCAACATATAGATCTATTAATATGATGTTCCATATATCTATCTCCGTCTTGGGTTTAATTTGGGGTTTTTGTTTCTAGTAATTAACCATGACTAGTATTGTAGAGGTTTCTAATTAGGGCTTTCGTTTCTCTTTAAGGTACTCTCTCTCTTCTCTCTCTCACTTTTAATTTTGAGCTTTTAAAGATTGAGTGCGCTTGACAAGATCCCCTTTTCCACAGAAGGAGGGTAAATCAGATAAATAGGCTCTTTGAGATCCGCTTTCTCACCGGATAGCAGAACCTTTTTTTTGTTGTTGACTTCAAGCAATGTTCACTCTCTCCTTGCTGTTATATTCTGTTCGTACAGTCTCCTGCGAGGTTTCGGAAGAGCCCGTCGTTTCTAAGAACTCTAGACTACTTTCGAGAAACGCTTAATTGAACGGCATGTCAAGGTTCGTTTTTCTTTTGCTCTCACTTCGTTTATTTAGGGGTTCTTTTTCCTATCAAATTATCGGTCTCCTCTAGTTTGATTTCAATTAAGGGATTTTTAATTTTGTTTTAGAACCCAAATTAGGTATTTCATGTGAGAAATTAGGTTTACTTTTTAGATTTAATCACATTTCTCTAAAATCAAAAGATCTAATTTTATTTTCATAATTAAGGTTCATTTTAGTTTAGTAGTTGGAAAATTAGGGGTTTTTATGATTTATAATGTGTTAAAATAATTTGGGGCTTTTGATTCTTTTAATTTCATGCAACTTTATGTGCTTTTGTTTTGAGTATTTACGTGCATGTAGATAGGATTGTTGAGGTTTACATGCAGCTATTGCAGCTAAGTACATAAGATTAGGCCAAAGTCTCACTTGGTTTCTGTAATGAAGGGAAAGAAGACGACACAATGATGTAAATGCATCTTAGTTTGGAATCAAAACAATTATGCAAAGTTTGGAATCAAAACAATTATGCAGAGAATTAAGTGGATTCAGTAACTCTGTGCATTTCCCAAGCTTTCCTGAATTCTGACTCTACAAAATTGTGAATATCAGTGCCTTGTTTTCATGCAGAGCTAACTCTAAGTTTGTGCTTGCTTATATCTTCTCTTTCTTTATATATTTTTAGAAGTAAGGGATTGTTAGTAATTGCGTCTGAAGAAAAACTATAGAAGTAGAGTATGAAGAAACCCTCAACTCCTCTTGCAAGCAAAGATCAAGACTTCAATGAAATGAAAAGGTTTAACCAATGATATTTGTATTTCTTAATTTGATTTGTGGTTAAATGGAGTGAATTGGATGTTAACATGGACAAACTTTCCTCCACTAGTCCTTAATTATAATGTTAAGTTTATATGAACTCCACTTGTCCTTAATTATAATGTTTAATTTTCACTTATCATCATACCTAATTGCAGATAATAGAAACATAAACTCTATAACAACCTTGAATATGTGTAAACCGAAAAAATAAAGAACTCTGTCTGTAACAGTTCATACCTTTAAGCTAAACCATTTTCCATCTATAATGATATATGGATGAATGGCAGCCTTGAAGACATGTAAATCTGAAAAGTGACACATAATCTTAAGCTATTGAAAGTGTACTTAGAAATATGGAGTAGAAATTCTAGTAGGTCCTGGAACAGAATACTTGATTTTACTTTTGCTAAGCTTTCCAAATTGCATTTATGACATATCAATATCAAATTTTGTTGAATTCAATAAGTATGAGTATACTTTTTAGGCATCTGTTAATCGAGAGAACAATTAAAATCACTAGAATAATAGTACTAGACTTGGTTTTTGGTTCTCTTAGACACTTATACGAATTAATTTGAAAAATATATGTTTAATAATAAACTAAACTTGTAAGGAAAATTGAAGGTGCGCTTAATTTACACTTACTTTTTTTTTTTTAATAAGGCTATATGAGCGAAACCTTCACATTTTAACACTTACTTTCAAGAAAATCATATGGTGACAAATCTCATTAATATTTAGATATTCTTACCTGATGTTTCTATGCCTATTGTTGTTGTTGTTGTTGTTGCTGCTGCTACTTCTGCCAATGTTGTTGTTGCTAGTATTGTTGTTGCTCCTACTGCTACTAATGTTGATGTTATTGCTGCTATGCTGTGAAGGTTGATGCTGCTATGCTCCAAGGTTGTTGCTGTTACTAATACTAGATGCTTAGGATGTTGAAGGATAACATCCCAAATTGCATTCGAAAGAATCAAGGAACCAGCGAGTTTGTGGATGCTAAATCCAAAAAAACCTTTGTGAGTTTAACTTAAATGCTTGATCGTTTTTATTAGTTTACTTTGAACATCGATAGCTATTGAAAGATGTATTTGTGATCTCAATGCCCTTTTTATTATTTATAATCCAAGTTGAAAAGTTACTTATAATTTTCCTTTATACATTTTAGGAGGATTATACTACTTAAAAGAAAGGTTCTTGTTTTGATTCCATAGCTTGGGTGGATGCAACTGATGGTGTTGTAAAGAACTGTTTGTACGACTTTGGCTCATTCGTCCCTTGCATCTTGAGTTGCAGCTCCAGTTCCTCATTTGCACGCCAGAATAAAGATTTCACGCGAACCCAAGAGTTTGCAGATAAGGTGTGCGACAGAGTGGAGCAAATGAAATATGATATCCAAAAGCAACTAAAGGCACAACTACAGTCCGAACATGCGGCTCAAATGGCGCAAATGAAAGTTGATTTCCAATTGTAATTGCAAGAGGCAATTTGATCATTTTAGCATCATCTACCAGCTAATTCCATGTAGTTTAACAGTATGACAGTTTGACAATTCTATGTAATGTAACAGTTTGACAATGCATTTTGAATGTAATGTTTGAAGTTTAGTTACTTCAGTTGTGTGATTTTAGATATTTTATGTGAAATGTTCGATCAGGTACAATTGAGAATTATTTATAGACCCAATATTAGTAATTCTTTTTTAGGAAATCATTTGGTGCAACGTAATTTTCCGTTGCAATAATTAATTAGTATTTTAATCAGCAAGGGATATATTAGTAGCCAACTCTAACAGATCTAGAACGAAAAAATCAGTTACAAAGTTGAAACGGAAAATAATCGGTCACAATTTCAGTTCTCAATGTAACAGGTACGGGAACGAAAAAATCGTTGCAAAACTGAAACGGAAACAAATCGGTCGCTAATTGCAATGGACGTAAAAAAAAGCCCAAGGAAGCACCTTACAACCGAGGTTGCAACTACTTTTTTTCGTTGCAACATATTTGCAACCGACTACAATCAGTTGCAACTGTGCGGCGAGGCCTATTGCGACGGATATAGAAACGGACGTTTTCGGTTGCAATCGTCAATTTGTAACGGATTTTCATAATTTGTAACCAAAATTCCGTTTCAATTGCCCTGTTTTCTTGTAGTGAGTTACTTTTACATGTTTACCTATAAAATAGTTTGTAATAGGTTGTTGTATCTTAAGCAAATGTGCTTATTATGGAATTATGTTTAATTCAATGAATATACATATTTACATCAACTTGTTTCAAGCTTGCTTATTCTTTATTATCTTTATTAGAAAACTTGTATTAGTAGTCCTTAAGGGGTGACTCAGTTGTAGAGTTAGAACTTCACAAAGTGTGAGGTCTCAGGTTAGATCCCTTCCCAAATACCCCCTAATTAGGACACACACAAAAAATGTATTAGTAACTCAGGCATCTTTTCTACAAAGTCTACTCTGCTCAAAGTTTTCCAACGTACTTCATAAAGCACATGAATTAAGAAACATAATTAATGATGTGCTATAAAATGTGTTCTGATGATAATATCCACGAACATTAATAGTATTCAACTATTTTAAATAATTAGGTTTCTTTGGGATGTGTTATATTAAATGAAGCTTTAAAGGTATATTAGGAAGAATGGTAAAGAATAAGTAGATCAAAAGTCTTTAGGAACATTAGTTGGGACATCCCAAAATAAAAAGTAGGAACATTTATCCAGGATAGAGGGAGTACTAGTTTTGACTTCTTTGGATAAAATTCTTGACTAACTTGCCTTCCACTAACGTTATGTTCAGGCTATATTTCAGCCATAAACAACTTCTCTTTCAATTCTTTAATGGCAACTTCTTAGCTCAATCACAATTCTTATTACATCATCGGTCCATTCGAAAAAAGCTAAAAAAATAATAATAAATAAATAAATACCCTTGCATTGTGTTCTACAATAACATGGACATATTTTTGAAATGGGAGAAAATTTTGGGGAATTTTGCAATTTACAATTTTTCCAAGAGTATAATTTTATACTTACACTGTAATTAACACATCCCTAAAACATCTTTCTAGGGTTATTATATGTTCATGAGGTCTTCAGTGGAACTAAAATGTTACAATCACACCATAGAACATTTTCACGAGATCTAGCATGCAATTGAATTATTGATAATGAAGCCTCGAGTATTGATTTGGATCCAAAGAGGTCGAACTGGTTTAACTCATGGAATAATCGAGGTTGAGATGGTGGATGAAATTCTATGTTGAGATGGTGAATTATGGTTTGAAGATGGTGAGATGGAAAAATCAGGGCTCCAAACTAAATTGTATCGTGAATTCGACTTAGTTTTAATTTCATTTATTTATTTTTTAAATATTGATGTAAGAACAATTTCAACATTCGAAAATATTTCACACAAATTCAAACGGTAACATTTGCGAGGGAGGGGGAATCGATAACTAAAATCAAGATGAGGAACCAAACCAATAAACTGCAAGGCAGTAGGATCAAATGAATACAAATATAAAAGTTGAAGGGCCAAAAATTTTATTTAATCTTTTGCGGACAAATAATTTCAAAATTAGTACGTAGTTTCTAATGGGAAAAATAATTCATTACCAATAAGATATCAAAAATGGGTTAACCAATGATTTTTGGGTTGACCAATGATTTCAATGTATCGAAAATGGTTGACCATTTGTTCGCAAATCGAATCTCAATTATTTATATCTTTCTTTTGGAGAAGTCAATTAAAAATTTTGATTTTACAAATCAACTCATGTAGGAAATGATCTATTTAATCAATACATTCCATACAAATTATTCCTAAGTAATTGGAAAAAAGACCGAGTTAATTTGAATAATAACAAGAGCTCTAAGACTTAGACATTGACCTCAAAATATAAACCATGACTGAGTTACCATAAATACTTAAAATTTATAAATTGTGTTTTAATGTTTTTCCATATTAATTTAGATATATGGAGGATATTAATGAAATTGGCCACATCTTGGGCAAAGACTATGATAGTCACCAAATCTTTAGTTCCCATGAATAAAAGATTCAAGGACAAATGTCATGTTTAAAAAAGAGTCGGTGTTATTATAAATAAGGCTACCAACTACTCCTATTTTGCACCATTAGACGTTCACGTTCACAACACAACAAAAAAATGTCTGGCAAATACTTGTTACTTCTCTTCGTTGGGATGGTGGTTCTCACCACACCCTCCCTTGCTAGGGTAATGTTTCTCGATAATCGTTTTGTGGCTAACACAAATAGCTACGTCGAATTAGAGGAGATCAATAATCCTACAAGGGCTGATGCAAGACAAATAGAGTTTGTAATGGAAGGTGAAACTGATAATGAGCTTGAAAGGGAGGATCGAGAATTTACCATATCCTCAGAAGAAGAGGAAGAATGGGACGGTTCTTCTTTATCCAAGAAGCATCATAAGCACAAGCACAAGCATGATCATAAGCATAAACATAAGAAACATCCACACAAGCCACATTTTGTGCAGGCACCTACACCAGCACCACAAGCAGCTGAAGCACCCGAAGTCGAGCATGAACCACTTGCTCCATCACCTGCAATCGTTGCGGAGGCGCCAGAGCCAGCACAAGATACATATGCATCCACTCCATAGTCTATCGAAGCACCACAGTCATCGCCAACAAAATAAATTTGGAGAAGCACCTGAGCTTCCGTATGGGCCATCACCAACATCAATACCTGTACTTGCAGAAGCATTAGAGTCATAGGGGATTCCATGGCTATCACAGTCGTCCCCTTCCTTCCTATAGCTTATCAAACATGATTAAGATAATAAGTAGCTAGAGAAGATTTATGGTTTTAGTCTTATGGAAACAATCTTGGAAGCATTAAGTTGTTTATATCACATGCATGCTCTTAAAATAATACTCACCGGTTTAAAGCTAGTGTTTCTTAAGATAAAATATGGGTAGAACGCAATGCTGGTGGTGTAGGCACACCATTCTTGGTACAATTATATTTTAATTTATTATGCCTACTTTTGTCCTTGTCTATAAAGTTCCGTCCAAGTTTGGGTTCAATTCAATGGATCCACCCAAAGTCGTATGACTAAAGGGAAGGGAATAATGGATGGCCAAATTGAGGGAATTTTGTTAAATTTAGAATTTAATACACCCATAACCATAAGACTTAGGATGATCCACCTAGAACCGTACGACTTTGGGTTTTGGGGGTTTATTTTTGTCCTTTTGAGTCTTTCTCTCTACCATCCCCTTCCTAGTCAGTTTTTGTAACCCTAGTCGTCCTTCACACCTATGAATACCCCCTTTAAGGTCGGTTTAAGGGTCGGCCAGAAATTCAATATTATAACACATTCTCTCACTACACACACACACACACACACACACACACACACATTTTCTCTTAGTGTTCTTCGCGTCCTTGAGGATTTGCTACTTTGTGTTATTTGACCAAGACAACAAGTGGATCTTCTTCTTCTCTCTTGTGCTAAACCCTTCTAAACTCCTTTACTTCTAATTAATGCAAATATATATGGTTTTTATGTGTTCGATCACCTTTTTTTCCACCATGACTAGCATGCATGATTATGGCTTTCCCTTTATTTGTATTGTTTTATAAATAAACCATGCAGATTTTGAATAAGAATCTCAGAGTCCAATTCAAGCCAAACATGAGATAGACCTCGCGTACTCGCATTGACTGAGAACAAGAACAAATAGAATTTTGAAATTTGGGAGTGGACACAAGAAAAAGCAGCCCAAAACCAAACTCAACACAACAATTGTGGGATCTTTTCTAAAATTTGCTGTTAGATGTCATAACTACATATGATATGAATGAAGAGTCATGCTTCTAAAATTTGATGTTAGATGTCCTTAAGGGATGACCCAGTGGTAGAGCTGGAACTTCACAATATGTGAGGTCCTTAGGACATAAAAAAAAAAAAAATTTATATTTTCAGCGTATACGCATATATAATTATAATCCAGAATCTCACTAGGATATGATCTTGTTGTTCCAAGTGCCAATAACTAACTACAACAACACAAAGGCCTTCAAACTAGGTGATCGATAATCAATCAGGTTGTTTTGTCCGATCAAAAGGTTCCCTATTTTGTAAAAGACTTTCAACGGCTTGCTTTTGAAAGACTTTACAGCCTAAGCAAAAATGTATGGGAAGCAAAAAAGAAAAGATGCGCAGACAAAGTTGTATAGAATCCCACAATACTGATTCTCTTGTCATTTTTTCGATATATACAATATTGCCTTGAGCTTCAAGAGTTACCAAATATACAATGATCTGCCTAGCATAATTACAGTAATTAACAAGCCTAATTTAGGAGAATATGCACCAGCAAATATAAACAATAATGTTGCAGATTTGTTTAATTACTTGGTTGGACTGTTTGGTAATGGTTTAACAGCTTTTGTGTATCCATATATAGACTGGTGCTTCCAACGACAATGCAGGTCTTGTGCAGGGCAACCGAAGCATTCCTTTTCTAAGATCGAGTCAAAAGTTACTCTGAAACCGTGAATCTTAATCGATGACGTGAAAAGTAATCCTTTCTTTAAATCAAATTCGATGTGAAAGAAAGGAAAATCCTTGGGAATTAACCCTTTTATCACTTGTGTCTATTAGGTTCTTGGCATTATTTTGGCTCCACTCTTCTTTGATCAGCATCATCAACTGCCTGCATGAAAAGATTTTTACAAGTTGAGTGCTAATTGGTTCCAATAATTACCAAAGAATAGAGTAGATGGAAGAGCAAAGGATGTGCATGACCGAACCATATGTCATCGTTGATGTGCCAACCCCATAAACTGTTTCATCGAATACTAATCTTTTAAGGACAAATAATTTCAAAATTAGTATGTAGTTTCTAATGGGAAAAATGATTCATTACCAATAAGATATCAAAAATGGGTTAACCAATGATTTTTTGGTTGACCAATGATTTCAATATATCTAAAATGGTAGACCATTTATTAGCAAATCGGGTCTCAATTATTTATATCTTTCTTTTGGGGAAGTCAATTAAAAAATGTGATTTTACAAATCAACTCATGTTGGAAATGAATTTAATCAATATATTCCATACAGATTATTCCTAAGTAATTGGAAAAAAGACTGATTTAAGTTGAATAATTGAAAAGAGTTACCATAAATAGTCAAAATTTATAAATTGTGTTTTAATGCTTTTCCACAATATATTGAGGAGATTAATGAAATTGGCCACATCTTTGGGCAAAGACTATGATAGCCAACAAATCTTTAGTTTCCCATGTATGAAAGATTTAAGGACAAATATCATGTTTGAACACGAGTCACACTACTATAAATAAGACTACCAACTACTCCTATTTTGCACCATTAGAAGTTAGCAACACAGCAAAAAAATGTCTGGCAAATACTTGTTACTTCTCTTCATTGGGATGGTCGTTCTCACCACGCCCACTCTTGCTAGGGTAATATTTCTCGATAATCCTTTTGTGGCTAACACCGATAGCTATGTCAAATTAGAGGAGAATAATCCTACAAGGGCTGATGCAAGACAGATAGAGTTTGTAGTGGAAGCTGAAGCTGACAATGAGCTTGTCGGGGAGGGTCGAGAATCGACCACATCCTTAGAAGAAGACAAAGAATGGGACGATTCTTCTTTATCCAAGAAGCATCATAAGCACAAGCACAAGCATGATCATAAGCATAAGCATAAGAAACATCCACACAAGCCACATTTTGTGCAACCACCTACACCAGCACCACAAGTAGCTCAAGCACCTGAAGTCGAGCATGAGCCACTTGCTCCATCACCTGCAATCGTTGCAGAGGCACCAGAACCAGCACAAGATACATATGCACCCACTCCGTAGTCTATCGAAGCACCACAATCATCACCAATAGAATTAATCGGGAGAAGCACTTCAGCTACCATATGGGCCATCACCAACATCAATACATGTACCTGCAGAAGCATTAGAGCCATAGGGGATTCCATGGCTATCGCAGTTACCTTCCTTTCTATTGCATATCAAACATGATTAGGATCACAAGTAGTGAAGATTTATGGTTTTAGTCTTATAGAAACAATCTTGGAAGCATTAAGTTGTTTATATCACATGCTCTTAAAATAATACCATTGGTTTAAAGTTAGTGTTTCTTAACATAAATATTTGTTAGAACTTTTTTTTAACTTTTAACATTTTTTTTTTACTGTGTGTCCTAAGGACGTAAAAATGGAGCGAACCTGAGACCTCACACTTTGTAAAGTATCAATTCTACCACTGGACCACACTTTAAGAATGGTGTGCCACCACTGGGCCACACTTCAAGAATGGTGTCGGCACACCATTCTGCGAGAGTGAAACTCATCACTTATAATAACGATTGATGATGTCGAAAAAATCTGGAGCACCGGGGGTACCGAGCCGTCGCGGATGTAGGATATCTGGCATGTAATATCTGCAAAAAAAGACACCGTGAGAGGGGCGGGGAGGGTCCCCGCCAAAGCCCTATGGCGTTATAATCAGTATGTGGGCCATTAGAGAGTATCGATTAGAATAAGTATTTCATGTTTAAAAATGGCATACTTTGACTTGGTACAGGAGAGATCATATAGCCCTGAGTGCACCGAACCTCTATTCCTTTCGGGCCTATTTGCTGGGGTGAGGCTCATACAATACAACTGGTCCAGAATATGCACATCAACGTTAACGATCAAATCAAAAGTAAATTATAAAAATATCATTCCAAAAAAATACACTTTTTTCTTTTCTAAAAGAGCCTAAAAAATAGTATAATGAGGTTTAATCAAGAACGGTAGATTATTTATTTTTGTCTTTTTGTCCGAAAAATTCAAATTCTCACCTTTTGGATGAAATCTAGCGAATATTTTTAGAGAATTAATTAAGGGATTCATTGAGAAGTTCCATTCCTTTTTTTCTAATACAAACTTGGCCAAGAAAATCTTGCACTAGATATACAAAAGGCTTGACATGATGAACAAGAACTGGACTGCAATCTCTTATATTATAATAAGACAAGAGCTTTTATTTAACAAAAAGAAATATAATACATAGATAGGCCATATTTAACTATTGTTTTAACTCAGATTCAACAAACCCCATATCCCGTTAGAGAGAAGTTCCTAGGAGACAGACAACCTTATATATATATTTAGCTAGTCTCCCATCCCATATTTATTCGCCAAACTCATACCAAAACATACATTTAAACATACTTCTCCCTAGACCTAGAATCCGGACTGAACACAAGTGCCTCCTGCCTGTTGTACTTCAAGCTCCTAGCTTGCTCCCTGGTAATTCCATACGAATTCACCAGCACGTCCTCCGGCAACGAGGAGATCGCTGAGTTCTTTCCGGCAAGCGGAGAGTTAATCGCGTTGTCATTGGTCTTCAACGCAATCCACTCGCACCCTTGGTTTCCGGCCTTCTTCACCACAGCAAAGTTTTGTGGCACCACCACTAGTTGACCCTCACGGACCTCATCGTCGAACACGGCCTTTCCGCTGTTCCCGACGATTTGGAGTCGGCTACTTCCTCTTGTGATATAGATTATGCTGTGCGCGTTCAAGTTCCAGTAAGGTGCCAACACAGCATTCTGCACAAATACATGAGTACAAAATTTTCATACAGAATTATCGTATCATCAATAGAATTCACACATGATGTAAATAAATTTTGTTATCAAAATCCCCATTGTAGGATTACTTTTATGTTTTTAAGAGTATGTTTGGGGCTGTGTTTGATTAAAAAATGCAGCTTGTTTGCATTTCTTGCATTTAATGTTGATGCAAAAAATACACGATTACTAAATGCGGTTGTGTTTTTAAAAGCTAAAATTTTCAGTTTTTTCCAAAAAAAAAATTTTTAAATGCTACTGGAAAAAAATAATCAGCATTTTGAAAAAAAACTAAGATTTAAATGCTACTGGAAAAAAATAATCAGCATTTTGAAAAAAACTAAGATTTAAAAAATTACACCAAAATGAGCACTAAGTTTCTATTTAATATATATATATTTTTTCCTTAAATTCGATGTTCTTACCTTATAGAGGACTCCTCTCTCGGCACTAAGTTGGAGCCAGCTGAGGGCAGGGAGCTTCTGACTGTTGAGGCTGCTGATGCGTCCGCCACGTGGATTGTACACGTCAGCGTGAACTGGGTTGCCAATGTTCTCTCTAAACTTGATTGAGCAAATAGTTTCCTCCAAGCCATTGTCTCTCTCGTGCCTCTTTTCCCTCTCTTCTTCCCATTGTGGGCTTACTACCTGGAACTTTTCAGCTCGGACGATTCTACCCCTCTGATCATCTTGGCCCTTAACCTTCCTGATTGTCTCGCTTTCCACGTTGAAAATTTCCGATAAGATTTGATCGTCGAAGCCGTTGAAGATGTTGCCGGATTGTGCTTCTCCTCTCTTTTGGCTTCGGCCGGCCTCTTGTTCTCGGCGCCCTTCTTGCCCTTGTTGCTGTCCTTGTTGTTGTGGGTTCCCAGCTAGGAAGAATTTCTGAAAAGGAAATATATAGAGGACAGAATTAACCCCATGCGTATGATCAAAATTCCATGGAAGAGGTTGAAAAATTCTCCTCTCTTTTGGACTTACCCTGAAGTTCTCATCAAGCTGGTTAGCATAGTTGCTAGTATCTTGAAGAGCTATGCTAATGATCGGGGTCTCACCGTCGTTGTAAGCCCAGTGAACCACACCGGCAGGCAAGGCTAGGATATCACCTTCCTTAAACCTGTAAACCTTCTGATGGCGATCAAAGGACCCTTGCCTTTTCTCTCCTCCATGCTGCCCCTCCGACGAACGAGAGGATGATTCATATGTCTCGGCACAACCCGGTAGCACAGTTCCCTGAATACCCCTTCCTGCATGCATTAAAATTCACACACAATATTAGTAATGCTAAAAGCATGTTTGGTGCTGCGATTTCGCTAAAAGCAGGGCCAAACCGCAGTTTTTTCATATTTGTTCTGGAAAAAGCAGCCGCAATTTCTAACTGTGGCTGTATTTTTAAACATTGAAATTTCCGGTATATTTCTTAAAAATGCAAATTTAAAAACGTTGCTGGAAAAGAAAACTAGTGTTTTGAAATGGTATCCGAAACGCATTTATATGAAAAGATATGCATTTTGAAAAACACAGCATTTTTTTAAAATCTACGTTTTTAAAACATCTATAAAATCAAAATAGTGAAACGGGGGTTATGATCATGCCTTGGACAATATAGATGAGTTGAGGTGCATTGGTGTAGTAAGGCAACAAGAGTCCTCTACGATGGATAGTGTTTCTAGTAACGTCCACACCGGCGCACACGAACTCATCACTGTTGGAGTCCCAGAACTCAGTCACTCCGGCTTCCGACTCGAGCTTCCTGTTAGGTTCTCTAGCCGTAATCCTCTCGAACTGGCAATCCGTCTTGCCCTTCAACCGCGGCTGCTGCTGCTGCCGTGACTGTCCACCACCAAATCCCCATAGTGGCTGCTGCTCTATCTGAGCAAAGCAGCCATGAAAGAGAACAAGAGCGCAAAGACTAAGAGAGAGAAAGGAAACGTAGCTCATTGTGGTGTTTACTGTGTGTGTTTTGTGTGTGTGAAGTGGCGAATAGAGGGTGTTTGAATTTATAGGGAAGGGGGTTGGGGTTGGGGTTGGGGTTGGGAATTGACACGTAAGGATGGGTTGGTGGACATAATTTGTTTCTGTCTGCATGGATTTAATAGTTTTGCATGACGGAGAAAGCCTAGTGTGATTACACATAGGACTGCTCAGTAGGCTTATGTGGCGATGAGTTACTGTGAATCGCACAAGTTGTGTGTGTCTGTATTTGCATGTTGGTGTTGAGGTGTTGAGCTAAGGCAAATTCTGTGAAGGTGGAATGTATGTGGCCTCTATTAGCCTGTGTATACATTAGTTCTCCGAAAGTGTAAATTACAAGGTTGTTTGGGCCTCCATTACATCTGTAGCCCATTATAGTTCCATTATCACATTATGGATCTTTCAGCATCAGACTCTAATGGTTTCATGGCCCATTAACAATCCCATCCCCAGGGCTTTAAACTAGGGGTGTAAATAATTTAGTTCGGTTTGCTTTGGGATAAAATACGAGTTGAACCGCAGGTTATTGGTTCGTAAAATTTCAAACCAAACTGAGTCGTTCAAAGTTCCGAACTGATCGCGAAGACAATTCGGCTCGGTTTCGTGGTTCTATCTAGGGGTCCGGTCTTGGGGTTCAATTAATCTCGTGATTCGGTTCTTTGGTTAAATCTCGAGGTTCAATCTCGTGATAAACACTGCAAAGTGAATACTTTAGTTTCATATACTCTAATCTAACAGAGGATATAATTCCACTAATGATGAATAATCATATCTAAATGTGGTTCGATGGTTTGGCTCGACGGTTTGAGTCAATATGGTTCGGTTTGGCTCGGTTCGGCTCAGTTTGACAGGTCAAACTGCGAATCGAACCACTTGATTTTTCAATAACTTAAATTGAACCGAACTATATTAGTCACGAAACCGAACTAAACCACTCTGTTTGGCTTGATTTGGAAATTTAGCGTCTCAGATTTGACACCCATACTGTGTAGCTGTTGTAGACTTGTAGCTGACCCGAGGCGTAACTTAAATGTTTGCGATGAAATTTCTCGAAGTATTAGTATTAGTAGAAAAGTACTGTTTTGTTACATCGCGATGCATGAAATTTCTTTAAAAGTTCAAAATGGGCGCGACACTCATAAATTTTGGCGTCACACCCATAATTTTGATCTTCACTCCAGTTCCAAAATTCATGCATAGCGATGCACAAAAAAAATATTATTTTGTGCATTGTAATGTACAACATTACACTTGCAATACATCAAAAGTGTATCGGGATGCACAAAACAGTACTAATACACAACATTACACTTGCGATGCATCAAAGTGTGCATCGCAATGCACAAAATTGTACTAAAAATTAAAGTACTACTTTTGTGCATCGCGATACACAACATTAAACTTGCGATGTATCGAAAGTTTGCATCGCGATGCACAAAATTGTACTAAAAAGTACTATTTTCATGCATCGTGATGGACAACTTTTATTTTCGATGCACAATATGTTGTGAATATTAGGGAATTAAAGATTAAATGAACTCTCCAAGATACTTCTAAAAATTAGATCAATCTTCATTTCGTTGTGGCAGCATTCATGACGAATAATATTGATGCAACAACGAATTAAAATAATTTTGAAAATTATACTAATCTTATATTTTTTATGATGAACTGGGCATGGAAAGAAACTGAGAGAGAAAAAGAGAGAGGAAGAGAGAGAGAGAGAGAGAGAGAGAGAGAGAGAGAGAGATGAAAGTTGTAGCAAAGTAAATAATGGTTGGAATGAAAGGGAGAATTTATAGAAGAAAATTAAAGGAAGAAAATGCTTAAAACGTTGTTTAGGTTGTTACAGGGCAGTTTTGAAACAATTTGTCAATTTTGCACTTAAAATGGACTTAAGCGGTTGGAAACAAATATATATATATATATATATATTACAAATTTTTTAATTTTTTTTATTCTCAAGCCTCCAAGTAAGCATGACTTTTGGAGTGAAATGACTTTTCATTTCTAAGTCATTAGCTAATAACAATACTAATAATAATAGGTTTTACAATAGGTATTACTATTAGGAAATACTAATAGGAGAAGAACTTTAGGAAATAAAATAATGTTGTTAATGAGATTTGAACCCATTCCCTTTTAAATATAATTATACACCTTAAACCAACCCAAACAATTATATTATATGTAAAGATTTTAAAAACATATTATATTATTCTATAAATTATTTTATAATATAAACCAACTATATTTTATTTTTATAAATGATACTCTCTTCACGTCAAATTGGGTCTCATATTTTTATTTAAGATGTCCTAAAATAATGTATATAATATGTGATCCATATCAACAAAATTTTAAATTATTTATTCAAAATTGATGCTTATGTTTTTTTTGATATTTGTGTAAATTTCTTTTTCAAACTGATAGTGTATAAAAAATATGTAAATATAGTATCCAAATAAACATTTTCTAATCATTGAATGATCTCCAAAATTATTTCAAAAAATATAATTATATTCAATCCTTAAACAATTCTCATTTGTTCAGAAAAATGTTATATTTCTTCAATATGTCCCAAAGTAAATATTTTATTTTTAGTTTTGTAAATTTTTTCAAATATTTGTCCAAAATATTTTTACTAAGTGCAAGATGAAAAAAAGAGATAAAGAAACCCAATAATATAAAATCATTAAAGGATACTTAAAAAATTAAAAAATGTATAGAAACAAACATACATGTATTGACTACCAATAAAAAAATACTTATTTTGAAACGAAAATATTATAATAAACGACTACCAATTTGCATATATAGACAATATTTAACTTTTATCAGACATTAAGTCAACAAACTTTTATATTCAATAATGATAATGTTTTTCAAAAATATTTCTAAAATATATCAATTAAACACAAAAGTTAAATTACACTCGTACATTACACGGACTCTATAACTAGTAAAGATATAAAGCAATTGAAAAATTGTGAAAGGAGACCGGCCAGCCATTATTCCTTCTTTTTAAAATCATTAATCGAATTTGAGCAAGCGAATAACTAGGCTTGGTGAAGCTCACTTCCAAAGTCCAAAGGCATAAACACGCTCTACGGCCCCATTATTTCAGTTGGGCTTCAAGGCCCTAAATTCCTAAGACTCAAAAACAAACAAAAAAGGAAAAATTGTGAGCCAGTACATTTTCTTGGATATTCAACCGCTAAAATTCACTATATTTATTTTAAATCGCTAAAGTCCACTTTGGGAGATATGTGAATAAATTGTTCCTAAAATACCCCCCCCCCAACAACCTAAAGACGATTCTCTGCACATGGGGATTTGGCCTGCTGACTTGCGCTTATGGCTTCCAATCTGGAGGTCATGGGTTCGATCCCCCCAGGAGTTAGAGGGAAGGCTTTCTCTCCCTAGGATATATCTCCTAGGCGCTTCTGTGCGTGCATGTGTGTGTGTGTGTGTGTGTGTGTGAGTAGAGAAAAAAAAAGAAAAAAAAGACGATTCTCTCTTCGTCAGGGCAGCAACAACAGCAACTCTAAAGAAATTAAGATTGTCTTCTTCGGCAGCAGAGGTTGATGCAAGGGCATTTTCCTTCTCTTTGTCTAAATAGATGGCGAGTGCCCGATCTAGGGAGAAAAATAAAGACGTATGTCGACAACGATCCCGTCTTAGGAAGAAGCTGCTAATCTTTCACACATGGGCTAATGGACCGAGAAAGAGGACTTACCACGTCATGCTCTTACGTCAATTATTGTTCTTTCTCCTTTTGCTGCTCATAGCATAAACTCCAAGAAAACGGAAGAATTGAGGACAAATTCATCAGCATAAGGAGCAATGAGCTTTATGATTTATCTATGGTGATGAACTGTGTGGTGGGTGTTCGTCATTGGCTCTGTGTGTTTGTGTATCGTAATGCAACAATTTTGTGCATCGCGATACATAGCGTGTTGTTTCGTGTTTTTTAAGAGCATAAACGACATTTTGCAACAAAAGTGTAATTTTTCGGTTTGAAACAATTATAGGAGACTAAAGCGGTTGAAAATTCACTAAAAGGTACCGGCTCGAATTTCTCCCAACAAAAAACCAAAACAAAAAAAAGAAAAAAAAAGTTTACTTAATCAGTTTCAAGGTTTTCTCTTAGTTTTAAAGCATAGCGGAGACGTCTGGTAGTTAAGATTAATGCCAAATAGAATTAATAAGATTAATTATCGGATATTTGCAACGCAATAGACGGTATAGACTAATAGCTCGTGCTATTCAAATAAAGTTCTTATTCCCTTGTGAATTATACCAATAGCCTCACCAAAAAAATGACTAACATTTTTAATTTTGAAATTATCCTCGTTATATAATACTGAAATCAATAGCAGTGCATTTAAAGTACTAAAATTAATAATATGTTTATCCATGTCAACTACCAAACAAACCCAATAGCATCTATTGAATATGTTCCAAACATTTTGTCAACTTAAGGTTGCGTTGATGAAATAGATTGGGTGGATTGCTGAATGAGCCCAATTCAAGAATCTTTAATGGGACGAATTTGAGCAAGCGGTTAACCAGGCTTCATAAGGCCCACTTCTAGAGTCCAGAGGCCTGATAAGCTTTAACGGCCCATTATTACAAACGAGGCCTGAAATGTGTGATCATTTCAAAGCATACGTTTCATTGACATAACCGAGAGAGAGAATTCCATCGGTTTACTATTGATCAGTTTTTTTGAGTGGACTGATAAGGCTAAGAAAGAACAACAACAATGGCTTCCTCGACGACGTCGAGCTCTACTGTAATGCCGCAGTTTCTCTGCAACAATACCACGCGCATTTCGTCTCGGCGTAACTTCACGCGCACCTTGTCATCGCCATGTCTCAAGAGGAAGAAGCTCTCTCTGTCCTCCTCCCGGAGGAAGACCACCACTGTGTCTGCCGCACTCGCACAGAAAAGCGCTTTGCAGTATAAAAAACTCGGCGACTCTGACCTCGTAATTAGCGAAATCACGATCGGCACCGTAAGTTCTTCTCTCTCTCTACTCCATATTAAAATCAATTTTGACTTTTGTTCGATTTTTTACTTTTTACGTTTTTAAAATCAATTTGATCATGCAGAGAATAAAAATAGGAGTATAACTTTTGCAGAATACATTAAAACTACTATCCCATATTTAGATTTTCTTGATTCTAAAATAAATGTTTCTTATTGATTTTTTAAAATTAATTTGACTAATTTTTAAATAGATATTTAATTTATTTTTATTTTAATTATGGATAATAAAGTTATATAACTATTTAAAGTACAAAAATTACTGCAAATTACGTATTTTATAGTTTTGAAAACAATAAAAAAAAATAAAGGTCAAATTTTTATTTAAATAATAATCAATTTGACTTTAAAAAATCAAAAAAGGACAACTATTTTGCAACGGAGAGAGTAATTATTAAAAAAACAAGTAAATCTATTTCAAATTTTTATTTGGAAAAGTTAAACTTGATTTTGAATAGTCAAAATGAGATTTTGTTTCGGACGGAGGGAGTATTTGTGAAACGGGAGCAATATGGTTGAGATGAAATGTAGACTCTGGGGCTAGCTAGTTGTAGTATGGTTTTCACTAACAAGTTCCCATGGTGGCACTTCTACTTTATAGAGATAGTTGTTTTGAAAGTCGTCCGCAATGCATCGGAAACAACCCCCAATGTTTTGTCTATGGTTTCCAATGCAATAATTTTTCATATTAGGAAATCATAACAAGTGTCGTAGGGACACTTGTTAGCAAGACTGTTTGTAGTAGTATAATTGGTTGAGACAGCCTAATTTTATGGAGACAAGATTTTAATTAACTTTAACTAGGCTTAATTTAGGGATGTAAAGCAATTAAAACTAGCTTGAGATTACTAGACATCAGCGTGAGACCAGATAGATGAAGTGGCTCGCTCATGATTAGCTATTTAGCTCAATTGGTAAATGAGTTAGATTTCATCAACTTTGAGCAATCCAATTCTTACAAGTTGACTCAGCTCATATACACCCTGTGCATAAAGTTTCTGCACGTAACTCGAGGGAGGGCCGGTAGACAGTCTTATTTAGGTTTAGTTGAGAGGCTGGTTGCTACAGCTTCTTTAATGCTGAGGTGTAGCTGCAAGATGTCGTGAAATGTTATTTATATGCCATGTCGCATAAGTATAAAATTCTCTTACCAGTACCCTAGTTTGGGATCCCAATTCTTTCCACAAATTTTCATGGTGTATACAGCCAAAGCCATGGTGCTACCGTGATCAACTGACGTGATGCCCCAAAATTATTTGATATACTTGAATAAAAATAAAAAGAGAATCTGTAACATTAGATTCAAACTACTTTTTCCATGGCAAACCAGTATTGTCTCTGAGGTGACTTATCTCTCTGTGGAAACATGAAAATAACATGAATGATCATCAGTTGGCAGACTGAATGCCCAGAAAGCGAGGATGGTTTAAGTTCTTTTAGATTACATGACATTTTCAGCCTATTTGTGCCCTAGAAGCTGGTTAAGATAAATGGCTATACTGAAATAGTGAACATATCACAGCTACTTGTTTAACATGCAACAACTTCCCCTTTTTTGGTTGACATATATTCTTGTCGATGTGGTTATACTTCAGACAGTTGAGTTTGCAAGGTTTTAGCTTATATCCCTCCAAATGAAGAACTATTTGGTATATAAATTTTATTTGACAATGGATCATTACGCTGTATTCCAGATGACATTTGGGGAGCAGAATACAGAGAAAGAGGCTCATGACATGCTAGCCTACTCATTTGAGCAAGGCATCAATGCTTTAGACACTGCAGAACTTGTAAGCCCTTTTGCTCAACTCAATCATTCCTCTTACGTGTTTTCTTAAGAGCAATTACTTGAAAGTTTCAATGACTTGAATTTTTCAATGACATCCCCATCTCGCACCCCCTCCAATTATGAAAGGAATCTATTACTAACATTTGTTTTCACAATTATTAATATATATTATATTGAACAACTCTGTTGCTTCATCCTTGTGCCAAATTGTAATCCTTGAACTGGCCATTCTTAATTTGGACCATTTTCCATGGCATTTGAAATAATCAAAGGGTTGTATGTTATATGTGGTTGTTTGTAACAAGCAGAAGATATCTCTCACGATATATTATCATTGTTCTTGGTAATTGGGGAGGGAGCTTTGGGCATTTATGAGCAATTTATCACCCAAAAAAAAAAAAAAAAACTGTTTTGGTTGACTTCCTAGTAGTGCTGCTGGAGAGTGCATTGATTACCTCAAATCCATGTAATAAAACTTTTTTGGAGTATTCAGTTTGAACATAGATCCGAACTCATTCAAGAATTTATGGAATTTGGAGATTGATATTCCTATAGATATTTCAATGTTACTAGATAACTGTGGAACTGTATTTCTTATTCATAGGATTATTAACAGATGTTCATGCATGGCAATCTTCTTTGCCATGCGAATTTCTTCATTTTCTTCTTTGTATTTCTTCACTAGTCCTAGTTCATTGTCTTACAACCATCACATTGATCTAGAGGCGTTATGCCCATAGTTAATAGTTCCTTGTTCATCTTCCTTCTCTTATTTTCTAATCCTCCAGTAGCAAGATGTTATATTAACATTTTGATTTACATCAATTTGGGTTACTTCAGGTTATATTTATGAAATGCTATGGAATACGAAGAAAATAGCACAAATTTGACTCCAAACTAATGTTTCAAGCATTTGATTGACTACTGGGCCTCACCAGCTAACCACTCACATGCTTAACATGTCAGTTCGGAATCAAAGTTGGGCTATTGTTTGGGATTCGTATCACTCCTTATGTTTAACCATTTGAATGGGTATCGGATTTTACGTCATTCGTTGGACTCCTTGAACTCTAAGATTAAGGATTTGTCAAAAAAATGAAGCCTGGAGCTCCATGATTACAATGTGAACCCCACCCCTGTAGGAGGAAGTATGACCAGTTTCATTTTGTGATCTGATTGGAGCTTCTTTCTATAGCATGGTATCATATTCCTTCATGCTGTTTGCCTCCTCTTTCTACTGGGTCAAAAAAAAGTTTTATTCAGGTTCATTTTTATCATCTGTTTTAGATCTTCTTAAATTCTCAATCTGTATACACGTTATGAATGACTAGCATTGAGAGAATGGTCTTTAAATGGAATGGAAATACGTAAACTGCTGCGTTCTTGCAGGGGTAAGGCTGAGTGCATTAGACCCGTTCCAGAGATGCAGTGTGCAACCCATGCATTGGGTTGTCTTTTCATGTATTTTGTCTATTTTGTTTCTTCTTTTTTGCTAGTTCTGTTGTCCATTTCTCTTTGAAAATGTTATTCATTAGTCATGCTTTTCAACCCCTGGAATATATCTTTTTATTCCCTCTCATTTGTGGGTTTTTCTAAAGTATCCAGTGCCTGTGAAGAAGGAGACACAAGGGAGGACAGATCTTTATGTTGGCAGGTGGCTGAAATCTCAAGCTCGGGACAAGGTACTTATTCATCTTCGTTTCAATTCTAACCAAGTATCTGATTCTCTTTTTTCCCTAAAGTTTTGACGTTGAACCTGTAACCACATTCTACTCATTGATGTTAGTACTTTATATTAATTGTCACTGTGATGAGTATTTTAAAGGAGAAGGTTCTTCTATAATTATGTGCTTACTTAGTTTACTTCTTTTTTCTGATTTTCCAAAACAAACATTGTTAGTATTAAAGTGAGTGCGAAACCTCAAGAAGCCTGTACAGAACACTTGAAACCCGTTCAAAGCACAAATCAAACATGAAGGAACCCTTAACAGAACCTGACAAACATATAAGGAACAACAAGGAATTCGACAACAAGTCAAAGCAAGCTGGACACCAAAGAGACACCTAAACTACCTAAAAATAAACATAGGCCCACAGTTGGTCTAGAATGCGAAAGAAAAGACATTAATATGCTTCATTCTATCATTCTTCAAAACATAAATCAATCACTAAACAGAACTCTAAAATCAGCCATCAAAAGTTGATGTCTTTGTCCAAGACTTTCCCTGAGCAATTTGTGGTTACCCATCTTTTATATTTTTCCAAAACCAAAGTTTCATTTTCTGGTCCACTTACTGAGATGCGTAGAAATTTTCAGTATCCAAAAGCATGTTGAATAGGTCTACAAGATTCTAAAGCATATATATTATTTGGTGGTACTCTGTAGTTTCTTTGCATAACCAACCACATATATGGTTTAGAGTGTATTTCCATTTTGATCATAACGGGATTATGCCAGTGTAGGAGGGCATTGGTACCTGCGGTGGTGGGACTTGGGGGGTCCAAACTGAATCCTCGCTGGGTACCAGGGATGAAATGATCCTGTGCTGTAGATACTAGGTTGTAACATTATCTATTGTAGTTGAGGAGCCTGAAGGATGGCAAGGCTGATGGTACAAGTTGTCTCAAGAGCTGATGTCTGAGTAATTTGCAGAGGCAGGCTTTCACTAATTAGGAAGACAGTAAATTGAGACATGATACAAGTTATACGATAGGGAATATTGCGGGTTAAAAGATACATCATCTTATTTGCAGACGTGTGACGATGCCTGAGCGGAGAGGAGCCGATCAGCTTGCATATGTTCTGTCAAATGCAGGAGGGGCAAGCCCAGATCTTTCTCTTCATTATTAGGCTACAAATTTCACTGTATAGGGACTGCAGTAACAAACCCTTTCTCCAGCCACCCACTTGTACCCCCGCATTGACCTAGAGCCGGCTGGATCACAAGGGATAGTCGCCCCATTATTAGGCTCCAGGCAATGCTGTAGCCCCTGATATCCCATGCAGTTGAAGTATCTTGTGGTGAGTTCTGAACATGTAAAGACTTAAAGATGTGATATTTAGGAATTTTCTCACATTTTACTCATATCGACCATCTGTTACCTTGATATATCTTTATTTTTAGTTCATTTGGTTTTAGCCTATAGTTAACGATCTGATATGTGTAAAATCTTTGGCAAACTCCAAGCTGGTTGAACGTCATTTTGAAACTAAAAATTAAACCAATCTGAGTGAGTTCGAGAATACGGAAATGTTAACATCTTTCGAGTCAATCGGGTATCATAACATGTTTGGCACTTGGAACACGCTGTTTAATTGATTTGTTGCATACCATCTAAGGTTTCTACTTACCTATCACCCTATTATATGTCTTTGAAACCTAACTACCTGTATTTAAAAGTTATAGGTGCTTTTGTTTTTCTTAAACCAAATAGCAATCACAAAATCCTTTTTTGTTCTGCTCCTTGTAGTTTCCATAGATAGAACTTGTATTATCTTGTTGGTTATCAATGATGGACCTCAAAACTAATTGACTGAATTTTTCAATTTGTAAGTGGTCTTTAGATACATCCCTCGCATGTGTGATTTTATGGATTCACCTTTTCGTTTTCTAGCCCATAAATCCTCTCCAACTCAATTTCCATCTCCATCCACCTCTTGGGGTTGTCCCAGTGACCATCACATGACCACATTGTCCTGGTCCTAGTTCCACTTCACCATCTTATAAATTGTCTCGTGCTCTACATGATATTCCCCAGACTACTAAATTTGAACTAGCTCCTAGACCAGCCCGCACTCGAACTCTCAACGAAACGCTCGAACATGGTGATACCCCCTATTCTGGTCCCACTTCATTTCAACACATCGTTGGTGCTTTCCAGTGATAACCCCTATTCTGGTCCCACTACATTTCAACAAATCGTGGGTGCACTCCAGTGTCTAAAATTAACTCATCAGAGTTCCAGCTTAGCCTTTGTCACCAACATCTACCAATACAGGCATAATTCCATTAATGACCATGGGCGAGCTGTCAAGTACAATCTTTCATGTTTATCTAAGTATCATCCTCATTCAAATCACAGGCGGCAGTGCGTGTCTGATTCTAACTTGGCAGGCTGCCTTGACTGTCACAACTGACTGGTTGGTTCGCCATGTATAAGCACTAGCCTAATTTCTTTCTCCTTGAGCAAACAGAAAACTATTGTACTCTCTTCCACTGAATCAGAGTACAAAGACATTACGGATGTTGCTGCAGCTAACATGGCTTAATCTCTTTTCTCAAAACCTTGAATTCCTTATTGTAAGCGGTAAGCCACTTGTTTTTTGGAGAGGCATTCTTGATGTGGCTTATCTCTCCAATCCCATATTTCACACCAGTATCAAGCATGTGAAAATTGACTTCCATGTCATCCATGACAAGGTTTGTTGCAAGGATCTTCAGGTATGCTTGGTCTGTACCCACGACTGAGTAGCTGATATCACGACCAAAGGACTGCCCTCTTCTCTCTTGCCATCTATCAATGATATACTATACTTCATATAGATATATACTCTCTCCCTCACTTTCGGATTTCATTGTGTGCTAAATCTGCGACAGCTTTTTGTGTTAAATGCACACTATAACATGAGATTCATTAGAGCCAGCACTTGGTCAGTCTCACATGTAAACTTTGGTGCACAGGCCTAGTAGTCAGACTCATATCTCATACCACAACAATATTTATCTACAATCTTAGCTCATGTATTGTAAAGATTTTAGATGCAAGACCATTCATAATCTAACGAATAACAATCCATAAATATGACAAGTGATGCACTAGCAGCTTGTCCATACTGTAAATATATGTTATTCCTTTTATAATTTAGAGAAAGAAACATAAACCAAACATAAAACAGGTCATGGACTAGGCACTTATTCAAACTACATAATAATTTGTTTTGGCATGAAAATTGGCTTTTAACTTGTACATCCAAATTTCCATTGTATTTCTTGCATCTGAATTGTAAATGCTATTTTGCACTTTGGAGCAATTTCCGAAGCTTTCTATAGAAGTCCGGCTACTTAATCAAGTCTAACAAGTTACGATTTAGAGAAATGAAAAGGTCTTGCTCTTTTCTGCTTAGGAGCATTAATGTACTGCACATTTCTCTTCATGATAGGTTATATTGGCCACAAAAGTTGCTGGTTACTCTGAGCGTTCAAGTTACATCCGCGACAATGCAAAGGTTGTGAGGGTTGATGCCGCTAATATTAAAGAAAGTGTAGAAAAAAGCCTGAAACGTCTTGATACTGATTACATTGATCTGTTGCAAATTCATTGGTGAGTTTTATTCGGACTGTGATTTCCAAACGCTTGAAGCTACATCTCAGCACATAAGGGAAACAAAAAGACAAAAACAGAAAAAAAGAGTCTGTATTTTTCTCACCTGATTGGCCATGCCATATATTAAGTGGGCTGCTTGCAGATATCCTTTATTTAAAAGTTCAAGTCTTGCATATAGTTTCCGCCATATAATTGAAATCACTTTTGAATGACATCTATCTTGACACTTGGTGAACTCAGCAAACAAATTTACAGATTATCCAAAATTTCAATGAACTTTTTAAAATCAATTCTATGGAATTATGAACTAAAAAGTTTGAAAGTTAAAAGCCATGCACATGCTTTGCGCATGCCACAGTTCACAAGTATAATTGAATGAACTGAAAGCGAAACTATTGAAAAGCATTGTGGTGAAATACAGATGAGTGTTTTATTTGTTGTAATCAAAAACTTTGAGCTTGGGGGTAAAAAGATTAGTAGGTTTTTAATTACGAACACATTTAAAAGTTTAAGCTATTAGCAAGAGGCCCCAATAATTCAAGCTTAGCATTCTCTCTCGCTTGTGACCCGCTCATACATGGAGTGATAAAAAAATAATGATAAGGTGCATCAAAAAGCAAACAAGGTGCCAACACTTTGCGCTAACAATAGTTGCAGGTAACAAATGCTAGCAGGACGACTCCTTGCGTAACCTAAGTTCTCTGATACCATGTTACTTTATCAGCTCATGTCAGAGTTTACGCTATAGGAGAGAGAACCCAACAACGTATATCAAGCTTGATAGTAGTTTATGTTCTCAAGTATTTTCATTAAACCTCAATTGATTACCACTACAACTAAGAAATGCTACATGACATTTCAGCTTAAGCATTGCTATTATTAAGGGTCTGTTTGGCATCATCATCATCCTCTCTCTCTCTCTCTCTCTGTGTGTGTTCACACACACACACACGGTTGTAAGAGTGAGTAATGCTGTTCCTGATTGTCTAAGACTTCATACCACTGTTGCTTCAGGCCAGATCGCTATGTGCCCTTGTTTGGTGAATTCTTTTATGATTCTTCAAAATGGAGGCAAAGCGAGCCATTTGTCGAGCAACTCAAGGCCTTTCAGGAACTCATTGAAGAAGGAAAGGTACTTTTCACTGCATATTTGCATTTGATTGCCGCAGCTCATTGGCTGTCGACTTTGCATGGTTAGCTCATGCTTTAAATGCTTTAAAGGACACAATTGGAGTATAGACATTGACTAGAACAACTAAAAGCCTGGTAACATGGTAAGCACCGTTAGTGCCAAAAATATCCTTCAGCTTTTAGGTCTCGTTTGGTACGCAGATCGATTCCACAGAATTGATTTTGCGGAATTGATTACTAATTTTTGGTGTCGCAAATTCTTTTTGGGGATTGGAATTGATTCCTAGAATTTGAGGAATCTCAATCCTTACCAATGGGCAGTATTTGGATTCCTATCAACTTGGAATTATTCTAAAAAGACAATGTTATCCTTTTATTAGGTCATTTATTCAATCTTTGCCTATAATTTTTATAAACTCTCCTTTCACTAGTGCCATTCTCTTTTTTCATTTCTTGCTCTTTCCCGGAATTTATTTTAAGTAGAAATGTTTTTTATATGGCTACATATATTGAAACTTTAATTCCTTTTTTTCAATCTAAAGCATTATTCTAACTTATTGTGTTAGATAATTATATGTTATACCAAAAATTGAAAAAGGAAGAACTTGATATTTTTTTCATTCTAGTCCATAGTTTCGTTGCAGTATTGTTAACACTCAATTATTAGTCGTAGAGTTCATTGAGATGCAAGGCTTACATGTTGGGCATTTTTGTTCTCAGTATTCCCCTTACATGAGGCCAATCTATGCGAAACAAGTGGGCGGTTTGTATTAAGTGATGCATCACACATCACTGTTGGGCGAAACACGAATTGCACATCTTAACACCAAGTTGAAATTGAACCATCTAAAGAAAAACTAACGTGAAGTGGATAGAGTAGCCATGAATTTTTATTATAGAGATACAATGTCCAGACAGAGAAGTTATAACCTCACCAGTTACTCTACTCTGATTCTTGAAATATGCACAACACAGGTGCGTCCCAATAAAAAACAAAAAGAAAATTTAATAAAGTAACTGCCTCCATTATATCTGGACCTCAGGTTCAGTTAATTTCAGCGAGGTAACATCAAAAGCATATGTTTATGTCCAGGTACGCTACATTGGTGTTTCTAATGAAACTTCATACGGTGTCATGGAATTTGTGCATGCTGCAAAAACTGAAGAACTACCAAAGATCGTCAGCATTCAAAACAGCTACAGTCTTCTGGTCAGATGCAAGTTTGAAAGTAAGCTTTCTTAGTGTGCTTTTTCCTACAGCAGATGTTTTCTTTCTGATAATTTCATCTTACAGCTGTTTTTTGTTGTTTTAAATAATTTTGTTACTCAACTTTGTGATTTCATTCATGGCACATTTCCTTAATCATGTTAAGTAACAAAGTCATCTAAAAGCTTGTGGTCTTGGAGAGAGGCCCAATAATATAAAGCTTAATGCACCCTCATGTGCGATGCTTCTCATACTTGGAAAGTGGACACTTATTTAGGATATCCGGAAAAGGAAAGGTGGAAACTATTTTAGGGATGGGGGCATATTAACTTTTTTATGCAGGGTACTTTTGTTGTAGAGATCAGAAAAAAATAAAAAAATAGAAGGAAAATGAAAAAGAAACTGATATTGAGTTGACAATATATTGGAATATTTTTCCGAACTCACAGTTCATGTTTTTGATTTGGTTCTTTGCAGTTGATCTTGTTGAAGTGTGCCACCCAAACAACTGCAATATTGGCTTACTTGCTTATTCCCCCCTGGCTGGTGGAGCACTATCCGGCAAATATTTAGATTTGGATTCTGAAGCTGCAAAAAAGGGAAGGCTTAATTTATTTCCTGGCTACATGGAAAGATATAATAAATCCATTTCCAAGGTATGTTGTCACATTAGCATTCTGTTTTTGTGTAGTGTGGAGGTGAAATCTACTTAAATTGTGAACCTATTTCTGTAGTTAGTAGCGTAGCCAGGATTTTCCACCACTGCAATCAAATCAAAAATGTTAATAACGAAGAATACAAAAAATATGTAAATAAAATTTACCAAAATTTCAATATATAAACATCTCTCTCTCTCTCTCTCTCTCTCTCTCTCTCTCTCTCTCTCTCTCTCTCTCTCTCTCTCTCTCTCTCTCTCTCTCTCTCTCATATTAGACCATGTATGATTCACAGTTTATGGTGATATATGTAACACACCAACTCCCCATATTCACCACTTATAGTGCATTGAATACAGATCAGCATGTTGAGGGATGGTACCGTTGTCTTTGCAGTTGTTTACCTGTTCTTGTAAAAGATTCACATATTTGTGTGTATAATACTGTCTGATATGTTGTATTTTGAATTACCAGGAAGCAACAATACAGTATATTGAAATGGGCAAGAAACATGGACTAAGTCCAGTTCAGTTAGCACTTGGATTTGTGCGAGACCGACCATTCGTAACGAGTTCGATTATAGGGGCAACTTCTGTTGACCAACTGAAAGAAGATGTTGATGCTTTCTTGACTACGGAGCGACCCTTACCATCCGAGGTGATGGCAGAAATCGAGAATATCTTTAAGAGATACAAAGATCCAGCCATCCTTTAGAATTAAGTCCTCAATTTCTTAATATATAGGAGACTAGTTCTTGAAGATACTTTCCCAGATTTTTCTTTTTCTTTTGGTTGCTACCCATTTCATTTCTTGAGCATTTACGCTAATTAAGTCATTATTGTGGTCTTTTGAAAAGAAACTAGCAATACGTGAACTGTATAAGCTGCTCATGAACAATCATTAACCCCCTCCCCCCACTCACACCCACTCTGACTAACACACCCTCCACGTAATAAAAAATAAAAACTAAGTTAAAAAAGTAAAATCAAAGTTAAGGCACGATTACAAAAAGCAGTACGACTAAGAAGCTAGAGGAAGAGCGTTGCCTATTAGCACACACCAAACCTTTAAGTGCACCACTCTCATATATTACAAAAATGTTTTTATAAATTTTTACTTAAACGTCTTTATGCATTTTTTATTTTTTAAGTTAAAAAAATTGACTCTTTGGTAGTTTTTCACCGAACACAGTTAAAGATGTTCGGTAAGGGGGTGCTGAACACCACTATTTGTGTTCGGTAATGTGTAACTGAACAGAGTGCAGATTAAAAGAGAGAGGGGGGTGGGTTGGACTAGGAAAGGAGATGGGAAAATTGAGATGAATGAAAGAAAAAAAAAATGAGAGGAAGAAGGAGGGAGGAAGAAGAAGAGGAAGGGAGGGAGGAGGAGGAAAGGGAAGAATGGGGATGAAGGGAAAAAAAAAAGAGGGAAGGAGAGAGGAAGAAGGCAGGTGACGGAGTGAGGGAGGAGGAGGAGAGGGAAGAATGGAGTTGAAGGGAAGAAAAAAAAAGAGGGAAGGAAAGAGGAAGAATTCGGGAGACGGAGGGAGGGAGGAGGAAGAAGAAGGAGAGGGTGAGAAAGGGTAAAATATAAAAATTAGGGGGTGTGTTTAGCATTTAGGGGTTGAAAATTTAGGAGGGAGTGTATTTAGAAAGTGGGGGTGTTAATAGCAATACTCCTAGAGGAATCAACATATAGTAAGTATATGCATTCATTTTGCTTTTCCTTGGCTTAAATCGCAATTCGGTCACCCTACTTTGACAGAAAATTCATTAAGCTCATCCTACAAATTTTTTTCTTAATTTCATCACTATACTTGGCATAAATCCCACGTTAATCACTTCATCCAGATTTTTGGATGAAAAACTTGCTACTCTTTTTAAATCCCAAAAATACCCTTACTAATAACTATCAATTTAATCACTGCACTTAGACATAAATATCAAGTTCATCACTCCATCCTGATTTTTGAATAAAAAGTTTAAAATTATCCAAAAAACCCGAAAATGTCATTACTAAAATATTAAAATTCATTGCAACAAAAAACAAACAAAAACCCAAAATTGAGCAACTAAGGAAAAAGATTAATATTTAATTATCCTAAAAACCCAAAAATGTCATTACTAAAATATTAATATTTAATCTATTACTAATCCTAATTAAATTAACATTAATATTTAATATTATAACTACATTGAGATAAATGACTAATACTTTTAATTAGATTAAGATAAAAATTTGTTATGATTAAATTTCTTAGAAATTTTCCATAATACCCTTGAAAAATGGCATGTACCACATGATTGACTTAACAAATTTTTTCTAATGGTGTCATTAACCCTTATTTAAATATCGATAATTACTTATGAATAATTTATAATAATATTTTAAGCTTACTTTATTCTACAATAATAACATCTCATAATAATTTAATGCATTTGTTTAATATAATTAGTTTTATATAAAAAAAGTCCAAAATTTTATACTATTAATCTTAATGCATTTTCTATCAAGGTAGGATGGCTAAATAGCAATTTAAGCCATCACAATATTATAAGGTAAATGACATTTTGGTCTTTTTACAGCCCTCCATCCAACAAAACTAAAGGAAGTCAAGCGCGGTGACCTTATTGACTCAACATGCCACGTATAGTGATGAAATTGAGAAAAAAAAATTGTAGAGTTAACTTAATTAATTTTCTGTCAAAATAGGGTAACTAAATTGTGATTTAAGCCTTTTTCCTTTGGGCAATACATCAAATAGATTATGAGCAAAGACACTTGTCCATTTGACAAAATAAAAAGCAGATACTAAATAAATATATTTACTGCGGGATATGATGGTAAGAAGCACCAAATTGCGAGAACAACACTTCATATCAAAAGTTATGAAATTCCCATAAGAATCCCATTTATACTTTTTATTATTATACTCCATCCGTTCCTAAATTTTGAGTCAACGGACTATTTTCAAATAAAAATTTAATGTATAACTTTTTTTAAAAAAATTTAAATCATAAAATACGTGTTATATGGTTTTAAATAAAATAACAAATTATGTCAAAATTTCATTCAAAAAACAATTAATTTGAATAAAAAAAGTTAAACAAGACAATAATTTTGAAACGGAGGGAGTATATATATAGTTGGAGCAAAGCACTCTTAAACTAAGAGAGAAGATCATGAAATTACCAACTTGGTTTGAGAAAGCAAATGCACATAAAACTTAAGAGAAATACCTTTATTAACACATTGAATAACCACCATCAGAGATTTAGAGAGGCTCTAAGGCCCGAGGGTTGAGAAAACTCCCAAGTCACATCCGAAGATTATTGTAAACACTAAACATATGACATAATCAACACATGATTTTCAAATAATATTAGAATTGATCTTGGAAAATAGTTGTCAATAAATTACCTTCTTTTTTTGCATTACATTCATTGTTTGCCAAAACCCTAAGATTGTTAAAGACAAATCTTTTTCCCCATAATTTCTTGTGCCATAGTATATTATTAGTGAGACAATTATTTGACTTTTGTCTCTTCTTTGGTATTTTCCTTGTAGCTGAACAATTATTTATTAATAAATTATTTATAATTATTAAAAAATATATAAGTATTTCTAGTTGAGCTAGATATTCATACATTTTGGCTAATAATAATTTCATTGAGTGGAGTTATTTCCATTTCCCAACCCCATATCCTATTAGTATACCCCTTTCAAATATTACAAAAATGTCACTAAAATTTTGACCTAAATGTCTTTAGTGTTACTAAGTACACCCCCCATTTGTTTAATTACATCCCAAAACCTCTGAATACACCCCCTAATAATTTTGATACACCCCAACCCTCTCCCCACATTACACCTCCAACATTAACAAACCCTTCATCTCCTTCCAAGTTGAAAGACACTACTAGAAACACGAGATTTAGTGACGAAAATTTACGTCGCTAATGCACAAATTCCGTCGCTAATCTCACATTAGCGACAGAAATTTTCGTCACTAAGCCGTCGATTTTTTTTTGACACTGATTAAGAATGAAGGAATACTGTTGGTATTTAGCGACGGAATTAGGGGACCGTCGTTAATTTTGTGATGGTAACTTTTGTCGCTAATTTAGCGACGGTTTTCCGTCATCCGTCGTTAATTATTGATGAAAATTAGCGACGAAAACTTCCGTCGTAATATTCTGTTGCTAATTATTGACGAAAATTAGGGATGGAAACTTCCGTCGCAATATTGTGTCGCTAATTATTGACGAAAATTAGCGACGGAAACTTCTGTCGCTAATTGTCTATGAAATGTTATGTCGCTAATGTCCGTTAGTATTTAACGACAACCCTTAACGACGGTAGTTACCGTCTCTAAATTAGTGAAAATTTAACGACGGAACACTCCCGTTAAATTACTGATGGATGATTTAGCGACGAAAATTTTAGTTGCTAAAATTGAAAAAAAAAAATTTAAAACTTAATTTTTGTAGTTTTTTTGGGTACCTGATTTATAAGCAAATAATAATCATTCATAAAACAGTCTAAAAATTAAACGTAACACTGTACAATACAAATTTATTACATAAAAAGTTAAATTGTTTATACAAACTAACTGTCACCAAATAAATTACGGGAACATGAATGATCAGGAGATGGGGGTCGATACCAGGCTTGGTTTTGCACCACCTGCTCGAGGGTGGCCTGTATCTGTGACAAGGACTGTCGGGTGTCAACGATCAGTTGGGCCTACAATCGTGATGTGACTGAGAAGCATGCGAAGAGGTCGTTGGTACGTGTGAGGATCCCCCATGCCCATCCCATAGACCCTATCTCCCCTTTTCGCTCGTCCTATTGAGATGATCTGCTCCCATAACTCTTGGCTCCACTCCCTCTCGTTAGGATTTGTCATTTCCAACCAGCCATCAGCCAACTGCTCCCTGACAGCCCTTTCGTAGTCCAATTGTCATAAAACAAAGACCAATATTAAAACATATTTAGTGTTTAATACATATACTCAATTTAATAATTAACAATAGTTTTAATACTTATATACGCACGCAGCCACTGAGCAGATTCATCATGAACACCCTGCTTGCTGTGCGTGATCACAAACACATTAGAGAATCGCACATGAGCACCATGTGTGCGCACTTACTACTATTAGTTAAATATATCTCTAAAAAATAAGTAATGAAATAAAAGTATGAAATTTTACAACATATCATTGAATTAAACTACAGCCATGAATTTCATACCATTAACATGACTTCTTAGCTACTTTAAACATATATAGAACAATAAGAGATTAGACACCCCAATTTATCTCCTTCCAAGTTCCAATATTATATAAACCCTAAACCTCCAATAATCCATCCACATTGTTGCAAATGGAGCACAAACAAGTGAAATGGACAAATTATGTAAGTATTTCATCTCATTTCACAGTTAAAATTTCAAAATTTCTTCCATTTTTTGAAGCACTAACGGGCTACTAGGTATGATGTGTTCGGCCATGTGTAATCAAACACCAATAAGGGTGTTCGGTTGGAGCTTATAGAACAATGAAGGGGTTGTTTAACCACCCCTTATCGAACACTCTGAGGCGTGTTCGGCTAGTGACAGCGGAACACACCTCAGAGTGTCCGGTAAGGGGTAGCCGAACAGCTCCAAAGTTGTCCAATAAGCTCATGCCGAAAAGTGTGTATTTAACCTTTTTTTGATTTTTTTTTTTTTTGTAATTGTTAACAGGATTCAAACACGTTGTCTACGGAGTCTAGTGTTGCTGGTCCTGAAAATAATGAGATCATTCCTTTTGAAGATAATGTTCAAGATATATAATGTTCAAGATATTGTGGATTACACAGACGTGCTCACGACTCATGAATTATTTTCATCTTGTGAAAAATTGTTTGATTGGGTGCGCACTAGGGGATGGGAGCATGACATTGTGATAAAAATTAGCACGTCAGATAGTGGTTCGAGTAAGAAAATAGCTTGGATGTTGTTGGCTTGTGAACGTAGTGGGCAATACAATGAAAATAAAAAGGTTGGGGCATCATCTCGAAGAAGTCAATCAGCAAAAAATGTCTAAGAGAGAGATGTGAGTAAAGGGAAAAGTAAGAGAGAAACTGAAACAAAGAAGTGTGATTGTCCTTTTTGTTTGAGTGGGAAGCAAGTATTAGTTGATGAATGACAATTGGATGTTCAATGTGGTGTGCACAATCATCCAACTGTGGATTACTTGGAGGGCCACTCATATGTTGGTCGATTATTAATGATGGCTGAGGAGGACTTTGTGATTGATATGTCTTAGGGGAATAATAAACTCAAAGACATTTTGTTTGGTTTAAAACTGAGATTTGAAGATAATAGGTCCACAATAAGGACTATCTACAATGCTCGTATGAAGAGTAAAGTTATCGAGCGTGATGGTCGATAAAAAATGTAGCAACTTATGTTTAAATTGAAGGAGCATGTGTATTTTTTTAATCATCGACGCTGCGAGAAGACTAACATTGTGAAGGATCTTTTCTTCGCTCACTCAACAATTGCGGTGTTTTCCGAACATCCTCTTTATGGATTGTACTTACAAGAAAAACAGGTACAAGTTACCTTTATTGGAGATTGTTGGTGTTACGTCAACACGTATGCCATTTTTTGTTGCAGCCGCTTATTTGGAGTTTGAGCAGAAAAACAACTATATGTGGGCGTGTACAATATTGAAATCATTAATGCACCAATTAGGGGTGGGCTTCGGGTTGGGCTTTTGGTTTTTCGGGTCGGGTACCCAAAATATCAGGTAGCAGATTATGTTAATTGAAACCGATCCGAGAACAACATGTACCCAATTTACCAGGTATCCAAAAATGTTGGGTATCAGATGGGTCGGGTTCGGGTTGTCTATTAAAAAAATGCAAATTGAGTGATTAATTGTGAGCCTCCCAATTTTTGAATCCCTAGGCTAAGCATTGAATCATGACAATTGAAGGCTTCCAAATCCCCAAATATACAAATTCAATCTAGACCCTCAAACAATTGAAGCTTAAACAAAATCCCAAATATACAAACTCAGATCGACCTCAACTAAATCTTTTGATTTCGAAAATCAATCACCAAACTTTCTTGCAAAATTGACGCCCCACTTGGTGGATCCAGGCGGTAGGCTTGCAGGGCACAATAACAGCAGAAGTTTTCGATTTCGTCAATGTATTCATTGCCATCGGAGAAATTGTGTTGCGGGCTGGTGTTTGATGGGTGGTAGTGCACTGGTAGTGTACGTCTGTGCAAGGAACATGGGCCTGGTGGCTGGCACCGGTGGAGACCGTGGCGTGGGCTATGAGGGTTGGAAAATGCCTTAAATCTCGATAGTAGATAAGAGTTTTGAGGAAGAGAGAAACGACGGACGAGGGAGAGAAGCGCTACTGGCTAGGTCATTTAAAACCAGGTAAATATATTTTCTTAGTATCTGTCCACTTAAAAACCTCGGGTACTCGATCAGGTATTCAGATAGGAATTTTAATAACCGATAACTGACTCGACTTAGTGTAATTCGGGTTCAGGTAAACCGAAAACCGAACTCTTACATGATTAAACGCCCTGATCGGTTCGGGTTGGGACCCGAAAACCCAAAACCAAATGCCTACCCTTAGCACCAATCCTCCCTACCAAGTGTCATTGTTACTAATAGAGAAAAGGCTTTAATGACACCTGTGAGAACTTTTCCCTGCTCAAGACATTTCCTTTGTCGGTGACATAATAATAAGAACGTTTTGTCGAATTGCAAAAAAATGTTCCGAATCAAAGAGAAATGAGATTCATTTTTCGCAGCTTGGAATTTGTTGGTGATTGCAGATACTGAGTCAATGTTTAGTGACTTGCTAAGTAGACTACAGTCAGACTTGGAAGAATATCCATCCGCCGTTAAGTATGTCATTGAGCAATGGGTGGTGCCGTACAAGGAAAGATTTGTAGCTTGTTGGACAAATATTGTCGTGCATTTTGACAATACCACAACAAATAGACATTGTAATGTAGCTTTCATTTCTTTCTATATTTGTTAGATACATACCAAAAATCGTTATTGATTCTATGTATCTTATTTCAGGGTAGAGAGTCATCATGCATTGTTGAGAAGACACCTTGGATCGAGTCAGGGTAACTTCGAGACATGTTGGTGATAGATTCACATGCTCATTGAGACATCACACAATGCAATCAAGCAGTCATTTGAGAAGAGCAAGAATGTAGTCCAACATAAATACAAATCAATTATATTTTTATCGCTGCGAGGTATGGTGTCGATACATACATTGAACAAGATATATGAAGAAATGAGTTATATCGGTGAAGGTGGTGTAGACCCTCTGTTGTGTGGGTATCTATTGAGAAAGACAAGTGGACTATCTTATGCTTATAAGATTTTTGAATATGTGAGATTGAACAAGCCAATTCCCCTTGATTAGGTTGATTTTTTTTTGAGAAAATTAGACATGTTACCACATAAGAGATATGATATAGGTGTGGGGAGGAACTAAAAATTTGACTAACTTAGTGTGTTGGTGACCTCTTCAGTAAATTGACGAAGCCCCTGAGTCAGAGAGGTTGTTAATGTCGAAAAGATTGATGGAAGTTTCGAATCCAGTAACAACAACACTGATTATGCCCTCACCCGAGATCCAGACTCGTGCTCGTGGTCATGCTAAGTTTGTAAAGGCTAAACAGTCCAAATCAACAAAACGGGATCCGAGCAGGTTTGAGTACGTGGAGTCGATTAAAGATAGTTGTTCGACGTGTGAATAGTAGGTAACCTACGAGGTTGGTCCATCAAATAAACCTCCTACGTTCACTACGACGACTAGAAAAAAGATGCCTGTAAATCTTGTCTTTTTTATTTATGTGTAAATATAATACATTATGATAATTTTCATATATCATATTGACTTTAATTTTTCCTGTTTGTATAGGTTGTACGTCGAACTACTCGAGCTGCGACTACTAGTGGTTTTATTGATCAACTACCACCCCACTTGCACGACTTTATTGATGACACTAAGAATGTTGGGAGTGATGGTCATTGCGGTTTTCGTGTCGTAGCCGACCTACTTGGCTACACTGAAGAGTCATGGGGTAAGGTTCGACAAGACCTCTATAATGAGCTAATAACCAATATAGAGTTGTACACCGATGTTTTCAATGAAGATGGTCACGTTGATAAAATGCTGGAGAGTCTCAACTACTACGAGGTGTCTGCACCAAAGAAGCAATGGTTTTGTAACCCGAAAATGAGTTACTTGGTTGCATCAACGTACAATGTTGCCTTTGTGTATTTGGATCAGATAATGTCACTCACTTACCTACCATTGTGAACCGAAGTCCCATCCAATCCAAAGTTGATCTGTATCGCATTTGTGAATGGAGACCATTATATTGAGGTACACACACATCCATTTCAATCTTGTAATTTATGTTATAACATCACTTTGTTGTTATGTATTTCATATATATATATATATATATATATATATATTTTATTTGTGGTTTTGTGCGCGAGGGTCACCCATTACCACCAGTGTCAACCAAGTGGGATTCGTTTCGCTAGATTGTACAACAGGGTGGAAGGATACCGAACATCACTAAAGATGTTCGGTCAGACATGACCGACAACTATGACCTAAAAATTTTAATTTTTCAAAGTAAATTTGCTATAAACCACCAAATTGCAAAAAAAATTGTAATATAACTCAACCTTAACAATAATTTAACATACAAATTGTAAAGCAATTGCTATTTACACCTAAAATGCAAAAAGAAGAAAAGATTTACATACCTTGCCCGCCCTTTGAGACTATGTTGATGCTGAAGTTGCTAGACTAGTAGTAGTAGAAGGGGGAGATGAGAAAATGATGAATGTCTAGTTCTTCTTCAAAGAGCCGTGTGTGTTGGGGGGGGTGTTTCCAAGCGGGAGATGAGAAAACTAAGCGTGGGTTATGGTGGGTGTCTCAAAGAGAATAGGGAGGGGGGTGTACTTAGAAGAGTTGGGTTGATTTTGAGAAAAATGTAGGAAGCGTAAAATAGAGAAATATAGGGGTGTAGTTAGTATTTAAGGATTAAGGAGGTTGAAAATATTTGGAGGTGTACTTACAATAGAGGTATACTAATCGCTTTTACGGTGGGAATAGCCCCACTCGATTTCATTTTAGGGGAGCACTATTAACACCCCGTTTTTTTTTAATAAATACACCACTTTTCTTAATACACCGCTCACAATAATTGCACACCAACCTAATTTATTAATACACCACCCCTATATTTTCTTTATTACCCCTTCCAAAAAATTCATTTTTCTTTTCTTCTAAACCTACCCCCTACACACACATGGCAGAACCCCCTCTAGCAATCTCTCCCTCTCATTTCCCTCTCCTCCAACAATCCCTCTCTCCCTCTTTCCTTTTTTTTTTCTTTTTCTTCTCAGATCTACCCTATCTCCATCAATCTGTGTTCCCCGGCCCTCCCTCATTCCCTCTTTTTTTTTTTTTTTTTTGAAAACCCTTTGGAAGAAATCAAAGATTTCTTGTTCGGCCCTAGGTGACCGAATAACCGACCGAACAAGAAATTTTTTGTTTGGTCACCCAAGGGCGAATAAGAAATCTTTGATTTTTTCCAAAGGGTTTTTAAAAAAAAGATGGAACGAGGGAGAGGGGAAGGAGAGAAGGGAAAGGGGAGGGGAAGAAGGAACTGGAAAAAAAAAATTGCGCAGGGGGGGGGGGCATGGAAGAACAAACGAGAAGGAAGAGGGGAGGGGACTTGGCCTCAACAGTTGAGCTCCACTGCCTCTAGCACGTTCATGGAATTTCATGAGGGAGATAGAGAGAAGTGGGAGGAGAAGGGAAGAAGAAGGAAAAGGAAAGAAAAAAAAAAGTAAACGGTATTAACATCTTTTTAAATGATGACATTTTTGTAATTAATTTTTGATGGTGTATTTAATTTAGAGGAAGAGGGGGATGTTAATAGCCCTCCCCTTTTATTGCCAAAATGAAATTACCCCTTCTGGCAGTCTCCTTCTCTCTCATCTCCCTCACCTCTGGCAATCCCTCATTCGCTCTTTTTTTTTTTTTAAATCCTTTGAAAAATATCAAAAATTTCTTGTTCGGCCTTGTTGTTCGGTCACCCAATGCCGAACAAGAAATCTTCGATTTTTTCTGCTGTTCGGTCACCCAAGACCGATCAAGAAATCTTCGATTTTTTTCGAAGAAATTTTTTTTTTTAAAAAAAAGAGGGAATGAGGCAGAGGGGAAGAAGGAAAGAAGGGAGAGGGGGAAAGAAGAAACTGGAAAAAAAAAAAATAAGTGGGGCGCGTGGAAGAACAAACGAGAAGGGAGAGGGGAGGGGACTTGACCTCAGCAGTGGAGCTCCAGCACGTTCATGGAGTTTCACGAGGGAGAGAGGGAAGGGGGAGGGAAAGGCAAGAAGAAGGAAAAGAAAAAAAAAAAATGTAAAGATTATTAACATCTTTTCAAATAATAATATTTTTGTAATTAATTTGAAGGGGGTGTATTTGAAGGAAGAGATGGGTGTTATTGTTTTAATAGCCCTCCCCTTTTATCGCCCAAATGAAATTACCCGCGCTGCACATCCGGCCGGCGCCTTTTCTAAAGCTAAAATCGATCTTCAAGAGTACTACTACTAGGTCTAGCAGTATTATAACCCTCGCGCGTAACTAAGCTCAACATCAACTGGAAAGCTCACCCCTAACTCATCGAGAGAACAAAATTAGGGTTCGATCGATCGATCAATAAATTCATACCAAGACGCAAGCATCTTTATCCTAACGCACCTCGATTTTCGTTTAAGGTATACTTTGTTGTCCTTCCATTTTTTTTGAGTTTCTTATTAGGGCATGAGCTCTTCATCCCCAACTTATTTATTCTCGAATTTCTGTTTTGCTTTTTATTATATGCGACTGATTTTCAATGAAAATATATTGTTAAATTTATTTGATTCCTGTAAAAATACATGTCCATTAATACAATTGAAACATACTCACTTTAGGGTAGAAATATCGAATTTGGAATGGCAGAGAAAATTTGACAATAACTGAAAATGAGATTACGAGATGAAGAATTGTGGATTGTTATTATGCAATTTTTTGTGTAACAATGTTACTAGCCCCTTTGTGTACATGCTCAGAGGGTATATATATATGAGAGAGAGAGAGAGCTGTGCAGAATCAAAGTTTTGAGAAAAATGTTTAATTTGTGCAGAATCAAAGTTTTGAGAAAAATGTTTAATTTTCATCATAAAAAAATTAAAGCATCATAGATGGGGATAGAAATTGCAGTCTTTAATTTTCTTTTTGAGCTCATAGACGATATGCAGCTCTAAAAATGTATATATTTTCATCATAAAAGTTTAATTTTCATAGCTTGTGTAATAATTTGATCATCTCATAACATATTTATGATACTGTAATTATTCTTTGATCCTCTCTTTTTTTCGGGAAAGAACTTTTAGTCATTATAATCCTTTTATTGCCTCATAATTTTTCATATTATTATGATGTGTCTAGGCAATTAAGCAATCATTCTGATTAAAAAAGTTTATCATTGTGATTGCAAGAGAAGCCTCCAGCATGATTAAATTTAATGGGGGTTCTTAGAGAAGGTAGACGGAGGCTTTTGGGTCTCTATCATTATGTATGTGCATGCATATACATTGTGCTAGCCACCAAGTTTAGTACTATAAAAAGAAATTTTGAGAGATATCTTTAATCCTCCCACGCCCAAACATAAATAAGAATAGAAAACCTTAATGTTTAAAGGAAATCCAAAAATCTGAAAAATTAACATCGGGAGTTTGAAATTCGTCTTAGTTTACATTGTTATACTATGTATGATAAGGTATGGTTCCCCATCCCAGAATAAGAGTCTCATTATAAAAGTCAAACTTTTTAATATTGTACTTTTACTTCTATATATTTCCATTAATTTGCACTAGAATGATATCTTTTTTTGTATGCCATACAAGAGAAATATCATGTTCTTCAAAAGAAAGAGAACTTAGAAAAATTATAGAAATTTATAGGAAATTTAGAAATGGGACTTTTCTTTTGGGACAAACTAAAATGAAAGTTAGGACTCTTTGGGGGACATTTGGAGTATATTTTTGTTATTTTCTGCTAGTTATCAGGTGGCCTAATTTTTTCCCATTCTCTATTCCGCCATTGTATTTTACCTTACCTAAGATGTTGTCTCATAGTCTGCTTTTAGAAATTTCAGATCATTTATGCGACACACTGTAAGCAAAAAAAAATGGCTATGGACAAGCAAGATCAAAGAGGCTATGATTAGACAGGGAGAGGAAGCTAGAAAACTTAATTGAAGCTGCTGCAAGACTTGCAGTGTGAGAATATATACGAGAAGGAAGGAGGAAATGGATGATGAATCAGGAATTATGAAAGAAGAAGAAGAAGATAGAATTAGCAGCATGCCGGATGAGTTAATTAATCGCATTCTTTCTTTCACTGACATCAAATATGCAATTCAAACTTGTGTACCATCTTTGAGATGGAAGCTTATATGGACCACCCTACCCCATCTCAATTTCTCGAGTTGGAAGTTCCGTAATCTGCTGGTCTATTCAAAATTTGTCACCCACGTTCTATCTCATCGCAACAATCAGACACAAGTTTCCAAAGTGACCATAGGAGGAGGTCTTAGTCAAGTGTTTGTTAAAAGAATTTTAAATTATGCATTATTTCACAATGTCCAGCACCTAGACATTGATACCCTCCCAGAGAGAAAACGTCAGTTCCCACCTTGTTTCTTCAGTTCTCAATCTCTCAAATACCTCAGCTTAAGAACACGCTGTTATGAGTTTTACGCTATACCAACAGTACCTTGGAATATGCCGGCTTTAACAACTTTACATCTCAATGATATCTTCTTTTTTGATGGCACTGTTAAGTGCCTTGATCTCTTCTCTGAGTGTGTCAATTTGAAAAATCTCACTTTGAAAGACTGCTCTATGCAGGAGGGGTTGGAGGCTTTTAATGTATCTGCTCCACAACTTCATGATCTTAAGTTAATATATTACTTAATTTCGAGTTCAGTTATATTCAGAATAATTGCTCCTCAACTTGCTACTTTTTCCGTCACAGCACATCGAACAAATTGTAAATTTGTGATTTAGGCCCCAAGCCTCACGTCTCTCTATTACAAAGGTGGTTGTCGACTACATTTATCTACAGATGGGCTCCATTCTTTAGAGAAGGTGAATATTAACATGTGGTTGGGTATGCATCCGAAGGAGGAAGATGCCCGTTATCTTATTGATTTGTTTCAAGATTTCCGCAATGCCTAGTTTCTTACTCTTCAGTCGGACAACATTGAGGTAGATATACATTATGTCATTCATGTGATGTTTATATTTGAAGTTAAGATTCTTTTGTTTAATGATCCATCTAGTACTTATCTTTGCTCTTTCTTTCTGTCCCTTCATAGTTATCTAGGCCTTGCATAGCTTTGAAGACCCCATAGAAACAATTGATTGCTAATGTCTCGGTTTTTGCATCTCGTCGTTTATCCCCATCTAGGATAAAATATGGAAATGACACTTAATTGCATGGCTTGGTTTTCATTTTCACAAATTAACTCTGAAAGATTTAGGAATATGTAGATTCACGTGCATGAAATTCTGTGGCACCATGTTCATGATACTTAGACTGGATATCCAGTTTTACCCTTCTTTCCATTATGACATGATGTTACATGGTTCACTGTGAGTTTTCTGCACATAATGGTCCAAGTTATATGCAACCTCGTCAGCCAACAATCTACACAGTATCTCAGAAAAGATAGCAAGCACACAAGTTGACCCACACATGGCCAACCAGCCTCAGATTGCTTACAAACGAAACTGGCCGAGGGTTTGCAAAAATCCCACATATTTTGCCTTTGACCTAGAATTGCCTTCTAGCCTTACAAATCCAAAGTGGTAGTTAGATGCAAACTTTCTGGGGCAGCAGCCAATTGGTTGCCAACAAGCATTCATCATTGCTGGGATCAACTGCTTAAGGCAGTTTATCTATCTCTCCATTTGAATTAAGCAGCTGCTTGGTGGAAAACCATTTGTAACTTCCCACAACAATCGCCATGCAAGCACATAAAACTGCCCACAGGGAAAACCTTCTTAGCCACACTTGTTTTATGTGCTAGGTACATGCTCATATGGGCTTGCTACTTAGGGCTTGAATTCAGCCGCTACCTGTAATGATGCTCAAACAATGCCTCATAAATGCTGCTTCCATATCCCATTGGTTTATGAAAGATGCATGTACTAGCTTCTGTGACACTTATTGTCTGTTCAACACCATTCCTGGCCACGCTCATGGGTGCCAATGCAATGACCAAGCAGAAGTAAAAATATGCTTATCAAGTGTTCCCTTAAATGTTGAACATCATTAACTTTGTGATGACTTGGGGCAGTGACATGCCAAGGGCAATCTATAAGCCAGGGAGTGACCAACATTATCATATATGCTTGCTGCAAGTAACAGAGAATCTGATGGGGAACAGTGGCAGCAGCCTAAAGCTATGTTACCTATACTTGGGTACAAGGATTGGATACTGGTGCAGATCCGGGTGTCCGACATGCCAAACTTTTACAATTTTACACTAAATATAGGTGTTCAAGTATCACATCCACACCCATGTCATGTTGTGTCAACACGAGTACTTTGGAGAAAATGAAGTCCTTGTAACAGAGGCCTAAAGTATACAAAAGAACATCCAGAGGTCTTGATTCTACGGCCCAAACTCTTATATGGCAGTCTAAGGATGGCTTGGAATCACTTTGGGAAAATTTCTAGGATATGCCTGCCATAATTATATTATCTTTTGCTGTTGTTGGAAGCTTGTTTAATAAGGGCAGTTTTGTATTCTGTCTTTGGACTAAAATTACAGGCTGCCACCAGGTTTACTTTTTGTACTTAAGTCAAAGTTTGTGTGCTGTCATGTGAGAGGGCTGTGTGAGCTGTAGTGTGTGCCGTGTGTGCTAATTTTGGCTGAAGTTAGTTAGTGCTTGCGTGTCAATTTGTCTCGGCCCCAAGCATTTGTCCTATTTATACCTTGTAGGACACCAACATGTGTGTAAGGAGGTTGTTCTAGCTTAACCATAAGTCTCGGATTTGAGTCCTATAGGAACGCAGCTGTGTTTAAAATATGCAACATATCAATTAAGACTATAAATAAATTAATTTGTGTGTACGAAATATTTAAAATATATAATATATTAATTAAAATTATACATGAATTAATATATTTATAAAATATAAAAATAAATGAATTATATTTGAAAAGTACAATGGGGTACAATAGAATAAAATGGAGAAACAAATGAATGGAAAAATGTGTTATTAAATGGATTTTGTTATAGAAATCCTAGGTGGCATCTGAGCCCATCTAGGAACATAATTTTAGTTTTCTTAATTTTAACAAATTAAAGTGACTGCTTAGCTGTGAAAATCAATAAGCAAATTGATGTAAAAAACAAAGAAGACAACCCTTTTGAGCTTTGATTCATCGTCCGAAATCACTAAGGAAAAGAAAATGAAAGGGAAGAAGATACAAATTAAGCAACCGACTACTTTGAAGGTAAGAAACTACCTTAAGCATCATTATTTTGCAATGTAAAAAACAGCCTATTAGTTTTTAGCTCATAAGACCTGGACTAAAGGCACATGTCGGATTTTGTAGAAGTCTGCGCCTTCTTCTCCTCCCTCCTCCACCACTCGAATCCTCTTTTTGAATTCTTTAGGCATATGGTAAATCCACAATTGTCTGAGAGTAGTGATGAATTTCAGTCCATCGGGAAGCATCTCTAACTTTGAGCATCCCACAATCGTTAAAGACAAGAGATTGCACATGGCTCCTTCTTCCACCCTCCACTTCTCCAAGTTTTTCATTTTTACGATTGAAAGATTTCTAAGTTGAGGAAATCCCATTGTACAGCAAGCCATTTCTTTACCCTTCAGTTCCACATTACTTAATGTGAGTTCTTGTAGGTTTTCGAGCTTCTCCAATGTGGGCATAGGGTCTTCTTCAAGGCAAATTTCATTCATGAATAATTTCAAGACTAGTGGAGTGAAGTCAAAAACTTGTAGCAACTTACCTCTCAACCCAACAATATTTGCTCTATGTATTATTTCTTCACACCCTCGTAGTTGTTCGTTTAAGTCATTCACAGGTATCTCTCCATCTATAGAAATTGTAAGGGACGAGCGTCGTGATGAATCCAAATTGACCTTTTTCAAGTAGCCGATGAGTCCCTTCCAGTCCTCGGCATCATCTTCACTTGAGATACAAATTTTCCCTTCAAATCTTCTGAGATTGGCAACTTGAATGACATCTTTCATCTCACACTTTCTTGAATCAAAGTTTACTAGTGTCTCCAACTCTTTCATGCCCTCCAGCCGCAATCTAGACAATTCAGGTGTCACCTTATAATAGCTTATCGGAAGAAATAGATGTCTCAATCGTTTCAAATTCCTTAGCAAAACATTCGGTAAAGGCTCATTTATACCAAATTTAAACCGTAAATCTAGACTTTGCAAGTATCGGAAGTTGCCCACCAGTAATGGTAATTTGTCTATATAGCAATCTTTAAAACTCAAGTACTTCAGGTGGAGGAATATCTCTTTCATCAAATTTTCATTCACGAAGCGCCCTTCATTAAAGTCGAGAACTCTGACGAATTTGATCTTCTTCATGTTTGATTGTTTCTTTGGGTACCCTTTAACAAATCGAAGAGACCGCACATTCTGAGCCACTTCCTGTTCAATCTGGACACTGAAATTGGAGTTGTAAGATAAATAGAAAGCATGTCTAGGTGTTCTAGTATTATCTCGTAGACAAGAGATATCCAACACAATGTTTTTAATATATTGGGTATGATAATCGTTGACCTTAAGAAACTTCTCCTTTCTAACTATCGACAAGCATAGTTCTCTCATGAGATCATGAAGGCGACATGATTTGAACCTTCTCGCAGTATCAGGATTTACTTCCTCCTCTAGTTCCGCTTCAACCATGCTTCTCCCCACCAGTTCACCCAAATAACGCTCTGCTACATCTATCATTGTCTCACCTTCTTCCTTGTCCTTCGACAATAGCATGCCTTCTGCATCCCATAACATATACAACTTCTCAACCTCAATCTCCTCATCTTCAAGAAAGTATCCAAAGTAAAGGAAACATGGCTTTACTTGGTACGGTAACTCATTGTAGCTAAATAACAACTCTTCTATCACTTCTCCGTAGAGCTGTTTGTGCTCTACTTCCCTGGTTCTGCTTTCGTAGAACCTCTCCCACTCGTGTAGGGTTGCCTTTGTCACCAAAACCCCTCGGAGCACAAGCAAAGCTAACGGAATACCTCGGCACCATCCAATCATTTCCCTCCCTAACTCCTCCATTCGTTGATCTACTCTTGAATCTACAAAACAGGAAAAAAAAATTACTCCCTCCGTTCCAGACAAAGAGTTCACTATACTATTTTGTGATGTTTCATTTAAAAAGTCATTTCAAAAAATTATGCTTACAATTTTCATAATCTTTCATCTTTACCCTCCACTTGGGTTGTAATCATTTTCGTTGTGTTTAAGTATTTTTGTAATTAAGACCAACTTCAATGACACTAATATATCCCTTAATTATTAGACTTTTTAAACGTGGACTCTTAATTACACTATAAGTACTTTGAATATCATATTTTATACTTTTTGAAAAAACGATTGAATTTGCAGAAAAAGTTAAGTGAACTTAGAAATGTCTAATGTCACTCTTCTTTTGAGACAGAGCGGATACATTCATTGCCTATTTTGTGCACTAACAAAAGTGTAAAGTATAAAGATTCATGAAATTTTATGCTATTAACATATGAGTTCGCTGATATGCCATACAAGCAGGGAAATCACGCGTGATAGTGTTGAAAAATGATGTTCACGTTATTATAAGAAAAGAATTAAGCCATGTAGTAATTAAAACTAATTGAAAGATAATTATCACTGTATTAATTAACTAACTTCTCCATCCTTTTATCTACTCTCGAATCTACTAAACAGAAAAGAAAAAAAAAAAATTTACTTTCAAAGCGAAGTATGTCAAAGAAGTAACATAAATCACTTCTTTAGATTGATAAATTTCTTCACCTATAAAAGTATTAATTGTTTCTTACAAATTAATGTATTCTCAAAAGTAACTCTTTCATGTACAATTAAATGATGGATGGTATCTTAAATAACCCTTCATGTACAACAAGAAGGTAGGGCAAACAAGTAAATTGACATGAGATATTCATTCAATTCAATTCATTCATGTTTAGGCAAAAATAACCCTTCATGTACAACTATAAGATGGGTGATTTGTTTAATAACCCTTTATGTACAACTACATGACAAGGCCAAACAAGTAAATTGACATGAGATATTCATTCATTTCAATTCATTTATGTTTAGGCAAAAATTAATAACCCTTCAAGTATAAATACAGGATGAGTGGTTTTTTAAATAACCCTTCATGTACAATTACAAGGCAAAGTCAAACAAGTAAATTGACATGAGATATTAATTCAATTCAGTTCATTTATGAATAGGCAAAAATAACCCATCATGTACAACTACAAAGGAGGCTAAACAAGTAAATTGACATGAGATATTCAATTTCTAGAAAATAATCGGTAGGAAAAAACAAACCTATAGCATATGTTGGCTTTTTAAAAATTATTATCTTCTTAAAAATTATTTTATAGGCAAAAATAACCCTACATCTAATAAACCACTCACCATAAATTAAGGTAAAACAAGTGAATTTGTTATGTGTTAATCAATTCCATGAATATAGACAAAATAGTTTTTGTTATTTGCATTTAGATATATTAAATGGGTTACGGCTCGTAGGGCTAGCCCGTTTAAATCCGAAAAAAATAAGGTTATGACTCAATATTCTTGTCCCGTTTAAAATTACGGCTTTTGGCCCGAACCATTTAACCCGCGGCCTGTTACGACTGGTCCGCCGCCCTGCGTAATATTAATTAGGCCATAAAAAATTTAAGACTTACATAAAACAACCACCATGAAAATTAAACTCACAACCTTCTAATCCAAAGTCAAACACACTTATCCTTTGCACTACATGTCTTCTTTGTGTACTTGTGTATAAATACTAAAATATAAAAGAAATTCTTGGAAAAACATAATAACCTATTTAAATTATGAGTAGTTTATCGATTCACCATTTCAAAACATTATCATATTATATTTTTTGAAATCATCATTTGTATTGTTAATTACATGGGATCAACTACACATCATTACTAAAAATTGCTAATATTTTTTTTTCAAAAATGTAAAAAATAAACAAATATGTTACATATATTTTTTTATTTTAAAAGGGATGTTGAATTGGGAGGAGCAACCATGAAAAAGAAAATTAAACATTATTTAACTCTAGAGGGTGTAAATAACAATACTACCCACTTTTCTAAATATTTGCAAAGATAAAATCATCATTTATCACGTATTTAAAATTTGGAATAATTGATGGTCGGTCCCCTTCCATAGATTTTCAACTGCTTTAGGCTCTCATTTTTGTTTCCAACCGCTTAAGTCCATTTTAAGTGATAAATTAACAAATTATTCCAAAACTGCTCCCGTAATGACCTAAACAACATTTTAAACATTGTCTTCCTTTAAATTTCTCCTGTAAATTCTCTCTTTCATTCCAATCATTGTTTACTTTGCTACAGTCTCTCTCTCTCTCTCTCTCTCTTAGTTTATTTCTATGCCCAGTTCATCATAAAAAAGTTAGATCAGTATAATTTTCGAAACTATTTTAATTATTTACGTCTTTGTTGTATTAATATTATTCGCCAATCGCTGAATGCTGCCACAACGAAATCGCTAAAGGGCTGACCTGAAACTGCTAGGGCCAGCCCGTTTAACATCTTTACTTGCATTCCATATACACGCTCTTGCCCTCCCCATTTTCATTCTAAAGATTTCACCATTGCATGAAAAACTTAATCGTCAACTTTAACTTTTTTCCTTGCACCAATCTCTGCCTCTGCATCTACCACTAAAATTCGTAAATCATCACCGGTTCAATCTTCGTCGCACAATTGGGGGAGATACACTAGTCTGACCACGATTTCATCTAATTTTTAAGTGGTCTTGGGTTATCAGGAATAATTTTTAAGTAATTCTCTAGATATTCTGTCAAGTTTAATTGTTGCCCAATATTTTGGAGGTGCACTCATGAACTTAATTTAAGATGGTTTTATATGATTGTTTAAGATTTTTTTTTCTCATGCGTTGAAAGATTTGGAGTTAGCTTGTATAGTTTCAACAACTGGATAAACTAACTTGTAGTTAAAAATGCATAATAACATTGTTGGATATTTTGCGTATGTCGTTTTTGGATTTTGTATCTTAGAGTATTAGGAAGCGGAAAAAAATGGTTTGATTGGATTAACGTTGAATGCTTGTTTTCAATTCACGGAATGATAAGAGAGTGAACTACCAAAAAATTATACCAAGGATAAAAATGCCATTGTCCAATTAAAGTATCCCAGGCTGCTTTGGGCGAGCCGCTTTTGGCTGGCTGCTTTGGGCAAGCAGCTTTTGACGGGCTGCCTTGGGGCGCGCCGTTTTGGGTGGGCTGCTTTGGGCAAGCCGCTTTGGGCGAGCTACATTTGGATTATCTCCGAATTATCTTCGAGTACATTAAGGAATTATACATTACAAAACTACCTCCGAGTGTATCACGAAACTATCTCCGATTTACCAAGAAGTCCAAAACGGATACACTACTATTACCTGTAAACTACGGGATTTGATCGTATCAGTCACAGCCCAAAATTATCTAGGGCAACGCTACTCTCTTATAAGTAATACTATCAGATATAGTACAAGGTACGCGCAAATATACACTTTTTGCTCCCTCAATTAGCATTATTCTCTCTCTGATATACAGTGCTAATTCTCACACCGGAGGGACTTGGCAAGGATCCCCTGCACAGTAACCTTTGTTCTTATTTTCGGCCAGTTACAAGTCATTTCACCAGAGCAAATTCTCATCAGGACCACGGTGCAAAATTCGGCATCATTAGTGGTTCCGTTGACGGGAAACGTTAGAAAGTCTAGATATCCCAAACAAACCTCTAACACTCTTGAGATTATGGCAATTGACGCAGCAACTATCGACATTGGCAACGATCCCGCTCAGCCCACGGTTGAGCAAATGGGAACGACCAACAAAGTGCCAAATCCTGCCGCAGCTGCATCGCCACAAGGTGGCTCACAGGCGAAGGAAACTTTGCATGTCTTGAGGAATCGCAAAGAGGCTGCGGCAAAAAAACACGCTAAAGGCAAGGGTGCCTGGGCAAGTAAAAAGGCAGTAGAGCCATAAGCGGGGGCTACTGACCTGCGTGATCTGTTGGATACACATCGGGCGACCACCGGTACATCCATGCCACCCGAGGTCGATCCTACTGTCTAGGCAGAGGCACTTAAGGAGCAGACGGCCACGCTTGTCCAGATAATGCTGAATAACTAGCTTTTGTGACCAATGGGTCAGGCTGAAGTACCCATTCCGACCGCATTGTTGGGTTCTCAGACACCAGCACCCCAGCCTACTAAAGTGGTACCAATTACCATAAGTAGGTCGCGGGGCCCTAGCAAGCAACCTGAAAGAGGACACTCAGGTATGGGGGCTAGTCGTTCTGAGAGAAGAATAGTGGAAGGAAGCAAAACCAGACAAGTCCGGGAAGATGAGCGTATGCCTAGACATATGAGCGAGCAAACACCTTCTCAGAGCAGGATTAGTGTCCGGAACAGACTTTATGACCCAAGAGGTCACGTGAATAAAGCAGCGGGAAGGATCGCACGGGAAAGAAGTTGCGAGGAGAAATCTGATCCAAACCTTCACAAAAGACACAATGGGAAAAAATTGAGCGATCAAAATCTCCGCGAAGCCGAGCTACAATGTCACTTGGGTATTCCCTGAAGAGGGGTAGGTCAGCAAGTCTGAAATGGGGGAGATCCCTTGAAAGGAAGTCGTCAAAAATTCAGGCGGCCAGCAGGCCCTCCCATGATGAAGTCCAGGATTTGAGAAGGCAACTTGAGGCCATTGAAACTAAGAAGGTACCTGCTTCCGATGAATCTGTGATTCCTCGCCTGACCAACTATAATGTATTCCACTTTTAACGTGTACGAGGGGAAAACCAGTGTACGTGATCATCTCAACCATGTTGAGATGAAGCTGGTCCTGCTTACCACGAATGACACTGTAACACCCGCTTCATTTGCATCTTACACGTCATTCATATCATTCACGAATATTACATGTGTCACCTTGATTAACACTATAAACATTTCTTGAGCATAATACATATGAGATATAGCATGTTCGTGTTCCATTCCATGTGTTTCGTATGCTTTAAATCATTACTTAATTCTCGTAATTAATCGTACTTGAGATGCGTTCTAAGTATTGTACTATCGAACCTAGGAAAAAGGGTAAAATAGACTGTAATTGGACTTTTAAACTTTGGCACGACCATGCAGCCTTTATCGGCACGGCCGTGCGAGAGTTCACAGTAGGTCTAGAGTTGTGCTGTGAGGGTTGGCACGACCGTGCAGGTATTTTTGGCACGGCCGTGCGAGGTTGGCACGACTGTGCACCTTTCCTTGGCACGACCATGCAAAGCCGGGCAGACTGCAATTCTGTTTCCCGAAAAATCTCATTTTCACTTAAAATTGAGTGGCCCTCATGGTGACACGTCACTAGGCCGAATACTCCTCTCTTTTCAGCCTCTTAAACACATCAAAAGAGTTCCCAACACTCTCATTTTCACTCCTTAACACCATAGAACATAAGAGAAGAATAAAGAGAGAATAGTGAGGGTTTAGAGAGAGAAGTTGAGATATCTTGAGTTTGTGAAGGAATCTCGACGATCCGAGCATTCCGTTGCGAAGGTCTTGACTAGAGGAAGCTTTTCCACCGATTGGATTTCATTTTTCTTTGGTTATTTTCGTCAAGAGGTAAGCTACTACCCCTTGTTTTATGTCTCATATGACATCCTAGACTTCAAATGTGTGAAGTTACCATGTTAAAATTGTGAACATATGATTTTTTCCATGAAATGTAGTTGTGGACTTGTGAAAAATGTTATATCTTGTAATTTGATGTTGGGAACTCGAATTTGGATGTTAATGTGCTAGGTTAAAGTGCAAGACCACTTTCGTAACTCGACATCACTAGTAACCTAAAATGACTCTAGCGGAGTCGGTTAGGGTTTGATAAAGAATGTGACCACGTGTGTGCTTTGTGAGCTCTTTGGATACTCGAGAGACTCGTTGGGTGATTGGTTATGCGTTACACGTTTAATGGTATTGTGATAAACTTGGTTTTGGTGTGTATGGCTATGTGTAGTAGAACCATTGGCATACATTACATGTTGTTATGGTGGTCGTTATACTCCCTACTTTGGAGTATGACACTTTTTATTTAATGTTAAGTAAACATCTACTTGAACATTTGGTTGATTGGTTGAATGTGTCGAGTAAACACCTACTTGAGCATTTGTTAAGTCCATGGCATATTTGTTGGAGGTGTATTAACGCTCGGTTATTGCGTGAGCCGGGGCTACGTAATAACCGAAGGCCAATACACTGGGCCTCGCCCTACCGTTGGCCACGGTAGGGGTTATAGCGCTAAGTGTTGTATGAAATAAACGCGACCTTGGTAAGCTATACCGTGATTGTTTCTCGGGTCATGGGGACCGAGTCTTCACGTCAACGTGAATACGGGAAACGGTTCACCATGATTCTTGATTATTGGTTCGATGATCGAATACGACATCAACGGTTTCTACATTGGTATTATTGGTTGGTTGGTTGAAAGTTTGTATGTCGGAGGTGTACCTCGACGGTATCCTTTTATATGTGTTTACATATTGCTCCTACGTGAGATGCATGCTATGTAACATGTGGTTATGAGATACTTGCCTTCTATGATGTTTGAGAATTATCTCGTTATGTCAATCCTGTGATATTTGATTCTTATTACTGTTCACGTCTCACATGCCATATTGTTGCATTAGTAGCTTATTGAGTTTTATAACTCACCCCGTCCATTGTTTATTTGTTTTCCTTAGATCCTAAACCGGCAAGGAACCCCTAGTGATTTTGCGTCATTTGGAGTTTTCGACAGTCATTCTTTTGGGTAGTGCTCCTTGAGCCTTTGTATTTTCTTTTGGTGAGGTCGAGGGCATACATGTAATTTAAACAATGTAGAGTTGGGTAGACGTCCCACACTTGACATTTTATTCATATTCTTTTGTAGATGCCGACATGGTTATCAGGCCTTATAAATGTTGTTAACTCTTTTATTCCGTGCACTCTGTTAATATTATATGTTTATTCCGAGCTCCATAGCTCGCGGGTTTGTTGGTTAGCTCATGTGCTTTTCTCCGGCTTTTGCGTGGCCGTGAAGTGATGTTTTGTTTTTAAAATAATCATACACTTGCATTACAGAGTTTTTGTACGAAAAGTGATTCTTAATTATGCATTTTGTGTCCCGTCTCACGAACCGGACGAGATTCCACGTAGGATCTCGGGTCGGGGCGTGACAGACACAATCATCTGCAAAGCTTTCGTGGGTACTTTACATGGTAAGGCTGCTATGTGGTTCGCCAAATTAGGTCATATTAAATTTTTTGTAGGATTACAAAGTAAAGAGACGTTACTTATTATATTTTAACTCTATTTCTTTTGTGAGAATTGATTTTGCAATTAAGAAATATTACTTTTTCTTTTCTAAGTAAAAATGTCTTGTTAATCTATTCTCTTCAAAATAAACCTTACTTCGAATATCTACAGATTCTTTGGTCACTCTTTGTAGGGCTTTCTCAAATCCCAATAGTTCAAGTTCAGGATTTCTTTGTAAGATGCTAAAGTATTGACAATTAGCCAGATCAAATTTATGATCAGGTAAAGTTGATTATTTATAAAGGGTTAATTGCATCAATAGTCCTTGTACAATGAACTTGTACATGAGTGGTCCCCGTACTAAGCATTTGCACGTCACAGACCAAAGTAGACTATTTTCGCACACCGATAGTCCATGTTTTCGACGTCATTAGCCCAAGTACTGTTAAGTGAGCATGTGCTCACTAACGTGCTTTGTAATGAGGTGGCAAAGCTGTCTTTTCTCATTTCCTAGGTTGTTTAGGCCGAGTTGACTCTGTCAAGTTGTCGACTTTTTTAGGTTGGCACAAACAAATGCATTATGAATCAACACTTTCATATTCTCCCCTACCAAGAAAAGATATTGCCAATGCTCTTCATTCCCTGAGGTCTTTGGTTAGTCCGTAAGATCTCTCTGGAAAAAATCCGCTGCATCTTGTCTATCTAGAAGCCGACTCCATCTCTATTGAGCAAGGCACACATATGATTTGTCTACAAGCAGTCACCAATAGAATAGAGATATGAGTAGCTTTCTCTGCAAATCTTGAACCCGTTTGGGTTGTCGAATCAATAGCAAAAGGAGGGGGGAAATTTGGGGCGGGGGAAGATTTTTAAGAAATAAAAAATCTAAACTGCTCCTCTGCTACTGGTGTTGTGCTGTTGCCAGGGAAAGAAAAAAATAGGGGGAGATCTAGGAGAAGGGACGCGCTAGGAAGAAGAGGAAAAAAAGGAATAAAAACAAATATGGGGTTTTGTTTTGTGGATGGGGATGTGTGAGTAGAATAAAAAAAAAAAGAATAATTGATGAGCTCAAGATTTTCATGAATTTTCCCCTTTAATTTCCTTTTATTTTGTGCAACTTTTATGTTAATTATGATTGGAAATATTATTATTTGTGTATTTGTGCTTCAATGTAGGTTTCCAAGATATTAACAAGTATTCAAGGATTTTAGCATGAAGTTTGAGGCAATTTTGGGCTTCAAAGTTGAGCTACAAAATATTCTGTCAAGGTCCGTTAAATTTTCCAAGGCAAAATGTGCTAACGGTGGGCTAACGAAGCTAACGGAGGACCAAAATGAGAGAGCTGGAGGGGGAAGGACTTTTTCAGCCTATTATGAAAGTCCAAGGGCATCGGAGCAATTAGGGAAAGATCTCATTAATGCTGTGGCAGCATGTGAAGCTGTCACGTGTTCCGCCCAGCTGAGTCCAGCCCGCGTGCCTTGGCTTTGGAGCTCCGCCCGATCCACCCCTTTTTCCACCCATTTCACCTCACACCATGGCCCGTTTCTCCCCTGGGTAGTCCGCGGTTTCACCATTTGGGTGACCTATCCCCAGCCTAGCCTGGATCCTCCTTTCCTCACAATCCAGCCCACTCGACCTCCTAAATCCATGCCTAGTTCACCTCTCACTCCAACCCGCGAACTCCCTAAGTGGGTTGCCCATTGGCTGCCGCGACCCAGCTCCCTTTTTCTCCCTTTTTTTAGCCCTAACTCTTCAGTATAATGCCCATTTTGCCATTGACTTCCCCAACACTCTTTGCCCTTCACTTTTAATCTTCAAGGCAGCCCCAAATTTTATGGCAGAAAATCCCTTAGGGGCAAAACGCCCCTTTGGGGCAGCAGCCTTCTCCCCCAAATCTCTCTCCACCATTGAAGCTTGATCAACTTCGAAGGTTTGGAGCTTCAAATCAAGGGCCAAGGAAGCTATTGCGAAGGATTTCAACCCCGGATCTCGGCATTGCTCGCTGCTTTGTCGGTTAAATTCTTCCAATTTATATTTTAGATATTTTCTTGGGTTGAATGATTTTGTAATTGTGAAATTGGCTTTGTGCTTAATGATTTATGGAAAGCAATTATTTTTCTATGTCGTTGTAGTGATTTAATTTAATCTCTCTCTTTATTTAGTATACAAGCATGCTAGGTTATTAATTTATGGGCTTAATGCTTTTAATTAATTGGACATTAATTAAATGATTTGAGAAATGTTTGGATCCGCGAGAGCTACCTTGCATTTCGGACTGAACAAATTAGTAGTTGGTGCCTGGAAAACACCGATAGCCATGGGAGTACTTGTTTTGTGAAGCGATCACTCCACCGAGAGGTAGGAAATTAGGGTTTATAACCACTTTCGATGTCCCGGTTACTGGCATGCCTTGTAGAAAAATAGAGAGATTATTTCTCTGCCCACTATTGCCCATATTCTTAGTATTTATTGTGTGCTCTTAATGCTTCCAATGGGTTCGCTACCCATTAGATGATTTCTAGAATTATAGGGTAAGATGCGAGAGCCCGTCCTATTAATTCGGATAACACAATAATTGTCTATGGCTTGACCGAGAGGTATCGAGCATTCTTAGATAGTCATGGGGTGCTTGATCGATAATGCGGCTACTCTTTCCCTGCTATAAGATGCGAGAGCCCGTAGTAGGGATTGGTAGCTAGATTTGCTATAAGATGCGAGAGCCCGTAGTGAATATTATCAACATGCGCCCGACTACCAAGACTTGAGTTAAAAAAAAGTAGAGAGAGGGTTAAATTAGACATTGGCTAGACTAGAAATGTCACAATCCTATCATTTTAACCTTGATTTGATGTTGCCGCCGTATCATTGTTGCCGCGTTAATTTAATTTACTTTCTTTTTCTTTATTTTCTTTTATTTCAAATTACATTTTCGTTGGCTTAGATAAAATTTGGTGTGCCAATTTTAGTACTTAGGATTTATTTCTAGCACTATCTCTGTGGGATCGATATTTGTGCTTGCACAGTTTATTACTTGATACGACCGGGTATTCTTGCCTGAGTTGCATTTTATGCACATCAATAATGCTATAGCAACATATTTTATTTACAGATTTGGTTTACAGTAAGCAGCAAGGTTTTGTACAGTAAATATTTCCAATGCATTGGTAGTTATACTGTACAACACTACACTGCTTGATGTAAACCAAATCTGTTGTTCTATTAATTTCCTAAAGGAAAAGAGGGAAACGAAAAAGGAAGTTGAGAGAGAAAGAGAGAGAGAGGAGTTGTTGGAAAGAGAAAGAAAAAAAATGTAGGAGAGTACTGTTGCGGTCGGTGGGGAAGAAGGGTGAATTGTACAGTTTCATTACTTCGTGTTTTGGGATTTTGTTAGTAATTCTTCAAATTGGATTTTGTTAGTAATTTTTCAAATTGACTTTGGTTAGTTGTAGTAGTGGTGATGTTGATGTTGGTGTTGGTGGTGGTGGGAAGGGGGAGGGAGAGGAATGAACTGGGTGTGTTTGGAAAATGGGATTTGCGGCTAAGAATGGCGGATGGTGATGGCTGTGGCGATAGCAGTGGTGGGTGGATGGGTTACAATGTGATATTGAGGTTGGAGATGAAGGGAAAAAACTTCTCTCTCCTATGGAAATAATTTCTTTGCCCTTAGTAAAACTCGCGTGGTGTGCACATGCTTACTTTACGGCAGACCAGATAACCAAGAGACTATCGATGAGCTAAAATAAACTACTTTGTTCTGTGGTATAGTACGGGGACTACTGGTGCATTTAACTCATTTATAAATTTATATCTTACATTTAGAGAGATTAATTACTATTAGTGTTAAATGTACCATTAGTCCCTGAATTTTGGAAAAATGATCTATTAGTCATCCTTGTACTAAGCAAATGCACGTCACACACCAGAGTATGCACTTTTTATATGTCACCAGTCCCTGTGTTTGATGCCATTTGCATAAGGACCGTTAAGTAAACATGTGCTCACTCACGTGCTTTAAAGTGAGGGCAAAGTAGTCTTTTCTATTTCCAAGAAGGGGGTCATGTACTTTCTTTATTATGTTTGTATGTTTGTGTAACATCATTAAAACAATGGGACCATGTAAAAAAATTTCTACCCTTCTCTTCTTCTGCGGCAACGCCTTCTCTTCTTCTTCTCCGTCAACAGCCCCTTTCTTATACTCTTCTTACCAAGTCGGCCACATGCATGATTAGATGTTTGAACAAAGAAGAGACATAAAAATACACTGCTTTTTCTATTTGACCTCTCTTCCCAAACTTGACGATGGCCACCAAATCCTTTTTCTGCCTTGAAGATTACTGTATAGTTCTAATTAAGCTGACCCAAGCCTAAACTTAATCTCTACATTTTAGGCAATGAAACAACTTCAAGGCATTATTCCCTGACAAAACAATTTAGTCCTTTCTGTACCAGGTTTTAGTTTGATTCGCCAATGGATTAAAGCTCTTTACCATGTTAGTTTTGATTTGCCGCCGAATCGAAGCTATATTTACTACGATTAGTTCGATTCCCGCTAGATAAAGTGACGCTTTTGGATTATAAACTGTGTATATGTGGATTAATTATATTGTTTGGGGATTAATCAATTTTGTTTTCTTTGATGAATTAACCAAGTTGATTGGTTGAAATCTTTTTGGATGAAAAATCATAATGAGTGCAGGGAATTCTCGTGGTGGCCATTGGTAAGGTCTCAAGTATGGAGAATCTATGAAGGATAGTTCTGGATGTTGGCTTTGACATTGGTGGAGACAGATGTCATATTGCTGGGTGTGTTTATGTAAAAAAGCCAAACACACAACAACATATTTAGAAGTTTAAAAACTTTATAAAGATGAAAACACAAAGAAAAAAGAAAATAACAATTATAGTAAACAAAAAATGAGGTAATTAAGGTAGCAAAACACTTTTAAATAAATCATAAACAACACGTACAAAGCACGTGCACCTCACTAGTTATACTAGAAGTACTTTGAATTTCATGTTTTATACTTTTTGAAAAAACGATTGAACTTTCATTTGAAGAAAGAGTTAAGTGGACTTGAAAATGTCTAGTGTGACCCTTCTTTTGGGACAGAGCATATACATTCATTGCCTATTTCGTGCACTAACAAATGCATAAAGTATAAACATTCATGAAATTTTATGCTATTAACATTTGAGTTCACTGATATGCCATACGAGGACAGGGCAATCACGCGTAATAATGTTGAATAATGATGTTCACGTTATTATAAGAAAAGAATTAAGCCAAGTAGTAATTAAAACTAATTAAGAGATAATTACTAGTGTACTAACCTCTATATTCTCTTCTTAAGAATATTTTCTTCTTGAGTAGCTCCCAACCCTCTTCTTCACTTAAGCACTTTGGTGTATAACAGAATCCCACCTCTGCAACATCTTGATTACGAGTCGTAATTATTACTTTGCTATCCATGTCTCCATCGGGCAAGCCACGACTTAGGCTTTTCCAGTCAACAACTGACCAGATGTCGTCCACGACCACTAAGCAACTTCTCTCTCTATGAACAATCTGAAGTTGTTCAATCACGCCGGCCTCACTCATGCTCTTGATCACTTTTTTCTCCTTCTCCGGTGCAAGTTGTTGTAGGATATGTCGCAAGATTGCTTCGGCTTGACATTCTTGGCTCACGCAAACAAATGCAAAACCTTGAAAATGGCTTACAACTCGCTTGTCTTTGTACACTTTTCTAGCAAGCGTCGTCTTGCCAAGACCACCCATGCCTAATATGGAAATAATCCGATGCTGATGAGCTTCCTCGTCGATCAAGTAATGCACCAATTTCTCGACGTCGTCCTTCCTCCCCACAAAGTCGTCCTCATTAAGATACGAAAGATCTTGTATCTTATAAGCATTCCCCAAACCCAAGGTCAAAGAACCAGCATGGCCTCCTACCTTGATCGTTTCACTTAATCCATTGACAAGATCGGTGATTTTGGTTGTGATCTCCTGAATTTCTGAGCGAACCTTTGGACGGATCATACGTTCTCGAAAGCCTATGTACTTGGATGAAACTCGAAGAACGACGTAACTTTCAATGGAGTCGATCAGCCTATCGGCTAGTTCTATGACTTCTGATGTACGCTTATCTCGTCTTGTCTCGGCATATTCTAACAAATTCTCCATTCTTGTTAGCTTTTCTCGAAGCTCATCAACTGGGTTTTTCAAAGCATTCAAGTATTCCCCTTCTTCAACCAATAAATCACGAAGCCTTCCTATGGTGAAAGAAACAACAGTCTCCCTTGCCATTTTTACAAGCCTTGGATCACTCTCTTTGCATTTGCAATCTTGACGACGACTTTTATACCATTGATCAAGTCAAATTCGGTCCGCACCAAAAACAATTGAAAATTGCTACTTGTGTTGCTTTTATTAATTACTTTAAAACGGGAACAAAAACATTCAAGTATTCCCCTTCTTTGGCCTTTGCAATCTTCAAGTCAAACTTGGTAGTAACCAAAAACAATTGAAAATTGCAACTTGTGGTTGATTTTATTAATATAGTACTTACTTGATTTCTAGAAAAAAAAAATCATTTTTTGGACCGTTCTAAAAAATAAATTCATCCGTTTTTAAATAATTGTCTTGTTTTTCTTTTTTGTTCGTTCAAAGAAAAAAAATTGTCCTATTTCTAAACTTTCTTATTTCTGAAAAACACTTTACCACTTTATCCGTACATTTTCTTCTTACTTTGATTCTGGCTACATAATCAAGCGCTTTAAAGAAAATTAAATATCATATCAATGTTTATAATAATGTCAATAAGTTTTTCTTAATCTGTATGCCTTGTTAAACATGACGATTATTTTGGAACGGGGGAGTATATGTATACTAAAAATAAACATAAAATATGCACTTAAATTTTAATTAATATATTTTAATTTGTCAAATATTAACTGGCACTTCATCCGTTCTTAAATTATTGTCCTATTTAACTCGGCACAAGAATTAAAAAAACACAATTGACTATATTATTAATATTTGAATATTTGTAATTTTCCACTTTACCCTTGTGGATCTAAATAAGATGACAATGATACTTTCATTAGCTATACATTACTTTTTAAAATTTTAAATAATAATTATTCCCTCCAAATTGTTTGCTACTTGATTGATTACAAGTTCAAAGTGTCTACTTGATTGATTACAAGTTCAAAGTGTCAAATTGTCTCGTGCAATGGATACCATAAGTTGAGAGTAAAATTTTAAAATGCAAAATGAAAAATATTTTTCTAAAAAAAAATTTCAAACAAAATAATATTTGTAGACGGAAAAAAGAAATCGAGATACTTCCTCCGTCGTTAAATTATTGCCTTATTTGACCCGGCATATAGATTAAGAAAAATTATTTGACTTGATTATTAATATTTGTATAGTAAATAGTTTCCTTTAATGCTCATATGTATGTGATCCCTAATTAAAGTAGAAAGAAAAAGTAAAGGTAAAATGGTAAAAATACTGACCTAAAAAGGAATTTTCAAACAAAATAATTATTTTGAGACGGATAAATAAAAAAAACAAGACAATAATTCAAGGACAGATGAGTAGTAATTTAGGGATGGAATCATGGAATGATTACAATTTACATATGACTTAAAAGTATTTATTTAAGTAGAACATATCAACCGAAATTTAAAAGAAAAAGTTGATGTATTGACCACTAATAAAAAATATTTATTTTGAAATAAAAATATTATAATAAATGACTACTAATTTACATATATTGACAACACTTAACTTTTGTCAGACATTAAGTCAACAGATTTTTATATTTAATAATGATAATTTTTTCCAAAAATATTTTTAAAATATATTAATTAAACACAAAAATTAAATTACACCCAAACATTATAAGTAAAAAGAAAAAGTAGAGTGAGAAAAAAGGCACGTATGTTGTCTCTCCCAGTTGGGAGGAGACAACACAACACGCTACTGTATTATTTCTTTCTGAAGCAGTCAGACAACACACGCGGGACACACACCTTTCTCACTACCAGGATCCACTTATATTATTTCTTCCAGAAGCTCTATCTTTTATGCCTAATCTTGCCTTTTAAACCTAATATATTTGGAGTGGAGCTTCATGGCAGGAACTCTCTATTGGAGGTTTGAACTGTTCAACTTCACCTTTCTCACTGTTTTTCATTTTGTGGTCCTTCTCTCATTCTTTTGCTTTCTCTTCATTTTCTATTGACAGGTAAAACTGTGTTGTGTGTGTGTGTGTGTGTTTAGATAAGCTAGCCTTTGTCAATGATTTCTTGGTTTACTTTAAAGAGGTTTGAATCCCACTGTCAGTGGGAAAAAGCTTTACCTTGTTTGAAGGAATTAAAAGCAATCTGATTTGGTATTTAATTATCCTCTAGTGCTGGTCTATATGCAGAAAGCGAATTATGGTTAATGATTTCTATGATTTCATTAGTTGATTTTACGCTTTGTGTTATTGAACGTGTTTTTCTCAGATTGCCTCTAAGTGGGATTCGACTAGACAAAGAAAAAAATTAAGACCAATTAGAGTTGACTTTAGTTAGGGGTGGGTCTTGCACCACTAGCTAGTATTTGGTTTATTGGAATTCGAGTAGGCTTAACGCTGAAAAACAGAATAACGCGGAGTTGACCCGAGTCAAGCGTCTTGCCCCCACAAAGTATTTACTTCAGGTCACGGAGTGGATTAGAGCATCTCCAATGTTGAGTTGGGGTTCTTAGTTTTTAGGTGGGCTTCACCTTGCCACCTAAGATTTCCACTCACTATTCTATTTAAGAACTAATCTCCCCAATGTTTGGTTCTTCAACTTAGTTCTTAGGTGGGCTCCACAATGCCACCTAGAATTTCCACTCACTAAACTCATTTATTTTTATACTTTTCATACAAATTAATTTCTTTATAGTTTTAATTAATATATTTTTTATTTCGTATAAATAAATTAATTTATTTATAATTTTAATTAGTACATTACATATTTCATATATTTCGTACAGACAAAGAAATTGAATCATTTCTATTTTTGATTTTTAATTTTCATTAATATATTGCATATAATTTTCATTGTTAATTTTTAAATATTTCGTACAAACAACAAATTAAATACTTGGGTACAAACAAACGCTTCTTAAAATACGAAATAAGATAATTTAGATAATTCGTAATACATAAACTATCACTGAAAAACTTAAGTTTCGCCGTTGAGAGTCCATATATGCTCAACCAAATCGGCTCGAAGTTCATGATGTCGAATACTGTTACGAAGCTCGATATTTCGCACAAGATATTCTTCGAATCCTCCGGTTGGCCCATTGTTGGCTTGTGTGGGGGCATCACCGGTATCATCAAAAAAATTCGTAACCTCTTCACCCTCATCCTCGATAATCATGTTGTGCAAAATAATGCATGTTAACATAATTTCCTTCAAGTTATCTCTATGCCAGAATCGAGCAGGACCTCTTATAATCGCCCATCGAGATTGGAGGACTCCAAATGCTCGTTCCACATCTTTTCTTGCAGCCTCTTGTCTTTCCTTGAATTTCTTTCTCTTAGGATCCTCCGGACACGAAAAACTCTTGACAAAGACAGCCCAATCCGGATAAATTCCATCTGTTAGGTAGTATCCTCTTGTATATGGTGCGCCATTGACTTCAAAATTTATCGGTGGTGCATTTCCTTGCAGTACGTCACTGAATAAAGGTGATTCGTACAACACATTAAGATCATTACGAGAATCTGCGACCCCAAAAAATGCATGTCATATCCACAAGTCTGCAGATGCAACTGCTTCAAACACAATTGTAGGCTTCCCATGACCTTTAGCAAATTGCCCACTCCAAGCGACTGGGCAGTTTTTCCATTCCCAATGCATACAATCAAGACTTCCTAACATGCCTGGGAAACCGTGTCTCTGCTCATGCATTTGAAGTAGACGTTGAGTATCAGCAGCATTTGGTTTTCTTAAGTAATACTCTCCAAACAATTCAATAACACAGCGGCAGAAGTTGAACAAAATGTCAATGGCAGTTGATTCACCCAGACGGAGGTACTCGTCAAGATGGTCGGCCGGATCTCCATAAGCCAATTGACGGATAGCCGCCGTGCATTTTTGAAGTGGCGAAAAACCTTTTTTAGAAAATGCATCGACCCTCAATTGAAAATATTGTGAATGATTCTCCAATGCATTAACTATCCGAAGGAATAAGTTTCTCCTCATTCGGAAGCGTCGTCGGAATATATAATCGGGATACACAGGATGATCAGAGAAGTAATCATTGACAAGTTGATCGTGTCCGTTTTCACGATTTCGGTTGTAGTACTTTCTCTTTCGTCTTCTGTTTAATTAACTTGGCTTTCTCCGCTTCAAACAACTGTTGGGTGTGTTGAAATAGCCCCAATATCATTTCTTCACCTGGAGAATCATTAGATTCATCAGTAGTGTTGATTTCATTGAAGAGGACTTCAACTACCTCATCTGTACTAGAACTCTCAGACATTTTGTGGTGGGAGAATATAATTTTAAGATGGAGAGAGAGATATGAATGTTGAGATATAGAATATGAGGAGGTATAGATTGATTTATATAGAGAAAATGTTCTTAAAAAATAAAAAACTTTTTCAGAAATAGTACAAAAACAAAAAAACTTTAACAGAAAAAGTAAAAAAACAAAAAACTTTAAATCATATCAAGTAAAAAAACAAAATACTTTTTCAAAATCATAAAAAAAAAAATACTTTATCAGAAAAAGTAAAAAAAAAAAAACTTTAAATCATACTCCCTCCGTCCCCAAATTATTGTCTTCCTTTCATTTTTCGTCCGTCCCAAAATAATTGTCTTGTTTGAAACTTTCCTTTTTAGAACATCACTTTTACTATTTTACCCTTACTTTTTCTTCCTACTTTAATTATGGGCCACATACACATGGGCATTAAAGGAAACAACACACTTTTTCAATACTATTCCAATATTAATAATCAAGTCAATTGAGTTTTCTTAATCCGTGTGCCGGGTCAACCCAGACAATAATTTAGGGACGGAGGGAGTATCAAGTAAGAGAATATAGTACTTTTTGAAAATTAAAAAAAAAAACAAAAAACTTTATCAGAAAAAGTAAAAAAAAAAAAACTTTAAATCATATCAAGTAAGAGAATATAATACTTTTTGAAAATTAAAACAAAAAACTTTATCAGAAAAAGTAAAAAAAAAAAACTTTAAATCATATCAAGTAAGAGAATTTAATACTTTTTGAAAATTAAAAAAAAAACAAAAAACTTTATCAGAAAAAGTATAAAAAAAAAAAAACTATAAATCACATCAAGTAAGAATGTAACCCCGATTACATAAAACATGAAACTAACATAGATTTAAAAATGAAACATGATTACATAAAACATGAAACTAACATAAAACATAAAATTACATAAAATTAACATAAAACATAAAATTACATAAAACATGATTACATCAAAATTACATAAAACATGTAATTTAAAAATGACATAACTCGAAAATTACATAAAACTAACATAGATTTCAACTAAAAATGTAACCCCGATTGGCTCCACTTGTTTTTAATCATATCACACATACGTTGATGCATGATACGCGCCTCTTGGGTCATTTCACTGACATCTTGAGCCATAAATTTGAAATCGTCCATAAATGATTCATGTTGAAGTTTTTCTGCTTTTGCTGTGGCTGCAATTCTCTTAGCATCTGCAAAAGCTTTCATAGCATCTGCAGAAGCTTTCTTAGCATCTGCAATCTTGTTCTTAGCTTCTGCTTCAATTTTTTTGATTTCTTTGTATTCTTGGAAATTTTCCACCATTCCGATATACTTATCAACATTAGCACTCTCTGTTGCAGCTTTGGCCTTTCCCTTCTTCTTTGCAGCTTTTTGCCCTATATTGGACGAGTACGCTTGCTCGTTTCTTCTGCATCCACACTAGTAGGGGTGTGTCCGTCTGAACCAGATGTCCTGGCCTTCTTTGCAGTGTGGAGAATGTCTGATTGTTTTTTAAAATGGGGAGAATCTTTCATGATCCTCCAAACATGTTCAAATTTAAATGGCTGATTTGTTTCACTTGAATTTTTATAAGAATTACTCAATAAGTCCTCCATGCTCCAGCCGCTATGATGCTCATTCTCCAATGCGTTGTAGATCGCATTAAACCGATTCACGTCCTTTATCATCCGGTTGTACCAACGTGCTTTCAACATACTTAGCTCTCTTGCCATAGCTTCCTTCGCCCGAGTTTTGTTGTAATACTCAGTAATACGTTGCCAGAAGACATTACTTTTTTGGGCCTTACCGACCACAGAATCTTGACTTACTGTGAGAAATGACTTTGCAAGGAGCAAGTCTTCAGATCCAACCCATTTTGCCCGGCTGTTCTTTGCTTTATCCGGTTCTATTTCCAGATCAACAAAATCTTCTACATCAACGGGGGGTTGAGTCTCGGGGACAAACGATGGAGTTGCTGGTTCTTTGTCAGATGCAGATGCATCTAAACTTGTCCTTCGTGACTCATTTGATGACATAGGATACGGAGAGTATCCATATGAAGGGGCTTGCGTTCCAAATTGGCTAGCCATTGCATGCCAATATTCAGGTTGCGGCATGTAATTCACACCACGAGGAGACTGAAAATTTGAAAAACCTTGGAGATTTCCAAAATTTTGTTGGTTATATGGATAGCCTACAAAATTGGAATAATTTGGTGGGTATTGGGGGGTAGAAGAATTTGGTGCAAACTGGGCATTTGGAGGAATACGAGAATTCTGAGAACTGCGCCCTCCATCGACATTTGAAGGATAAAAAAAAGGTCTGAAAAAATTATCTGAGTTATCATCCATCTTACAATATATGCAATTGTAGATAAACAACTCCTGGCTAATCGAGAGTATGAAATTTTAAAGGGAGAAAAAGGTGAATGTTGAAGATACAATATGAGGAGGTTATAGATGTATTTATAGATATAAAATAATTTTAAAAAGTAAAAAAAATAAAAAATAAAAAACAATACATTTTCAGAAAAAGTAAAAAAAAAGAAAAATACATTTTTAGAAAAAGTAAAAAAGCAAAATATTTTTTTAGAAAAAGTAAAAAAAAGAAAAATACTTTTTCAGAAAAAGTAAAAAAACAAATTTTTTCGAAAAGTAAAAAGCAAAATATTTTTTCGTAAAAGTAAAACAAAATACTTTTCGAAAAGTAAAAATAAAATAGTTTTTGAAAAAAAGAAAAAAATAAAATACTTTTTCAAAATTATAAAAAACAAAGAACCTTTTTAATAAAAGCCAAAAATTAAATACTCAAAAAAGTAAAAGAAAAAGAGAGAGAGAGATAACGTGGGAATTTTTTGGGGGGAAAGGGACAGGCGTGGGCCAACAGGAAAGGGAAAAGCAGGTGGGGCAGGCAGGAGGGACGCACTTCTCTGGCAATTGTGATGCACGCGCTAGCTGGGTAGCAACGGTGCATCACACTTTCTCTTCATTTCGCTGGCTAAGGAAAAACGAAAAAAAAAAAAAGAACGGGTTCTTATTTTAGAACCCGGAAGAACCCAAAATTTTAAAAACACAATTAAGAACTTCCCCAATGTTTACGAACTGGCCCAATGAGTTCTTATTGGGCTAAGAACTCACATTGTAGATGCCCTTACAGAACAAAATTCTTTTTTGTTATTATCGTACAGAAATCTTTTCGCATCAAATTCTTTTCACAGAATAGAAATCTTTTTTGTTATTCTCGTACAGCTAAACTATACCAATAACAGTCAAGTGAACGGTAGCAAGTCTGATATACTCCATTCATTCCACCCAAACAGTTAGCGTTTAAAAAATCTAATTATTAAACGATATATTAGTGTCGTTGAAGTTGATCATAATTACAAAAATATTTAAACACAATCAACATTATTACAACTCAAGTGAAGAGTAAAGATAAAAGATTATGAAAATAATAAACATAACTTTTTAAAAATTGACTCTTTAATTAAAAATTTCCAAAATAATAAAGTGAACTGCTTGTCCGAAAGAGAGGGAGTAAGGGCCTGTTTGTTAAAACTTAAAATTAAGCTCTGAAAACTGATGTCTGAAAAAGTAGAGCTTAAAATATTAAGACATCATCTTTTGACTTAAAATTTTGGCTATTTTTAAGAGATACTTAATTTATTAAGTGATATAATATTGCATTATCAAACAATCTTATTTTTAATATCACTTAAAACTTTCCTAATTAAGCTCTTAATTGGGTTACCAAACATATCCTAACTAACATACTACTTTTAGTTTTGACTAAGAGTGTGAACATATTCTATGTGCTATGGGGTTGTAAAAGTTTTGGCGAGTCACCACACATTGAACGTATAGAATATATTATATACACATACATATACACAAACATTTGCACACATATATACATACATACATACATACATATGTAATCAATTACGAAACCATAATGCTTAATGCTTTAGGTGAAAGTTGTTGCTGAACCCATGTTTCCAATGTGTCTTGAAGTTTTACATGCATGTAACCTAGAAGATGACTCCAGATAGTTCATCTAGTCTAGTCTAAAAGGGGCAGGGGGTTTGGTGTACGTGGTTATTATACAATATCAATTTATTGGAGTAAATTTTTTTGTGGGCTATTTACACTCATCAAATTGCTTTATATACTTACTTAATTCATATACACATTATATATATATATATATATATATATATATAAGAGAATAATATCTCCTCTATATCTTTGTATTCAATTATGATTATATTTGATATATTCTCCCCCTATTAGTTAGGTCTCCTAGTTATTATTGTATTGTAACTCTTCTCCTAGTTTTTATTATATTGTAACTCATCTAGGTTAACTTGTAACCCTATAAATATGTACTCCTATCAATGGATAGGCTATGTCATTATTCACGAGTATTGTTAAATTTTACATGGTATCAAAGCCTTGATTCCACACACTCAAAACCACCAAACTTCCGCAACCCTACACCGTCGCCCCCTCCCTTCTTCCTCCCCTTTACAGTGGCCATCACTGCTCGGCATCAATGGCTTCAAGCACAATCACCATCCAAGACCCCACCGACTCCACCAAAACCTATTAACTCATCAACATCTCCAACCACAACGTCACCAAACTCACCCCTACCACCTATATCGCCTGGAAACTCTAGGTTGAATCCACACCCATTAGCTATGATCTCTACAAATTTGTAGATGGCACCTCTGTTTGCCCGCCAACCACCATCATAGTCAATGACGCCCAAGCACCCAACCCAGCCTATCAACCATGGATCCGACAAGACAAACTTCTGTTTGGCGCCCTTGTCGATTTCCTCTCCACAACCCTAGTTCCACTTATTCAGCAAGCGGCTACAACTTGGGAGGCTTGGGTAATACTAGCTAACACATATGCTCGCCCTACCCGCGGGCATATCAAACAAATCAAAGACCAGTTCAAGCGAGCTACAAAAGGCTCCTAGTCGATCTCCGAGTACATGCAGTTTATCAAAAGCAAATCGATGAGCTCGCTGCCATTGGAAATAATAATTCTTGTAAATAATGGCATTGCCTTCTTATTGATATGAGTACATATTTATAGGGTTACAAGTTAACCTCATACAATCATCACTAGGAGAGGAGTTATAATACAATCCTAACTAGGAGAAGAGTTACAATACAATAATAACCAGGAGACCTAACTAATAGGGAGAATATATCAAATATAATTAGGAGAATATACCAAATATAATTACAAAGATATGGAGGAGATATTATTCTTTTATATGCCCCGCAAGTTGGATCCCCGGGAAGAGAGGCCAATCTTGAGTAGAAGATGTTGAAAGTGTGTGCGAGGAAGCGGCTTGGTGAGAGCAACAGCGAGCTGGTCTGCCAAGGAGATGTGAGATACTCATAAGATACCGTCTTGGACTTGTTGACATATAAAATGATAGTCGAGAGCAACTTGTTTTATGCGAGAGTGAAACACCAAGTTGGAACAGAGATTCGTAGAGTCGACATTATCACAATAGATGACTGGTTGGTGCGAGGAGGTGACACCGAGTTCACCGAAAAGAGAGGTGACCCAGCGAACCTCGGCAGTTGTTGCTACAACAACTCGGTACTTGGCTTCGGTTGAGGAGCGAGCAACTGTACACTACTCTAGGAGATGGGGTTCTGGTCAAGATATTCTATATAAGCACTCGTAGAGGTAAAATCATATTTGTTACCTGTCAATCAGTATCGGTGAACGAATGAAGGTCGAGAGACGACTGGCGATGAAGAAAGATGCCATTGTCAATGGTGACACTGAGATAGCGAAGTAGGTGCTTGGTGGGGAGCCATTGCTCCGAGGTGAGCCTATACATAAACTAAGAGAGTTTGTTAACTATATAGGCATTGTCCGGACGTGTGAGAGCTAAATGCTGAAGACTCCCGACCATCGCACGAAACTCGGTGGGGTCAGTTAAAGCCGTGCCCGATTGAAGTGTAAGAACTAGTGAGGTCGCGAGGGGTGTTGCCACTGGGTGAGCATCAGACATACCAGTGCGAGCCAAGAGGTCAGCTATGTATCCTCGTTGGGAGAAGAGAAGCCTAGTGGAACGAGGAACCACTTCCACCCTGAGGAAGTAGTAAAGGTTGCCGAGGTCTTTGAGCGAGAACCGAGCAATAAGGATAGTGATGAAGTCTTGTACTGCCTTGGCATTTTTACCAGTGATAATGATGTCATCAACATAGACGAGCACTAGAAGGGTGATGCCGACCTCATTGAAGATGAATAAGGAGGTATTAGCCACTGAGTTTGTGAAACGAGCAGCGATGAAGAACTGACGATGCTCATTGTTCCATGCTTGGGGTGCTTGCTTGAAACCATAGATAGCCTTTCGTAGTTGGCACACATGATGCGGGTGATCAGTGTCGACGAATCACTGAGGTTGAGTCATGAAGACTTCCTCAGTAAGGGTTCCCTACAAAAAGGCATTGTTAACATTGAGTTGACAAAAATCCCATCCCCGGCTGATCGCAAGGGAAAGGATGAGGCGAACCGTGGTAGGTTTGACCACCGGCCTGAAGGTCTCATGGTAGTCAACTCTTGGTCGTTGATGGAATCTTTTCGTGACTAAGCGAGCTTTGTACCTATCAATTTTTCCATCAGCATATCGTTTAATCCGAAAAATCCATTTGCAGCCAACAATATTAGGGAACCCTGTGGGAAGTACTAGTTCCCAAGTGCCATTTTTAAGGAGGGCATCATATTCCTCAGACATGGCCTGTCGCCACCTGCTGTCTGTGAGGGCCTGAGTTACACATGTTGGTTTAAGGTCGGTGTTTAGTTGGGCTGAGAGGTAGAGTTTGTTTATGGGTTTGTGGATGTTGTTTCGAGAGCGGGTAATAATAGGTGAGGTGCGAGCTGTGGCTTGGGGTACTGGTTGATGAGGAGTTCGGTGTTAGGTGGGGCGACTTGCGAGGACTCAAGCAAGGTCGGGGTGGGCTGTGTCAGGCGTCGAGGTTGGTTGAGGCGAGGTCGCGTGAGGAGCATCAGTCATGTAATACCCTAAGTTCTTCATTTGTTCGATATGTTTACTTGGTTACATTGTTGCCATGTTAGACATGTGTTAGATTTATTTGATTAGCATGTTGAGTAATTTACACTTGATTTCATATGTTTAGTATACTTGGTTTGTGATTTAATCATTCATACTTGTATTGCATAGCATTCTAGACTTGTCATATGTGGACTTGGATGAGTTTTGATGTGTTTTAAACATTGTTAGAGGTTAGGATCATGTTAGGATTGCTTAATTAGGAACACTTTGGAAACATTTTTAAACACTTTTAGAGTCCCAGGTCGCGCCCTAGTGTACCCCAGGCGCCCTAGCGCGCAGCAGCCAGAACATTTCAAAAAAATCAAAAAAAAAAAAAAATTAGGATTGAGCGCGCCTTAGCGCGCCCTAGCGCGTGTACGGACAAGAAGTTTTAATTTTTTATTTTGTTGACGTTTTGAACTGGACCCTTGGCTGAATTGGTTGTACGTCCCCTAGGCTCAAGACCAGCCATTTTACTCCCCTTATACACCTTGAGAGGCCACTAGTCACCCTTCATTTAATCCATGGAAGCTTAGAGAATGTGTGTGTAGAGAAAGTGTGAAATTAGTGTGTGTATCTCCATTCTTCAAGATCCAACCACTTGATTCACAATCCAAGACCACCATTGTGTTGTTAAAGACTAGGAGACCAACATACAAGGCTTTGATTTCATCTTTGGTTAGTTTAAGTGTCTATTCCAAGTAAGTTACTAACCCCCCTTTTGTATACTTAGAATTGTTACATACTTGTATATAGATATACATGCATGACTTGCATAGTTAGTGTTTTCATGCTTAAATGTTATGTTGATGTAAATAAGGTATGTTTATGATGAATACTTGGTATGGATGATGTTGCATGTATGAAATTAGGTGCTCAACCATGGAATTGAACTAAGAAGGCAAGATGAGACTTTAATTGGGGAAATTTTGCATATAGCAATTGTACCCAAATTTTAAGAAGTGTAGTAATGACTCTAGAAAGTTTGATTTTAGAGAAGAATAATACTCACCAAACAATATGTTAAAATCCTACGAGAATTAGTGTTTGTTTGATATGGATTTTGACCCTCCGAGTATTTGGTACTGGTAAATTAGAGACTTGTAATTTAGCTCTAAAGTGGTTGTTTAAAGTTCTTAAACAATATGTTTGATGATAATTCTTGGTAGAATAATATAATCTACTTGACATTTACCAAGTTCACAACTTTTGAACTTGGTGGTTATTTGCATAAGATGAGTATTATACCAACTTGTGCATTGCATTAAGTCCAGCTAGTTTTGTTGTTTAATCAAGGTGGGACGACCTATAGCCTTTATGAATTTGTTTTGTGATCGCTATAAGTCATCGTACCGGAGTTCACACACCCCTCTTTTATTGGCCACAGTTGAGAAGTAGCCCCACTGTTGTAGCAATACGCATGAATTTGGCTTGCTAAGTAGGTCTGATAGATTTTCAGACTCATCGATACATCACGCAAGAGTATCGGGACACATTGGTTGTTATGTGTATTGCAGGAGCAACGCAAAGATGGAGAAAGAAAAATGATATCCTTTATTATGTAGTTTATTTACAAGCACCTATGTGAACATCAAGGTGCTATGTGACTTATGTGAATTATATATCAATGATGATATTACATGTTCAGTTGTAGTATATAAATGATATTACCATGTTATGATTACAACTTGAGAATTATGCCATGTCATGTAGTTGCATTTAGTAACTTATTGAGTTTTGACTCATCCCGTTTGTTGTTATTTGTTTTTCCTTAGATCCGAGCCAGCCTGAGAGTTCGCGGTGAGATAGGAAAGACCATGTTTAGCTCGCAGGTTGTCTTTTGATTTAGTAGCTCTTGGAGCTTGTTTATAGATGTAGTTATTTTCTTTTGGCAATGACAATTGGTGATGTAAAGTTATGTAAACTTTACTATAGGTAGTGTTATCTTGCGTCGTATTTTATATTCTATTGGTAGCCGACACTTGTATGTCGTGCTTGTGTATATAACTTTGTAGTTAATTCAGTTTTTTCTCGAGCATGTTGTAGCTGGTGGTTTATGTTTTCTTCGGCATGTTGTGGCCGTGGAGGTTGTTGTTATTGTTATTTGGTTTTCCCAAGTCTTAGACTTGTGGTTTTTAATTAGTTAGGTTCCGGCTGTAGTGTCGTTGAAGACTTGTTTATTGTTTATCAGGTTTTTATTTATTGTTGTTTTCTCGTAAGTACGGGCAGTTGCGCTGCGTGCTTTTCTTGTTAGTTTTGTGTCGTTGTGTTATTTGGCGACTTGACCTTGGGGTTTCGTATTGAGATCCGGGTTGGGGCGTCACAAGTCAGGTCGCTGCGAGGACTATCTACCGATGGTGTGTATGAAGCCACAAGGATATCATGAGGTGGTAACCAGGTAGTGCGGGTTGACTCGTTAGGTCGAGGAAGACCAAGCTTGACCTAAGACATGGGAATCTCAGACTCGACAAACCGAACATGACGAGAGACGAAGAGCATTGCGTTGGTCAGGTCATAACAGATATATGCACTCTGGATGAGGGAGTACCTGAGGAAGACACAGGGAGTTGAGCGAGGATCGAGTTTGTGAGTGGTGTATGGTCGCAGCCAGGGATAGCAAAGACATCCAAATGCTTGGAGTTTTAAATAGTTGGGGGTAGACCCAAAGAGTTTGTGGTTGGGAGAGAGCATCTGGAGTGTGGGAGTGAGAAGTTGATTTATGAGATATGTGGCTGTGAGGAAGGCATATGACTAGAAGGTGAGGGGAAGGGAGGCTGTGGATAGTAGAGATAGGCTTGTTTCGACAATGTGTCGATGTCGGCATTCAGAGAAGCCATGTGCTCGGGTGTGTGGGGGGGGCGAGGTGAGGTGCGAGATGCCATTAGTGGCGAGGTATGTGCCTAGGCCAGTGGATTTGGTGAGACCAGTATGTTCGCCACCATTGTCCGAGTAAAGGGTGATTATCTTGTGTTTGAATTGGTTTTCGACCAGGGCTTGGAAGTGAGGAAAGATAGATGCAACATCAGATTTCCTTTTGAGAGGGTAAAGCCAGATGTAATGCGTGTAGTGATCGACGAAGATCACATAGTATTTGAAGCCATCAAATGAGTGAATAGGCAAGGTCCATACATCAGAATAAATAATTTGAAGGGGGTGGGTGGACACAATAGTGGATAAAGTAAAAGGAAGTTTGTGACTTTTATTTCTTAAACACGCATTACAAAAAGATGATTTAGATCGAGAATGCTCGAGAGCAAAACTAGACTTTATATGACTTTAGATTTGGGCAGAGGGATGACCGAGTCGATGATGCCAGTTAGGAGCGGACATTTTTGAAATCGCAAAGGCAGTAGGGTGACACGGTGGGATTGAGCTCGGCCATTCATATACACCATCCTTAGATTGTCCTTTCAGCAGCTAGGTCCATGTTTGTAGATCCTTCACACAAAAAAAAGTGGGTAAGAATTCAATAGATACATTATTAGTTGTGTAGAATTGAGAGATAGAAATGAGGTTTCTTGGCATGCTAGGTGCAAACAAAATATTATGCAATTGAAAGGTGTGAGAGGGTGTGTGGAGAGAGGTTAAACCAGTATTGGCAATGTGTAACCTAGTGCTATCACCAATAACCATGTCATTAGGGCCCGAGTACAGAGTGTGGAGAGAGAGATTGTCGAGGTCAGTAGTGACATGGTGGGAAGCACCACTGTCAAGGAGCCAGCTCGAAGTTGTGTTGACCGAGGTTGTAGCTATGTTTGCTCGCGGTTGCCATTTGTTGCCCGCATGCAAGAAGTGAAGAGAGCTGGATGATGAGGCCAAAACAAGCTGAAAGCTAGGGCATTAGGCGACCGTTTGACCTTGTTGATGACAGCCTTGACGTAAGGTCGCTGTTGGCGAGGACCAGTGTTGCCCGACTGTGGATGCCGAGGAGGCTGGGCGAGCTGCTGGTGGTGAGGATATTGAGGCTGAGGAGATCCATGTTGCTTGGTCGTCACGGTATTAGTCGTGGCGGGGTGGGGAGTAGAGGCGAGGGATTGTTTCAGCACCAGCTTGCGGTTGATGAGCTTCTTATAAAGTTCATCAAAGGGGATAGAAGTGTCATGTCCTTCAATTGCATCAGCGACATGTCAATAGTCATCATCCAAGCCGCTGAACACTGTTTCTATGAGGTCCTCATGGTCGAGGGGTTTACCGAGGGCCGCGAGCTCATCGAATTTGCTTTTAATGAACTGCATGTACTCGGAGATCGACTGGGAGCCTTTTGTAGCTCGCTTAAGATGTCCTTAATTTGTTTGATATGCCCGCGGCTAAGGCGAGTATATGTGCTGGCCAGTATGACCCAAGCCTTCCAAGCTGTAGCCGCTTGCTGAATAAGCGGAATAGGCTTATGGAAAAGAAGCCGACAAGGGCGCTGAACAGAAGTTTATCTTGTCGGATCCATGGTAGGTAGGCTAGGTTGGGTGCTTGAGCGATATTGTCTATGATGGTGGCTGGCGGGCAGACTAAGGTGCCGTTTACAAATTTGTAGAGATCATAGCCATTGAGCGTGGACTCAACCTGGAGTTTCCAGGCAAGGTAGGTGATAGGTGTGAGGTTGGTAATGTTGTGGTTGAAGATGTTGATGAGTTGATAGGTTTTGGTGCAGTCTATGGGATCTTGAATGGTGATCGTGTTGGAATCCATGGTTGCTGTTTGAGAGAAAGGAGAGGAGTGGTGGTTGACTATCATTTTATCCGTTAACAAGTCCAAGACGGTATCTTATGGGTATCTCACGTCTCCTCGGCATACCAGCTCACTGATGCCCTCATAAAGTCGCTTCTTCGCGTGCGCTTTTAACATCTTTTACTCAAGATTGACCTCTCCTCCCGGGGGTCCAACTTGCGGGGGTATATAAGATAATAATATCCCCTCCATATCTTTGTATTCAATTGTGATTATATTTGATATATTCTCCCTCTATTAGTTAGGTCTCCTAGTTATTATTGTATTGTAACTCTTCTCCTTAACTGTTCTAGGTTAACTTGTAACACAAGTTTTGTAACCCTACAAATATGTACTCCTATCAATGGAAAGACTATGTTATCATTCACGAATATTGTTAATTTCTACAATATATACTCCCTTCGTTCCAGGCAAAGAGTCCACTATACTATTTTGAGATGTTTCACTTCAAGAGTTCACTTTCAAAAAATTATGTTTACAACTTTAATAATCTTTCATCTTTACCCTCTACTTGTATTGTAATCATCTTGGTTGTGCTTAAGTATTTTTGTAATTATGACCGAATTCAATGACAGTACTAATATATCTCTTAATAATTAGACTTTTCAAACGTGGACTCTTTGGGTGGAACGGAGGGAGTATTAAATTTTACCAATTACTACTTAATACACACAGCCCATTATCCCTATCCTACCCTTTTACACACACCCACAAATTAATTTTGTTTGCCTCTCAACTAATTACTACCAACCCCCTTTTCAGCCTAGGCTGAACAACCCAGCAAACACAAAACCACCCGCTGTCCCACCATTCGACAACCTAAATCGAGCTACGTTTTGCCGAATTTGATAATCCAACGTGAGATTTGTTGGATCTCCATAATTGTATAACACAAATTAAAAGTTACTAAGCCATTCGTTGACTTGCTAAGCGTGCGGCAGTGGTGGAGCACACTGGTTTAAGAGATGGTCGCAACGGTGCTAGTCGCCTAGTCTATGTTCGGTGACCTAATGCGAGAGAGCAACCAGCGAACAATTCACTGGCTAAACGCTCAAGCGCCGCCACCCACAACCACGCTGTGTGCCACCGGCAAACTCTGAAAATTAAGTCCCAAAAATAGCTTAGGTTCTCCCATTCCCCTCAAAACCAGGCAAGAAATATGAGAGGTCCCAAGGTTATCAAAATCGTATGGCTAGACTTGTGCGTGGAAAGGACTGTGATGGAGACAGGGGCGGCTATGGCGGTCGCTGTGCTCTATGTGCGCCGAAGGTGAGAGAGAGGGTATGTGTAGGTGAAGGAAGAGACACGTCGGGGTGTATTTAGTATCAAAGGACGATTTTGTCTTTTGGTATGATGACATTTCTGTAATTATTTTTAGGTGAGTGTATAGAGAAATGTAGTGGGTGTACAGAGATATTTAGTGGGTGTGAATAGTCTCACCCTAAAATCTTTTATCCCATCCCTTCTAACACTGTCTCATTGAATTTTGGACGACGTGTCTTTCTTTTATGAGGACACGTGTAATATTAAAATTCAACAGGACATCAAGTGTGACAAGAATGAAATAAAATATTTGAAGCCTTGTTTTGAGTATGAGTTCGGGTGATTTTGATCAATCATTGGTACAAAAGATAGAAATTAATATTATTTTATATGATATTAAACTAGTAAACTACTCTCTACATTCGAGTTGAACAGTCTAACAGTCTAAGTTCGTGGACTAGCTGAGCCCCCTATCAGCTATGATACCATCGTTGTCAGCAGAAAAAGGAGGAAATCAAAAGGTAGAGGTTGTAGAAAAGACTGGCAGAATCGGGGAAAGGCTACGTATTTAAAATGTTTAATTACTAAGAGGTATATAAATATAATTAAAATTTATTATAATTATAAAAATATTTAAATATAATTAAAATACTTATATTATATGGAGGGTAAAATTAAAATGTTAAAAAGTTTATGTGTTTAATTTTTGAAAATAGACTTTTTAAGTCAAACATTTCAAAATATAATAGAGAATTCTTTGTAAGGAACAAAGAGAATAGTAATTTTTATCATATTTAATTTAATTGTATAATTTGATATATGAATTTGTATGCATTTTTAGGACTTTTAACTAAATTAGTATTTGACTTTGAACATAGCTTATTAATATTTATTTGGGTTGTGTCTTGTATAGTACAATTGTGGCATAGTAACTTGTGTGTGAGTTTCGGTTTAAATTTGAGCAAGTGAGTTTGGGGCGATTGTAGGTATTTCAAGCTTATACTTCTTTACTAATATCACGTAAGAGATTATATCTCATTTAGGTTATTTGTATTCTTTTATTTTAAATTGTTAGGCTTCAGTTAATTGTTTGAAATTATATTCTTTGAAACATTGCGTTGACCTTGTGTCGAAAGTTATATTTGAATTTCGTCGAATCGTTTTTATTCTCACTCTTAATTATGAGTCTTTTAGTATAATCTCACGTAGTTGCTTTGGTCCCACGTGAGATATTAATTTTTGTTCTTTAAATTAGATTTGTGTGCTTTATTCTGTTAAATTATTTGGCCATATTGTAATATAACCGTGGGTTATTTTAGGGGTAGCAATTCGTGCAATCGTGTCGTGTTCGTGTCGTACTATCGTGTTTTCATGTTATCTATCTTATTTGATCATAAATATAATAATAAATATTATTTTAATTAAATTTTTTATTTCATACTTTCGTGTCGTGCCGTGTCATATCGTGTTATTTGTCTCTGTAATTTGTGTTTTTAATAGTGTCGTACTGATTCGTGCATTCATGTCGTGCCAGCCATTGTCACCCCTAGATTATCTAGAGATATCACTTTGCATTTGTACCTTTGAGGTAATCTTGGGCTCTTCGAAGCCTTCCTTTAGTGAAAAAGACAAGTCTTCCCTGCCATTTTTTCAATCTTCACAAGCCATGAAAATTGCAACTTGTAGTTGCTTTTAGTAATAGACTAATAGTATATTACTTCCTCCGTTTCTAAAAAAAGTTCATCTTTTCTTTCTATACCATCTAAAAAAATAATGTTTACTTTCTAATCCTTTTTTTAAACAAAATTATCTTTACCATTTTACCCTAAATTTAATTGTCACTATATTTGATGGGCTCCACTTTAAAAGGATTTATAAGGTGAGCTATTACTTATAAAAAGACAGTAATATTGGCAAATTTTCTTTTTATAATATTTAGTCATAATATTATTTTTGTTTAATATGTATTCGGTTAATTTTGCTCTTTGGAAAAAGTAAAGGAAAGTAGGAGCGAGAAAAAGTTAATGTAATTTGACACTGACGAATGTGAAAAAATTGGTTGCTATCTAAAATTTACATATTTAAAAAAAAAATTCTTTAATGTAATTGTGGAAAAGGAATGTGAATATGATGTGTCAATTAAATTATTTCTTATTAGTTATTAGATAATTTATTTTTTGAACAGGTACGACTAAGACGGCGACGGCGAGGGACAGGACGAGCAACCCTTGGCGACGGCGAGTGGAACTGGAAGCGAACAGGTACGTTTGACTCTCTCTCTCTCTCTCTCTCTCTCTCTCTCTCTCTCTCTCTCTCTCTCTCTCTCTCTCTTTCGACTTTCAAAGTTTCGAGTTTCTCGACTTCGTTTTTCTTCTTTATTTATTTTTGTCTTTTCTCTTTTTCTTCTTAACGGTCACGCGACTCATTAGTCATTAGTATTAACACGTAACCCACTCTGTTATACTTTCCATAAACCAAGTGTAACCCAATTGTATTCTATCTCTACCTGTAACAGTTCTCTCCTATTTGGTAACTCTCTCTTGTAATTATTTATACACAAGGTTAATGTCAATACAATACACTTCAGCCGCATTCTTTACTGCTTCACTATATGGTATCAGAGCCACATTCATCTCAAGCTTAAAACGTGTTTTTCGGTCCTCTCCATGGCGGGTTCCAGTGAAGCAGTAATCATCCAACTCAATGCTCCAACCAATCTGCCCATTAAACTCACCCAAACGAACTTCGTTGTTTGGCGTCGACAACTCTTCTCGACCCTCATAGGCTTTGATTTACAGGGCTATCTCGATGGAACTACTCCGAAACCCGCGGAGTTCCTCGATGTCGAAAAGAAGAAACCAAATCCTGCTTATTCTCCTTGGTTTCGTCAGGATCAGATTATCATCAGTGCTATGCTCGGCAGTTGCTCTGACACGATTCAACCTCATATTTCTTCGGTCTCCACAGCCCAGGAAGCCTGGCAGCGTCTCAACACGTTGTACGCTAACAAATCTCGGACCAGGGTCATCTCTCTCAAGCATCGACTTCTCAAGAACCCGAAAGGTACAAGAAGTATGCTTGACTACTTGCAGGACATGCGACAAATCGGTGATGATTTAGCCCTTGCAAACTGCCCGATTGACGATGATGACTTGGTACTTCACACCTTGTCGAATCTAGGTGATGAGTTCAAGGAAATCATGGCAGCGATTCGAGCCCGCGATTCCCCCATCTCGTTCGATGAACTCTACGATAAGCTGATTGATTTCGAGACGCAAGTGAAGAAGGTTACCAAAGATGAGCCGATCATTCTTCCCACCGCAAACTTCTCCCAAGGTCGTGATCGTGGTCCCTCTCGCACCTTTAATAACAAACAATCCACCAACCCCAACTCCACCACCTCCAACACTACCAATTTCCGTGATACTCCCCACCACAGACAATTTTTTGGCAACAAGTCTGATGGTAGGCAGTTCAATCGAGGTGCATGGCAGCCACGTACCAACTCTCCCAGGACCACTTACAACTCCTTGGCTTTCTGCAATTACTGCAACATTCCAGGCCATACCACTAAGGACTGTCGCAAGTTAGCTCGTTTCCTTCGTGACAATGACATTCAACCTCAAGCCAACCACACCACCGCATCATGGCTCTTTGACACCGGTGCCTCTCATCACGTCACTGCCAATGCTCAAAATCTACAGTCCTTTTCTGATTATGAAGGCTGACACAGAGTTGCAGCTTGATCGGCTTGGACACCACATGACAAAGTTGGAGGAACTGAAGGCAAAGATTGCGTTTGAAGGTGCACCCTAGTGTGGCAGCCACCTTTGATGTAGAGGCGGCCTTGCTGCTTGGGGATCGGAGGGCAGAGATTGAGAAGGAGATCGAGACGAAGATTGAACCGCTTAAGACACAGCTTGAGGAACTTTTAAAGAAGGTCAGCTCTCCAAGGACAAGCGTAGGTACCAGTTCAGCAGTAGAGTCAAACTCACCTTCTAGGGAACATGTAAGTATATCAGTAGCTTCATGAACCAGCCTTTTTCTTTATTTTTTAGCAAGTCCTAATAAAAAAATAGTTCAATTTTTTATTAAACTATTTTTTTTTTTTTAATTTTTTGTACGAAGTATTTCTATATATGCAATATATTAATGAAAATTATAGATTATTTGTTTAAACTATAAATTAATTAATTTATTTACACGCAAGGTACAAATTATGAAAACAAATGAACCAAGCCGTTTGTAAATGAAAGGGAAGAAGATACAAATTATGAAAACAAATTAATTTACACGCAAGGAAATTAATTTACACGCAAGAAAATGAAAACAAATGAACCATCTACATGATGTAAATTAATTTACACGCTCGAACAAGGGAGTGCCTGGTAATGTAAAGAAATTACCTCTCACATAGACGTCAGGCACATGTCGAATTTTGTAGAAGTCGGCTCCTTCTTCTCCCTCCACCACTCGAATCCTCTTTATGAATTCTTCAGGCATAAGGTAAATAATCAAGCGTCCGAGAGTAGTGATGAATTTCAGTCCATCGGGAAGCATCTCTAACTTAAAGCATCCCATAATCGTTAAAGACCTGAGATTGCACATGGCTCCTTCTTCCACCCTCCACTTCTCCAAGTTCTTCATGCTTATGATTCCAAGACTTCTAAGTTTAGGAAACCCCATTGTACAGCAAACCATTTCTTTACCCTTCAGTTCCACATTATGTAATGTGAGTTCTCGTAGGTTTTGGAGCTTCTCCAATGTGGGGATAGGGTTTTCTTCAAGGCAAATATCTTTCATGGATAAAACCGAGAGGCCTGGAGCGAAGTCAAAAACTTGTGGCCACTTACCTCTCAACCCAGCAATAATTGCTTGATGTATTATTTCTTCAAACCCTTGCAGTTGTTCGTTTAAGTCATTCACAGGTATGTCTCCATCTATAGAAATTATAAGGGACGAGCGTCGTGATGAATCCAAATTGACCTTTTTCATGTAGCCGATGAGTCCCTTCCAGTCCTCGGCATCATCTTTACTTGAGATATGAATTTTCCCTTCAAATCTTCTGAGATTGGCAACTTGAATGATATCTTTCATCTCACACTTTCTTGAATCAAAGTTTACTAGTGTCTCCAACTCTCTCATGCCCTCCAGCCGCAATCTAGGCAATTCAGGTGTCGGCATATAATAGCACATCGGAAGAAACAGATGCCTCAATCTTTTCAAATTCCTTAGCAAAGCATTCGGTAAAGGCTCTTCTATACCACATCGAAACCGTAAATCTAGACTTTGCAAGTATCGGAAGTCGCCCACCAGTAATGGTAATTTGTCAAAAAAGCAATCTTTAAAACTCAAGTACTTCAGGTGTAGGAATATTTCTTTCGTCAAATTTTCATTCACGGAGGGTGCTTCATTAAAGTCGAGAACTCTGACGAATTTGATCTTCTTCATGTTGGATTGTTTCTTTGGGTACCCTTTGACAAATCGAAGAGACCGCACATTCTGAGCCACTTCCTGTTCAATCTGGACACTGAAATTGGAGTTGTCAGAAAAATAGAAAGCATGTCTAGGTGTTCTAATATTGTCTCGTAGACAAGAGATATCCAACACACAGTTACGATAATCATTGACCTTAAGAAATTTCTCCTTTCTAACTATCGACAAGCATAGTTCTCTCATGAGATCATGAAGGCGACATGATTTGAACCTTCTCGTAGTATCAGGATTTACCTCCTCCTCTAGTTCCGCTTCAACCATGCTTCTTCCCACCAGTTCACCCAAATAACGCTCTGCTACATCTATCATTGTCTCACCTTCCTTCCTGTCCTTCGACAATATCATGCCTTCTGCATCCCATAACATATACAGCTTCTCAACCTCAATCTCCTCATCTTCAAGAAAGTATCCGAAGTAAAGGAAACATGGCTTTACTTGGTACGGTAACTCATTGTAGCTAAATAACAACTCTTCTATCACTTCTCCGTAGAGTTGTTTGTGCTCTACTTCCCTGGTTCTGTTTTCGTAGAACCTTTCCCACTCGTGTAGGGTTGCCTTTGTCACCAAAACCCCTCGGAGCACAAGCAAAGCTAACGGAATACCTCGACACCATCCAATCATTTCCCTCCCTAACTCCTCCATTCGTTGATCTACTCTCGAATCTACAAAACAGGAAAGAAAAATTACTTTCAAAGCGAAGTATATCAAATAAGTAACATAAATCAATTCCTTAGCTTGATAAATTATCCTAGAAGTACTTTGAATCTCATGTTTTATACTTTTTGAAAAAACGATTGAACATTCATTTGAAGAAAAAGTTAAGTGGACTTAGAAATGTCTAATGTCTCTTCTTTCGAGACGGTGCGGATATGTTCATTGCCTATTTCGTGCACTAATAAATGTATAAAGTATAAACATTCATGAAATTTTATGCTATTAACATAAGAGTTCACTGATATGTCATACGATGACAGGACACAAGCAGGGATATCAGGCGTGATAATGTTGAAAAATGATGTTCACGTTATTATAAGAAAATAATTAAGCCAAGTAGTAATTAAAACTAATTGAAAGATAATTATCACTGTATTAATTAACTAACTTTTCCATTCTTTTATCTACTCTCGAATCTACAAAACAGAAAAAAAAAAAAATTACTTTCAAAGCGAAGTATATCAAAGAAGTAACATAAATTACTTCTTTAGCTTGATAAATCTCCTCACCTATAAAAGTATGATTTGTTTCTTACAAATTAATGTATTCTCAAAAGTAACCTTTCATGTACAATTAAATGATGGATGGTATCTTAAATAACCCTTCATGTATAACTAGAAGGTAGGGCAAACAAGTAAATTGACATGAGAAACTTATTCAATTCATTCATCTTTAGGCAAAATAACCCTTCATGTACAACTATAAGATGGGTGATTTTTTTATTAACCCTTCGTGTACAACTACAAGGCAAGACTAAACAAGTAAATTGATATGAGATTCATTCAATTCAATTGATCCATGTTTAGGCAAAAATTAATAACCATTCATGTACAAATATAGGATGGGTGGTTTTTTAAATAACCCTTCATGTACAATTACAAGGCAAAGTCAAACAAGTAAATTGACATGAGAATTCAATTCAATTCAGTTCATTTATGAATAGGCAAAAATAACCCATCAATTAAGGATGAGTGATTTCTTAAATAGCCCTTCATATGTACAACAACAAAGGAGGCTAAACAAGTAAATTGACATGGGATATTCAATTTCTAGAAAATAATTGGTAGGAAAAAACAAACCTATAGCATATTTTGGCTTTTTAAAAATTATTATCTTTTTAAAAATTATTTTATAGGCAAAAATAGCCCTACATCTAATAAACCACTCACCGTAAATTAAGGTCAAACAAGTGAATTTGTTATGTGTTAATCAATTCCATGAATATAGACCAAATAGTTTTTGTTATTTGCATTTAGAGATGTTAAATGGGTCATGACTCGTAAGGCTAGCCCGTTTAAACCCAAAAAAAATAGGATTAAGGCTCAATATTCTTGTCCCGTTTAAAATTAGGGCTTTTAGCCCGAACCGTTTAATCCTGGCCCGCCAGGTTTCTGGGCGGCCCCGCGGCCTTACGTAATATTAATTAATCCATAAAAAATTTAAGACTTACATAAGACAACCACCATGAAAATTAAACTCACAACCTTCTAATCCAAAGTCAAACACACTTATCTTTTGTACTACATGTCTTCTTTGTGTACTTGTGTATAAATACTAAAATATAAACAAAATTCTTGGAAAAACATAATAACCTATCTAAATTATGAGTGGTTTATCGATTCACCATTTCAAAACATTGTCATAGTATATTTTTTGAAATCATCATTTGTATTGTTAATTACATGGGATCAACTACACTTCATTACTAAAAATTGTTAATATATATATTTTTAAAATGTAAAAAAAAAAAAAACGAATATGTTACATATATTTTTTTTCTTTTGAAAGGGGTGTTGAATTGGGAGGAGCAATCATGAAAAAGAAAATTAAACACCATCCAACTCTAGAGGGTGTAAATAACAATCACTAACCAATTTTCCAAATATTTGCAAAGATAAAATTATCATTTATCACGTATTTAAACTTTAGAATAATTGATGGTCGGTCCCCTTCCATAGATTTTCAACCGCTCTAGGCCCTCATTTTTTTTTCCAACCGCTTGAGTCCATTTTAAATGATAAATTGACAAATTTCAAAACTGCCCCCGTAATAACCTAAACAACATTTTAGGCATTGTCTTCTTTTAAATTTCTCCTGTAAATTCTCTCTTCCATTCTAATCATTGTTTATTTTTTTACAGTCTTCATCTCTCACACTCTCTCTTAGTTTATTTTCATGCCCAATTCATCATAAAAAAAACTAGACCAGTATAATTTTTAAAATTATTTTAATTATTTGAGTCTTTGTTGTATTAATATTGTTCGTCAATCGCTGAATGCTGCTAGGGCCAGTCCGTTTAACATCTCTACTTGCATTCCATATACACGCTCTTGTCCTCCCCATTTTCATTCTAATGATTTCACCATTGCATGAAAAACTTAATCGTCAACTTCAACTTTTTTCCTTGCGCTAATCTCTGCCTCTGCATCTACTACTAAAATTCGTCAATCAATCACCGGTTCAATCTCTGCCTGACCACAATTTCATCTAATTTTTAAGAGGTCTCGGGTTACCAAGCATAATTTTCAAGTAATTCTCTAGATATTTTGTCAAGTTTAATTGTTGTCCAATATTTAGGAGGTGCACTCATGAACTTAATTTAAGATGGTTTTATATGATTGTTTAAGATGTTTTTTTTCTCGTGTGTTGAAAGATTTGGAGTTAGTTTGTACAGTTTCAACAACCGGATAAACTAACTTGCAGTTAAAATGCATAATGACATTGTTGTTGGATATTTTGCGTATGTTGTTTCTGGATTTTGTATTTCAGAGTATAAGGAAGTGAAAAAAATGGTTTGATTCGATTAACGTTGAATGCTTGTTTTCAAATCACGGACTGATAAGAGAGAATGAATTTGGGATTGGTCTTAAACTTGTTTAATTAATGAATAAATTTGACGATTAAAATATAAGAAATAATTTTATGGTGATTGAAACAAAACATTTTTTATAAAGTAATAATTAATGATAGTCTTCCATTTTCTATATATCTTTTGACTATTTTATTTCGTAATATGGAAATTTAATATTTTAAATATTCTTTTGTCTCCCTTTTAATATCTTATTGCAAAATATAATATACTCTATCGAGGGATGCTACTGGTATTGTTTTTAAATAAGATCACTTAATTTGAAAATGAGATTTTTAACTTCCTAAATTAAAATTACGCCATATTAAAATTTTTGTTGGATTACAAAGTAAAGAGACGTTGCTTATTAAATTTTAACTCTACTTCTTTTGTGATAATTGATTTTGCAATTTAGAAATATTACTTTTTCTTTTCTAAGTAAAAATGTCTTGTTAATCTATTCTCTTCAAAATAAACATTACTTCGAATATCTACAGATTCTCTTTGTAGGGCTTTCTCAAATCTCAATAGTTCAAGTTCAGGATTTCTTTGTAAGATGCTAAAGTATCGACAACTAGCCGGATCAAATTTATGATTAGGTAAAGTTGATTATTTATAAAGGGTTAATTGCACCAGTAGTCCTTGTACAATGAACTTGTACATGAGCGTCCCCGTACTAAGCATTTGCATGTCACAGACCAAAGTAGACCATTTTCGCACACCGATAGTTCTTGTTTTCGACGTCATTAGCCCAAGTACTATTAAGTGAGTATGTGCTCACTAACGTGCTTTGTAGTGAGGTGGCAAAACTGTCTTTTCTCATTTCCTAGGTTGTTTAGGCCGAGTTGACTCTGTCGAGTTGCCGACTTGTTTAGATCGGCACAAACAAATGCATTATGAATCAACACTTTCATATTCTCCCCTGCCAAGAAAAGATATTACCAGTGCTCTTCATTCCATGAGGTCGTTCGTTAGTCCGTAAAATCTCTATGAAAAAAAGCCGCTGCATCTTGTCCATCTAGAACCCGAATCCATCTCTATTGAGCAAGGCACACATATGATTTGTCTATAAGCAGTCACGATTAGAATAGAGATATGTGTAGCTTTCTTTGCAAATCTTGAACTCGTTTGGATTGTCGAATCAATAGCAAAAGGAGGGGGAAAATTTAGGGGTGGGGGGGGAAGATTTTTTAAGGAAAAAAAAGGCTAAACTGCTCCTCTGCTATCCGTGATGAGTTGTTGCCAAGGAAAGAAAAAAATAGGGGGAGAGGAGAAGGGACGCGCTAGGAAGAAGAGGAAAAATAAGAATAAAAACAAATATGGGGTTTTGTTTTGTGGATGGGGATGTGTGAGTAGAATAAAAAAAAATAATGCTATAGCAACATATTTTATTTACAAATTTGGTTTATAGTAACCAGCAAGGTTTGGTACAGTAAAAATTTCCAACGCATCGGTAGTTGTACTGTACAACACTACACTGCTTGATGTAAACCAAATCTGTTGTTCTATCATTTTCCTAAAAGAAAAGAGGGAAACAAAAAAGGAAGTGGAGAGAGAGAGAGAGAGAGAGAGGAGTAGTTAGAAAAAGAAAGAAAGAAAAAAAGTAGAAGAGCACTATTGCGGTCGGTGGGGGAAGAAGGGTGAATTGTACAGTTTCATCACTTTGTGTTTTGGGCTTTTGTTACTAATTCTTCAAATTGGATTTTGTTAGTAATTTTTCAAATTGACTTTGGTCAGTTACGTTGTAGCAGTGGTGCTGTTGATGTTGGTGTAAGTGTTGGCGTTGGTGGTGGTAGGAAGGGGGAGGGAGAGGGATAAATTGGATGGTGTATTTGGAAAATGGGATTTGCGACTCAGAATGGCGGGTGGTGATGGCTGTGGCGAAAGCAGAGGTGGGTGGAGGGGTTAGAGTGTGATATTGAGGTTGAAGATGAAGGGTAAAACTTCTCTCTCTATCTCTCTTATGGAAATAATTTCTTTGCCCTTAGTAAAACTCGCGTGGTGTGCACATTTTTACTTTACGGCAGACCAGATAACCAAGAGACTATCGGTGTGCTAAAATGACCTACTTTGGTCTGTGTTATAATACGAGGACTACTGGTGCATTTAACTCATTTATAAATTTATATATTACATTTAGAGAGATTAATTACTATTAGTGTTAATTGTACCATTAGTCCCTGAATTTTGGAAAAATCTATCCGTCGTCCTTGTACTAAGCAAATGCACGTCACACACTAGAGTATGCACTTTTTTATGTCACCAGTCCCTTTGTTTGACGCCGTTTGCGCAAGAACCGTTAAGTAAACATGTGCTCACTCACGTGCTTTAAAGTGAGGGCAAAGTAGTCCTTTTTATTTCCAAGAAGGGGGTCATGTACTTTCTTTATTATGTATGTATGTTTGTATAACATCATTAAAACAATGGGCCCATGTCAAAAAATTTCTACCCTTCTCTTCTTATGTGGCAACGCCTTCTCTTCTTCTCCGGCAACAGCCCCTTTCTTATACTCTTCCTACTGAGTCGGCCACAAGCATGATTAGATGTTTGAACAAAGAAGAAACATAAAAATACACAGCTTTTTCTATTTGACCTCTTTTCCCAAACTTGACGATGGCCAAGATTACTGTATAGATCTAATTAAGCTGACCCAAGCCTAAACTTAATCTCTACATTTTAGGCGATGAAACAGTTTCAAGGCATTATTCCCCGACAAAAAAATTTAGTCCTCTCTGTACCAGGTTTTAGTTTGATTCACCAATGGATTAAAGCTCTTTACCATGTTAGTTTTGATTTGCCGCCGAATCGGAGCTATATTTATTGCAATTAGTTCGATTCCCGCTAGATAAAGTGACGCTTTTGGATTATAAGATGTGGATATGTAGATTGATTATATTGTTTGGAGATTAATCAATTTTGCTTTCTTTGATGAATTAACCAAGTTGAGTTGGTTGAAATCTTTTTGGATGTAAAAATCATAATGAGTGCAGGGAATTCTCGTGGTGGCCATTGGTAAGGTCCCAAATATGGAGAATTTATGAAGGCTAGTTCTGGATGTTGGCTTTGACATTGGTGGAGAGAGAGATCATATTGCTGGGTGTGTTTATGTAAAGATGCCAAACACACAACAACACATTTAGAAGTTTAAAAACTTTGTAAAGATGAAAGTACAAAAAAGAAAATAACAATTATAGTAAACAAAAAATGAGGGAATGTAGCAAAACACTTTTAAATAAATCATGAATAACACGTGCAAATCACGTGCACTTCACTAGTTATACTAGAAGTACTTTGAATCTCATGTTTTATACTTTTTGAAAAAATGATTGAACTTTCATTTGAAGAAAAAGTTAAGTAGACTTGGAAATGTCTAATGTGACTCTTCTTTTGGGACAGAGGGGATACATTTATTGCCTATTTCGTGCGCTAACAAATGTATAAAGTATAAACATTCTTGAAATTTTATGCTATTAACATATGAGTTCACTGATATGCCATACGAGGACACGACACAAGCAGGGAAATCACGCGTAATAATGCTGAAAAATGTTCACGTTATTATAAAAAAAGAATTAAGCAAAGTAGTAATTAAAACTAATTAATTAAGAGAGAATTACCAGTGTACTGACCTCTATATTCTCTTCTTAAGAATATTTTCTTCTTGAGTAGCTCCCAACCTTCTTCTTCACTTAAGCACTTTGGTGTATAATAGAATCCCACCTCTGCAACATCTTTATTACGAGTCGTAATTATTACTTTGCTATCCATGTCTCCATCGGGCAAGCCATGACTTAGGCTTTTCCAATCATCAACTGACCAGATGTCGTCCACGACCACTAAGCAACTTCTCTCTCTATGAACAATCTGAAGTTGTTCGATCACGCACGTCTCACTCATGCTCTTGATCTCTTCCTCCTTCTCTGGTTCAAGTTGTTGTAAGATATGTCGCAAGATTGCTTCGGCATGGCATTCTTGGCTCACACAAACAAATGCAAAACCTTGAAAATGGCTTACAACTCTCTTGTCTTTGTACACTTTTCTAGCAAGCGTCGTCTTGCCAAGACCACCCATGCCTAATATGGAAATAATTCGATGCTGATCAGCTTCCTCGTCGATCAAGTAATGCACCAAATTCTCGACGTCGTCCTTCCTCCCCACAAAGTCGTCCTCATTAAGATACGAAAGATCTTGTATCTTATAAGCATTCCCCAAACCCATGGTCGAAGAACCAGCATGGCCTCCTACCTTGATCGTTTCACTTAATCCGTTGACAAGGTCAGTGATTTTAGTTGTGATCTCCTGAATTTCCGAACGAACGTTTGGACGGATCATACGTTCTCGGAAGCCTATGTACTTGGATGAAACTCGAAGAACGACGTAACTTTCAATGGAGTCAATCAGCTTATCGGCTAGTTCTATGACTTCTGATGTACGCTTATCTCGTCTTGTCTCGGCATATTCTAACAAATCCTCCATTCTTGTTAGCTTTTCTCGAAGCTCATCTACTGGACTTTTCAAAGCATTCAAGTATTCCCCTTCTTCAACCAATAAATCACGAAGCTTTCCTATGGTGAAAGAAACAACAGTCTCCCCTGCCATTTTTACAAGCCTTAGATCACTCTCTTTGCATTTGCAATCTGGACGACGACTTTTATACCTTTGATCAAGTCAAATTCGGTAGGCACCAAAAACAATTGAAAATTACAACTTGTGGTTGCTTTTATTAATTTAGTAGTATATGTTAGTAGGTATAATCACTCTATTTTGTTTTTAAATATCAACGATGCGATACAGGTAATATAATTTGTCTTATGTTTTCTCTATTTTGTTTTAAAATATTAACGATGCAATACAACTAATATAAGAGCATCAACAGTATCACACTCTAAACACTTTTCAGATTCACTTTTTTAACACTTTAAAAATAAATTCACTCTAACAAGCACTCTCTATATAACTCTTTAAAAATTAAATATCTCTCATCTCAACTAACAAATCATTATATTTTTTCACTTTTATTTATATTTTTTCACCACAATTAAAATAAAATATTTTAAATTTTAAATTTTATATACTATGAAAAATATATTGTACTCTCTCCGTTCCTAAATTATTGTCTTATTTAACTCGGCACAGGAATTAACAAAAAATAATTGACTTGATTATTAATATTGGTATAATATGTAGTTTCTTTTAATGCCCATGTATATATGACGCATAATTAAAGTAAAGAGAAAAGTAAGAGTAAAATGGTAAAAATAATCTCTTAAAAAAGAAAGTTTTAAACAAGACAATTATTTAGGAACAGACAAAAAAAAAACAATAATTTAGGGACGGAGAGAATATATTTTAATAATTTTCATTCCAAAATATTAAATAAAAGTATATTGTGCTCAAATAAAGTGAAGAAAATGTAAAGGATTTAAGTCACTATTCATATTAAAACTCACTCTATATATAGAGGGTGATTTAATTAGTTTTAGAGATAGAGGGTGGACTAGAGGTACCACTGTAGGATCAAAAAATAATAAAAATCTCTAAAATTAATTATAAAAAATGAATGTAGGGCGGCCACTGTGGTCGCTCTAATTTGTCTTATGTTTTCACTATTTTGTTTTTAAATATTAACGATGCCATTGTAGGCACCAAAAACAATTGAAAAATTGCAACTTGTCGTTGCTTTTATTAATCACTCTACTTTGTTTTTAAATATTAACGATGATGCCATTACAGCTAATATAATTTGTCTTATGTATTTTCTATTTTGTTTTTAAATATTAACGATGTGATATAATTTGTCTTATGTATTCTCTATTTTGTTTTTAAATATTAACGATGCGATACAGCTAATATAATTTGTCTTATGTATTGAATATTGATGATACAATTGAACTTTAACAATTTCATACTATAAATAATGGATGCTGCCGTACAATTTCATACCGTACTCGAGATGCTTAGGCAGCGTTAACGGTGATGCCACCCTTTTTCTTATAAGGCTATAACGTTTTCATTTTTCTTCCAAAAATCTAAATACTTTCGGTATATAAAATGTCTAAACATTTAATTCTTAATTCGATCCAAATAATTATAAAAAGTATGTAGTTAATTTTCATTATTCGCTCCAATAACCATATACTAATTAAAGAAAATAACTTTTAGAACCATTACAAAACCTTTTAGAACCTATAAACTTCCCTACATTTAATTGATCCATGAAAAAAACATTAACAAATACGTACCTTCAGCAAACATTAACCACAATCAAACAACCTTCATATTTCTTATATATTATACTGACTAAAGTATCATATATTGCAATACTTTTGCAAGCCACACTTGATTGTATTTCATTTATGAATCTTTCAGGCCTTTGTGCTTTAGCTACGGGCAAAGTATAAGTTTATAAGATTTTCATAGTTATACATCAAACTAGTCAATGAGCGCGTGCTTTGCACGGGTGTAATTTGAATTTAAAATTAATTGATACATTTGAAAAATATTTTTATAAAAAATTATCATTATATATTAAATATAAACGTTTGGTGACTTAACCTGTGACAAAAGTTAGGTGTTGTCAATTTATGCTAAGCGATGGTCATTTATTATTACTTTCGTTTCGAAATAAGTATTTTTTATTAATTTTTATACATGTATAAGTAAATATTTGTTTCTATATATTTTTTTATTTATAAAGTATTTTTTAGTGATATCAAACAGTTAAGATTTCATTATGGTTTGAATCTGAAACCCTCTTGCTTAAGCAACCAACGCCCCTTTCATCCATGCCTCCGCTCGGCCCATTCATTTGGTATATTTTTCCTTCTCCATAGGGTGAGAGATTGGTTCATTATAGCTTCTTTGTAAGTGGTATGCCTTGAATTCCCTTATTTTATTTGTTATGTTTAAAAATATTGTATTTCTAAACCAAACCTTTGAATAAAAATATATAAGTACAACCTAAATAGTCAAAATTTCATTAGGATACACACTTTCATTATTCATTTATAGTCTCATCATCAAAATGAAACATAATCATATTCCAACATTCTCAACAAAGAGTCATTTGTTTATTATCGGGATGTTTGAAAAAAAAATATCCATAAGACATTTTTTCTTTCTTAGGAGTACTATTTTTACTATATTACCCATTGATTAACTCAATTAAAGGGATGTACAACGCATGTTTTTTTTTTCAAAAAATTTAAGTTAAAAATTGAAAATAAATCATGAACAATTATTTATAATAGAATTAATTGACTTTAAATTTGTTTATGCTAATCATTTATACTAATTATACCATTTCCACATGGCGTTACCATAATTAATATGTGTATAATTATGGTAAGGTCAATAACTGATGAAGGTGGTTTTTTTATTATTTAATGCACTATCAATACATTTGTGTCTTCTCTCATCCCTCTTTCCAACTTTTCATTTACAATTTTATCCATATTTAAAAATCTTAAAATATGGTAACCATTTTTAAAATCTTCTAATCTAAATCTCTCTTCTATTTAATATTTCATGAATTTTATATAAGGAAAAACAAATCAATTTCAAAATATTAATGACATCATTCACATCATAAATAAAAAAGTTGTCTTATTTTGCTTAATCAAGCAAAGTCTTCATAATCACAATCATGGCTAAAAACATGGTATATTGCAGCTTTATATCCGCTCCTTCCTTCTCTCTCTTCTGTTCATCCAATCCAAGTTACTCGATTTGAATCTTCACCTTTTGATTTGTTATATATATTGATAATAATTCTAATTGTAGTTACAAACAACTATAATTATATTGATATTATAATTACAATTATTAATGTGGGTCATTCTCAACCAATGCTCATGTAGTTGTACAAATTTTATTTTTCATCTCTCTTCTACTCTTTTCTTTATTATCTATTTCTCTTTCCCCATTTTTTGTTTTATCAATTTTTTTTATCTTTCATCTATTTGCTCTCTTATTTAAAGTGTTACCTTTTATTCTCTATCCTCTTCGTAATTTTTATCATTATATCCTAAAATTTAAATATAAGCAATTTTAAAAACTTGTTCACTTCAATAAGTTTCAAGTAATTATAAGACAAACTATTGTGACGGTACAATTTCTTATATTTTACAAATGAATTTGGCTTCAATCAAATCTAACTCGATGGATAACTATTTACAAATGAATTTTTTGGTCAATTTTTTATTTTAGTTTTGATTTGATAAAGTTATAAATTAGACATATATAATTAGAACCATAATTTTTTTTTTCATTTGTGTTGTACATCAATAACTATGTTTCTAAATGTAAAAGAAACAATGCTTTGCCAAAAATTAAAATGAAAATCAAAATTTTAACCAAAAGCAAAAATAAAACAAAATAAAAACAAATCGAATCTTCACTAAAAGCAAACTACAAAACTTAAAATCAAAACCAACAATCTAAACCAAACTAAAGATATAAATCACAAACTGAAACCTACATTAAATTAATCTAGGAATCAATAACAAATATTTTTAAACTAAAACCATATTCGAAAACAAAAATAAAATAAAAATAAAAATAAAAGTAAGATCAAACTCATCATATAAATAAATTTAAAAAACTCAAAAGCAAAGTTGATAGTGAAGAAAAAGACTAAGAGTGAAATCAAAACCACAATTATCAAAAAATTAAAACCAAAACTAAAATTAAAATGATTTATTAATCATAAACCAAATTGTAATCAAAACGAAAATGAAAACCAACGGTCAAGGAAAAATTAAAATCAAAATTACAATTCACAATCGAAAATAAAAACAAAAATAAAATTATCAACAAAAGGAAAACAAAACACCAAAAACCTAGAAACGAAAGCATATCAACTGTCAAAACAAAGATTATTGGCAAAATGAAAGCCAAAACAGAAAATCAAAGCGAAAACAAAAATCAAGGCACTTACTTTAATTCGATTACATGGGATGAAATTGTAAATAAAGAGATAAAAATTGTCGAGAGAGGAATTTGTAAATGAAGAGATAAAAATTGTATATATATATATATATATATATATATGGAGAGAGAGAAAGAGAGAGAGAGAGAGAGAGAGAGAGAGAGAGAGAGAGAGAGAGAACCATGTTGCATACCGACCGCAAGATGTATTCAAATGTAAAGTCAGTGAGATTGCTGGGTTGTACTTGATGCTTACTTCGACTTGTTTCTTTTAAATTTGAATGCATACTCAAATCAATGTACCATAATACAGATGGACTAAAAGGATTAAAATGAACCAAAGCTCAAATGGGCATAGATACGGAGGTCCTTACACGGGCGACCAAAGGAAGCAAATGGACTAAAAAAATTTTCAATCAAGATGAGCCAATGAAGAGTTGATCAATAAAAATGCCTAATATTCTACCCAAGTGATTTTACATCTTTCTAGATACACACACACAATATATATATATATATATATATACAAATATTTTCAATACTTATTATTTAATACCCCAATATCATAGTTGTAGGTAGTAATTGTAATTAACAGGTATTACCGTTTCAACCTTTTTGCCTAGAATTTGAAAAGTCACATTCTCTAAGAGTCTTTATATACTACTCCACTAATTACTCAAGTTCACTACCTAATACTAATACATAATAGTAATATCTATAAGATTAGTACCTAATAGTAATACATAATAGTAATCTACTATTATAAAAGTCTTTATATACTAATTACTTATGTTCACTACCTAATAGTAATATTTAATAGTAATACCTAATAATAATAATCTACTATTACATAATACCTTTTGTTATAATTGTAGTTAATATATATTGTTAATAGTAATATATATTGTTAATACATAATAGTAATATCTATAAGATTAGTACCTAATAGTAATACTATTATACTTGAATAAAGATAAGTGAGGAACAAACAGCAATATATTATTACTATTAATAGCCATTAATAATACTTATAAGATTAATATTATTGAATATTTAATAGTAATACCTAATATTATTATGCCGTAGTTATATATTACCTAATAATAATACTTATAAGATTAATATTATTAAATATCTAATAAGGTATAAATATTATATATTAAACCTATTATTATTAGGTATAGTTATTAGCTAAGAATATACTATTAATAATAATAATATGGATTACCCTCAGTAATAATTTTTTCATTCGGTCACTAAAAACTTACAAAAAAAATTCACAAACCACAAAAAGAACCACCTATTAAGTAGAGCAAATTATTAGCAAGTTATAATAGGACATTCCACCATTACAAATTTACATATCGTACATGCTAGGCCACGAAGGAGATGGAAATAATGCTAGAGCTTCAGCATGCAAAGGAGAATAAGTTTCCTTTAAGACTATCATACACAAAATATTTCTCCCTTTAGAAAACACTTCAAAAACCTATTCTAACCTTCCTATAACTCTCTTTCCAAGTATCCACAATGTTACTAGAGAAATATTTGCTTTTATATAAATTATAGAAATAAGATTAAGGGAAAATATGTTTATGAAAATACTAGAATTATGCACAGATTACTTTAATTGAACTTCTTATAAGATGAAGGTATTTTCGGAGTTGGGACTCGAACAATCATTTATTCATCAAATAATCATACTTTTAAATAAAAGTTTTCATCAAAATCAAGGATGGTACATTGAGCCTATACTACTTCTCACGATCAAGCAAGTAGTATTTGTATTCTTCACTAATTATGCCCTATCTCTCGATGGCCCATAATTAGTAAGAATCCATTAATGTTTATAAAATTCACGTACTTTCCATTCAAGGATCATCCCTAAGCCATTAAACTACTCTTGTGATTAATGAAACCTAGTTCCTTCATATGGTTCCGTTAGTCGAGATTCTCTGCTAGGTACTTCTCTCGATTAACTAGAATCATACAAGTCGGACGTCTCCAAAATGTAAGTCTTTTAAGCTTGATATGAAGAAAATTGTTTAAGATGAAGAGAAGATGGCATGATTTAAAAGTGATGAATAATGGTGTTAAGTTTCCAACCCTAAGAATTTGGGGGAATTACTCACAACCCATAATTAAAACAAGCATAAAGAAATAATAATATAGAGATAGGAACAAAAAACTTATGCTTGTAGAGAAACAAAGGCGAAAGTAAACTTCGGTGATTTATTGCTTCCACCTTCAAAAGTAACTCCAATAACAATCGATGAATCTTCGAATGTCGAATGATTTTGAGGATTTGATGTTATGGAATACAAAATATAATGCTAGAGTAAAGTTCTATTCTATAATTTTCGATGCCTCTAACTGGTGAATACAACATATTTTTATAGGCATATGAGCCAAAAGTTACAAATCTTCATCAAAAGACACCAGACCTTTTAAACAGTAACTTTTGTTTCGCACGGCCGTGCATTGTTTCTTGGCACGGTCGTGCGAAGCTCGTATTTGGAGACAGAATGTTTGGTACGGCCGTGCGTTGGTTCTTGGCACGGTCGTGCGAAGCTTGTTTCCGTCAGTGAATTGGCACTTTGTTTCGCACGGCCGTGCGTTGTTTTTTGGCACGGTCGTGCGAAGCTTCTGTTTTTTTTTTCTTCCACAAAAAATGCTCCAAGTTTTTAACCCCGGTCGCCCCATCATGTTCCGTTGCACCCCGTGAACCATGTTTCATGTCAAAAAGTGCTCCTAAAATCCTGTTATAACAACAAAACACAACCCAAGCATAATATCCGCAAACAAAATAGATAATGCTACGAATGATCAAAAAAATGGAGCTAAACCAAGTTAAATAATGCAAATATGATGCTATAAGTACCTATAAAATAGGCATTTATCAAGCTCCACAAGAGAGAACCGAAATTTTTTCCCAACAACTCGACAATCACCATGTTAGGAAATTGACCAATATTACCTAAATCCTATTATGAGTAGGAAAAGATTACATATCCCATATTGGTTAGGAGAAGGAATAGTAATCCCATATCGGTTAGAAAAGGGGAAAAGTGGGTGTGCCTCCCCTATATAAATAGGCTTCACTAGTTAGGGTTTTTTTTGTGTGAACTTGAGATTGTTAGCATAGGTTTACAATTTAGAGAGAGAAATTGTACGCTTGTATGCGATTGGTGAGGATATTCAAGAGTGTTGAGAGAGAGGGTGTCTCCATTCTTGATATTCAAGAATGGAGACACCCTCTCTCTCAACACTCTTGAATATCCTCACCAATCGCATACAAGCGTACAATTTCTCTCTCTAAATTGTAAACCTATGCTAACAATCTCAAGTTCACACAAAAAAAACCCTAACTAGTGAAGCCTATTTATATAGGGGAGGCACACCCACTTTTCCCCTTTTCTAACCGATATGGGATTACTATTCCTTCTCCTAACCAATATGGGATATGTAATCTTTTCCTACTCATAATAGGATTTAGGTAATATTGGTCAATTTCCTAACAAATCTCCTCTTGACCAAAAATTCCTAAAATCTCATCAACTCCAGAGAAGCGAACTCTTTTCCCAATCTTCTTCTCCTTTTTGTCATCACAAAAGGATCTTCCACAAAAGGATTGCCCCTCCAAGTAGCAAATATTCCTCGCACCTTTTCTCCCTTGAAGAATCAAGCGCTTTCCTTTGTACACTTTGCACGTCTGTCTTCTTCCAACATATCGATACCCACGAGATGTCAAAACTCCTAGTGAAAGCAAATTCGCGGTCGCACCAGAACATACTTTACATTCAAAGCGGTTTTCACGGTCCCATCATGAAGCTTGAAACGTACACTCCCAACACCTTCAATCTTCAATTTCGCTCATTACCAACTTTGATATCTCCAAAATTTCCTCGTTCGCAAAGTGTCAAACATAGCTTGATCCTTACAAATATGCAAAGCATGAATCTAACACCCATTCGGACTTCTTTCTTCAATCACATCGCAGCAGCCTACGGTCTGTCAAAAGAAAATCTCCATCATCACTATCAATTGTGTTGACCTTCTCCTCGTCAACATTTTTCTTTCCTTTCACACTATGCAAACTTTTCAAATCTTCACGAAATTGTGGGCAACGCATCGCATATGACCGTCTCTCCACGTAGAAGCACTCAATCTTACTCATATCTCTATCTCCCTAGATTGAGACCTTCCTCTTCCTTTTGAGCCACCACGATTATAATTTCTCCCTCTTTCGAACCCTCCGCAACTAGTACTCTGTCACCATTGGAGAAGCTATCACTCCTCGTCATTCTTTCATTATCCCTCAACGCCTTAACCACATCATCAAGTGTTAAAGTAGTCCTACTGTTAACATCGTCGCACAAAAGGCTTATAGGACTTAGGTAATGAAGCCAACAATAACAAAGCTTGCTCCTCATCTTTAATTGTCTCATCAACGTTAGACAATCGACATACTAGTTGATGAAAGAATTAATATGGTCATGCAAATTACCCCCTTCATCAAACTTCAAGCAATACAAATCCATCTTCAAGAACAACCGATTAGTCAACGACTTAGACGCATAGATACTAGCAAGTTTCTCCCAAATACCCTCGGTGTTGTCTCCTTCAAAACACTAAATTTAATTTCGGGAGCAAGTGCTAACCTTATCGTACTCGAAGCCCTCTTGAATTTTGGCCCAATCTACGTCTTTCATCCCATCCGGTTTGTTCTCTTCCAAAGCTTCATCAAGTCCTGTTGAACCAACACATCTTGGATTGTCATCTGCCACACCGTGAAATCCATCTTCCCATCAAAGACCGGAACTTGATAATTTGAACCCCGCTATTCATATTTCTCAAACCATGAATTTCTTCAAAACTGCTGCTTCTGTCCGACATCAATTACCACCTCTGGGGACCTCAGAATCCAATCTCCACCGTTCAGATTGAATATCTATGAGTCCCAAAGCTACTCACCAAAAATCAGCCCGATCCAACGGTGAACGAACGCTCTACGTCAATTTTCCTAACGCTGCGCTGAAAAAAACGGACCAGAAATATGCAATTTCTTTCTTCGATTTTTCCTCTCTTTTCTTGATGCGAATTCTTCTCTTCAACCTTGCTCTGATACCACTTGTTAGGATCGCTCACCCATACAAGAAATCCGCAACATGAGAAATCAAACAACACACACACGAAATAAAGACAAAACACACAATATTCTGTGGTTCGGCTAAAAGCCTACTCCACCCAAAATATAACTTCTATATATTTCTTGATATTACAAGAATGGAGACACCCTCTCTCTCAACACTCTTGAATATCCTCACCAATCGCATACAAGCGTACAATTTCTCTCTCTAAATTGTAAACCTATGCTAACAATCTCACTCTTGAATGCTAACACACCATTGCATATTGTGACTTTGTTCTTTTTGGCCTCCGTCCGTTTGCATTCTTGGTGATACAGTTAGGGCACTCTTCAATTCGCCGGAACCTCCAGTCTTTGCGGTCTCCGGTTCTGTTGTATCCTGGGAGACAGACGTCCGTCAACCCTCAAAGCACTTACGGTGAGGGGACGAATCTGTTTTAAGGACACTGTGTCTAACACAGGCCTCGGATCATACGCAAGAGTTTTTCAAGATCGACAACAGATTGTTTCTCTTATAATTTTGTTTATGTTTACTCCTATAATCTGTTAATTCCTTATATTATTGTCATACATTATTTATAACAACGAGTTGGGCATATAACTAACTTAACAGATAAATTTTAATGACAATTTCGAAAAAGACTAAACATGTCTAATTTTGATACTCTTAAAATTAAAATTTAAAAAAAAAAATTAAAGAACTAATGGTGGATAAGTTAAGAGGAAAAAGAAATTAATTAATATTAAAATAATTAAATTTAAATAAAAGTATATTAATTTAATGTAATCTGACACTTAACAAAGAAAGAAGAAAAATAGGAAAGGAGTAGAGGGTGACGGCGACAATGTTCTAAATGTGGTTTCCACCTACACCGTTCTGAATGAAGATATATGACTCCTCTGCTCCATACAATTGCTTACGCGTTTTACAAATATTTATGTTTTTGTGAATGGTAATAAATCCGGTTTGGATAAAATTTATACCTTCTTAATTTCTGGCCCGCTCTTACCCGTAAAATGAAACATTTTTTAGGCAAAATTTGGATCGGCCTTCTTTATACAATTTATAACCACTTAATGATATCATAATTGTTTTCAACTAAAAAAGAAAATTATTGTAGCAAAATATCATCGATACTCTTTAAAAATACAGAACAATGTATATTGTACATCACAAAAACAAAAATGATGCATCGCAATACAATACAATGCACATAAAACATGAAACAATAAACTGTGCATTGCAAAACAAAAAATGATACATCGCAACATAAGACGATACACAAATTACCCTTTCCCACTTGCGTTGCACAACTTTCTAACACGTACGATGCATCACATCGCATCCTTCAAACACGTACACATTGCATCGACTTTCGGACCATATAAAGAAAGTAACCCTCTTCACTTCAAAAACACAACAATCTTCACTTCAAACGGAGTAAGAAATCTTAAAACCCTTCGAAAACTTTGCAAACACTTTTGAAAATATTATGAAATACTATTGGTTATATTTCAAATGGTTGTTGCATCGTCATTTAGAGACGTCCTCAACCTCCAACAAGTTTGTAGGATGTTTTACGATACCTGAATATCAGGTTAATATTGTTGAATATATTTTAGGGTTTCAAAAACAAAGCAAAAATGTCCTGAATAGCGTTAGTACCAACAGCATCCATCCGCTGGCACAAACATTTTTTCAACAAATCGATAGGTTGTGTAACATCTACTGCTACTTACGGTTGGTCAGTCGAGTCGGATCTGAATTCCAAGAAGCACTCACACATATCTGGTACTTATGTACATTTCAGGTACGTAATACATTTTATAAATATACTTTTTGTTTAGCACTTCATGAATAAAGTAAAATATGTATACATTTGCATAAAAATTCTATTTTTGATGCATCGTAATGTTGATGGAAGCATTGCTAATAAGTGACTGTGCAAAGTACAGGCCAAAAATGGCTAACGCAATGATTTTTTGTACGAAGAAAATGTGTAACAAACAATACTTTTTATTTACAAACATTACATTTTTCATGTTATTCCTCTCTTTTTATGAATCTGTGTTGATAAATATTGTGTAATTTTTATTATTTTTAAAATTACGTTTGCAATGCACACACTTTGTGCATCATGATACACAAAGTTGTACTATAAAAAGTTTTATTTTTTTGCATCGTGATGCACAACCTTTATTTCCGATGCATAACTTTTTAGACTTAACAAAAGTGCTTCGTTGATAAACTCTTTCAAATTTTACAAGAATGATAAAAATAAACTCTATATATGCAATATATTAATGAAAATTATAGATTATTTGTTTAAACAAAATATTTGTAATATGAAATATATTACTTAAAACTACAAATAAATTAATTTATTTACACGCAATATCTTAAATATGCAATATATCAATTAAGACTATAAATAAATTAATTTGTTTGTACGAAATATTTAAAATATGCATTATATTAATCAAAACTATAAATGAATTAATTTATTTGAAAAATATAAAAATAAATGAATTATTATATTTGAAAAGTACAATGGGGTACAATAGAACAAAATGGAGACACAATTAAATGAAAAGATGTATTTCTAGGAACATAATTTTTGCTCCAACGGGTGGAGATGCCCTAACTAAACTATCAGTTCACTTGATGTTAATTGAACAATCAATTTTCTTAATTTTGACAAATTAAAGTAACTGCTTAAGCAAATGGAGAAACAAAGAAGACAACTCTTTTGAGCTCTGTTTCAATGTACGAAATCACTAAGGAAAAGAAAATGAAAGGGAAGAAGATACTACAAATTATGAAAACAAATGAACCAAGCGACTACTTTGCAAGGTAAGAAACTACCTTCAGCATCATTATTTTGCAATGTAAAAAACAACCTATTAGCTTTTCGCTCATGAGACATGGACTATAGGCACATGTCGGATTTTGTAGAAGTCGGCTCCTTCTTCTCCTCCCTCCTCCACCACTCCAATCCTCTTATAGAATTCTTCAGGCATAAAGTAAATACACAACTCTTTGAGAGTAGTGATGAATTTCAGTCCATCGGGAAGCATCTCTAACTTTGAGCATCCCACAATCGTTAAAGACAAGAGATTGCACATGGCTCCTTCTTCCACCCTCCACTTCTCCAAGTTTTTCATGTTTATGATTGCAATATATCTAAGTTGAGGAAATCCCATTGTACGGCAAGCCATTTCTTTACCCTTCAGTTCCACATTATTTAATGTGAGGTCTTGTAGGTTTTGGAGCTTCCCCAATGTGGGCATAGGGTCTTCTTCAAGGCAAATTTCATTCATGAATAATTTCGAGAGGACTGGAGCGAAGTCAAAAACTTGTAGCAACTTACCTCTCAACCCAACAATACTCGCTTCATGTATTATTTCTTCACACCCTCGCAGTTGTTCGTTTAAGTCATTCATAGGTATCTCTCCATCTATAGAAATTATAAGGGACGAGCGTCGTGATGAATCCAAATTGACCTTTTTCAAGTAGCCGATGAGTCCCTTCCAGTCCTCGGCATCATCTTCACTTGAGATACAAATTTCCCCTTCAAATCTTCTGAGATTGGCAACTTGAATGACATCTTTCATCTCACACGTACTTGAATCAAAGTTTACCAGTGTCTCCAACTCTCTCATGCCCTCCAGCCGCAATCTAGACAATACAGGTGTCACGTTAAAGATTATCGGAAGAAACAGATGCCTCAATCTTTTCAAATTCCTTAGCAAAACATTCGGTAAAGGATTATTGCAACCATATTTAAACCGTAAATCTAGACTTTGCAAGTATTGGAAGTCGCCCATCAGTAATGGTAAGTTGGCTTCATCGCAATCTTTAAAACTCAAGTACTTCAGGTGGAGGAATTCTTTCGTCAACTTTTCCTTCATGAAGTACCCTTCATTAAAGTCGAGAACTCTGACGAATTTGATCTTCTTCATGTTGGATTGTTTCTTTGCGTACCCTCTAACAAATCGAAGAGACCGCACATTCTGAGCCATTTCCTGTTCAATCTGGACACTGAAATTGGATTTGCGAGAAAAATAGAAAGCATGTCTAGGTGTTCTAGTATTATCTCGTAGACAAGAGAAATCCAACACAATGTTTTTTTGGGTACGATAATCGTTGACCTTAAGAAACTTCTCCTTTCTAACTATCGACAAGCATAGTTCTCTCATGAGATCATGAAGGCGACACGATTTGAACCTTCTCATAGTATCAGGATTTACCTCCTCTAGTTCCGCTTCAACCATGCTTCTTCCCACCAGTTCACCCAAATAACGCTCTGCTACATCTATCATTGTCTCTCCTTCCTTCCTGTCCTTTGACAATAGCATGCCTTCTGCATCCCATAACATATACAACTTCTCAACCTCAATCTCCTCATCTTCAAGAAAGTATCCGAAGTAAAGGAAACATGGCTTTACTTGGTACGGTAACTCATTGTAGCTAAATAACAACTCTTCTATCACTTCTCCGTAGAGTTGTTTGTGCTCTACTTCCCTGGTTCTGCTTTTGTAGAACCACTCCCACTCGTGTAGGGTTGCCTTTGTCACCAAAACCCCTCGGAGCACAAGCAAAGCTAATGGAATACCTCGACACCATCCAATCATTTCCCTCCCTAACTCCTCCATTCGTTGATCTACTCTCGAATCTACAAAACAGGAAAAAAAATTACTTTCAAAGCGAAGTATATCAAAGAAATAACATAAATCAATTCCTTAGCTTGATAAATTATACTAGAAGTACTTTGAATCTCATGTTTTATACTTTTTGAAACAACGATTGAACTTTCATTTGAAATAAAAAGTTAAGTGGACTTGGAAATGTGACTCTTCTTTCGAGAGAGTGCGGATACGTTTGTTGCCTATTTCGTGCACTAACAAATGTATAAAGTATAAAGGTTCATGAAATTTTATGCTATTAACATATGAGTTCACTGATATGCCATACGAGGACAGGACACAAGCAGAGAAATCAAGCGTTATAATGTTGAAAAATGATGTTCACGTTTTTATAAGAAAAGAATTAAGCCAAGTAATAATGAAAACTAATTAAGAGATAATTACCAGTGTACTAACCTATATATTCTCTTCTTGAGAATATTTTCTTCTTGAGTAGCTCCCAACCCTCTTCTTCACTTAAGCAATCTGGTTTATAACATAATCCCACCTCTGCAACATATTTACTACGAGTCGTAATTATTACTTTGCTATCCATGTCTCCTTCGAGCAAGCCACGACTTAGGCTTTTCCAATCATCAACTGACCAGATGTCGTCCACAACCACTAAGCAACTTCTCTCTCTATGAACAATCTGAAGTTGTTCGATCACTTGCGTCTCACTCATGCTCTTGATATTTTTTTCTTCCTTTTTCGGTGCAAGTTGTAATAGGATATGTCGCAAGATTGCTTCGGCTTGACATTTTTGGCCCACACAAACAAATGCAAAACCTTGAAAATGGCTTACAACTCTCTTGTCTTTGTACACTTTTCTCGCAAGCGTCGTCTTGCCAAGACCACCCATGCCTAATATGGAAATAATCTGATGCTGATCAGCTTCCTCGTCGATCAAGTAATGCACCAAATTCTCGACGTCGTCCTTCCTCCCCACAAAGTCGTCCTCATTAAGATACGAAAGATCTTGTATCTTATAAGCATTCCCCAAACCCATGGTCGAAGAACCAGCATGGCCTCCTACCTTGATCGTTTCACTTAATCCGTTGACAAGGTCAGTGATTTTAGTTGTGATCTCCTGAATTTCCGAACGAACCTTTGGACGGATCATACGTTCTCGGAAGCCTAAGTACTTGGATGAAACTCGAAGAACGACGTAACTTTCAATGGAGTCGATCAGCTTATCGGCTAGTTCTATGACTTCTGATGTACGCTTATCTCGTCTTGTCTCGACATATTCTAACAAATCCTCCATTCTTGTTAGCTTTTCTCGAAGCTCATCTACTGGACTTCTCAAAGCATTCAAGTATTCCCCTTCTTCAACCAATAAATCACGAAGCTTTCCTATGGTGAAAGAAACAACAGTCTCCCCTGCCATTTTTACAAGCCTTAGATCACTCTCTTTGCATTTGCAATCTGGACGACGACTTTTATACCTTTGATCAAGTCAAATTCGGTAGGCACCAAAAACAATTGAAAATTACAACTTGTGGTTGCTTTTATTAATTTAGTAGTATATGTTAGTAGGTATAATCACTCTATTTTGTTTTTAAATATCAACGATGCGATACAGGTAATATAATTTGTCTTATGTTTTCTCTATTTTGTTTTAAAATATTAACGATGCAATACAACTAATATAAGAGCATCAACAGTATCACACTCTAAACACTTTTCAGATTCACTTTTTTAACACTTTAAAAATAAATTCACTCTAACAAGCACTCTCTATATAACTCTTTAAAAATTAAATATCTCTCATCTCAACTAACAAATCATTATATTTTTCACTTTTATTTATATTTTTCACCACAATTAAAATAAAATATTTTAAATTTTAAATTTTATATACTATGAAAAATATATTGTACTCTCTCCGTTCCTAAATTATTGTCTTATTTAACTCGGCACAGGAATTAACAAAAAATAATTGACTTGATTATTAATATTGGTATAATATGTAGTTTCTTTTAATGCCCATGTATATATGACGCATAATTAAAGTAAAGAGAAAAGTAAGAGTAAAATGGTAAAAATAATCTCTTAAAAAATAAAGTTTTAAACAAGACAATTATTTAGGAACAGACAAAAAAAAAACAATAATTTAGGGACGGAGAGAATATATTTTAATAATTTTCATTCCAAAATATTAAATAAAAGTATATTGTGCTCAAATAAAGTGAAGAAAATGTAAAGGATTTAAGTCACTATTCATATTAAAACTCACTCTATATATAGAGGGTGATTTAATTAGTTTTAGAGATAGAGGGTGGACTAGAGGTACCACTGTAGGATCAAAAAATAATAAAAATCTCTAAAATTAATTATAAAAAATGAATGTAGGGCGGCCACTGTGGTCGCTCTAATTTGTCTTATGTTTTCACTATTTTGTTTTTAAATATTAACGATGCCATTGTAGGCACCAAAAACAATTGAAAAATTGCAACTTGTCGTTGCTTTTATTAATCACTCTACTTTGTTTTTAAATATTAACGATGATGCCATTACAGCTAATATAATTTGTCTTATGTATTTTCTATTTTGTTTTTAAATATTAACGATGTGATATAATTTGTCTTATGTATTCTCTATTTTGTTTTTAAATATTAACGATGCGATACAGCTAATATAATTTGTCTTATGTATTGAATATTGATGATACAATTGAACTTTAACAATTTCATACTATAAATAATGGATGCTGCCGAACAATTTCATAGCGTACTCGAGATGCTTAGGCAGCGTTAACGGTGATGCCACCCTTTTTCTTATAAGGCTATAACGTTTTCATTTTTCTTCCAAAAATCTAAATACTTTCGGTACATAAAATGTCTAAACATTTAATTCTTAATTCGATCCAAATAATTATAAAAAGTATGTAGTTAATTTTCATTATTCGCTCCAATAACCATATACTAATTAAAGAAAAATAACTTTTAGAACCATTACAAAACCTTTTAGAACCTATAAACTTTCCTACATTTGATTGATCCATAAAAAAAACATTAGCAAATATGTACCTTCAGCAAACATTAACCACAATCAAACAACCTTCATATTTCTTATATATTATACTGACTAAAGTATCATATATTGCAATACTTTTGCAAATCACACTTGATTGTATTTCATTTATGAATCTTTCAGGCCTTGGTGCTTTAGCTACGGGCAAAGTATAACTTTATAAGATTTTCATAGTTATACATCAAACTAGTCAATGAGCCCGTACTTTGCACGGGTGTAATTTGAATTTAAAATTAATTGATACATTTGAGAAATATTTTTATAAAAAATTATCATTATATATTAAATATAAACGTTTGGTGACTTAACGTATGACAAAAGTTAGGTGTTGTCAATTTATGCTAAGCGATGGTCATTTATTATTACTTTCGTTTCAAAATAAGTATTTTTTATTGATTTTTATACATGTATAAGTAAATATTTGTTTCTATATATTTTTTTATTTATAAAGTATTTTTTAGTGATATCAAACAGTTAAGATTTCATTATGGTTTGAATCTGAAACCCTCTTGCTTAAGCAACCAACGCCCCTTTCATCCATGCCTCCGCTCGGCCCATTCATTTGGTATATTTTTCCTTCTCCATAGGGTGAGAGATTGGTTCATTATAGCTTCTTTGTAAGTGGTATGCCTTGAATTCCCTTATTTTATTTGTTATGTATTTTTAAAAATATTGTATTTCTAAACCAAACCTTTGAATAAAAATATATAAGTACAACCTAAATAGTCAAAATTTCATTAGGATACACACTTTCATTATTCATTTATAGTCTCATCATCAAAATGAAACATAATCATATTCCAACATTCTCAACAAAGAGTCATTTGTTTATTATCGGGATGTTTGAAAAAAAAAATATCCATAAGACATTTTTTCTTTCTTAGGAGTACTATTTTTACTATATTACCCATTGATTAACTTAATTAAAGGGATGTACAACGCATGTTTTTTTTTTAAAAAAAAATTTAAGTTAAAAATTGAAAATAAATCATGAACAATTATTTATAATAGAATTAATTGACTTTAAATTTGTTTATGCTAATCATTTATACTAATTATACCATTTCCACATGGCGTTACCATAATTAATATGTGTATAATTATGGTAAGGTCAATAACTGATGAAGGTGGTTTTTTTATTATTTAATGCACTATCAATACATTTGTGTCTTCTCTCATCCCTCTTTCCAACTTTTCATTTACAATTTTATCCATATTTAAAAATCTTAAAATATGGTAACCATTTTTAAAATCTTCTAATCTAAATCTCTCTTCTATTTAATATTTCATGAATTTTATATAAGGAAAAACAAATCAATTTCAAAATATTAATGACATCATTCACATCATAAATAAAAAAGTTGTCTTATTTTGCTTAATCAAGCAAAGTCTTCATAATCACAATCATGGCTAAAAACATGGTATATTGCAGCTTTATATCCGCTCCTTCCTTCTCTCTCTTCTGTTCATCCAATCCAAGTTACTCGATTTGAATCTTCACATTTTGATTTGTTATATATATTGATAATAATTCTAATTGTAGTTACAAACAACTATAATTATATTGATATTATAATTACAATTATTAATGTGGGTCATTCTCAACCAATGCTCATGTAGTTGTACAAATTTTATTTTTCATCTCTCTTCTACTCTTTTCTTTATTATCTATTTCTCTTTCCCCATTTTTGTTTTATCAATTTTTTTATCTTTCATCTATTTGCTCTCTTATTTAAAGTGTTACCTTTTATTCTCTATCCTCTTCGTAATTTTTATCATTATATCCTAAAATTTAAATATAAGCAATTTTAAAAACTTGTTCACTTCAATAAGTTTCAAGTAATTATAAGACAAACTATTGTGACGGTACAATTTCTAATATTTTACAAATGAATTTGGCTTCAATCAAATCTAACTCGATGGATAACTATTTACAAATGAATTTTTTGGTCAATTTTTTATTTTAGTTTTGATTTGATAAAGTTATAAATTAGACATATATAATTAGAACCATAATTTTTTTTTTCATTTGTGTTGTACATCAATAACTATGTTTCTAAATGTAAAAGAAACAATGCTTTGCCAAAAATTAAAATGAAAATCAAAATTTTAACCAAAAGCAAAAATAAAACAAAATAAAAAACAAATCAGAATCTTCACTAAAAGCAAACTACAAAACTTAAAATCAAAACCAACAATCTAAACCAAACTAAAGATATAAATCACAAACTGAAACCTACATTAAAATAATCTAGGAATCAATAACAAATATTTTTAAATTAAAACCATATTCGAAAACAAAAATAAAATAAAAATAAAAGTAAGATCAAACTCATCATATAAATAAATTTAAAAAACTCAAAAGCAAAGTTGATAGTGAAGAAAAAGACTAAGAGTGAAATCAAAACCACAATTATCAAAAAATTAAAATCAAAACTAAAATTAAAATGATTTATTAATCATAAACCAAATTGTAATCAAAACGAAAATGAAAACCAACGGTCAAGGAAAAATTAAAATCAAAATTACAATTCATAATCGAAAATAAAAACAAAAATAAAATTATCAACAAAAGGAAAACAAAACACCAAAAACCTAGAAACGAAAGCATATCAACTGTCAAAACAAAGATTATTGGCAAAATGAAAGCCAAAACAGAAAATCAAAGCGAAAACAAAAATCAAGGCACTTACTTTAATTCGATTACATGGGATGAAATTGTAAATAAAGAGATAAAAATTGTCGAGAGAGGAATTTGTAAATGAAGAGATAAAAATTGTATATATATATATATATATATATATATATATATATGAGAGAGAGAGAGAGAGAGAGAGAGAGAGAGAGAGAGAGAGAGAGAGAGAGAGAGAACCATGTTGCATACCGACCGCAAGATGTATTCAAATGTAAAGTCAGTGAGATTGCTGGGTTGTACTTGATGCTTACCTCGACTTGTTTCTTTTAAATTTGAATGCATACTCAAATCAATGTACCATAACACAGATGGACTAAAAGGATTAAAATGAACCAAAGCTCAAATGGGCATAGATACGGAGGTCCTTACACGGGCGACCAAAGGAAGCAAATGGACTAAAAAAAATTTCAATCAAGATGAGCCAATGAAGAGTTGATCAATAAAAATGCCTAATATTCTACCCAAGTGATTTTACATCTTTCTAGATACACACACACACAATATATATATACAAATATTTTCAATACTTATTATTTAATACCCCAATATCATAGTTGTAGGTAGTAATTGTAATTAACAGGTATTACTGTTTCAACCTTTTTGCCTAGAATTTGAAAAGTCACATTCTCTAAGAGTCTTTATATACTACTCCACTAATTACTCAAGTTCACTACCTAATACTAATACATAATAGTAATATCTATAAGATTAGTACCTAATAGTAATACATAATAGTAATCTACTATTATAAAAGTCTTTATATACTAATTACTTATGTTCACTACCTAATAGTAATATTTAATAGTAATATCTAATAATAATAATCTACTATTACATAATACCTTTTGTTATAATTGTAGTTAATATATATTGTTAATAGTAATATATATTGTTAATACATAATAGTAATATCTATAAGATTAGTACCTAATAGTAATACTATTATACTTGAATAAAGATAAGTGAGGAACAAACAGCAATATATTATTACTATTAATAGCCATTAATAATACTTATAAGATTAATATTATTGAATATTTAATAGTAATATCTAATATTATTATGTTGTAGTTATATACTACCTAATAATAATACCTATAAGATTAATATTATTAAATATCTAATAAGGTATAAATATTATATATTAAACCTATTATTATTAGGTATAGTTATTAGCTAAGAATATACTATTAATAATAATAATAGGGATTACCCTCAGTAATAATTTTTTCATTCGGTCACTAAAAACTTACAAAAAAAATTCACAAACCACAAAAAGAACCACCTACTAAGTAGAGCAAATTATTAGCAAGTTATAATAGGACATTCCACCATTACATATCGTACATGCTAGGCCACGAAGGAGATGGAAATAATGCTAGAGCTTCAGCATGCAAAGGAGAATAAGTTTCCTTTAAGACTATCATACACAAAATATTTCTCCCTTTAGAAAACACTTCAAAAACCTATTCTAACCTTCCTATAACTCTCTTTCCAAGTATCCACAATGTTACTAGAGAAATATTTGCTTTTATATAAATTATAGAAATAAGATTAAGGGAAAATATGTTTATGAAAATACTAGAATTATGCACAGATTACTTTAATTGAACTTCTTATAAGATGAAGGTATTTTCGGAGTTGGGACTCGAACAATCATTTATTCATCAAATAATCATACTTTTAAATAAAAGTTTTCATCAAAATCAAGGATGGTACATTGAGCCTATACTACTTCTCACGATCAAGCAAGTAGTATTTGTATTCTTCACTAATTATGCCCTATCTCTCGATGGCCCATAATTAGTAAGAATCCATTAATGTTTATAAAATTCACGTACTTTCCATTCAAGGATCATCCCTAAGCCATTAAACTACTCTTGTGATTAATGAAACCTAGTTCCTTCATATGGTTCCGTTAGTCGAGATTCTCTGCTAGGTACTTCTCTCGATTAACTAGAATCATACAAGTCGGACGTCTCCAAAATGTAAGTCTTTTAAGCTTGATATGAAGAAAATTGTTTAAGATGAAGAGAAGATGGCATGATTTAAAAGTGATGAATAATGGTGTTAAGTTTCCAACCCCAAGAATTTGGGGGAATTACTCACAACCCATAATTAAAACAAGCATAAAGAAATAATAATATAGAGATAGGAACAGAAAAACTTATGCTTGTAGAGAAACAAAGGCTGAAAGTAAACTTCAGTGATTTATTGCTTCCACCTTCAAAAGTAACTCCAATAACAATCGATGAATCTTCGAATATCGAATGATTTTGAGGATTTGATGTTATGGAATACAAAATATAATGCTAGAGTAAAGTTCTATTCTATAATTTTCGATGCCTCTAACTGGTGAATACAACATATTTTTATAGGCATATGAGCCAAAAGTTACAAATCTTCATCAAAAGACACCAGACCTTTTAAACAGTAACTTTTGTTTCGCACGGCCGTGCATTGTTTCTTGGCACGGTCGTGCGAAGCTCGTATTTGGAGACAGAATGTTTGGTACGGCCGTGCGTTGGTTCTTGGCACGGTCGTGCGAAGCTTGTTTCCGTCAGTGAATTGGCACTTTGTTTCGCACGGCCATGCGTTGTTTTTTGGCACGGTCGTGCGAAGCTTCTGTTTTTTTTTTCTTCCACAAAAAATGCTCCAAGTTTTTAACCCCGGTCGCCCCATCATGTTCCGTTGTACCCCGTGAACCATGTTTCATGTCAAAAAGTGCTCCTAAAATCCTGTTATAACAACAAAACACAACCCAAGCATAATATCCGCAAACAAAATAGATAATGCTACGAATGATCAAAAAAATGGAGCTAAACCAAGTTAAATAATGCAAATATGATGCTATAAGTACCTATAAAATAGGCACTTATCAAGCTCCACAAGAGAGAACCGAAATTTTTTTCCAACAACTCGACAATCACCATTGCATATTGTGACTTTGTTCTTTTTGGCCTCCGTCCGTTTGCATTCTTGGTGATACAGTTAGGGCACTCTTCAATTCGCCGGAACCTCCAGTGCTGCGGTCTCTCCGGTTCTCTGTTGTATCCTGGGAGACAGACGTCTGTCAACCCTCAAAGCACTTACGGTGAGAGGACGAATCTGTTTTAAGGACACTGTGTCTAACACAGGCCTCGGATCATACGCAAGAGTTTTTCAAGATCGACAACAGATTGTTTCTCTTATAATTTTGTTTATGTTTACTCCTATAATCTGTTAATTCCTTATATTATTGTAATACATTATTTATAACAACGAGTTGGGCATATAACTGACTTAACGGATAAATTTTAATGACAATTACGAAAAAGACTAAACATGTCTAATTTTAATACTCTTAAAATTAAAATTTAAAAAAAAATTTTAAAGAACTAATGGTGGATAAGTTAAGAGGAAAAAGAAATTAATTAATATTAAAATAATTAAATTTAAATAAAAGTATATTAATTTAATGTAATCTGACACTTAACAAAGAAAGAAGAAAAATAGGAAAGGAGTAGAGGGTGACGGCGACAATGTTCTAAATGTGGTTTCCACCTACACCGTTCTGAATGAAGATATATGACTCCTCTGCTCCATACAATTGCTTACGCGTTTTACAAATATTTATGTTTTTGTGAATGGTAATAAATCCGGTTTGGATAAAATTTATACCTTCTTAATTTCTGGCCCGCTCTTACCCGTAAAATGAAACATTTTTTAGGCAAAATTTGGATCGGCCTTCTTTATACAATTTATAACCACTTAATGATATCATAATTGTTTTCAACTAAAAAAGAAAATTATTGTAGCAAAATATCATCGATACTCTTTAAAAATACAGAACAATGTATATTGTACATCACAAAAACAAAAATGATGCATCGCATCACAATACAATGCACATAAAACATGGAACAATAAACTGTGCATTGCAAAACAAAAAATGATACATCGCAACATAAGACGATACACAAATTACCTTTTCCCACTTGCGTTGCACAACTTTCTAACACGTACGATGCATCACATCGCATCCTTCAAACACGTACACATTGTATCGACTTTTGGACTATATAAAGAAAGTAACCCTCTTCACTTCAAAAACACAACAATCTTCACTTCAAACGGAGTAAGAAATCTTAAAACCCTTCGAAAACTTTGCAAACACTTTTGAAAATATTATGAAATACTATTGGTTATATTTCAAATGGTTGTTGCATCGTCATTTAGAGACGTCCTCAACCTCCAACAAGTTTGTAGGATGTTTTACGATACCTGAATATCAGGTTAATATTGTTGAATATATTTTAGGGTTTCAAAAACAAAGCAAAAATGTCCTGAATAGCGTTAGTACCAACAGCATCCATCCGCTGGCACAAACATTTTTTCAACAAATCGATAGGTTGTGTAACATCTACTGCTACTTACGGTTGGTCAGTCGAGTCGGATCTGAATTCCAAGAAGCACTCACACATATCTGGTACTTATGTACATTTCAGGTACGTAATACATTTTATAAATATACTTTTTGTTTAGCACTTCATGAATAAAGTAAAATATGTATACATTTGCATAAAAATTCTATTTTTGATGCATCGTAATGTTGATGGAAGCATTGCTAATAAGTGACTGTGCAAAGTACAGGCCAAAAATGGCTAACGCAATGATTTTTTGTACGAAGAAAATGTGTAACAAACAATACTTTTTATTTACAAACATTACATTTTTCGTGTTATTCCTCTCTTTTATGAATCGTGTTGATAAATATTGTGTAATTTTTATTATTTTTAAAATTACGTTTGCAATGCACACACTTTGTGCATCATGATACACAAAGTTGTACTATAAAAAGTTTTATTTTTTTGCATCGTGATGCACAACCTTTATTTCCGATGCATAACTTTTTAGACTTAACAAAAGTGCTTCGTTGATAAACTCTTTCAAATTTTACAAGAATGCTAAAAATAAACTCTATATATGCAATATATTAATGAAAATTATAGATTATTTGTTTAAACAAAATATTTGTAATATGAAATATATTACTTAAAACTACAAATAAATTAATTTATTTACACGCAATATCTTAAATATGCAATATATCAATTAAGACTATAAATAAATTAATTTGTTTGTACGAAATATTTAAAATATGCATTATATTAATCAAAACTATAAATGAATTAATTTATTTGAAAAATATAAAAATAAATGAATTATTATATTTGAAAAGTACAATGGGGTACAATAGAACAAAATGGAGACACAATTAAATGAAAAGATGTATTTCTAGGAACATAATTTTTGCTCCAACGGGTGGAGATGCCCTAACTAAACTATCAGTTCACTTGATGTTAATTGAACAATCAATTTTCTTAATTTTAACAAATTAAAGTAACTGCTTAAGCAAATGGAGAAACAAAGAAGACAACTCTTTTGAGCTCTGTTTCAATGTACGAAATCACTAAGGAAAAGAAAATGAAAGGGAAGAAGATACTACAAATTATGAAAACAAATGAACCAAGCGACTACTTTGCAAGGTAAGAAACTACCTTCAGCATCATTATTTTGCAATGTAAAAAACAACCTATTAGCTTTTTGCTCATGAGACATAGACTATAGGCACATGTCGGATTTTGTAGAAGTCGGCTCCTTCTTCTCCTCCCTCCTCCACCACTCCAATCCTCTTATAGAATTCTTCAGGCATAAAGTAAATACACAACTCTTTGAGAGTAGTGATGAATTTCAGTCCATCGGGAAGCATCTCTAACTTTGAGCATCCCACAATCGTTAAAGACAAGAGATTGCACATGGCTCCTTCTTCCACCCTCCACTTCTCCAAGTTTTTCATGTTTATGATTGCAATATGTCTAAGTTGAGGAAATCCCATTGTACGGCAAGCCATTTCTTTACCCTTCAGTTCCACATTATCTAATCTGAGGTCTTGTAGGTTTTGGAGCTTCCCCAATGTGGGCATAGGGTCTTCTTCAAGGCAAATTTCATTCATGAATAATTTCGAGAGGACTGGAGCGAAGTCAAAAACTTGTAGCAACTTACCTCTCAACCCAACAATACTCGCTTCATGTATTATTTCTTCACACCCTCGCAGTTGTTCGTTTAGGTCATTCATAGGTATCTCTCCATCTATAGAAATTATAAGGGACGAGCGTCGTGATGAATCCAAATTGACCTTTTTCAAGTAGCCGATGAGTCCCTTCCAGTCCTCGGCATCATCTTCACTTGAGATACAAATTTCCCCTTCAAATCTTCTGAGATTGGCAACTTGAATGACATCTTTAATCTCACACGTACTTGAATCAAAGTTTACCAGTGTCTCCAACTCTCTCATGCCCTCCAGCCGCAATCTAGACAATACAGGTGTCACGTTAAAGGTTATCGGAAGAAACAGATGCCTCAATCTTTTTAAATTCCTTAGCAAAACATTCGGTAAAGGATTATTGCAACCATATTTAAACCGTAAATCTAGACTTTGCAAGTATTGGAAGTCGCCCATCCGTAATGGTAAGTTGGCTTCATCGCAATCTTTAAAACTCAAGTACTTCAGGTGGAGGAATTCTTTCGTCAACTTTTCCTTCATGAAGTACCCTTCATTAAAGTCGAGAACTCTGACGAATTTGATCTTCTTCATGTTGGATTGTTTCTTTGCGTACCCTCTAACAAATCGAAGAGACCGCACATTCTGAGCCATTTCCTGTTCAATCTGGACACTGAAATTGGATTTGTGAGAAAAATAGAAAGCATGTCTAGGTGTTCTAGTATTATCTCGTAGACAAGAGAAATCCAACACAATGTTTTTTTGGGTACGATAATCGTTGACCTTAAGAAACTTCTCCTTTCTAACTATCGACAAGCATAGTTCTCTCATGAGATCATGAAGGCGACACGATTTGAACCTTCTCATAGTATCAGGATTTACCTCCTCTAGTTCCGCTTCAACCATGCTTCTTCCCACCAGTTCACCGAAATAACGCTCTGCTACATCTATCATTGTCTCTCCTTCCTTCCTGTCCTTTGACAATAGCATGCCTTCTGCATCCCATAACGTATACAACTTCTCAACCTCAATCTCCTCATCTTCAAGAAAGTATCCGAAGTAAAGGAAACATGGCTTTACTTGGTACGGTAACTCATTGTAGCTAAAAAACAACTCTTCTATCACTTCTCCGTAGAGTTGTTTGTGCTCTACTTCCCTGGTTCTGCTTTTGTAGAACCACTCCCACTCGTGTAGGGTTGCCTTTGTCACCAAAACCCCTCGGAGCACAAGCAAAGCTAATGGAATACCTCGACACCATCCAATCATTTCCCTCCCTAACTCCTCCATTCGTTGATCTACTCTCGAATCTACAAAACAGGAAAAAAAATTACTTTCAAAGCGAAGTATATCAAAGAAATAACATAAATCAATTCCTTAGCTTGATAAATTATACTAGAAGTACTTTGAATCTCATGTTTTATACTTTTTGAAACAACGATTGAACTTTCATTTGAAATAAAAAGTTAAGTGGACTTGGAAATGTGACTCTTCTTTCGAGAGAGTGCGGATACGTTTGTTGCCTATTTCGTGCACTAACAAATGTATAAAGTATAAAGGTTCATGAAATTTTATGCTATTAACATATGAGTTCACTGATATGCCATACGAGGACAGGACACAAGCAGAGAAATCAAGCGTTATAATGTTGAAAAATGATGTTCACGTTTTTATAAGAAAAGAATTAAGCCAAGTAATAATGAAAACTAATTAAGAGATAATTACCAGTGTACTAACCTATATATTCTCTTCTTGAGAATATTTTCTTCTTGAGTAGCTCCCAACCCTCTTCTTCACTTAAGCAATCTGGTTTATAACATAATCCCACCTCTTGCAACATATTTACTACGAGTCGTAATTATTACTTTGCTATCCATGTCTCCTTCGGGCAAGCCACGACTTAGGCTTTTCCAATCATCAACTGACCAGATGTCGTCCACAACCACTAAGCAACTTCTCTCTCTATGAACAATCTGAAGTTGTTCGATCACTTGCGTCTCACTCATGCTCTTGATATTTTTTTCTTCCTTTTTCGGTGCAAGTTGTAATAGGATATGTCGCAAGATTGCTTCGGCTTGACATTTTTGGCCCACACAAACAAATGCAAAACCTTGAAAATAGCTTACAACTCTCTTGTCTTTGTACACTTTTCTCGCAAGCGTCGTCTTGCCAAGACCACCCATGCCTAATATGGAAATAATCGATGCGATCGCCTTCCTCGTCGATCAAGTAATGCACCAAATTCTCGACGTCGTCCTTCCTCCCCACAAAGTCGTCCTCATTAAGATACGAAAGATCTTGTATCTTATAAGCATTCCCCAAACCCATGGTCGAAGAACCAGCATGGCCTCCTACCTTGATCATTTCACTTAATCCGTTGACAAGGTCAGTGATTTTAGTTGTGATCTCCTGAATTTCCGAACGAACCTTTGGACGGATCATACGTTCTCGGAAGCCTAAGTACTTGGATGAAACTCGAAGAACGACGTAACTTTCAATGGAGTCGATCAGCTTATCGGCTAGTTCTATGACTTCTGATGTACGCTTATCTCGTCTTGTCTCGACATATTCTAACAAATCCTCCATTCTTGTTAGCTTTTCTCGAAGCTCATCTACTGGACTTCTCAAAGCATTCAAGTATTCCCCTTCTTCAACCAATAAATCACGAAGCTTTCCTATGGTGAAAGAAACAACAGTCTCCCCTGCCATTTTTACAAGCCTTAGATCACTCTCTTTGCATTTGCAATCTTGACGACGACTATATATTATACCATTGATCAAGTCAAATTCGGTAGGCACCAAAAACAATTGAAAATTGCAACTATATTACCCATTGATTAACTTAATTAAAGGGATGTACAACGCATGTTTTTTTTTTAAAAAAAAATTTAAGTTAAAAATTGAAAATAAATCATGAACAATTATTTATAATAGAATTAATTGACTTTAAATTTGTTTATGCTAATCATTTATACTAATTATACCATTTCCACATGGCGTTACCATAATTAATATGTGTATAATTATGGTAAGGTCAATAACTGATGAAGGTGATTTTTTTATTATTTAATGCACTATCAATACATTTGTGTCTTCTCCCATCCCTCTTTTCAACTTTTCATTTACAATTTTATCCATATTTAAAAATCTTAAAATATGGTAACCATTTTTATAATCTTCTAATCTAAATCTCTCTTATATTTAATATTTCATGAATTTTATGTAAGGAAGAACAAATCAATTTCAAAATATTAATGACATCATTCACATCATAAATAAAAAAGTTGTCTTATTTTGCTTAATCAAGCAAAGTCTTCATAATCACAATCATGGCTAAAAACATGGTACATTGCAGTTTTATATCCGCTCCTTCCTCCTCTCTCTTCTGTTCATCCAATCCAAGTTACTCGATTTGAATCTTCACCTTTTGATTTGTTATATATATTGATAATAATTCTAATTGTAGTTACAAACAACTACAATTATATTGAAATTATAATTACAATTATTAATGTGGGTCATTCTCAATCAATGCTCATGTAGTTGTACAAATTTTATTTTTCATCTCTCTTCTACTCTTTTCTTTATTATCTATTTCTCTTTCCCCATTTTTTGTTTTATCAATTTTTTTTTTATCTTTCATCTATTTGCTCTCTTATTTAAAGTGTTACCTTTTATTCTCTATCCTCTTCGTAATTTTTATCATTATATCCTAAAATTTAAATATAAGCAATTTTAAAAACTTGTTCACTTCAATAAGTTTCAAGTAATCATAAGATAAACTATTGTGACGGTACAATTTCTAATATTTTACAAATGAATTTGGCTTCAATCAAATCAAACTCGATGGACAACTATTTACAAATGAATTTTTTGGTCAATTTTTTATTTTAGTTTTGATTTGATAAAGTTATAAATTAGACATATATAATTAGAACCATAATATTTTTTTTCATTTGTGTTGTACATCAATAACTATGTTTCTAAATGTAAAAGAAACAATGCTTTGCCAAAAATTAAAATCAAAATCAAAATTTTAACCAAAAGCAAAAATAAAACAAAATAAAAAACAAATCAGAATCTTCACTAAAAGCAAACTACAAAACTTAAAATCAAAACCAACAATCTAAACCAAACTAAAGATATAAATCACAAACTGAAACCTACATTAAATTAATCTAGGAATCAATATCAAATATTTTTAAACTAAAACCATATTCGAAAGCAAAAATAAAATAAAAATAAAAGTAAGATCAAACTCATCATATAAATAAATTTAAAAAACTCAAAAGCAAAGTTGATAGTGAAGAAAAAGACTAAGAGTGAAATCAAAACCACAATTATCAAAAAATTAAAACCAAAACTAAAATTAAAATGATTTATTAATCATAAACCAAATTGTAATCAAAACGAAAATGAAAACCAACAGTCAAGGAAAAAATTAAAATCAAAATTACAATTCATAATCGGAAATAAAAACAAAAATAAAATTATCAACAAAAGGAAAACAAAACATCAAAAACCTAGAAACGAAAGCATATCAACTGTCAAAATAAAGATTATTGGCAAAATGAAAATTGCAACTTGCCGTTGCTTTTATTAATATAGTACTTACTTGATTTCTCAAAAAAAAAAAAAAAAAACTCCGTCGCTTAATTATTGTTAATTTTGACCCGGCACAAAGATAAAGAAAAAATAATTGACTTGATTATTAATATTGGTACAATATGTAATTTTTTTTAATGTCTATGTGTATGTGGCCCATAATTAAAATAGGGGAAAAAGTAATGATAAAATAGTAAAAGTGATGTCCTAAAAAGAAAAGTTTTTAAACAAGACAATTATTTTGGAACAGATAAAAAAGAAAAGGAAGACAAATAATTTAGAAACGGAGGGAGTAATAAAAAAATATCATTTTTTGGATTTCCAAAAAATATATTCCTCTAATGTTAAATAATTATCTTGTTTTTCTTTTTTGTTCATTCTAAAACAAAATATTTTATTTCTAAACTTTCTTGTTTTGAAAATACACTTTTATCACTTTATTCTTACATTTTTTTTTCTAACTTTGATTATGGTCACATATTCAAGGACTTTAAAGAAAATACATATTATATAAATATTTATAATAAAGTCAATTAATTTTTCTTAATATGTATGCCTTGTTAAACAATACGTTTATTTTGGAACGTGGGGAGTATATATGTATACTAAAAATAAACATTAAATATGTACTTAAATTTTAATTAATATATTTTATTTGGTCAAATATTAAGTAGCACTTCCTCTGTTCTTATATTATTGTCCTATTTAACTTGACAGATGGATTAAAAAAATACAATTGTCTCTATTATTTATATTTATATTTTTGTAATTTTCCACATTTACCCTTGTGGATCTAAATAAGATGATAATGATACTTTCATTAGCTATACATTACTACTTTTTAAAATTTTAAATAATAAAATATTTCCTCCAAATTTTTTGAATAATTCAAATTATTAAGAGTAACAATGCTACTGATTGATTGCAAGTTTAAATTGTCAAATTGTCCCCTGCAATGAATACCATAAGTTGATAGTAAAATTTAAAAGTGCAAAATGAAAAATATATATTTTTTTTTAAATAGTTTCAATCAAAGTAAAATTTGTAGACGGAAAGAGAAAAATGAGATAATTATTTAGGAACGGAACCATAGAATGATTACGTATGACTTAAAAATTATTTAATTACGTAGAACATATCAACCGAAATTTTTAGAAAAAATTGATGTAATTCGAAAAGAGTACTAAATAAAGAAGAAAAATAAAGGACAATAGGAGCGAGAAAAAGTTGATGTAATCTGACACTTGAAGAAGAAAAAGGAGAGGGGTTTCTTCAAAAACGGCCTGGTCAAACCCCTTGAGATCTTATTTGGCCTAACTTATTTGAAAACAACTTATATGGCCTTTTTTCTTTGAAATGACTATATTACCCTTATAGCTTCACTTCAACACTTCACTCAGCCTCAGTAGGAAATATCCACAATGCCCTTTCCTGTCCCTTCAACCAATAAGGCCTCAATAGCTCTCTCTCTCTCACTGTCTCTCTCTGTCTCTCTCTTTCTCTAAAATTGAATCCCTAAAATTCCAAGCATCGACCGTTCAAAACTCATCGTTTGTCCGTACGTGTGAGTAATTTCTTCTTTTAATTCAGGTTTGTCTTTCGCCTCGCCCCTTCATTATGTTAATTCATTTCAATGCACTCATTTTACTACAAATTTTACTGGAATATTCGATCTGGGTGACGCATTTCGTATTTGAAACTGAGGTAGAGGTGTCGTTTATCAGTCATTAAACATCATTTGAATAATCGTTTAAACGGAGCTTATCGGACGTTTAAACGAGTGTTAAACGATTGTTAAATTGCATAAACAGACTTCGTTTAAAATTTTAAACAGAGCTTATCGCACGTTTAAACGAGTGTTAAACGACTGTTAATTTGTATAAACAGACGTCGTTTAAAATTTTAATTGATCTTTACTAGTCGTTTAATAGACACCATATCTCTTAACTAACTTAACGACAATTCAAAACATCTCCTTTTGTCTCATTGTTTAAACGATAATAGTTGACCTTAAGTGGTCGTTTAAACGGCCTTAATTTGTAACTAACGGTAACTAACTCAAACTCCATTTAAAATTTTCGTCGTTTAAACAACAAAGCTAATGTTGTTTAAACGACAAATGTAGTATCAATTTGTTATTTCCATTTTAATATAATATAATGAAACTGCAATCTTATTTTACAATTTTTCTATGCATTGCAGATGTCTTCCCTTTATTGGACTACTATTTGTTATTTTGGACATTTTGTTGAGGATGAAAGCAAAGTATGGTCCTGGAGATTCAGTGGCAGCCCGACGGCCGTAGGATTTCCACTAAGTATAGACACTTCATACGAAGAGTTATATGCTGCAGCACAAAATATTTGCAAAGTTGATGATATAGAGATTGGTTTTCTTAGTCCAGGAAATCCATGTTTTCAAGTTCCTGTCCGGATTACTTCAAATGACCATGTCAAATGGTGCTTCAATTTTAATAAACAAGGGTATTATGCTCCCATTTGTATTACCAATTTGAGCCAAGAAGAAAATAATGGAGTTGGTGGTGGTGCTGAAATGGAACCGGAAGAAAATAATGGAGTTGGTGGTGGTGCTGAAATGGAACCGGAAAAAAATGATGGAGTTGGTGGTGGTGCTGAAATGGAACCGGAAGAAAATAATGGAGTTGGTGGTGGTGCTGAAATGGAACCGGAAGAAAATAATAGAGTTGGTAGGGGCACTGATCAAAATGCGAATGGCTTCAATACACCGCCGAGATATGATTTTAGTCAAGAAAATAACTTCACAAATGAGCATCTTATTTCTTCAGTTGGAAGTACATCGCGATTGGTACCCATAGACTTTGATTTGAAGGTTGACCAAGTATTCAATAACAAGAGAGAGCTTCAGAAGTGCACATGATCGCATTGCATTACAACTTCCAATTCAAAACAAAAAAATCGAACAAGAGTGTGTACACAGTTGTGTGTGTCGATGATAATTGCACATGGCGTTTGCGAGCAACAAAGTACTCGGAATGTGATTATTTTCAGGTTCGAAAATATACAGTTGATCATACTTGCCCTTTAAATATGTCCACTGCTGATCACAGACAAGCAACATCGTGGATTATTGGAAAGCATATCTCGCCAAGGTTCGAGGACTGCAACACTACCTATAGACCTGCAGACATCATGAATGACGTTCGTCGAGACTTTGGGGTGCAACTAAGTTATCAAAAAGTGAGGAGGTGTAGAGAATCGCTTTAACACGATAAGGGGTTCACGAGGATAGTTACACTAAGTTGGCCGCATATGCCCATAACTTGACATTGGCTAATCCAGAACTGTCTACTTTTAGAGCGTGACGGTGAAAACCGCTTCAAGTATTTTTTTGGCTTACGGTCCTTGCATTTATGGATTTCACCATGCAATACGTCCAAGTAGTTGTTGTCGATGGAACATTCCTTACCGAAAGATATAAAGGTACGTTGATTATCGCTACCGTCGGGATGGAAATATGCGATATATCCTCTTGCGTGGGCCATTGTTGATTCGAGAATGATGCTTCGTGGCTTTGGTTTTTACGAAGTTGAAAGAAGTAACAGTGACGATGATGGACTTGTTGTGATATCGACCGACATAAAAGTCTTATTAGTGCTTTCGAATTGTTTTTCAAAATGCACGTCATGCGCATTGTATCTATCATATAAAAGGCAACTTAAGGATCGTAACTCGAAAGGCCGAGACTATCTCACTTTTTAAGAGAGCGGCAGAGGCTTATACCACTGATGAGTTTCGAAAGCATATGTCCCAAATTGAGAAAACTGACGAGAAGGGGTGGAAGTATCTTAGCGAAACAAATTTCGAAACCTGGGCCCGGTCACATTTCAAAGGAGACCGTTACAATATCATGACCTCAAACAATGCAGAGTCTCTGAACTCAGTGTTTAGAAAAGCCCGACAAACTCCTATACTTGCACTGTTTGATAGTGTCGGGAAAAAGTTACAGGCTTGGTTTTCTGAGAGACGTGAGGACGCACAACGTTGTGGAACCCAATTAACCCCAGCAATGGAAGAAAAATTACGCAAGTCTGGTGAATTGTCTAAGAAGTTCACGGCTGAACCCATTGATGCGTACAACTATGTGGTGAGGAGTGGTACCAAGAACTTCATTGTTAATTTTAATGAGAGTACTTGCACTTAAAATTTCAATTAGACCACATACCATGCGAGCATGTAATAACAGCGGCAAAACAGAAAAGTTTTTCGGTTTACCCGATGTGCTCAACATTTTATTCCATTGAGTGTTGGAGATTGGCATATGCCGGAACAATCTTCCCGGTGCCAAATGAAGATGAATGGGACATTCTAGACAATATTAAAGAAATGACGATCTTGCCACCTTTAGTCCGACCACGAGGTGGACGTCGTAGAACAACGAGGATACCGTCAACTAGAGAGTTTCCATCGAGACAAAAATGCAGTAGGTGCCAAAAAGTAGGGCACAACAGACTGTCCTGTCATGATCAAACACCTATGAGCGATAGGCAATCACATATTTAGTAATTGTTTGAATTTAATTCAAGAATTCAGCGTATTGATTCTATTGAATTTAGTTTGGATTGTTTTTGTATTTAAATTTAGTAATTGTGTATTTTAACACGGACTCACAAATTGAATAAAAGCATTTCATAATTTTTCAAATAATGTAGAAGAAATACACACCTGTTGTCTGAGTTTCCTTCGTCGTTTTGGCCATTTTTGTTGTTTGTGTATTCGGTTTGTGGAGAAGAAATAATTCTCTTGTTAACAGTCGATTTCAGCTCGCAATTTTTGCTTGTGTAGACAATGGAAGTGAGATGAAATTTTTTTTGTGTGCAGACAATGGAAGTGAGATGAAACGTTCTGTTTTTGTGTTTCGCGCTTGTTTTATTTATGGCTTAAATTAGTTTGGTTCATCGCATTTTTAAAATTTCCCAATCGCGATGATTAATAAGTTCATCGTAATGCTAATATTAATGCGTCGCGATGCAAACATTAGTGCATCGCGATGCGAACATTTGTGCATCGCGATGCGAACATTTGTGCATCACGATGCATTCAAAAGATAAATCAAAATCAATTTACTGAAATATTAGTTTTTAAGTTGTATTAAGTACATATTCATATTTTTGACAAAAACAGATAAACTTCACATGGGCATCGCGATGCATGCCCATTAGAAATGATTAAAACTAATGTTTTTATTTCACTTGTTGTTTGTATTAAGGACATATTTGTAGTTTTGACTAAAAGATAAACTTCACACTGTGCATCGCGATGCTAACATTTATGCATCGCGATGCCAACATTTGTGCATCGCGATGCCTTTTGAATTCAAAAGATAAATCAAAATCAATTTATTGAAATATTAGATTTTTTGTTGTATTAAGTACATATTCATATTTTTGACCAAAAAAAGATAAACTTCACATGGGCATCGCGATGCATGCCCATTAGAAATGATTTAAATTAATGTTTTTTATTTCACTTGTTGTTTTGTATTAATGACATATTTGTAGTTATGACTAAAAAGATAAACTTCACACTGTGCATCACGATGCAAGCTTTGTGCATCGCGATGCTAACATTTATGCATCGCGATGTCAACATTTGTGCATCGCGATGCCTTTTGAATTCAAAAGATAAATCAAAATCAATTTATTGAAATATTAGCTTTTTTGTTGTATTAAGTACATATTCATATTTTTGACAAAAAAAAGATAAACTTCACATGGGTTTAAGTGGAATAGTTTAAAAATAATCGTTTAATCTACTCGTTTATTCTATCTATTTAAACGGTTAGTTTAAAATATGTGTTTAATATGCTCATTTATTTCCCCCCGTTTCCCAAAGTGTAATCCCAAAGCCCAAAGGAGACTGTTCGGCCAACCGGTAGGAATTTTAATATAAATTAAAACAACCCATTAATATCAACCATTCATTTCCACAGAATACATCACAACACTATTTCCATGGCCAGTACTACACCAAACAACAACAACAACAGTAACAACATGGATAGATATTCTGTCCAAATGAAGAAAGAACATGATGCAATTCATGGTGAAGCTGTTGAATTGATCAAAAGATTGATGCCAACATTCGATGAAGAGATGCTCACTTACCCATTTCTGCACCCAACTTCCCTGTTCAGAATGAATGATGCATTGAATGATGCAAAGGCGGTACCTGTGCTCATTGACCTTGAAGGATCCGCTTGTTCAAGTGTCAATAACAATAATAATGTTTAGGTTATTTTCGTTTTTTTTTTTTTTTTTTTTTTTTTGTACTTCTTTTGACCTTGTATGATGCATTTCTTTTCTGTTATTTGACTTTATAATATATAAAAGCTTTGTTGAATATTTATTTACCCATTTATGTTATTTGGCTTTATTTGGATGGATGTAACATCGGCTATATGAAAATATAGGTTCGACAAAACTATATATGTTGTAATTGCTTAAAATAACTCAGAACAGAATACATAATAAACGTTCAAACTTATACCATTTAAACAAAAAATAACTCAGAACAGAATACATAATAAACGTTTAAACTTATACCGTTTAAACAAAAAATAACTCAGAACAGAATACATAATAAACGTTTAAACTTATACCGTTTAAACAAAAAATAACTCAGAACAGAATACATAATAAACGATTTGTCGTTTAAACGTAAAGATGTTCATTTAAACATCGAAAAACTATATGTTGTGAATTACATGAGGAATTAGATCCTAGATCTTTGGTCTTCCCCCCTTCTATTAATTGATTGGTGACCCAAGCTCTATGATCGCATTTCACGTGAAGTGTGAGGTATTGTGGCGACAGCCAAGAAGGCGTCATCCACATGTCCTTCACCCCATCATCACCTGGCGATGACGAAAGTCGTGATGGCTCGCAAGATACTTCTTGCGCTCCTGAGGTCGCCATAAGATACTTCTTGCGTTCCTGGAACGGGCAGATCTTGGAACAGGCATATGTCCATTTGACATAATGCCATGGGAAGCAAAAATATTATGCGGGACGAGCCAGGACATTTAGGTTATCTTAAGGGATTTATGGTATGGAAGGAATGTAGTGTAAGGCTTTGAATGAGAGTTGAGTTCATTAAATAGATATTTTTGTCGTTTAAAAAAACCTGGTTGATGTTTGAACGATTAGGTGGCCGTTTAAACGTACATTTAAACGATTCCCAAAAAAGATTGTTTAGAAGATCTTTGAAAAAGAAGGTTCATGAACTTGCTTTTTTAAAATATAAAAAGTTGATGTTTGCACGGCAGACCTAGTCACCTAGACCTAGTTGACAAGATGTACCTTTTTTTAAATTAATAATTGTAAAATATGAAAACACAATTTCATTAAGACACTAATGAATTGTCGTTTAAACGTAATAATTATTTAAACGTATAAACGTGTCCGTTTAAACGTACATTTAAACGTTTAAACGTAAATGTGTCTGTTTAAACGTACATTTAAAAACATGACTGTTAACAGTCTGTTGAGATTCCCAAAAAAGACTGTTCATACTCCATGTATATATTCGAGATGTTGTAGTCGTTTACAAGCGATTCATTCTCAAACATTCATTTTCTAAAATCTTATTCCCTCATCACGATATTTCTATGGCCGATTACTACAACTACATGGAGAATGAACGCAATGCAATACGAAGCGAAGTAGTTGTGTTGATGAAACGATTGATCGATTGGTTTGGTGAAGATGCGATCCGTGACTGTATTGTGCACCCAAATCCCCTGTTAAAAATGTATGATGCATTTCTTCAAGCAAAGGAGACTGTACCTGTTATTGAGATTGAAGAATCAAGATATTTTAGTAATGATGTATAGGTTATTTTCCTCTTTTTTTTTTTCTATTTTTTTGTACTTCTTCTGTTATTTGACTGTATAATATATAAAATTATAAAAATATAAGCTTTGTTGAATATTATTTCTTTGGATGGATGTTAAACGGATATATGAAACGTACATTAAAAAAAACATGACTGTTGTCTGTTGAGATACCTTTACGTTTCAAGTCGTTTAAACTTATACCGTTTTGGAAAATAAACGTTTAAACGACTTGAAAAGTAAAGGTATCCGTTTAAACGTAAAGGTATCCGTTTAAACGTACATTTGAAAAAACGAGGCTTCAACGTGTCCCAAAGAAGACTGTTGAGGTTAAAGAATCAAGCTTAATTCAATGCATCACGATGCCTAAATCACACTTTACACTGTTTAAAAAGTTAATACATCCTGTCAAACATGTCGGCCATGCTTAAACCACTTTGTATTTTTTTTCAAATAGCACATTCATGAACCTCAAGCTGTAGGACAACTTTGTCCTGTATATCAACAATCCAATCTGAAGTTTCTCTTTTATTTAAGGAACTTATTTCTTATTCAAATCCTTACAATACAATCCTCTGAAAACTTTCAAAACTTCCTAAAGATAAACATAGTCCTATACATCTGATCTTTTCACGGTCCAAAACTTTCAAAAACCTTCTACTCTTCTTGACCTTCTTCTCGTCTTTCTTTCAAGATGACCAAGCTCGTCCTGCGCAAATATTCTTGGATTTCATGGCATTATGTCAAATGGACATATGTTAGCTCCAATATCTGGCCGTTTCAGGAACGCAAGAAGTATCTTGTGGTGATGTCAGAAGAGCAAGAAATATCTTGCGAACCATAATGGCTTCTGTCATGATATCACCATTCTCCTCCATGTTCACCTCCTATAACATTTTCTCCTCCGGTGAAATGGTCTTACCACAGATGTGAGATCATTATAGTGCAAATGGGTCACCCCCATTATAAGAGGAAAGATCCAAGTGAGGTAGAAAGTGAAGAAGAAAATATATTTATCCAATTTTCACCTCCTACACATTCGCCTGGATCTTTCTGATGGTGGTAATGGAAGAAGAAAAGGAGGATAAGTCTATATTTACCATCTTGTTGCCAGAACTAAGAGGGCCTACAAACTTGATCAGGAGAAAAGTTGTCTATATTTACCATCTTGTTGCTAGAACTAAGAGTAGATGTAGAAGTAGGACTAGATCAGTTGTTGCAATTTGCCCAGTTTAGGTTAATAATAATGACATAAATAAGGCAACAACTAACATTTCGTTTAAACCACATTTCCTTATGGCAACATCAACTGTCCTTTCCTATCATTTGTAAGCACATAAACAAAATAGGTATTTACAATACATAAAACAAAAAAAATTCCCATGTACATCTTCTTCCAAGCATTTTGTTTTTTTAGCATTCTCAACTCAAGCTCAAGCCTTTCAATTTCTTTATTTAGAGATAGATTTCTCAGTTCTTTCTTGGACAACTTCACTTCCATCTTCGAAATTTTCATTTGCAAATCATGTACCTCATCTTTATGTTCGTTGATTACCTCAATCGCTTTCTTAGGAAACTGATCAACCCATTCAAAGTACCCACAATTCTTTTGGGGGTCCTATAAATAATTGGACAATTGAACATATCGTTAATATTATAATCCCTTTTACTGCATAAATAATAAAATAAAAGTCGAATACCTTGTAATTTGGACATCCATTAAACCTCATTCCTGGGTGTTTTCTGGTCAATGACGTCCATTCTGGAGCTCTCAAGCCACATCTACAAAATTTATTACGAGATTTGCTGCTTTGTTGTTCAACTGAGCCAATCGTTGAAGATGAAGCCATGAATTGTTCCAAATATATATATATATATATATATATATATATATAGAGAGAGAGAGAGAGAGAGAGAGAGAAAGGGAAAGAAAGAAAGATTTAAGAGAGAGAGAGAGAGAGGAGAGAGTAAGAGAGATAGAATAAAGAAGGAAGATATAATATAATATACAAAAACTTAATTTCCCGCCGAAAGGAACTCAAATAAAATTCAGAAGATATTTCCAAAAGCTTAATTCAGTTGTGTCGTTTAAACGTTTACGGTATCGTTTAAACGAGTATTTAATCCAAAAGAGAGTTTATGAGAATATTTAGCGTTTAAAAAACCAATCAAAACTTCAAAATGTTATGTTTCGCTCAGTTAAAACATGTCGTTAAGTTTCGTTAAGACATGTCGTTATGTTTCGCTCAGTTAAAACATGTCGTTAAGTTTTGTTAAGACATATCGTTATGTTTCGCTCAGTTAAAACATGTCGTTAAGTTTCGTTAAGACATGTCGTTATGTTTCGCTCAGTTAAAACATGTCGTTGTGTTTCGTTAAGACATGTCGTTATGTTTCGCTCAGTTAAAACATGTCGTTGAGTTTCGTTAAGACATGTCGTTATGTTTCGCTCAGTTAAAACATGTCGTTGTGTTTCGTTAAGACATGTCGTTATATTTCGCTCAGTTAAAACATGTCGTTGTGTTTCGTTAAGACATATCGTTATGTTTCGCTCAGTTAAAACATGTCGTTGTGTTTCGTTATGACATTTCGTTATGTTTCGCTCAGTTAAAACATGTCGTTGTGTTTCGTTAAGACATGTCGTTATGTTTCGCTCAGTTGAAACATGTCGTTGTGTTTCGTTAAGACATGTCGTTATGTTTCGCTCAGTTAAAACATGTCGTTGTGTTTCGTTAAGACATGTCGTTATGTTTCGCTCAGTTAAAACATGTCGTTGTGTTTCGTTAAGACATGTCGTTATGTTTTGCTCAGTTAAAACATGTCGTTGTGTTTCATTAAGACATGTCGTTATGTTTCGCTCAGTTAAAACATGTCGTTAAGTTTCGTTATGACATGTCGTTATGTTTCGCTCAGTTAAAACATGTCATTGAGTTTCGTGAAGACATGTCGTTATGTTTCGCTCAGTTAAAACATGTCGTTGTGTTTCGTTAAGACATGTCGTTATGTTTCGCTCAGTTAAAACATGTCGTTAAGTTTCGTTAAGACATGTCGTTATGTTTCGCTCAGTTAAAACATGTCGTTGAGTTTCGTTAAGACATGTCGTTATATTTCGCTCAGTTAAAACATGTTGTGTTTCGTTAAGACATGTCGTTATGTTTCGCTTAGTTAAAACATGTCGTTGTGTTTCGTTAAGACATGTCGTTATGTTTCGCTCAGTTAAAACATGTCGTTGTGTTTCGTTAAGACATGTCGTTTTGTTTCGCTCAATTAAAACATGTCGTTGTGTTTCGTTAAGACATGTCGTTATGTTTCGCTCAGTTAAAACATGTCGTTGAGTTTCGTTAAGACATATCGTTATGTTTTGCTCAGTTAAAACATGTCGTTGTGTTTCGTTAAGACATGTCGTTATGTTTCGCTCAGTTAAAACATGTCGTTATGTTTCGTTAAGACATGTCGTTGTGTTTCGCTCAGTTAAAACATGTCGTTGTGTTTCGCTCAGTTAAAACATGTCGTTGAGTTTCGTTAAGACATATCGTTATGTTTCGCTCAGTTAAAACATGTCGTTGTGTTTCGTTAAGACATGTCGTTGTGTTTCGCTCAGTTAAAACAAGACATGTCGTTGTGTTTCGCTCAGTTAAAACATGTCGTTGTGTTTCGTTAAGACATATCGTTCTGTTTCGCTCAGTTAAAACATGTTGTTGTGTTTCGTTAAGACATGTCATTATGTTTCGCTCAGTTAAAACATGTCGTTAAGTTTCGTTAAGACATATCGTTATGTTTCGCTCAGTTAAAACATGTCGTTGAGTTTCGTTAAGACATGTCGTTATGTTTCGCTCAGTTAAAACATGTCGTTGTGTTTCGTTAAGACATGTCGTTATGTTTCGCTCAGTTAAAACATGTCGTTGTGTTTCGTTAAGACATGTCGTTATGTTTCGCTCAGTTAAAACATGTCGTTGTGTTTCGTTAAGACATGTCGTTATGTTTCGCTCAGTTAAAACATGTCGTTGTGTTTCGTTAAGACATGTCGTTATGTTTCGCTCAGTTAAAACATGTCGTTGTGTTTCGTTAAGACATGTCGTTATGTTTCGCTCAGTTAAAACATGTCGTTGTGTTTCGTTAAGACATATCGTTATGTTTCGGTCAGTTAAAACATGTAATTGTGTTTCGTTAAGACATGTCGTTATGTTTCGCTCAGTTAAAACATGTCGTTGTGTTTCGTTAAGACATGTCGTTATGTTTCGCTCAGTTAAAACATGTCGTTAAGTTTCGTTAAGACATATCGTTATGTTTCGCTCAGTTAAAACATGTCGTTGTGTTTCGTTAAGACATGTCGTTATGTTTCGCTCAGTTAAAACATGTCGTTAAGTTTCGTTAAGACATATCGTTATGTTTCGCTCAGTTAAAACATGTCGTTGAGTTTCGTTAAGACATGTCGTTTTGTTTCGCTCAATTAAAACGTTTATTTCCCGCCAAAAAGTCTGACATTTATTTCCCGCCGAAAGAAATTCAATAAAATTTAGAAATAATTAAAATATATATAGAACGTTTAAACGTTCGTTTGGATCGTTTTACCGATCATTTACTTTAATTTAATTTTTATAAAAATGTAATGCAATTAAACATACAATTTAAACTTCTAAACGATTAAATAAAATAAATTAAACGATCATTTATTAAACGTTTAAATATATTGCTTTTAAACAACTAATTTTTATAGCATTTAAACATCAAATAAAAAATATTTAGAAAGAAGTTTTATAAAAATATTCAGCGTTTAAACATCCATTATTTATGATATAGACGTTTTGTTCCCTTTTATTTCCCGCCAAAAAGTCTGACCTTTATTTCCCGCCGAAAGGATTTCAAAAAAATTCAGAATAATTCAGAACATTTCAGGCCATATTGTTTAAACGTTTATACAGAAACGTTTAAACGTTAATTTTCCGTCAAAAATTCTGACCTTTAATTCCCGCCGAAAGGAATTCAATAAAATTCAGAAATAATTAAAATATATATATATATATATATATATATATAGAACGTTTAAACGTTTGTTTTGATTGTTTAACCGATCATTTACTTTAATTGAATTTTTATAAAAATATAATGCAATTAAACATACAATTTAAACTTCTAAACGATTAAATAAAATAAATTAAACGATCATTTATTAAACAACTGACTTTTCATTCATTAAATGAACAGTAACGGACACAACAAATCCGCTGAATTTTGAAATTAAATAAAATAAATTAAACGATGAAAGAATATTTAGCGTTTAAACAACTAATTTAAACTTCTAAACATTTCATATACACTTTGAGTTGTGATGTATTCTGTGGAAATGAATGGTTGATATTAATGGGTTGTTTTAATTTATATTAAAATTCCTACCGGTTGGCCGAACAGTCTCCTTTGGGCTTTGGGATTGCACTTTGGGAAACGGGGGGAAATAAATGAGCATATTAAACACATATTTTAAACTAACCGTTTAAATGGATAGAATAAACGAGTAGATTAAACGGTTATTTTTAAACTATTCCACTTAAACCCATGTGAAGTTTATCTTTTTTTTGTCAAAAATATGAATATGTACTTAATATAACAAAAAAGCTAATATTTCAATAAATTGATTTTGATTTATCTTTTGAATTCAAAAGGCATCGCGATGCACAAATGTTGGCATCGCGATGCATAAATGTTAGCATCGCGATGCACAAAACTTGCATTGCGATGCACAGTGTGAAGTTTATCTTTTTAGTCATAACTACAAATATGTCATTAATACAAAACAACAAGTGAAATAAAATCATTAATTTAAATCATTTCTAATGGGCATGCATCGCGATGCCCATGTGAAGTTAACTTTTTTTTTTTGTCAAAAATATGAATATGTACTTAATACAACAAAAAAACTAATATTTCAATAAATTGATTTTGATTTATCTTTTGAATTCAAAAGGCATCGCGATACACAAATGTTGGCATCGCAATGCACAAATGTTAGCATCGCGATTCACAAAACTTGCATCGCGATGCACAGTGTGAAGTTTATCTTTTTAGTCAAAACTACAAATATGTCCTTAATACAAACAACAAGTGAAATAAAAACATTAGTTTTAATCATTTCTAATGGGCATGCATCGCGATGCCCATGTGAAGTTTATCTGTTTTTGTCAAAAAATATGAATATGTACTTAATACAACTTAAAAACTAATATTTCAGTAAATTGATTTTGATTTATCTTTTGAATGCATCGCGAGTAAATTGATTTTGATTTATCTTTTGAAGGCATCGCGATGCACAAATGTTCGCATCGCGATGCACGAATGTTCGCATCGCGATGCACGAATGTTCACATCGCGATGCATTAATATTAGCATTACGATGAACTTATTAATCATCGCGATTGGGAAATTTAAAAAATGCGATGAACCAAACTAATTTAAGCCATAAATAAAACAAGCGCGAAAGACAAAAACAGAACGTTTCATCTCACTTCCATTGTCTGCACACAAAAAAAATTTCATCTCACTTCCATTATCTACACAAACAAAAATTGCGAGCTGAAATCGACTGTTAACAAGAGAATTATTTCTTCTCCACGAACCGAATACACAAACAACAAAAATGGCCAAAACAACGAAGGAAACTCAGACAACATGTGTGTATTTCTTCTACATTATTTGAAAAATTATGAAATGCTTTTATTCAATTTGTGAGTCCGTGTTAAAATACTTGAGAATCGCGAGTCTAGGGTTCTTAAGACTCGGAAATCGCGATTCTAGGGTTCAATTTATTCTAGGGTTCTTAAGACTTGAAAATTATGTAATGCTTTAATCAATTCTAGGGTTCTTAAAACATTACTTTTAGGGCACTAGCGTATAATATATGAATAATAATTCATAGTGTGTGCATGAAAATACAACAAAGGTGACATATAAAAATCATTTGGATTTCCTGTATTCAAGATGATTTCTATGCATATTGGTTTACTTTCTTCTGTTTCAATAAATGTACTCTTTGGTAATAAAATGGAATATCCCTGTTGTTATGCAGCTTCAAACAAGAAACAAACCGCACCATTAAAATACAGATGCAGTCTCATACTCCTGAATAAACAGATTAAGACATTTCAATTCAGTGAAAATCACCTACAAGCCCTGAAGAAAACACCGTTTTGGAAACTGATTAAAGCCATTATCCAAGACAAAATTATAGAAAAACATTGTACAGTGGATAGTTCTGTAATGGCAATGATTGTAGGATGTTACGTAAAGGATGACAAGTTTTTCTTGTTTGGAAAGAAAGACTTAGAGCTTAAAGCAAGGCATGCAAAGCTTCTAATTGGAATCAGTGACGGGGAGGAGGAAATCAAGATTAACTTTTACAACATCGAACGATCAGATTTCCTTCTAAGGCACTTCCCCGAAAAAGAATCAAGGAAATCAAAAGACTACAAGCTGAGCCCAACCCTTATATGTAGTCAGATTCAGGCCATTATGCCCAGTGAAGATCAAAGGGATATCAATGACGTTGCAATTTTGACGACACTGCTCGTTCTTGCAACCTTCCTTGTCCCAATAACCAGCAGCTACATACCATGGGCATATATCAACATAATATCAGACTTCGACAAAATTTCCACCTACAATTGGTCAGAACATATTGTCGACAGGTTGATAAATGCCATGGAAACTAGAAAGGATGACAACATCGAGAAATGCGTACTGCTGCTACCGGTAACTTTTTTACACTCACTTGTAACTAATTTCAAAATTTCCATATACAGTGCATATTGATTTGTTTGTACTAACAAGAGGGTTGAATTTGCACATGCAGTATTGGTTATGCGAGCAAACAAACATCATCAAACCCATTGTAGAAGAGGATATCCCAAGATTACTCAAATGGGATCTGTCAGGGATGTCAAACATTTTCAAAAAATCAGATTTCAATTCTGCCATGAAGAAAAAGGTAAGTGTATAAAATGTGCCTTTAGTATCTAATTACAAATAACAAACAATGCATTTTCGATGCATCTCCCCTAACATTGTATTACATTTACTTTCTTGTTTTTGCAGAAATTTCATCATTTCCCCAAGGCAACACCAACTGAAATAGAAACATTATGGGGAATCAAAACACATGAAGACGAAGAAATGTGTGCTGATAAGGATGTTCAACTTCATATTGAGGGAGCAGAAAAAGATATAGAATTAATTGACACTGGCCTCTTTGACACTGAGATTGATGATACGCAACATGTTGAAAACAACTGTTGCAGGAATTTAAAAGAGGAGCTGATCAAGCAATTGTCCACCATTGAATCAAAGGACAAAGAAATTCAAGAAAAGGACAATGAAATAGAATTGTTGAAAACTGAGTTGCTTGAAGAGCAAAATATAAGCAAGTCGCTCAACGCCAAAATGGATGAAAGTTCCTCTCAACTAGATGCCAATCACAACGAAATAGAGAGGATACAAACCGAGTTGACTGAAAAGGATCTGAAATAGACGCTAAAGATGCTTTGAAATAGAGGCTAAGGATGCTAAAATAGAATATCTCAAATCTGAATTAGCCAAGGTTCTGGAAAAATCATCCGAAAAGCAACAAACTGACGCCGAAAATCTAACGTCGCATACGGATGAATTGAATTTGAAGCTACGTGAAGAAATAGAAAGCTTAAGAGTTGAATTCAGTGCCAGCAAAGAACAACTGCAGATGCTCCAAACTGAGTTGGTTGAAAAATCATCAGCAATAGAAGCTAAGGCTACCGAAGTTGAAAATCTGAAATATGAATTAGCAAAGCTTCAACAAAAATCAACCGACCCCAAGAGCAACAAGCGCAATCAAACCGAGGTTCAAGCTCTAAGCAACAAACTATCAACAATGGCGAAGAGATGGAGATGCTAAGGGCACAACAAAGAACAACCCCAAAGAACCAAGCGAAACAGATGATACCATCCGATCGATTCTGAAGGACGTACAAACCACGTCAATAAATGAATCTGAAGAAGATACTGAAACAGATGATGATTCGGATGATTTTGTTAATGCTGCTGAGTCTAAAAAGAAAAGTGCCATGTCTCCTTCTTCATTGGCCAAAGGCGTAAAAGAACGAGCGGACCGCAAGAGGAAGAATAAAGGTGATTCCTGCGGGGACAAAGGGGATGATATTCAAGTTTATAAGAAAAGAAACACAGATCCCCAACTACCACTCAAAGATGATCATGAGCCTGTTAAGGTCATGAAGAAAGAAGTCAGGGATGCAATGAACCATATTTACCAAACATTTGGGGGAGAGGAGTAAGTGAAACTAATATTGTTCAATTTCAAAATATCAAATTATTCATGCTTCTGATAATACTTACGTAAATATGGTTTTTGTACTGAAATATTAATATGCTCCTCACATTATGCAGAGCGTTTGTCTATCAAGCTGGAGAGATTGTGCCAATAATGGACCTGAGAAGTACACTGCCAATCTTACACAACGATAAACTAGAAAATTTTGTATGTATTGTACTTATTAAGCTTTGATATGTGATATTTTATTTTTCAGAAAGAATAACTAGTTTTCTTTGTTTACAGCACATCGACACCTGGGCACATGTCGTACAACAAATACTCCAAAAAAAAAGAAAAAACCCAGAATTGGAACTGTTTTTACATCTGATAGCTGGGTAAGAATCATCCTAATTCCTTAACGTATAAGATTATTAATTGATTGCTGAAAACTAACATTAAAAATGTAATTTAAAATTTTGTTGTAAGAGGTGGGGAAGAGTACAGACCAGTCGTAGAAGCAAAGATAGACAACGTGTTGAAAGAGGCAATGAAAACTGATGATGAGATATTCATCTTCCCTATTAACACACCTGGTGCAGGAAATGAACAAACTGGAGTCTGTGATCACTGGACACTACTCGTTCTCTCAGAAAGCGAAATGTCCTGGACCCTCTACAACTCTTACATCCATCCAAAGGCAAAGAAAGATTGGCATTTGGAAAGGGCAAAGAAACTAGTGAGTAATCTACAACTATTTAATCAAAATACAACAAAAAAAAATCACGCATTAACTATTTTTTTTGTTTTATTTATTTTTTTTGTGTGAATATTTTACTTTACAGGTAAACCACGTTGAAGGAAAGATGCGTGAAATAATAAAAGAATTGCCCCTGGATAAAACATTCAAAAGATTCAAAGGATTAAGCCAGAAAAACTTCAAATGTCAGATAAAAACATGTGCAGAATCACCCCAACAAGCGCCAAACACTGAAGACTACGGCATCATCGTCTGCATGTTGATTGGATATCTATTAAAAGGGTCATCAATACCCAAAAAATATGACATTCATCAATGCAACAAATACAGAGCGAGAATAGTTGAGGGGATGATGCTAGCAGGGGGGCACATGAAGAAATGAACTGGCGGACATCCAATTTTGTAATAATTGTAAATTTTGGAATTTTGTTATTTTTGTATATATATATATATATATATATATATATATATATGATGAGTACACAAGTCTTGTAAATTTTGTAATTTTTGAATTAAATTTGAATTCTGAAGGTGATTGTGGGGTAATGATGAGTACATGTAATTCAAATTTAAGTCAAGTGTACATGTAATTTTTTGTAAAGAATCATGATAAGAACACAAGTCTTGTAATTTTTGAATGAAATTTGAATTCTGAAGGTGGTTGTGGTGTAATGACTGGTTTAGTTACTGAATTGTCATAATTTAAGTCAAGTGTACATGTAATTTTTTGTAAAGAATCAGGATGCAAAATCTCAGATTCGCGATGCATGAGTTCTAAATCGCGATGCACGATGGTTGTATCGCGATGAATGATTTCTGCTTCGCGATGAATCACATCTGCATCGCGATGCATGAAACCATGCATCGCGATGAATTAATCAGAATGACTACACACAAGTCTTGTACTTTTGTAATTTTTGAATGAAATTTGAATTCTGAAGGTGGTTGTGGTGTAATGAATGGTAAATTTACTAAATTTTCATAATTTTAAGTCAAGTGTACATGTAATTTTTGTAAAGAATTAGGATGCAAAGTCTCAGAATCGCGATGCATGATTTCTAAATCGCGATGCATGATGTCTGCATCGCGATGAATGATTTCTGCATCGCGATGAATCGCATCTGCATCGCGATGCATGAAACCTTGCATCGCGATGAATTAATCAGGATGACTACACACAAGTTTTGTACTTTAGTAATTTTTGAATGAAATTTAAATTCTGAAGGTGGTTGTGGTGTAATGAATGGTAAATTTACTAAATTTTTATAATTTTAAGTCAAGTGTACATGTAATTTTTGTAAAGAATCAGGATGCAAGGTCTCAGAATCGCGATGCATGAGTTCTAAATCGCGATGCATGATGTCTGCATCGCGATGAATGATTACTGCATCGCGATGAATCACATCTGCATCGCGATGCATAAATGTTTGCATCGCGATGAATCACCTTTTTTAATCAAAGAGGAGGCTATTTTACATTAACTTTAACAAACGTTTAAACGATTTTTTAATCGCTTAAACGCTTCGTTTTTATAAATCGTTTAATCGTTTAAACGATTCGTTTAAATAACTTGTTCATTTCAGTAGACATATCAAGATCCCAAAAAACAGAACATAATATATTAACTATAAACAACTAACTACAGATCTAATTATAAACAAAATATATTACAGGTCTTTATGGATCTAGATCTAAACAATAAAGGTCTACAGCTAACTTCTTCCTCCAGTTCATTATATGAGGATTGTCTACAAGTTCCACCGACTTCCCTGTGGTTAAAAACTCCATATATTTGAGCACAAAAACTCCACATGGACCCCTGTGACATATTCAAACCACCAATTATTTCATACAGTCAATGAATAATTTTAATATAGCAAAACATATCAATTTAATGGATCACTTACACGTGACTTTGTCTTGGATAGCCTTTGACCCTGTCTATGATGAGTCTACTACATTTAATTCCAACCTGCGTTGCCATTCGTGGGATACATTTGAGAGCAGGGTCAATTTTAGTGGCAATTTGCTTCAGGGTTAGGCAGGATTGATCGGGGTCATATACATACAGTTTTGATTTCGCAAACTCAACCACGCATAAAAACCAGTGCTCATTGAGGGCGACTGGAAAGTATACGTGAGTACAGTCTTTCCATGATCTCCCATTCTTGCTCCAAGTTCCGTTGATAAAATTCATAATATGTGGAGGGAACTTGTAGTTTTGAACCTCTTTTTTACTTGGGTAAGTAGTCTTCAAATGTGACACCTCAATCTTCATGTTCTCTAGTAACAGGGTGTCCATTAGAGCTCCAGGGTGCCGCCCAAAAGATAAAGGATACTTCACTTGCCTTTCTCTCATCAAAAAGATGGCCAAATCAATATGCTGAAAAAGGCAAAAATTAAAATATGAGAGTTAAACAGTATTATTAAGTTAGAATGTAATTAATTTAATAAAATAACTTACCCAATCGTCAAGATATAATCTTTCCGATAGAACAACTTTAAACCACTCTTTGCCATCGGCGATATGATATTCACCTAAAGTCAAACTGTTCGATTTATGAAAATTAAGAAATTGCATAAGTAATCAAATAAAATGATAACAAAAAATAACCAACTAGTTAATTGTTATTTTGAATAGGAAAGTTAAGAGTCTTACTTAGTACTGTCAGTTTCGTACCAACGCATGAACCGTTCGAGCTTAGCAGGGTCTGGATCCTGGAAGTGATCAATTTCAGAACCATCGACGAATGTTCTGGATTTTTCTATTACCGGAGGGCTCACTCCAGTAGTGTAGGGAGTTCTCACAAACGCCGATGGTTTTCTCTGTCTCTTCACTCCAGTCTCCAGAACATTCCCAGATTCGAGCTCTTTTCTTGTCCTTTTAACTCTAAATCCTCCTTGATTTGAGCTCTCCTCTAATTCTGAATTATCCACAGCCTGCTCTTCCTCGACATTATCCCCAGGCTGGGCAGCCTGCTTTGCCTCCACAGATCCTCGCTAGAGTCCTTCGGGCTCAGATCGTCCCCATCTCCACTTGATCCTCATTGTGTGTCTCCACACAAGCCTCGTGGTTCTCGCCGGTCTCCATTCCCAAAACATCCCAGCCTCCCCCTCATAGACTGATGTCTCGCCGAAAAACTATCACCCTTAGGGCTCGACCTCTCCCTCCTTTGCACAATCAATGCATCAACCTTTTGGTCTAATGCATCGACCTTCTGGTCTAATGCATCGATCTTGCTCCCCAAAGACCTTTCCAAATTTGCCACGAATCAAAACCTCCTCATCAAATCAATGAAAAATGATCCGAGGGTACCTCTAGGGGCATCTGTAGTGGCATCTCGTATTGGCATCTATACGTGCATCCCTACAAGCATCTCCCACATTGATTTCAGGTTGAGGCACATCAGAAGGTGATGCTTCTTCTCTCTGTTGTGGAGATTGGTGTTCAGGTGCAACGTCTTCATCTGCCTCATCTGCCTCTTCCTCAATATAATAATCAAAATTTTGTGCCCACGTCAACGGATAATCAATAACGTAAGGCAGAAGAGATTTTTCAGAGGTCGAGGTCAATGGCATGAAATCACCATCCTGCCAATTCACAAACAACACATATAAGCTGTATGGGTGGTGTGTGTAATTTCTTAATAGCTTAAGGGTGTAAGTGATGTGTTAATTTTTTTCGGCAGTTAAGTTGGTTATAAGAGAGCTGTATATATACTCTCTATCTCTCTGTAAAATGGTATGAACTTTCCTTTCTACAATGTATTTCTTTTTCATAAATCAATAAGAAAATTCTCTCAATTCTTCATCTCTCTCAAATCATATCAACAAACAACAACAAAAATATGAAAGTTCTCTCAATTCTTTACCTGTGATGTCTCCAGCAATGCAAGAACCTTATTATATTTGCCATTTTCTGCCAACTTTCCCACCATCTTCCACTTACACATCCTAGGCTGTTTTTGCTCCGTCTCTTGCAAATTAAACGCCTTTCTTATGCTAGAAGGACTCAAATGCCCAAACCTACGAAAATTGTATGTTAGAAACATGATATGAGTATAAATAGTTGTTATTTAATCAATAACGATTTTAAACATTTACCGTAGTGCATATGTGAAGCCATAGTACGATACATGGTTTGCGCGACCTTCAATTTTTCTTGTCAGTCCAGCTAGGAGGTGATTATAAGTCCTTGTTCCCCATGGATATCTATTGAACACCTCTAAGTTGTCGACAATATCCAAAACCATTGCGTCAATTTGTGTTGTGTTTTCCCGAGCTCTCAAAACATATTCATATACAAGTGCCATCCCCAACTTGTATCGGTCCTCCTCATTGTTTGCCAGATTCAGAAATGCCTCCATCAAATCTTTAGGCTTGATGAATTTTTTCACTCCACCAAAATATTCATTCCTCAATATGTTTCCACCAGGGATTTCCGAAATGAAATTTTCCTCAATACCTGGGTGTAATCCAGTAATGAGGGTATAGTCTGAGAAGCCAAATCTGATCTTTTTACCCCCAATACAAAATCAGACCTCGTTTAAATCATTGATTGGCTTAATCCTCATCATATTTAGTGCATGGGTAAGTTTGCACACCATATTCATATTATCCCGCATCTTGTATAAGTTTCCAAAGCAGAATGTCTTGAATAGATCTTTGTGTGCATCGTCTAATTTGTTATACACTTCATCTACTATGTGTAGTCTACACCGGCAAGTAACTTTTGAGTCGAACCATTTTGAACGCTCAAGAAGGAATGCCATATTGTCTGCAATTGAAATATAAACTGTAAACAGAAAAGACGAAAACAATTCATTTTAAAATTTTTACAAAAAGTGCAATCAAAAGAACATAAAACCTAAACCAAACACAGAACTGAAATAAATTTAAGCCGCAAATAAAGTTGCAAAAAACTAAATTATAAACGATAACTGAACGAGGGTTAAACGTTTTGGAAGAATTATCTTTTTGTGATTTTACGGATATTGAAGTGTGAGTTGGAGTATGCTCGATTAAACGAAATGCAAATAAAGGAAAGGGTTTTTTGCTGTGGTCTTTCGAAGAATTACCTTTTTGTGATTTTACGGATGTTGAAGTGTGGTTGTAAACCCAACTGAAGAAGATTCGAACTATGGAGTGATTCAAGCACAAACGGTTGAGTTGAAGTATTCTCGATTAAACGCAATGCAACAGAGGAAAGGGTTTAAGGTAAATTGTGGTCTGAAAATAGACGGAAATTAACTTAAGTAGTTGTGAACAAAACGATGATCGTTTAGTGTGCGTTTAAACGGTCAAAATGTTTGTTTAAATTTTGGTCAGCCCGGTTGGTACACGTTTAATCGTTCAAGGCGTTTAAACGGTCAAACTATTCGTTTAAAATTTTGGTCAACCCGTTTGGTACACGTTTAAATGTTCAAGGTGTACTTACTTTCCTTTAACCGTTTGATAAACCTTTTAATGAACGTTTAATCGTTCCATTATTCGTTTAATCGTTTATTCATTGTTATTATTAGTTTAAACGATCAAATAGCTGTTTAGTGATCGTTTCGTTGTCGATTAAACGACACTATAAGTCACCGTCTTAATTGGGATGGGCATTTTTAGAAGTTCACTTTTACCCCCTTTTGTTCTCTTCCTTTTAAAGGAGCTGACCAGTCAAAGGCCATATAAATTATTTTATCGGATCAAACAGCCATATTTGATATATACCACAAAAGGAGAGGAGGAGATGGAGTGACGGCGACAGGGTAGATAAAGTCATAAAGAGAGAGAGAGAGAGAGAGGAGACAAAAGGGGCAGGGGGGTTGTGGAGCATGTGCTTGTGTGTGTGTCCCGCGTGTGTTGTCTGTTTCCGTGTGTCGCCGTGTCGGTGTGTGTATTTGATGTACTCCCACCGTTCCTAAATTTTTGTCTTTTTTTTTTTTTATCCATTCTTAAATAATTATTTTATTTAAATTTTTTTTAGAATATTATTTTTATTTTTTTATTTTTATTTTTTTCTTACTTTAATTATAGGCTATATACACATAGACATTAAAGAAACAATACACTATTTTAATACTATTCTAATATTAATAATTAAATTAATTAAATTTTCTTAATCTGTATGCCAAATTAACCTAAACAATAATTTAGAGACGGAGGGAGTAATATCTTTTGTAGGCTGGTCACGCAAATCAAGTTTTTCTATACACTTACCTACTTGACATTTTTTTTTTTGAGTTTAATTAATCAATTCGTTGAGATTATGATTTTGTAATAGAATTAATTTTAATATTTTTATCACGAATGCTAGAAGAAAATTCATAAGTTAGGGTTTGTTTTTTCTAGATTAGAGAAGGTGAGGAAGAAGGTATGGATAAAATAGGTATTTTATGTTAATTTAATGGTTAAATTAATGTCGGTCTAAAAAATAGGTCTGGTTGCATCAGAATTTAAATACGGTGGCTTAAAGTGTAGTCTTAAACTTTCAATGGTCGGATTGCAATTTTACGAAAAATTCAGTGGGCCGGATATACCTTTTGCCATTTATTTTATATGATACTCCTTCCGTTTCATCCAAAGAGTTCACGTTTGAAAATTTTAATTATTAAGGGATATGTTAGTGTCATTGAATTTGATCATATTACAAAAATACTTAAGCACAGCTAAGATAATTACAACACAAGTGGAGGGTAAAGATGAAAAATTATTAAAATTGTAAGTATAATTTTTTGAAAGTGGACTCTTTAGTGAAACATCCTAATTATTACAGTGAACTCTTTGCTTGGAACGGAGAGAGTATTAAATTACTCCCTCCGTCCTGAATAAATATTTCTATTTTCTATTGTGGAATGTCCCAACTACTGTTCGTAAAACTTTTTATCTATCTATTCTCTACCATTCTTCATAATATACTATTAAAATTTCATTTAATATAACACATTCCAAAGAAAACAATTTTGAATAGTTGAAGTCAATTAATGTTCATGGGTATTATCGTCAGAACATATTTTATAGCATATCATTAATTATATTTCTTGATTCATGTATTTTATCCACTAAGAACATTTATCCGAAACAGAAGGAGCAGTAAACTACTCCTAACGTTCCACTTAATTAGTCTATATTTAATAAATTTTAATTATTAAGAGATATATAAATATAATTAATTATAACTTATTATAATTACAAAATATGTAACCATAATTAAAATATTTATACCATCTCAAGGGTAAAATTAAATAAATTTGCTGGCTAAACCCTCAAGCGCTGCCAGCCCCAACCACGCTGTGCGCCGCCTGCTAACTCTGATGAGTCCAATGGACGGAGAGTCCCAATTAAAAATAGTCTAGATTCTCCCATTTCCCTCAAAACCAGGCAAGAAATATGAGAGATCCCAAGGTTATCAAAATCGTATGACTAGATTTTTGCGTGGAAGGGACTGCTATGGAGATGGTTGGCTATGGCAGTCGCTATGCTCTATGTGTGTTGAAGGTGGGAGAGAGGGTTGTATTTAGAGCCTGTTTGGTGTAGCGTTTTGAAAACGGAGTGTTTTAAAAACGCAGCGTTTCTAAAACGCAGATTATTTAAAACGCGGCTTTTTTCTTTATAAATGCGTTTGGGATATTATGTCAAAACGCTACTTTTTATTCCCTACTGCGTTTTAAAATTTGTGTTTTGGGAAAAAGCTAGGAATTCCAGCGTTTTAAAACGCAGCTGCGTTTTGAAAACGCAGCGTTTTCTACCGCAGCATTGAAACGCTAAGTTACGGAATAAGCTGCGTTTTAACCCTGCGTTTTGGCCAAAACGCGCGAACAAACGGGCTCTTAGTACTGTCTTTCTTTTCTTTTTTTTATCCGTCTCTGAATAATTATTTTATTTAAAAAAAAATTTATAAGACATTATTTTTATCATTTTACTTATATTTTTTTTTCTATTTTAATTATGAATCACATATATATGAACATTAAAGAAAATAACATATTATACCAATATTAATAATTAAATCTATTTTTGTGATTCGTGTACCGAATTAAACAAAATAATAATTAAGAGACGGTGGGAGTATTAAAGGGCTATTTTATCTTTTGGTATAATGACGTTTTTGAAATTATTTTTAGGTGGGTGTATAGAGTAATTTGGTGGGTATAAATAGCCTCACCCTAAAATTACTTTTTAGAGTAATATTATAGGTAACTAAAGAGTACCAATTTTTTGTACCAAATAATGTGTTAGCTGATGTAACAGCTGACGTGGTACAAAAACTAAAATTAAAAATTATAATTAATACATCACATTAACTGCCATATCAACTAACATATTATTTAATATAAAAATTTAATACCTTTTAAGTACACATAGCATTATTAAACCTTTTATCCCACCACTTCTTACGCTGTCTTAAAATTTTGGATGTGTATTTCTATTTTAACTTTCTTTTTATCAAGATATGTGTATGATTAAAATATAATGTGACAGCAAGTATGACAAGAATAAAATAAAATAATTGAAGCTCTGTTTTAGGTACGAGTTTGATCAATCATTGGTACAAAAGATAAGAATTAATATTATTTATAATGATATTAAACTAGGAAACTACTCGCAACGTTCCACTCAAACAGTATATTTAAAAATTTTAATTATTAAAAGATATATAAATATAATTAAAAATTTTTATAATTATAAAAATATTTTAATATAATTAAAATATTTATATCATATAAAGAATAAAATTAAAAAAATTATATGCTTAACTTTTCCCAATTTGACTCTCATATAGCGACTTTGTTGGATCTAAAGTTACGTATTGCTACTCTTTGGAGCCTCCGTTGTACATGGTCTTAGATCACTCTCTTTGCAATCTTCACACGGCTTTTAATGTAATTTGACACTTAACAAAGAAAGAAGAAATATAGAAAAGGAGTAGTGGGTGACGGCGACAGGGTTTTAAATGCGGTTTCCACCAGCACCGTTCTGAATGATGATATTCGAGTCCTCTGCTCTATACAATTGCTTACGCGTTTTAAAAATATTTATGATTTTGTGGATGGTAATGAATCCGGCTTGGATAAGATTTATACCTTCTTAATTTCTGGCCCGCTCTTATCCGTAAAATGAAACATATCCCCTTTTTTGCTTAATTATTGTCTTGTTTGACTCGGTATATAGATTTAGAAAAAATATTTAATTTAATTATTAATATTAGTATAATATATAATTTTTTTAATACCCATGCATATGTGATTTATAATTAAAGTAGGAAAAAAAGTAAAGGTAAAATGATAAGTAGGAAAAAAAGTAAAGATAACATGGTAAAAATGATGTCCTTTTCAAACAAATTAATTATTTTAGGACGAACAAAAAAGAAAAGGAAGATAATAATTTAGGGATGGAGGGAGTATTTTTTTAGGCAAAATTTGGATCGGTCTACTTTATACAATTTTCAACCGCTTAATGATACAATAATTATTTTCAACTAAAAAAAAGTTTGTTGTAGCAAAATATCATTTATACCCTTTAAAAACACAGAACAGTGCATGTTGTGTATCGCAAAAGTAAAAATAATGCATCACAACACAACATGATGCACATAAAACACAGAATGACAAACTGTTCATTGCAAAACAAAAAATGATGTATTGCAACATAAGACGATACATAAATTAGTATAATTTGAAAGTCGATACACAAATTAGTTTGTTTTTGTAGTTTGAAAGTCGATACAATGCATACGTGTTAGAAGGAAAGGATATAGACGACATTTCGCAAACAGAGTGCCTTCTTCCGGTTCAAAAGAAAAGGTTGTGCATCGCGATAAATAAAAACAGTACGTTATAATACAATTTTGTGCATCGTAATACACACTCTTTTGTACATCGCAAGTTTAATTTGTGCATTGTGTTGTGTTGAGATGCATCATTCTGTTTTTGCAACGTATGGCGTGTCGTTCTGTGTTTTTTAAGGGCATAGATAACATTTCGCAACAAAAGTGTCCTTTTTCGATTTGAAACAATTATAATGGACTAAAGCGGTTAAAAAATGTTTAAAAGGTATCGGCCCGAATTTCACCCTTTAAAATACGAGTAGGTCTCCTGTAAAACCGTCTTACGGATTCTAATTTATAAGATAAAATCTCACTCTCTTATAGTTTAGTCCACTAAACTATGATAGGTCGGATAAAAGTGATCCCTCATATATAAAATATTTTTTAAGTTTTTACTATAAAATACATAGAAGGGCATACCAAACCTTGGGTCATCTTCCAAGAAGCCCAACCCAATGTAAGGAAGGTAAGGGCGTTTACAGTGGGAGCCCTCCACCGCCCCCTAAAAATAATTTTAGAGATTTTTACTCTTTTTTGATCTTACAGTGATCCCTCTAGTCCACCCTCTATCTCTAAAATCAATTAAATCACCCTCGAAATATAAAGGAAGTTTTAACATGAATAGTGACTTAAATCCTCTACATTTTCTTCACTTTATTTGAGCACAATATACTTTTGTTTAATATTTTAAAATAAAAATTATTAAAATATACTCTTTCCGTCCCTAAATTATTATTATTATTTTTTTGTCTGTTCCTAAATAATTATCTTGTTAAATTTTTTTTTAGAAGATTAATTTTACCATTTTACCCTTACTTTTCTCTTTATTTTAATTATGCGCCATATACACATGGCCATTAAAAGAAACTACACATTATACTAATATTAATAATCAAGTCAATTTTTTTTTGTTAATCCGTGTACCGAGTCAAACAAGACAATAATTTAGGGACGGAGAGAGTACAATATATTTTTCATAGTATATAAAATTTAAAATATTTTATTTTAATTGTGGTGAAAAAATATAAATAAAAGAGAAAAAATATAATGGTTTGTTAGTTGAGATGAGAGATATTTAATTTTTAGAGGGTTATATAGAGAGTGCTTGTTGGAGTGAATTTATTTTTAGTGTTAAAAAAGTAAAACTTGAACGAAAAACGAAGTGTTTAGATTGTGATATAGGAAGGTATTGTTGTGGTTGCTTTAACCAAACCTCTACCGTACGGGCATAATGAATCCAACCCAGTAAACTCCCCAACTAGAAGGCACAACACAACACAACACCATCGGAGGTTTTTCATCAAACTACATGGATTTATGAGATGTCTAGAGAGGAGCTTTCAAAGGTGTCAATTTTTTCCGATAATAATGTACTTGTACTTTTTGGGTTCTACTCATTCTATTTTATAAGTTGGATAAGTACTACACCACCTCTTGTAAATAATACTCTCTTTAATCTTAGAAAAATAATCTTATATGACAAGTTAAAATTTTAAAAGTTGTATTTTATTTAAATTGCACTACAAATATATTTTTTATTAAAGTGAGATTATTTTCTTAGGACATATCAAAAAAGAAAAGTGAGATTATTTTTTTGGACGAAGGGAATACATAAGATTTTATTTACTCAATTGAGCTTACTTGCATGTGTTTTTTTTTTTAAAGGTTGGAGGGGTACATGTACCTTACATATTTTTATTTTTTAATGTCTTAAAAAAATACAATTAAGACTATATGGTGCTTTTGGTATGTAAGTATCAGGGTGTCTCTATTGAAATTTGAACACCCGATCTTTTTATTATGGGAAGTGAACAGTACCAGTTAAACTAAAGTTCGTTGGTAGCTTACTAATGTTCAAGTTTGAGTTTTGCAATGATTTGAATTTGATATTAGTGAAAGGAAAAGAATTATAATGAGTCTGTTCTCCTTCTATGGTTTCGTATCTTTCACTTTTGATTTTGGATTTTCTCTTTCCTTGATCTCACTAGTTTCCATCTATCTTTCTTTACTTTTTTCTTCGATTATAAAACGAAAAATTCAAGACCAAACCACTAAATTACCATGTCAAAGGTACTCAATATAATCCAATAAAGATGCTTTCGTGATGAATGTTTTTCTCCAATTCTTATTGGAATCTAGTTTTACTAGTAACCTGGATTTGATTCAAGATACTATTACTATGACCCTGGATAATTCTTATATTAAACTTTTGAACAAATTTTTTTTTTTTAAATTTTAGGTATTCTATTTTGAACATGATAATCTATTATGTTTAATTAATTATTTATAACTTTCGTTTGATTAATATTATTATTTAGTTAGACTTTTAATTTTTAACAATTACTTGATAAGTAATTGCATTATTGTTTACATTTTCATATGTATTAAACCGATACAAAGCAAAACATGTTATTTATAGAAAATGTAATTGTCGCTTGTCACTTTTTGGTTTACCAAAGACTCCTATTACAATGATAAGTAAGTGCAGCTCAGGCGGTAAGACGCTTCACCTACAACCGATAGGTTGTGGGTTTGAGTCACCAAGGGGTAGGTGGGGAACCACTATTGATCTCAATTTAAAAAAAAAAAAGAAAAAAAAATATTACAAAATTAACTTTTAATTTGATACACTAAATGTATTTATAACATAAATAAATTATATTTTTAAAAAGTTACACTAGACCGAGCCTACATATTTTCAAAAGTTCCACCAAAAGCTTATTTTTAGAGACTTATGGAATATCACCTCCTGAAGAGCCAGGCCCAAAGTTTGGGCCCAAGATCCAAGCCCAAGACCCAACATGGTTCGAGACCCATTATGGAACGAGCAGACATTGGGCGGTCAAACTACCTGATAAGACTTCTTGAATATATGCGAGCAGAGCTCACGAGCAGGGCTCAGGATGCAGCGGCCTGGATGCTCGATCAGGATTCAGCGAGCAGGATGAGACCGGGTAATGCCTAGGAGAGGGAACGTGGCGTAATGTCAGGGGACGGTTGAGCCCGACAGTTACGCCCACTACTCCTAGTAGTTACACCCATTACGCTGGCATTCATACCCACGACTGGAAAGTTAAGGATGGGCGTTATTCCAGGAGGAAACAGACCTATAAAAGCCTTGGATCAACTCCAAGCAAAGGTACGCATACATACGCTTGTGCTTACACTCTGCCAAATTGTGAACTGAGCTTGATACTTACACTCACACCAGAGTGTTTTAGCAGGGCCAGCCCCTGCATTCACCTAGTGTTTTGCTCTTTGGTCTGGCAGATTACTCACAGCCCAGTTATCTAAGTGGACTAGCGATCCAGCCCATCAGACGTGACTTTCATTGCGGCATCAGTTTGGTTCCGTTGCCGGGAAACTCTTTACAGTTCGTGAACGTCTTTTTGGGTTAGCTTTAGAGTGTTAGCATGGCTGGAAATGGGAAAGATACAGTTGGGGACAGTTCGGTCCCAGGGGCTGTTGGGGGTCAAGGGGGCTCGGTTTTGCCGCCTCCTCCCCCGGGGAACACAGCCAGGGCCACCCTGTCCCGTTCGGGGCGATTCACTTCCTCAGCTTCTACGCAGGGGGCCGAGCCTTCCAACGTGAATCGCCGACCTGAACAGCGGATTGAGCTCCGCGCGCATCTAAATGCCAAAAGGATGTAGGCCACTCCAGAGGTGACCGAGTTAACCGAGGCAGCTCGCTCAGCAGCTTTGGCTAACCAGGCAGTGTATCTCAGTCAAATGTACGCCCTGAATCAAGACTGCCGCATGGGACACACTCCTGTTCCGCCGAGACTCGCTTATCCCACCCGTGGTTACGGTGGGAGCACGAAGTGACATGCCTCAGCCAGTCTCAGGGCCGCCAAGAGAAGGCGGGATGATTTGATCAACCTGGATAGCACGGGGACGTGCCGTGCCCGCAGAGAGGCTGCTAAGGACAGAGGGAAAGGGCCTGCACGTTCGGAGTCAGCACGGGCCAAGAGTGTACATGATCGCTTGGTCTTTGCAGATGCCCAGGGACGAGGACGACCAGAGGGCTCCAGATGTCGAGACCGGGCGAGGAGTGAAGAGGCGAAATCCCAGCCCAGACACAGCCGTAGAGATGCTGGGCAAAAATCTCACCGACCTTGACGCACGCCCTCACCCAGGAGGAGATCCCCGGGGCGCAGATCAGACCATCACTCTTCCGTCCCAAGGCGGAGTCACCAGCCCGAACGGTCCACCAGGCCTGAGCGATCAACACATGTGCCGGATGAGGCAATGAGGGAGATGCAGTTGCGGTTGGAAGCTCTGGAGGCTGGCCGCACTGGGCCAGGATATATAATTCCGGGAGAAGAAAAGGACCCTTTGGCGAATTGGATTGTGGCCGCACCAACTGACCCTGACGTGCCATTGCTACAGTTTGATAAGTACTCTGGAAAGACAAATGCTCGCGATCATCTGCAGGGATTTGAGAACCAGATCAATATGGTTACCAAGGATCCGGCTGCAAAATGTAAGGCCCTGGTCAGCACTTTCCAGGGTAAGGCGGTGACCTGGTACAGGAAGCTTCCTCGTGCATCGATCACAGGTTGGTCGGACTTACGGAGTAAGTTCCTGGTTGAGTTTGTGATGGCAGGGTAACTCCCAAGGCCAGGATGGATCTCTGCAGCATCAGACAACGGGAGGGAGAGACAGTTGGAAAGTATCTTGAGCGGTTCCAGAAAATGCTCGAAAAGGTGGATGACCTGACAGATCGGGAGGTCACAATGTGCTTTATTGGGGGCATGAACAGAAATGGGTTGAAGGCTAAGTTTAGCATGCGAGAACCGCTGAACCGAGCAAAGATGTTCTCTCGCGCCCAGAGCTGGTGCGTTACTTTTGAGGAAGACGCAGAGGGGTCCAAGAAAAAGGACAAGAAAGCAAATAAGAAGGAAGATGGTAAGGATTTAACGAGCAAGGCGGGGCAGACGACGAGCAAGGGTTGGCGAAGGAATCGCGCCCGAGCAAATGATCGCATGGATTTCGACCCTCTTAACACTACAAGGGAGGCCATTATGAACGAAATCCGTGCTGAGCTGCCGCCTGCCGAGCCGCTGAACCCAGCATTTGATGGTCGCAGGAACTTGGCAAAACGGTGTGCCTATCACAATGATGTGGGGCATGAAACGGAGGATTGCATGCAGTTGAAGAAAGAGATTCAGAGATTGCTGAATCAGGGGAGGCTAGACCGTTTCCGTCTGCGACCAGAGAATAGAGATCGTCGGGATGACAGGGAGCCCAGAGAGGAGCCTCTGAAGAGAGGAAATGCTGAGCGTCGGGGGAGGCTGAATGTTATATTGGAGGAAGAGCCCAGTCTCCATCAGCTAAAATCCCAGATGTATACCCTGAACAAATTGCCCTATGTGCCAGTCAGTGTGGGGCCTGATGAGGAGATGATACAGTTCACTAGAAGCGAGCTGGCCATAGGCAAGTTGGCTTCCAAACAGAATCTGGTTGTTGAGGCTTGTATTGATTACTGGGATGTGGCCAGGGTATTGATTGACACTGGAGCCTCCAGGGACGTGCTGTACTACAAGTGCTTCAAGAATCTGGGGTATGAGGACAAGGACTTGAAGTCGTACAAAGGGTGCTTGAAAGGTTTCACTAATCATAAGGTGGCTGTCAAGGGAACCATTGAGCTCGAGGTGATACTGGGTGAGGGGAGCAGGTCCAGGATGGAAAAAATTATGTTCTTGGTGATAGACTTGAACTCACCCTTTAATGCAATTCTGGGTGTTCCCGCGATGGTGAGATTTCAATTGGTGGCCTCGGTACCCCATCAGTGAGTAAAATTTTTGACCGCGGGAGGGGTTGGCGAGCTGAGGAGTAGGCCGCAGCAGGTAATGAAGTTTTTGGAGGAAACCCATAAGGCAAAGGGTAAGTTGACGATCAGTACTCCAGAGCGGACGGTCACAGTGCAGGAAAAAGAAAGGCTCACCATAACCACTCCCATGGACATGAACATGATCCTGGCTGTCGAGGAGGATGATGAGGTGGTGAGCGTTGGGCCGAGTAGCAACCAGGATATTCCGCAGCCGCAGCTAGAGATAGAGACTCTTCAAGTCAGGGAAACACCGGATCTTCAGCCACACGGTGACTTGGAAGAGGTCATTATTAACCCTGCCTACCCCGAGCAGAAGATTAAGGTGGGTAGGGGAACCACACCGGAGGGCAGAGAAAGGTTGATAGCTTTCCTTTGACGGAGTCTGGATGTGTTTGCCTGGACAGTGGAGGATATGAGGGGAGTTAATCCCGAGGTGGCGTTGCACAGGTTGAATGCGAGTGGGGAATTCAAGCCTGTTCAGCAGCGACCAAGGCAGTACTCCCCGGAAAAGGAGAAGGCCATTCGGGTGGAGGTTGAAAAGCTGATCGCCGCAGACATCATTGAGGAGATTTACTATCCGACTTGGCTGGCGAATGTGGTAATGGTCAAGAAGAGCAATGGCAAGTGGAGGATGTGTGTAGACTTCACTGATCTGAACAAAGCTTGTCCGAAGGATTGCTATCCATTACCAAGGATTGATGTACTGGTGGATGCAATTGCTGGTTTTGAGATGCTGAGCTTCATGGACGCCTACTCGGGCTATCATCAAGTTAGGATGGATGAGCAGGATAAGCCGTTGACCGCATTCCGGGCAGCGGGAGCTCTGCACTGCTACAAGATGATGCCCTTCGGGCTGAAAAATGCGGGGGCCACGTATCAGAAAATGGTGAATAAGGTGTTCGCACCGCAGTTGGGCAGGAACGTGGAAGCTTATGTGGATGATATGGTGGTCAAGACTAAGGGCCGTGATCACATAGCAGATTTGGAAGAGACATTTGACAATCTGCGGAAGCATAACATGAAGCTGAATCCCAGCAAGTGTGTCTTCAGGGTGCAAGCAGGCAAGTTCCTCGGGTTCATGGTGAATGAAAGGGGGATAGAGGCCAACCCCGAGAAGATCAAAGCTCTGATGGACATGAAGGAGCCCACCTGCATCAAGGAAGTTCAGCGGTTGAATGGTCGGATCATCGCTCTTGGCCGGTTCATCTCTCGGTCAGCTGAGAAGTGCCTGCCATTCTTCAAAATATTGCGGGGTAACAAGAGTTTTGGGTGGACAGCAGAATGCTCAAAGGCTTTCCAACAGTTAAAGGATTATTTGGGTGCACCTCCCCTTCTGAGTAGTCCTGTGGTAGGCGAATGCTTGTATGTCTATCTGGCAGCCACCGACCAGGCTGTGGCCGCTGTACTTGTTAGGGAAGAGGCTGGAAGCCAAAAACCTGTGTATTATGTATCCAAGGCTTTAACTCCGGTTGAAGCTCGCTATTTCAATGCAGAAAAATTAGCTTATTCGCTTGTTGTCTCAGCTCAAAAATTACGAGCTTATTTTTCTGCACATGAGATTGTTGTATACTCCGACCATCCCCTTCGTAAAATCTTGCATAAACCAGATTCCTCGGGCAGGTTATTGGCGTGGTCGATTGAGCTGATGGAGTTTCACATTGACTATCAGCCACGAAGGGCAATCAAGGCTCAGGCTTTGGCAGACCTCTTGGTGGAGACAACCTTTGTGGAGCAGGGCAAGGCACCAGATTCCGACACTCCAGAAACGAGCACTGCCTCCTTGACAGAGCGGCCAGAGGATTGCTGGCAGTTGTTCGTGGATGGCGCGGCGAGTAAGGATGGAAGTGGTGCAGGGATCTTGCTCGTATCTCCACTTACAGATGAGGAATTTGAGGTCGCTTTACGATTCAAGTTTTCGGCCTCCAACAATCAGGCCGAGTATAAAGCTTTGGTCGCTGGTTTGGAATTGGCACTGGATATAGGCGTATCAGCTTTGATTATACACAGTGATTCACAGTTAGTTGTCAATCAAGTTCGGGGGGAGTATGGTGTAAATAACCCCACTTTGGCCAAGTACTGTGATTTGGTTAAAGAGCTGTTGGCTAAGTTAGCATTTTAGGAGCTGCTGCGGATTGATCGAGCAGAGAATATGCGGGCAGATTTCCTATCTAAGATGGCTACTGAGGACATTCAGGGGTTGAGTTCGGCGACCATGGTAGAGTACCTGGATTGTCCGGCAATTTCACGAGAGAGAGTGATGGACATAGAGATGGCTCAGAGGTGTTGGATTGATGAGATTCAGGAGTACATCGAGCAGGGTCTGTTGCCCGAAGACAAGGATCAGTCTAGAATCATCCAGAAGCGTTCTGCTCGCTATACGGTGGTTGGAGGTATCTTATACCGAAGGTCTTTCACAAAGTCGTTGTTGTGATGTGTTCGACCAGAAGTGACTGAGAAGCTGCTGGCAGAGGTCCATGAGGGAGTTTGTGGTGGTCACCCAGGGGCGAGGACCCTGGCTGACAAGATACTGACTTTGGGGTACTACTGGTTGACCTTGAGAAGGGATGCCGAGGCCTATGTGAAGAAATGTGACAAGTGCCAGCGATTTGCAGATATACCCAGGGTGCCTTCCACCGAGCAGACTCCAGTAGTGGCATCCTGGCCGTTTGATATGTGGGGGATAGATCTCATTGGACCGTTTCCTACAGCAAGAGGAAATTGCAAGTATGCAATCGTGGCGATTGATTACTTCACCAAGTGGGTGGAAGCAAAGCCTTTGGCAAACATGACCGAGGAAAACGTCATCAACTTCGTGCACGACTACATTTGGTGTCGTTTTGGGGTCCTGCGAGCAATTGTTTCTGATAATGGCACTCAGTTTTCTGACCGGTTTACTGAGGCTTGTGCTAATTTGCATATCAAACATTGGAACTCTTCAGTAGCGTATCCTCAAGGGAACGGGAAGGCTGAAGCTGCCAATAAACGTGTATTGTATGCCCTCAAAAGAAATCTGGAAGGACGAGCAGGCAGGTGGTTAGACGAGTTACAGTCAGCACTCTGGGCCGTCAGGACAACAGTCAGGGGGCCAACCGGGGAGACTCCTTTTGCCCTGACTTATGGGTCGGAGGCCATGGCACCAGTTGAAATGGCTCTGCCTAGCTTAAGGGTATCACAATATGATGAAGGGCATAATACCACTGCTCGTCGAGAAGACTTGGATCTATTGGAAGAAAGGAGAGTAGAGGCCAAAATGAAAATGGTTAATTACAAGCAGCGAGCAAAAATGCATCATGATAAGAGGGTCCACAAGCGGGCATTCCAGGTCGGAGATTTAGTCCTAAGGAAGATTGAAGCAACTGGGCAAAGGTTGGATAGAGGAAAGTTGTCACCGAACTGGGAGGGACCCTACAAAGTGATCCAGGTCGTCAAAGAGGGTACTTATCGGTTGCAAGCTCAGGATGGAGCAGTATTGAAACATCTGTGGCACGCGGATCATCTCAAAAAGTATTATCATTGAAATTGTTTGAAGTCATTCTTGGTCAATGTAAATTTGGCTTTCCAAGTTTAATGAGAATACATTTTACATGAAGATTGTTGAATAAAAGAGTAGCTCGCGGAGCGAGCAGAGTCTTCGATTGGGCAGTTTATCACTATGAGGTATGCGGAGCGACCTCACGGTGAACCTAATCCAAGGACTTATATTTGTTTAAACCTTTTGGGCGGAGCAAACTCTTTAATTAATGTTTGAGGTCATCGCTTGCTCGTAGAACGGGCACATGACTTAGTTAATTTTATGAGTATAAGCAGTGCACCCTGGTTGGAAGGTTATCCTTGATTAATGTTTGAAGTTGCCTGCTGCTCGTAGTACCGAGCAGGAAACTTAGTTAATTTAAAGGATTGTTAATGTTTGAAGTAGTTGCTGCTCGTCTAACGAGCACGTGACTTAGTACAACATTAGCATTACATGAACATAAATGAACAGGGAGAAAAAGAAAGATCATATATTATTTATAATATTTGATTACAGGAAGGAAGGAAATACAAAAGATGGCTCGTAGGCCAGGGGGGAACAAGTGCTCGGCTGGGCTGTAATCATGAGGCCGGAGGGGGCTCTGGAGCGTTGCCTTCTGGGATGTCCACCGTCGGGCTCTGAGCAGCTTCAGCTCGCCTTTTCTCCTTCAGCGCGTTCATCACGCTCTTCACATTGACGTCCAAGGTGGCTGGGGGAGACCAGGCCTCCAAGCCTTGCTCTGTGTCACCCTCCTTGATGAGTTCCAGCTCTTCAGCAGTGAAGGGGACTGTTAGGTCCGAGGGTTGCTCAGTGTATAGGCTAGAGGGGGGGGTGAATAGCCTATACTTTGTGTAATAAAAATTTCATCCAATTTTAACATTTAAATTGAAGAGTAGATGAAATGATTACTACACATAGGTCATCTTCCTCATTCTGACTGCTTAGCCGAAGATAGAGACATCGGACGTCCTTGATCAGCAGACGTAGAATGTGCAGACGGAAGAAGTTTGTTAAACTTAGCTGATGAGAATGAGTTTGAGCAGCGGAAGAATAAACAGCATAAGTTTAACAATTTAGATTAAAGTAACTGTAAAGATTTGATATGAAAGAGAACTTGACAGTTGACTATAATCTGTATTAGATGCATCATTTACTTTCCTTAAACAGATTGCACATGATAAAGCAAATTACACAAGAAAGAGAAATCAAGGCTGAATGTAACAAACATATATATTATATTAAAATTCAGCAGAGGTTTGCTCACAGGCAAACATGCTTAGTACATCAACCTAGACTCTCTAACCAAGCAATCTCTCCGGGGGAAGAAGGAAAGTGAAATGGAATACCCCGAAGACTCATATAAGAACTCTAATCCTAGCAGTTCCTAACAACCTTGGAGGTCAGTGAAGGAAAGTGCTAGTGTTAGAGTGATGTGAGAAGAGAATATTAGGAGTTGTTCAAATAGCAAGTATTTGAACAACTGAGTGCTAAGCACTCGACCAAATATGATGACAACTTATTGCACAATCGACACAGCTTATAATGTAGTATAAGTCTCGCCGATATGAATGCAACTGGACATGTAAGTTCGCTCTTCATCGGACATCTTCAAGCTTGATCCGCTTCAACGATCCGTAAGATACTTGGTCTCTTTACGGATGATGAAGTTGAGGCCATCGAAGAGACCGAGTTCTTCGAAGGAAGAAGAACTCAAATCAACAACGAGGTTGTTGATCAAGCGAGCTTCTCGCTTTTGGATTTTCTTCTCTCTCTCTCATAAAGTGTTTGTTCTTACACTTGTGATTTCTCACTCTAAAGGAGTGGTTCGGATTGAAGAAATGAAGATCAATACCACAACCTTTCTCAAGCATAAGCATACACAATTTGTGTGTTCTAGTGCTTGTGCTCTCTCTCTTTGGAAATGAGGATGAGAGTCTTCTTATATAGCCGGAGAAGAAGAGGTGACCGTTGGTGTATTGAATAGGTTTATGCCCGTTGGTGATCGAATCTCATAATGTAGCAGAGTACATCTTTGGATTTGTTGGGCAAAGACCTTCGCTAGGTTTAAGTCTTGAAGATGGTCCGTGACACAGCCGGACAGAGTTGGACGTGTCGAGCTTGCCTGCATGCGCCGACCGATTTGGACGTATCATAGCTTTGATGGAGTGCAGTCCCGTGCTTGGCCTTTTCGAAATGAAGCTTTGAAGACCGCGAACACTATTCGAAGAGGAAATGTCTATTGGATAAACGTGAAGGTGCACATCGATGCGTATCTTGGATTTGTCGACGATCTTGTAACGGATCTATTTTGGCTTGAAGTGCGTTGAATAACGACCGATGTACCTCGTGATCTTACGCTTCTCAGCTTGTTCGATGAGGATTTGGCCGATTCGAGATCCGCCATTATAGAACCGCGATGTAGAAACGGCCGATGGTCACGATGTTCCTCTTGAATAAATAGCTTCTGCAGCTTTGCTCGATGAAGTGCTTTGGCGGATACGAGAATCGCCGATATAGAACCGCGATGTAGAGAAGGCTATTTAGGCATCATAGCCGAAGGGAAATGTCGCTAGTGAGACATCTCGCCGATGATCACGTCAGCTGGCAATTTGAAGAGCTTGATTCATATGAGGGTTTGTCATCATTCTGGTAGGACAAAGACTCGGATATGTACAAAGACTTCCTAGTCTAGTGACCTATGCATTGTTTCAACAAGTTGCCACGCTAACCGGTACGCAGCCCTTTTAGCCACTTGTGAAACATGCGTTGTAATGGGAACAAGCAAATCACTGTGTTGGAATATGCATACATATATATCACTGATTTACGTGCATATTCCTAACAATCTCCTCCTATTTGCTTGGGACCATTACTACATTTGACTTATACATATAGCTCTTTAAAGCAGTTGTTCAATCCTTAGTAATAACATGCCACTACTGAATATTCAGTTTATATCAAGGCATGCCCTAGGTTGAACTTACAAGCGATAGCGTATGTATAGTCACCTATTTGCTAAGTATTTACAGACTCAATAAATGAAAGAGAAAATACAAAGCAATAATTGAAATGATTGTTAGGCAAATGATAATATTGCCTTAAGAGTGTGTTTCTTGCATCGGATGATCTGAAGAATGTTGCTCAAGCAAGAAGTAGAAAGTATAAGTAACTTGTTATCTAGTTCTTAATCGAATTGATTAAGCATCTTCATCTAGTCAGCGTATTATAATAGGCATATAGTATTTTGCTGTGTGGGTAGATACACAATCTTACAAGTTGTCTATCTCTCCTCCTTACAAGTTGTCTATCTCTCCTCCTTAATAGTTCACACTTTGGGGGGCATTACAACTTCACAATCTCTCCTCCTTAATGAATATTGTTCTCAATAGTGTTATTACAATCTCTCCTCCTTACAAGTTGTCTATAATTTCTATATTGCCTAACTTCCTTCATAATCACTTGGGGCCATTACTTCCTTATTATAATTTCATAATCACTTGGGGCCATTACTTTCTTATTACAATCTCTCCTCCTTAATGGTCACAAGTTAAAGAAAGATTGATAGTGATCAAATGAATTATGAGTTGTGACAGGTAGAGAGCAGGAAGTTTGGTTTTGTTAGACACTGTCATTTGAGAAATGCTGAATTGATTTAGCTTGATGTACTTCTGCAGATAATATAGACCGTATCGAGTAAATACACCCTCGTCATATTTGCAGATTCTTAGTGTGCGATAGCGTATAATGCACTTTCATGTATAGGACTTACGAATAGGATATCGAGGTGAGGAATTGTGTTTCCATTGCTTGTAAGAAGATTTTACAAGAATGTAGTGTGACAAGCTTTATTTTGTAATAGGAGTGGCAAATAGGGTAAGTCGTTTAATTAGTGATACCAATTGGTGAGTAGTAAAGCATTCAAAATAGTCTCCTCCTTAAGGTATATCAAGTCAAAACAGCAAGTATGGTTGAGTCTTATGCTGACTTTTGTTGGATGCATGAGATATACATCTAAAACATGAGATGTAAGGTCTGCCTACGAGGTATTGCTGAAGTTCATCAAGAAAGTAAACTGCAGGCATGAACGAGTATGTACCAGGACAAATTTTGAATACTTAACTCAAAAGAAAATGGCAAATGTAGATAAACAGATGTTCACAAAATTAAACACGTTACCTATTTATCATAATAAAACAAAAGAGGATTAGTTTGATAAACCATAGACCTAGCTAGTCATCCTAATGAGGTAGAGTTAAAGGATGAAGGTCTGCTGATTCTAATCGAAGGGAACATTGACCGCTGAATTTGACGCAGAATGGGCGTTTGCTGGTTGAAGCTCCTCCTGAGATGAGGGTTGCTCAAGGTGAGCATTTGAGGCGATGGGAGCAGGGGCAGTAGTAGCGGTACTGTCTCTTGTGGGAATCCAAGGGATGAAATTGGATACACTGTTTCTGGGGTCTCGAAGACGATTCCTTACACGACGAGAGATTCGACGAGGTCGTTGAATCACTTGAGGAAGAGGAGTGGCAAGAAGAACCATCATACGATGACGCCATTCAGTGTGGGAAATGGGTCGATGAGGAGGATCGGGCGATTTGGTGAACACATGATGCAAATGACTCTATTGGTGGAGAAATTTTGAGGTACGCAAGTCGTGTCCGTTGTTGGAGACTGATACAAATTTTATACAACTTTTTGAATTTTTGAGAAGATGAAAGGGTTTCTTGATTAGAGGAATGGGAAAAGACATTTTGGGGGCTTAAAGAAGTGAGTGCATTTAATGACATAGTAATGATAGTCTGATTTGGTATTATGTCATCATGCTTAGTGTAATTATGGCTAGTACATAGGCAGTCTAGAAGATATTAATATTATTTTCAAACAGAAAGTTTAAAAATATAATCAGATTAATTTAATTGCCTTTATTGTGGTATTAATGGGTACAACTGCTTCTTAGAAATAATATGAGCTGTTATTTTACTTCAAGCGAATTGTTTGAGTAAATTAATCAAAGATAGAACAGCATTGGTTGTTTAAGGACGAATTGGGGACAAAATAACTTGACCAAGCCATATGGCACAGTTGTACATGACACATATGTGGAAGTTTTTAGATGAATGTGTCTTAAGATTGTCTGATACCAGTCTTGAAGTCTGATACCAATTTTGAGAGATTTGATGAGTCTTTTAATGAATGAAGACACTATCAGCAGGTTGTATTAGGTATTTGCTAAAGTAGGAACTGCTGATATCAATTGTTATGTCTATTATTGGTAGTGTGATTAATATCAGCTAAGGTAAGGACAGCTGATACCAATTGAATAGACTCTATTTATAATGGACATCAATCTATTTAAGATTAATAAAACTTAGTAAGAATATTAAATAGACCAAGTAAGTGAGATATTGAATGTGTACCTGAAATGATGTCCGTTCTTCTTTCTGTTCAACAGATCTAGGCATTCTACATCAAAGGAAGAGATCTGCAGACCAGAGTTGTTCTGAAGAGAGTGAGACGTAGCCTATATACAGCAGGGGTCATATCGGCTGTTCACTCCTGAGGAAGGACTTAATATTTGAAAATATTAGTCTTCCCAAGAATTCTTGAATGTCTGACTATCTTGAGGATAGGTCGAGTTACTAGAGATTTTTAACTACATCCTTTTGACAAAGAATCACATGATAAGGTGTAGCAGAGTGTTTTGAATTCAATCTGTATACCAATTAGCTGTTGAGCCATTATAATGGGAACAACTAATCAAGCCTTTATAACTACAATCTCATAAGGTACACAAGATTTTGTAGTTGTCGTAACTAAGAACACAAAGTGCTGTTGAATTGTCTTGAAAGGTTCGATTTAGCAGACACCGTTGTTCAAAGCAGATTTACTAATAATCTTGACCTTTTAATCATGAAGGATAGAGATTGAGTAATAGCAGATTCCTTGATAGGTTGACATGAAGGTCATGAAACCGCATCCGCCTATTTGTTAAGAGACTATAGGTTTTGCGTAACTTGAATTTACTCATTGTGAAAAGATTAAATTCGAAAGGCAATTATCATGGTGTCTAAGGATGAAAGTTAAGCAAGAGTAGAAGACCATAACTTGATGTAGCAGATTGTTCAAGAATGGTTTGCGATGGGATGTCGCAGAGTTTGTGTCTCGGTAGAGTGATCATTTCATTAAGAACAATTCTTTTAATCACCGAATAAAATGGAGATAATAAAGAATAATAAGTTTGATCAACACACTTAACACATTAGTTCATGCTATCAAAGGAATGCGACAAGTAGATAAGCATGAGAAAAGTTGCGAGCTTGTATTCAATAATCCAAGTAGTTTTACACGGTGTGTTGCAAGGATCAGCTGATTACAAGAACAATACAACTGGATTTTTGACTGAACTGCAGATTACATGAGAAAGATACATAATGATTCAATTTACAGAAAGAAATACATGTTACAAATTTGTGTCCTATAGGTCCTAATCCTAGACATTAGATGAGGAGTCATCATCAAGGATTTAGAAGGAGTTGGATGATAAGATGGCCGTGTTCTTTTGATCTCCTCCAACTCTCGGGGAGGCGAAACATCTTCACTTCTTCGGGTCATTATGGAAGCACCGAAGAGTGATGGCCACCGAGATGTCTGTTTTGACCATGAATCCCCTTTGATAGGCTAGGGGATTATGGCGACTATTAGCAGTCATCCTCATCAATTCCATATTAGCTACTTAATTCAAGAACCGAATTATCTCGCATCGGCCATCTTTGAGGTGATGGTCGGCATACCTACATATAACCGTAAGACTTGTTGCACATGGCAATATATTAAATGTTTTCCAAACATTTGACATTTCTTTTCGGCATCTTTTCGTGAAGTTCAAGTATGCAAGCGACTTCCAAAAGTGGAATGAGTATGTGCTAATTGATTTTCCCAGTGATTCATCCGTTAGACATTTTAGAGTATCAATGAGATTGATAGCTAAAAGTTAGAAGAGAGAATGAAATCACTTTTGCGGCATTAATTGATGGTTTTCTATCTTACTTTTAAAACTAATTGACTAAAAAGAGTTCTTAAGTGTTCGACGATCATGGTTTGCGCCTATAAATCATGCTTGATAGCAAACTTTATGATTGTCGACGAGACAAAAGAAGATCTTTTTATCAATTGTTTTCTCAACAAGACTGTGGAACCATAATTAATGATTTCGATATACAAGACTTGATGCAATTTCTCTCATGTTTGGAAACGTGTATTGAAAAAGATTTTGGAAATGATTTTCACTTTACGTATGATATTGAAAATATATTTTTGAGAGAAATTTAGATCAGCTTTTGTGAAGTAACAAATAAAATCGAAACAACTCGAATGATTGTGAAGAAATCATACCCATTGTTGAGGAATTGTCTTGATCCAATCTTAGGACTTGGATTTAGTAACATTTGTGAGATTTTGAATCATCGATTTGTAACTAGTGTAATCTATAGGCGCTTGTGAGTTTTGTCATAGTAGAGATTTGAATGAAGAAGGAGCTCTACTTATACTCACGGAGGTTAGATCAAGGATACTCAATAATGAAGCATTACCGTTGAGTTGTCCTTCGATCACGCCTGGTGAATAGGCCGTGAAGTCTAGATATTCTCAAGATTCTTGGTAAGGATTGATGTTGACTGCCTTGTCGTTTTCCAAGATTTTGAAAATAGTCTTAACTTTAATCGAACCAAACTTCGAAAAGTGTGCCTCCACCTTTAATAGACTTGAGAGAGTAGGTCTTTAAAGGGTTTTTACTTCTATAAGTCAGCACATACAACCGAGCTTATGAAGTGTTGGTTGCGATATGGAAATTCACCAAGCAGGTTTTCGAAAAACATTTGAAACCATGATAAGAAAAATGCCGATTTGTTTTTGAAAACCATTTGCATAAAACAAATCATACAATCAATATATGTTGATAAAAGTGCAAGATGACAGTTATTATGCATTATTGTCGATGATATGTGTGAGCATATTAGTTCACAGACATGAGCACAGTCATTAGAAAGCAAATAGCTAACCTGTTTTGTATAGTCATGAGAGAGGGTCTTTATCAACTCCTTTGGACTTATCGCAGATTTTTCACTTCATTGTTATAAAGTCCAAAGGTGAGGATTTTGACCTTGAGTGAGTGAAGGACATGAGTGAATTCTCATGAGTGATCGCAGCCCTTCATGAATCGCACCATGTTACTATCTCCGATGGAGAGAGGTGTTGCATGATTGACCTTTTCGTCATATGAGTTCCCGCCTAAAGTACTCATAGAGAAAATTAGCAACATTTATGAGCTAAAGATAGCTCTAGTAATCCAATAATACAAATGAGACTTAATAAGCATGACAAAAGAATAATTATTCAAAATACGCCTTATAAGTGTAACCCAAAGTGTTAAGAAATTAGGAGTCGGGGTTACTTCCTCATTAAACTCTTTGAACGCGTCGCTCATAGTTGTTGAAGCACCGGCTCTAATACCGAGCATAGGTTCTTTGAGTGTATTCTTGCTCGGCTGAGGCTTTTCATTGAAGGAAGACAAATTCATCATTGATGTCCTTAGGCCAAGAACTTACAATCTCAGTGATTTTGAAGATGACATATCTTTGATTTCCTTTGAATTTCCTTTGAAACTCTTCTTATTTTCTCTGCTCTAAACTTTTATAAAAAGTTTTCTTGAGAAGGTGTTGGATTGGAACAATCGTTAGCCTTATGTCAAGAGAGCATGTTTTTGGAAGGGATTCTAAGTAATTCATCTATCAAATATGAGTTTAACCCATTTGCCAAAGAAGATACCAAGATTTAAGAACAGATTTATGAAACATGCATAATCCTTAGCAAGTCAACCTCCACTATAATACTTCTCTTCACAATATCAATGTAATTCGATATATGATAAATTTTCTTATAGTGATCACATTGTCATCACAATACTCTTTCTCACATGTTTTTGAAAACAAAATTTATTTCGATTTGAAGATGGTTTTCAAAAGGCTTTCGTTTCTCCAAAAGGTTTTTGTGGATAAAAGATTTTGAAAAGACTCCTTTTGACTATGCATCTAATCTGAGCAGGATCTAAACTCTCGGTTATTAAGCCCGAAATAAGGTTTACGAGTACGGCTTTGATACCAATTGTTAGGTCCGAGGGTTGCTCGTATAGGCTAGAGGGGGTGAATAGCCTATACTTTGTGTAATAAAAATTTCATCCAATTTTAACATTTAAATTGAAGAGTAGATGAAATGATTACTACACATAGGTCATCTTCCTCATTCGATCGCTAGCCGAAGATAGAGACATCGGACGTCCTGATCGCAGACGTAGAATGTGGACGGAAGAAGTTTGTTAAACTTAGCCGATGAGAATGAGTTTGAGCAGCGGAAGAATAAACAAAGATAAGTTTAACAATTTAGATTAAAGTAATCAAAGATTTGATATGAAAGAGAACTTGACTTGACTATAATCTGTATTAGATGCATCATTTACTTTCCTTAAACAGATTGCACATGATAAAGCAAATTATACAAGAAAGAGAAATCAAGGCTGAATGTAACAAACATATATATTATATTAAAATTCAGCAGAGTTTGCTCAAAGGCAAACATGCTTAGTACATCAACCTAGACTCTCTAACCTAGCAATCTCTCCGGAAGAAGGAAAGTGAAATGGAATACCCGAAGACTCATATAAGAACTCTAATCCTAGCAGTTCCTAACAACCTTGGAGGTCGGTGAAGGAAAGTGCTAGTGTTAGAGTGATGTGAGAAGAGAATATTAGGAGTTGTTCAAATAGCAAGTATTTGAACAACCGAGTGCTAAGCACTCGACCAAATATGATGACAACTTATTGCACAATCGGCACGCCTTATAATGTAGTATAAGTCCGCCGATATGAATGCAACTGACATGTAAGTTCCGCTCTTCATCGGACATCTTCAAGCTTGATCCGCTTCAACGATCGTAAGATACTTGGTCTCTTTACTGGATGATGAAGTTGAGGCCACTGAAGAGACTGAGTTCTTCGAAGGAAGAAGAACTCAAATCAACAACAAGGTTGTTGATCAAGCAGAGCTTCTCAGCTTTTGGATTTTCTTCTCTCTCTCTCACAAAGTGTTTGTTCTTACACTTGTGATTTCTCACTCTAAAGGAGTGGTTCTAGATTGAAGAAATGAAGATCAATACCACAACCTTTCTCAAGCATAAGCATACACAGTTTGTGTGTTCTAGTGCTTGTGCTCTCTCTCTTGTGCTGCTTGGAAATGAGGATGAGAGTCTTCTTATATAGCTGGAGAAGAAGAGGTGACCGTTGGTGTATTGAATAGGTTTATGCCCGTTGGTGATCTGAATCTCATAATGTAGCAGAGTACATCTTTGGATTTGTTGGGCAAAGACCTTCAGTTAGGTTTAAGTCTTGAAGATGGTCCGTGACACAGGCTGGACAGAGTTGGACGTGTCGAGCTTGGCCTGCATGCAGTCTGACTGATTTGGACGTATCATAGCTTTGACTGGAGTGCAGTGTCCTGTGCTTGGCCTTTTCTGGAAATGAAGCTTTGAAGACCGCGAACACTATTCTGAAGAGGAAATGTCTATTGGATAAACGTGAAGGTGCAGACATCGATGCGTATCTTGGATTTGTCAGACAGATCTTGTAACGGATCTATTTTGGCTTGAAGTGCGTTGAATAACGACCGATGTACCTCGTGATCTTACGCTCGGCGCTTGTTCGATGAGGATTTGGCCGATTCGAGATCCGCCATTATAGAACCGCGATGTAGAAACGGCGATGGTCACGATGTTCCTCTTGAATAAATAGCTTCTCTGCTTGCTCGATGAAGTGCTTTGGCGGATACGAGAATCTGCCGATATAGAACTGCTGATGTAGAGAAGGCTATTTAGGCAATCATAGCCGAAGGAAATGTCGCTAGTGAGACATCTGCCGATGATCACGTCAGCTGGCAATTTGAAGAGCTTGATTCATATGAGGTTTGTCATCATTCGGTAGGACAAAGACTCGGATATGTACAAAGACTTCCTAGTCTAGTGACCTATGCATTGTTTCAACAAGTTGCCACGCTAACCGGTACGCAGCCCTTTTAGCCACTTGTGAAACATGCGTTGTAATGGGAACAAGCAAATCACTGTGTTGGAATATGCATACATATATATCAGCTGATTTACAGGCATATTCCTAACAGGGACCCAGGCATGGCCGCGACGAGCAGCAGGGCCATAGTGCTCGGCAGTACCCCACTCAGCCAGCAGATCAACAGTGAGGCCATGATGGCCACTGCCTGCTGCCATCCGGAGGGTATGCTCGAGCCCTTGTACATAATATGGCTGCACACCCAGGGCATACTCCGCAGAGTCCACGAAAGTCTGAATGATCTCTTCCCTTTAGGCTTCACTTATTTGGGAGCTCTGGGAGTTAAGGCGCTCAACCTCCTTCCTTAAAGCTGCTTTCTCAGCCTCAGCCTCTTTGGCCTGATTCTCCAGTTGCTCGATACGGGAGTTTAATGACTCCTCGTTGACTCTGGCCGTATCGAGCTTGCGAACAAGGGCCAGCTTTTCAGTTTCAAGTTTGGAGATGTCGCTAGTACGGTCGAGTACCTCCTTGTCCTTCGCCTGGAGTTCGGCCTCTTTTTCGTTGAGAAGGAGGTTGGCCGTTTTCAGATCTTCACCCAGGGCGGCAGCGGCCCTGGCTCCATTAGAGGCACGAGTCGCCATGTTGAAATATTTGGTGGCGAGCTGCAATATGTGGTAAAGGTTAGAGGATACAGAAAGGTTTAAAGTAAGGGACAAGTCTTGAAAGGGATACCTCGCAGAAGGCCATGCCCCCGTCTCCGAGCAGGATACTCGTGGACTCCTCGCACTCCTTGTAGACGCCGGAGTGCACGATCCTCTTCAAAATTCCCTGCCCAACCATGGCAGCAGGGTGCCCCCTGGCACTCAGGTCGATGCCTGAAATCCTTGGCACATCGGCCAGCTCGTTCATCAACCGCTCGCAGCCCGCGCGGTCCTTGGGCATTATAAAGCCCTCTTGCCTCCATGAGGGCTGGCGAGCAGCTGTCGAGGTGGACGCAGGGCGCCCCTGGCTACTTCCGGCGTCATGGCCGCGAGAGCGCACCGAGCGGTCAGAGGGGGCTCCACCTTCAGCACCCCTCTTCCGGCTGGATAATACTTGGGTATCCGGAGAGGCGGTGCGGTCAGAATGGGCAGACACCTCCTTGCGGGGAGACCTCTGGACATGAACAAGTGGGCGGGTGGGACCCTGGCTGGGCGCCTTGCCCGTGTCCTTAGTAAAGGTTGAACTCCTTCCTTGGGAGGCGCTGGTAGAAACTTTGGGGAGGTTTCCTGGACCGAGACGGTTGAGCTCGCGCTGGCGATCAGCGCCCTCACTCTTGCGAGCATTCCTGGCCTTCTCCAGGACGTCAATGTTGATCATCTCTGCGAGATAAATAGGAAAATCAGTCAGTATTCAAGTAAAAAGTGAAATGCATGAAGAGTGAAAAGTCAAGGGTCAACCCGGAGGGTGAAAGGGGGCCGTGCAGCTAGCTCCCAAGTCCTTGCAGGCTCTACATTCACTCGGGAAACTGTTACCTTGGTGACGGCCCCAGGCAGGGTGAGGTCGCTCTTCGACCATGGTAACTCGGGGAGTAACCCCCTCCACCTCCATGCTCAGGATGCCGGCGAGCCTCAGGAAGTAATGCTCTGTGACCAGAGGCTTCCAATCAAAGAACCAATCCTGGTCGCGGTCATGGGCGCCCAGGGCAGCCTTCAGCGCGTTCATTAGACGACTCTCACCGGAGGTAAAGGCATCCCGGTTATATGTGGGAAACTTGATGTGCGCGGAGGGAGGAGGAAACGGCCAGCCTGCTCGGGACTCGACCAACAGAGGCTTACAGTCCCACTTATCAGTTTTATTGGGAAAAGGAGAAAACAGCTTGAGCGCCCCCGGCTTGCTGCGGCCAGAGATTCGGCCTGAACTCTTGTCGGTGGAGAATTGGTAAAGTTTTCTTAGCAGGAACAGGCAAGGTTCGTAGCCGAGCAAGCGGCAGGTGACAGTGAAGGACACCAAGATCCTGACAGTGTTAAGCATCAGGTCGCAGGGAACAGCCTGAGCCAAGGTCAGGAATTCGACGATGAAAGGGTCAAGGGAAAGGTGCATCCTGACTCTGAAGAAATCGTAGAAGAACACCATCTTCTCGTTTTGATCCCGGTATTCAGAGGGATCAACCTCAGGGTCCATGACGGATACCCGGTAGTTGGTGGGGTTGATCCCCAAAGAGACGAACCAATCCTGAACCCTTTCGTCAGAGTCGAAGGATTTCCAGTGGTCAGGAGATGCAGCTCGACGAGGGGCCTGGTATCCACCCTGAACAGGACGAGCAGCGATTGGCTTGGAGGGGGAAGGCTTAGACGAGCTCATTCCCATGCCCTCATCGGGGCCATGGGTCGTGGCGCGTGAGACCACTTTCGTGACAATGAGCTCATCGTCATCATCGGATGAGCTTGTGCTGGTAGAGGAGGAGGAAAGTGACGAGCTGGAGCTGGTGCTGACCGCATGGCCGCGGTCGTACTCGTAGGCCTCCTGCGAGTTGGTGGCCTCTGAGTCGGTTGGCTCATCGCGTAATCTACGTGGGGAGTCAGAGCCTACAAGGATCGAGGATGATAGCAGGGGTTACAACCCAGACAGAATCAGGGAAAACAAAAAGAAATTTCTAGATCTACGGCCAGACTAAAGGGATGAGGTTTTATCGGTCAAAGATAAACCCTAGGTTCCTCGATCTATACTAAAAAGGGGATTCCTTCTATCGTGCGGTTGAAAAAGGGAAGAAAACGCAACATATACAGCAATAATGAAAATGGAGATTGCAGAGGAGGAAGACGACTTACTGCGAGACATGGTGATGTGTTGGTTGAAAGGCTTGAGCTTGCGATTTTGAGTGAAGACGGCGGAGAAATCGGAGATTGCAGCAGCTATGGATTCTGGGAATGGCGAAGCGATGGGAGAAGAAAAGAGTTTGCAAAGAGAGTTTTTGAAACTCAAGAATGTGTAAAGAGATTTTTCAACCGGTTGCCTTCTATTTATACCCTCAAGAGTGATGTCATCCAAGCGTCACGGACAGGGCTGCAGGCCTATGAGGGTAGCCCATGGGCCTATGGCAATAGGTCATGATGGCGCCTCGAAAAGGTGCAACGCCTCCGCCAGGCGGGAACCCAAACGACGCGGCCAGCTGTACTCCATGGACACGCGCCTGGGTAGCTTCTCGAGGCGATAACAGCGAGTGATGATCACGGACCGTACGGCCAACTTAATTTAGCATGACAAAGGCTACGAGCAATGCTTCCTGCTGCGAGCATGAATACTCTGCGAGCTGAAAGCAGGGGGCCACTGAAGAGCCAGGCCCAAAGTTTGGGCCCAAGATCCAAGCCCAAGACCCAACATGGTTCGAGACCCATTATGGAACGAGCAGACATTGGGCGGTCAAACTACCTGATAAGACTTCTTGAATATATGCGAGCAGAGCTCACGAGCGGGGCTCGGGATGCGCGGCCGGATGCTCGATCAGGATTCAGGCAGATGAGACCGGGTAACGCCTAGGAGAGGGAACGTGGCATAATGTCAGGGGACGGTTAAGCCCGACAGTTACGCCCACTACTCCTAGCAGTTACACCCATTACGCTGGCATTCATACCCACGACTGGGAAGTTAAGGATGGGCGTTATTCCAGGAGGAAACAGACCTATAAAAGCCTTGGATCAACTCCAAACAAAGGTACGCATACATACGCTTGTGCTTACACTCTGCCAAATTGTGAACTGAGCTTGATACTTACACTCACACCGGAGTGTTTTAGCAGGGCCAGCCCCTGCATTCACCTAAGTGTTTTGCTCTTTGGTCTGGCAGATTACTCACAACCCAGATATCTAAGTGGACTAGCGATCCAGCCCATCAGACGTGACTTTCAATGCGGCATCACTTCCACTCTCACAAAAACTTCGGGTCAAAATGAACTATAAATGGAGAAACAAATGAATGGAAAAATGTGTTATTAAATAGATTTTGTTATAGAAATCCTAGGTGGCATCTAAGCCCATGTAGGAACATAATTTTAGTTTTCTTAATTTTAACAAATTAAAGTGACTGCTTAGCTGTGAAAATCAATAAGCAAATTGATGGTTGAATTTGTGTGAGAAACAAAGAAGACAACCCTTTTGAGCTTTGTTTTATTGTACGAAATCATTAAGGAAAAGAAAGTAAAAGGGAAAACAAATGAACCAAGCGACTACTTTGCAAGGTCAGAAACTACCTTAAGCATCATTATTTTGCAATGTAAAAAACAATCTATTAGTTAAGAATGGAACATGTCGGATTATAGGCACATGTCGAATTTAGTAGAAGTCGGCTCCTTCCTCCACAATCGAATCCTCTTTTTGAATTCTTCAGGCATATAGTAAATCCACACCTCTTTGAGAGTAGTTATGAATTTCAGTCCATCGGGAAGCATCTCTAACTTTGAGCATCCATTAATCGATAAAGAGAAGAGATTGCACATAGCTCCTTCTTCCACCCTCCACTTCTCCAAGTTTTTCATGTTTATGATTGAAAGATATCTTAGTTGAGGAAATCCCATTGTACAGCAAGCCATTTCTTTACCCTTCAGTTCCACATTATCCAATGTGAGTTCTTGTAGGTTTTGGAGCTTCCCCAATGTGGGCATAGGGTCTTCTTCAAGGCAAATTTCATTCATGAATAATTTCAAGACTAGCGGAGTGAAGTCAAAAACTTGTAGAAACTTACCTCTCAATCCAACAATATTCGCTCTATGTATTATTTCTTCACACCCTCGCAGTTGTTCGTTTAAGTCATTCACATGTATCTCTCCATATATAGAAATTGTAAGGGACGAGCGTCGTGATGAATCCAAATTGACCTTTTTCATGTAGCCGATGAGTCCCTTCCAGTCCTCGGCATCATCTTCACTTGAGATACAAATTTCCCCTTCAAATCTTCTGAGATTGGCAACTTGAATGACATCTTTCATCTCACACTTACTTGAATCAAAGTTAACCAGTGTCTCCAACTCTCTCATGCCCTCCAGCCGCAATCTAGACAATTTAGGTGTGACAGTAAATCTTATCGGAAGAAACAGATGCCTCAATCTTTTCAACTTCTTTAGCAAAACAGTCGGTAAAGGATTGAGTAGATGATGTTCTAACCGTAAATCCAGACTTTGCAAGTATCGGAAGTTGCCCACCAGTAACGGTAACTTGTGTAATATAAAGCAATATTTAAAACTCAAGTACTTCAGGTGGAGGAATATTTCTTTCGTCAACAACATATCCTTCAGTAAACGCACTTCATTAAAGTCGAGAACTCTGACAAATTTGATCTTCTTCATGTCGGATTGTTTCTTTGGGAACCCTTTAACAAATCGAAGAGACCGCACATTCTGAGCCACTTCCTGTTCAATCTGGACAGTGAAATTGGATTTGCGAGAAAAATAGAAAGCATGTCTAGGTGTTCTAGTATTATCTCGTAGACAAGACATATCCAACACAATGTTTTTAATATCTTGGGCATGATAATCGTTGACCTTAAGAAACTTCTCCTTTCTAACTATCGACAAGCATAGTTCTCTCATGAGATCATGAAGGCGACATGATTTGAACCTTTTCGTAGTATCAGGATTTACCTCCTCCTCTAGTTCTGCTTCAACCATGCTTCTTCCCACTAGCTCACCCAAATAACGCTCAGCTACATCCATCATTGTCTCTCCTTCCTTTCTGTCCTTTGCCAATAGCATGCCTTCTGCATCCCATAACATATACAACTTCTCAACCTCAATCTCCTCATCTTCAAGAAAATATCCAAAGTAAAGGAAACATGGCTTTAGTTGGTACGGTAACTCATTGTAGCTAAATAACAACTCTTCTATCACTTCTCCGTAGAGTTGTTTATGCTCTACTTCCCTGGTTCTGCTTTCGTAGAACCTCTCCCACTCGTGTAGGGTTGCCTTTGTCACCAAAACCCCTCGGAGCACAAGCAAAGCTAACGGAATACCTCGACACCATCCAATCATTTCCCTCGCTAACTCCTCCTTTCGTTGAGCTACTCTCGAATCTACAAAACAGGAAAAAAAATTACTTTCAAAGCGAAGTATATCAAAGAAGTAACATAAATCATTTCTTTAGCTTGATAAATTATACTAGAAGTACTTTGAATCTCATGTTTTATACTTTTTGAAAAAACAATTGAATTTGAAGAAAAAGTTAAGTGGACTTGGAAATGTCTAATGTCTCTTCTTTTGAGACAGAGCGGATACGTTGATTGTCTATTTCGTGCACTAACAAATGTATAAAGTATAAACATTCATGAAATTTTATGCTAATAAATAATGAGTTCACTAATATGTCATACCATGACAGGACACAAGGAGGGATATCACGCATGATAATGTTGAAAAATGATGTTCATGTTATTATAAGAAAAGAATTAAGCCAAGTAGTAATTAAAACTAATTGAAAGATAATTATCACTGAATTAATTAACTAACTTCTCCATTCTTTTAGGACAAACTAGTCAAATGGTCCTACTAGAAGTTTACTTTTTTTGGGATTGGTCATTTTATGCTGCAAATAGTCCCTGAACTAAAACATTCAACATTATTGATCCTTCTATCAAGTGCCGTCAAATTTTTTCTATTAAGTCGCGTCACGTGCCTCTCACATGACCTAGGGGTAAAATTGTCAATTCTATTTAAAATGTACACTTTGCAAACTAGAAGGGTCTCTATGTACACTTTGGAAACTGGCTGTCTTCAACCTCCAAACAAAGCAACACCTCTGCAACCTAATTCCAAGAAAAGAGTTGTTGCTCTGCAATCTAATTCTATTGATTGAATCACTATTTTCCACTCACAATGGACTTCATTCTCATATCCTTCTCTTAAGTCCTCCCCTCCCTCGATATCATCAATTGTATCATTCCCACATACCCATCAAATCTTTCTTTATGGAGGAAAACGCAAAGGAAATGAAATCCAGTACTCCCACCATTTTCTTTCCCAAACCCACAAACATTCTCGGAATATCACTTTCCTCTCTTTTCTCTAGCTCTCTCTTTTCAAGCATTGTTACTCTCTCGCTCTGATTCTCCTTTATTTCCAACCCTTTTCTTGGAAATCATTTTTTCACCCGTTTTCATCTCGACCGGAATCCAATTACTAATCCAATTACTAGTCTTACTTAGATTAATAGGCCCTATTTAAAGGACGGAAAACGAATTCCATTCCACCCAACGCCAAGAAAAGAATCTCGCTTCCTCCCCACAAGAAGATCATAAACAGGCTCCACAAAAAACCCATTCGGGTGAATGTACAGGACTCCTGTGTAATTCTAAACGATTGCAGCCATTTGGTCAAGTTCCTAATTTTGAAGATGGAGATCTCAAACTCTTTGCCTCTTTGGTAAAGATCTGATCATATTTCTAACTAGTAACATATATGAATAATATTCGAAAACTATACTCTGACTAATTTGATTTGGTAAATATGCGCAGAATCAAGGGCAATCAACGATTACATAGCAAAAGCATATGCCAAGGAGGGATTCAAATCGTTCTATGAGGATGTGAAGAAGAATGCCATCATGACTGTATGGGCATCGGTTGAGGCTCTGCAATTTGACCAACCAGCTTCCGAGCCGAAATGACATTATTGGGCAAATTACATTATTGGTCCTTGTACTTTCAGCTATGAAATGACATTTATACCCTCACATGCAATGCACATGAAGAGACTTAATGGAAAAAATTTGACGGAATTGGACGGAAGGACCAATTGCGTTAAGTGCTTTAGTACAAGGACGACTGGCATCAAATTTTTTGCAAAAGGACTAATCCCAAAAATGTGAACTTCTAGGGGGACCATTTGGGTAGTTTGTCCATTCTTTTATCTACTCTCAAATCTACAAAACTGAAAAAAAAAGAAAAAAAATTACTTTCAAAGCGAAGTATATCAAAGAAGTAACATAAATCACTTCTTTTGCTTGATAAATCTCCTCACCTATAAAAGTATGATTTGTTTCTTACAAATTAATGTATTTTCAAAAGTAACCCTTTCATGTACAATTAAATGATGGATGATATCATAAATAACCCTTCATGTACAACTAGCTAGAAGGTAGGGCAAACAAGTAAATTGACATGAGATATTCATTTAATTCAATTCATTCATGTTTAGGCAAAAGTAACCCTTCATGTACAAATATAGGATGAGTGGTTTCTTAAATAAACCCTTCATGTACAACTATAAGGCAAGGCCAAACAAGTAAATTGACGTGAGATATTCATTCAATTAAGTTCATTTATGAATAGGCAAAAATAACCCATCATGTACAACTACAAAGGAGGCTAAACAAGTAAATTGACATGGGATATTCAATTTCTAGAAAATAATCGGCAGGAAAAAACAAACCTAAAGCATATGTTGGCTTTTTAAAACTTATTATCTTCTTAAAAATTATTTTATAGGCAAAAATAGCCCTACATCTAATAAATCACTTACAATAAATTAAGGTCAAACAAGTGAATTTGTTATGTGTTAATCAATTCCATGAATATAGACCAAACAGTTTTTGTTACTTGCATTTAGAGATGTTAAATGGGTCACGGCCTGTAGGGCTGGCTCGCTAGGTTTCAGGGCTGGCCTGCTGCCCCACGTAATATTAATTAGGCCATAAAACAACCACCAAGAGAATTAAACTCACAATCTTCTAATATAAAGTCAAACACACTCATCATTTACACTACATATCTTCTTTGTGTACTTGTGTATAAATACTAAAATATAAACGAAATTCCTGGAAAAACATAATAACCTATCTAAATTATGATTGTTTTATCGATTCACCATTTCAAAACATTGTCATATTATATTTTTTGAAATCATCATTTGTATTGTTAATTACATGGGATCAACTACACTTCATTACTAAAAATTTCTAATATTTTTTTTTTCAAAAATGTAAAAAATAAACGAATATGTTAACATCTATTTTTTTTCTTTTAAAAGGGGTGTTGAATTGGGAGGAGCAACCATGAAAAAGAAAATTGAACATCATCTGACTCTAGTGGGTGCAAATAACATTTGCAAAGATAAAATCATCATTTGTATTTAAATTTTGGAATAATTGCTGGTCGGTTCGCTTCCACAAATTTTCAACCGCTTTAGGCCCTCATTTTTGTTTCCAACCACTTAAGTTCACCTTAAGTGATGAATTGGCAAATTGTTCCAAAACTGCCCCCGTAACAACCTAAACAACATTTTAAGAATTGGCTTCCTTTTAATTTCTCCTGTAAATTCCCTCTTCCATTCCAATCATTGTTTCTTTGCTACAGTCTTCATCTCTCTCTCTCTCTCTCTCTCTCTCTCTCTCTCTCTCAGTTTATTTTCATGCCCACTTCATCATTAAAAAATAAGATCAGTATAATTTTTAAATTTATTTTAATTCTTTGCGTCTTTGTTGTATTAATATTGTTCGTCAATCGCTGAATGTTGCTACAACGAAATCGCTAGGTCGGGCTGACCCGAAACTGCTAGGGCCAGCCAGTTTAACATCTATACTTGCATTCCATATACACACTCTTGCCCTCCCCATTTTCATTCTGAAGATTTCACCATGGCATGAAAAACTTAATCATCAACTTCAACTTTTTTCCGTGCGTCAATCTCTACCTCTGCATCTACTACTAAAATTCGTCATTCAATCACCAATTCAATCTTCGCTACACAATTGGGGGAGATACACTAACCTGACCACAATTTCATCTATTTTTAAGAGGTCTTTGGTTACCAAGCATAATTTTTAAGTAATTCTCTAGATATTCTGTCAAGTCTAATTGCTGTCCAATATTTTGGAGGTGCACTCATGAACTTAATTTAAGATGGTTTTATATGATTGTTTAAGATTTTTTTTTTGTTCTCGTGCGTTGAAAGATTTGGAGTTAGCTTGTATAGTTTCAACAACTGGATAAACTAACTTGCAGTTATAAATGCATAATAACATTGTTGTTGGATATTTTGCGTATCTCAAAGTATTAGGAAGTGGAAAAAAATGGTTTGATTGGATTAACGTTGAATGCTTGTTTTCAATTCATGGACTCATAAGAGTGAATGAATTTGGGTTTAGTCTTAAACTTGTTTAATTAATGAATAAATTACTTTGACGATTAAAATATAAGAAATAATTTTACAGTGATTGAAACAAAACATTTTTTATAAAGTAATAATTAATGACAGTCTTCCATTTTCTATATCTCTTTTGACTATTTTATTTCGTAATATGGAAATTTAATATTTTAAAAATAAATATAAAATATATTATTAATCCATTATCTTCAAATTAACCATTACTATGAATATCTACATATTCTTTTGTCTCCCTTTCAATATCTTACTACAAAATATAATACAATCTATCGAGGGAGGTTACTGTTATTGTTTTTATATAAGATCACTTAATTTGAAAATGAGATTTTTAAAGTCCTAAATTAAAATTAGGTCATATTAAATTTTTTGTAGGATTACAAAGTAAAGAGACGTTGCTTATTAAATTTTAACTCCATGTCTTTTGTGATAATTGATTTTGTAATTTAGAAATATTACTTTTTATTTTCTAAGTAAAAATGTCTTGTTAATCTATTCTCTTCAAAATAAACATTACTTTGAATATCTACAGATTCTTTGGTTTCTATCTGTTTGTAGGGCTTTCTCAAATCTCAATAGTTCAAGTTCAGGATTTCTTTGTAAATGCTAAAGTATCGACAAGCACTCAGAATTTATGATCAGGTAAAGTTGATTATTTATAAAGGGTTAATTGCACCAGTAGTCCTTGTACTATGAACTTGTACACGAGCGGTCCCTGTATTAAGCATTTGCACGTCATAAACCAAAGTAGACCATTTTTGCACACTGATCTTCCCTGTTTTTGACGTCATTAGCCCAAGTACTGTTAAGTGAGCATGTGCTCACTAACGTGCTTTGTACTGAGGTGGCAAAGCAGTCTTTTCTCATTTCCTAGGTTGTTTAGGCCGATTGACTTAGTCGAGTTGCTGACTTGTTTAGGTCGGCACTAACAGATGCATTATGAATCAACACTTTCATATTCTCCCATGCCAAGAAAAGATATTGCCAGTGCTCTTCATTCCCTAAGGTCTTTCGTTACTCCGTAAGATCTCTCTGGAAAAAAGCTGTGGCATCTTGTCCATCTAGAAGCCAAATCTATCTCTATTAAGCAAGGCACACATATGATTTGTCTACAAGCAGTCACCATTAGAATAAAGATATGAATAGCTTTCCCTGCAAATCTTGAACCCGTTTGGGTTGTCGAATCAATAGCAAAAGGTGGGGGGAAATTTAGGGGTGGGGGCGGGGGTGGGGAAGATTTTTAAGAAAAAAAATGCTAAACTGTTCCTCAGCTACTGGTGCTGTGCTGTTGCCAAGGAAAGAAAAAATAGGGGGAGAAGAGAAGGGACGCGCTAGGAAGAAGAGCAAAAAAAGGAATAAAAACAAATATGGGGTTTTGTTTTGTGGATGGGGATGTGTGAGTAGAATAAATAAAAAAGAGTAATGCTATAGCAACATAATTTTCAGATTTGGTTTACAGTAAGCAGCAAGTTTTTGTAAAGTAAAAATTTCCAATGCATTGGTAGTTGTACTATACAACACTACACTACACTGCTTGATGTAAACCAAATCTGTTGTTCTATTATTTTCCTAAAGGAAAAGAGGGAAACGAGCCAGGAAGTGGAGAGAGAGAGAGAGAGAGAGAGAGAGAGAGAGAGGAGTTCTTGGAAAGAGAAAGAAAAAAAATGTAGAAGAGCATTGTTGTGGTCAGTGGGGAAGAAGTGTGAATTGTACAGTTTCACAACTTCATGTTTTGGGCTTTTGTTAGTAAGTCTTCAAATTGGCTTTTGTTAGTAATTTTTCAAATTGACTTTGGTCAGTTGTAGCACGGTGATGTTGATATTAGTGTTGACGTTGGTGGTGGTGGGAAGGGGAAGGGAGAGGGATAAAATGGATGGTGTGTTTGGAAAATGGGATTTGTCGCTAAGAATGGCGGGTGGTAATGGCGGTGGTTGTAGCAGAAGTGGGTGGAGGGGTGGGTTATAGTGTGATATTGAGGTTGAAGATGAAGGAAAAAAAACGTCTCTCTCCTATGGAAATGACTTCTTAGCCCTTAGCAAAACTCGCGTGGTGCGCACATGCTTACTTTACGGCAGATCAGATAACCAAGAGACTATCGGTGTGCTAAAATGACCTACTTTGGTCTCTGGTATAGTATGGGGACTACTTGTGCATTTAACTCATTTATAAACTTATATCTTACATTTAAAGAGATTAATTACTATTAGTGTTAACTGTACCATTAGTCACTGAATTTTGGAAAAATCTATTGGTCGTCCTTGTACTAAGCAAATGCACATTACACACCAGAGTATGCACTTTTTATATGTCACGCGTCCCTGTGTTTGACGCCGTTTGCGGAAGGACTGTTAAGTAAACATATGCTCACTCAAAATGCTTTATAGTGAGGGCAAAACAGTCTTTTTTATTTCTAAGAAGGGGGTCATGTACTTTCTTTATTATGTTTGTATGTTTGTGTAACATCATTAAAACAAGGGGGGCCATGTGAAAAAATTTCTACCCTTCTCTTTTTCTGCTCCAGCAACACCTTCTCTTCTTCTTCTCCGGCAACAGCCTTTTCTTCTACCCTTTTTACCGAGTCGGCCACGCAAATGATTAGATGTTTGAACAAAGAAGAGACATAAAAATATACAGTTTTTTCTATTTGACCTCTTTTCCCAAACATGACGATGGCCACGAAATCCTTTTTTCTGCCTTGAAGATTACTGTATAGATCTAATTATTAAGCTAACCCAAGCCTAAACTTAATCTCTACATTTTAGGCGATGAAACAACTTCAAGGAATTATTCCCCGACAAAAAAATTTAGTCCTCTTTGTACCAGATTTTAGTTTGATTCGCCAATGGATTAAAGCTCTTTACCATGTTAGTTTTGATTTGCCGCCGAATCGGAGCTTTATTTACTGTGATTAGTTGAGATTCCCGCTAGATAAAGTGACGCTTTTGGATTATAAACTGTGGATATGTGGATTGATTATATTGTTTGGGGATTAATCAATTTTGTTTTCTTTGCCGAATTAACCAAGTTGAGTTGGTTGAAATCTTTTTGGATGAAAAATCATAATGAGTGCAGGGAATTCTCGTGGTGGCCATTGGTAAGGTCCCAAGTATGGAGAATCTATGAAGGTTAGTTCTGGATGTTGGCTTTGACATTGGTGGAGAGAGAGGTTATATTGCTAGGTGTGTTTATGTAAAGAAGCCAAACACATAACAACACATTTAGAAGTTTCAAAACTTTGTAAAGATGAAAACACAAAAAAGAAAATAACAATTATAGTAAACAAAAAATGAGGGAATGTAGCAAAACACTTTTAAATAAATCATGAACAACACGTGCACGTGCACCTCACTAGTTATACTAGAAGTACTTTGAATCTCATGTTTTATACTTTTTGAAAAAACGATTGAACTTTCATTTGAAGAAAAAGTTAAGTGGACTTGGAAATGTCTAATGTGACTCTTCTTTTGGGACAGAGCGGATACATTCATTGCCAATTTCGGCACTAACAAATGTATGAAGTATAAACATTCATGAAATTTAATGCTATTAACATATGAGTTCACTGATATGTCATACGAGGACAAGACACAAGCTGGGAAATCATGCGTAATTATGTTGAAAAATGATGTTCACATTATTATAAGAAAAGAATTAAGCCATGTAGTAATTAAAACTAATTAAAAGATAATTACCATTGTACTCACCTGTATATTCTCTTCTTAAGAATATTTTCTTCTTGAGTATCTCCCAACCCTCTTCTTCACTTAAGCACTTTGGAATATAACAGAATCCCACCTCTGCAACATCTTTATTACGAGTCGTAATTATTACTTTGCTATCCATGTCTCCATCGGGCAAGCCGCGACTTAGGCTTTTCCAATCATCAACTGACCAGATGTCGTCCACGACCACTAAGCAACTTCTCTCTCTATGAACAATCTGAAGTCGTTCGATCACGTCCGTCTCACTTATGCTCTTGATCTTTTCCTCCTTCTCTGGTGCAAGTTGTAGTAGGATATGTCGCAAGATTGCTTCGGCTTGACATTCTTGGCTCACACAAACAAATGCAAAACCTTGAAAATGGCTTACAACTCTCTTGTCTTTGTACACTTTTCTCGCAAGCGTCGTCTTGCCAATACCACCCATGCCTAATATGGAAATAATACGAAACTGATCAGCTTCCTCGTCGATCAAGTAATGCACCAAATTCTCGACGTCGTCCTTCCTCCCCACAAAGTCGTCCTCATCAAGATACGAAAGATCTTGTATCTTATAAGCATTCCCCAAACCCAAGGTCGAAGCAGCATGGCCTCCTACCTTGATCGTTCGACTTAATCCGTTGACAAGGTCGGTGATTTTGGTTGTGATCTCCTGAATTTCCAAACGAACCTTTTGACGGATCATACGTTCTTGGAAGCCTATGTACTTGGATGAAACTCGAAGAACGACGTAACATTCAATGGAGTCGATCAGCTTATCAGCAAGTTCTATGACTTCTGATGTACGCTTATCACGTCTTGTCACGGCATATTCTAACAAATCCTCCATTCTTGTTAGCTTTTCTCGAAGCTCATCAACTGGGCTTCTCAAAGCAGTCAAGTATTCCCCTTCTTCAACCAATAAATCACGAAGCCTTCCGATGGTGAAAGAAACAACAGTCTCCCCTGCCATTTTTACAAAAGTTAGATCTCTCTCTTTCCAGTTTGCAATTTTGAAGACTTTAATACCATTGATCAAGTCAAATTATAACGACTCTATTTTGGTTTAACGATGCGATCCAGCTAATATTAGCTGTCCTTCTGTATTGAATATTGATACATAATAAATAAAGGAACAGCTTCATGATCTATACTAGTACTAATGAGTAATAATGGACAATTTTATACACAACACTTGTGTCTCGCCTACATGTGGAGACGCTCATCTCCCTACAACATTTTCTTTTATATACCAAGAAAAGAAAAAAATAATACTCCCTCTCTAGACAGGGAGTCATCTATTCTATTTTAGGATGTTACACATAAATAATATACTTTCAATAATTATCCTTACTGTCTTAATAATATTATAACTTTACCCTCCACATGTAGTACTAATATATTAACTATACTCAAGCATTTTGTAATATTGATCAATTCTAATAACAATTGTATATCTCATAATTATTAAATTTTTTAAACGTAAACTTTTTAATTGGAACAGATGAAGTAATTACATGGTAGCTAAAACATACTTAACCTTTATTCAAATAAAGGAACAGCCTCATGATCCAATAGATTGATCACCAAGAAAATACTCCATCGGTTCCAAAAAAAAGTAGTTTTACTTAACCTTTTTTTGATCAATTTGATTAAAGTTTTTAACCAAAAAATTATAAGAATTTGTTTATCTTTATGAAATTCTAAAAATTATTATTAATAGTCCTCTGTTTTAAGAAAATAGTCTCGTTTTTTTTTTTTTAAAAGTTAACCCAGTATGATATCAAATCACTATTAACACACATTTATTATAATAATAGTAGTTCCCCTTTTTTTATAGGCCAAACGCCATTTTGCACTATCATTCTTAGGCTTAGATTTGACTTCAATTACTAATTTTTAAATTTTTTTTTTTTGCACTTTTACCATTGTCAATGTAACGCAACTTCGGCCAAAAATATAAATTGTAACTTCTGTTAAAAAATAGACCAAATTGTAACCCCCATTAAAAGTTTTAACGCCCGTCAATCATTAATGATGCAAAACTTGAATGTGAGGGATCGAGGACAAATTGGGATAACGTACAGATTTTCATATAGGGTTTTCAAGCTCTCAGAAAACCCACAAGAATGCCATAACCCTGAGTGACAATACCTTCAACTCAAATTGGAAAAAAGTCTCGTATTGAACACCTCCTTCACTTCCTTTACTATTTCAAATCCAATAAATCAATCTGATTCTTATACTTTTAGATGTATTTGAATAGTAGGATTAGATTAGGTGTCAATTTAGGGGTGGCCCAGTGGTAGAGCTGGGGCTTCACAGAATGTGAGGTCTCAGGTTCGATCTCTTCCCACGCCCCCTTAGGACATCAAAAAAAAAAAAATTAGAGCTGGCGAATTGGCCCGACCTGATGGGTTGGCCATCCAACCCAACTTTAGAGCGGACTAGGCTCTAGTTTTAAAGGCTCGATACAAATCTGTATTGATTGGCTCGGTCCGATTTTAAGACTCGGCCCAGACTGACAAAAATGTCAAAATTAATGTAAATTAGCTCGAAACGATACATCGTCCCGTGAGCTGGCCAAGTCTAGCCCGATATTGAGAGGAGCTGGGCTCTAGTTTTTGAGACCCTATACAAACTCGGGTCGTTCCGTCTTGACCCGATTTTAAGATTTAGTCCGATGGGTTGGAGTTGGGTTGGCCCGGCCAGCCCATTGCCAGCTCTAGGTATCATCTTTCAAGAAGAGTAAACGAAGATTTTTCCGAACGAAAGTATAATTATATGTGATTAGTTTTGTGTAAAAAGTATCTAAATAGTTCACAACAAGACACATGTATTATTTTATTTTATTAGACTGACAATATATTTATTATACTCAAAATCTAATTAAAAAATAATGTACATGTTGTGTAGTGATTAACTCTTTATATACATAATATATAGCCTAAGCCAAGTTTAATAAGTTAATTAATCGGAGAAATTCGGGCCGGTATATTTTAACGAATTTTCAACCATTTTAATCCTCAATAATAGTTTCAAACTGGAAAATAATACTTTTGTTGCGAAATGTCGTCTAAGCCCTTAAAAAACACGGAACAGGCACGCTATATGTCCCAAAATAAAATTGATGCATCGTAGTTCAAAGTGTGCATCGCGATGCACAAATTGTACTAAAAAGTATTATTTTGTTGCATCGCGATGCATGAAATTTTCTTAAGAGTTCAAAATGGGCGTCACGCCCATAATTTTGGCCTTCACACCCGTTCTAAAATTGATGCATCGCGATGCATAAAATTGTACTAAAACGTAATGTTTTTGTGCATCGCGATGCACAACTTTTATTTCTGATGCACAACTTTATCGCGATGCACAACTTTTAATCAACATTACACTTGCGATGCATCAAAAGAGTGCATCGAGATGCACAAAGTTATACTAAAAGTATTATTTTTATGCATCCCAATGCACAATTTTTATTTTCGATGCACAACTTTTAATTGACATTACATTTGCGATGCATCAAAAGTGTGCATCGTGATGCACAAAATTATACTAAAACGTACTGCTTTGCTGCATCGCGATGTATGAAATTTATTTTCAATTAAAAAACATGAAATGAAGAAGACGCACAACAGAAGAAAAAGGGACACATACTTGAAACAAAAGAATAGAAAACACTAAAGAAATTACAACCTACCTTTGTTGGACGTATTTTCTTCCATTATATACATTAGGAGATACAAAATTACAATACTTGAGTCAATCAATCAATCTGAGCCTACTGATTACACCTACCAATTTACATTGATGATATTTGCAAAGAATACTAAATGGAGTAAAGGAAAGTAAGACTAATTGTATAAAATGAATTTGGACTATACAAAATAGAGCTAACTAATGTAAGTAATTAATCATTCGTCCACACGGCTTGAGATTTAATTAAGGATATTTGTTCATAGTATATAAGGTTGACATTCAAAAAATATATTTCTTAGTGCGAGAAAAATGTCAAATTAACAAACTAAATAATTAAAAGACACATCTTGAGATTTAAGCGATTGAAAACAATTGTGGTGGATTAAAGTTGAAAATCATACAAAAGGTACAGATCCGCAATTATTCCTTAATTTATTAGTTTGGGCCTAGTTAATTATATGGGAGAAATTCGGGGCAATACACGTTGGTAGATTTTCGGGAAAAATTCAGGTCGGTCCCCTTTAGACAATTTTCAATCGCTTAAAAACATGATAATTGTTTTCAACCAGAAAAGGACACTTTTGTTGAAAAATTTCATCTATGCCCTTTAAAAAATACGGAACAGTGCACGTTGTGCATCGCAAAAGCAAAAAACTATGCATCGCAAGTCGCAACACAATATGATGCACATAAAACACAGAATGAGAAACTGTGCAGCGCAAAATAAAAAATGATGCATCAGCCACCCCCATCGTCACCCCCTCCCCATCGTCACTCCCCATTTCTCAACCTCCATCGGCCAACCCCCCATTTTTCACCATTAGCCACCCCCCCATTTCTCATCATTTCCAAACCCATTTTAAAATAAAATCATTTCCAAAATGAAAATCAAATAAATAAAATAATTCCGTGAGCGACCAGCCACCCCTATCTCATTAGCTACCCCCACCTCTTTTTTAAAATTACATTTTTATTTAATCAAGTGGGACCCAAATAGCTGCTTTTCCTCGCTTGTTTGCACTATTCCCACAATAATTAATGAGCAGTTAACAGCAATCCTATAAAAGCCTTGGGACAATCCCAAGCTAAGGTACGCACACTTATACTAGCAAATACATTCTGTCAGTTTGTGATCAGAGTTAGACACTTACTCTCACACCGGAGTGCCTTTGCAAGGCTAGCCCCCTCCATTCACCCTAGTGTTTCACTTGTCTTGGCAGGACGAAGTAAAGCCCAGATATCCATATTTACTCCCGGTGCGACTCGTGACATTCTGTGTAGCCTCAGATTGGTTCCATTGCCGGGAACGCTTGTTCTATTTTTACTCGATATATGGCTGGAAACAGAAAGGAGACAGCGGCTGAGAGCCCTGCTGCGGGGGCTGCTGGCTGCCAGAGCCATCAACCTCTGGTGGGAGGCTCAGGGTTGCCACCCCAGATTCAGGGTCCTAATGCCCAGGAGACACACTCCCGTTTGGTGCCGGTAACCTCTTCGGCATTGACCCAGGGGGACGGACCCCCCAACACCAACAATCAGACTGGTAAGAGGGTGGAGCTGCGTGACAAGCTCAATGCTAAGAAGGCGCATGCAAACACTCCGGACATCACTCAAGTCACGGAAAGCTGCTCGCTCAGCTACTCTGGCTAACCAAGCTCTTTATCTTAGCCAAATTTACGCCCTTAACCAGCAGTTGCTCGCTTTGGGGCAGACTCTAATGCCAGTGGAGACTCAGCTCGTCCCCGGGATGCAATTGGCAGGGGCCCGGAGTGAGGCGCCCGCCCATTCTCAGGGTAATCGCAGCGGGAGGTCGGAGGAGATTATTAACCTGGGCAGTAGGGACGGTGAGAGCTCGTAGAGAGGTTGAAAGGAATGCCCGAGGAAAAGTTGTGCATAAGAATAAAAGTTTTGCATCGTGATGCACAAAAGCAATACTTTTTTAGTACAATTTTGTACAACGTGATGCACACTATTGTTTATCGTGGGCTACTACAAGTTCCAGAGTCAGACTGAAAGCTAGGCAAATTATTCCCAATGCATAACTTTTAAACGTAATAAAAATTATTAACTTTTGTGATAACAATAGAAATTAATAAAAATTATAATTATTACAGTTTCAAAATATTGAAAAATTATTACAGTTTGTGCATCGTGATGTACAAACTTGTATTGAAATAGTACTATTTTTATGCATCACGATGCACACACATGGATTATACAATTAATTACTTCGGCAATAACCATGATTAGTTCATGAATATCAAGCCTTGAAGTTACAAGTTGCTTAGTTTTCTAACTTTACTCCTTATAAACGAGAAAACAAAGGTGAATACACACACATATGAGACCGAGATTTACCTAGTACATTACATAATTATTTCATTTCATATGTCGCGTGGTTGAAAGTTGTGAGTTTAAGCAAATGACAAGCCACACAACCTCAGCAAATTCCCACTTAAGGCATGGTCTTGAATGAGATCCATCTCCCAAAAATGTACGATAAAATTATTTCTGAGTTGCACAAACACACGCACACGTACAAAAACATACATTGCTAATTCATGCTGAAAAATAATACTATTTTTACATGCTGAAAAATAGCTTTTATGTAAGAGTTACTGTTGCACAGTAAAGCCCTTACGATGCATGGTCAAATTACACTTGACGATGCACAATAAGAGCTACTGAATAGCTTGAGCTGATGCATGGTCAAATTACACTTGACAATGCACATTCGCATCACATGACGATGCACAAAATACACTTTAAAACGTTATATGTTGTTACGGGGGCAGTTTTGGAACAAATAGTCAATTTATCACTTAAAAGAGAATTAAGCGAATGAAAACAAATATAGTGAACTTTAGCGGTTGAATATTCCACAAAAGGTATCGACCCGCAATTTTTCCTAGATTTTTAATCCCTTTATTACCCCATATTTTTTTCAAACTATAAAAAGGCATTTTAGTACATCGCGATTTCAAATTAATGCATCGCAAAAGGCACTATCGTGCATCGCGATTTCAAATTGATACATCGCGATGTACAAAATGTTTGAAAAAAATATAGGGTAATAAATAGTTGAAAATTCACCAAAATGTACCGACCCACAATTTTTCCTAATTAGTTTTGTTATTGTTGAATAAAGTTGTCATCCTTGTTATAAATGGATTAGTATTAGTTTAGATAATCCTTTTGGGGATAGTATTAATTTATACAATTCTTGGTAGGTATGGATTAACCTAATGGTTAATAATAATAATAACTAGCAATGGTTAGTGAGATGAAGTAATCATTGCAAACACCACCATATACATATGGGAGAGTATTCAATGGTTACTTTATCTATCTAACCATCAATGTTTATTGTTATATCAAGCATTGGATTAAAATTAAAGGTATAGATTAATTGCATTAAATGACTCAACTATTTGCATTAATTATATTTTCCAACTAACTATTAAATCTAATGATTAATAATAATAGTAACCATCAATAGTTAGTGAGACGTAGTAACCATTGCAGATTACGTATCTTATGATTTTAGAAAAAATTAAAAATATATGTTAAATTTGTATTTAAAAAATATCTTGTTTAACCAAAAAAAGTTAAACAAAATAATAATTTAGAAACGGGGAGACTAATCAATATTAGTAGTATTTGTGAGAGATAACATATACTGGATTAAGCACATAATTTTTTTCCCAAAAATAAAGGCAGATACTACATCAACCGCTTAAATTAATTGGAGTATTCGGTGAATGGTTCGGTTGAAGTGTACATGTAGTTGACCAACCATTTTTCAAAAGGGTTAGGCTACAACATCTATAAAGTTTAGCACAAGTTTCATTTAGTATTATACATTTCGATCGACGTACAATTTTTTTAAAAATAATATAATAAATTGTGTAATTTTATGAATGTATCATTTTCTTTTTAAAAAATTAATGAAGATTCTAGCTTGAGCCTATTAATATCTTGGTAGGTATAGGCGTACAGCTATCTCTGATTTTTTTTTTTTTTTAACAACCTTAGAAAATGGTACCATAGCTATTCGTTTTCATTAAATTGATTTCATTTGTTCTTAAACAAGTGACCCTTTAAAAAAAAATTGTTCTTAAATAAATATTCATTTTTATACAAGTTTACTAATTTTATCTTTAACACATATTATATTTTAGTGTGAATTTTTAAAGTTATATTTAGGCATTAAGAGCATTAATGTATATATACTACTAAATACTCAAAAAGTTAATTTTTTTAATTTTAATAAAAGTTTAAAAATAAATAAAGGTGGAGTACACGCTTTCAAATGTCAGAGTAATACCTAAATAGTATTAAATATTTTGTACCAAATAATATATCACTTGATGTGATGTATTAATTTTAATTTTTAATTTTTTTTTGTACGACATCAACTGCCACATCAAATCACAATCATTTAGTGCAAAATATTTAGTACTCTTTAAGTTCTTGTAGCATTACTCCAAATTTCAACTCTCGTTAACGTGTGCACGTTATTAATTGCAGTTGCAACTTGATCAACATTACTAAAAACAAAAAAAGTCAACTTCTTATAATATATAGCAAACTAAATACTCCAAAAGTTAATTTTTTTTTAATTTTAAAAATAAATAAAGGGAGAGTACACCTTTTCAAATGCAACTCTCATTAACGTCTGCACGTTATCCATTACAGATGTCAACTTGTTCAACATTACTTTAAAAAAAAAAAAATGTCAACTTTTTATAAGAGCAACCACAAATAACTCCTTATATCACACACTAAACATCTTTTGATTTTACTTTTTTAATACTTTAAAAATAAATTCATTTCAACAAGCACTCTCTATATAATCATTTAAAAATTATATAGGGTTAATGACACTACTAGTCCCTCGACTATGATCAATTTCACCAGTAGTCCCTTAACAATTTTTTTTTAAATTTTAGCCCCTTGACTATAAAAATTAGACACGGTTGGTCCTTTTGTTGGATGACGTTAGTATTTTTTCATTAAGTCTGTCATGTGCCCATCACGTGCCTTTGGTTAAGGGTATTTATGAAATTTTATGTGCAAAGATATTTTCTAATACTTAAAATAATATATTATTTTCTCTCTCTCCCCTCACCCTCCCCCAACTTTCTAACTTCAACTCATCTTGGTTCAAATCCCCTCACTTGAACTGTTCAAACCCACCAATCACAGAAATCAATCTCCCATCAAGAAACCTCATTGGTACTCTCTCATGGAGATTCTGAAGAAACACATCTCACCTTCACACAATTGATATCTCCAACAATTCCCTCAAAGGCTCTGTTCCAGGCTAGTTTTGGTCAATCCCAACCTTAGTTCAAGTCAACCTCTCTAACAAGAAGCTTAGTGGCATCATTGGGTTTCAACCCAGTTTAGATTTGGCTCCATTTTCTTCAATTCATGTTCTCAATCTTTCAACCAACAGGTTCACCAACTTGGCTCATCTCTCCATTTTCCCTAACTTCACAGTTTTTGACCTTTCTCACAATACCCTCAATTTTCTTCCTTTTGGGTTCAGTACCTTAGCCAAACTTCAACATCTTGACATTTCAAGCTGTAACATTTCAGGAAATTCAAAAACCATTTCAAGTCTCCGAGAAATCAAGCCCATTCTCATTTGAAACGGAATCGGGGTCATCTTGGGTAGCTTACATCAGGGAGGCGTCTTCGGCGCCGATAGTAATATTCGAGAAGTCGTTGATGAACCTGAGGTTCGAGGACCTGATTGCGGCTAGTCACACTTCAGGAAGGAATCCTTGCTGGCAGAAGAAAGGTGTGGGCCCGTTTACAGGGCTGTATGCAGTTTCACCCAACCACCACCATCGCCCCATCTATGGCGCCCTTCAGGGTTAGCGACCCTCTCCCACCATCGCCCCCATCTATGGCTTCCCTTCAATTGCACTTCAATCTATATCTCAACCCCGTCACCGTGGCAATTTGCAGATTGCCCGCTCTATGGCCACCGCGTGTATATTTGTGAGTGAGCTGTAGTCGCCGGACTTGAGTCGCCATCACCAAAAAAGAATGTTACAACAGCCAAACTTCAACATCTTGACATTTCAAGGGAGTTAGATAGAGATAAGATTGTTGTGATTTGAGGAGAGAGAATGATAAGGTGTGTATGTATAAGGGCGGGGAAGAAAGTGAACAAATCAGATCTCATCCAGATCCAATGCAATGTTGGTGGTGAATGTGTTGTAATTCATAGTTTTGGAGCTATAAAGATTTTCATTTTTCTTGATTTCCTTTGACTATGGTGATGTGGGGTTAGGGGAGGTCAGGTGGTGGTGTGGGGGAGGGGGGAGGGAGGTCAGTAAAGAAGGGGATGAAGACGAAGGAGGGGGGTTTGCCAAAGATGATAGGGCTCCGTTCTTTGCTGCTACTATTTTGAAAGAGAATTAGGGCTTTTTGATTTTTTTTTATATATAGAAAAAGAAATTTTCCATAATACCCTTGAAAAATAGCATGTGCATCACACATGATTGACTTAACGGAATTTTACTAACGGCATCCATCAAAAGGACTAGCCGCGTGACTTTTTGATACTCTTGGGACTGAAATTTGAAAAAACAATTGTTAAGGAACTAGTGGTGGAATCGGCCATAGTTGAGAGACTTGTAATGTCATTAACCCAATTAAAAATCTAACTACTATTCTATTTTCCCTCTATTTTATTTTTATTTTCCCACCACAATTGAAATAAAATATTTTATATTTTAAATATATATTCTATAAAAAATACTCCTGTCCCTAAATTATTGTCTTATTTGACGCGGCATACCAATTAATTAAAAAATAATTGACTTAATTATTAATATTGGTATAGTGTGTAATTTTTTTATTAATGTCCATGTGTATGAGGCCCAAAACAACGAATTAATTCTAATTTCAAAATCAACAATGATCATGTATCATTCGAAATCAATCTTTTGACAATTTATGAAATAAGAATATTGATCATTCACTAATTCATACATCAAATAATCAAACCAATTGAAATACAATCCGTAAAACAACTAATAAGATTCGATTAAGAAAACTTTGTAGAGAACTAGAATACATAAACTGAATAAAATAAATATTCTACAACATAAAAGTTTGATACTCAGTTACCTTCAATCTATAAAAGATGAGTTTAGTTACAAACCCTTGAATCTTCAATTGTCCTTGAATTGAGTATAGAACTTGGAATTTAAATGTGTTGCAAACTAGAAATCTCCCAGAAAAGATCTCCCTCTTCAGTCCAGCCAGTTTTCTTTATATCTGCTTCAAGACCTTGGAACGACCTCGCACAACATTGGAATGACAGAAGAAATCCCCAACAGTCGCAGCGCGTTAGGGCGCAGAAGGAGAGCGGGCTGGGGCGCAAAACTCTCTGATACTTTGCTTCTGAAAACTTGTAACTGAAAAGGATCGCGCTAGGGCGCATGAAAAGCTTGCACTACAGCGAGCTACGGCAGATGAACATTTTCACTTACTTCCTTGAAATTTTGGTCTTTTTCACTCTCATCCCCTCAAGCTTCCAAAACAGCTTCAAAATGCCCTGCTTTTGCATATTTGCTTCAAAAGCCCCTGAAGTCTCATAAACACTAAAAATCCAATATCAAATAACAAAAACCTCGAGAATTTCACAAAGATTAAGTCTAAAAAGTACCCAATTGAATGAGTAAAATACTCATTCATCAAATACCCCGAAACTTAAACTTTACTCGTCGTCGAGTAAAATACGAAAACAAATAAATACAGAGACTAAACCAATAAAAATACAGAACAAAAAATTTATTTTTTTCTTTCACGAGTTGAGCTTCGGCATGGCACTACATAATGCCTCAAAGTAAGATTTACAACATTATACAAATAACAACACGTATCCATAAGTCTAAACGTTCACTCAATCATCGTCAATCTCACTTTAAAAATCTGTGTGTGTGTGTGTGTGTGTGTGCGAACCATTACTCAATATATAACTTCAAGAATTGAAATCCCTTAGAGAGTCAAGTACCCCATACATCCCCTAAAAAAAAAAAATCACAAGTATTAACATTTGCAAAAATATATATCAAAGTAAACTTCATGAAACATAAAAACATGTAATTACTCCCCTCCATTACTACAAACATAAGTAGCAATACCGAAACATTTTCACCCTTTTTTCTTTTTTTCTTTTTTCGTTTCTTCTTTTTCTTTTCCTTTTTTTTTTTTCTGTAAACAAACTTGTGGCTTGTGCAATGTTTAGTTCCCTTAAGCTTTCTAATTAACCTATGTAAGGAGTGTTAGGTTAATGACTCTCAAACTAGATTTTTTTTTTTTTTTTTTTTTACAGAGAAACAGGGACAGTACCCTACTAGATTTTATTAAAATAAAGAAAGGGATACAAACTTGAGGAGGACAACCAACCTGGCCCTTATAACTGGGAGGACAAAGGAGCCTGACCTCGAAAAAAGAAATACAAGCCAAAAAAGAAAATACCCTAACTAGGAAATACGAACACGAGCAATTCCTCGAGCATCCATCCGGAGAGCACCTCTAATAGAATTTGAGAGATGGATAAGCGAGGAATAGATAGTATCCAATTTAGAGTCCATAGCAATGTTGGCTAACCCATCAGCCACTGAGTTTGCTTCCCGAAAGCATTGACGAAAAAGATAGTTCCCCAACTTTTGCATAGAAATAATAGCACTTATATAATAAAAGGCAAGCCAAGGAGGAGAATGACCTTTAGAGATGCAACCAAGAAGGAACTCCGAGTCAATCTCCACAATAGAATTTTGGAAGCCTTAAGAGACAAGCCAACGAACCCCTTGGAAAAGGGCTCTAACTTCAGCAACGGAATTTGAGCAAACTCCATAATAAGAAGAGAAGCCATAAATGAAACGACCCTCTGAGTCTCGGATTACACCCCCTCCTCCACTAATCCCAGGGTTGTCCCTACTACCACCATCAGTGTTAAGTTTAAGGCATTAGGTGTAAAAAAACACCCCTACGAGCTTAATAACTCGAGTTAAAAAGGCTACGAAACTAAACTAAGTCTTCATAAAGATTTTCTTCTTTTTTTTTTTTTTTGGATTACTTAAACTCTGTTTAGGCCTAATTTCAGGGAGTAAAAACAATTTAAAGATTTCATGAATACTCTAATTTCTTTTTCAAACAACAAAGGCCCAAAGGGAATGATATGTGCACTCTAAAACTCTATAAAGTCATTCAAACCTCTCAATAAATCAATTCATGGCATAATGTGCTCAAAGATTGAAGATTCAAAGTTCCATCAACTAGATCAAATTTCAGTATATAGACAAGTGCAATATGCAACGCTACTTGGCAAAATGTCATAAGCCAAACAACATATCATCATTGGCAGAAGTAACCACGCCTACACTAAAGACTCGCAAAAATTTTCAAAATTTTCTGATTTTTTTTATCAACTAAAACAAATCCTTGTATGGCCTTAAACAGGCTCCTCGAGCCTGGTTCCATCGTCTCACCCAGTTTCTTATCACTCTCGGCTTTGTACCATCCAAAATTGACTCTTCTTTATTTATTCTCTCTCGTGGCTCTACCGTTGTTTATGTCCTTATCTATGTAGATGATATTTTAGTGACCAGCAACACAATTGAATCTGCCCCGACACTTTTTTCAACATTTGGTTGAGAATTTTCGCTTAAGGACTTAGGTCCTTTACACTATTTTCTTGGCATTGAAGCCATTTCCTTACCTAATGGGTTGCTTCTCTCTCAACGTCAATACATTACCAACCTTATCGAGAAGGCTAGTATGTCTGCGAGCAAACCCGTCCTCACACCTATGTCCACCTCTGACAAGTTAACCAAGTCAGGGGGTGCTCCCTTTTTCGATCCCACCAAGTATCGTCAGGTTGTGGGTTCCCTCCAGTGCCTTACGTTAACTCGCGCAGATATCTCGTTTGTTGTTAACAAGGTCTGTATATGCATTTACCTACAGATGATCATTGGCTTGCTGTTAAGCGCATTTTGCGCTATCTTCGATCTACTTGTGTCATGGTCTCCTCATCTCAAAATCCTCTTCTTGTGACATCCAGGCCTTTTTCGATGCTGATTGGGTAGGTTGCTTGGATGATCGCAAGTCCACCGGGGGGGTATGCTATTTTCTTGGGCACCAATCTGGTTTCTTGGTCTTCTTGAAAGCAACGTACCGTTGCTCGCTCCTCTACTGAATCTGAATACAAGGCACTTGCTGATGCAGTAGCTAAAATAACATAGCTACAATCGTTACTCTTCGAACTTCAGATCCCGCTACCTCACTCCCCGGTCCTTTGGTGTGATAACGTCGGCGCCACTTACCTTTCTGTCAACCCTGTCTTTCATGCTCGTACCAAGCATGTCGAAATTGATTTTCACTTTGTTCGTGATAAAGTGGCTCGCAAGGATTTACAAGTTCAGTTCATCTCCATCTCCACTAATGATCAAATCACTGATATCATGACAAAGGGCCTTTCGACAACTCGATTTCAGTTTTTCCGTGACAAGCTCAAGGTTCATGCACTATCCCCTTCAGCTTGAGGGGGTGTATCAAGTCTACCAATGTCATCTTATCATATGAAGTAGTTTTATATTGTTCATTCAAATCTCATGTAATCTATGTAGTTGTTATCCTATCATGTAAACCATTATATATATTGTATATTAAAGTCTCACAGAATGTGTGAGTAAGGAGAAAAGGTAATTGGAACTAAAGATTGTGTCTTGAGTCGTAGGAAGGGTTTTGTTTCATTCTGTTTGCCTCAGGTGTCTTTATTTGGTGATTTCTTGCCGTCCCACTTGTACTCACTCTTTTAGTAATTAATGAGTTCTCAGTCTTTTTCCATAAAAGTGATCTAGTAGGATTTATAAATTAAAGTTTGGTATTCAATTCTGATCATTTGATGAGCATTATTCGATGGAGTATCAAAGTTATCTTTTCAGTGTGTTGACTCATCTTTTTTCTTATCGGGATGAAGAAATTCAAGCTGGTAGTTGTAGATTTTATGGACAATTGGAATTTCAACTCATATATTATGTGCACTATGGTCGCTTTGGGCAAACCATTCACATAATTCATATTATCTAATTTACAAATCAATTTATTCGATTTAACTTTTTCTTTTTAGTGCTTTGGGTGGGAGGCTGGTGATCAAAGTCTGTTTCCTACTTGAAAGCAATTGTAAATCTGGATAACCATCATATATTGCTATTTGAACCACTCTTTTTCTAGCCATCTCAGCATTTTCGTATAGAGGATAACAGGTCAGCAACAGTAGCCTTCTCCATAATGAATTAAAAAGGTTTGACAAAGCAGGGTAAAAATGGTTTGGGTGACCCTCGCAGCGCAGGTTCCAGCTTTTGTTGGCTATGAGGTTCTCCTCAGATGCTGTAGACCAGATAGCAAGCTATAGAAGGCACAATCTAGCATTTAATAATATACACAGCAGAAGATTTCACCTAGTAATCTAGACTCGAAAGAACTCAATCATTCTTCTCTTTTTCTTTTTCCTAAATAAACATTTCAAACTCAGCCCTACTTTGAACTCAAATGCATATATACTGTATAAATTCATACACAGAGTACTTGGTTAACTAACAGAATGTACGTAGTAGAGGAATTTTCTTAAATATGGAACAAAAATTTTGAGTCTTTGCTTGTGGTGTTGTATATAGACTGTACTTAGAGATGTTTATCTATAAGAACTTGATTTGTGCGAGAGTGTATCTTACATGGATTGCATTGTGGATGCAACATATTCCTCCATGTCTTTTTTGATGCTTTGTGTTTTTGGTGCAATAACTTCGTAATGGTATTTATGATTTACTATATATTTTTTCAATAAACTATGTAGGATCCACCAAGGAAGCAAGTAAAGGCATGGGCCCGCAAAAATGTGACGAAAAAACGGTTTAAACAAAATATTTGTAATATGAAATATATTACTTTAAACTATAAATTAATTAATTAATTTATACAAAAGATTTTAAATATGCAATATATCAATTAAAACTATAAATAAATAAATTTGTTTGTACGAAATATTTAAAATATGCATTATATTAATTAAAACTATAAATGAATTAATTTATTTAAAAAAATATAAAAATAAATGAGTTATATTTGAAAAGTACAATGGGGTTCAATAGAAAGAACAAAATGGAGAAACAAATGAATGAAAAGATGTGTTATTAAATGGATTTTGTTATAGAAATCCTAGGAACATATTTTTTGTTCCAACGGGTGGAGATGCCCTAACTAATCAATTCAGCTTAGCTGTGAAAATCAATAGGCAAATTGATGGTGGAATTTGTGTGAGAAACAAAATGAATTATATTTTGAGCTCTGTTTCATTGTACGAAATCACAAAGGAAAAGAAAATGAAAGGGAAGCATTATTATGAAACCAAATTAGGCACATGTCGGAATTTGTAGTAGTCAACTGGTTCTTCTCCTCCCTCCCCCTCTCGAATCCTCTTCATGAATTCTTCAGGCATATGGTGAATCCACAAGTATTTGAGAGTAGTTATGAATTTCAGTCCATCGGGAAGCATCTCTAACTTTGAGCATTCACTAATCTCTAAACGCAAGAGATTGCGCATGGCTCCTTCTTCCACCCTCCACTTCTCCAAGTTTTTCATTTTACAGATTGCGAGATCTGTAAGTTTAGGAAATCCCATTGCACAGCAAGCCATTTCTTTACCCTTCAGTTCCACATTACTTAATTGGAGTTGTTGTAGGTTTTGGAGCTTCTCCAATGTGGGCATAGGGTCATCTTCAAGCTGAATTTCGCACATGAATAATTCCGAGAGGAGTGGAGCGAAGTTGAAATTTCTTATAAACTTACCTCTCCACCATAAAATATGCGCTTTATGTATTATTCCTTCACACCCTCGTAGTTGTTCGTGTAAGTCATTCACAGGTGTCTCTCCATCTAAAGAAATTGTAAGGGACCAGCGTCGTGATGAATCCAAATTGACCTTTTTCATGTAGCCGATGAGTCCCTTCCAGTCCTCAGCATCATCTTCACTTGAGATACAAATTTTCCCTTTAAATCTTCTGAGATTGGCAACTTGAATGGCGTCTTTCATCTCACACATACTTGAATCAAAGTTTACCAGTGTCTCCAACTCTCTCATGCCCTCCAGCTGCAATCTAGACAATACAGGTGTCACGTCAAAGCTTATCGGAAGAAACAGATGCCTCAATCTTTTCAAATTCCTTAGCAAAACATTCGGTATAGAGTTACCTCTACCGAATGCCCGTAAATCCAGACTTTGTAAGTATCGGAAGTTGCCCACCTGTAATGGAAACTTGTCGATATTGCAATATTTAAAACTCAAGTACTTCAGGTGGATGATGCTATTCGTCAGCATTTCCTCCTCCAAGGTCAAGTCATAAAAGTCCAGAACTCTGAGGAATTTGATCTTCTTCAAGTTGGATTGTTTCTTTGGGGACCCTTTAACAAATCGAAGACACCGCACATTCTGAGCTACTTCCTGTTCAATCTGGACACTGAAATTGGATTTGCGAGAAAAATAGAAAGCATGTCTAGGTGTTCTAGTATTATCTCGTAGACAAGAGATATCCAAAACAATGTTACTAATTTTTTGGGTACGATAATCGTTGACCTTAAGAAACTTCTCCTTTCTAACTATCGACAAGCATAGTTCTCTCATGAGATCATGAAGGCGACATGATTGGAACCTTCTCGTAGTATCAGGATTTACCTCCTCCTCTAGTTCCGCTTCAACCATGCTTCTTCCCACCAGTTCACCCAAATAACGCTCTGCTACATCCATCATTGTCTCTCCTTCCTCCCTGTCCTTCGACAATAGCATGCCTTCTGCATTCCATAACATATACAACTTCTCAGCCTTAATCTCCTCATCTTCAAGAAAATATCCGAAATAAAGGAAACATGGCTTTAGTTGGTACGGTAACTCATTGTAGCTAAATAACAACTCTTCTATCACTTCTCCGTAGAGTTGTTTATACTCTACTTCCCTGGTTCTGCTTTCGTAGAACCTCTCCCACTCGTGTAGGGTTGCCTTTGTTACCAAAACCCCTCGGAGCACAAGCAAAGCTAACGGAATACCTCGACACCATCCAATCATTTCCCTCAGTAACACTTCCTTTTGTAGATCTACTCTCGAATCTACAAAACAGGGAAAAAAATTACTTTCAAAGCGAAGTATATCAAAGAAGTAACATAAATCAATTCCTTAGCTTGATAAATTGTACTAGAAGTACTTTGAATCTCATGTTTTATTCTTTTTGAAAAAACTATTGAATTTGAAGAAAAAGTTAAATGGACTTGGAAATGTCTAATGTGACTTTCTTTCGAAACAAAGCGGATACGTTCATTGCCTATTTCGTGCACTAACAAATGTATAAAGTATATTCATGAAATTTTATGTTATTAACAAATGGGTTCACTAATATGTCATACCATGACAGGACACAAGCTGGGATATCACGCGTGATAATGTTGAAAAATGATGTTCACGTTATTATAAGAAATGAATTCCATGTAGTAATTAAAACTAATTGAAAGATAATTATCATTGTATTAATTTACTAAATTCTCCATTCTTTTATCTACTCTCGAATCTACAAAATAGAAAAAAAAAAAAAAAACTTTCAAAGCGAAGTATATCAAAGAAGTAACATAAATCACTTCTTTAGTTTGATAAATCTCCTAACTTATAAAAGTATGAATTGTTTCATACAAATTAATGTATTCTCAAAAGTAACTCTTTCATGTACAATTTAATGATGAATGATATCTTAAATAACCCTTCATGTACAACTAGAAGGTAGGGCAAACAAGTAAATTGAGATGAGATATTCAATATTCAATTCAATTCATTCATGTTTAGACAAAAATAACCCTTCATGTACAACTATAAGATGGATGATTTTCTTAATAACCCTTCATGTATAACTACAAGGTAAGGTCAAACAAGTAAATTGATATGGGATATTCATTCAATTCAATTCATTCATGTTTAGGCAAAAATTAATAACCATTCATGTACAAATATAGGATGGGTGGTTTTTTAAATAACCCTTCATGTACAATTACAAGGCAAAGCCAAACAAGTAAATTGACATGAGATATTTATTTAATTCAGTTCATTTATGAATAGGCAAAAATAACCCATTATGTACAACTACAAAGGAGGCTAAACAAGTAAATTGACATGATATATTTAATTTCTAGAAAATACTCGGTAGAAAAAAACAAACTTATAGCATATGTTAGCTTTTTAAAAATTATTATCTTCTTAAAAATTATTTTATATGCAAAAATAGCCTTACATCTATAAACCACTCACCATAAATTAAGGTCAAACAAGTGAATTTGTTATGTGTTAATCAATTTCATGAATATAGACCAAACAGTTTTTGTTACTTGCATTTAGAGATGTTAAATGGGTCACGGTTCGTAGGGCCGGCCCGTAATATTAATTAGGCCATAAAAAAATTTAAGACTTACATAAAACAACCACCATGAGAATTAAACTCACAACCTTCTAATCTAAAGTCAAACACACTTATCCTTTGCATTACATGTCTTCTTTGTATACTTGTGTATAAATACTAAAATATAAACATAACTCTTGGAAAAACATAATAACCTATCTAAATTATGAGTGTTTTATCAATTCACCATTTCAAAACATTGTCATATTATATTTTTTGATATCATCATTTGTATTGTTAATTACTTGGGATCAACTACACTTCATTACTAAAAATTGCTATTTTTTTTTTCAAAAATGTAAAAAATAAATGAATATGTTAACATATTATTTTTTTCTTCTTTTAAAAGGGGTGTTGAATTGAGAGGAGCAACCATGAAAAAGAAAATTAAACATCATGTGACTCTTAGTGGGAGCAAATAACAATCACTATCCACTTTTCTAAATACTAGTTATAGAGCCCATGCAATGCATGGGTGCAATTTAACTTTGTGTTTAATTGATACATTTTAAAAATATTTTTGAAAAAAATTATCATTATTGAATATAGAAGTTTGTTGATTTAATGTTAGAAAAAAGTTAAGTGTTGTCAATATATGCAAATTGGTAGTCGTTTATTATAATATTTTTGTTTCAAAATAAGCATTTTTTATTGATGGTCAATACATTTTTGTTTAAGTATTATTGTTTCTATACATTTTTTAATTTTTTAAGTATCCTTTAATGATATCATATTATTGGGCTTCTTTATCTCTTTTTTTCATCTTGCACTTAGTAAAGATATTTTAGACAAATATTTGAAAAGATTTACAAAATTAAAAATAAAATATTTACTTTTGGACATATTAAAGAAATATAACATTTTTCTGAACAAATGAGAATTGTTTAAGGATTGAATAGAATTATATTTTTTGAAATAATTTTTGGAGATCATTCAATGATTAGAAAATGTTTAGGTGGATACTATATTTACATGTTTTTATACTCTATCAGTTTGAAAAAGAAATTTGCACAAATATCAAAAAAACATAAGCATCAATTTTGAATAAATAATTTAAAATTTTGTTGATATGGATCACATATTTATACATTATTTTAGGACGTCTTAAATAAGAATATGAGACTCAATTTGACATGGAGAGAGTATCATTCATAAAAATAAAATCTAGTTGGTTTATATTATAAAATAATTTATAAAATAATATAATATGTTTTTAAAATCTTTACATATAATATAATTTGTTGAGTTGGTTTAAGGTGTATAATCATATTTAAAAGGAAGTGGGTTAAAATCTCATTGACAACATTATTTTAATTATTTCTTAAAGTTCTCCTATTAGTATTACCTAATAGTAATACCTATTATAGAACCTATTATTATTAGGCATTGTTATTAGCTAATGACTTAGAAATGAAAAATCATTCACTCCAAAAGTCATGCTTACTTGGAAGCTTGAGAATCAAAAGAACCAAAAGTTGGATGAGGTGGCACACTTAGAGGCATCCTCACCAACTTTGAATATATATATATATATATATATATATATATATATATATTTGCAAAGATAAAATCATCATTTATCACGTATTTAAATTTTGGAATAATTGCTGGTCGGTCCCCTTCCATAGATTTTTAACTGCTTTAGGCCCTCATTTTTGTTTCCAACTGCTTAAGTTCACCTTAACTGATAAATTGACAAATTGTTCCAAAACTGCCCCCGTAATAACCTAAACAACATTTTAAACATTGTCTTCCTTTAAATTTCTTCAGTAAATTCCCTCTTCCATTCCAATCATTGTTACTTTGCTACAATCTTCATCTCTCTCTCTCTCTCTCTCTCTCTCTCTCTCTCTCTCTCTCTTAGTTATTTTCATGCCCAGTTCATCATTAAAAAACAAGATCAGTATAATTTTTAAAATTATTTTAATTCTTTGCGTCTTTGTTATATTAAATTATTAATATTGTTTGCCAATCGCTGAATACTGCTACAACAAAATCACTAGGTAGGGCTGACCCGAAACCGCTAGGGTCAGCCCGTTTAACATCTCTACTTGCATTCCAAATACACGCTCTTGCCCTCCCCATTTTCATTCTAAAGATTTCACCATTGGATGAAAAACTTAATCGTCAACTTCAACTTTTTTCCGTGCGCTAATCTCTGCCTCTGCATCTACTACTAAAATTCGTCATTTGATCACCGGTTCAATCTTCGTCGCACAATTGGGGGAGACACACTAGCCTGACCACAATTTCATCTCATTTTTAAGAGGTCTCTGGTTACCCGGCATAATTTTCAAGTAATTCTCTAGATATTCTGTCAAGTTTAATTGTTGTCCAATATTTTGGAGTTGCACTCATGAACTTAATTTAAGATGGTTTTATATGATTGTTTAAGATTTTTTTTTCTCATGCATTGAAAGATTTGGAGTTAGCTTGTACAGTTTCAACAACTGGATAAACTAACTTGCAGTTAAAAATGCATAATAACACTGTTGTTGGATATTTTGCGTATGTCATTTCTGGATTTTGTATCTCAAAGTATTAGGAAGTGGAAAAAATGGTTTGATTGGATTAACGTTGAATGCTTGTTTTCAATTCACGGACTAATAAAAATGAATGAATTTGGCCGGGTTTGATCTTAAACTTGTTTAATTAATGAATAAATTTGACGATTTAAAAATAAGAAATAATTTTACAATGATTGAAACAAAACATTTTTTATAAAGTAATAATTAATGATAGTCTTCCATTTTCTATATCTCTTTTGACTATTTTATTTCGTAATATGGAAATTTAATATTTTAAAAATAAATATAAAATGTATTATTAATCCATTATCTTCAAATTAACCATTACTATGAATATCTACATATTCTTTTGTCTCCCTTTTAATATCTTACTACAAAATATAATACACTATATCGAGGGAGGTTATTGTTATTGTTTTTTTATAAGATCACTTAATTTGAAAATGAGATTTTTAAAGTCTTGAATTAAAATTAGGTCATATTAAAAATTTTGTAGGATTACAAAGTAAAGAGACGTTGCTTATTAAATTTTAACTCTATGTCTTTTGAAATAATTGATTTTGCAATTTAGAAATATTACTTTTTCTTTTCTAAGTAAATATGTCTTGTTAATCTATTCTCTTCAAAATAAACATTACTTCGAATATTTACAGATTCTTTGGACTCTCTTTGTAAGAGCCCGTTTGGTGTAGCATTTTGAAAATGAAGCGTTTCTAAAATGTAGATTATTTAAAACACGGTCTTTTTCTTTATAAATACGTTTGAGATATTATGTCAAAGCAAAGCTTTTTATTCCCTACTGCATTTTAAAATCTTCGTTTTGGGAAAAAACTAGAAATTTCAGCGTTTTAAAATGCAGCTGTGTTTTAAAAACGCAGTTTTTTCTACCGCAGCATTGAACGCTAAGTTAAGGAATAAGCTGCGTTTTAATCCTGCGTTTTGACCAAAATGTACGAACAAACGGGTTCTAAGGCTTTCTCAAATCTCAATAGTTCAAGTTCAGGATTTCTTTGTAAGATACTAAAGTATCGACAATCAGCCGGATCAAATTTATGATCAGGTAAAGTTGATTATTTATAAAAGGTTAATTACACTAGTAGTCCTTGTACTATGAACTTGTACACGAGTGGTCCCCATACTAAACATTTGCACGTCACAGACCAAAGTAGACCATTTTCGCACACTAATAGTCCATGTTTTCGACGTCATTAGCCCAAGTACTGTTAAGTGAGCATGTGCTCACTAACGTGCTTTGTAGTAAGGTGGCAAAGCTGTCTTTTCTCATTTCCTAGGTTGTTTAGGCCGAGTTGACTCTGTCATGTTGCTGACTTGTTTAGGTCGGCACAAACAGATGCATTATGAATCAACACTTTCATATTCTCCCCTGCTAAGAAAAGATATTGACAGTGCTCTTCATTCCCTGAGGTCTTTCGTTAGTCCGTAAGATCTCTCTGGAAAAAAGTCGTGGCATCTTGTCCATCTAGAAGCTGAATCCATCTCTATTGAGCAAGGCACACATATGATTTGTCTACAAGCAGTTACGGTTAGATTAGAGATATGAGTATCTTTCTCTGCAAATCTTGAACCCGTTTGGGTTGTCGAATCAATAGCAAAGGTAGGGGAAAATCTAGGGGTGGGGAAGATTTTTAAGAAAAAAAATGCTAAACTGCTCCTCTACTACTGGTGTTGTGCTGTTGCCAGGGAAAGAAAAAATAGGGGGAGAGAGAGGAGAAGGGACGCGCTAGGAAGAAGAGCAAAAAAAGGAATAAAAACAAATAGGGGTTTTGTTTTATGGATGGGGATGTGTGAGTAGAATAAATAAAAAAGAGTAATACTATAGCAACATTTTTTATTTACAGATTTAGTTTACAGTAAGCAGCAAGTTTTTGTACAGTAAAAAATTTCAATGCATCAGATTCTGTATATGTACAACACTACACTGCTTGATGTAAACTAAATTTGTTGTTCTATTATTTTCCTAAAGGAAAAGTGTCAGGATCCGACCCGAGATCCTATGTGGAACCTCGTCCAGTGCGTGAAACAAAGACACAAAATGCATATTTAAATATTCATTTTCGTGCAAAACCCTGTAATGCAAGTGTATGATTTTTAAAGGCAAAACAAAACCTACACTTGCATTACTGGGTTTTGCATGAAAATGAATTTTTAAATATGCATTTGTGTCTTTGTTTCACGCACCGGACGAGGTTCCACATAGGATCTCAGGTCGGGTCGTGACAAAAAGAGGGAAACGAACAAGGAAGTGGAGAGAGAGAGAGAGGAGTTATTGGAAAGAGAAAGAAAAAAAACGTAGAAGAGCACTGTTGCGGTCGGTGGGGAAGAAGTGTGAATTGTACAGTTTCATCACTTCATGTTTTGGGCTTTTGTTAGTAATTCTTCAAATTAGCTTTTGTTAGTAATTTTTCAAATTGACTTTGGTCAGTTGTAGCAGTGGTGATGTTGATGTTGGTGTTGACGTTGGTGGTGGTGGGAAGGGGAAGGGAGAGGAATAAATTGGATGGTGTGTTTGGAAAATGGGATTTGTGGCTAAGAATGGCGGGTGGTGATGGCGGTGGCGATAGTAGAAGTGGGTGGAGGGGATACAGTGTGATATTGAGGTTGAAGATGAAGGGAAAAAACGTCTCTCTCCTATGCAAATGACTTCTTTGCCCTTAGCAAAACTCGCGTGGTGCACACATGCTTAATTACTTTACGGCAAACGAGATAACCAAGAGACTATCGTTGTGCTAAAATGACTTCCTTTTGTCTGTAGTATAGTACAGGGACTACTGGTGCATTTAACTCATTTATATATTTATATCTTACATTTAGAGATATTAATTACTATTAGTGTTAAATGTACCATTAGTCACTGAATTTTGGAAAAATCTATCGGTCGTCCTTGTACTAAGCAAATGCACGTCACACACCAAAGTATGCACTTTTTATACGTCGATCACCAGTCCCTGTGTTTGACGTCGTTTGCGCAAGGACCGTTAAGTAAATATGTGCTCACTCACATGCTTTAAAGTGTGGGCAAAGCAGTCTTTTCTATTTCCAAGAAGGGGGTCATGTACTTTCTTTATTATGTTTGTATGTTTGTGTAACATCATTAAAACAAGGGGTCTTCTCTCCTTCTGCTCCAGCAATGCCTTCTCTTCTTCTTCACCGGCAACATCCCCTTTCTTCTACCCTTCTTACCGAGTCGGCCACGGGCATAAAAATACATAGCTTTTTCTATTTGACCTCTCTTCCCAAACTTGACGATGGCCACCAAATCCTTTTTTCTGCCTTGAAGATTACTGTATCTAATTATTAAGGTGACCCAAACCTAAACTTAATCTCTACATATTAGGCGATGAAACAGCTTCAAGGCATTATTCCCTGACAAAAAAATTTAGTCCTCTCTGTACCAGGTTTTAGTTTGATTCGCCAATGGTTTAAAGCTCTTTACCATGTTAGTTTTGATTTGCCGCCGAATCGGAGCTATATTTACTGCGATTAGTTCGATTCCCGCTAGATAAAGTGATGCTTTTGGATTATAAACTGTGGATATGTGGATTGATTATATTGTTTGGGGATTAATCAATTTTGTTTTCTTCGATGAATTAACCAAGTTGAGTTGGTTGAAATCTTTTTGGATGTAAAAATCATAATGAGTGCTGGGAATTCTTGTGGTGGGCATTGGTAAGGTCCCAAGTATGGAGAATCTATGAAGGTTAGTTCTGGATGTTGGCTTTGACATTGGTGGAGAGAGAGGTCATATTGCTGGGTGTGTTTATGTAAACAAGTCAAACACACAACAACACATTTAGAAGTTTAAAAACTTTGTAAAGAATAAAACACAAAAATGAAAATAACAATTATAGTAAACAAAAAATGTGGGAATGTAGCAAAACACTTTTAAATAAATCATGAACAACACGTGCACCTCCCTAGTTATACTGGAAGTACTTTGAATCTATATTTTATACTTTTTGAAAAAACGATTGAACTTTCATTTAAAGAAAAAGTTAAGTGGACTTGGAACTTGGAAATGTCTAATGTGACTTTCTTTTGGGACAGAGCGGATCATTCATTGCCTATTTCGTGCACTAACAAATGTATAAAATATAAACATTCATGAAATTTTATGCTATTAACATATGAGTTCATTGATATGCCATACCATGACAGGACACAAGCAGGGAAATAACGCGTAATAATGTTAAAATATGATGTCCACGTTATTATAAGAAAATAATTAAGCCAAGTAGTAATTAAAACTAATTAAAAGATAATTACACTGACCTGTATATTCTCTTCTTAAGAATATTTTCTTCATGAGTAGCTCCCAACCCTCTTCTTCACTTAAGCAATCTGGTTTATAACAAAATCCCACCTCTGCAACATCCTGATTACGAGTCGTAATTATTACTTTGCCATCCATGTCTCCATCGGGCAAGCCACGACTTAGGCTTTTCCAATCATCAACTGACCAGATGTCGTCCACGACCACTAAGCAACTTCTCTCCCTATGAACAATCTGAAGTTGTTCGATCACGCGCGTCTCACTCATGCTCTTGATCTCTTCCTCCTTCTCGGGTGCAAGTTGTTGTAGGATATGTCGCAAGATTGCTTCGGCATGGCATTCTTGGCTCACACAAACAAATGCAAAACCTTGAAAATGGCTTTCAACTCTCTTGTCTTTGTACACTTTTCTAGCAAGGGTCGTCTTGCCAAGACCACCCATGCCTAATATGGAAATAATCTGAACCTGATCAGCTTCCTCGTCAATCAAGTAATGCACCAAGTTCTCGACGTCGTCCTTCCTCCCCACAAAGTCGCACTCATTAAGATACGAAAGATCTTGTACCTTATAAGCATTCCCCAAACCCAAGGTCGAAGAAGCAGCATGGCCTCCTACCTTGATCGTTTCACTTAATCCGTTGACAAGGTCGGTGATTTTGGTTGTGATCTCCTGAATTTCCAAACGAACCTTTGGACGGAACATACGTTCTCGGAAGCCTATGTACTTGGATGAAACTCGAAGAACGACGTAACTTTCAATGGAGTCAATCAGCTTATCGGCTAGTTCTATGACTTCTGATGTACGCTTATCTCGTCTTGTCACGGCATATTCTAACAAATCCTCCATTCTTGTTAGCTTTTCTCGAAGCTCATCAACTGGGCTTCGCAAAGCATTCAAGTATTCACCTTCCTCAACCAATAAATCACGAAGCCTTCCTATGGTGAAAGAAACAACAGTCTCCCCTGCCATTTTTACAAGCCTTAGATCACTCTCTTTTGCATTTGCAATCTTGACGACGACTGTATGTTATACCATTGATCAAGTCAAATTCGTTAGGCACCAAAAACAATTGAAAATTGCAACTTGTAGTTGCTTTTATTAATCTAGTAGTATATGTTAGTAGGTATAACGACTCTATTTTGTTTTTAAATATTAACATGCCATCCAGCTAATATAATTTGTCTTATGTTTTCTCTATTTTGTTTTTAAATATTAACGATGCGATGCAACTAACATAATTTGTCTTATGTATTTTGTTTTTAAATATTAACGATGCGATACAGCTAATATAATTTGTCTTATATATTCTCTATTTTGTTTTAAATATTAACGATGCGATACTGCCAATATAATTTGCCTTATGTATTGAATATTGATACTATTGAACTTTAACAATTTTATACTATAAATAATGGATAATGACGAACAATTTCATACCGTACTCGAGATGATTGCGCAGCGTTAACGGTGATGCCACCCTCTTTCTTATAAGGCTATAACGTTTTCATTTTTCTTCCAAAAATTTAAATATTTTCGGTACATAAAATGTCTAAACATTTAATTGCTAACTCGATCAAAAATAATTATAAAAAATATGTAGTTAATTTTCATTATTCGCTACAATAACCCTATACTAATTAAAGAAAAGAACTTTAATAAGAACCATTACAAAACCATTTAGAACCTATTAACTTTGACATTCTTCTTTAGTCTGATCTGGTAGGCCAGGCCGGGTCATTAACAAACTATGGATGTCCACAGGAGCTATGGACGCCCTTTGATCCCTTATGGCCGAGTGAGGGCGCTGCTCCTGGTGAAGGAATTGATTGAAAAAACCTGCATTCTCTGACTTTCGATAAATGCACGGATCTTCTACGGCCTTTTGGAGATATACGGGCTCTTCGTTCTTTGGAGACAGAAGGAAGCAATTGATCTATTGCCTTCTATGAACTTCAAAACTTTCCTTAACATTAACAACAATCAAACAACTTTCATATGTCCTATATATTATACCGACTAAAGTATCATATACTACAATACTTTTGCAAGCCACACTTTAATTGTACTTCATTTATAAATCTTTGAGGCCTTGGTGCTTTAGTTACCGACAAAGTATAAGTTTATAAGGTTTTCATGGTTATATATCAAATTTAAGACTCATCTTGAATTGGTTTTTAGTTGTTAGAATTCAATGACATGATAAAACAAATATGATGATAAACTCAAGATAGTGAAATGTTACTATGTGTTGAGTTGCTTCATAAACAAGTTATTGGCTATTTTTATGTTATACAATGTCAACAAAAAAATGTTTATTTGAAATAAGATATGAAAAAAATGTCTATGTTATGAATGAGTTTCTAACTAAATTCATATATTTCTCACACATGTGATCGAATTTGGGCCATTTGCGATCTAACGTAAGATATTTAAATATTGTTGTCGTTGACAAATTAGTTTAATGTGAATTCCGGTCAGTGGTAGTTGCAAAACAAGTTTGCGAATTGATTCTTTCAAAAATATGACGAATTTTCTAATTATAATTACATTCATTGGATAATATATGAAAAAATCAACAATCTCCACGTTTGAGGAAACATGCTAACTTGGAGATGTGAGAATCTATTTATCAAAACGGACATAAAGTATCACTAACATGTATCAATTTTGCAAAATGATACACCAATTTTACAAATTAATCAAGAAAACTTGGATATCATGCAATATTATTCCAAAACACCCTAAAATAAATGAAAACACGTGCGAAGCATGAGCAAAATTACTAGTAGATTTAATAGGCATCAGAAAAAAAAAAAAAAAAAAAAAAAACCTTCTATAATACTCCTTCCGTTCCACGCAAAGGGTCCACTATTCTATTTTGGGACGTTCCACATAAAGAGTCCACTTAAAAAAAATTATGTGTATAATTTGTATAAACCTTTTAACTTTACCCTCCACATATGCTATAAATCTCTTGGCTATGCTCAAACAGTTTTGTAATTATGACTAACTCTAATAATATTTATATATCCCTTAATTATTAAACTTTTCAAACATAGACTTTTTGGGTAGAATAGAAGGAGTATGTCAATTACTATAATGTTTGGTCATCTCTATCAATTGAGTTCTTAAATCATTTCATTCTGTAGGAAATAATAATTCTTGTGAATAATGGCATAGACTTTTCCATTGATTGTAGTACATATTTATAGGGTTACAATACTTGGGTTACAAGTTAACCTAATACAATAAGGTTTAGGAGAAGAGTTACAATACAAGGTAAACTAGGAGACCTAACTAATAGAGAAGAGTATACCAAATATAATTACACACATATGGTAATAGAGATACAACAATATAGAAGGGATATCATTCTCTTATATGCCCCCGTAAGTTGGACCCCCGAGAGAAGAGGCCAATCTTGGAGAGAAGATGGTGAAAGCGAGCGCGAGGAAGCGGTTTGGTGAGGGCATCAGGGAGTTGGTCAGCCGAGGAGAAGTGAGATACTCGTAAGAGACCGTCTTGCACTTGTTGCTAGATAAAATGATAGTCGAGAGCAACATGCTTCATGCGAGAATGAAACACTGGGTTGGAGCAAAGATTTGTAGCGTCGACATTGTCACAATAGATGACCGGTTGGTGCGAGGAGGTGACGCCGAGCTCACCGAGAAGAGAAGTGACCCAGCGTACTTTGGCAGCGATTGCAGAAACAGTTCGGTACTCGACTTCAGTTGAGGAGCGAGCAACTGTACGTTGCTTTTTCGAGCTCCAAGAGATGGGGTTTCGACCAATATACACTATGTAAGCACTCGTGGAGGTAAAATCATCTTTATTATCTACCCAGTTAGCATTAGTGAAAGCATGAAGGTCAAGAGGCGACTGGCGATGAAGAAAGATGACATGATCAATGGTACCACTGAGATAGCGAAGCAGGCGCTTGGTGGCGAGCCAGTGATCCGAGGTGGGTCTATGCATAAACTGAGAGAGCTTGTTGACGACATATGCAATGTCCGGGCAGGTGAGAGAGAGATACTGAAGACTCCCGACCACCGCTCGAAACTCAGTGGGGTCGGTCAGAGCTGTGCCCGACTGAAGTGTGAAAACTGGTGAGGTCGTGAGGGGTGTTGCCACTGGGCGAGCATCAGACATACGAGTGAGAGCAAGGAGGTCGGCTATGTATCCTCGCTGGGAGAGGAGAAGCCTAGTAGACCGAGGAATCACTTCCACGCCAAAGAATAATGAAGGTCACCGAGGTCTTTGAGCGAGAATCGAGCAGCGAGAATAGTGATAACGTCCTGCACTGCCTTGGTATTGTTTCCAGTGATAATGAAGTCATCAATATAGACGAGTAATAGAAGGGTGATGCCAGAATCGTTGAAAATGAATAAGGAGGTTTTAGCCACTGAGTTCGTGAAACGACCAGCGAGGAGGAACTGGTGAAGTTCATTGTACCATGCTCGGAGGGCCTGCTTGAGACCATAGATAGCCTTTCGTAGGCAACACACATACTGCAGGTGATCAGTGTCGATGAAGCCCTGAGGTTGAGTCATGAAGACTTCCTCGGTGAGGGTTCCCTGCAAGAAGGCACTATTGACATTGAGCTGATGAAGATATCATCCCTGGCTGATCGCAAGTGAGAGGATGAGGTGAATCGTGGTGGGTTTGACCACCGGGCTGAATGTCTCATAATAATCAACACCTGGGCGTTGATGGAATCCTTTGGCTACCAAGCGAGCTTTGTACCTGTCAATTTTTCCATCAGCAGATCGTTTAATACGAAATATCCATTTGCAGCAAACAATATTAGGGACCCCTATGGGAGGTACCAGTTCCCAAGTGTCATTTTTGAGGAGGGAATCATATTCCTCATACCTGGCATATTGCCACCTACTATCTTTGAGGGCCTGAGTCACACATGTTGGTTCAAGGTCAGTGTTTAGTTAGGCCGAGAAACAGAGTTTGTTAATGGGTTTGTGGATGTTGTTTCGGGAGCGGGTAATAATGGATGAGGAAGGTCGGTGGTAGGTGGGGCGACCTGTGAAGACTAGATAAGATCAAGGGTAGCTGTGTCCCGAGGTTGGTTGAGGCGAGGTCGCGGGAGGAGCAACTGTCAGGTCACTGCGAGGACTATCTGCCAATGGTGTGTATGAAGCCGCGAGGATAACATGAGGTGGTAACCATGTAATGAGGTTTGACTCGTCAGGTCAGGGAAGAGCCAGCTCGACCTGAGACATGAGAAACTCAGACTCGATAAATCGAACATGGCGGGAGGCAAAGAGTTTCGCGCTGGTTGGGTCATAACAGATATAGGCACTCTGAGTGAGGGAGTACCCGAGGAAGACACAGGGAGTCGAGCGAGGATCGAGCTTGTGAGTGGTGTATGGTCGCAGCCAAGGATAACAGAGACAGCCAAATGCTCAAAGTTTTAAGTAGTTGGGGGCTGACCTGAAGAGATTGTGGTAGGGAGAGAGCATCTGGAGTGTGGGAGTGGGAAGGCAATTTATGAGATAAGTGGCTGTGAGGAAGGCATATGACCAGAAGGTGAGGGGAAGAGAAGCTTTGGATAATAGAGAGAGACCAGTTTCGATAATGTGTCAATGTCGACGTTCAGAGAAGCCATTGTACCCGGGCGTGTGGGGGGCGAGGTGAGGTGCGAGATGCCATTAGTGATCAGGTTGGTGGCCAGGCCGATAGTTTTGGCGAGACCAGTATACTCGCCACCATTATCAAAGTATAGGGTGACAATCTTGTATATGAAGTGGTTTTCGACTAAGGCTTGAAAGTGAGGAAAGATAGATGCAACATCGGATTTCCTCTTTAGAGGGTAGAGCCAGATGTAATGTGTATAGTGATCAACGAAGATCACATAGTATGTGAAGCCATCAGATGAGTGAATAGGCGAGTTCCAAATATCAGAATAAATAATTTGAAGGGGGTGGGTGGACACAATAGTAGATAAAGTAAAAGAAAGTTTGTGACTTTTATTGCTTAAACACGCATTACAAAAGGATGACTTATTTCGAGAATGCCCGAGAGCAAAACTAGACTCTATATGACTTTGGATTTGGGCAGAGGGATAACCAAGTCTGTGATTCCAGTCAGGAGCGAACACTCTTGAACTCAAAAATGCAGTGGAGTGGTGACACGGTGGGTTTGAGCTCGGCCATTCATACACACCTTCTTTAAATTGTCCTTCCAGCAGCGAGTTCCCTATCTATAGACCCTTCACACGAAAAGAAGTGGGTAAGAATACAATAGATGCATTATTAGATGTGCAGAATTAAGAGATAAAGATGAGGTTTCTTTGCATGCTAGGGACAAACAAAACATTATGTAATTGAAAGGTGTGTGAGGGTGTGTGGAGAGAGGTAAAACCAGTATTGGCAATGTGTAACCCAGTGCCATCACTAATAGCTATGTCGTCAGGGCCCGAGTACGGAGCGTTAAGAGAGAGATTGTCGAGGTCAGTCGTGACATGGTGGGAAGCACCACTATCGAGGAGCCAGCTCAGAGTGGTGTTGCCCGAGGTTGTGGCTATGTTTGCACATAGTTTCCATTTGTTATGCAAACGAGGAGTGAGGCGAGCTGGATGGCGAGGCCGGAACAAGCTGAAAGTTGGGGCATTGAGTGACCGTGTAACCTTGCTAACGACAGCCTTGACAATTATCAAGGTAAGGTCGCTGTTGGCGAGGACCAGAGTTGCCCGACTGTGGATGCCGAGGAGGCTGTGTGGGCTTGTGGTGGCGAGGATACTGAGGAGACCCATGTTGCCTGGTCGTCACGGTATTAGCCGTGTAACGACCCGAGCCCGAAGCCCGGTCCGCCACGCATAGCCCATGCACTGGCCCACTAAGCACCTGGGTCAACTAGCTCACCACAAGTCACCCAAAAATCCATGGATAGGTTGGTGTCCAGTGGTAGTGGGTGGCCACTTATAAGACACACACAAGTCCCACATCTACCCGATGTGGGATATCACAATCTCCCCCACTTGAATCCTTAACGTCCTCGTCAAGACCCAAAGGAGGCCCAAAGAATCGGTACCCCGGGCGATATGTTCCAACACATTTCTGGCCGGGACCCGCTCTGATACCATTCATCAGCTAAAGCATTCTCCTATATATATTTGTCATCTCCTCATTCTGGTCATTCTGGTTCGGTTTAGGAGGATCATTACGAGGACGGTTATTATTCCCCGCTCTCTCATCACCCTCTCCAGCATTCGCACCAGCCCTACTGGTGCTCGCTCCATTCCTAGTTTCCACCATCTTAACCTACACACATCGCCCGATGTTAGAATCTCAACAATAAACCATACCCACCTAGGCCAAGGAACCTATCCTGGCGACAGCAAACCTATTGCTCTGATACCAACTGTGACGCCTCGACCCGGATTCCAATACAAAATCCCAAAGTCGACGCGCCAAAACAACAAGCAAGTAACGATAACAAGTAATAAAAGCACGTGACGCAACACCCCGTGCTTACATCAAACCCTAATGATAAGAACTTGATAAACTAAAATCAATCATCGGCGACGTTACAGCCAGAACCCAACTAATAAAACACAAGTATAAGTTTTTAGAGAAAAATCATTTATACCAATAACTACCTCGGCCACAACATGCCGGAACAACTGTACATCAACCGCAAGCTACAACATGCTTGGGAAATAACTGGATTAAAGATATCACAGAGTGCACAAGCTCAACATACACGTGTCGGCTACCAAAAGAATAATAAGTACAAATAATGTATCGATACTACCCAAAGTAAAGTCTACATGACTTTACATAACCATTCACCCTCACCAAAAGAATTTCTAACACTAATAACAAAAGAGCTCCAGGGTTAACGAAGCAAAAGACCACCTGTGAGCTAAACGAAATACTATTCGGCCTCACCGCGAACTCCCTGCCTGGCTCGGATCTAAGGAAAAACATATAAACAACAAACGGGGTGAGTCGAAACTCAATAAGTTACTAAATGCAACTATATGTCATGGCATAATGCTCAACTGGTAATCCTAACATGGTAATATATTTGTATATATCACAACTGAACATGTAACATCATCATTGATATACAATTCACATAAATCATACGTAGCACTTTGATGTTCACATAACTACTCGTAATAAACCACATTATAAAGGATATTATTTCTCTTTGTCCATCTTTGCGTTGCTCCTGCAATACACAAATAACCAAATGTGCCTCGATACTCGTGTGTGTAGTATCGACGTCCCCGATTAATACCATCGAGTTCAATCTAGCAAACCAAAACCATGCGTATTGCTACAACAGTGGGGCTACTTCTCGACTGTGGCCAACAGAAGAGGGGTGTATGAAACTCCGGTACGGCGACTTATAGCGATCACAAACATTGATTTGTGAAGACTATAGGTCGTCCCATCTTACTCGACCAACGATGCCAGCTGGATTTACACAATGCACAAGTTGATGTTCTTATCATCTAATGCAAATAACCATCAAGTTCAAAAGTAGTGAACTTGACAAATGACGAGTAGATTATTCTATTCTATCATCGATTATCATTCAACACATATTTGCAAGAATTCCACTCAACACATTAGAGCCATTTACAAGTCTCTACTTTAACAGTACCAAAACACGAAGGACTAGAATTTCGATCAATCGAACTCTAAACCTCGTAGTAATTTAACATGTTGTTCGGGGAATCATAATCTTCACTAAAATCAACTTCTCGGAGTCATTACTAAAGTTCGTAAAATTAGGGTTTAAATGCTATATGCAAGATTACCCAATTTCAAGTCTCAAATTCTCTATTTATTCATAGTGAAAGACATTATCACTCTACTGACTCATCAACTTATCAATTTACTAACTTGAAAATATCTAAGTCATTATCAGTCACCGATTCAATACGAAATTAGTCAACTGGTCATCAGCTGACTTAAGTTATTAAGTTGGCTGACAAATTGATTGTGATTCCAAACAAGATAGAATGGTTTAAAGTAAATCATTGAATGACCAACAATTTATGTGCTTTCATAACTTAATGAATATTCGCAGAGATTCTGCTTCTATTCAACCTTCAAGTGTACTGATGTTTTTGTTCAATACTCAGTCACACATTCACTACATTTGAAGAATTGTGAAGGTCTTCTTTAAATAGTTGGAGAAGATCATGGAGCCGTTGAAAGATAAGAGTATCTCGAATGCTATCATCTAGTTTTTCCTATGTGGCATGCTTAAACAAAAAGACCTCTTTCATAAGTGGTAAAAAATTTAAAGGATAGAGAGTCCTCTTTCTAAATGTGCTCCGATGCAATACTTCTTTTAGAACATTCTTTCAGACGTGACATTGTTTTATAATTAATTACAAAAAACAAAAAATAAAATTACTCCTACTGTAACTGATTGTCAGTAAAAAATAAAAACAAAAAGTAACGATAAATGACGTGGATGAAAAGTCATTCTCTATGTGACCCTCTAGAAGTAGAGGATCACGTAAAGGATGTCTTCCCAACTAAATGTCACATCATCTCCACCTCAGCATTAGAGGTTTGCATTGGAGAAGATTTTTTTGGGAAAAATCTATCTTTCCTACATGTCTATCAGTTTTTACTAGATAGATGATTACATTGGAGAAGCTCTAAGATGAATTCAACAGTTGGATTAGATTTTCAAATTATACTTTAACGAGTTGTTCAACCGTTGGTTGAGGTCTTCATTTAATGTCCTTCAGGAAGAGAGTCCAAGAATCATGCTGTAAGGTTTGATGTGACTTGTCGTATTTGCAACCCTGTCTTTGAGCACGATGATAAATGCATGCTTGTCAGTCTTCATTTAATGCACCTTATTCATCAGAGAGGAAATCATTTATCCAGCGGATATTGATATGAATATATCTAGGGATAATGTGTCAGAGTTTATCCGTTGGGAGATAGACTCAGAGAAATTTTGTCTATACTACACTTGAGCGTTTTGTATACATCTGATGATGTCCTCTTGAATCAGCAGCCATGTGGTCTTTGTTGGTAGATCCATGAGCATTATCTTGAATTGTATGTCTTGCTTCATTGCTGATTTTTCTTGTAGCTTTGCTGAAGAAGAGCATCTTCCAAAGTCATAGAGATCATAGCTGTTTTGCATCCTAACCTAGAGTTGCCACAGACTCACTGTCGGGTACGCAAGCCATCTAGTCACTCTAACCTAAAACTATGTAATGGTTGCAAACAAATCAAATGAATAAGGGAATATGCAAATGAATATTACACATTTGCCCATGCATATTCCCAAAACAAAAACACTCAATATAATTCAATAAAAATGCTTTCGTTATGGATGTTTTTTATCAATTCTTATTGGAGTCTACTTTTACAAGTATTATGACCCTGGATAAATCTTAGAGCATTAAACTTTTGAACAATTTTAGATTTATCTTTGTTTTAAATATTTTATTTTGGACTCAATAAACCTATTACGTTTAATTAATTACTTAAAAAAATTATTTGATTATTATATTACTTTTTTTAGTTAGACTTTTAATTACTTGATGAGTAGTTGCATTATTATTTACAGTTTCATATGTATTAAACCATACAACAAATACATGTTATTCATAGAAAATGAATTTGTCACTTGTCACTTTTTTTTATTATTAAAAACTCCTATTACAAAATCAACTTTAATCTGATCCACTATGTCACGACCCAACCCGAGATCCTACGTGGAATCTCGTCTGGTTCGTGAGACGGAACACAAAATGCACAATTAAAAATAATTTTTCGTGCAAAAACTCGGTAATGCAAGTGTATGTTTATTTTAAAAACAAAACATCACTTCACGGCCACACAAAAGCCGGAGAAGAATACATGAGGTAACCAACAAACCCACGAGCTATGAAGCTCGGGCTAAGCATATAACATTAACAGAGTGTGCGGAATAAGATAGTTAACAACATTTACAAAAGCCTGACAACCGTGTCGGCATCTACAAAAGAATATGAATGAACAACAAGTACGGGACGTCTACCCAACTTTACAGTGTTTAAATAACATGTATACCCTCGGCCTCACCAAAAGAAAATACAAAGGCTCAAGGAGCACTACCAAAAGACTGACTGCCGAATACTCCAGACGACGTACGTTCACTGGGGGTTTCTTGCAGGCTCGGGATCTAAGGAAAACAATAAACAATGGACGGGGTGAGTTATAAAACTCAATAAGCTACTAATGCAACAATATGGCATGCGAGATGTGAACAGTAATAAGAATCAAATATAACAAGGTTGTCATAATGTGATAGTTCTCAATCATCATAGAAACAAGTATCTCATAATACATGTCACGTAGCATGTATCTCACGTAGGAGCAATATATAAACACATATAAAAGGATACCGTCGAGGTACACCTCCGACATACAAACTTCCAACCAACCAACCAATAATACCAACGTAGAAACCTTTGATGTCGTACCCGATCATCGAACCAATGACCAAAACCATAGTGAACCGTTTCCCGTATTCACGTCGACGTGAAGACTCGGTCCCCACGACCCGAGAAACAATCACGGTATAGCTTACCAAGGTCGCGTTTATTCCATACAACACTTAGCGCTATAACCCCTACCGTGGCCAACGGTAGGGCGAGGCCTAGCGTATTGGCCTTCGGTTATTACGTAGCCCCAGCTCACGCAATAACCGAGTGTCAATACACCTCCAACAAATATGCCATGGACTTAACAAATGCTCAAGTAGATGTTTACTCGACACACCAAACCAATCAACCAAATGTTCAAGTAGATGTTTACTTAACGTTAAATAAAAGTATTATACTCCAAAGTAGGGAGTATAACGACCACAACAACAACATGTCAATGTATGCCAATAGTTCTACTACACATAGCCATATAACGCCAATACCGAATTTAACACAATATTATTATACATGTATCGCGTAACCAATCGCCCAACGGTCTCTCGAGTATCCAAGGAGCTCAAAAAACACACACGTGGTCACATTCATTATCAAACCCTAACTGACTCCGTTAGAGTCATTTTAGGTTACTAATGATGTCGGGTTACGAAAGTGGTCTTGCACTTTAATCCTAGCACATTAACACCCAATTGCGAGTTCCCAACATCATATTACAAGCTATAGCATTATTCACAAGTCCACAACCACATTTCATGGAAAAAATCATATGTTCATGATTCTAACATGATAACTTCACACATTTGAAGTCTAGAATGTCATATGAGACATAAAACAAGAAGAAGAGGGGATAGTAGCTTACCTCTTGTAAAAAAAAATGGAGAAAAATGAAATCTAATCGGTAGGAAAGCTTCCTCTAGGCAAGACATTCGCAACGGTGTGCTCGGATCGTCGAGATTCCTTCACAATCTCAAGAAATCCCTCCTTTCTCACTCTAACTCTCTCTCTATTCTCTCTCTAAACTCTTGGGTGTTTGTGGGGAAGAAAAATGAGAGATCAAGTCTTCTCTTGATGTTTAAGTGGCTGGAAAAGTCACTCCTCCGGCTTGGTGACGTGGCAACATGATGGCCACCCAAATTTGAAAGTTGGTAAAATGAGATTTCTCGGGTGAACAATTCTGGTCGCTATGCGGACGCCTTATGCGGCCGCATAGCTTCTATGCGGGCGCACTATGCGGCCGCATAGCTTCTATGCGGGCGCCTTGTGCGGCCGCATAGAGTCCAGAAAGTCTATGTTAATTTTGAGCTCGCACCATGGGGCCGCATGATGACCTGCTCAAGCCAAAGTTCACAAAGGTCTTCCAAAGTGTTCCCAAAACACTCCCAAGTCATCCTAAGGTGATTCTAAGTCTATGGAAAGGCCAAAACACTCAAGAAGGGTTCCCGAGATGGCCGAAAACAAGGCGAGAAGTTTAGTACACTCTAAATAGGATCAAATACAAGATTTAAACAACAATTCGAGGTGCGCGAAACACATGAACGTAACATGAACATATTATGTCTTAAATGCATCATATATAAGTGATATCAATGGTATAATTTTAAGATGATATGTGCATGACGTAAGAATGACATGAGCAATATAATGATGCAAATGAAGCGGGTGTTACACACTAAATGCCTTTATAATAAAAACACTACTCCTATATTTAAGAAAAAAAAGTTATGTTTTAAACAAGTTACACTAGACAAGCCAACGTATTCTGAAAAGCCAAATGTTTAAAAGTTCCACCAAAAACTTATTTTGAGAGACTTATGGAACATAACCTCCACTCCCACATAAACTATGGGTCAAAATAAACCATAATAGTTGACCCAAACTTTTGAGAAAGGTCATATTTGCGTTGTTTTTGTGTTTCGTGATTTTTTTCATAATTTTGACTTTCTCCATTACCAACCCCGTAAAAAAATTATCGTTAGCTCTTTCTTACATTTTTTTGTCCAATCACTACAAAATTATAAGGACCTTGCTATGCATCGCATCTAGTTTTGCTAAATACCGCACTTTTTAAAACCTAATTACTATCTTGCCCTTCACCCTATGAAAAAATTGAAAATTCAAAGAGGGCTGATCACTTTGGCTGCTCTTCAACATGAGGGCGGGATGGTTCGGGCAGCTCTCCATGAATTTTTAAAAAATTCTTTTCCTTTTAAGGCTCCGTTTGTTTTAAGGAAAATAACTTCCGGAAAATGATTTCTGGAAAATGGTTTCCGGAAAATGAAAATGTTCTATTTTCAGGCGTTTGGTAAATCTTTTGAAAATATGTCGGAAAACATTTTCCGGTGTTTGGCAAACTCATGAAATTTTTACGGAAAACATATGTGCAAAGGTGATATTAGGAGAAAATTAGAATGAACAAGTTTTGGAAAATGACTTACGGAAAATGAATCCGTAAGTCATTTTCCGGAAAAGAAAGCTTCATTTTCCGTTGACTTGGAAAACATCTTACATTGACTACATTTTCTAAATGTTACCAAACACCGGAAAATAAGGAAAACGTTTTTCGGAAATCATTTTCCGTGAAACAAACGGAGCCTAAGTTTAAAAAAAATTAAAATTTATGGAGAGTCGCCGGAACCGGACGACCCTACTTTGCGATGGATGGCTAATGTAACTGATCTTCACTTTAAATAAAATATTTTGATAGTATATATTTCAAAAATATTTCCAATACTAAACGAAATGGTTTTTTTTTTTTTTTAAATATGGCCTTCACTTTTTAAAAAATAGTTTATTTAACCAAGAATTAAAAAAAAACATTTCCAATAATTAAAGGAAATGTTTTTTAAAATTCTATTAAAAAATTTTAAACCAAAAATCAAAAAAACTTTACAAAATAAAAGGAAATCTTTTTTTAATAAATAAAGAGTAATATAGTACTTTAAGGACTTGTTTGGTAGTTGGACAGAGATAAACAGTATTATTAATCCTGATGCTATTAGCGCCCTCACTATTAATCCTCACTTATAAATCGAGGGTAGTTATGAAATTAAAAATGTTAGTCATGTGTGTTTTTTAGTGAGGACGCTAATAATACCACCCTATCCCTTGGTATTATTAGCGAGGGGATAAAGACTTTATCCAGATAGCTTGTGTTATTAGTCTCGACCACCTATTATGTATAAAATATCCGACTATTCAACTTATCAATCATATCCGGCTTTAATCTTAACTATCAAACGGCTCCTAAGAATGATATTTAGTAAAAAAGCGGTGTTGTATTTAGTAGAGATGTAAATTGTTTGATTTGATTCAGTTTGAAACAAAGTATGAGCTAAACCGCACGTCATCGATTTGTAAAATATCAAAGGAACTGAATCGTTCAAAGTCTCGTACCGAACCAAACCAAACCACGACGGTTGTGTTTGGTTTTGTGGTTCAATTTTGCGGTTCAACTTGGTGGTTCAACTTGGTGGTATGATTTCATAAAATCATACCGTATGTAAGAGGAAGACTGGAAGAGGAGCTGACCAGTGAATGAGCTGATGGTAAGGAGTCGATGGTGAGGAGTGACAACGTAAATATTGAAGAAGTCAACGACACCAATCGAGGTTTTCAGTTCCACCTTTCTATCACTTGAGAGTTGAGAGAACTTGAGATGCAAGAGTAAAGAGTAAAGAATGTAAAGGCTTTAGGGTTTTATTATACTTTATATACTCTAATTCAACGAGAAAATATAATTACACTAACCATGTATGGTTCGATAGTTTGGCTCAACGATTCGGTTTAATATGGTTTGATTTGGCAGTTCGGTTCCGTTCAATATGGTTTGATTTGGTTCGATTCAACTTGGCTCGGCATGTCAAATTGCAAACTGAACCGCTCGACTTATCAAAAACTCAGACTGAGTTAAACCATATAAGCCATGAAATCGAACTAAACCACTCGATTCGGTTTGGTGATTTAGATTGACACCCCTAGTATTTAGTACCTATGAATTATGAAAAAGACTAGCGATTTAGGCCCGTGCATATGGTACGATGTCAGTATTGGACCGGATCAAGTGATTTAAACTCGTGCCTATGACACAATGATAATAAGGGACCGTATCAATGTATGTTTATTGGGGGTAATTGCTTAGAATATTAATTAAATGCGACCCCCACAAAATTAGTGTCAAGAAGGTTAGCTAATATGAGTTATGTTATTGAGACTTTAGGAATTAGGGAGATAATTGTGTGAAATAGAGACAATTTAGGCTGAACTGGAAGATTTAAGGGGTCATTGTGCAACAGTATAACTAATTTCACGCATGTGGACTATGTGATTAGATCGTGACTATAGAATTTCAGTACATGGGTAAATCTTGGCCTTTAAATGTGGATTCTGTGATTAGATCGTGGCCGTAGAATGTCAATAGCTTTAATTTCAGTAGACAGATAAATCTTGGCCTTTAATTAGCCCCTGTCAATTGCACAAGTACGAACCGAAGTGTATTGCTATATAAAACTAAGGGCAAATTACACAATGGTCCCTGGACTTCTCAAAAATTTTGGGATTGGTCCTAACCCCACGCCAGCGGTCCCTGAACTCAATTTCTTGACGCATTTGGTCCTTCCGTCCATTACCGTCTATTTTTTTTTTTTCCGTTAAGTGGAATCAAGTGCATTTCACGTGATTTTGCCCAAGGGTAAATTAGTCATTCTTATTTAAAAAGTACAGGGATCATTTGTGTAATTTGCCCTAAACTAAACCCACCCCAAAATCATCTTCTTCCCCAACCCACTGTGACTTGATTTCTCTTTCTTTTCTTTCCAATCTCAAATTAAGATTCATCATATTATTTCTCTTCCCTTCAAATCTCAAATTAAGATTCGCCAATTTTTTTCTCACATCCCTTAAATCTCATTTTCTACAAAAGGATCAAGACCTTCATTTAGAAGTTCATAGCCCTTAGCTAGGGTTCCGTCACAGGACTGAGGCCATGGCAGCCGCATCACTTACCCCCGACGGCCCCGACGATGAATGGAAGTCCTTCATCATTTTGTGGGCTACCTTCTTCCCGTCATGAGTTTATTCCCACTTTCCAGTCCTTTCGAGAAAGCTTCTCGCTGCTGTCATCGCTGCGGTTATGGCAGCTATGGTCGTCTTCTCCTGCGACAGTTGGGCGGCGATTATGGCAGCCATGGTGGACTTGGAGAAGCCAGAGGAATTGAGAGAAATAGAGAAAGATCTAAAGAGAGAGAATAAAGGAATGGGTTTGATTTAAAGCTTGAATTTTGGATTCTCTCATTTAAATTTGGATTGTTAAAGAGGAAGGAAGCCACCTCCATAATTGTTGTTGTTGGTGGTGGCAACCATGGAGAATTTGATTTCTCTTGCTGTTCATCTCAATTATCTACTCCCGTTTGTCTAAATTTTGAACTTTAAATTTTTTGGGTTTTTGTTATTATTTCAGTTTTTATTGAAGATAGTCTCAACTGGGTTTGTTTGATTTGCTGCTAATTTGTTTGTTTAGAGAGAGAAAAATATGTGTGTTTTAGAGAGAGAAAGAAACCAACTGGGTTTGTTTGATTTGTTGCTAATTTGTGAGATTGTTTAGAGAGAGAAAGATATGTGTTTTACAGAGAGAAAGAAACCAACTGGGTGGTGGCAGTCATGGTTGATGAGTGGTGGCAGCAATGGTTGAATGCAAGAGGAGAGGTTGGAATGAGGAAGTAGTGAAAAAAATTTGATTTTGTAATTACAACAATACCCTCATATAGTTTTAAAAAACAAATATTAAAGGTAACTTTGTCTATTCAAAAGAAAATAATGCGTGGACAATTTTACCCCTTAGCAAAATCACATGCGTCGCACATGCTTACATTTAACGGCATTAGACGGATGGACCAATTGCGTTTTACTTGATTACTACAGGGACAAAATTTTTACAAAAATTAGTTTAGGGACCAATCCCAAAAAATTCGAGAAGTACAGGTACCATTTGTGTAATTTACCCTAAAACTAATTATACTCCAAACTGGGCCGGAGTTTCATGTTAACCCGATTTTTTTAGAAAAGATCCTAGTTCCCTCCTTAATATCAAAAGGTCCCGCCTTTTCTTTTTTAATTCGCCCTAATCAGATTCGATTCTCCCTCTTTCTCTCGGTTCGTGTGCATTGCTATGGCAGATGTCTTCAATTGAAGCATACACGATGTAAGTATCAACTCCCGTGACTGATTCAGTTTAATCAAACTTTCGTTCTCTAGGTTGCATAACTTACAATTTTCTCATTTGTATTTAGATTTTTGGGGTTGGTTCATCAGATTCAGTGCGTTCCCTATGATTCAGTTATTTTGATTTTATAATTTTATCTAGTGTTGGTTCTAATACTACAAAATTCGTAATATTTCAGTGCGTTTCGTCGATTTATTTCGAAGATTATGCTTCTTTGAAAGGGTTCTTTTTTTGGGATTATATGGTGGATGCAGAAAATCAAGGAAAAGGGGCAGGAAAAAGTTGAGATAATACAAGTGTGTGTGTTTGTGTGAGCAAATGGATTTTGGGAATGAGAATGCTAGGGTTAGAATAGAAGGTGACCGTATCAGCAACTTGCCGGATGAGATTATTCATCACATTCTGTCTTTCAATGATACCAAATATGCCGTTCAAACCAGTGTCTTGTCTTCAAGGTGGAAGCTTGTTTGGACTACTCTTCCCTATCTCAAGTTTTCGACTGATCAATTCCGTATTTTGCCAACATTTTCCAAGTTTGTGAACAGGGTTCTTTCACGCCGCAATAATCAGACCGAAGTTTCTACGGTTGATTTGTATTTCCGAGGACCAGCCAACCAGAAGTTTGTGCAAAAGATTGCAAATTATGCACTATCTCATAATGCACAAAAAGTAGATATCTTTGCTTGCAAACATAAGGCTAAGGAAGACCATCAATTCCCACTCTGTCTCTTCAGTTCACAATCTCTCAAGCACCTGAGTCTAAAAACTCATCCTCTTGTGTATCACATTTTTCCTTTACCTCAATTGCCTTGGGATTCTCCAGCCTTAACAACTATTGAACTGAACGATGTCTGGTTATGTGCTCAAAACACTATGTGCCTTGATCTGTTTTCCAAGTGTGTAAGCTTGACGAATCTCACTCTAACTGGTTGCCGCGCAAATGGATTAAAGGTTATGGAAATATTGTGTCCTCGACTTGTGCATCTGACCATCTCACGCTGCTGGCCTACTAAGTATGAGATTGTGGCACCCAACCTCTCATCTTTCTGTTATGAAGGTTGCAATCCACTGTTCTTATCTACAGGAGGCCTCAATTCTTTGGACAAAGTGAACCTGCGTTTGGGAATTAACAGTGCGAACCTAAATGATGACAAGCAAATGATAGCTCGTGAGTTTATGAATCTTCTTTACGAACTCCGCAATGCCAAATTCGTCACCCTCTATGGACTTTTTATTGAGGTATGTGTAGTTGTACTACCCATCGAGGGAATATGGAAATTTGTGATTCAATGTTATGGTTCTTCTGTTTAGTCACATGTGAATCACCAGTTTTCAGTATTATGCGAATTGGCATTGAAAACATTGTTCTTCCTGTTTGTTTCCTCCTATAATAGTTCCAGCCATTAATTGATGCATGCTTCTTTCTGAAGTATGTCTAGCAACACCTACTTTTGTAGTCCCATCTTCGGCGTCCTTCCTAAGGGAAATAGTCGAATGACCTGACTTAAAAAGCTTGATTCATTAAACGTTTACCCGAAGATCTTCATATCTGTGCATTAATTATGTGTAGCCTGTCAAAAAAATGAACATATGCTCCTTGTGCAGCTGTGCATGTTTTCATCTTTCTCAGATGTAGGCTAATCACCAAATTGGCACTTCTTTTCACATCTGTCAAGACCACATATCATAGAAAGTAATACAAGTATAAATTAATATTGTAATACTTATAATAGTAAACTAGGTGTAAACTTCAAAGACATTTTTATGCTTGTGTGTGTGTGTGTGTGTGTGTGCTCAGCATAATTTTCTATTACCAAAAAGAGGATGTGTATTAATATGTTTTCTTTTGTCAAATATTTGCTTAGTTTCTATCCATGGTTCTGGATTTACTAGAACATCAACCTTCCCCGTTCTGTAACTTGAAGTGCTTGAATATAAAAGAGGTTGAGAAGCGGCGAAAGCCTATCAAGTCAGATATGACTAATCAAGTGATAAATTACTTGCTGAATAGCTCTCCAACTGCTACTGTCAACATTGAATTTCGAAAGGTATGTGAAGCCCAAACTACTTCATTCAATCTTATTAGTTCATTTAGTTCTACTTTCTGTCACATTTAGCATTTTTCAAAAATGAAAGCTAATTTGGATTCCTTCTCCTTTGGTTCATTGTTGTCCTGTGATTGAGCATAGACATGCAGATGTGAGCTTTTCTTAAAGTTTACGTTATGGCTTGGATTCTTGCAGAAATTCGTTTGGCCCCTAAGGCTTTCTATACCACTATTTAAAGAATCCGGCTTCAAAATATTTTCCTACTCGAAAAAGTGAGTGGGAAGGCTGATGAGTATCTCATGCTTCCAGATTTCTGATTGCAGAATACCTTGTGCCATTTTAAGAGAAGAACGGGAGGAGACGTTTGAACATTGATTTGAAAACATTAAAAAATGTCTTGAATCATGTGTTGAACTAGTACAGTATGGTAGTTAATTCCTTATATGCTCTGGTTTTCTTGGAAGGGTACATGATTATTAGCGTAAGTATGGGTTTAAGTTAAAACAGAACTCAAACATAAACCAAAGGGGAGATTGAAACTTGATCTGAACATCAAGTGTCACAAACTGTAATTGTAAACTCTGTAACCTCGTTGTACCCGAGATTGGTTAGCGATATTGACGCAATTGTGAAAATAATATTACGTCCTTTTCAAATGTAGGTGTTCCTCTGGTGTACTTTAGTCTTGGCAATATTTATTTATTTCATAAGGGTAGCAAAAGTCACTGCTTTTTTGGTTTTTTTTTTCTTTTATTTTCTTTCGCTGTGGACTCCTTGTCCATTTTGCTTCTACATCTTTGTTTTCTAATATAATCTTCCCCTTTTTATCAAAAAAAAAAAAAACCCACCCTCCATCCCCCCGCCCCTGCGTAAGGATGATGGATCAAGCAATGTATCTGATAAAGAAATTAATCAGTTCTAGTGCTCCTTAGTCATACTTATGATGATGACGGATCTCTCACTATCCAATAGTAGATGACCAATATGACGAAAACTGCTGAAACAATCACAAACTCAATGGAAAACCATAATCTCTTGCTAAAGTCATGTTGCACCCAACTATACTGCTGAAACTGAGGCTATGTTATGGAAACTTCCAACAAGCAACAATCTAAGACATTGTTGGACACTTGGATCTCTGAATGGAGGTGACAGTATCATGCCTTTTGCTCAAGCTATGATAGTGAGTGAGCAAGGCAGGTGTGGTGAAGTCAGCGGAGGCCAAATAGCTCACATCCGTGCAAACCATGGGTCAAGTTCAAAGTCGAACTATGGTGCTTGTTAGGCTAAGAAAAAGCACGTAGAAGGTTTAGTAGTTATTGAAGCTTTTAGATCATATTCTAACAATTTGTATCAGAGCATGTTGTGTTTGACTTTGATCTTTGTTAGTGTTTTGTGGGAAAGTGTTAGACCAATGCTTGGAGGTGCCAGCATCTTGCTTCGGCCTTAAACCATGGGGTGGAGTTTCTGCAAGAAACGTGGGTGAGTGAGCGGAGGCCAGGTGGTCAAGCCAGCACATTCTTGGGTTGGGTGATGATGGGTCTTTAGTCAAACCATGCCAATGTTTAGGCTAAGAAAAAATAGTGTACTAGGAAATAAAATTCCGTTGCTTCCTAAGAACTTAAACTTTTCGATAAGCAATTAAGCACTTAATTAATCCTAACAATGAAAATTATGAAATGTAGACACACAGACACTGTTACAGGGGGAATCCCTATTTTGTTAAGAAATTTTCTTATTATTATTTTTGCATTTATGTATATAGTAGTTTTTGTTTTATCCTGAAATATTCATACTTTTGATATGTTTTGAAGAATATATATTTTGAACAAACAAAAGAGAATAATGATTATGGATAAAAGAATCTGAATGAATTTTTAAGTTGTTTCTTAATTTAAAGTTAATTCAGAGAAAAAATTGATTAAAGACTTATTGTGATCTATCTTATTAGAAGGGAATATGAAGATTTGCGCGGGGGGTTTGTTTGCACGTAATTTATAACATGTTTGAGCTCCCATCATAAACAGGTAGCTGATGCGACTGAAAGAAACATAAACTAAAGTGAGTCATTCAGTAAATAAAAATCATGTATGACTATGTGTCCAGTTTAGGAAGAGCTCCTGTATAAAATGACAGAATATTCATACACATTTTGTTTTTTTTTTTTTATTTTCTTAGTTGAGGAATCCGTAGTTCTCAAGGTAAAGCCAGGATTCCTACACTTGGGCACAAACTAACTTGGTTTCTTAAACAAGAGTCAAGGCACAAAGGTGTCGTCAAACTTGCCACGAGCCACTCACACTGAAACAAACTTGGATGGACCAAGACAATGTTCTCTACACTCCTACTTCTCGACTTAGATGCAAAAGTTAGTCTTTGTACACATTATAAAACTAGCTTGTTTTCCACCCTTATATGCCAAAATGGCCTTTGGGTGCTGTCAGCTGTGAAACCAAACATGAGCCTCGTGCACATTGGAATAAACTTGCAGGGATGAATTGGGTGCATGAAGAGTTTCTAGAGTTAGAGGCAAAACTAAGGGCATGTCCGCCTCACCCTGTTTTCATTTTACAAGTTCTCCAATTCACATTTTCCATTTTACATTTGTAAATTTTTATATTAAAAGTAAGTGTACCTTTAATTAGCATTTTGATAGTCAGGGGGGCCAATTTGACCAGGGAACAACTGGGGTGCACAAGCCCCCTGCAAGCATCAAAGCAAACTTGTCTGACAAATTGGAGGTGGGGTCACATGTGCACCCCTGTTCTCAAGTAAGAAGAAAAACTAGGTCTTCCCTATCCCGAAGCAAAAACTGGTATTTTGAAACCATGCAAACACCCAAAAGACTGCAGGGACCAGGAAAAACTGGTTTTAGATTGTGTAATCTTAGGCAAACATGGCTTTCTTGGTTTCAGTTTCCGAGTCAAATTAGCCCCCATGTTATTTGAGTTATAGGCAATTTCTTTTCTTCCCTTCTCTCAGATAAAAAATAGGTCCATCCCCTTATTTCAAGGGGTTCTGAGTCTGTGCATGCATTAGCATGTATATATTCGTCAGCTTATTAGTTTTTGGTCAGTTAGGGTCAGAATTAGTTGGAAACAGTCATGTGAAAGATAATATTAGCACCCCATGCTTTTTGAGTGAGAGGCAAGTTTGTTTTGTCCTTCTCTCAGATAAAAAGATAGGCTGCGTTCCTAATTTCAAGGAGTTGTGGGAGGGTTTTGTTTTGTTTGTTTATTATTATTTTTTTTTGTTTTTTTCGTGTGCATTAGCATGTATGTTCATGGGTTTATTAGTTTTTGGTCAGTTATGGTTAAAAATAGTAGGAAATGATCATGTAAAAAAATAATATTAGAATTTAAGTGGTTGAAATTGTCTTTTGATAAGATATAAAAATATATTCTCAAGATGCCACTTTTAGTGGGAGTAGTGAGCATTCCATTGTCTGCTCTTCTTCCCTTTTTTCCTTTGGACGAAAGATTCCAGTTGTATTGTTAAATATTTTCTATCTGCTCGGTTATAATGGTACCAGATTAAAGTTTGTTGGGAAATCTATCAAACCTGTCTACTGTGTAGCCTCTATGGCTAAAATTGTTGTTTGGGTTAGTTAGGAGTAAATTAATTATATAACTGGGTCTAATTGCTAATAATGAAGACATGATCTGAACATTTGGATTATGATGCTTTTGTGGATGTCTGTCCATTAATTGATGGTAGACGTGTTTTGAACGAGTGAATCCCATTCCTTTGTTTATGTTCTTTTGTTTGATAAAATGTCCCAATGAAGGAAGTGAAATAAGAAATACTCCCTCCATCCTTAAATTATTGTCTTCATTTCCTTTTTTGTCCGTCCCAAAATAATTGTCTTATTTGAAAATTTTCCTTTTTAGGACATTACTTTTACCATTTTACCTTTACTTTTTTTCCCTACTTTAAATATAGGCCACATACACATGGACATTAAAGAAAACTAAACACTATACTAATATTAATAATCAAAGTCAATTGTTTTTTCTTAATCCGTGTGCTGGGTCAAACAAGACAATAATTAAGGGACCGATTTTCTCTGTTTTTTAAAAATATTTTTAATAATCTTACTTCGACCTACCATTTAGAAGAATTAAGCAACAGCTGAATAAGTGACGACATGAACCGGATTTAATATCGTAATTTCTGCTGTAAGTATTGCTGTGGTTTTCCTTTTCTGAACTCTATCTTCATGTGAGAGAAGGGCGGCTGGGAGAGAAAAAACTTGGTTTCAAACAAAGAGCACACAAATTTCTTATCAGGATACCTAGGTAATTTGACACCATGGATATGTATAGAATTTTTTTTATTTGACTAATTTCTAATTATTTGATCATCCATTGAGGCATTGACTAAAAAAAAATTAAAAATAATAAACTGTATATGCATTGGTATGATGACACACCAAGGGGAGGGAGGATTGATGAATCATGGAAGACCAGGTGTTTGAGAAGAATCCGTAAGCAGAAGATTGTCCCCAAGTTTGTAGATGCACAGCCCTATAATGTCTATCAAGGATTACTCAGAAATTTCATTTTGTAAACAAAGTATCTTTTAGCTATGTGTGTTATAGAATGTAATTGCTAATGCTTTTGACGTTACTCCAGGAGACTTTCATTACTGAGAAGCGGTCTAGGCGGGGGACTTCACATAAGGAATCTCTCACATGCGACCCTCATCATGTCATCCAAGCCATCTTTAACACGCCGCAGTTCGAGGAGAGAGTTGATGCAGCTTTAAGTAAGGCACTATTACAGTTCGGTCTTGAAGGTACCCCAAGTATTCGGCGTTGTCTTCTCCCTCCTCGCTCTCGTGAAGGATCCTCCAATTCCAACCCTAATCTAAATGTCCAAGTCTTCTTCGAGGTTCCAAAATTTCTGGAGATGATCGATCAAGCAGCCGTAGAGATTGTCAGTAGAAAAGTCCAAACGGACGGACTGGTGGCACTAACTTCATCTGGTATTGTGGCTCCGAATTACCCCAGTTACCCAGATTCCTCCTTCCCCTTCTCCTCGGTAGCCTTGGCTCCCTGCTAATATTGTTTTACGCATACGGTCTTGGAGTTTGTTTATATTTCTACTGCTGCATATAGGGATTTTTGGATTTGTTGGATCAAGTTTTTGAACGTTGACATATTTTTTTGCCTCATCTGAAAAACTGAACATCACTTTCACTGATGGAGTATTCTATGGCTAGATATTTCAAATCAGGTACAGAATATTGTGTTTCTCTAATAGTGTCATGATCTTTGGGACTAACTTTGACATGAAAAGTTTGCGGTTGGCCTAAAGGGACTTACAACTTTTGTATGTGATTGGTTGGAAATCACATGACTTAACATGTGATGTCACTCTTTAACCCATCACATACTTAACACCTAGATTTGTATGAAAATTTTGTACAAAAATATTTGTATTCCTATCATATTCTTTTTTCAAATGGGTTCTGGGTTGTGACTACTGAGTGTATATCCTGGTGGATGATGAGCTCTCTATTAGGACTCTTCAGCTCTCTTGAGTTGAAGGAAACAGATTGATGTTAAGCTTAGTGTGTATATATATATATTCTCCCTTTTATTCTTAGCCTCTATTATGGTATATGGAATTGGTATCAATTCCTCTATGAATTGATTGATTATACTACACGGGTCCAATTACATTTTGAGATTAATTGATATATTTTAAAATTATTTTTATAAAAAATTATCATCATTGAATACGTACATCGGTACATGTACCTTCCTAAAAGATGTAAAATAGGACTTGATAACAACATAAATATACATTACGGATAAAACTTTATACCAAATTGAAATGAGCACTGGAACAACCTTTTAGTTCTTTCAACAATAGCTAAAGATTTACGGCTAATGTATTTTGTAAATGTAAGTTGTAATCTAATCTAATCATATTTGGCTTGAGTTAATATTGTTTAGGAGGAAGTGAAAAGTTATAGAGTAAATGTATCTATTTAATTCATTGACTATTTATATTACTAACCAATATAATAATAGTTAATCGTTGCATTAGATAGTTGTTTCATTAAAGCCATAACTTTCTTCTTTGGGCAATTTGACCGGTATCAAATTATACAAATTAATGAGTATGATTGAAAACCAATATCATTCTCCCTCTTTTTGCAATTTAGTAAATTTGTGAGCAAATAAGTGAATAACATGCGCCTTTACAAATGAATTCTTTTACTGGGTTAAAAAGTTTGAGGCTTAATTAGATATGCCTAAACGGTTCGAACCGGCAGTTCCAAAAATTGTGGGACAACAAATGATAACCGAACTGACAAATCACGGTTACGGTTCCAGTTCCGAACAATAATTTTTTAATTTTTTTAAAAGATTCTTTTTAAAAAATTTCATCTTAAAACTTTGTACAAAGTATTTTTTTGAATTTTTTAAATTTTGTAAACTTTTCATCTTTAAAATTATAGAGTAAACAAGACAATTTCAAATTTTAAAATTTAAATTTTGGCAATTTTTCATGGTTTCGAACCAGCAGTTCCAGTTCCCGGTTCCAAACCGCCGGTTCATGGTTTTGAGAAATTAAAAACCGAACCGTGTAACCTGCGGTTCCGGTTCGGGGACGGTTTCGATTCCTCGCGGTTCTGATTTAAGCGATTTTTTGGACGGTTCGATTCTGGTTCAAACCGCCGATTCCGAACTGTTTGTGCATGTCTAGGCTCAACCCTTTGACTACAACTCTACTCATTTGCTCATTTCACTGAAGTGTGTGTGTGTATATATATATATATATATATATATATATATATATATATATATATATATGAGGGAGTATTCAATGGTTATTCTCTCTTTGTAACCATTGATGGTTACCATTGTATCAACCATTGCATCAACTTTAAAGGGCTAGGATTTAATGATTAGTTGGCAAACAATTAATTAACTAGGTGAGTCACTTAATGATGTGTCACTCGTCATTATCCAATGTAATCAGTTTTTAAAATTTAAGTTTAAATTAATTTCAAATAGAGATTCAATGTCCCTAATTGACATTTTACTTATTAAGAAAAACCAAGAGACTTTTTGTTTTTGCATTCAAAGCCAAACCATTTGGATCCATCATTTCATTATTCTTAGCTCTTCAGGTAGATTGCCAAGTCTGTCTACATTGTTCTCTGTAGATGTCTCTTCATGAAGCTTTTTTGTTTTTGCATTCAAAGCCAAACCACTTGGATCCATCATCTCATTACAAAAACTTAGGCGTGAAACCAAATAAATATCCACGACTCAGTACTTGTTATGTAGATCTATCTTATCTGCACATATTAATCCTTCAAAAATTAAAAAAATTGAAAAAAAAAAAGAAAAAGAGAGAAGGTTGATCATTAGGGTGCTATAGCAAAGTAATCGCTTTTTTCAGCTCAAAATTTTAATTTACAACTGATCTACAAAATATATTTTTATTATGAAAAATCCGTTGAAAGGGCTTTAGATTATTACAACAAATTAAATCATCACTTCTCTCCGCCCCAACTTTTATAATTAGCCGATAAAAGACATGCCTACCACAATAATCAGTACTCGGAAAATGAATCATGGCCATAGAATAACTTCTCTCAGCCCCAACTTTTTTATTTGATATCCTAAATCTACCCTAAACCCTCAAAGACCCCCCAACGAGATTCGACCCTGGAGGCTCTCAGCCCCAACTTTTATTCATTACTTATCAGTGTTCTTGATTGAATTCCTTAGTTTTCTGCGTTGGTTCTTTAATTTTGTTGACAAGGTATATTGTCGGGTCACAGTTTAGGCAAACTCTCTTCATAGTTCCATCGACTCTTGACATTTAAAATCGTGGATTTCTACTCCTCTTAAGCCTAACGTGAAATTGTTGCACCTTCAGTGCTACGTCTTTGTCTTTGGAGAGTAACTAGTCCTTTTGAGTTACCTCAGAGCTTGTTTTATTTGAAGACATTGGTGGTTCTGAAGCTACGAAAGTTGGTGCTACTCGATTTTCCTATGAGTATGACTACCCCTTGCTTTCTAAATCTTAAATTTTTTTTACTTGAAATGACATCGTTTTAGGCCTGTTTAATATATAAAAAATTAATTTAGATTATTTGGTCATATTTATATTGCTGTAGCAAGTGTTATGGACCTATCGTATATTGAGTTATTAATTATTGTTTCTGATTTTGTTTTCTCCTCTATCAAATATCAAAAATTGTATGCAGTGAAGAGAGAAAGCCAACTGATAAGGTTTATTATTTATTAAAGTAATGTTTATTTTTTTTATTTGTATATGTTTTTATTTCTATTTATTAAAGTTGTTTTTCGTCATACCTTGCTCAAGGTAAAGTTTTATTTTGTTTCTTACAGTTTCAAGTTTGTATTATTACGTTTTATATTTTTTTAGTCGTTTTCTTTTTCGGCTTTAAAGCGGATAACCCCAATTTGGGTTAAGCGATCTACCTAAGTTGTGGAATGTAAGAATAAAAATGACCAGTCATTTTGTGCTGACTGATGACTAATATACTTGCGTATAAGATTCCAAGTGACCAATCGTTCTTATTTATCAAAAATGACTGATTACATGTCCAGCCATTCCATGTTGGCTGTTGACTAATGACTGATCACATATCCGGCCATTCCGTGTTGGCTGTTGACTGATATGCTTTTGTTTATCAGTCAAGTTAATTCAGTCAAAGAACAAGTGACTGATTAAGATTTAAATATATTTTAAGTCAATCACTGATTACTTGACATAAGGACAGTAGACTGAATTGTCTTTGACTTATCTCTCATAAATCTACTGATGCTCAACGGAAGCTTCCATAGTTATTTTGAATTTGCTTCAAGTGGACCTACAAAACCCACAACGTCTATCACTAATTTGTACTCATATCTACAACATAATCATTTATTTCTTCATATATTGTTGTCACTAAAAAAGTAACTTTTTTTAGATTTCTTATACATTTTGTGCATCGCATGGGGGTGTTACTGTTCTATTATCCTAAACACATATTGTTCAAAACCATAAACTAGGTTTGTCAATGGATCGGATTTTGGCCCGAATTTGATCTGATTTCGATGAAAATTTTCGGATATAGATTTGTATAATGGTCCAATAACCCGAATTCAATCTTAATCCAATAATCTATTTATTTAATGGATTGGATATGGATTTACCTATGCTCGATCCGTTAAGAACCGATCCGATCCGATCTAAAAATAACGTATTTATTATTATACACATGTATAGTATATACACTAATCATGAATATATGTTGGTAGTGGTATAATTTCTATTTTATTTTATTAATAAAATTTCATTAATAAGAATTTCGGATCGGATATTTTTTTGAATATATCAACTGGTAACGGATTTGGATATGGATTGACGTACATATGAACTTGGGCAGTGTGGTGGTGTATCTCAGATCGAATTCGGATATACGTATATATGATATATATCCGATCCATTGACAGGCTTACCACAAACCCTCTATATTTCCACTCATGTTTTCCATTCACACCCAAAATGCTGAAAAGTCAAGGCAAAGAGTAAATGGGCACTTTCTAATAGGGACGAGACACCCAACATGTGTAAAAAACCTAAGTTAATTAAAAAAAAAAATTCTGCTTTTGAAAAAGAGAAATATATATAACTTATATATATATATATATATATATAATCGAGACACCCAACCTATGTAAAAAACTAAGTTATAGTATTATATATAGGGATAATATCACTTTTGGTACCCCGGATTTAGCCCTATTTCACCTTTGGTACCCCTGGTTCTAAGGTCATCAAAGTTCATCAGCAATGTTTCTCATTTTAATCAAAGTTCATACTTTTCCTCGGTTGGTCGTTAGCACTTGACAGATAAATGACGGAAAGTATGAACTTTGATTAAAATGAGAAATGTTGCTGATGAACTTTGATGACCTTGGCAGGGGTACCAAAAGTGAAATAGGGCTAAACCTGGGGTACCAAAAGTAATATTATTCCCATTAAACTCTCTCACAACTTTTCTATATAAATGCAAGATAATATCACTTTTGGTACCCCATATTTAGTCCTATTTCACTTTTGGTACCCCTGGTTCCAAGGTCATCAAAGTTCATCAGCAATGTTCCTCATTTTAATCAAAGTTCATACTTTTCGTCGGCTGGTCGTTAGCACTTGACAGATAAATGATGGAAATAATGAACTTTGATTAAATGAACTTTGATGACCTTGGAACAAGGGGTACCAAAAGTGAAATAGGGCTAAACCTGGGATACCAAAAGTGATATTATCTCTTATTTATATATATAATTATTCAAGTTCAAAAAGTTTTTTTAGGTGATTCTTTTGTTATATTAAGTAATATTTAGGGTGAATTACAGGCCGGTCCCTTTTTGGATATTTGTAATCGCTTCAGTTTATCATACTTTTTTGAAAATCGGAAAAAGGCACTTTTAGGGCAAAAAGATGATTATGCCATTAATGAAACATTTACCGGAGAAATTTCATCATCGCGATGCCCAATTGCGATGCCTAATTCTATCATCGCGATGCCTAGTTCTATCATCACGATGCCTAATTTCATCATCGCGATGCAGCCAAATGAAGATTTACCGTAGAAATTTTAGTAAGTAAGATTCACTAGAGAAATTTTAGGACTCGATGCCCAATTTTGATGCCTAATTCCATCATCGCGATGCATTCAAAGGAAGATTTACCGGAGAAATTTTAGTAAGTAAGATTCACTAGAGAAATTTTAGGACTCGATGCCCAATTGCGATGCCTAATTCCATCTTCGCAATGCCTAATTCCATCATCGCGATGCCAAATTTCATCATCGCGATGCAGCCAAAGGAAGATTTATCGGAGAAATTTTAGTAAGTAAGATTCACTAGTGTTCTATTGGAATGGAAACAGAGGCTATCCATAAAAATCAATTTTCTTTGCTACGAGTTATTGGAATGGAAACAGAGATTTACCGGAGAAATTTTAGGAAGGGAGATTCACCAGAGAAATTTTATGAAGAAAGGAAGATTCACCGGAAAAATATTAAGAAGAAGTTATCTAGAAGATTGGCCGGAGAAATTTTATGAAAAAATGAAGATTCACCGGAGAAATTTTAGGAAGAAAAGAAGATTCACCGGAGAAATTTTAGGAAGAAACTATTGTATATGTTATTGCGGGGCATTTTAGGAACAATTTTATGAAAATGCCTTTCAACGGTTTAAAAAAAAAGGTGAACTGGAGAGAATAAAAACTTTTCAAAGTGGACCTGCCAACAATTTTCCTTAATATTTAAGCCCAACCTTGAGGAGGCTAACAGTCAACCTATGAACTTTGGCAGTGTGGTGGTGTATCTCCAATCTAGATATGTAAATTAATGAAGGAGGCCATTAATCAGTATAGATTCTACACTATAAAACTCTATCAGATTTCATTTTCACAGCCATTGTAGAACCTCTAACATTACCAAAACACTACAGTTCATTATCCTTCAATTCAACCTAATGGATCAAACTCCTACCAAATCTTCCACGAAAAAAGAGTGGATAGTCCCTCCATCACCAAAGAGCCTCGACCTCGAGGCACTGTACCTCAACGTTAGGAGACAACACGATGAATTCAAGGAAGAGATGCATGAGCTGATGAAACTCCAGGCTATGCCAGTATATTTCACCCTCTATGAAGCTTGCTGCGCTATGGCCTCTTTGAGAAATGAAAAGTCTCTTCGTTGGACTCTTTGGGATAAACAAAAAGTCTCTTGTTTTTATAAGTAGCGGCACAGATGATCTCATCAAGTGTGACCGACATCTCTCTTGGTTTTTCTTAATAAGTAAAATGAGTGTTAGAGACATTGAATCTCTATTTGAAATTACTTTAAACTTAAATTTAAAATTTAAAAAACTAATTACATTGGATAATGACAATTGACACATCATTAAGTGATTCACCTAGTTAATTAATTGCTTGCCAAGTAATCATTAAATCATAGCCCTTTAAAATTAATTCAATGGTTGATACTATGGTAACCATCAATGGTAACAAAGGGAGAGTAACCATTGAATACTCCCCTCTATATGTATATATATACATACATGTATATATATGTACATATATATATATATACATGTATATATATATATACATGTACATATATATATGTACATGTATATATATATATATATATGTACATATATATACATGTATGTATATATATATGTATATATACATATACATATGTATATATGTATATACATATCTGTATATGTATACGTACGCATATGTATACATACACATATATATATATGGGGGAGTATTTAATGGTTACTTTTTTATTTAACCATCAATGGTTACTCTCATTATCAACCATTGGATCAAAAATTAAAGGTTGAGATTTAATATATATATATATATACATATATATATATACATATATATATATACATATATATATATATATACACACACATACACACACACACATACATACACATATGTATATATATGTATATGTATGTGTGTGTGTATATATATATATATATATATATATATCTATATATATGGGTCGTTTGGTAGGAAAGCATGATAACACTAATTAATGCTAGAAAAAGAAGATTTTTTTATCCATCATTATTTTATTTCGGTTATAGAGTTATCTAACGTTTGGTAAACCACGGATAAGATTAAATTATCTTGATAGTTATCTTATCCGGTGTTTGGTAGCCGATACTAATTTCAATATTATATTATTTTTTCGAAAATACCCCTAGATATTATTACATAATTTCTCCGAAAATATCGTCACCTTTTTAATGAGTGTAATTTTATTATACTGCCATTTCTTCCCTAACCCATTTCCCCTTCCATTCTAATGGCCATTCAAAGAGTCTCAACGCTATATCAATAAAATGGGGCGATGGGAAGGAGAAAGACGACCACTGGTCGTAAGAAGAAAGAAAAAATAATGACATTATGAGAAAGGGAAAAGCCAACAAAAGGAAAAGAAGTACTTGGAACAAGCCCAAATGGTATAATCTTAAATTAACCGAACTACTTCTTGAATGGCACTGATAATATTTACTATCTGTAACGAAATTTCTATATAATAGAAATTAAATTCGTTGTAGGTTAAAAATTACAGAGGTGTAACCAATTGAAACCCAATAATTTTTAGAATTTTAAAATAGATCGTGTTAGGGCAACAAATTACTTTCGATGTTAACAACAAGAACAGTGCCAATCGATTTGCGAGTGTGACAAACAAAAATTAACAATGGTAACAGCGCTGCCAAAACGGAGAGGAGCAACCAATCGGAAGGGAGGAGAAGCTGTAGACTACGCTTTGTCAACTGGAAAAAAGAAAAGAAAGAACTAGAACAAGAAGAAGAATCAGCGCATGAGCAAGAGCAAAAAGAATAAGAAGCTGAACCTATCATTAGTACGCCTTGGGTGGTATAGAAAATGGTAAACAAAAGTGACTAAATGGGTCTTTCCAAGAGGTGGTAGGGAAGGAAGAAATGGATGGTTCTTGGTTTCTTATGAATTCAATGGTGAAGGGAAAGTCAGTAAAATAGTTATGAATTTGGTGCGGAGAGTCAAGGTGGAATAGCAGGGCTTAAGGTTTTGGATATATACGCAAGGGTAATTTCGAATGAAAAATATAGTCTCGCTTTTGTCTTATCTCGGATTAAATAATAACAGGGGGAGTGAGGTATTATTTACTCCGGATAAGGGGGTTATCCGGGTATACGGATAATTTAATCCAACATGCAAAAGTCCTACCAAACGTGATAATTTGGATAAATTAGTGTTATCCGCCTATTTATCCGGCTACCAAACGACCCCATAAGGAATGCTTTCATTTTTGGAAATGATATTCAGGAAATCATTTTCGGGAAGTCATTCTCCATGAGACAAATAGAGCCTATATGATAATACCTAGGATATATGGTTTTTTAAAGCATAATGTAGATCATTCTCCCTGTGATCTGTGTTTATTGAAAAAAAAAATTCACAGTTATATTTAAAAAATTTAATCGTAAAAAATTAATCAAATAGTAAAATCATATTGTGGTATAGTATCATAAAGTTTTAATACCTTTTGTCTATCTATAACAATTGATTCTAAATTTTAAATTTTGAATTGATTGAAACCGACAATCAATTCAATACCTTTATTGAATTTATTTTTTAAAATAATATTTTTAAAATTAAATTAAAGTTTTTTATATTAATAGTAAAATATCTCATATTTTCTAAATTTTTTATCCATAAATGTTTTTTTTTAAAATTATAATGAAACATGAAACGAGTCATAAGCATAATTGATAAAATATATTTATTAAAAATAATTATAAATAGAAAAAGCAAAACTACCTCGTTTTGTTGATATGTTAGGAATTAAAAGTGATTTGAAAATAAGAAATATATTAATCCACTTCAAATGACAAGTAATTAATTAAGGGGTAGTTTTGTCCAAATATGTATTTATTTAATATAATAATTACAACTGTAGTATATTAACAAAATTATAGTGAAAATAGTCGATCCATTTTTGTTATTATAACTAATTTTAATAGTATATATATATCTTAATTATTAGACTTTTTGAATGTGTACTTTTGGTCGGAACGAGAATAAGGTAAAAAGTGGCTCTATTTGCACCACCTTTTCTTATAAATACACCCCCTAAAATAAATTACAAAAATACCATTATTTTGTTAGATATAAATACCCTTTCCCTACTAAATACACCCACCACTATATTACGACACCTACTAAACTTCTAAATACTCCACCTAACAATTTATCAATACACCCTCCTCCATAACACGATATATACATCGGCTTTCAAACTAAACCTCCATAACACGTTTCCAAACTTACAACCTTCCAAAATCTTCCAACTTCTCCAACTTACCAACTCATACCAAACTCCCAAAACCAAACCCTCAACTTCCAAACTTCCAAACTTTTCTACTTCTCCAACTTACCAACTCATACCAAACTCTCAAAATGAAAAAGTTTCAACTCCATATTGTAACAAAAATAGGCATAGAGACTTAAGAAGTGAAGCAAACCATGAATGTAAGTATCTATACCGTTCTCAAGTTTTCAATTCGATATTTTCATGAATTTTCGTACATGAGACGGGATTTGTTTGAAACTGGTCTATGGAACACCATAGTGGTGTTCGGTGACCACCTACAGAACGTACCTGGGATGTTCTATCAGTGGTTCCCAAATACCCCTGTGTTGTTCCATCATTGGTACCCGAACACCATTATGGTGTTCCATAACCTCTTACAGAACAGAAACTTTTCAAGATATTTTTTGTTGAAATTTATTTTTTTGTTGTAAACAGGATTCAAACACGTTGTCTACTGAGGGTAGTGTTGCTCCCATTATGAACGAGATTGAACCCGTTCAAGATATCGTTATGGATTACAGAAATGTGTTCACGACATATGAAATGTTTATATCTCGTGATACATTGTTTGATTGGGTGCGAGCTACGGGAAATGAACACGGAATGGTGATAGTAATTATCAGATCAGATACTGGGTCGTGTACGAAAAGAGCTCGGTTAGTTCTGGCATGTGAACGTAGTGGGAATTACCGTGAATTCAAGAAGGTTGAAAAGTCAACTTGGTCGAAGCACTTGGTTGTAGAACCAGTCAACTTGGTCGAAGCATTGAGACTGTATTTGTAGATTAGCTCACACTGTGTAAATCAATCTCTTGCTTAATTATTTTGTAAATCAACTTGGTTGTAGAAGCAGATCCTTTGCTTATTTTGTAAATTAACTTGCTTCCTAACATTGCTACTATGTTCCATAAGTCTTTGTCGAACATATCAATATATAACTTTTGGTGTGTGTATTAAACCCAACTCAATTTGTATAAATTTAATTCAAAATACATAACATTCAAAGATATAACATTGCTAATTTTTTATAAATTTAATACAAAATGCATAACATCCAAAGATATAACAGTACTAAGTACTACCAAGTCTCTGCATAACATATTGCCGTTAAATACATAACATCAACATTTAAATACATAATATCCAAAGTGAAATATATAATACATAATATTGTTTGTCAACTGATACTTCTCCTCCTATGACTAGATACCCCACGTGATGGTCCAGCCTGGTTTGGTACAGCATGCAATGGTCCTTCATCATCTGGACCTCCTAATGCGTCATATGCTCGTAAGATGACCGACTCAAACTCTTCTCTGGTGATACATCAGTCTTCGGCTTTCAATCGCTGCACAATTGGTTGCATCTAACCCCGTGCAAACCTGACAATATCCCAAGCATCTAGCGAAGCATTATCAGCTGTGTTGCTCACGTAGTAGGACCGACGGTCGGGGTCTTGAACAATGGGATGTGAATGTGTGTAATACCATTCAAAATATGAATGGTCACATTGTCCTGGTAGTCGGGCAAGTCTACCAAGTTTGTCGTCAGATAACACGTGACTCTCCCAATTTATAAAGTACCGTACAAACGCCCCCTATATCGGCCATGTCTTTTGGGTATCTTTCCTAGGACACCTGGAGCAATAGGGACGTATGGAATTGTCTGCACATATCCAAACTGTCGCAGGACTCTGTTGGGATGATATGGCTCCACAATGTTTACTGAGATGTATCCGTGGTAATACGAAATTTGGTGGAATGGAAAATGTTGTCTCACCGTCTCCGAATAAAGCTTCCAAATAACCTGTAACAATTTAAGAAACATAAAATTACAACATGTATATTGACATGAGATTTCAATGTAAACAAATATATAAAAACACATTAATACTCACTTCACTGGGTTTAAGAGAGTCAAGAACCTCACGAACTGCTATTAATCTTTCTATAGATGCTCCTTGTCCAGCCTTTGGTAGCCACCTCTTTGCAAGAGGATTTTTCTCATCGTACTGAACGTTATGTGGAGGCCTAAACATTTGGAATCGTTCGTATATCCATGCATTCAATGCAATAAAAAGACATAATAATCTGTTCATAATCTAATAAATATTTATTTCAACATATTGAAAATAAGTAAAAATATGAATTTATTACCTCCAATAACGTGGAATATTCCGCCATCTGCTTGGTTGTAAATCTAGACGCTAGCCCTAGCTGTCTATAGAGATAATCTAGAGTGGTAGCTCTCCATGCATACGTATGAACCCTTTCAAGATCAACCAAGAACTCCACTGTGGTGTTCGGTAAAGGCTTGGGAACACCACTGTGGTGTTCGGTAAAAAGGCTTTGGAACATCACTGTGGTGTTCCATCAGTGGCTTGGAAACACCACTGTGGTGTTCAGTAAAGGCTTGGGAACACCACTGTGGTGTTCCATCAGTGGCTTGGGAACACCACTGTAGTGTTCCTAAAATCAGTCCCGAACCAAAAATTTAAACTTTAAAATAATATTTAACACAAAAAATCTCATATACATTGCAAATAAAATGATATTTAACACACAAATTGAAACGAAAATGCTATTTAAACTTTAAAATGAAAAGAATTTCATACATAGGGTCTTCCTCATTGTGAAATCAGAGTTGCTTTTTTTCTTCTTCTTTAAGTTCTTCTTCTTCTTTTTCTTCTTCCTTCTCCAACATTGAATTGTCTGCTGGGTAATTTGCAGGGGGGGGGGGTTGCGAAGCAATGGAAGTGGAAGCTTACTAATGCTGTGTTTTTGTTGTTGCTGCTGCCCAGTTGTTTTAATTTGTGTAAGGTTGGTGTATTGAGAAATGGAGATAAGTGTAATGATATTGAGTGGGTGTATTGAGAGAGAACGAGTAATTTTATTGAGAGAAGTAAAATAGAAAATATGAGGTGGTGTATTTAAAAATTATATTGGAGTGAAATTAGTGTAAGGGGTGTATGAAGTGAAGTTGTGTATTAATAGTATTTGGGGGAATTAATAGCGCCCTCTAAGGTAAGGGAATTGTTATTCCAACCCCAAAAAATGCTAAGTATACTCATTTACTTAGTTCACCCACCCTTTAAACATATTACCACCTATATTACTAAGTATACCCCCATTTTTTTTTCCTATTTTACCCTTTAACAACCCATTTTTTTTCCAATTCAACTTCAACCCATCTCTTTCTCCTCCTTTAGTTGAGAATTGCTATTCCAACTGTTCTTCTTCTTCGAATTGGACGACCATGACAATGATTAATCCTCTCCCAAACAAATCCCAATCCCAATCCAAATCTCATCCCCAAAGCAAAAGAAGATCTTTAAGCGTCAGTGCTGTATCCAAAAACACAACAACTTCTTCGCCGGACATTGAATTATTCAGCAACAAAAGAGATAATCCTCTCTTTTGGAGCGCCGGCTCCGGCAACTCCCATCTCTTGAAACACACATTTTTTAAGAATTGCTATTTAACAACCCATTTTTTCTTATTGCTTTCTTGAAACACACATTTTGGTTAAATTTTTTAATAATTTTTTGAATTTTTTGGAGGACTGCGAACGTAGTGTGCGACTGTGCGGCACCCTCCGGCCGCACACACTAAGGAATGTGCGGCACTGGTCCGCCGCACATACCTTAGGGCGTGCGGCCGGGGGTGCCGCACAGTATCTTAAAATTTTTAAAAATTTTAAGGATAATATAGTCTTTTAAAATTGTGGCAATTTTATAATAATAGTAAGGTGGTATACTCAGCAAAATGGGGGTGGGAATAGCACTGCTCCTAGGGTAAATGATATAAATACAAACAGTGTCTTTCTTCCCCTCTTCCCTCTTCAGTGGCAAAATGATGAACTGAAGCATACTCGAACAAGAGATGTAAGTGTTTCTATCCGATGTACTTATTCCCAAACTCTCATCAATGGCAGATTCAATTTCAAACATACTCCCATGCACTAATACTTACTTTTAATTTTAGGGTTTAATTAGGGCATCCAATCTCCAATTCATTTTTTTTTCTTTTGCAATCTACTTGTTAGGGTCTAACTATTCAATGTTTTTAATTTGCAGTACATTTCATGCGATTCATTATCACTCTTAGTTAGATAAAAGAAAATGAAATTGGAATTTTAAGTCTCTGGGTTGTGTTGGATGGAGGAAACTAAGCTAGAAATCCATGGAAAGGGTGTAGATGAAGGAGAATATGATAATGATGAAATTAGGGTTAGGTGGAGAGAGAGAAATGAAATGAATTTTGGGAGTGACAAAGTGAGGATTAGGGTTGAGGAAGACAGAATCAGCAGCTTGCCAGATGAGATTATCCATCACATTCTTTCTTTTAACGATACGAAATATGCCGTTCAAACCAGTGTCTTGTCGTCCAGATGGAAGTTTGTTTGGAAGTCTCTTCCCTATCTTAACTTTGCAACTAGTGAGTTTCGTATTTTACCTAAATTTTCCAAGTTTGTGAACCGGGTTCTGTCCCTCCGGAATAAGCAGACCGAGGTTTCGTCGGTTGATTTGTATTTTAGAGGGCCGGTGAGCCAAAAGTTTGTGGAAAAGATTGCGAGTTATGCAATGTCTCACAATGTTCAAAAAGTGGAAATCTTTGCTTCCAGCCCTCACCCCAAGGGAGACCATCAATACCCTCTCTGTTTGTTCAGCTCTCTATCTCTCAAACACCTCAAAATGATATCTGATATCGGTTATTATCATGCGTTCCCTTTACCACAATCCCCTTGGAATTTTCCAGCTTTAACAACTTTATATCTCGAGCACATTTGGTTATGTGATGACGACACTACGTGCTTAGAGCTGTTTTCCAAGTGTGTGAATTTGAAGAATCTCACTCTTAATGATTGTCGTGCTAGAAGTTTGGAAGTTATGAAGATAATTACACCTCGACTTGAGAATCTGAGCATTACAAATTGGTGGATTTCGAGGTTTCTGATTTCAGCACCCAACCTCTCTTCTTTTTTCTATTGTAGTCACCATGTACCATCATTATCTACAGGTGACTTACAATATTTGGAGAAAGTGAATCTCCAGTTGATGTTGAGTCTTCCAAATTCTGGTATTCCAAACTCACTTCAAAGGGATGAGAAGAAACTTCTTACTATGTTTGAAGAGCTACGCAATGCTAAATTTCTCACAATTCATTCCCGTGTCATCGAGGTATGCTTATATATATTATCGATGTATATATTGTTAATTTTCAAGTTTACTAGTTATGTATTTCAGTTTGATTAATTATGAAGTTGTTTCCTGTACCATGTGTCCTGATGGTGCAGACATTGTTTTCTTCCTCGTTTCTGTCTTTTACCATATTGATGTATGACATGAATATCATTTCTGCTTAATTTTGAAGAATTCCTACTTACTATTTTGTTTTGGCTAAAGAAAAGAAAAAGAATTTTGAGTCTCACTTGATTTGAATGTAGTTAACAAAATGGCCATCTCAAAAGTTCTCCCAAATGTGCATGTGTGCTACTTGCAAAATGAACTAATGCTTATTCTTGGGCATTTACTGTTCATGAGATTGGTCTCTTCCTATAGTAACTTAGTAATACCAAAGTTCTCCACTCCATCCATGTATCATTGATGTATAAGTCGTAGTAAGCAGGAATTTGATTTTACCTTTTGCATTTGAAAGTTATGAATCTATTTACTCTTTGAGAAGCACTTTTTAGTAATATGTGGATTGATGTTGGAAAGCATTTTTTTTCCTTCATCTTTCTTGTTTCTTGTTTTGGTGATTTATGACCATAAAGTATCTCTAGTAACATTCACTTTTTCAAGAACAAAATATACAAAATGGAATGACACTTGATTTAAAAAGCTTGGTTTAGTCAAATACTTATATGAAAAGTGTACGCGTATGCAGTATGTGATACTTGCCAAATGAAGAACAAATCTGCATTCTTGTGCATTTTCATGTTCATGGATTTAGGCTTGATCTCCTGGTTGACCATTCATTTCATTTTTCATAAGACCATATGTCAGTATAATTCCACAAGTATTAAGTCGTAATCTGGAAAAGAAAAAATGGATGTAAATATTAAATATACACATCTTTTTGCGATGCGGGATGGAAAAGAAACTCGAATGGACTTGGGATCAATTATTATTAGGGTATTTTTTATTGGTATTTAGAGATAAATAAATTGTAATTGGATGTTTAATTTATTAGGATAATATTTTTTTGATAAGTAAGAATAAATATATAAACAAAGCGTGAAAACAAGTGACACATCCTTTATACACTAGGAGTATACTGTTACGAAATTAAGCTAAGTTTAAGTTATGCACAAAATCTGCAAAAGAGTCCCTAGAAGGAGAATGAAGCCCCACTACCCCATCACACCAAAAATACAAGATATGTAGTAGTGAGTTCTTCAAAAGAAGAATAGATCTTTTCTCATTTCCGAAAGCCCTGTGATTCTTCTCCCCCCATAAAATCCAACACACTCCCTGCGATTCTTCTCCCCCCATAAAATCCAACACACTCCCAAACAATTCTTTTTCTGCATTTGTAAAGAGACCAACAAAGGAACAAATCTTTAATTGATCTCGGCATAGCCCAGGCAATGTTGAATAGACTAAGCAAGAAGTTCCATAATTCCATTGCCACGAGGCAGTGCAACAATAAGTGATTGACACTTTCTCCATTCCTCTTACACAAAAAGCACCGCTTGACATAGATCAAACGCCGCTTCCTCTGATTTCCCCCCGTAAGAATAGTTTTGTTCGCCGCTTCCCATGCAAAGAAAGCGACTCTACTAGGAGCTTTAGTCTTCCAAATTGTTTTCCAGGGAAAGATGCACCTGTTTCTTTTGGCCAAAATATTATAATAGGAATAACAGTAAACCTACAAGATTTCGAGCCCTTCCATTGCACTATATCTACTCTGCTTCCCCCAACTTGTTGAGGATATAGCTTGCCAAGGAACTGTACCACTGCCTCCATCTCCCAATCTTGAAAATTCCTTCGAAAAGTTGGATTCCACGTAGTTCCATCTCCTCCCACATGCAAGACATCACTCACCCTTACATCCTTGTCAGAAGCTATGTCAAAAAGGTTTGGAAAGGACCTCCACAATTCTTCATCCCCACACCATTTATCCTTCCAAAATCTAACGGAGGAACCCTCCCCAATTTCAAACTGAATGTGTCTCTTAAACATCTCCCATCCTTTTCTAATACCCTTCCAAACCCCCACCGAATGAGACGAAGAAAAATCCTTTGGGAGCCAAAAAAAAACTCCCTCCCCGTATTTGCTCGCCACCACTTTCCTCCAAAAAGAAACTCTATCAATCACATATCTACACAGCCATTTTCCCAATAAGGCTATATTAAACAATTTCAAGTTCTTGATACCAAGACCCCCATCTCTCACACTGTCAGAAACTGTATCCCATTTCACTAGGTGATATTTTCTAACATCTGCCTGACCTTCCCACAAAAAATTTCTCTCCAACTTTTCAAGTCTCTTTCGCATTGAAATAGGGAGAACAAGAGAGACATGAAGTATGTAGGTAGGCTTGAGAGAGTATTTTTTACTATAATAAGCCTACCCCTTTTTTACAGTAATTGTTTCTTCCAACCTGCCAACCGACGGTCAAATCTCTCCACCACCGGATTTCACATCTTTTTACTCCTAAAAGAAGCACCAATAGCAAGCCAAGATAGGTCGCAGGAAGATGTGCCACCTTACACCCAAAGAAAGAAGCTACCCTATTGAGAAGTTTTTGGCTCACAAAAAACAATGCTGTCATCAGCGAAAAGGAGATGCGAGACCATAGTATCCCTATTTCTGCACATTTTAAAGCCCTGGATGAAACCTCCAAACACAGCTTTCTCGATCAATCTACTTAAGGCCTCCATGATAAGGAGGAAAAGGAAAGGAGAAAGAGGATCTCCTTGCCTTAAACCCCTTGAGCTAGCGAAAAATCCAGCAGGCTCACCATCAATCGTGACAGAAAACCGAACGGTAGAAATGCAAGACTGAATCCATGTCCTCCATTTAACCCCGAATCCCATCCTTTCCATAAGGTAGAATAAGAAATCCCAACATTCATGATCATACGCCTTCTCAATGTCCAACTTACATAATAAGAAATCCCAACATACATGATATTACTTTAAGCTTATTTAATTCAATTAGTTTATTAGGGTTTTATTGTAGAAAATAGTCCTAATGGAATTAGAGTTTAGTTAAATCATAAATATTGATGTAATGCTTCTTTATTAATCAGAGTTGAGTATTTGAGAATTGAAAGCTTGCTAGCTTTTGTGTTTCTACCTATCCCTTGCAAGGGTAGGTTCCTCCTTCTCAATTAGAATGTGGACTAGTAGATCCTTTTTGGTGACGAACCATTACTTTTGTATCTTTACCGCCTTCTTAATTGCTGCGCTATCGTAGAACAAGATCTCTGTATCCGGTCCTACATCAGTATGTGTGCATGCGTGCATATGGTATCTGTATTAATTAAACATATACATATACATTGCATAAAATATTGTATTTTATTTGTGTTATTTATTTGTTCTTTTGTAAATGGCGTGCCTAGTTTCTTGCCACGGTTCCGGATTTACTAGATACTCAACCTTCCCCGTTCAGTAACTTGAAGTGCTTGGAGATAAAAGACTTTGAGAAGCAGAATACTACGTCTACCGACTCAGCCAATCGCGTGATAAACTACTTACTCAATGGCTCTCCAACTACTACGGTTATCATGCAACTCCCAAAGGTATGGAAGCCAAAAGTACATTTCTTCTATCTTAATTCCTTTGGTTTATTTTTATAAGATTTAACAGTGTATTTGAAGTCAAATACATATTTGAATTTATCTCGTTTGCTTCATTGTTATCTCGTTATGGAGCATAAAATGAAAGGTCTAACCTTCCCTTCCGAATAGCATTTTGGGACGCTACATATAAATCTTCTGAGCCTCTTCATCTACCTAAATTTCTAATAGGAGCAACCAAAGAAGCGGAGGAAGAAGATTAAAGTGAGGACTAGTAAAGTTGACTTCATCAAGCAAGTGAGAGCAGTATGTGACCACCTATGTGAGCGCCTGAGGGCGGAGAATGAGACACAGGTTACAGAGAGAGAAGCGCAGATTGAGAGGCATAAGGAAGAGATAGAGGCATTTAGTGAGCAATTTAAGGCTGAGACACATGATGTTTTGAACATGGTGAGTTCTCATACAACGAGCATGGCAAAGACCTTTGATGGACAACCCCTTCTGGATTCCAACTATACTACTGCTGAGCAGGTTTCTACTTCCAAACACGTAAGTATATCTATGCATCCAGTACTTATAACTCATCTCAGCCTTTGTCCCATTTAGTTGGGGTGGACGACATGATCCTTTTCCATCAATGTAGGATCATCTATCAGAACACACTTACTCATATCCTCCTTAACTCTTGATGTCTGCAGTTGTGTTGGTCTTCACCTACCTCTAGCAACATTGTTTATATTGATATTACCCCTCTTCTTGACTTGTGCACACAATAATTTGTGCGCACAATGATTTATGTTGCATGTGCTCAGACCATCTCTGACGATTTTCTCTAAATTTATCCCCTATTGGGGTTCAAAATCACATGAACGTATTAATCTTGAATTTTTGTGCTTTCTAATTTTGGACTACACACACTTAGCATTCTCATTTCAGCTACATTTATTTTAGTAACATGTTTCGTAGTGTCCACCATTTTGTTACTTGCAGTAAAATGGGAATGGATCCCATGGCTATCATATAAACTTTTTCATTCAACTTAACAGAACAATCCCGATGACATAACACTCCGGACGCACTTCTCACTATTAGTTTATTACTTCTCCACTATTAGTATATTGAGGGTATTACGCAATCGAGCTGAGTAGAGTTGAGTATAACCATAGTTATTAAAGGCGGTCGCCTCAGCCGCCCGAGGCGCCTGGAGGCGTGAGGCGAGGCATGGACGCCTTGAAAAGGCACAGGCAGGGCGTTTTCACAAAGGCGGGTCAAAGGCCCTCGCCTTTGTTGACGGCGAGCAAGGCGAGAGGCGGCGAGAAGCGACGCCTTTGCGACAAGCTTAAAACCTTGTTTTTTTTAGTGAAACGTCGTACTTTAGGAAAGTGAGAAAACAAAACCCTTTTCACTCGATCTCTCTCGATCAGAATCCAAAACCCTTTTCAAAATCAAAAACCTACCTGCGAACAAAACCCACGACGCAACAAACCCTAGCCCTTCGAACGGCGACGGTGAGGACTGGACGAGCAACCCTTGGCGACGGCGAGTGGAACCGGAAGCGAACAGGTAAGTTCGACTCTCTCTCTCTCTCTCTCTCTCTCTCTCTCTCTCTCTCTCTCTCGACTTTCGAGTTTCTCGACGTTGTTTCTTCTTTTTTCTTTGTTTTTTTCTTCTCTCTTTTACTTCTTAACAGAGACGTGACTAATGTAATTAGCATAGTTGTTTTTCCTTTTTTTTTTGTTGATATTTTATTTATTTATTTTCTTCTAATTTACTGATTACCAGTCATAGTTCTTTTTCCTTTTTTTTGGGACTTTTTTTAATTCTACTTTACTAACTCTTTTTACTCTAATATATTTTAGATATTCCATATAATACTCTGATTTGACCATTATAATGCATGTTTTTTTTTCTTTTTTACTTTAATTTGATCTTAATCTTACAAATTGTATCTTACTGTTTGTTTTGACTTCTTTTTTTCTCCTGTTTTTTACTTTAATCTACTCTTTTTTTGTCCTTTTTTTGACTTCTTTTTTACTTTATTCCATATACAAATTGTATCTTACTGTTTGTTTTTTTTTTCCTTTAATCTGCTCTTAATCTTCACTATAAATATATATATATATATATATGTTATTTTTCCTATTTTTCCACCTTGCTCGCCTTTCGACCGTCCGGCTCTCGCCTCAAAAGAGTACCTGTCGCCCACCTCTCGCCTTCCGCCTTTAATAACTATGAGTATAACATAGCTAGATCAGATGGAAAAATATACGATACACAGAATATACGAATACCTCTTCGTCCCCTATTCTCCTTTGTCTCTTTCTCTCTACCGATCAATCTCTCTCTCAGTTATTTATTTTGGTGTTTCAGATTCACATGGTGTCAAAGCACTGATACAGAACATCTAAAAATCCCCAAACAATCTTGGTGTTGGCTTCATGCATGGCTAACATTGAGTATCGAATAGTGCATGGTTTTGTTGATCATTCGAGCAGACTAGGGTGATCGGATGCAAGATCCAAGGCTAGGGGTAGGCTCGGAATAGCCAGGCGACCTTGTCGGTTCAGTTCCCCGGCCGGAGCAGGCTACTTCCCGATGTCACGCGCCTGTGACTGGTGGCGCATGGGGGTCAAATTTGGAACCCTAGGTCTCGGAAATCAGTGTGAGTGTGTCAGATTTGTGGTGAGATGGGTCCGGTGATGTGAATTGATGATTCCGGTGAGTGATTGGTGGGATTTCGGTGGGTTAATGTGTCGGACTTACAATTTTGGGATACTGACTGTTTTTTTGTGACAGAACAGTGTACATTTTGTTTATTTGGATACTCAATTGACAGGTTAGTCAACTTGGAGGGTCTTATTTGACATTTTGATATTTGGAGGGTCTGATTTGACCAATTAGTCAACTTGGAGGGTTTGATTTGACAGTATGATATCTTTTGAGGGTCTGTTTGATACTTTTAGGGTCTGTTTGACACTTTTGCTAAATTTTAAGGGTTAGTTGGTCTGATTATTTCGATGGCTGACGATGTCCCTCCGGTAGCACCAAATGTGAATATGTTTCTACCCAAAATAGACCGAGTGACATTATATTGGAGGGAGACGGGTCTAATTTTGCAGAATTGAGGTATTTGATTAAGGTAAACATGGGCGGTTTGTGAAAAGAAGGACATCTTGTTGACAATTGTCCTACCGATGCACAGGCGGCTAAGGTGTGATGGATGATGATAAGGTGTGTTTTCAAAGATTGTGAATTGCATTAGTAGAAAGGTTATATTATCTATGCAACATTGTAAGACTGTTAAAGAGCTGTGGAACTCTCGCACAAATGGTTTTCAGAATCGAGTAACGTGAATAGATTGTATAATCTGTCAAAGGAGGTTCATCGTCGTAGTCAGGCAGAGTATTATGGATTAGTATTATGATTTCATGCGTGAGTGAGGGTTTTCCGAAGCTATGCCTATCTCTAATAATGTAGAGGAGATGAGAGCTCAACGCGAGTTATTAATGTTCAGGATATCAGGCTTGGAGAAGGAGTATGATGTGATCCGATCTCACTTATTATCTAGTAAAGACTTGGGGGACGTTGACTGATGCTCTAGATCGGGTCGAGTTTTTACTGCATCTGATTCTAAGAGTGGTGGTTCATCACGTGTAGAAATATTGAGAGCGTTTGTTTCACAGTAGTTATCGTGGACGTAGAGATGGAGGTTGGGGTGGTTCTCGAGGTAGGACACATGGTGGTAGAACTCCCGGAGGTCAGGGAGGTCTTAGAGTATGTAATAATTGTGGAGAACAGGTTCATTTCAAGAACGAGTACCCTATGCCTCTTTCTCAGCAACAACAACAATATCAGCAACGACAACAACAGCAGCAGTCAAGGTTTGCTCACGCAGTATTGACAATCGAGCCTACCTCTCGACCGGAGACACATACTCTAGTTATGAGTGATGACGAGTTTGCTAGGTTCACTCGGTATCAAATGACTCAACAGTCTTCTTCCTCTTCAAAAGTGACTCTAGCCAAGTTTATTAATCTGTAACATGTTATTCTTCGCGTAGGCGCTGTATCATTGACTCAGTGCCACTGATCATATGATAAGAGGCCCGAGTTTGTTGTCCACCTATATACCTTCTAACAAGTGCACTAGTGTTACACTAGCCGCTGGGTCATTGTCGATAGCGTTAGCGTCAATGCTACTTCTTTACCTTTGTCCTCTGTTATATTTACCAAACTTCCCATTCAATTTAATGACTGTGAGTCAAATTACAAGAGCCTTACATTGTTGTCTCTTTCTTTCCTCGTTATTATCTTTTTCAGAGATCTGTTGACTTGGGAGATTATTGGTAGAGGAAGTGAATCTGATGGATTATATCTGCTAGATGAAGTCTTTGTCGCTCATCCTTCTATAGTTGCCTCAGTTTCATGTCAAAGTTCTCTATCCCCTTTCGAGCTGCACTGTTGCTATGAGCATCCTTCTTTACCTGTCTTGAAGAAATTATGTCTAGAGTTAGTGTGTGTTTCTAGTTTGCCTTGTGAGTCATGCGAGTTAGCTAAACACCGTCATGTGCCATATTTTCCTAGAGTCAATAAAAGGGTTGCGTCTCTATTTGAATTAGTCCATATTCATGTACCATCCAAAATTGATATTCGGAATTTTATTACCTTTGTTGATGAATATTCAAGAAGCACTTGGTTATATTTGATGAAATCTCGAGTTATTTGATATTTTTTATTCCTTTTGTGTTTAGATAAAAGCCCAAATTGATTGTCTTGTTCGGCATCTTCGAAGTGATAATGCCAAAGGATACTTTTTTGGGGTTTTTTCTTCATTTATGTCACCAAAATGGGATTATTCATTGGTCTTCATCTATTGTCACCCCTCAGCAGAATCGTGTTGCTAAACCTAAGAATTGTCATCTGCTGCTGGAGGTTGCTAGATCACTAATGTTTCAAATAAATGTTCCTAAACCATTCTATAGGGTGATGCAGTTCACACTGCCTTGCTTTTTTATTAACCGTCTTCCATTTTCTATTCTTGATGGTCAAATTCCTGCATGTGCTACGTCCTTCTTAGTCATAATTATTAGGTTATTCTCGTACTCAAAAGGGATATCGATGTTATTCCCCTCATCTGGGTCGATATCTAGTATTAGCAGATGTTATTTTCTTTGAGTCGAGTCCATATTCTAGTGGGACCACACTTCTGTCAGTCTTGAGACATCTTCTCGTCCTCCCATTACTCAGGTAAGCATTCGGCGTCTTTGAGTTTCTGTCATAGAGCCCACGCCAGTAGATTCACGTCCTATGCTTGTTCCCTCTTCATTAGAACCCTGATGATGACCTTCGTATAGCCTTACGAAAAGGTAAATTACTGGTACTCATCCCATTGCTTCTTATATCTCCTATGATCAATTCTCTGATTAGTCTCGTTCCTTCATTGCTTGTCTTGATTCTATTTCTACTCCTAAGACTGTGTGTCAGGCTTTATCTCATAGTGGTTGGAATATATACATATATATATATTTTTTGGAATAGGTAAAGGTTTTTGAGGATAATGGTACCTGGGACTTGGTTTCGTTTCTGGAAGGTAGAAAGCAATTGTGTGAAAGTGGGTATATTTTGTTAAAATGAACTCTGATGGAAATGTTGCATGGTTGAAATCTCGGTTGGTAGCTAAGATGTAGACTATACTGCTATGTTTTCTCCTGTAGCTTAGTTGACTTCTGTTTGTCGTTTGATATCATTAGCTGCTTCTAACAATTGGCGTGTTAGATGTGAAGAATTTACAGGTTGAGGTATATATGGAGCAACCCCCCCTGGGTTTGTTGCTTAGGGGGAGTAGTATGAGAACAAGGTTTGCAGGCTAAAGAAGTCATTCTATGGGTTGAAACCGTCTCCTCGAGCTTGGTTCGGGCAATTTAGCATTGTCATACTTGATTGTTTTCTTTAAACATAGTGACTGTAGGTGTATTATGTTAGTATCATTTTGTTTTTTGTAATGGATGATATTGTGATTATGGGCAGTGACTCACATGGAATTGATGCTCCTAAGTCTTTTTTTAGGCGCGGTTTTCCCGACTAAGGATGTAAGAACTCTGAAGTACTATCTTGGGATGGAAGTCTCGATCCAAGAAAGGGATATTTCTGTCACAGAAAAAATGTTCTTGACCTACTTGAGGAAGCTGGATTACTTGGATCAAAACTGTGTGACACTCCAATGGATTCTAATGAGAAGCTTGTAGCTAGTGACGGGGAGAGGTTTGAAGATCCAGAGCGGTACCAGAGATTGGTTGGTAACCTAAATTATCTTGTATTTACCCGCCCAGATATTGTGTTTTCTCTGTGTGTAGTTAGTCAATCATGGCTAGTCCTACTGTAACTCATTGGAATGCGTTGATTCGAATTGTTAAATATTTGAAAGGGGCGCCTGGTAGAGGTATTATGCATGCAGATCATGGGCATGGCTAGTCCTACTATTTGTGGGTAACAATTTAATTTCCTGGAGGAGCAAGAAACAGAGTGTGGTGGCCGGTGGAGTGTAGAGTCTGAGCATCGTTCTATGGCTTAGACGACTTGTGAACTTATGTGGATACAATAGTTGATGAGGAGGCTGGCTTTGAGATTGCATAGCTAGTGCAGTTGTGGTACGATAATCAGGGAGCCATGCATATCTCGACAAATCCGGTTTTCCACGAGAGAATTAAGCATATGTAGGTCGATTGTCATTTTGTGCGAGAGAAAATTCTACACAGGCTAGTTTCTACTTGTTGATCAGTTGACTAAGAGTTTTATTGGGGTGAGTGTGAATTATATTTGTAACAAGCTGAGCATACTACTTAGGGGGAGTGTTAGTATATTGAGGGGTATTTACGTAGTTAAGCTGAGTAGAGTTGGGTATAACATACCTAGATCAGATGGAAAAATATACCATACACAATATACGAATACCTCTTTTTCCGGTGTTCACCTTTGTTTCTTTCTCTCTACTGATCAATCTCTCTATGTTATTTATTTTTGGTGTTTCTGATTCACATCCACTTCACCCAGCCTGATGTTATTCTATCACTAAGATTATCTACCATCCCTTCATTTTGATCAATGATTGATCTTAAAAATGAAATTGATCCCTCTGTGGAGGTTCTTAATCTAACCGTGTTTCTATTATTTCTCTTACCCCTAAAGTTGCATTGCATTCATTCTGTTCACTCCTACTTATTTCAAGCCTCTTGAGTAACCTCTGCCTCCAATGCTTGCAACACTACATTTGCACTTCATTGATTTGTTTAAGTTTCATTTTCAGTTTCTTATAGGAACAGTTTCAAAGATTGTTAACGTTGCAAAATATTTACCTGCCGAATAAAAATAGCATCTTTGGAGGCTGAAATTTGCCTTAAAACAAAACACAAAACTCAACCAGTGGGCAGATGTAATGACAAGTCTTGTTAAGATGTGATTGATTCAAGTGCAAGAAGGTTGTACAGATTTTTAGTGGTTGCGGAATGCACTTTATGGAAGAGTTTCCTATTTTTACACTTGAAATGTATATGAACCATAACATGGCCCTGTCTTTGAATTCATGATTCTTGCTAGAATCATCATGAACAAGCATACAGATCCACTCCTTCAAAGTCGAGTCTTCTTGGATATGGAATAAAATGTTTTTAAGTTGGTGGCTGTAGTAATGTGAATGTGAATGGATTTGGGATACTGAGTAACCACAAGACTTCTCCAAGGAGCACGTCATCGAATATTATCGAGCTTTCTGTCTTTATTGTCATGTTTCTGTGACAAACTAATGTACCGAGTGTTTATATTTCTTTCATCTAACTTGGAAGTACATTAACAGGAGAAGCAGGTGAAGGAGGGACCTTCACAAGCTTGGATCGATGGTGTTGCCATATACAATCGGTTCAAAGAGAAGATGTATGCACTGTTTGAAAGGCACCAGGCGGAGAGGAAGGCACTAGTTGAGCGCCACATGGCACGGTTTGAAGCCGGAAGGGCAGAATTACATGCCAAGATTGCAGAGCTCAGAGGGCTGAGCTAGCTTAGAGGCCTAGATTGCAATGGTAAGCTCTCTTGTACAAACAGTATCTTGAAGGACATCTAGGGGAGGCTTCCGTGCCCGCGGCGCTCTTGGACTTTCCCAGTATCGATGTACTAATGCTCCTTCGTATTTTTCAAAGAAACTCCCTTTTTCTGTCGAGATTATGAATCTGATTCATTATAACTGGTCAGATTCTTGGATTCTAGGTCAGATGAATCAAACTGCATAATTGCGTGTTAAAAAAAAAGAAAAATCGAATTAATTGCTTATTGATTTCCTTTTGAACTTAATTGGATTTTAGCCAATTTGTATATTCTAATATTCTAGGGAAGTGCGGTCGCTCAATAGGGCAATTTGCCTATATAAAAAAATAAAGTACGTAGGTATATTGCAAAAAAGAATAAAGATTGTTATACTGCTACGAACACGTATCTAACCAGTAATACTCTCTCTGTCCTTAAATTATTGTTCTGTGACTTTTTTTTGGGTTAAACATGACATTTTTCAAATGCAAATTTGACGTGTATTTTTTTATTTTTTCCAAAATCATTACAAATTACATGTTTTATGATTTTAAAAAAAATAATAAAATATACGTCAAATTTGCGTTTGAAAAATTATGTTTGATAATAAAAAGTAAAATAAGACAATAATTTAGAGACGGAAAGGGTAATAAATAGTCTCAGACCTAATTTAATCTGAGGATATCTCGAGAAAGACTTGGAGCTCGTTTGGTGTAGTATTTTAAAAATGCAGAGTTTCTAAAAAGTAGATTATTTAAATCACGTTTTTTTTTTTATAAATGCATTTGAAATATAATGTCAAAATGTAGTTTTTTATTTCTACTGCGTTTTGGAAAAAAACTAAGAATTCTAGCGTTTTAAAACGTAACTGCGTTTTGAAAACGTTTTTTCTACTGGAGCATTGAAACGCTAAGTTAAAAAATAAAATGCGTTTTAATCCTACATTTTGACAAAAATGTACGAACAAACGGGCTCTTAGATAAATCTCGGAGATGGTGTCGAGTTAAAAATGATACAAGAGGTAGCTAGCGTGGCGTAAGACCCGTTTGGCAAACATGACAAGATGATGTGCTCCTGACAAAAAAATGGATTTAGCTTGTGGAAACTGCGAATATGAAAATTTGCTGTAGAAGATGGTGGATCATACACAATGGGAGTGTGTAATATTGATAACCCAGCTTGTATTGGCTTTATAAGTGGTCACCTGTTACAAATAGGCACTTTACAAATAGGCACCACCATTCACGGATTTTTTGGTGTGCTTGGTAGGCTTAGTTGACCTACGTGCTTAGTTGGTGTATGGGCTATGTATAGCGGACCAAGCTTTGGGCTTTGGTCGTTGTTTTGGGCTTTGGTCGTTACAAGTGGTATCAAAGCAGATTTGTGGTTATGATTGTAGCAGCATTAAGTTTGGGGCAAAATTTGGGCCGGTCCCTTTAGACAATTTTCAATCGCTAAAATTTACTATAATTGTTTTCAACCAGAAAATGACTTTTTTTTTTTTTTTGCAAAATATCATCTATATTCTTTAAAAATACGGAACAAGTGCACGCTATGCATCGCAAAAATAAAAAATGATGCATCGCAATAAAACACGATGCATATAAAAAGTTAAAAACACGGAAGCCTACATTGTGCATCGCAAAACTAAGACTATGCATAAATTACTTTTTTCACTTGCGATGCACCAAAAGTTGTGCATCACACTAGAAAAACAAACTAACCCTCTTCACTTCAGACTACACAGCAAAAAAGACCTCTTCACTTCAAATAAAGCAAAAATTCTTAAAACCATTCGGAAATTTTACAAAAACTTTTGAAAACATTATCGTGAGTTACTATTAAAGAGAGAAAAAAATATTTTCTCAACTACAAAAGAGCACCGGGAAGACGGCACCAACCACCAGAACCAACAAAAACGAAGTATCAGGTTAGTATTGCTGAATACATTTTAGGGTTTCAAAAACAAAGTATAAATGTTCTTGAATATCGTTTGTAGGGTTACAATTTTACATATAAATCTAAATATAAAACACTATTTGTAGGGTTTTTTAATCACAATGCATAAATTTTATGCATCGTATTGCAAATTTTTGTTGTTTTTGATGCATCGCAATGCATTATTTTGATGAATCGCGTTCACTGAAAACGTTAATACACCATTTTGTCTTGGATTCAAAATTTGTGTGTCGCGATGAAAAATGTTATGCGTCCTGATGCTCAAAAGTATTTCATCATGATGAACAATCGATGCACATATTGTCCATCACGGTGCACAAATTTTTTTAGTACCGTTATAATTGACAATGCACAAAATTATACTTGATGATGCACATTTCTTAACATAAAATCACAAAATTACATTGACGATGCACATTTTATACTTTACGATGCACAATCGAATCTAACAAATAATATACTTGTTAAGCAGTTGTGAGGAATAGAACAGTATACAGGTCAAGTATGCAGTTCCTAATTGACCAAATAAAAAGTACTCCCTCCGTCCCTTAATTATTGTTTTGTTTGACCTGGCATACGGATTAAGAAAAAATAATTGACTTGATTATTAATATTGGTATAATGCGTAATTTTCTTTAATGCCTATGTGTATGTGGCCCATAATTAAAGTAGTCGAAAAAATAAGGGTAAAATGGTAAAAGTGATATCCTAAAAAGAAAATTTTTTAAATAAGACAATTATTTTAGGATGGACAAAAAAAGAAACAAAGACAATAATTTAGGGACGGAGGGAGTATTAGTTTAAGGAAGACCATATAACGGTGTTGAAAAAGACACCCTTCTGGTACATAATAGAAAGCATCATTGGCGAAAACGTTCTCCCCGATCATTCTAAGAAGGATGACGCAATAATAAGGTGTATTGTCAAGTGCTACAATAAAGGACTTGTGTCCTTCCAAATGACTGAACAAATATTAAAGTTTAAGGCAAAAGATGTCAAGCTTATATTTAGAATCAAGGACGGTGTGGAGAAAATTAACATCTCCTTCTACAAATTGGAGTGCACCGATTTCCTTGAAAGGTGCTTCCTTGAGAAAATGTCTAAACAAACAAAAGACATCAGGCTCAAGCCAAAAATGATCCTTGATAAAATCAAGGAGAGGACAGACAGTGTCCAACAAATCGATGTCAACTGCGTGGCATCGTTGACAACACTAGTTGCCCTCGCGACGTTGCTGGTGGCGACCAAGACCTCCTATATACCTTGGGCGTACACGTAACTTATCTCCAACATTAACAAAATATCAAACTACAATTGGTCAAACATGTCGTTGATATTCTGTTGGATAACTTGGAAACAACAACTGATTAAGACATTGAAAGATGTGTGTTGCTACTCGAGGTAAAATTTAAGTTCATTTGATATTATTATGTGTAATTTTTGTGTATGATGCACGTATATTTGGTCATATTTACAGTGTTCAATTTATGTATACAATACTGGTTATGCGAGCAGAGCAACATCGTGCTCCCGACACGCCAAATATATATCCCAAGATTTGTCAAATGAGATTTGTCTGAATTGTCGAGTGAACTTGGTGAAACAAATTTCATGACGATCATGAACCACCAGGTGAGTGGTTATATAAAAAATGGCACATTACTTTACTATTAGAAATAACAACATTAAATTTGCGATGCACAAAAGTGTGCATCACGATGCACAAAGTTGTACTTTAAAAGTATTGTTATTGAGCATTACGTTGTACAACTTTTATTGTCGATGCACAATATTGTACTGAAGTATAAAGAGTACATTTGTGCTTCACAAAAAGTTCACATTCTCTAAAAAAATTATATTTTTTATGTTTTTGTAGAGATTTAAGGGTGTTTTGAAAAGAACACATGATGAAAAATCCATACTCTAGGGAGAAGGGAGAAATGAGATGAATATCCTTCTAGAGGCTGTTGTGATGGATGCCGCCCTCAAACAAAACGAAGTCAATTCATCTCATTCAACTGAAGTTGTGGATGCAAATCCACAACTTGAACAGACTGCTTCAGAAGCTGCAAGAACAGTTGACATGGTTGATCAAGACGCTACAATGAACGTTGTTAGAGCTGTTGTGGATGAGGAATTATCCACAATCGAAGCCAAAGACAACGCAATTGAGATCCTTAGGTCAGAATTGGCTGAAAAGGATTCAAAAATTGAAACCATGGTCAAAGTAATAGACGGCCTGAGATCTGACTTAGAAATGATACAAGAATAGCAAAATGTCAGACTAAATCAGCAAAATGCTCAAATTGAAGAACTCAAAAGGCTGTTATTACAAATTACTGAAGAAGATGCAATGATGAAGAATGTGAGGCAATAGACCCTCATATCAACTGCAGCTGAAAAAAGGAATGAGGATGAGGTAGATAAATTGGAAGGTGTAGCAAATGAAGCGGTGCAGGAACGTAAAAAAGGGGCAAAACTCCTTCTTCCCTGGTCAAAAGAGTACAAAAACGAAATGACCGGAAGAGGAAGAATCCAGATAACTCCTATACCGATGATGCAGCAGAGCCTGTAAATAAAAAAACGAACAAACTAAAAAAGAACAATCTCCCCAACCTTATTGAACTGGATCCCACCATCAAATCGAAACTGGCCAAACTTTAAAACGATGATGGAGACCAGTAAGTCAAATTTTAATATTGTCGAATTTCAATAACATAACATTATTATCTATATTGTGTGAATTCCTTATTAATATGGTCATCAATCTTTTGCAGGGCAATTGTTTATATGAGTGAGGATATTTCACAAACTGTTCGTTATTCTGATATCCAAATCTTGTTGACACACAAAATGCTGGAGAACAACGTATGTATTTTAATTTCCACACATTGATATTACTTTCACATGAAAAAAAAGATATCAAACATTACACTTGCAATGCACTAAAAAAAGGTATGCACAAGTTTTGTACTAAAAAAGTATTGTTTGTTGTGCATCGCAATGCACAAACCAACCTTTATTTCACTTACGAAGCACATAAGGTGTGCATTGCGATGCACAAGTTTGTATTAAGAAAATACTAATTATGTGCAAGACGATGCACATCATTTATTTTCGATGCATCATATTGTATTTTGAATTTATTGTTTTTATTAAATGCAATGAATGAACCAGTTTCATATACAATGTTATTTTATTTTTCTCAGCTATATAACTTGCTTTTTTTTTCACATAGACGTTTGGACGTTGACTGTGGAAAAAGTTCAAAAAGAGAAAAAGAAAGGACTTCCTGGAATGGTTTTTAGTTCTGCTTCTTGGGGTAATATTATTATAATCATAATTTTTTACTATATAAGTTTCTTAATTGATTGTTGTAAACTAAATCTGTATACGTTGCGTTATTTAGTTGTATGTGGCACGACAGTCAATCGTCGGCAAGTTCAAAGAGATGGCTAAAATACACGTCAACGACAAGTTGGAGGAGACCATAAACTATAATCTATTAATCTTCCCAATAAACACACCAGGGGCAAGGTGACGTGCAGACTGGTAGTTGCTTACATTGGACCATGCATGCTTGTGTTTTATTAAGAATGATAATAAATGGGTCCTCCATAACTCTTCCATCAACAACAAAAAAAGACTGGCATTTGGAAAGGGCTAAAATACTGGTGAGTAATGTACCCGTCTCTATTAAAAATACAACAAATAATCAACTGATACTTGTTTTTGAATAATTTCCACTACATGCATCATATGTTGAAGAAAAGATGAAGGCATTGAATGCTATGTTGAAGAAAAGATGAAGGCATTGAACGCTGTATCGCCATTAAAGTGATACCAACGATTAAACCAACTACAAGATGTCTACTCAATAAGTACATGTGAAATATCACCCCAACAAGCTGTTGGAAGTGATGATTGCGGGGTGATCGTGTGCATGTTGATGGAAGCATTGCTCCGAGACAAGAAATTGCCGAAGGTTTTTGACGCTAGTGAGTGTGCAAAGTACAGGGCCAAAATGCCTAATGCAATGATTTTGTACGAACAAAAGGTTTAAGAAACAATACTTTTTTTTTATTAATAATATTACATTTTTCGTGTTATTCCTCTCTTTTTATGAATCTGTGCTGATAAACATCGTGTAATTTCTATCTTTTTTGAAATCATAGTTGACGATGCACAAAATTATACTTTACGATGCACAAAAATTATACTGAAAGTCTGAAATAGTACTGTTATAATTGACGATGCACAAAAATTATACTGAAATACTGCTATTATACATTGACGATGCACATTTCTTAACACAAAAAATTAAAATAGTGCTATTATACTTGACAATACACAAAATTATACTTGACGATGCACATTTCTTAACACAAAAATCACAAAAATTATATTAACTTAACGATGCACATTTTATACTTGACGATGCGCACGATGCACATTTCTTACACAAAATTACAAAATATATTGACAATGCACATTTCTTATACAAAAATTATATTGAAACATAGTATTGTTATACTTGACAATACACATTTTTTAACATAAAATCATAAATTACATTGACAATGCACATTTTATATTTGACGATGCAAACGATACACATTTTTTAACACAAAATCACAAATTACATTGACGATGCACATTTCACACAAATAACGATGCACAAAATATAATTAAAAACGTCATATGTTGATACGAGGATAGTTTTGAAACAAATAACTAATTTATCACTTAAAAGAGATTTAAACGATTGAAAATTGGGACCAAACCACAATTTTTCCTTAAGTTTATGAATTTGTACTTGAGTATTTCTTTGAGCTTTAATTGATGTATATGGGCCTAGATAATTTGTCTTGAATGACACCTTAATCGGGTTTTTTGGGCTAATTGCACTATGAGAGAGGCCACTTACGTTTATAATTTTGTACTTTGAGTATTTCTTTGGGCTTTAATTGACGTATATGGGCCTAGATAATCTGTTTTGAGTGAGAACTTAATTGGGTTTATTGGACTAATTACAGTACGAGGGAAGTTGGGAACCCGAAGAAGAGATGCAAGAGAAGTATCTCGACCTTTTTGTTTGGTTATGTATGCTATATTTAGAGGACTAAACTTACTATTTAGGGGGTGAGAATGTAAGAATTGAAAAAATATATTTTTTTTAATAAATTGTATTTGGGTTGATTTGACTATTTGAGTCTACTAGTTATAGAGTTCGTGTTCCGTACAAGTATAATTTAATTTTCAGATTAATTGATACATTTTAGAAGTAATTTTATACAAAATAATCATTATTTAATGTGTATTTGTTGACTAAATGTCTGAAAAAAGTTAAGTGTTACAATGTATGTTAATTGGTGGTCGTTTAGTATCGCACTTTCGTTTCAGAATAGTAATAATTTTTATTAATTTTATATGGATAGGAGTAAATAGTTATTTCTATATATTTTTTTATTTTTACAATATCCTTTAATAATATCATTTCATTAGGTTTGAACCCAAAATTTCTTACTTAAGCAACCAATGCCCCGTCACTGGTGCAATTTAACTTTTGTGTTTAATTGATATATTTTAAAAATATTTTTGAAAAAAAATTATCATTATTGAATATAGAGGTTTGTTGAATGTTTGACAAAAGTTAAGTGTTGTCAATATATGCAAATTGGTAATCGTTTATTATAATATTTTCGTTTTAAAATAAATATTTTTTATTGGTGGTCAATACATGTATTTTTGTTTCTATACATTATTTAATTTTTTAAGTATCCTTTAATGATATCATATTATTGGGTTTCTTTATCTCTTTTTTTCATCTTGCACTTAGTAAAGATATTTTAGACAAATATTTAAAAAAAATTACAAAATTAAAAATAAAATATTTACTTTTTGACATATTGAAGAAAGATAACATTTTTCTGAACAAATGTGAATTGTTTAAGGATTGGATATAATTATATTTCTTGAAATATTTTTTGGAGATCATTCAATGATTAGAAAATGTTTAGTTGGATACTATATTTACATATTTTTTATACACTATCAGTTTGAAAATTTTTTTTACACAAATATCAAAAAAAACATAAGCATCAATTTTGAATAAATAATTTAAAATTTTGTTGATATGGATCACATATTGTATACATTATTTTAGGACGTCTTAAATAAGAATAGGAGACCCAATTTGACATGGAGAGAGTATCATTTATAAAAATAAAAATTAGTTGGTTTATATTATAAAATAATTTATAGAATAATATGATATGTTTTTAAAATCTTTACATATAATATAATTGGTTGAGTTGGTTTAAGGTATATAATTATATTTAATAAAACGGTATGGGTTCAAATCTCATTAACAACATTATTTTATTGCCTAAAGTTCTTCTCCTATTAGTATTACCTAATAGTAATACCTATTGTAAAACATATTATTATTAGGTATTGTTATTAGCTAATGACTTAGAAATGAAAAGTTCATTTCACTCCAAAAGTCATGCTTACTTGGAGGCCCAAAAGTTGGATGAGGTGACACACTTAGAGGCATCCTCACCAACTTTAAATATATATATATATATATATATATATATATATAGCTTCTTTGTAAGTGTCATGCTTTGAATTTCTTTATTTTATTTGTTATGTATTTCTAAACCAAACCCTTGAATGAAAATATAGAATTACAACCTCAATACTCAAAATTTCATTAGGATACATGCTTTTATTATCTATTTATAGTCTCATCGTCAAAACAAAACATAATCATATTCCCAATATTCTCGACAAAGAGTCATTTGTTTATTATCGAGATGTTTGAAAAAAAAATACCCATAAAACATCTTTTCTTTTTTAGGAGTACTATTTTTGATATCTTACCCAAGGACTAACTCAATTAAAGGGATGTACAAAGTATCTTTCTTTTCAAAAAATTAAAGTGAAGTTTAAAAATAAGTCATGAACAATTATTTATAATTGAATTAATTGACTTTAAATTTGTCTATGTTAATCATTTATAGTAATCATACCAATTCTACATCTAATTAAAGGTGTGTTAAGTATGCCAAATAGACTATTGACATTACCATAATTTAATATTCATGTATAATTGATGAAGGTGATTTTTTATTATTTAATGCACTATTAATATATTTGTGTCTCCCCTCTCTCTTTCCAACTTTTTCATTTACAATTCTACCCATATTTAAAATTCTTAAATATGGTAACCATTTTTATAATCTTCTAATCTAAATCTCTCCTGTATATTTATTTTCCTGATTTTAATATTTCATGAACGTTATGTAAGGAAGAACAAATTGATTTCGAAATATCAATGACAGTAATCACGTCATAAATTAAGGAGTATTTTGCTTAATCAATCAATTGTCTTCATAATCACAATTATGGCAAAAAAAAAATGGTAAATTATGTCTTTTTATCCTCTACTTCCTCCCTTCCATTCATGCGATAGTAATTCTAATTATAATAACACAGAATTAAAGTTATTTAATATTACAATTAATGTGGCTCATTCTCAACCAATGCACATGTAGTTGTAGTAATTTTATTTTTCGATGCTCTGCTACTCTTTTCTTTATTATCTTTCTCTTATCCCATTTACTCTTTTCTTTATTATCTTTCTCTTTTCCCATTTTTTGTTGTATTATTTCTTTTCTTTCATTTATATGTTCTCTTAGTTACAGTGTCAACATTTATTCTCTATCCTTTTTGATTTTTTTATAATTATATCCTAAAATTTAAATATAGACAATTTTAAAAGTCGGTTGGCTCTGTTCACTTCAATAAGCTTCAATTAATCATAAGACAAATTATTTTGATGGTACAATTTCTAATTTTTTTTACAAATGATTTACTCAGAATTAGGTTTCAATCAAACTCGATGGACAACATTTTACAAATGATTTTTTTGTTCAATTTTTTTTTTTAGTTTTGATTTGATAAAAATATAAATTCGACATGTATAATTAGAACCGTAATATTTTGTTTTCATTATCTTATCCTTGTGTTGCACATCAATAACTGTGTTTTAAAATGTAAAAGAAACAATGCTTCTTCAAAACTAAAATCAAATCAAAGCTAAATAGTACAATAAAAATCAAAATTTTAAACAAAAGTGAAATATTTAATAAAAATACAAATCAAATACGAATCTTCATTAAAAACAAAAATCAATACTTAAAATCAAAACCAATATCTAAACAAAATAAAGACATAATTTCCCAAACTCAAACCTACATCAAATCTAGGAATCAGTAACAAAATTTTCACTAAAGGAAAAGCCAAAATAAAATAAACATTAAAGCAAGACCAAAATCATAATATAAAAAAATTTAAAAACTCAAAACAAAGCCGATAGTGAAAAAAAAGGTTAAGAGTAAAATCAAAACCACAATTATCAAAAAATTAAAATGATTTATCAAAAACCATAAACCAAATTGTAATCAAAACAAAATCAAAAACCAAGAGTCAAGGAAAAATTAAAATAAAAAACAAACACAAAAATAAATACAAAATTATCAACAAAAGGAAAACAAAACACCAAAAACCAAGAAACGAAAGCATATCAATTGTCAAGACCAAGATTACGGGCAAAATGAAAATCAAAACTGAAAATCAAAGTGAAAACAAAAATCAAAAGAAAATAATTCAACCAAAATTTTAAAGATTCACGTGTGTGTGTGTATATATATATAGATTTGGATTATTTTGTTAAATTTAAGTTGGGCTGGGCCGATTTGAAAATAATTAACTAATTATTTACCAATGTAGGAATTATTTAATTAGGTTTTGGGTTGGATGATGACTTTATAAACAGGGAGGGAGAATTTTAGGGGCGGCTATTTAGAGTGAGAAGTCGTCGTTTTCTTTGAAAGACAAGGACGGCGTTTGGTTGGAGAACATAATATCGACAATTCAGGTAATCGATTTATTTTATTCTCTTCTTTCTCTCTACACAAATTCATTGTCTCAGTTTGTATATATTATTGTCTGTTTTCAGTGAGAAAATACAGAATTTTATGTTAATTTTACAGTGATGATGGCAATGGAGAGAGAGATTTGTGTGTGTGTGTGTGTTTGAGTGCGTACAGTGTGTGTTCGTCCGATTGTGTGTGTATATATATATATATATATATATATATATATATATATATATATATAACGATTTTGAAAGGTTTTTAATTAGTATTTTAAGTATAATCTATTAAAATTTGTTAGGCCATATTAGTACAATTATAGTTAGTTTGATGTCTAGTAGACAGTGAGTGGTTTTTATTTAAAAAAGTATTTTTATATTATACCAATTGGGTTTTCTATTTTAAAAGTTTATTTGTTGGTTTGTAGCTTTATTAGAATTTTGTTAGTTATGTTTTGGTAGAGATTAGTTTAATTGTTTGTTTTGCATTGACCTAGAATATAGGTTAGGGGTTAATTATTACAATAGTGTTGGTTGATATTAATAGTGTTTGGAATTAGTATTACCCACGTGCGTAGTTATAAACCGATTGCGACAATTATTCCTTAATTGTATTTATATCTTGATCTTATAAGCATCGTTAAGGATGTCCCAATAATTTAGCTATAAGTTTATAACTACGTACGTGGGTGATACTTGCATTTTTTATTGAAATTTATGTATCTGTTGGTTGATTATAGGATGGATAGCGATATGGAAAATTGGAAGATGGGGGACCCTGTTGATGTTGACCCCAAGGAGGATCCCAAGGAAGATCCTAAGGAGCTTCTTGATGAGCCTTCGAACAATGAAGGTGGTAGTAGCGTAAGTGGAAATTCTTATGTCAATGTGGGATACAACCACGAAGATGCCCAAGAAGTGATTCTACAGCGAAAAGAACTACAACTAAAAGAGCGAGTGAGAGAGTTAGAACACAAGTTGAATGTGGCGCGACACGAAGCGCGGGAGGTAAATGTAGGCTTTAAAAAGTTTCTGAGGGAAGTTTTGTGGGCATGTGAAGACATTGATAAGAATCTCCAGTCTGACATTGTTGAAATGGATAAGTTGCGTGAGGCTATGAATAAATTGATTATAAAAATACGTAGGGTGCTTTGAGAGATTGATGATAGTGCCTAAAATAGTAGGTGGAAATTGTATTACGAAACTTTTATACCTTGATTTAATAAAAATCTTTGCTACCTTATGAAATTGTTTTTATGTGTGCCTTTTTGAATTCTATTTTGTGATATGATTTACACTTTGGTATATGCATTCGTTAATAGTTAAATAAACCTTATGTTAAGTCCTCTGTGTGCTCAAAGGAGTCCTCGTTCCATGTGTTTGCCATTGAATCATTACAGATTTGTTTCCATCACATGTTGTGACATGTGATTATTCTTGTTTTATAATAGATGACACGTAGAGGACGAGTTGGTGCACGTGGTCAGGTAGGGAATGCTGAACCCTAACATGCAGCCCAACCCAATGTGAATGCTAACGGCCCTGCCCAACGGACCCTACCTTACTTGCTATTTTGCAGAACTTAACACAAGCTTTCATCGTGGGCATGGGCCAGAATAATTAGGGACCCGTAGCACCACCCCAACCAGTAGTCAAGGACCCGTTGGAGAGCTTTTAAAAGAGGAACCCAAAGTCTTTCTCAAAGGCACCAGGAACAGAAAAGAAAGAGGACTGGCTTGCTAATATAGAGAAGGTATTTGGAACAATGACTTGCACTAGTGCTCAGAAGGTTAGCCTTGCCACGTTCACGCTAGAAGGGGAGGCTGAAAAGTGGTGGAAGTTTGAGAAGAGAACAGCCGAGCTGAACGAGGTGGAAGTATACACTTGGGATATGTTCCTTGCGACCTTTAACATGAAATATTTTCCCCCAAGTGTGCAAGAGAAAAAATTGGTAGAGTGCTGAATCTGGAACAGGGAAAGATGACAGTGGACGAATATGATGCAAAATTAACGAAATTGTCCAAGTATGCACTGGCCTTCTTTGGGATGAGAACCAGAAGGCAAGGAAGTTTGAGAGAGGTCTTAATTCTCAGATTAGCTATCGATTGACAACTTTACAATTGCCAACCTATGCACATGTTTTGGATCGGACATGTGTGGTCGAGCTAGTCGGCCGAATATTGAAGAAAAATAGATGAGAAAAAGAGGGGCTCGAGGACAACTTGGGGAAGTATCATGGTCAGTCAAACAACCAGGGCGGTACGGGCCAGGGAAATAAAAGAAAGAACACTGAGGATAAATCCCAGCAAAGGGACAACTCAGCCGGCCCAAAACCAAAACCACGACCAGAACCAGAATCATTGGCACAATTAGGGTAAGGGGCCGAATCAAAACAATAATCATGTATGTCGCAAATGTGGGGGAAGGCATTTGACAAAAAACTGCTATTGGAATAAGTGGGCTTGCTTTAACTGTGGCAAGGTGAGGTATAAAGCCAGGGATTGTCCAGAGCCATAGAAGGGGGGTTCTAACCGAGGTACGAAATAAGAGGATTAGACAAAACCTAAGGGACATGTGAGGATCTTTGTGATGACGACTAGGGATGCCATGACAGCCAATGACATAGTGACAGATGTCGTTTAACTTTTCTCTTGCAATGTTTATGCTTTATTTGATCCGGTGCCACACATTCAGTTAAGTGCACATCACTTGCACATCGCATAAAATTGTCACCTCAGAGCTTAGATGTCGAGCTACTAATAAACACACTGACTAAAGAGTCTATCCCGGTAACTTCAGTGTTTAGATCATGCTCTTTGAAATTGGGGGATAGTGAAATGCCCATCGATTTGATACCATTAGACATCCAAGACTTTGACGTGATTTTAGGCATAGACTGGTTAGCCGCATTACATGCTAAGGTTTATTACTTTGAGAAAGAGGTGGTGTTCTATATTTCGGGTGAACCAGAGTTTGATTTTAAAGGATGTAAACCGATGGCCCTGCTGGGTTTTATAATCGGGTTTTATTTCTTCCTTGAGGGCCAGACAATTACTAAGAAGGGTTGTCAAGGATATCTAGCTTCTGTCACCGATAACCAGTGTTCTAAAAATCGGGCTAGGCGCCCGTCTAGGCACCCCGTACGCCGAAAAATCGACCAAATCGGACAACTAAGCATTTTTTCCAAAAATCGCCGCCTAGGCAGGCTAGGCGCCAACTATGCGCTCTAGGCGCCGCCCACGCCTAGTTGTTTTAGTCTTTTATTAAAAAAAAAAAAAAGAAGGTTTAGAATTAGAAGTCAACTGATTTAGGGGCTAGGGCTCGAATCAAAAAATCTGCCTTTTCTCTCGTGAGTCTCTTCTTCTCCAAATCAAGCAAATCTCCTCCATTCTCTCTCACGACTAAATGTGAAATGGAAGCAGAAATCTATCTACCCAACATTGCCTGATTATGTGAGGAACTACTTCCTTGATTTCTCTCCAAGTGCCACAGTTATCATGGAACTTCCTGAGGTGATTAAAGCCATACACTGCAATCTTTATATGTTTTTATCATAAGATACTGCATTGAGTTGTACTTTTTGTGACAAAATTTAATCTTATAACTGCATTGTGTTCTACCTGCTTCGCCTCATTTGCACAGTTCTTTCTCTCTCTCTCTCTCTCTCTCTCTCTCTCTCTCTCACACACACACACACACACACACACGCACACACACCTCACTTTATTGATACCATGAGTGGGGTCTTAGCTATGACTTTGCATTACTAAGTGAGGGTTAGCGAATTGATGCTATGACCTTGAAGTGAATAGAAGTAGGAAATTATTTGAAACGGTTTACTTTTTCAATCCATGAATTTGAGAATGTTTTGTTGTTAATCACTTCAACTTGAATACCTTACCCAATTTTCATCAAAATTTAATCCTAGAAGCTCATGTTGCAAAAGAATAGACAAGTCTTTGGTGATAGTAACTAAATGGCATCGGCTCGACATCTTAACAAAATATGAAAATTTACTTATTTAAGCATTAACCTATATTAGAGAAGGTGGAAGGTTGCGGAGTACATAATGAAAATTACCCTTTTCACTAGGAGATTTAAGCTCCTAAATGAAATTTGTCCATAGAGAAATAATGGGAACCAAGAGCTGGGAACACTAAGGGTTGACAACGAGAAACTCCTTTAAATAGAGAATAACTTATGTCGAGATTTTAAGTGTCTTAAATGAGGCTGGGTAAATAGAGAAATAAACCAGTACGGTGAAAATTAACGGTTGAAGGCAAGGCAATGCCTCTAAAGAAATTTAGAGAGAAAATAACAAGAGGCTGGAGATTCAATGAACATTCATGGATGTTGTCCACTATTTCAATTACAAGAACTTTCACCTGAAGTTAGAAAATTCTACTATCCTAGCAAAGTGCCCAAAATATGTTCATTTCTGTTTTGGAACACTAAAGATATTTTTGGAGCTGCAGCCACCATACATTACCCAGAGCTAAACGGACACTAAAAGGAATGAGTCACAAGGCAAGGGTTGGGCAGAGGCCTGGATGATGGTCCCTCAATTGAAGCCTCCAGCACTGTCAGGTTCCCTGATTCACCAGTGATGACTTGCAGTTTCTAACCTGCAGCCTGGGGGCATCACTTCCTTATGGTGGATATACATGCTACCCATATTGGCAATTGCAATGTGGGGATTGTAAACATCTCCTGTAGGCTGTAGTTGTTTTACCACTTATTAGAGGGAGTCAGCTTTCTTCAGATGTTATTGCCATCTTATCATTTGTAATTCTCTTAAATGGATGCGTACAATTAAGATCGATTCTGGGACATGTTGGATGTGATGGCTCGATGCCCTGGCAAGAGGCCGGCGCCCTCTGGGACATGTTGGATGTGATGGCTCGAGGGCGCCGGCCTCTTGCCAGGGCATCGAGCCATCACATCCAACAATCTCCACCTTGGCGAGCATACACCCAACCCAACCCAACAGAAGATACAAGGAACCAATACCCGAACCACCTGTGTAGACATCGAACCTCCCCATCTCTAACAGCTAGAGATGTGTAACAAATCCAAGCAATGCTTGAACTTGTCAGTAGTAACCGGCTTTGTCAACATATTAGCAGCATTCTCTATGGTGTAAACCTTCTCTAACACAACCTCACCCATATCAATCAACTCCCGGATCTTGTGAAATCGCACATCAATGTGTTTCGTTCGTTGATGATAAATGTGATTCTTTGCTAGAAAAATCGCGCTTTGACTGTCACAAAGCAACCTCACTCCACCTTGCTGAATACCCAACTCCTTGACTAAGCCCCGAAGCCATAAGGCTTCCTTTGCAGCTTCAACAGCTGCCATGTGCTCCGCTTCCGTTGTAGACAATGCAATAATGGACTGAATCATAGACCTCCAACATATGGGTCCACCTGCGAGTGTAAACGCATAACCCGTAGTTGACCGCCTCCGATCCAAGTCACCCGCATAATCAGAATCTACATACCCCACAACAGAAAGCTCCTCACTCTGCTTCTCAAACATGATGCCATAACCCATAGTGCCCTTCAAGTATCTGAGAATCCACTTAACTGCTTCCCAATGCTGTTTACCTGGATTCGTCATATACTTGCTAACCACACTAATAGCTTGCGCCAAATCTGGCCTAGTGCAAACCATAGCATACATGAGACATCCCACTGCGCTTGCATAGGGAACCTTTGACATACCCTGAATTTCTTCAGTCGAACTCGGGGAATTAGAGGCAGATAAATTAAAATGACTCGCCAATGGTGTTTTCACAGGTTTTGCATCCCGCATATTGAACCTCTCCAACACTTTCTCCACGTAGCCGGTTTGAGACAACCACAATCTCCTAGATTCCCTGTCTCGGCGAATCTCCATTCCAAGAATCTTTTTGGCTTCCCCCAAATCCTTCATGTCAAACTCTTTACTCAACAAGGCCTTCAACTGATTGACCTCGTTCTTGCTTCTACCCGCGATAAGCATATCATCCACGTAAAGTAGCAGAAAAATATATGAGCCACCATCAAGGCTCTTCACATAAACGCAGCAATCATACTCACACCTTTTGTAGCCAATACTCACCATGTAAGAGTCAAATCTCGTGTACCACTGCCTCGGAGATTGTTTCAGCCCATAAAGTGATTTCTTCAATTTACAAACCAAACGCTCCTGCCCGGACTCCGTGAACCCATGCGGTTGCTCCATGAAAATCTGCTCATCCAACTCACCGTGTAGGAACACAGTTTTCACATCCATTTGCTCCAACACCAAATCATAATGTGCCACAAGACCCAACACAATTCGAATAGAAGTGTGTCTAACAACAGGCAAAAAAATTTCATTATAATCCACCCCCTCTCGCTGCGAGTATCCCTTTGCTACTAATCGAGCCTTGAATTTTTCCCCCTCTTTTTCTGATACCGCTTCTTTACGCTTGAAAACCCACTTGCAACCAATAGCACGCTTCCCTTTAGGAAGTTCCACCAAATCCCATGTATCGTTCTTAGACAACGACTCCATCTCCTCCGTCATAGCCGTTACCCACTTATCCTTTTCAGGACTATTTATTGCCTCCTGAAAAGAATTTGGGTCTCCACTACTAAAAACAAGAACATATGAAACCATGTCTTCAAAACCATACCTGACAGGTGGTTTGATTACTCTCTTAGGTCTCCCAACTGAAGTATTAGCCTCTTCAGTTTCCTGTGTAATTGCCTCTGAATCCGGAAGAGTGAGATCCGTATCAGTTTCATCCTCATGTAACTCCACCTTAATAATCTGCTTATCGCTCCCTTTGTTTTCTGGCACCTTCTCTTTATCCAACATAGCCTTTTCATCAAAGACCACGTCCCTACTGATCACCACCTTGCTTGACTTGGGATCCCAAAGCTTGTATCCTTTTACACCTGTGTTTATACTCGAGAAAGACACACTGTTTTGACTTTGGGTCAAGCTTCGACCTCTCTTCACCAGGAATATGCACATAGGATGGACACCTAAACACCCGGTTATCGGTGAGGTCTACCTCATTACCCGTCCATAGGGGGCCTCAAAGGGGGGTGCGGGGGGCGAGCCCCCCGCGGTACGGACTGTTCGAGTTTTTGGATGGTATGCGGCCGCATAGGGCGACCGCGTGGCTCACTGGAATGTATGCGGCCACATAAGGCGTCCGCACAGGTATTCTGGAAACTATGCGGCCGCATAGTGCGTCCGCATGGGAATCTTGTGAATCGCATGCGGCCGCATAGTGCGACCGCATAGCGACAGTTTTAGGGTTTTCTATTTCCTTATAAATAGTTGTATACCTAAAAGGTTTGTACAAGGATTAAGCCTCTAATAAAATTTCGACAGTCTGTTGACCCCAATCTCTCTCTCTCTTTCGATTCCCAACTGCTTTTGTGTGTTGATTTGTCAATTGCTTCCGCTGCATTGCACAACAGGACACATACAAACTTGTGAGAACATAATTGCAAAACTGTTCTATGTAACTATGTTCACAAAGTATCATTGATAAATATAATTTGCAATCTATTAAAAATCACCAATTGATATCATGGTTGTCAAAGTGCTCATTTACACACGGTTTAGACTATAATTTCTGTATCACAGATGCAACAGTTCTTTGTTTCTATGATTGGATTTGTCATTGGGATGCTCCTCTAGATGATGATTTCCAGCGTATCTTTTCAGTGCATGCCAAGATAGAGGCCTACCATTTTGGGAAGTATGCTTCTGTGTAATGATGCACGTAGAGAGCAAAATTATCATCTTCCCCTCAGCTCTATTAGCCTTTCAGGCTTATTTTACCTTGGATGGAATTTATTTACCACCCCATTACGTAGACAATACCTTCTATTGCAAACATGGTATGGCGGCCCCCAACTTGGGCCTGGTCTGCATGCTTATGGAAGTTTATGGGGCAAAGCATGTTTTCATTTGCTGGCTCTGTAGCAGTGTGTATTATGTGTATAGTAGTTGGTGGTAAGAGACTCCCGTTTCTTTTGAGATGCTTGGTAATGTTCTAGACCGTTCTGAGCAGGTTCACTTTTTTCATTTATTTTTTTGCTCAGCTCAGTTGATATTAATGGCTTTTCACATCATGTTTTTTGTTTTTGGGTATTTTAGTTTTTGTCTCTATCTGTTGAGGATCTTTATCTACTTAAACTACAATAACAGGAGCAACCAAAGAAGTCAAGGAAGAAGGTTAAAGTTGGGACTGACACTGTTGGCTCCAAGAAACAGCTGATGCAGTACGTGAGCACCAGAGAGCGGAGGTGAAGGCACAGGCTGAGCGCCATGAAACAGAGAGGCAGAAGGCAGAGTCAGAGGCATTTCTTGAGCATTTTAAGTCAGTATCAGATGCATTCCTTGAGCAACGTATGTCTAAGATACAGAACGTAGTCAACGAGAATGAGATGAGTTCTCAGAGAACGAGCATAGCTACGACCATTCAAGGCCAGCTCCCACAGAACGTAGTCAGCAAGAGTGAGATGAGTTCTCAAAGAACGAGCATAGCTACAACCATTCAAGGCCAGCTCCCACAGAACGTAGTCAACGAGAATGAGATGAGTTCTCGGAAGGATATGCAAAGTTTGAAGGAGTCATATCCAGAAATGGCGCCTGACGATATCGCTAATACAGTCCATGGTAAGAGGTCTGAACGCATACCTGGTCTTGGTTTTGGCCGTAGGCGAGAGGAGTCCAACTCACTTCGAGGTGCCTCTTTTAGAATAAGAGCAGAAGAATTGCAGTGTGTTTTGTTGACACAACAAGAGCAACTAAAATCTCAAGGAGACAAGATACAAAAGTTAGAAGAGTTGGTTGCTAAGTTGATGGAGGATCGGAATGCTTCTACCTAGTTCATGGTTAGTATGTCTGCATTCTTCTTCTGCTCTCTCTCTCTCTCTCTCTCTCTCTATCTGTCACCCACTCTGTCTCCCCCTCTCTCCCTCTCTTTTGCTTGTTATTTATGTAGTATTAAACAAGGATGGGCTTAATTAGATGCTTTTCGACCTGGAGCTATAGGTGTTACAAACCAATATCCCTGCATACATTTGGACATAAATTTAGTAGTAGATGTGTAAGGACTGGCCATGTGGTATATCGAATAGGCCTGTAGTATGGGAGTCATACGTGTTAAGTTATAATTAAACCATCACTTTTCACTCTACTGTTTGGTTGAACTATTGTCATAGTATGTGTGAACTGACCTCTGTATTGTGCTTACCTGTTGGCTTCATAATTGTACTATGAGTGGGCAGCCTCCATAGTTGTGTCACATGTGGGCTTTTTAATTATGCTATGTGTGGATTCTACTCTTCTTTGCGAAACTGCAACAATTCTCATTTCTGCAAGTTAAGCCTTTTGGCCTTACGTTGAAACTGCAAATGGAGTTCTTATAGCATTTGTGGTATAAGCATTTGAGGTGGCTTCAGTCTAACTTCACTCACCAATTCTGTTAATATTTTTGATCGGATTGATATAATTATGTGCTCCTCCCTCTTATTAATCCTTCTTGTTTTTGGTAAATTTGTTTATAAGATGGGTTTCAACCTCATTCCTTTGTCCTTTATGTGTTTGTTTGAATGTCACCCGAAAAGTGGTTTTGCCTAGTCGTGATCCACTATCCACTTATAGTAGTAACTCCGTTTTTCGGGTATTCAGTTTCGACTCCCTTCCCCGTAACATCTCTCTCCTATTTTGACAACCTTATTTGGTGTCACCTTTATTAAATATTGATTTATAAGGTTGTAACTTGCCCTTTTCTTATCAAGTTACATTCAGGAACTTGATTTCTAAATGTTGTCTTGAAACTAAAAGGGTTAACTTCACCAACAGTCCCTGAACTTTTGAGCTTTCTACCAGCAGTCCCTCGTTTGAAACTTGTACGTTACAGATCCGTGATCTTTTAATTTTGCATGCTACAAGTCCCTCCCACCTGATGCCGTTAAAACCCGTCGTTAGTTTATCATGTGCGTTCCATGTGATGTTTTTCCAAGGGCATGAAAGTAATTTCCCGTCCCCCCAACCTTCATCAATGGCAGAAGCCCTATTTGTCATCTCCCGATCCACAGAGTTTTCCTCCAATTCCTAGCCAAAAATTCTTCGCAGGTCGTAATCGAGAAGAAACGGAAGTCAATAAAGTTGGAGCACATGAGAATTGCCATCAAAAGGCACCAGCCAACTAGCGATTTCCTGCTCGATTCACTTCCGATGCCTTCTTAGCCGTCGGAACAGCCGGCAAAGGAGCGTACTACTTGTTCTCATTCCAAACAGGTTTGAGGTCTCTGTACTTGACTTGGGTTCTCTGTCTTTGATTCTCGAATTCAACTTCCACAAAATGCTGATGATGAAGCATACCCTGGATTGAAAATGACGACAAGTGATGAACAATGGAAAGATGATGTCGTTTAATTCATGGAATATGTTTCCAGTGAGGCAGATGAAAAAACTATGGCTAGGACATTGTGGGTGTATTGACAAGGTGGGGGTGTGACACTGATGTTTTCGTGAACAATATGAGCCGATGATATGTATTTCATAAGACCCTTGTCTTCTCGCCTTGCATATGGTTGAACCACAGTTTCTGTCGGCGCCATTGTTTGACCAGACAGTACACGAACAGTCATGGACTTGGTTTCAATTTGAACTGGTTTATTCGATACACAAATAATAGAGTGAAGAACATATCTAATCACACGCGAAGCTAGTGGCTTTTAGCTCGGTTCGATCTTCCCCTGTTTCCACCAATAAAGGAGTGTGTGTGTATGAAGAAGGAATCGAACACAGTGAAGAGAGAAAAACGGATTGAGATGTAACTTACTTGAAGAAGACAAGACAAAGAACAGGGGATAGATTTTGAGTTGTAAGGAGGAGGCAATAAATTTAGTCACCACATGGGTGAACAAAGAGGGCTTCTGCCATTGCCATTGATGAAGGTTAGGGGGACAAGAAATTACTTTCATGCCCTTGGAAAAATTTCACGTGGAACGCACATGGTAAACTAACGGTAGATTTTAACGGCATCCGATGGGAGGACTTGTAGCGTGCAAAATTAAAAGATCACGGATCAGTAATGTTCAAGTTTTAAACCAGGGACTACTAGTAGAAAGCCCAAAAGTTCAGGGACTGCTGGTGAAGTTAACCCAACCTAAAATGAATAAGGAACTTATCTAATTCCATTGCATGCTTGTTTAAATATCTTCTACAGTTATGTTAGGCTTCAAATCTTCTATCACACTCCCTATCACACTTGGTGTCCCACTTAATTCTAGCCTTACACGTGTACACATTATTTTATTTTGTCTTCTTTTTACAATTTTTGAAAGGAAACATGTAGGGTTGAGATTTAATGAGACAGAGAATGTAATAGAGAGTGGGATAGAAGATTTGATGCCGTTATGTTATAAACAACACAAGTCTCAAGGAGAAAGAAAATTGCTTCCCAAATTGATGGGTGGCCCGACTCTTATGCCTTCAGATTGCAGCAGTTGTAATTTTATATCCTTACTTTTTTAATAACAAGAAATATGATGCATTACTTGACTTGTCATGACCTTTTTTGATTGATTGGATGGTAATCTGTTGCTATTTTGGTTATTACATCTGTCTGTTATGCTAAACTTTGTGCATTTTTAGGGTTGCACTTTAGCCATGGAAGTTATTTGTGAATTTGGAATATAATGTATGATCAAATGTTCACCTATGCACATGCTCTGTTTTTACTATTAAAGTGGGCTGTTAATCATTATATTTATCATGCTTATGTCATCTTCACTGCCGTTCACAGGTCACCTTGAGGTGCGAGAGGACTTGGAACCTCCTATTAAAGATGTTTATGCTATAGCTAGTGACTTTCATCAATGTAGACTTACGCAGGAGGCTCATCATGATCGAGTCGAGAGACTGTCTAGCCAGGGGAGAAAGTAGTCATCTTTTGTTTTTGTGAATAGGAGGTTTGCGTAAGTTTTGGAATCGGTGCTAGTTTCTCTTGTTTTTAGACTAGTTGTCAGTGTGTTTATGTTAGGTAGACGTTTAGTGTGTTTGAGGCAGGTAGGTTGACTCTTGTTGGCTCCATGACCTCGGTTTGTATATATGTTTTTCTATTTATGTTACGATGCTTTGGGTTGTCTTTAAAAAAAAAAGGTATGATATAGATATAGAATGTTGTACAACGAAATATTATCATGGTCGAATGAAGCGCCAACATCGACGAAATATTTTCATAGTTAAATGATAGCCATCACTTACGCAATAATTTCATAGTTGAAAGCCCACCATCGTCAACAAGATATTTGACAAACTTTCATAGTCAAATGATGAACCATTACCTACGCCTCACCTACGAATCATTTTGAAGCCGAATATCAGGCCATCTTCCATGAGTTATTTTTTTTAGTTAAACAACTACTTATCACCTATGTAACATTTTGTGGTGGGACACTGATTATTCTCGATGAAAAACATTCGTAATAAAACAACACGACAATTGCGACATAATAATATTCGTAGTAAAACAGCAAGACAAGTGCGACGAACATTTTGTAGTTGTTCCTTTACGTTTTGGCTACAAACATGTGATTGGCAACGAAATTTATGCTCAATTTCTAGACAATGTATGACATAGACAAAAGTTGATATTTTGTGACAAAAATATTTTTTGTAGCAAATACCTTTAACGAGGTTGCATAGGCGACTTGCAATGAAAGTGATTTCGTCGCAAAAGGCCTTTAAAAATACGAAAGTATGACAATTGTCTACAAAACTTTTGTAGCTAAATACCATGTTCTTGTTGTGAGTAAAATATTTAAAACAAAAAAAATTTAACTTATGAAACAAGACTATTTTTTTGGAATGTAAAAAGTATAATTGTGTTGATATTGTGCTCGATTCAAATCTCTTCAATTGGCATAAGAAGAGAAAGCATGAAATATATCCCTCTTTTAATGTAAAAGTTTTTCTTTGTAAATTAAGACAGCTGATTTTTATTCTAAAAAAAAGATAGTTGATTTTTAAATAATTTTAATAATATATAGACATAATTATCCTATATCCATCTTATACCATTGCATAATATTGGGACAAAAGGTAAGTTTAATACTACCTCCTTTCCGAATGAAGCCCCAGCTCTACCACTGGACCATCTCTTAAGACAATGCTATGCAGTAACTATGATGGTTAATTCTAATGATATTTGAGTTTGGTCCCCAAGCTATTTAGTTGGATTTAATTCTAGTGACCAATACTTAGGCGTCCTCGAATCCGATCAACTCTATCAACCAAACACTAAAAGAGAAAAATAAACAAATAAATAAATAAAAAGACAAACTATGCAGTTTCGATGCTCAAGATCGTGTTTAACTAATGATTTTAAGTGTTTATACAGCAAAATCATCAATTTATCCAGGCTATTTACTCAAACTCAATTCTTATTGTTGTACCTAAGACATGACCAATTTGACGTGAGTTAACAGGGTTGCAAGTCAACCAAAAGTTCGTAAATTTAGTTCGGCTCGGCTTGGTAAAGTTCGATCTTAACGCAAATAGGTCAAACTCAAGCTTGAATTTTACTTTCGTTAGATAAACAAGTCAAGCTCAAGTTTGAGTGTGTTTGGCTCGCTAAAGTTGGCTCAGCTCATTTATAAAATATTAAACATAAAATAATTATTTATACAAAATATAAATATTTTTATTTAACTAATGAAATATTTAGTTATATAGAAATTTTCTTTTATATGCTACATAATATAATTGTTTTATTATTTAATAACGTTAAAATATACTCATATTTTACTAAATATTTATGAAAAACGTATTAACTTTTTCAAAAATTTATAGAATATAATATAATTAAAAATAAATAAGGTTAGTTTGTTAGCTCGCAAAAAACATCGGTCCAAACTCGTTTAATTAGTAAACGAACAAAACTCAAGCTTTTTCTAAACTTCGTTTATATATTAAACATGTCAAATACTAATACTCCCTCCGTTCCAGCCAAAGAGTCCACTTTTCTTTTTTAAAAGTCAAAATATGACTAAATCAAATCAAAATTTTACACACTTTACTTATACTTTAGGAAATAAAATTTTATTAATTAAAAACTATTTTAAGAATACTATGAATTGCAACTTTTAAAACTTTAGAAAAATCACTAAATTACTGGACTCTTTGCCTGAAACGGGAGTATATCAAAACTCGGCTCTACCAGTTTGAACTTTGAAGCCCAAGTGAGTAGTGTTATGGTACGAGCTGGCCCGAACGGAAAATAAAAAACATATTGCGCATACACATAAAATAATAGATACAATATTCAAAAAACAAATTGTAAAATTTCAAACGAAATAAAATAATATGAATAAAGTAGGTCGTTATTTATAAGGTGGTTAACAGGGCCAAATAAGCGCGCCAAAGTCGCTAGCCCTTTCCGTTGAGCTGAAAACGTTTCCCTAAACTTAAGATTTCCCATTTTCTCTCTCCTCAATTCTTCTCTCTCTCCTTGTGATCTGAAATTCCAACTTCCATTCTTCTTCATCCCTCACTCCCTCAATTAGCAGCAATCTCAACATGAACTTTATCAAATCCCCCAAAAATTTCTGCAATTTCTGGTAGATTTTAAGTGGATCATTAGGTTTCCGGTGGATAATATATCGGAAAAACTCAAAGTTCTGAGATTTAGGATCAGTTAAGAAAAGAAGAAGGAAATTTAGGGAAGTTGATGATAGGCCAAATCAGAAGATCGCATTGGCATCGATGAAGAAGACTATTATGCGGATGGTTGGGAAAATAAAGTTTCTTCGTCGGCCACGGCTTCCTAATAAGACTTGTTTCAGATGGAATGGCAGATCCTGCTAGTTATGGGAATCTCGACCGCGATGTTGACCAGGTCTTCTCTCTCTCTCTCTCTCTCTCTCTCTCTCTCTCTCTCTCTCTCTCTCTCTCTCTCTCTCTCTCTCTCTCTCTCTCCCTCTCTCCCTCTCCCTCTCTTTTCCCCCACATCACATTTATGTGTAATTAAGTGTGTGTGTGTGTGTGTGTGTGTGTGAAGTTTAGATTTGAATAGGTAAGAAGTGAAAATCTTCAAACAAGTGGGATAACAAATCAGTTAAATGTAAGTTACTAGGATATGAGAGCTGCTTAACGAAGTAAATCCTCTGTTTGTGTAATTAAGAGGGTCAAGTGGTATAACACTTCTATGATCCAAAAATAAGCCCATGAAAGGAGAATGTTCAGATGCCTACTATGACATGCTAATGGTTAAATTGGGCGATTTCCAGTATGCAAACTTCACTCAATGGCAGTTCGTGATTTTGCTTTTACCTTATAATATTTTGATAAATAATGAGATTTTCGAGTTAGTTGTATGCTCGGCCTTGGTCGAGTTAGTTATTATCTATAAATGATAACTTTCTCATGAGAAGAATGTGAGTAGCATCACATAATGATCACACTGCAGGTCTCCCTTATTAGGAGTCCCATTATGTCTTGGCAGGTAGGACTTGTGCATCACGGAAGTTTTAGCTTTAAAAGCTATTGCTTAATTAAAAGATACTTAATTTTGCATTTTGGTTTTTGAGGCTCACACCTTGTGCTGCTCTTATAGTACTATATTCGAGTAACTCTTGAACTATGCTACCTCTCCAAATTTCAACCAAGGCACTCCATGTATGCTTTATCTTAGTTTTATATGATGCATCATGAGCTATACAGTGGAGTGCCTTGGTTGATATTTGGAGTAGAAATAGCATAGCCCAACTCTTTTTATCTATTATCCAAAATAACGCAGTGGTTGTGTAGCAGAATGGTTAGAATCAGGAGAAAGGCCAGAGAATTGCACTATTGCGTGTGTTCCTCTACCCAAAATAATAAAAAATAATAATAATAAAATAAATAAATAATAATAATAAAATAAAAAATAAAATGAAATGCTAACTCTTCCTATGCTCATCATATAAAAAATTGGCTGATGTTTCTACCTTGAATCGTACACTTGTGCTAGTGTCCTTCTCGGGGTGATTTTTGGTGTAGTTCTAATTGCACATTTTGGCTGGAGTACTTTTCTTGATTTCATGACTGAAACTTTCTGACATTTTTCTTTCTGTTTTTATTAAATTTTTCTTCTCCTTTTGAAGGCACTCATTGCTTTGAAAAAAGGTACCCAGTTAATCAAGTACAGCAGGAAGGGGAAGCCTAAGTTTTGTCCATTCAGACTCTCTCCGGTACGTTGTATATATTTTCCGGCTTCAGATAATGAACTTGTTGAATGCTAATGCATTAATGGCTCCTGAGGTGTACAACTTCATAGTGATACGTCTTGAAAACAGATTATAGAATAATTATGATATTACTTTAATCCAGCATCATCACAACCATGTACTTCAGACTTCTATTTTCCTTATAAGGATGAAATCGAAACCATACTTATGCTTAAATTTAATCAAATTGGAAATGCTTTAATATGAAATCATAACATTGAAATATAATCATCAAACCCCTTGGCTAGATTGTTGTGAATAAACACTCGTCTAGTCTTCTCATGTGCCCACACCACAGTAGGCTGCATAGATGCATAGGATTATATGAAGAACAAAAATTGGGAAGAAAATATGAAAAGATAGATATTCATTTAATTATTTGCCAACTTTTTTTTTTTTAAAAGGTTGGAGGGGACATAGACCTTACCCCAACCCTTATTATTATTATTTAATGCCTTGAAAGGCTACAATTAACACTACATGATGTCTTTGGTGTGGCTAGAACAAATTGTTTGAACACCCGACCTCTCTGCAACCCTTGCAAATTGTTTGAACACCCGACCTCTCTGCTGAGAGTATTGAAGTACCAGGGTGGCTATGGTGTAGGGCTTGAGCACTCAAGCTCTCTAAATGGGCCTTTGGTAAGGCTTGAATAACAACAGTGCCTCTGGTGAGGCTTGAATAACAACGGTGCCTCTGGTGAGGCTTGAACAAATATTTGCCAACTTAAATTAGCCTTCATCATACGAAAGAGGAATCCGGAGAATCCATTCAATGGTCTGGCTAACCTTGCATCTATCTCTCACTAAAAAAATTGATATTCAATTAACATTGCTGCTCACCAAATACGGTTCGAGGTACAGGAAAATTGCACCAATGAGTACTGTAATGCATTCAAGTCAGAAATGTAATTATTTTGTGAACTTGGCGCTTTTACAGATCGTAAATGGTAAAATATGTAGTTTATTTATTTTGTGGCAGACAGTTGGATGGCTCTGGTCTCAGATGCGATGGAAATGTTATCACTCCCTTGTGTTTAGTACTTACTATTTGGCATGACCATTGGGAGAAAAGTTTAGCACATTTGGCTCACTCTGAAATGTAAGCCTTTGTTCAACTCTAAGATTGCTTCATTCCGACTTGGGCATCGGTCTAAACTACAATAGCCTCTGTACTTCTGGTTGACGCATCATCTAATGGACCCTAACTTGGCCCCCGCATATAGCTTACTCTCCTAACTTTCCAGCCAAGAAGTCAAGGTCCACAATTTGCCCTTTTTGGTCACCTGCATGGAGTTGTTTCATAGCTTTAATCGGCTTAGATGCTTTCTGAATCAGCTAAATGTGGAAAGTATAGTTGGCATTTGCATTTTCACCTACCCCTGCCCCCACCTGTTCAAGATATTGGGACAAAGAATCCTACGGTGGGCTTAGATTTTCCAATAGGGCTTTGGAATCATGGAGAAAAAGCTTATGAAATGAGCCAAATTATCTATCCCTGTACTAAAATGTCAACTACATGATGGTCACACTGGATGCCAACCTTCCATCCATCTGTTTAACGCGTAACGCCCTCGGTGTAAAGAAGTCTATTATCCAGTACCATTGCTCTGGTTGATGCAGATTACTTGGAGGGTTTGGCTAGTGATCGTCCACTTTTAGTAATGATATCTTTTCGAAGAACCATTTCATTTGTGGATGGAAGCAGATGATATGATATTAATAGTGTAACCCCTGGAACAATATAGTAATTGCAATATTGCTGAGAAATTAAACATATTGAGATTAAATAATGGCTGGCCATCAATATAGTTGCTGTAAAGTATGTTCCACTTTTTTGGATTTTAAAAAATGTTTACGTTAGGGTCAACACCTCTTCTAATCTTTCAAGTGATGCTTATGTTATTGCAGCTAAAACTTCACATGCTTTACCAACTATGGTTCTTGAAAAGACTACCAGTTTCAACTATGTTTTGAAATCAAAACAAGAATGCACTACTGACAATTAGATGTCTGTGCTAGCTGATGAAAGAAACAACTTGGTTATTTAGATGCTAATTGAATAATATGGGTTTTGGTTTTTTGAGAGAAATATAGCTATAGTTTTCCACAGAGCGATTCAAACTTAATAGTTTGAGGCTAGCTCATTGACATGATACTGCCATCGAGAATGGGCAGACCACATTCTGATTCACTTGATTTTGATTCACATCTTGATTGACCGATCTGAAATACCAGAGTTCTTTCCCACCTTTGAAACTTATTGGACAGAAACATCAGGAAGGCTAACTACATTTAAGACTTTCCCAATTCTAAGATCGTTAGCTTCAAGGGCTTAATCCGGTTAACAATCTTCACTTTGCTAGGCTTATCGCTCAAATGAAAATGGTGAATTCTTCTTGATGTCAGTCTGTCTTTGATTGTTATTCTTTCTTTAAGTAAAGGGAGAAAGAAGATTGGTCTTTAGGGGAAGCAGTGAGTGGAGATTCCCCTGCAGAGAGCCGGATGAGGGTAGACCCTCACGTCCGGTTTGGAGGGCGGGGATATCCTGGCCCTACTATCATTATGCCTTTGCAAACTTATTTGGTTCAACTCTATTTGTGACCTTTTCTTGTATGTTAATATGGGACTCTATATCTTCTTGGATAGATAATCCACTATCTTTCCTTCTAATAGTTATTTGTTCTAATCTTATACTTGCGTTATTATGATTAGGCAAGTTTTAACTTGCAGACAGTAACTGAGTGTGCTAACATTTGTAAAAATGCTTGCGGTATATATAGCATTGCCACAGTTTGTCTACATTGTGACCTGTCCACCTCAGCATAGAAATATATGTCTTTTGATATTCTGTTTATTAGAGGTCATATTGTCAATTGACCGGTTGATTTCATCATCAATTAGCATATGGCCCTTTAAAACTCCTGCAAATATACAGTTAAAGCTATCCTGACTTGGCCCTGATCTTTTAGCCTGTTAGAAAAGAATGTTTCACAGGACACAATAGGAGGGGGTGGGAAAGCGACAGGAAAGGGGAGGAAAGTGTGTTTCCCCTAGCCTGTTTGGTTGAGCAGGAAGGAATGACCAGAGAAGCAAGGTTTTTCCGGTTTTCCTTTTCCAAATTATAATTACAACTTTTATATAGGGAAGCGGGTCTGGTGATTGAAGCAAAACATAGAAGAAGCGCACCTGCCTTTCCCTGTCCCATTTTTTATCGTAGACCTTTTCCATGCCTTTTGAACAATGATTGATGTCTTTGTCCCATCCTTTTCCCCTTCTGTCCAGGAACTTCCTCCTCCCTACCACACTTTGCTTAACTGAGAACACCATGAATACTTACGGAAAACCTTTGCAAGCCATTACTAGGAAGAGATTGACTTAGTAGTGAAAAGCAAATCTTTAAGCTTGTAGTTTGGCTGACCTGTAAGACAACACTATCCAAATTGTTTCTCACTGAGATTGTTTGTGAAGCAATGTTCAGAATTAAGCTCTACATAGAAGATTATCAAATTTCCAGAAATGAATTAGTTATCCTCATGAATATAACTACAAAACAAATTTGGCATCTTATCGAAGTGAACAAAAATAAGATATTTTGCTCATTCAGAATGTGAAATCTAACATGGATTTAATACTCCTTATGAAATTTATGCAAAAACTTGAAAGACAAAATGTTATTCGCCCTCCTTTGGTAGCTGCAATTCAAGTTCCCCTTTTATTCTCTTTTTGTTCAAATTCCTTTATATAATGTTTACTGCATGACTAGCAGAATATACATTACAGTATCTTATAAAGCTATCCTATTCACTTGAGCTGCCTAGTTAGTTCTATTTCAAAGAGCAGTTGGCATACTCACTATGCTAAACAGTTAAGCATTAGTGAAGTCTGGGCTAAATTATCCCTTTCCGTCTGTTGCTAAATAGTAAAATCTGGAGTTTTCTTTTGTGTGTGTGTGTGTGTGTGTGAGAGAGAGAGAGAGAGAGAGAGAGAGAGAGAGAGAGGTGGTGGATACTTAAAAAGGGTTATCTAGCACTATAACATGGTAAAAGGATGTGTACATTGTCAACAATCAATGATTCCTTACCAGCATCAAATATGACATCAATTTTTATTTATTTTTAGTACATTGGAGAACAAATTATGTTACTTTTTGGATCTTTATCTGAATAGTTACTGATAATAAATAATTATAAGTGAAGTATAATTTATGGATACTTTGGAAACTCCATAAAGTGAAGTGTAATACAATATACCATGAAAATCTTAAAATTGTACCAGACATAAATTCTCTGATACTTTTAATCACATGTACTAGTATGAATGTAATCTGGCCAACATAGTCTATCAGCCATAGAACAGTAACGTGCACCTCTAAGATTGTTAGATCTGCTCACTTGTATGTACTTGCGTTAGTAAAGAAACTGTCATCCTCAAATTTTTCTTTTATAACTGGTACGTGCATAAACTCACCTTTTTATTAGGGAAAATTATGAATTTGGGCTGCTAACTGAAACTAACATCAGGACTAAACATATTTACAGGATGAAAAAACTTTGATCTGGTACTCTCATGGAGAAGAAAGGAATCTGAAGTTAGCTTCAGTTTGTCGGATTATCCCTGGGCAGAGAACCGTGAGTTAGCTCATCTTTTGAGGGTGAATTGATAGTTTTCTGTCTGCAATTTATTTATATTATAATACTATATGAGTTGCACTTTTTTTTTTCTTTTCAAAATATGGCAAGATGTAATGAAATGAAGATTCACTTATCAATTATGTACCTACAGGCTGTTTTTAAAAGATATCGGCGCCCGGAGAAGGAGTACTTGTCATTTTCACTTATATATAATAACGGTGAAAGATCCCTTGATCTGGTTAGAGAAACTAATCTTTTCATTTTCATCATTGGCCCTCTCCAACTAAAGTGAGAATTTGGTAAAATATTTGGTTCATTGCATTAATCCCGTCAGTTGCTCCTACATAGATTTGCAAGGACAAAGTTGAGGCTGAGGTGTGGCTAGCAGGTCTGAATTCTTTAACCTCTACCGGGAAAACTCGTAGACGTACCCAAAGTGATATTTCTGATGTAAGTTTTCGTCATGTTAATCTTTGAAGTTGATTATCTGAATTTACCATTCACCTAATTCATTATAATTTTACCTGTTCTTTCTCCGACGTGGGTTCTTGTGGGCATTAGGTCATGAACAGTTCTGTTACACTAACATAATAATGTTTTAATGAGTAACAAGATTGTACCAATAGCTGGCAATGCTCGCCCAGCCCCAGCCCATCGGGCCAACACATAAAATCGGGCCGGGCAAAAACTACATCGGGCCTCAAACCTCTAGCCCAGCCCAACCCAGTTATAAGTCATCGGGCTTTCGGGCCAAATCGGCCCAAATTTCTACCAAAACATATTTTTTACAAAATTTACAAGTTATCACATAAAAAAAAATTCACAACTCATTACAAGTCTACAATTTATCAAATAAAATCTCTAAATAATAAGTCGTATCTTGATGATTAAAATACAACTATATAAATTGTTTGTAGACGGGAGGAGTGTAAAATACATTAAAAACATAAGAAACAATTGACTGAAAATTTGCATTAACCTCAATCAAACATTTTTCTAATTATTTTTAAAAGCATTGCACATAAACATAAGAGATATTTTCATATTAATTAAAAATAATAATTTACACTCCTATCCGTTCCCTTTATTAATCTTGGAAACATTGAACATAAACTTCATGATTTCAAATAACCAAGTCTTGGACTTCGAAGATACACTCCTGTCCGTTCCAAATAATTTACACTCCTGTCCGTTCCCTTTATTTACACTCCTGTCTTTTCCCTTTATTTTTAAAAGCATTGCACATAAACTTGTTTTGTACACAGCATGTACAACACTAAAAGATCACTTAAAGAAGCAAAAATTGTTTGATTGAAAACTTAATAAAAGTGTATCGGGCTGGCCCGAAAAAATCAGGTTTTTTTGGCCCGAGCCCAATTAGCCCACGGGCCTATTGGACCGGGCCAAAAATGCCCAAATTTTTTCGGGACTTATAAATTGAAGCCCAAGCTCCCCATAATATCGGGTTGGTTGGGCCGACCCATTGGGCTGGGCTAATTTTGCCGGCTCTTAGACTAGGGGGTGTGATCCATGTGAACTGGAAAGATACAAAAGCAGCAGAAAAAAGTGAATGAACAAAGACAGAAATGCCCCTGACAGAAAGCAAAGCAGGAAAAAAAAAAAAGAAAAAAAAACAAAATAAGTAATAACCAAATAAGCAGCAGAAATACAGAGAATGCTTCATGACTCTTACAATGTCGCTTGCTTAATAACATAAATCTCTCCCCAATAACATCAAATATTACCCTTAAATCAATTTCATTCTTTCTCCCCTTGAGATGCTAAACAGATAAAGGGTATTTCTTTCTTGTGGAATTTCCCACTGAACTCCAAATAATGGAGAGAAAATGCTCCATATATCTGGAGCCACAGAAAAGTGTAGCAGAAGAGGATTAACTGTTTCCTCTGATGTCATAACAGCAACAATTAACCAGGCACAATCTTTAAAGCCTTAAAATTGTTTATTGTCAAGAAGAATCCAGATGCGCTATCCAAGCAAAATGAGCAAAATGAGCCACCTCTGAACCATAGCTCTTCTAATGCTCTTCCCAAGGAACAATACAAGTGTTTCCTTATTGCATTTGTTCAAGCTTTTTTGCCTACTTCTATCAGAAACAAAGAAATGGTATATAAACCACTTCCAAAACTTAGTTCTTTGAAAAGTTCGCTAAACCAAATTTTGATCAGGCTACTAAGATGCTTGTAAATGCAGGTTTTGATAATGTACTTGTTACGCACCGGCTTGGTCTGACTAAATAACTGCTTTCAGCCATTCAGCTCTGTTTACAGCAATATATTCCATCCAACTGCAAGTTATAATATCTTTCTTACAATCAGAATTTGTTATGATTTAATATGATGAGAAATTTGTAGACCTTGAAGCATCAGAACCTCCAAAAGCAATATAAAAGAAGTTCAGTAATCATGCCCTGCCATTTTACAGAACATATACATGAATTGGTTGCTCATAATTTGTATGCTTTTAGAACTTGAAAGGGAACATATATGATACTTCCACACTTTCAGATTGTACAGGTTTCATGTCTCCTATGAGAACTCATATCTCCCAATACTAAGAGTTGAACCTTTTTTGGGGCGGAGGTAGTAGCTGTTAACACTTAACTTGCTAGATCTATTGTTGCTTATATATGTTGATGTCAAAAACATAAAAACATCATGCATGTAACCAATCAGGTTTTGCATAGTAATATGGAATTTTGAGGAAGTGGGGAGACAACACTAAAGTAAAGACATTGTTCGGCGAACTCTGCTTTTGATTTTATGCATAACTGCACATGGTGTATTAGATGTTGTTCCGCGTACAAAATATAAGTTCTTAGGTGGAACAGTTATACCGGGAGTCAACCATAGTAGTTTCAACCAAGCTAGTGGTAGACTTTATAATCTTCTGTTTTGACTTTTTGCATTTCCAAGGCAAACCATTTTTGTGGTTATCTGCTTTCTGCGCTTCTGATTCTGTTGTTATCGTGTGAATATTGCAGTTACAAGATACTGGTAGTGACTTTGGTCAAAATGGGCGCCCTTTTGGTGCAACACTAGAGTTCACTTCAAGCATTTCCCGTGGCAGGGTTTCTGTTGATTTAAGTTCTGCAGAAACTCCAAATAATTTGCCGAGCTCAGATGTGGGGTCTGTACGTGCAAACATGCAAGGAAGAACAAGTGTTGGAGATGGTTTCAGGATTAGTGTTTCAAGTACTCCTAGTTGTTCAAGTCATGGTTCTGGACCCGATGACATTGAATCGTTAGGAGATGTCTATATCTGGGGAGAGGTTTGGTGTGATGGGTCATCAGCTGATGGTTCTGTGAGTGCTCTTCCTACGAAAAATGATGTGCTGATTCCTAAACCCTTAGAGTCAAATGTAGTTCTAGATGTTCACCAAATTGCCTGTGGTGTTCGGCATGTTGCTCTTGTTACAAGGCAAGGTGAGGTTTTCACCTGGGGAGAGGAATCTGGAGGTAGGCTTGGTCATGGAATTGAAAAGGACTTTGGTCGCCCTCGTCTAGTTGAATTTCTGGCAGTTACTAATGTTGATTTTGTTGCATGTGGCGAGTATCATACATGCGCTGTATCTACATCTGGTGATTTATATACCTGGGGAGATGGGACCCATAATGCTGGACTTCTTGGTCATGGCACTGATGTCAGTCACTGGGTACCAAAAAGAGTTTCTAGTTCTTTGGAAGGTCTTCAAGTTTTATCCGTTGCTTGTGGCACATGGCATTCAGCACTGGCAACTTCTAATGGAAAGCTATTTACATTTGGTGATGGAACATTTGGTGTTTTGGGACATGGAGATCGAGAGAGTGTTCCATATCCTAGAGAAGTCCTATCATTGAATGGACTAAAGACAATTAAAGTTGCATGTGGAGTTTGGCACACTGCAGCAATTGTAGAGGTTACTAACCAGTACAGTCCAAATGTTGCCTCTAGAAAATTGTTCACCTGGGGAGATGGTGATAAATATCGATTGGGTCATGGAAGCAAGGATACTTATTTAGTGCCAACCTGTATCTCTGCGCTTATTGATTACAACTTCCATCAGCTAGCATGTGGTCATAGTATGACTGTTGCCCTTACTACATCGGGCCATGTCTTCACCGTGGGCAGTCCCGCAAATGGTCAGCTGGGAAATCCACAGTCGGATGGAAAATTACCTTGTTTAGTACAAGATAGATTGGTAGGTGAGTTTGTTGAAGAAATTGCATGTGGGGCATACCATGTTGCTGTTTTGACATCAAGAAGCGAAGTGTTTACTTGGGGAATAGGTGCCAATGGAAGATTAGGACACGGGGATACGGAAGATAGAAACTCTCCAACTTTGGTTGAAGCCCTTAGAGATAGGCATGTGAAAAATTTATCATGTGGCTCAAATTACACTGCAAGTATATGTATTCACAAGTGGGTGTCTGGAGCAGACCAATCAGTTTGTTCAGGTTGTAGACAAGCATTTGGCTTTACTAGAAAGAGGCACAATTGCTATAACTGTGGGCTTGTGCATTGTCATGCTTGCAGTTCGAGAAAGGCTCTGAAAGCAGCATTGGCGCCAACTCCAGGCAAACCTCATCGTGTGTGTGACTCTTGCTATGCAAAACTTAAGAAGGCTGCTGAGTCTGCAGGTAATTTCTCCTATTTCAGTAGGAGAGTGACTACTCCTAGCCGTGCGCTAGATGGTAGGGATAGGTTCGAAAGAGGAGAGACAAGGATTTCAAGGGTTCTGATCTCTCCAACAACAGAACCAGTCAAATACCTTGAGGTCAAGTCAATGAAGCCTGGGACAAGAGCTGATTCTTATTCTATTGTGCGTGCTTCCCAAGTCCCATCGTTTCAGCAATTAAAGGATATTGCATTCCCAAGTTCGCTTAGTGCTCTTCAAAATGCTTTGAAACCTGTGATAACAACAATGCCTCAGCCTCAGCCTCTGCTACAGCAGCAGCTGCAGTCTCAATCTCAGGCATCCAACTCAAGACCTGCTTCACCTTATGCGAGGAGGCCAAGTCCTCCACGCGCCGTTACCCCTGTGTTTTCCAGGGGTATCATTGACAGTCTTAAGAAGACAAATGAGCTTTTGAACCAAGAGGTGACAAAATTGCAAACTCAGGTACTGTCGCTGTTCCTATTGGACATTTTTACAAGAATTTGTCTTCTTTGAATGTATACGCCACAATGAGATTCTGACCTCGAAGCTACTTTTATTCTAAGAATTCTGTTATTTTCCTTTTTCTTTAATTTTAGGTAAAAAATCTAAAGCAAAAGAGTGATCTCCAAGAGGCAGAGATAAAAAAACTAAGAAACAATGCTCAAGAAGCTGCTTCATTGGCTGTAAAGAAATCTTCCAAGTGTTCAACTGCAGTGGACATCTTCAAGGGTGTCACTGCACAGGTACTTATCTCTAAACCTCCTCATTTCCCTCCCTCTCTCTCTCTCTCTCTCTCTCTCTCTCTCTCTCTCTCTCTCTCTCTCTCTCTCTCTCTCTCTCTCTCTCTCTCTCTCTCTCGGGGTTATTTGATGATATAATTTAATGTTAGACATGAAGTCTATATTCTATAAGAACAAATAGTATTTTTAAGTTGCAGTTTGAAGTTGTGAGTTGCTAGGAGGGCAGAACTCCATTTTATTAAATTCTGGAAAGTCACCTTATCCATCTAAATGTAACTTTTCAACCTACACTGGAAGGGGCCACCTCAGGCGTTGGCCCATTTAATCTGGTGTGCCAACAAGCTGGATTATCAAGAGGCGACCTTGTTTATTAAGCTCTCTCCTACCTAGTATATTGTTTATTTAAAAAAGTATAAAAAAAAAAATAAGAAAAAAAAAACTCATTTAAATGAGGAATACGAGGATTGTAACTGGGGCATAACAGTGAATCCCCATAAAAGCATCAATGTGTATCTAGTCTAGTTATCATGATTTATTATTTCTTCTCTGATCAAAAAAGTTATCATGGTTTACTTGTATGTATACAAAATTCTGGCATGCAATTGCATGGATGAAAATGCAGCATTGTACTTCATGTTTATATCATAGAAAAACATTGAAACATATGCCACAACAAACAATAAACAATAGACTTTTCTTTAGCATAATTGTGCACTTGCTGCTACTTTGTTTACATGTGTGACTTGGCCACTCCCATGAGAGGAATTCAAAGCATGGTATAGACTGTTTGGTCCTCCTTTAGTAACTCGAACTTTTAGAGGATCTGGTATAAGCCCGCCTTTTGAGCCCTTGCCTGATCTTGTACTCCACGTGCTAGACTCGTTCTTTTATTGCGTGTGCACATTGTTCCATTAGGCCCTACCTGAGCGCAAGTATCATGAGGTCCTAATTTAGTTACTTTAAGTAATTGCCGTGGCCTTTTACACAGTTGGGTGCACTTGGGCCTCTTCACCTAATGTTATGGTTTTAGGTTGGGTTTTTATATATTGCAATAGAGGCTGTTGTTTATTTCTGTGTTACAAGGACTCTTCAATCACTCGCCACACCATTTCGGACATGATCTGCCCGGACATGGGTATGGGATCTGTATTGGAGTCTTCAAGTTGCAATGGACACTAAAGCTCATGATCTCAGTGAAGTTTTTAAAATTTTAAAATAATCAGCTATCAAACTCTCAAGTCTCAACTATTCTTAAATATTCTTAAATAGACTCCAAAAACTTTATTATATATCACTAATTCCCATATCATATCCATAATGTATAATTAAAACATAGCAGAGTATAAATTATAAAGCCATAAGCTGTGTCCAAGTACCCACACCCTATTTATGGATCCTTTTTCGAGACAAGTCCATGTATCCTAAAATTTATTCTTTCTCCAGATCCGACTTCTAGACAAGTACCAGCATCCGAAACTCACACCCGAGTACTTGTAACATAGGTTTGTTTGCATGTTTCACGGCCCCTCTTTGCCTTGTTATTTTATTCTTTTTCTATAACAGTTATTTTATTAAATATTACATGCTAGGGTGTTGGTCAATCAAAATAAATCCATTCTTCTCTCGGGCATGATGTAAATGAGTTTTGAGGAGTTCGACATCAGTTTTCCTCGGTTTGGCGACCTTTTAACTAAGGGTTAGACCCCTCTACACTATGGAAATAGGTGCTGGGTTGTAAAGCCGGAATTGTATATATCTCGACTCAATCATTTTTTATGTTTTCCTTTTTTTCTCATACAAGTGCAGTACCTCAACCTTTTGAACCAAGTTGTAGCAACATCGGTTAACCTTCTTGCACATCTGATTACTTTGTGGCATAGATGCTTATGTAAAGTTTGAAAAAGCTCCTTTTGGCATTCAAGTAAAATCACAGCTATTGGTCTACAACCACAGTTTTCAACATCTGCAGTTGGATTCTAACCTGTCAAGCAAGTGAAGTGAACCCTTAAGGAAGATAGCATTTCATCTTGTTTCATCTTGCTCTGTTGGTGGTTGTGATGGGGTTTGTTCGATGCGTGTCTTGATTCGGCCAATGTAGGGAGTCCTAACGTTTTCTGGTAACTCTCCGAATGGTGAGCACATGCTGGGCAGCTCTCTAGGATTAACTCTGATATGCGTCCGTTTTGTGGCAGTGAGAGACTTCTTGTTGAGAGTCTTAGGCTTGGTTCTGCCTTCTTGGGCTTGGATGTAGTGTCGGGGCCTTATGTTGGGCTTGGGAGGTATTTCTATGTTTTTCTTGTATTGTAACAGTGTCTAGTTTCTTATCTTTTTTTTTTTTTTCTGGGTCTTGTTGTGTCTATCTTTACTGTCTTGGTAGTGGTATCAGAGTGTCAGTGTAAAGGTATGGCCAATGTCGGTTCTTGTAGGGTTTGCCCCCTGCCTTATTTTTGTTTTTTCTTGTCTTTTCGTGTGGTTTCATATCTGTAATAGTGGAGTTTTGTGTCTTCATTACGTCTGTAATGGTGGATTTCTTATCCACCTTTGCCTTTTCTACTTATCTATAAAATCTTCTTTCTTATCAGGAAAAAAAAACATAAAATAAAAAATATGCAAGGATTTTCAAAGACCTAGTGAGTCTTGCTGATAAGCTTGTTTTCTTTGTGTTTTTTATCAGTTGAAGGAAATTTCAGAAAAGCTGCCATTAGAGATCTCCGATAGTGAAACCTTTAAAGCCATTCATGTTCAAGTTGACTCGTTTTTGAATACCCATGGAAATGAAGGATCGGAGTTGCAATCTTCTTTTCCATCCAATCCTGATGAATCAACTAGCAGGCAGTATCATAAGATTGAAGATCCTGTGGAAGTTGCAGGAGCCAACGATGCAGTAAATAATGTTGATGGTGCTGCACAGGAGAGCAATGGATCATCTGGTAGTGATAGCAGAGAAGCTGCAAGTCAGCAAAACACTGAAAGTGGCTCAAGATCACCTAGAGTTGCAAAAACTGAGGGACAAAAAGAAGTAATCGAACAATTTGAACCTGGGGTTTATGTAACGCTCATCCAACTTTCAAATGGTACTAAGATCTTCAAGCGAGTTAGATTCAGGTACTTCAGTTGATCACCTTTACTTGCTATTTTCTTAGAAGTAGTGGAATATAGCTAATTATACGTACTCAGTACTCACCCACATGAAGCTATAAAACACACTCCTCGCACCATCCAAAAATGAGCTTCTCATTTTATTTTTTGCAAAAATTAAGGAAGTTGACTTTTAAGCCATGTTAGTATATATACATGATTACTTAGTGTCCACACTATAGCATGGCAAGTGCACATTGGGATATGATAGATAGCAAAGGTGAATTTAGTAACTTCATACAAAAAGGAAACTCATTTTGGGACAAAAAAAATTCAAAAGGGGACAGTCATTTCATTATTCTTTCGTAGAATTAAAGCTAGAATGTATATAAGAACTCAGAAGTAACTGCTCTTTGGGACTCTTATCATTGCTAAATGTATGTATTACCAGGCTACCAGCTATATCCCTGATTCCTACTTGTGTCTTTGAAATATTACAAAGTTATATTCTAATACAAATGCTGGAATAATCGCTAGCTAAGGATGATTTATCTGCGTTAAAAGTTTGACACAGAACTTATTCAACCATTAATGGTGTATATGAATGTCTAGAATGCTTGCCGGAAAGTGTAAGTCTAAATTGATTGATTACCAATACTTGTACAAACAAATGAGTAAATGATATGGGCTCTTATCATACATTTCCGAAAAGGTATATGATAGAGCATGATATACATTCTGAACCCTCTATCTAACACCTTCATGGCCTTCCCACGAGTTGGTAGCATAAACTGATCTTCTCCACATGCCACCTGGTGTTGCTTATGATTTGGTAAATTACCACTTTTTGCTTTATATAGTAAGCTACTATTTTCATAGCAGAACAGTTTCACATTCCCATTAACTATGATTGGAACCACTGCATGATATGTTAGAGGCTATGATCAGGCAGACACTTCTGAACAAGATATGGGAAGTGTTGAAATTTGTCAGTAAGTGGTTGGACAGCAATGTCTACTTCATCAGAGAAGAAAGAGATGAAAATGAACAATTTACAGTAACAGTAACATCTATTTAACTATTCTCTTGCTGGATATTACTATTGTTTTGTTAGCTCTCATTTTGATATCATATTCTAATTCACTTGATGGACTTCCAAATTCTGACAAAGAAAGGAATCAATCTAAACGCGTATTTATCTAAGATGATGTATACTATCGTGAAACCACATCTATTTATGGAAAGTCATTTCGATGACCTCGTATTTAATTAGAAGATGACACGAGTGTGCCATTTATTAAACATGGGTTGGTACTATTTCTGCAATTCATGCAAGGAAAATTTACCTTTTGTTTATAACAAATACAATAGAATTTACATTGAGGTACTTTTATGTTTTCATATCTGCAGCAAAAGGAGGTTTGCAGAGCAGCAGGCGGAAGAATGGTGGAAGGAAAACAAAGATAGACTGCTTAAGAAATACAGCCCGGCAAAGACAAACAGCACTCCAACTCCTACTCCAACACCAACTGAACCGTCAGAAGCTCCACCAACTGCTGCTGAGGAAAATAACGAGGAACCAACACCTTCTTAGACTTGGTTTTGTTAGCTTAGTCACTTGCAGGAAATGCGAGGAATAGGCTTTTAGGGAGAATGCCAACTCATCAATGGATCAACAGAACATGTAGGCATATATATGCTTGATTCAGAATAGATTAGAGGATCGACTTCTTTTAAGTAGGATGACGCAGAAGGAATTTTTCTATGACGAAAAGAAAATCTCTGCGCTCAGAGTTGGAAACTGGCACAAATAGATGAGGTTCAAGTGTTTAACAACTTCTAAATTTTTTGATCCATTTGGTTCTTTATTCTTGTATGCTGCAGTAAGTCAGCTTATGGTAGTCACCATCGTAGTTGTACAGTACATGATGAGCGTCTAAGGACCAAATGTAATTCCATTTTGTAAAGATACTTTTCTCGTATCGAATTCCTTCAATAGGTGCTGAAATTGGTTTCTATCTATTACGTTGAACACATTTTATCTCATTTCAGCCTGCTGAGTTGCATCTATGGATGGATTTATAAACATCTTGTTCTTGTTTTGCAACTGATATGTACTGCAGGTTCCAAATTGGCACAAGAATTTTCTTTTCGTATACTTGTAACATTGACTCAAACTTTTGAATGTTCGTTCCAAAATAGTTTTGCAAGCCTGCTGTGGTATTGTCACGACCAGAACCCGAGAGCTTGACTCACAACACGTGTCCACTCACTGGCCTAACGAGCACCTGGGTCAACTATGCCCACTACAAACTCAACCAAAAGTCCATGAATAATTATTGGTGCTAGTTGGGAGTAAGTGGTAACTTATAAGCTTACTTTCTGTTGGAATGTTGGAGGCCCAAGAGGGCAACCCATTTCCTAGCCCAAACCCACGGCTCAAACTCCTTGGCAGCCCCTCCTTTTCCCCTTATGCAAACCGGACGCCATCTCCCTACCCATTTACCGTTGATTGTCGTTGATTGTCTCTTTGACCAAGAAACAGCCTGGTGTGATTCCCCCTTTGCCCGATGCGCTCCTCCAGCGCTCTTCTCCCCTTTAAATGGCGAGCTCCCTCTTCACTCATGAAGACCCCGACTGCCGAATTGCAAAGAACAAGCTACTCCCTTTTCTCTCCTCTGTTGCAAACGAAATCTGTACCTCTTTCTCTCTTCTTCTCACTGTGAGTAATCTGTGTGAGTGTGTGTGTGATTGAGGGATTTGTGTTTGGTGGTATTCTGGAGTTGTGAATTCCGGTGGGTGAACGGAGCTCGGGCTTGTGACGGTGCTGGGCCTTTGGGACGGTGACTCTGTGTCACCGGAAATTTGGTTAGGGTTACCGGAGTTGTTGCCGGATAAATTTGGGACTTCACCTTGAAACTGTGTAGAGTGTACCTCGTGGATCACTCCGGTGGACATTGCTCAAAGTGGAATTCTGAGCCGTGTTTCGGTTGAAGCCGAGGGAGCCCGTAACACCATTGAAGAAGCTTTGCTTCTTCACTGTGTTTTCTTCTCCCTTTTATTTTCTAATATTATACTTGTTTATATTTCTCCATTAATTGCTTTATACTAATTAATTTGATATTTGCAGGTTTTTTTTTTGGAAATTATATTGTAATAGTATTAGATTTGTTTCCATAGGGTAGATAAAGTGTTATCCCCACCCCTACTGTAATCTATTTGAGCGTCTTGGTGAGATCCTCATAGATTGGTTGTATAGGCTTTTAATATTTAAAGTTGTATTTGTACTTCTACACCACGTACACAAATGACGAGAATACACAACAGTGGTATCAGAGCAACCGGGTTGACTTCGCGTACGGTACGGTGGTCTTCAAATCCAATCAAAAATTAGAAATCCTAGTCAAGGATTTCTGGGTGAGCAATTTCTAAAAAACTCCTTAATTTATTTCGCTTAAATTTGGTGTTGAGTTTTTTAATTGCTTACTTAAAATTGTTATTCCGCTGTGGCTGCTCTATTTTTTATATTTGGATTTGTTGGTGATTTGCTTGTGGAATTTTTTTTATTACTATTTTTGTTCCGTGTTGTCTTAAAAATGGCAAACTCAGTTTTTTATAATTTGGAACCTTTTAATGAAAAATCAGACTTTTCTATTTGGCAACAAAAATTGAAAAGGATTTTAATTAAAGAAAAGGTTTTCAAAACTGTGACGTTAAATTTCGCCGAATCTGATGCAGAAGAGATTAGGGCTGAAATGGATGAATTTGGTAGACAACTTGAAAGGAACAATGGTCATAGTAATCAAAACCAAAATCATAATTTTAGAAATCATAAGCATAGAAGTCGTAGTAGGTCAAAATCTAGAACCTGCTATAACTGTGGCGAGACGGGTCATTTTAGGAAAGATTGCACAAACTCAAGAAAGAAATATCACACGGAAAAACAGCAAGATGACTGTAATTTAGCCTCGAGTAGTGATACAGGAGATGTTTTTATGGTTGTTGATGCATGTGAAAGTATTGTGAATTCTGTGCATTCTGTGCTAAATTGCAAAAATGAATGGCTTGTTGATTCTACTTGTACTTTTCACATGACTCCTTTTAAAAGCTATTTTACTTCTTATAAAGAAGTGCAAACTGGATCTGTTTCGATGACTAATGAGAAAAAATGTGTCATTGCTGGAATTGGTGATATATCTTTGAAACTTGATTCTGGATATGTGTTAAATTTGAAAAATGTAAGACACGTTCCTGACTTGTACAATAATTTGATCTCGTGTGCCTCGTTAGAAGATGAGGGTTTTGAAGGTAAATAGGGAAAAGGCGTTATAAAAATACTAAAGGGTTCTTTAGTTGTTGCTAAGGCTGAAAAATGCAATAACCTGTATGTATGTGTTGCTATTCCTATGTCTTTTAATGAAAATTGTGCTAATCTTGTTAAAGAAGATAAGACAATGTTATGGCATAAAAGACTATAACATATGAGTAATAAAGGTCTAGAAATATTACACAAAAATGGATGTTTTGGTAATGGAAAATTTTCTAGTCTACCTTTTTGTGATACATGTGTTAAAAGAAAACATCATAAAGTTAGTTTTCCTCCCCCTTCCCTGAACAAATCTTCTAGTAAGAAAATTCTTAAATATGTCCATGCGAATGTGTGGGGTCCCTCGAGTGTCCCCACTCAAGGTGGAAACAGATATTTTCTGTCTATCATTAATGACTTTTTCGAGAAAAGTCTGGGTTTTCTTAATGAAACATAAATCTAATGTTTTTGAAAAATTCAAAAATTGGAAAGTTTTTATTGAAAATCAAACTAGGAAGAAATTGAAAATGTTTTAGACTGATAACGGGTTAGAATTCTGTAATCAAGAATTCGATAACTTCTGCACTGAACATGGTATTCAAAGGCACAAAACTGTGCCTTACAACCCGCAGCAAAATGGTGTCACAGAGTGCATGAATAGAACCCTGTTAGATAGAGTTAGAGCTATGCTCTTAACCTCTGGACTTTCGAAAAGGTTTTGGGGAGAAGCAGGCATAACTGCTGCCTATATCATTAATAGGTTCCCTTCTGTTCCTTTACATGGAAAGTGTCCTGAAGCTGTTTTCTTCGGAAAAGAAATTGATTTCTCAAACTTAAGAGTTTTTGGTTGTGCTGCCTATGTTCATCAAAAGAATGATAAACTTGGACCTAGGGCTACTAGGTATGTTTTCTTAGGGTATCCCGAGGGGGTGAAAGGGTATAGACTGTGGTTGAAAGAAGAACATGGTTTTAAAGTTACCATTAGCAAGGATGTAGTTTTTAATGAAACTGAATTTCCTTGTTTGCTTCCTACTGATCCTATACCTGCTGATAATGTCCCCCCTCCCCATGCTCCTAATGAGGTGGAGCATCCCTATGTGGTAGGTTCTTTTGATGCTAACACTAATGCACAAACTGAAAATGGAATTAAGAATGATAACAACCAAGATGAAGTGCATGCTGAAACTGAAATTGTGAATGATGAAACTGTTAATGCTGAAACTGAAAATGAGGAAGATGATAGGATTGAAATTCCTGAAGATCATAATCTAGATGATTATCAACTTGCTAGGGATAGACCTAGGCATACTATTCGAAAACCATCTAGATTTGATGATATGGCCTCATATGTGTTTAGCGTGTTTGAATCAATTGACAATTGTAGTGAACCCAAAACTTACAAAGAAGCCTTGAAATCTGCTAATTCAGTTGAGTGGTTGAATGCTATGATGGATGAAATGAATTCCTTGTATGTTAATCAAACTTGGACACTTGTGTCCAAACCTAAAAACTGCTATGTTTTTTACTGCAAATGGTTATTTAAAGTCAAAAATAAATCTGAATCTGTGCGATATAAGGCTAGGTTAGTTGCTAAAGGTTTTACTCAAAAAGAGGGGATAGATTATACGGAAATCTTTGCCCCGGTTGTCAAATTCACTACTGTCAGAGTCATGCTTGCTTTGGTTGCACAATTTGATTGGGAGTTAAAACTGCGTTTTTACATGGTGACTTGGATGAAAGAATTTACATGCGACAACCTGAAGGCTTTATTGACAAGAAAAATCCAGAACATGTGTGCTTATTAAAAAAATCTTTATATGGGCTGAAACAATCTCCTAGAATGTGAAACAAGAAATTTGATATGTGCATGCAAAGTTTGAACTTTAAACATAGCTCTTATGATCATTGCTTGTATTATAAAGTTAACTCTGTTGCATATGTGTTCTTGTTAATTTATGTTGATGATATGCTGTTAATTGGTTCTTGCATTAAGTCAATTGAGCATGTGCAAAAATGTCTTTGTGATAATTTTGACATGAAAGATCTAGGAGATGCCAAAAAGATTTTGGGAATGAATATTGTTAGGGATAGAAAAAAATTCACAATTTCTCTCAACCAGATTTCCTACGTGGAAAAGATTTTGAGTAAATTTAAGATGGAAAATGCGAAAGCTGTCAATGTGCCTCTTGCTAGTCATTTCATCCTGAGTAAAAGTCAATTTCCCCAATCTGATTCAGAATTGAAAGAAATGGAAAATGTGCCATATTCAAATGCCATAGGATTTGTCATGTATTTAATGGTTAGTACTAGACCTGACTTAACTTATGCCCTAAGCTGCTTAAGTAGATACATGTCCAATCTTGGAATGCCACATTGGCAAGGTGTTAAATGATTTTTGAGATATTTAAAATATTATCTGATGTATGGCTTAAAATTTTCAAAATGTTCTAAAGGTTAAATTAAAAGGGTATGTAGATTTGAATTATGCTAAGATAGAGATAGTAGGAAATCCACTATTTCTTATGTGTTTACTTTGTGTGGAGCATGTGTTAGTTGGAAATCCCAGTTACAACCTATCGTAGTATTATCTACTACTGAGTCTGAGTATGTTGCTATAACTGAAGCTTTCAAAGAAGCAACTTGGTTAAAAGGATTGATTACTGAAATAGGTTTTTTGAAAGATAAAACAGTTGTGTTTTCAGATAGCCAATCTGGAATTCAGCTTTGCAAAAATCCTGTTTTTCATGATAGGACTAAACACATAGACGTTAGGTTTCACTACCTAAGAGATGTGGTTGATAAGGGTCTTGTTTTACTTGAAAAAATCCCCACTCAGTTTAATCCTGCGGACATGGGCACTAAATGTGTACCTATTGCTAAATTTCAAACTTGTTTAAATATTTTGAAATTTGATACTGGTAGTTGATGCATGTGTGTTATTGTTACCCTTGAAATACACAGCTAACTCAGTGTTTGCTGTGATATCTATCTCGTTCCTGCTTTGTGCAGTGGAGCAAGATAGATTGGTTATTTCCTTGCATACTTTGTGTATGTTGTCGCGTGATTTGTTCTTTACTTAGTGTTGGAACAAGTCGATTTCGGTTTAAGGGGATGATGATTCCCATCTATTAAAAAGTCCTGTGAGTCCATGTTGTGTGAACTAGCACTTGTTCCAAGGTGGAGATTGTTGGAATGTTGGAGGCCCAAGAGGGCAACCCATTTCCTAGCCCAAACCCACGGCCTAAACTCCTTGGCAGCCCCTCATTTTCCCCTTATGCAAACCGGACGCCATCTCCCTACCCATTTACTGTTGATTGTCTCTTTGACCAATCTCTTTGGTTTCCTCCCCCAAACAGCCTGGTGCGATTCCCCCTTTGCCCGATGCGCTCCTCCAGCGCTCTTCTCCCCTTTAAATGGCGAGCTCCTTCTTCACTCATGAAGACCCCGACTGTCGAATTACAAAGAACGAGTTACTCCCTTTTCTCTCCTCCGTTGCAAACGAAATCTGTACCTCTCTCTCTCTCTTCTTCTCACTGTGAGTAATTTGTGTGAGTGTGTGTGTGTGATTGAGGGATTTGTGTTTGGTGGTATTCTGGAGTTGTGAACTCCGGTGGGTGAACGGAGCTCGGGCTTGTGACGGTGCTGGGGCTTTGGGATGGTGACTCTGTGTCACCGGAAATTTGGTTGGGGTTACCGGAGTTATTGCCGGATAAATTTGGAACTTCACCTTGGAACTGTGTAGAGTGTACCTCGTGGATCACTCCTGTGGACATTGCTCAATGTGAAATTCTGAGCCGTGTTTCAGTTGAAGCCGAGGGAGCCCGTAACACCATTGAAGAAGCTTTGCTTCTTCACTGTGTTTTCTTCTCCCTTTTATTTTCTAATATTATACTTGTTTATATTTCTCCACTAATTGCTTTATACTAATTAATTTGGTATTTGCAAGTTTCTTTTTGGAGATTATATTGTAATAGTATTAGATTTGTTCCCATAGGGTAGATAAAGTGTTATCCCCACCCCTACTGCAATCTATTTGAGCGTCTTGGTGAGATCCTCATAGATTGGTTGTATAGGCTTTTAATATTTAAAGTTGTATTTGTACTCCTACACTGCGTACACGAACGACGGAAATACACAACACTTTCATCTATCAAATGTACTATTCGAGTGTTATAGATATAGTCAACGACCGGAGCGGACCCACGTTGGTACCAATAGTGACAGTCTTTGTGCATTATCTATATATTTATAAAACCTAATAAGTCTAAATAAAGAAATATCCCGCCAAAATTGCCATACCAAAAATAGAAAGTCTTCTTAATATGCCTAAAAATGATTAAACATTTTGAAATTTTCTCGAAAATACAAAATCATAAATATAGTATAATAACACAATCTTTAAATATAAAATAAATCAAGTCTCTCAAATTGCACCTATGAAATTGCACGTAGCTGCACACCTATGAAGTGTGCTCGTTCTTTGCGCCAAATTACAAAAAGTCCCCTATTTATATTATGTTAACATATCACCCCTTAATCTAAAATATTACACCACCAGATAGTAAAACCTCTCAAATAACACATTTCATTCATTCCGTCCAATTTTCCATCCAAACACAAACGGAAAAGAGGCCATGTAATTGGCACATGACTCACATGAGTACATGATTGAAAAAGTAGGGACAACAATGACATTGAATTCACCAGCAAACTACAAAGCCATCAACTAAGCAAAATTTAAATCAAAAGTATAATACTTCTCCGTTCCACCAAAAAGTCAACGTTTGAAAAGTTTAATTATTAAGAGATATATTAGTATTATTAAAATTTGTCATAATTACAAAAATACTTAGAGTACAACCAAGATGATTACAACACAAGTAGAGGATAATGATGAAAGATTATGATTATATCCAAACTATGAGTTGAAAAAAGTGACAGACTCACTCACTATGAGGTGAAAAAAGTGACATTAAAAAAAGTGCATTGGAAAAAGTGGCAGACTCACTCACACACACACACTCTCTCTCTCCTTATATATATACAAGCAAGTCTTAAAATAGTAAAATTCGCAAAAAATTACTTGCCAAAAATAGAACATTTTTATAGAGCATTTAATATGAATATACATCCAAATTATGAGTTGGACAGAGTGACATTGGAAAAAGTGACAGACAAAGTCCGCCACTTATTCTCTCTCCCCTTCTCTCTCTCTCTCTCTCTCTCTCTCTCTCTCTCTCTCTCTCTCTCTCTCTCTCTCTATTGTTTTTCATTTGACAATATTTTAAATTGAACCGTTGTCAATGAAAACAATATCTTTTAATTTTTTTTCTTTTTTTTCAAATTTATGTAATTTTAAATTGAAATATTAATTATTAATTATGTAAATTTCGAATATACGAAATATTAATCATTAATTTTTGAAACAAAGAGGAAAAACAAAATACAAAGAATAAACTAATGAAAATTAAATTATACTCTATAAAGATGTTATAGAGTATTACATTAATAAAAAGGCTTAAATCGCAATTAGGTCACCCTACTTTGATAGAAAATTCATTAAGCTCACTCTACAATTTTTTTTCTCAATTTCATCACTATACTTGGCATGTTGAGTCAATAAGCTCACCGCGCTTGATTTCCGTTAGTTTTGTTGGATGGAGGGCTACAAAAAAACAAAAATACCCTTTACCTTATAATATTTTGATGTCTTAAATCACTATTTAGTCACCCTACTTTGACAGAAAATGCATTAAGATTAATAGTATAAAATTTTGTGTATAAAATATTTAAAATAATCAAATCAGTTAAATAAGTTATTTCAAATATAATAAAATAACATAATTTCATACTAATTCTTAAAAATATTAAACAAAAATTAGGTTAACTTATCAGAATTCTTAATCAAAATTAATAAAAGATTATGTTTGTCTTTTCTAAAGCAATAAATTCTTTGCTTAATTTTTTTTTAATATAAAACTAATTATATTAAACAAATGCATTAAATTATTATGAGATAATTATTATTGTAGAATATAGTTATTATTGTAGAATATAGTTATTATTGTAGAATAAAGTAAGCTTAAAATATTATTATAAATTATTCATAAGTAATTATCGATATTTAAATAAGGGTTAATGACACCACTAGAAAAAATCCGTTAAGTCAATCATGTGGTACATGCCATTTTTCAAGGGTATTATGGAAAATTTCTAAGAAATTTAATTATAACAAATTTTTATCTTAATCTAATTAAAAGTATTAGTCATTTATCTCAATTTAGTTATAATATTAAATATTAATGTTAATTTAATTAGGATTAGTAATAGATTAAATATTAATGCTTTAGTAATGACATTTTTGGGTTTTTAGGATAATTAAATATTAATCTTTTTCGCTAGTTGCTCAATTTTTGGTTTTGTTTGTTCTTGGTTGCAATGAATTTTAATATTTTAGTAATGCTATTTTCGGATTTTTAGGATAATTTTAAAATTTTTATTCAAAAATCAGGATGGAGTGATGAACTTGGTATTTATGTCTAAGTGAAGTGATTAAGTTGATAGTTATTAATAAGGGTATTTTTGGGATTTAAAAAAAATAGTAAGTTTTTCATCAAAAAATCTGGATGGAGTGATTAATGTGGGATTTATGCCAAGTATAGTGATGAAATTGAGAAAAAAAATTGTAGGGTGAGCGTAATGAATTTTCTGTCAAAGTAGGGTGACCGAATTGCGATTTAAGCCTAATAAAAACAAAGAGGAAAATTAAAATAGAACATTTTTTCTTTTTTTTCAATTTATGTAATTACCTTAAATTATACAATGACAACCAAGTCTTATAATTATTTTATAAATTTTACTATAATTATTTTTTTTCAATTTATGTAATATAATTTAAGGAAAAGTAAATTATACTATTCATAAATAATTTAATTAAAAAATATGTGATAAAGAGGGAAAACCAAGAAATAAAACAACAAATTTTGTGTATAAGAAATTTTTTTAGAAACTATAATATTACCGATATATCGTTGTATTTTTATTTAATTAGTTGCCTCCAAAATTACTTTACCACCATTTATTCTTTTTATTTTGATTTTCCTCTTTATTTTGCTCGAGTGTTATTTAGTTGAAAAAGATATATGTTCACGGGTGTAAAACTAGTTAGTATTAAAGAGCTATCACTGGCTTAGGTGGAAAAGTTATTCAATCTGGTCAAGTATGGGTTCCTACTGGCTACATTGTATCATAATTAAGGAGATAAACAAATTGTTTGGGAATATTAACATGGTAATATTTGGTTTAATTGATGAATTTTCATTGATAGATGTTCTTGGTCATGAGTTTGATTCTCATATGTTAGTTTTATTTATTGTACTTTCTCTTTTGTCCAATTTCTCTTTTGAAAAGGAATGAAAGCAAAAAATAAATAAAATGTTTGTGAATTAATGATATGGTAATATATCTACCTTATTTGTTTAAGTTTTATAGTTAGATGCTTCTAGTCATGAGCTCAATTCCCATATGTAAGTTAAAGTTATTCAGTTATTTTAGTAAAAAAGAATGAAAAAAAATTGCCTTAAACTACATGAAGAATAACTCATCTTTTAGAACTAAATTACTCCCTCCGTTCCTAAATTATTGTCTTATTTGACCCGGCACACATATTAAAAAAAAATAATTAACTTGATTATTAATATTGATATAGTGTGTAATTTCCTTTAATGTTTATATGTATGTGGCTCATAATTAAAGTATGAAGAAAAAATAAGGGTAAAATGGTAAAAATTTTGTCCTAAAAATAAAACTTTTAAACAAGACAATTATTTTGAGACAAACAAAAAAGGTAAGTAAAACAATAATTTAGGGACGGAGAGAGTAATAAAGAACATACAAAAAGAATAACGATCGTGGATGATATTTATAACACAACTAGGAATGTCCAGAAGTGTGCCTTTTGCAGTACATACGTGTTAAGTAATCAACTACTCTAAAAGCTTAAGCTGATAGAGAGAGACACCACAATGTATATCATTTTTTATACTGTAACACTCTCTCTCACGTGCATACGTGGAGAGGTGCACTTTATATAGGGTCAATACGTACCCTTTGTATATTTTTGTATGCACTTCACCACAATGTATATCATGCTTTTTAACACTCCCCCTCACGTATACTTCACCACAATTTATATCAATGTTTTTAACACTCCCCCTCACGTGTATACGTGGAGAGGTACACTTTATATAAGGTCAATTCGTACCTGCACTTCACCACAATTTATATCATGCTTTTAACACTCCCCCTCACGTATACTTCACCACAATATATATCATACTTTTAACACTCTCTCTCACGTGCATACGTGGAGAGGTGCACTTAATATAGGGTCAATACGTACCCTTTGTATATGATACCATATTAAGAGCCCGTTTGTTCGTGCGTTTTGGCCAAAACGCAGGGTTAAAACGCAGCTTATTCCTTAACTTAGCGTTTCAATGCTGCGGTAGAAAAAGCTGCGTTTTAAAACGCTAGAATTTCTAGCTTTTTCTCAAAACGCAGTAGGAAATGAAAAGCTGCGTTTTGACATAATATCTCAAACGCATTTATAAAAAAAAAAACCGCGTTTTAAATAATCTGCGTTTTAGAAACGCTGCGTTTTCAAAACATTTTATCAAACGGGCTCTAAGTAACCAACTACTCTAAAAACTTAAGCTGTTAGAAAGAGGTACCACAATATATATCATGCTTTATATTTTAACAATACGAATGACATCAGCTAGAAAATTGACAACTTTTGTGCTGTGGGTTCATTCAATTGTCTTCCGTGAATGGGCTCCTTAGCTTGTTTTCTAGCTAGTTGGCTACTTGGCTTGTTCTATGATCTAATGGTATTTGTATGTATATTAGCTAGTTAGGTACCTTTTTTTTTTTTTATTTATCTTTTTAATAGAAAAAGGAAATTTTATTAAATAAACCAAGGAGAATTCTAATATATCTTCCTAGTTCTAACCTCAAGATTATGAGCTTGGAAGACTACATATCCACTAACTTTAATAAAAACATCCTTACCGTGCTACGCCCATTCCTGGATATCCAACAAGATGTTGAAAATATCATCTTTCCATAGGGCGCTGAAATTACACTCATTCACCAGTTCGGAAAAGTTTGACAGGAAGGCAGAGAGTTTGTGAAAAACTTTTGATGATGGCCCATGAGATTGCTAACCTTGCATCCAAAACTTCTGCTTGGATGAAATTTCTAGCTTTTATTGACCTACCTCCAGATCCGCTCTATTCTGTGCCACCCAACCTCCTCTTGCCCATCTATCCTTTGGGCTCCACGCATCGTCCATCTTGATTATATTTTATGAGTCTGAAGAGAATGAGAGCTTTTGAACAGGGAACCTAACTCCACCTTCGATGAAGGAAACCTCTCCCCTGCTTCCAAGATTGGAGGAATATCTGCATTGAATCTCGCTTTGTGCGTTTTAGACGAAAAGGCTTCATGAATTTCTGCTCTCAGTTTGTATTTTTTAGTTAGGTCAGGTTTTGTCTGTCTTATTTTTTGCTTGTTTAACTCTTTTGTATTTGTGAGTTTGCTTTGCTATGTAAAAGCTTTGTCTGTTAGCAAACAAAAAAAACTTAGGTTGTGTTCGACTTAATTTGTTTTGGTTTTTTTATTGCAAATCTTATAATCATTAAAGATAAAAGCAAGAAAAGATAGAGAAAAAGATGGTGAGATGATTTATGATTAGTAAGAAAATCCAAACTACGGGAAAAAAACAAAGCGCAAATTCTTCATGCCAAACACAATCCTAAGTCTTAGACGCGAAAAATTAAATAATTGTTATACCACATCATCTTGTTGATAGCCTATGATGTTTCCTTAATTTTTTGACATGTGGAAGTATTGCCAATGAATACAAGATACTTCCCATGATATGATCTCGAAGGGCTTGTCTGTATTTCCATGCATTGGATGGGTTTTGGGTGAAGATTTGAAGTTCAAGGGTGAGTCCAAAGGCTTGAGGGATGTTCTTAGAGAGTTAGGGGACCTAAATGTCAAGTTAGGAAGATTTAGAACTGCAGTCAGGGCGGCTGCGCAGTGCGGTCGCGCAAATTCCAGCAACATCACCGACACAACGCAGGATTATGGTTTTGGGCGCCCCACACATTTTTGAGACTTTCCCGATTTTGTCAGATTTTGATATTTTATGCTTTTATTATTTTCCTTTTTATTATTATTATTCCGCCTCCAATACGTTTTAAGGTTACTTTTACAGATTTCCTAGGGTTTGTAAGCCTATTTAAAGGCCTCTTAAACATTATTTTGATAGTTAGTTGATTGATTAATAAGAATTTGAGTTTTCTCTTTCAAGTACGTACGTGTGTCGCTCTTGAGCAAACCCTTTGATCCAATCAGTTGTGTGTTGGTGATTGAGTCAAAACCTAAACTATCAATTGGAGATCCATCCTGATTGTGACGTCTTTCATAATTTTGAGGTCCTAGTTGCTTCAACAACGCCAAATCGAGGTGTCATCTACATCAAACCTTTTTAGGAGATCTTGGGGTGCGACGAGATTCGTATCTATTGGCATCAGAGCAATCCTAGAGACGGTTAGCTTCCATTCTATCTTAATTTTACTGTTGTGTTCTCCTAGTTTCTAAGACCCTAATGTTGCTAGGGTTGTTAAAATGGGGGGAGGTTGTTTGGTTTTTCTTGTTTGGTGAGATTGAGTCAAACACGAGCAATACACGTAAGGGAGTGCTTACATTCAACAAACAAATATGTCTGAGGAAGCCTTTTCGATCGCAATGCTATATTCAAGGCAAGATATACAGTTTGATTATTGATGGGCATAACGCTTCTAATATTGTTAGTCTTTATATGGTTGAGAAGTTAGGGCTACCAACAACAATGCATCCGTAACCATATAAATTGCAAGGGTTCAATGCTTAAGGTTAAAGTGCGTGAACAAGTGTCGATTGCATTCTGCATTGGCGAGTATGAAGATGAGGTCTTATGTGAATGTGGTTCTAATGCCAGATGGGCATTTGTTACTAGGCTGACCATGAAAAGTTCACCAAAATGCACAACAAGACAATTTCTCCAACAAATACTTGTTTATGTATAATTAAAGGAAAATTACTCTTGTTCCTTTGACACCAAATCAAGTTCACGAGGATCTGTTATATTTGCAGTGGAGATGGTAGAAAGAAGAAGGATAAAGATTGAGAGTGAGCAAAAGAGAAGAGCAAGAGAAGAGAATGAGAAAGAAAAGGTTGAAGAGCAAAGGTCCGAGGAAAATATTGTGGGAGAAGGTGCGATTGAGAGGAAGTTTGATTTTGTTGTTCCCAAAGAAGTTCCTATGGTCAACTATGAAGATCCTTTTGACTTCGGAGTTCCTACTAAATCTTGTTCTTGGTTCATCAAGTGGATGCTTGATGATCACTTCTTTTCAACCCAATAGGCAGATTGATTGTATATCACGTCACGTGCAGATCATCGAGTTCCTAATGTGGATTTGAGGTCAAATCCTTTCCAAAAAGGGGGGATGATATGATCTTGAGGGGCTTGTCGGTATTTCCATGCATTGGAGGGGTTTTGGGTGAAGATTGAAAGTTTAAGGGCCAGTCCAAAGGCTTAAGGGATGTTTTTAGAGAGTTTGAGAACCTAACTGTCAAATTAGGAAGATTTGGAACGACAACCAAGGCAGCCGTGCAATGCAGTCGCGCAAATTCCAACAACATTGCAGACACAATGCATGATTACGGTTTTGGGCGCCACGACCGTCTTTGACACTTTCCCGATTTTGTTCAATTTTGCCATATTTTGATATTTTATACTTTTATTACTTTCCTTTTTATTATTATTCTGCTTCCAATACGTTTTAGGTTTACTTTTACAGCTTTTTCTAGGGTTCGATAGCCTATTTAAAAGCCTCTTAAACATTATTTTGATAGTTGGTTGATTGATTAATAAGAATTTGAGTTTTCTCTTTCAAGTACGTGTATCGTTCTTGATCAAACCCTTTGATCCAATCAGTTGTGTGTCGGTGATTGAATCAAAAACTTAGACTTATCAATTGGAGATCCATCTCGATTGTGGAGTCTTTCATAATTCTGAGGTCCTAGTTGCTTCAACAACGTCGGATCAAGGTGTCATCCACATCAAACCTTTCTAGGAGATCTTGGGGTGCGACGAGATTCACATCATCCCACATCCCATTTTGAATGTTCTTTTTTAGTTTTTGCAAACTTAAAAAAGTTGATTTTTAAGTCATTTTAATGGTACATATATACATAAATGCCTTTAGTATTAAGTGTTGACATTATAATTTTATAAGTGCATTAGAAATAATTAATTGCAAAGATAAATTTAGTAGCTTTCGACATTACACTTATTTTTGGGACATGTTTTTTCCAAAAAAAAAGTCGATTAAGAATGAGGGGAGTAGTTATTTTAGATGAAGGCAATTATAGTATGAGCGTTGCTATTTTCACCCCCAAACCTATAAGTATACTCCCTTCATATATATATTACAAAAATATTATTATAAATTTTAACTTAAATGTCCTTAAGTATTTTTTATTTTTTAGATTAAAAAAAATATTTTGGACTCTTCGGCAGCCCTCCACCGAACACAGCTAAAGTTATTCGGTAAGGGGGTGTCGAACACCGATAGGGAGTGTCAAACATCACTATGGGTGTTCGGCCACACAGTTTCGAATAGCTTCTAAAAAATCAATAGAAAAATACAACTTGGTGAATTCCCCCTCTATGCTAAAAGAACTCAAATGGGGAAGTGGGTTTTTGGATTAAAGGGTTATTAGTGTAGTTAGTGTGTCTGAGTGTAATTAGGGGGTGTAGGTCCACTTGAGGCAAAATAATAAGGCTAGAGGGGGGTGAATAGCCTTATAATTTTTTTTTTTTTTTTGAGTTTTAAAAACCTTTAAAACTTGTGGCAGCGGAATAAAGATTTTAAGAATATCGGTGATCAACGGAGTTGATCAGTTGAGGGTTTGACTAATGAACAATTTGATGAGCTAACTGAAGTAAAGTGACATAGGCTAACTGAAGCTTTAAGTAATAAAGAAATGCTTAAAGCTTTGGTCAATTTGGTCAAGTAAAGAAACAGTAATGAACATAATATGTAAAGTGATTCACAATATTAAAACTGCTACGTTCACTACCAAGTTGGTCAAATTTGGATTTTTGAAGTGCACTAATATTAATAATCTAAGTGATCACTAACGGATCAGTGTACAACAAGGACCAGTGAGATATGGAGATTGAATGTTCAAGGAACAAAATAATCTCGTGTGATACAATCAATGATCTCTCAATAACTTTGTAGTTGAGCGAGATTCAATACAATGATTGAACTAAAGAGTAAATACAAAGAATGTAAAAAAGCAGTAAATGATTTAAGTATTTTGTTCTTCAATGAAGCTTCAGAATTCTTGAGAGTATTGAATGCTTGAGAATTTCTGTAAAACTTCAGTAATAACTTGGTTTTTGTTCTTCAATGCTTCTTCGGCTTTAAATAAGCAGAGATACAAAAGTTGTCATTGGACTCAATTAATAACGTTTGACATTGCATTAAATGTTCTGATGTTGAGCAAGTCAAACCTGGTGAACAACTATTTCTTAAACTTTGCGCTATCTCAGAAGAGGTAGGTTGAAACATGTATTTTCATTCTGAAATAAAACAACAAGCTTAGAAAGAAAAGTGTGTCAGGGAACATTACATGTAAAACAAAAAGTATGTTTGCGCTAAGTACTGACATAAATTCAAAATAACTACGGATGCTTATCACAGAAGCTTCCGTTTGAGGATGATAGACTTTCAAGAGATAAGTCAAGGACACATTTCAGTCTACTGTCCTTATGCCAATTTATCAGAGTGACTGACTTAGAAAATATTTAAGTCTTTATTAGTGACTATTCATTGGTTGAATTACTTAACTAATATATAAAGAAAATATATCAGTCATCAACCAGTTAGGAATGGCTGGTCATTTGATCAGCCATCTTTGGTTAACAAGAATGACCGGTCACTTGATCATCTAACAACAATTAAACGGCTTGATTGAGCATAAAAGATAGAATGACATTAAGTAAATCAAGGGAAGGACCAACATGGGAGAGGCGGGGCAATGGAGGTGATAGAGATGGAAGGGAGGGTGCACGTAAGCTGGGAAGGGGAGGGGTGCATGAAAGCTGGGAAGGGAAGGGAGAAGGGAAGTTGGGAAGGGGAAGGGAAGGGGAGGGAGGAGTGAAGCTGGGAAGGGGAAGGAGAGGGGAAGGAAAATGATAGGGAATGGGAGAGGGGAAGGGAATGTGAGGGGTAAAATAGGAAAATAAGGGGGTGTAGTTAGTATTTAGGAAGAATGAAAATATTTGGGGTGGGGGTATACTTAGAAGAAGGGTTTACTAATAGGTTTGAGGGTATGAGTAGCAATACTCTTATAGTATACCTGACACGCCAACCACAAGTGTTTGATAATTTAAGGGAGTTGACTTCAATGAAAGGAAATGTGATCAATTTTGCGTAATTCATTACTAATGAGGTTTTACAGAAATAGATGAGAAAATGATTCCTAAAAAGTATTTGGTAATATAAGAAATGTGATTACATATGTAGTACAAATTTCTATTATGATGTTTGATAAGAAACAAAATAATTTGGAATGCAAAGATAAAATTAAGGCAATTGACAATATTATTCCAAAGTAGACAAGTACTTGTTAATGCTTTCATGATAAAAATTAGACATTAACGTTATCACTGCTCAACAAAATAACAAGTTCTTCATTATTTTTTAATTTTAGTAAAAATTTTAGATTATCCAATACCAATAAAGCAAGAAAAAGTCATTCAATAAAAATTAATATAAAAAAGCTAATATTAAATGAAACTAGTTCAAATAAAAATAGTTTAAACATTTAAAACAATTCAAGAAAAGTACGTTACTACTTTGCTAAAATAATTACTATTTTACTAAAATAATTACTATTTTACTACAATCATAAATTATAAACTATTATTAACAAATTAAATGAGATGTGAAGAGTTAGAGTTCGAAAAACCTTATGAAGAGTCGAAGAACAACGACGACGATGAGGAGTTAAAAGAAACAACCGTAAAGTAATTGAGACCAAATGAGATTGAAAATATAAAGATAGACCTAATAGAAGAAAATAATTGTCCTTTTACATGAATTTCAACTATTAGAAATCTAAATACCGCCTTCTCCCATCAGAATTTTGATTCCTTAAATTTTAGTAATTAATTTCAAAATTTCAGTAATTCATTTATTTTCTAAATATAATTTTGGCAACACCACACGCCAACCACAAGGGTTTGATAATTTATGGGAGTTGATTTCAATGAAAGGGGCTCTGATCGCTTAAATAAATTTTTTTTAAGCCCTCGTGTATGTAACATAATTTCTTAGGGAATAATATTATGGGTACTTAAAGAGTACTAAATTTTTTGCACCAAATGATGTGTCAGCTGATATGACACCTAATGTGATGAATTAATTATAATTTTTAATTTTATTTTTTATATCACATCAGCTGTTACATCAACTAACACATCATTTGATACAAAAATTCAATACTTTTAAGTACCCATATCATTACTCTTTCTTAGAAGATGTTCTCACTAATAACGTCCAATCATATCTAGCAATTAGTATTCAATCTTCAAGCTGTGATGCACTGATGCTTTAGCCAAAAAAAAAAAAAAAAACCTGTTTCAAAGATTAGTCTTGTCCTCGCGCACAGCTGATTTTATCTCCGTTGGCGCCGTGATATTTAATTGGAAGGGCAGCCAGGTCAACGTCTTAACAACTAACAATACATAATTAAATGAAAAAACGACCCAAATTTAATTTCATCTTAACTGCTAAGGAAACTAAAAAGTAAAAACTCCAAACACATTTTCCGATATTTATATTTTCCACCCCAAAACTCCTCTGTACTTTCCAAGAACAACACCTATCCCATTAATCAATTCCCATTTTCAACCCAAAGTTCAGTCCCCTGCACAATTTTTTATTCCTCCTCTCGCATTTTCCTTCATTTGGAAAATCGCGAGAAAATTTTAAGAATTTCCCCGAAAATCGCTCTCTAATTTCTCTCTTTCATCAATTTTCAAAAACCCTAAACATTATTAGCTTTTTTTTTCCTTCTTTCACGAAAAATGGGGCTACAACAATCGAAAGACGAATTGGTGTACCAGCAAGTCAATTATGGCAACACCGACGGCATCAAAGCTCTTCGTTCTGAAGGTGCTGGCCTCGAGGTAATTTATGTTATATATATTACCTCTATATTAATATACAGCTTGAATGCGTAATGTTTCCTGAGCTTTGTTCTAATTACAGCTTTATTTTACGTTTATATGCTTTCCGTTTCGTTGATTTATGGCTTCTATTTTGGTGATTCAGTTTAGTACTTAGTGTGTGTGTGTGTGTGTGTTTTTTTTTTTTTTTTTGTGGTGACTAATTTGATTACATTGTGTGGGTGCAGTGGATGGATAAAGAAGGAAAGACGCCGTTGATTGTGGCTTGCATGAATCCTGAACTTTATAATGTTGCCAAAACTTTGATTGAATTGGGTGCCAATGTCAATGCTTACCGTCCTGGTAAGCCTGCCTTTTCAAATAAAGTTTTTACTTGTTTTGTACTCCTCCAGTCCCAAAAAAAATAATCATATTTGATAAGTCAATTTTTTTAAGATCGTAGGTTTACTTATTGGTACCTCTAAAATGCACTAAAATTATATTCTTTTTTAGAAATGAGACTATTATTTGGGCACAAACCAAAATGGTAAGTGTGACAGTTTATTTGGGACGGAGGGAGTATTATCTATCTGTATTGTGCATATTCAGGTTTCGCTTTTTTAGTTTGGTACACTTTTTGACTCAAGTTTACTGCTGCATTTGGTTGCTTGGTGAAGAGTAACTAGGGTTTAAAAAGGAAACCTGGGACTTTAGAAAAGTTACTCTGAAGCAGCCTAGAACTTATCCCTACACTTTTGGGTAAAATCTATCGAATGAAGTTATTCTTCATTTTCTTTCTATTTCTCCCCCAACCGGTGTTGTTTGTGTGTGTGTCTGTCTGTCTACATTAAACACATTTCATTACATATACAGATATAAGTTGCATACATACTTTGTCTAGTGAGACTTTATCTTGGGCTTAGGCTACTTCATGAGTCTTTTCTGCTTTGTAATTTATAGACACATTTCTCACTGTGCAAAATACGTATAGTTGTTTGTCATTCTCAGGATGAATGATAAATGTGAACCAGATTTGTGTTTCAACTCATTCTATGATTTATTATAGGTCGTCATGCTGGGACTCCACTGCACCATGCTGCCAAAAGAGGACTTGAACAGATGGTTAAGCTACTTCTTTCACATGGTGGTGCGTTTACTGTTATGTGTTATCTCATTGCAGCCATTTGTCCAAAACTTGTGTTCCGCACACACTGCATTTTTTTTTCCTTTCTCTTTCCCCCCTCTGATGTCTGCCTTAATTAAAAAAATTCTCTCTTGTACCCATTTTCAGCTAATCCATTGTTGATGAGCGATGACTGTCAAACTCCACTTGATGTTGCTAGGATTAAAGGGTACAGCAATGTTGTTCGTGCAATTGAGGTATTCTTGTTTGTTCATATTCATTTCGCTATATCTCACCCTAGTTGTTCAAACAGAAAGTTCTTACTTTCCTAGTAGCCATTGTAGTTATTGTCACTATTGTGATTCACGAGTACGATATATTTCCATGATCATATTATGTGACTATTTTACTATTGTTTTCATTGTAATGCTTTTTAGAGCCAAATCTGCTTATTCTCTGGTTGGCTGCGAGAGCTTTATGGACCAGGCTTTCTTGAACTTCTTGCTCCTCAACTACTTTCACGGAAAGTGTGAGTGTAACATTCTAGTACCTCTTTCTTTATTGACAAGGCTATGAAGAGGAAACAATTAAGTGTCATGCTAGCTAAATGCTTTAGTTTTGGCATAAGTATTATTTATTTAATTTTTTACTTCGTGTCCTAGCTCTTCAATTTTGCTACTGAGTTGACCATATGTGTAGCTGAATACTGCTGCAGTTGGTTATGTGGTGCCTTAACTGTACTCTTGTATATATGTCCCTAAGTTGAGGGGGAGGTATCTCAATATTAATGTCAGAGGAGTTCCTGCTTACACTTTTATGGCATCCTTTAATCAGCTTTTTACATTTTTTAGTTGGTTTTCCCTCTATACCTAATCAGTCCTGCTTTAGTTAGTCTTTTTCTAAGAAGAATGGCTATATTGTGAAATTTTTCTTAAACCCGACGCAACGATTTCAATGAATAAACTAAATATTTTCATATATTCGACAACTATCTTACAGTGGCTGAGCATTAAGCTAATTAACATGTGTTGCTTGCAGGTGGGTTGTTGTTCTACCATGTGGTTCTCGTAATCTCTCAAAGCCTTTCAAGTTGGAGCTTGCTATATATACTACGTTACAGGTTAGGTTTCCCCCCATGAAATTATAGTAATGCAACTTAGAAGCTCAATTGCGCAGTTGGCTAGACTCCCCGTGTGTGTGGGTGCATGCGCGCCTGGTATAAAGTGTTTATTTTCTGAGTGTCTGTTAGGGCAAGTCCAACTATGGCAAACCAAATTTTGATACCTATTGGTCACTATTCACAAGGTATCAAATTATTATCTCCAACAATAAGTATCAATTTTATTGTGCAAAAAGTGAATAGATACATGTGATATTTATATTCATTTGGTAAAAAATAGCCGTTGATTGTGAAAGGAAAAATAGTGTAGCGCCTGGTTTTTTGTTTTTGCCATTGCCTTCCATCTCAAAAAATAGCCGTTCCTTACCTTTTTTATTACAGGGGAAAGTCCCCCCTTTGTAAAGGCGACAACACCATGTGGGAGGGGCCCGCCTCCTTTTCACAGTGAAACCCGCGTGATATGTTGGGAGGGTATTTGGCTTGGTACCTTACCTAGTATCAAACCTTATTTTGATACTCTATATTTTTTACCATTGGAGATGCTAATATCTTCACATAGGTAACAAAATTACCATTGGACTTGCCCTTATAATTACACTTGACTAAACCACTTTAGACAATTGTCTTTCATGTCAATGTTTGATCTTTGGAGTCTCACGATTATGTTCATCCATACTTCGTATGTTTTCTTAGTTGGGTTTTCTTAAAATATTTTGGACGTCATTGATATTCACACTCTAGTTTTGGTCCATGAACAGGATGCCCAACCTCGCTCAATTATTGCTTTGTGGAAGGCTAATATGGAGGAACCGAACTTTAACCAACCTGATCCTGCAGTTGTCATTTCTCACAATTCCAACAGTAATCTCTCAAATAAATGTTCTTGCTGTTAACTTGAATCTTTGCGTTTTTACTTTTAATTGATTTTTGTCTTCATGCATAGTCCCAAGACGGTGGAGGCGGAGGCGAGGTATTGTGTCCTCCCAAATGCCAAGGGGTGTGCTTCCAGGAGTTAGGCGTAAGTATATTTAGTTCTGGACTAACTAGATGTATATTATGCTTAGTACAGGACTCGGGTGCTAGTGTATTTGAAAAGGATCAGCATGTTCAATTCCTCGGGTTAGCAACGAAGTGTGGGATAGTTACATTTATCCCATCGCAGTACATGACTTTGATTAGCCTTGTTGAAGGCTTTGTGTAATAGATAGCACCCAGAGGAGATGTAAGGCCAGTATTAACACTGTATTCCTTAACTGAGGAAAGTGGCTCTTGAGACTCTTCCACTACATCTTTGAACATTAGCTTGACCATGCCCGTAGATGTTCTTTGAGGCCTGTACTAATACACCTTGAAATTCCCACATACTTGTATAGTCAAGAGACACCAAGGAAACATGAGGAAACTGGAATTTAAATATTGTCCTTCTGGCATAAATGTTGTAGACAACATTGTAATCTGGAGATATTAAGGATACTATTCCGGAAGCATCTTCCGTATTCTTTTAATCCTCATGGCTAGGGCTACGTCACCCCTGACCATGTCCTCCCACTACCTACATTCTTCTCTTTGCCTAACCCAAATACTTAAAACTGAAACACAAGAAGAGATCAATCTAGGCTTGAACTTTGAATCATGTTTGAACTACTATGATCAAGTTGAATTCGTGAAAGATGAATCTTCAATATTTTATGTAGATTTGCTACTTACCCAGTAATTTGTACTAAACTGCTGGGCATATTTTGGAATATGACTCTGCTTCCCTTCTCCAGTTCTCCCTCTTTGTGCTGAACTTCAATATATTCTCGTCTTCTCCATTAGTACATGTGGCATCATCTCTATTCAACACCATGGTCATCGGCAAAGATCTGGTTGTACTGCGCCAAGTTCAGCCATTGCACTCTGTTTGTCATTAACAAATAACTACCTTGCTTGTCATCAACAAGGAGCCATCTTTCCTCCGCAATTTTCAATAATAGTGGCTTGTAAACCCCATGAATCGAGATTTCGACGTGATCATATTTTCTTAGATATCTTGGTTTTCATCATTCATCGGTTTTGCTTCATACCCTGGTATAATCATTATTTATCCCACCTCCAGTATTTACTTCAAATTGTTTCCTTACTTAATACTCCCGTCTCGTTTTCATATTTATAGTCCATTAGACAAAAGCTCATGTTCTTAGGATTCCTAATAAATGCCACAACAACCATTGTCTAATATTTAGATTTCCATTTATACCCTTTATTTAGTTAATTAATGTGCATTGTTTACCTTGTAAATACTCAAGGTGGTTAGGGGTATAATGAGAAACTAGATAATTAGTGTGCATTGGATTTCTAAGTGGCCAAAAAGTTTTGGGACTGCCAAAAAAGGAATGTTGGCCAATATACATGAGAATGAGGGAATGGCTGTCAATCTCCTTTCATCCCTTGTTCATCTCCATCTTTTGCATTCTTCAAATCTTGAATTCGATGCTGCAATTGTCTTCGTCTTCACAAACTACACCTTTGAAGATCTTTGTCAGTGCAAACACGTATTGCCAACGATTTCCTGATCAATTGTATTGTTGTCCCAATGTGATGTTAGCGTCCTAGTGCTCAGGATAGAAGGTGAAAGACGATCAGCTCTGGTTTTCTGCTCTTGGATCTGACCCAATGCCCAGGGTATGGAGGGTGAGGGTTTATTTGAGAATGTTGCAAAGGTGGGTCCAAAAACAAGGTGGTGATTGAGATGTTGTGGTGATGGCTATGATTTGTTGCAACCTGTGATATGGCCTGCCAAAAAAAAATCGCAAGATACCTTAATGTTCATCGCAATCAAGGAATTATTGTTGAAGTGTTAAAATTCCCCTACCAAATGGATATCCTCTGTCCAGTTACCTCATCTAAACACAGCTTTGTGGTAATTGAGATATTCGAGGAAACAGCAAATTGATAGAATGAATCTCTGAGTTGTGGAATGAAACAGAACTGACCTTTTAGCTCTTGAAACTGAAACTTCGAAGCTCACTATGAAGTGTGACCAAGTATGAGAACTCGTTGGGGGGTAAATATTCAATAAAATGGTAATAAAATTGACATGTTGCCATTTCCAATCTTGTTGGCACCTTATGTGCGCACTTCAGTGAGCAGAGTTAAATGATGGGACTATCCCCGAAATCATCCTATGCTATTGAACGGTGATATCATGTAGTCATCATTATTACAGTTGTATTGAATATTTACTCCACCAAGTGGTTGCAGAGGTCACGGGATGTCGGTGATGAAGGTCAATGGTTAGACGGTATTTTAAGAGGCATCCTTAGGATTTGCTTCAAGGGAGGCAGTTCTTAGATGCCTTTGGCACAAAAACCAAGGCACTGGTCATTTAGCGTACTACTTGATGGGCTGGGCGGACTACGGGCCTGCCTTTCAATGCCTAGGTGTAGCATATGCCTATTGTACATAATATTCATTTTCTTTTTAACTCAGTATCGGAAGAATTAACTGGTTGAGAAGAAGCTGCTATTCTATAGCGGCTCCTTCTGTGCTTGGGGAGCAAGAAAAGGGATGCGCGATCTTTAGTGAAGAAGATCACGAAATAAGCTCATGTATGATAGAATATTCTTATTTTTTCCGTTGAGCATTGCAGCTCTCTCTGCCCCTTTGTGAAACAGAATCAGTTGTAGGATCCCATAAGCTACACGGGATTGAAATCTTTTTGTCTTTCTTGATCTATTATCCCATTTACTTTTGTGGAAGTAAAACATCTTAAGCAGTATATTATTTCCTTGAGAGTGAAAATTAAAAGTTAACCTCTGATGAATGTCCTAACTGAACTTAAAAGAAATGAATGTCCTAACTAAACTTAGAAGAAAGTTCACTATGTTAGCTGAAAGAGACTGTAAATGGAAAGAGACAAGGAACTCTCCAACTTGGATGGGAAGTATAAGTAATACCACGATATGATTACAAAGTCAACAAAAGTTTACTATTTTGATTAGGTCCCTTACCTGAAACCTCAAGAGAAATTCATTTAGTTTTGAGTAATGGAGAACCATTTCTTGCGGACCCTAAACGGTTTGGTGGAAGGAGTGTCATTGTTGAAAGAACCCCAAATTAATTTGTTGGAAATCAACTCAACTCAACTCGGACCAATCACTTGGGGTCTGCTACATGAATCTTTTCCCGCCATCCAGTTTTGGTCCAAAGCAAGGTCATCACACTTTCATAGTTCGGTCCAAAGCAAGGTCATCACACTTTCATCTCAGTGTTATTTTTGGTCTTCGCCTACCTTCCGAAAGTAGCGCTGGTCTAATAGTGTCCTATAAAACTAGGAAGCAAGAGAAATAAGTCTTAAAAAAGAGAAACCGAGAGGGGGAGGACAAAAAGTTCTGTTGATTAAAAGAAAAGAGAATAACAGGAAGCAAAAATAATGTAGAATCTACTTTTGGAAGGCAAGAAGATACACATTTTAATTAACCAGTGTTACGGTGATTTGACTTATGATCCACTTTTTCCGTTCTTTGGGTGGAGACTTTCACCTTATCCATATTCCCAGAAGATGAATGAGGTCACTGCCATCTTTTTGAGCAAAAGCTGTGGTTTCCGATCATCCTTTCCTTTGCCTGTAGGAGTAAAATAGTGCATGTAATGCCTCATCCTCAAGCTGTTCCTTTCTATAGAAGGATGGAGCGTATATATCTGAGTATGCGATATATATTATATATTGCGATGCTACTAGGCTAATTCATTTCTTACTGACGTCTTGAATCATATTGAGATCACTTTTCCCCGCTGTACAATAGAATGTAGCTCACCCTTCAAAGAATAAATAAAAAATCTCTCATCAGGGACAAGGCAAGGGTGCGATGCTGCACATAATGTCTAATTTGTCTGCTTCATGGTTCTTGGTTCATGATAAATGAGTGGGTGGATCTGCTAAAGCTGTAGAAGATACCGAACACTATGGTGGCACCAACATCAAGGAGGGTCGTGAAGACCTTCCAACAGTGGTACACAGCAACTCAGGGACAGCCATTCCAGGAACTCCCTTTATGTTCTTAGGAATCATTTTGCCCATGACCTTAGAGAGGTGGTTGCAGAAACAAAAATGTCCAAAAATGTCCAAGAAGTTCCTTGTGAGTTGTGATGGTTTTCTCCGAGTCTTATTTGTGCTGCAAGGAGTTGAATTTGAGATGGACTGTGACCATGCTGGTTACTCAATTTGAGTGAGATCTGCGCTTTAGGTGTGAACTACCAAGGAAGTAATAACCTCTAAGAAGCTAGAACTTAGTTTTATCCTAACTACATTCTGGTGATGAGAAGATGTAATGACTTTATTTCACATTTTGCTCAAGGCGGAGGATATGGAAGAGAGAGGCCCAGACATATTCAAGGATGAGCTACACTTTCATGGACCAACCTAAGCTGTTTCAATTTTCTGTCAATGCATTGATAGCTAAAAGTTACAATATTCGTTAGCATTGTTGTTGGAGTTTTGTATGAGTTCAGGAAAAGAATAGTAGTATGTAGTAAATCTCTTGAACTATTCTTTGTATCATAGTACCGTATATCTGTTACTTGTGCAGTGCACCTGAGCTTGTTTCCTTCCATTACAGAGGCTCGCATTAAACTGGCACCTGCAAATGAAAGCGACAAACCGCAACTTCAGATGTTTTGCAATGCGTGTAAAGGAATTCCTCAGGTATATAACTCTTCAATCTTTTGTTCATACAGCATTAAATGGAAGCAGACATCATTATGACATGAGAACATTATCATTTATATTATTCACGTATTTCAGTCCATTGGCAGAAAGCATAAATGGTTTATTTGGTGAAGCTCAATTACTGATTGTTATAAGTTACTCCCTTCATACCAAAACGAGTGTTCATTTTTGCTCTTGATCATCAGCAAAGATGGACACTCATTTTGGGATGGAGGGAGTGTTTCCTTTTCAAATGAGTGCTATGTATTTTAGAAACCTGTGTTCAATTATATTGAAGTCACAGAAAAGAAATTTATTTTTGGACACGCTTTTTCTTTTCCATTTTTTTTTTTCAAAAGCACCTGGAAAATAATATGAGGGACCTCAGCTAGGTCAGCTATCCTGAATTCTAAAAGCTGAGTCAGCTTTCCTGAATTTGAAATGCGCTCATGCTGGCAAATGAAATTGACAGTTGATTTGACTGACAAGCTGCTTGCGGAGTTAAGAGCGTTCCCTCGGTTAACCATCCCTTTACCTTTTCTATTTGCAAAAATAACCTCTTTCCTTGTTTTCCATAGGCGTACTATGTGCATGTGTGTGTGTGCATGTCTATTTGTGTGGTTGGAAGGGGCAAAGACTAAGGATGTAGACTAATTACCTAATGCACATGGTTCATTTTTTCCAATCCGCGGCAATATTTGCAGCTCTTAAACAAGTGTGCAGGCACCTTGGCTTAACAATTGAAGTTTTTGGCAATGGACAACTGGCTTATCATTTACTTAAATATGGACTAAATCTAGCTTATCTTTAAAAATTTCAGGTAATGCATCCAGCATTTCCTTTCATTACCCAAGCCCCCCCAGTCACTGCAGCAACTGCCCCACCAACAGCGGAAGATCTTGAACTAGCTATGGCCATCAGTGCCTCCCTTCATCCCTCTACACAAGAGACACCGCCACTTCCCAATGTTCACCTTGGGTCTAAAACACATGCATCCACCAGTTCGAGCAGTTCTATAGGTAATACCTCAAGTCACGGTGGTAATGTTGCACCCGCTCTTGCTGCTCCTCATAAAGCAAGCAGCAGTGGATTGGAATATCACAAAGCTGGCTCGAGTAGCAATTCTGCTCAACATGTCCAAACCAAGGGTAGCAATGTCCCTCTTGACCAAACAACGCTCGAGAACGAAGTCACAGCCTCAGCACCATCAGCACCTCCTATAGGAGACGAAGTTATTGATGAAGGCCCAATCCACTACCCATCGATTGATTTCAGCCCTGTTGAGTTGTCTGTCGCGACTGCAGAAAACTTGCCTGCTATAGCAGATGGAAAGAAAGAAGAAGGTCGTGAATCGTCATCATGTGTAATCTGCTTGGATGCTCCAGTTGAGGGAGCTTGCATCCCCTGTGGTCACATGGCTGGATGCATGTCTTGTTTGAATGAGATCAAAGCCAAGAAGTGGGGCTGCCCTGTCTGTCGTGCCAAGATTGACCAGGTTGTACGACTCTATGCTGTTTAACTATATTAAAGTTGGATATGAAGATGTAAATTTGGTATGTTCGTTTTTGGAAATTTGAATACTAAATTCGTTGGATACCCAATGCAAGTATTGTAAAGAGTAATGTGTATTGCACTGAGATCTCCCTTGTATAGAGAGAGATCTTCCTTACATTGGGACCTTATGAGAAGTTGTAACATATTTTGTTGTGTATTGAAAAATTGTAAGGGAATGCTTGAGATGTTGTGGAGTGCAGAAAAAGTATGTGGTGGGGACTATTTACCTTCTTAGATAAATGTTTTTCTTTTAATATTTATTTTTGTCTCCTACGAGATGTTTTTACACCACACTGGTGTCAGATAAATCTCCGCTTGCGGTCCTAAGCTTGCAACTGGCTAAGGGGCTCATGAAAATTTGTACCCGGTGAGAATTGAATACGAGATATCATGCAATCTACTTGAACATGAATAACCCCTTTGGATCCGGACGGTCCGTGGGGGACTACGAATGGCTCCTAATTTGCTCCACATTGGGTTTTTGGGGAAATGCTCTTGTTGCGGGTTTGGATAATATTTATCTAGTTGATAATGATATTTTTTGTTCCAAAAATAAATAAAGAGGGGAGACGAAGAGATAAGAAAATGAGTGCCCTCTTTCACTTTTGGAATGTATCTAAAAATTAATTGTTTAAAATGTCCTTTTTAATTGTGAGACTTAAGAAAGATATAAATTTATTGATTTGACGCTATTAAAAAATATCAAAAGAAAATATTTAAAATTAAATACTTTCTTAAACATATGTAAACTTAATAAGTAAAACTTATCTTGAAACGTACGAAAGAAGAATAATTGGAGCACTGAACGTAATATTTTGTATGCAAAATTGTAAATCTCATCACTTAATAATACCCGAACGAAGATGACATTGCCCCATTGACCGGCCACCTCTACTTCCTTTCATATGAACTATTTCATTTGTTTTAAAATAAGTATAAATTTTACAAAAAAAATACGTTAATTCTATGTATTTTTTGTAATATCTCCAAAATATCTCTTATTTAGTGTCAATTCAATTAGTTCTTTATTCTTCTATCTCATAATTAATAAAATATTAAAAATTAGAAAAAAACAAAATAAGTCTTATTTTAAAATAAAATAAGTGAGGGAGTATAAAAGGGTTGGGTATGCTGCTACAAGTCTGTATGCTCTCTTTACATCTCCTCAGGATCCAACAAATTGTCTAATCAACTCAACCTTTTTAACCATTAGTGTGTATCGCAATCACTTGTACAGAAATGTACAACCAAAAAGGAAAGTTGTATTTTCCTTTACTTGTCAATAGAATAGTTTATTCCCACTTTCCATAAGAAGTGACAACTCCTTCAAAACCTTGTATAGCTATGGATGTATAAAAGTAAATAGTACTCCCATGTTTTATCTATTTTTGGCAAGCTTTTTTAACAAATTACCTTATATGCCCTTTTTATTGTGAGATGAAACAACAAGTGTGATCGAACACCACTAAATTGTTTTTTGATGGCATTAATAGAAAATAAACTATTTTTAAAAATAAAAAAAAACCGTGTAAAGTAAATAGAAGACGCTTATTTTTTGAGTGGAGGGAGTAGAATGTTTTGCTCTCTAGCCTACTTAAAGATCAATTGATGATTACAACCAAGTCTTTTCATTAGGTATTAGTCTTTTCTCCTTGTGAGAAAATATTTAGTCGGAATGTTAAATACTACGTGATTAGTTAATTTGACGCTTCAGATTTGATAAAAGACCTTAAAAGTGCACATGTGAACACAATATTCAGAAATTGAACCTTTAAAAGTGTGAATCTTGAAATTGTGATTGTTTTGAAAAAGGTGTACACTTGAGTATTTAAGTCTCCTTAATGTGCATATAATATATCATTCTCAAAAGGATACACCCAAAGGGTACCCCAAGATCTACGAGTCAGACCCACACACAAAGCATAAAATTAGGTAGTAACAACCCCTAAGTCTCCTATTAATGTGCATATAGTATATCATTCTTAAAAGGATACTCCCAAAGGGTACCCCAAGATGTACGAGCCAACTCACACACAACGCACACACAACGCATAAATTCAGGTAGTAACAACCCTCCATCTACTATAAATAGGGGGCTTTTTCCCTTTCTTACACACATATCCTTATAACTTGTCCAATTCTCTTTAGGGGGCTTTTTCCCTTTCTTACACACATATCCTTATAACTTGTCCAATTCTCTTTCTCTCTCTAAATACAAAGAGATTGATTAATACAACGAAGAGTTTTGGGAGAGAACACCTTCCCGTCCTCTCACGGTTGTTCACTTTTCCAGACAAATACAACCATATATTCTACCGTCCACAGCGATTATCACACCGAGAAGCATCACGATCAATCCAAACTTTAAGACCAGATTTGACACCCCCAGTATAATGATTTTTTTGCATCATCACCTGTTAATCGTGAAACACACCGTTAACGTGATCCTCAAAAATCACTAAATATTGTATTCCCTCTATTTCAAAATGTTTGTCGTTTTAGCTCTAAAAAATTTGTTTCAAATTGATTGCCGTTTTAAGTTTTTAATACATGTTTTTGCTTAATTTACCTTTGTCTTCTCAAAAGTACAACAATTAATAGTCTCTTCATTAAATATTTTATCTTCTCCCAATGATTATCTCCTTCTAATTTATCTTTTCAACTACTCTTAGCACAAAAATTAAAGATATTTAATAAGAGTATATTTGTCAACCTACAAAATTAATTTTTTAATATGTGTACACAACTCTAAAACGACAATCATTTTGAAACATGGGGAGTATCTCTTTCTTTCACTCAAAGATTAAATCATGACAAGAAAGCAACTAACTTCTAATATTATTGAGAGAGAGAGAGAGAGAGAGAGAGAGAGATTAATGATATCAATCTGGACTAAAAGCACTTCATTTTTTAATGATGCAATCTGCAATTTTGAAGGAGAAATTAGCCCCCCACCGCTCGTGCGTAACCCCATTTCCTTGCCAATTAAGACTAAGAGCACTTAATTTACTTTTTAATCAAAATACTCATTGAGGATGAACCCAAAGTCTAGAGGGAGGGTTCAAAGTATACATGAGAAAAAAATATTAGACTGAAAACATATGATCGACTAGTCTACAAAATTATATAAATAGTAATAATAAATAAATAAAATGAGTATATACTCCCTCCATCCTAAAAAAAAACTATCTTCCTTTCTATTTTTACTTGCTCCTAGATACTTATCCATTTTTTAAAAGTAGAGCAATTAATTATCTTAGTTTCCTAGCTATATTGTAGTGTAGCTCTCAGCAATAACATAGTTTTAATAGCTTAGTAATGAGTAACAACCACATTTTGCTATATATGATTGATAGGGTTACTATAGAAAAATTAGACTTCAATTAATTAATCTTTCTTAATTCCTTTGAAAAGTTAGACGAGACTGATGATGCCAAATTTCACACACAATTTATTTGAGAAATTGCTTGGTAGAATATCTGGCTCAATTTGTAAAGAATGACCTACAAATAGGACAAAAAAAATGGTCGCTAAGCAAAGGGTGCCCTGCAAAGCCCCACCGGTGATCAAACAGTCATTGATAGTGCTTGAGAGAGAAAAATGCCAAAAAGTGGGAGCAAAAATTGTTGTAGTCCGTACCGTTATGATTGCATGAGCCTACTATTTATTATAGGATGTGTGAAATCAGTTAGGATGTGTCTTAGAATCTTTCTAAAAGTGGTAGTGGGCCCTATAGTTGATAGCTAAGGTGGTTAGCTATCAATATCTGGGGTGGTCGACGGTTATTTCTGGAGGTGGCCGGCCGATCACACTATAGGAACCTTTCCAATGAAGATGTCTGACCAAAAAGATCTTTCTGCTTGACCTGCTATGGAATTTAGGTGGTTCAGAAACAATCTTTTCGGAATGGAGGAAGTACTTAAACAAGTTATTCTTTCTTAATTAACAGAAGACCGGAGAAGAAAAAACAATGAAAATCATCAACAAATACTTTTAATTTACAAAATACTATAAGTGACTAGTTAAGTACCATGGGTATAGTCAATATTGGGAAGTGTTTAAAGTTGGACAAACACCAAAAAAATCGCAAGAAATTATGAGGACAAACACCTAAAAACTAGAGGGGTCATCTAAAACTTCTAGGAAAGGTAAGTAAACAAAAAAGAGAAAATAACACTTGACACCCCTGAACTATAATTGAAGCCTCCAAAGCTAATTTAAGTCGAGCAATTCTTGGTCAATGTTCTTGCAATCACAAAGTACTGACTTTGTGGTTGAAGCTAAGCAAGCTCTCAGTACTGATCATTAGTTTGAAAAAACTCTTAAGATTGAGTACTTATAAACTTTTATGAAGCTTTTTGGAAACCTTTTGTGGTTGTTGTAAATGGCTTTATAAAGAACATAATTACTTTAGAGAAACTCCCATTTTGAGGAAAAACAATGCATGTAGGAGGGCTAGATTGGAAAAGCATTTGAACCACTTAAAACTTTCTATCTATCTCTTTATTTACTTTTTTTTTTCGATCTAATCAGTGAGTTTCAATTTTGCGATCAGGTTAGTCACTCCACTCATTTTCATCCATAATACTAGACAAAAAAAATATCTAAAAGACTATAATACCCTCTAAACTATCTGGAGTGTCCACATGATGTACATCAAATTAATTTTTTTGTCTCTACTTTTCAGCCTCCTCTCTACCGTACATCAAACTCTCATCACCTGAATTCTTAAACTACTCAAAATTATATTTGGAAAGCACGAACGCTAATTAGTTACTCGAGATACACACTCACAATTTCATGTTGTAGCAATTGAAGTAATACGACACTTACTCCCTTGAAAAGTCCTTTGAAAAAATCTTCGATGGCCCGAAGCAAAATCGGACAACTACTCCAAATGCAAAATGATTTGGAGACTATGATGTTGCTTTCCTCGTACTAATAAAGTGCCACTCGTAGACACCCCATTCTCGAACCCACTTGAAGTCTTAATTCATTTTTATGTCGTCCTCTTTCTTTATTTATCCTATCCTGTCAACTTCCATCCAAGTTCAGGTTTAATTCCATGGATCTGGGACTAACCAGACTCAGGAGGCCAAATAAAGGGGGTTTTGTTGTAACTTTGGCTTTAAACCGCATATAAACTGCACAGCTTTGTGTGTCTGTCGTCTTACTTTTGCCCTGTTGCATTTTTTCTCCCTTCCAAATCGGTTTACATAACCCTAGACGTCCCCTACACTAATAAAAAAAAAAAAAAAACTCTCTTTCGAGGGTGACTCAAAGGGCCAAAAACCTAATCTCTCAATACTCTCTCTCTCTCTCTCTCTCTCTCTCTCTCTCTCTCTCTCTCTCTCTCTCTCTCTCTCTCTCTCTCTCTCAATACGCACAAACACATTATTTCCTTGGTGTTCTTCGCTTTCAAAGGGGATTCACTACTCTTTGCCTTGTTTGATCAAGGCAACAAGTGGATTAACCTTCTCTTGTTGTAACCCTTCTAAATTTCTCTTTTCTTATATACACTTTTGACTTTTATGTGTTTGATTTCCTTCTTCCCACCATGATCATCCATATGATCACGACCTTTCTTTGCGATTGTATCATTTTACTAAACAAACTATGCTATCTATACGTTATTCATGCTTTAAACCTATTTTAATTCATTCCTAGTTTGATATTTTTCTCTTATTTTCTTACTTTTTTTACTATCAAAAGAAGCATGGGAGGCATGATCCTACTCTAATAAGGATTGTGTTGATTCTCAACTTGTCCGACATTTGATCCTCGTGATCACTATATTATGTGCTAGCATGTTCGTTATGTGAGTATTATGCTTATAATTGCCATTCAAACTATTTTTCACAACAATAAAAAAAGGGAATGTTTTTCATTAAAAGAAGAGAATTGATATGTACAGACAAGAGACTGACGGGTGAAGTGGGTGCCTAATACCTTCCCACTTCTTAACCTAACCCTAGAACCAGTATCTCTAGGTTCTACTAATGTTTCTGTTTAATTAACATAGTTGGCGACTCTCAATTTTATACCACGTAGATGATTACCATTAGGAGGATAGTTGATAAACTCATTCTTTTTCATACGCCTTTGATCTACATTCTCACACTGACCATCTTTTAATTGAATTATTTCATGTGATTGATACGGAGCAGAGATTTCATGTGTTTGACCAAAGAATTTATGTCATGGTTTAATTTATGATAGAGATATATAGAGATCTTGTAGGTTGCTAGAATTATTTCATGTAATTATAGATATTGCTATAAAAAACTAGTGGATTTCATAGAGCGTAATGCTTTGTCGTCTACCTAGATCTACATAGAGATCTTGTACGTTGCTAGATGATGATGAAATTAATACTGCTTGAGAAAGAATGTTAATCAAATCAGGAAATTTCATTGTCACATAAAAGTAATAATTTGATCAACCATATTTGATGAAGACGTTGCATAGAAATGTATTGGTGAACCAAGCCTTAGTGCGCTCTCTCTCTCTCTCTCTCTCTCTCTCTCTCTCTCTCTCTCTCTCTCTCTCTCTCTCTCTCTCTCTCTCTCTCTCTCTATATATATATATATATATATATATATATATATATTATTTTTTGTCTTAATATCTTAAATTACTTTGCAATTTTCGTTTTTAATTAATTAATTTCTCTCTATCTATCTATCTCTATCCAAATTGATAGTACGTTGGACACATGTGAGATATTGAAAGTATGTTGGTAAAATCAGTCCTCCCAATTAATACGATGGTCAAAAATATAATTCTTTCGTCATGATTTGCTTAATCTGCAATTTACACATTTTAAACCACTCCCAAAAGAAACAGGCCAGCCCAAAACAAAAATAATAAGTCCAGCCCATCTAGAGTACTATAAATAGGAGGGCTCTCTCTCTTCTCCCTCTAAGACGTTATTGATGTACATGCTAGAGGGTTTTGGCGAGAAAACCTCCCCGCTCCTCTCACGGTTATTCACTTCTGCAAACAAAACACAACCAGACATCCTATCGACTACGACGACAATCACACCAAAAAAATATTACAAACAGTCCAAGGTTGAAGACTAGATTCGGTACCTACGGTACGATGATTTTTTTGGCCTCATCATCAGTATTGTCTAGTAATCAAAAAAAAATAAAATAAAATAAAAAAGAAAAAGTAAATTTACACGTAAACTATAAGTTTTATTTATTTCTTTTCTTTTGAGGAAACTGTACGCTTTTAGATGGTCAAATAAAATAAAAGAAGCATCCACTACAGCCACTTTAATCAAGAAAAAGAAGAAACTACTACTTAAAGTATTTAAGGTACTTAATTTTTTTTTTCTTCAAAAAAAAAAAAAGGTACTTAATTTTTAATTTAGGTTTTGCAATTAATTAAAATACAATGAGGTTCCTCGCGCACTACTCATAAATAATTCTATAAAACGAAATTTGAGTAATAATTTTCTTGTCTTAATATTTAATATTTAATAATTAAATAATTTATTCGGGATACATTTTTCTTAGAGAGTAATTATTAAAAATTCAGTAACGTAATTCTATTATAAATTTTAAAAGCTCATGTTCGTATTTTGTTTGATTAAAGTGGATGATAATATTTGTCTGCTCTCTGAAAACCTCAGTGGTTTCAAAAAAAAAAAAAACCTTAGTGTGGACCTTATCATAGTCTCAGATAATGGCCACAATTTAAAGTGTAAATATCATCATATTTAAAATAAACTGTAATAATATAGAGTAATTAAAAGGATAATTATTTATAATATTGTTGGCCCAAAACCAATTACGGTATACACGTGTCTAGTAAATATTGGTGTTCTTCACATTGAAAAAGAATGAGCTTTCAAGAGCTCGCTTTTATTATCTATTGTGGAATAGTCTATTTTACGTTTTTTAACTACAAAAACTAGTCAGTATTGTTATTTACACCTCGAAATGCTCTAATAACACCCTCTTTTTTTTTTTAAGTAAACCACCCCCTAAAATTATCAACCCACAACCCTTGTGCCGGTCACTATTGGAACCCTAGTTTTGTAGCGAGGTTGATGGGGGGTTTTTCGATGTTGTAAAAGTAGAAAGATGGTAAAGAAAGCTTCTTATTGATCACCGGAAACAATGGTGGACCTGAAAATTTTACTTTGAAAAATTAAAACTTTTACCAAACAGCCTTCTCTTAATTTTCTACTAAGAGGATTTAATTCAAAATTTATAATTGTATTTTTGTAATTCATGGAGGGGTGTACTTAAAATATTTGGGGGTGTCAATAGCAATGCTCAAAACTGTTTTCCTATTATAATCATTAAATATTATTTTAAGTAGATGAAATTTTCCCCAATTCTATCAATGGGAGTTGATCTGTGTGTAAGAGACTCTAGTCACTTAAGCAAGGGGTCTCAAACTTGAGCTTCTAACGTCCTCGGGATTTGTCTTGAGTTTTTGGGCCCAAGGAATAGGATGCCTAGGAAACAAATGAACTTGTGCTTCTAGCAAGCTCACAATTATTGATTTTTTTTAATATGATTTTTATAAACAAACGAATGGCATTTTGATATTATTTTTTATAATTGAATACGAATCAAGTTACAAGCTTTATAAACATAAATTTTTGGAACATGAAGGAAGGAAAGAATAAGTACATCTTTACTTTTTGATATATCAAGAAATACAAAACAACAAGGTTTGAAAGACAAATTTGCTTGAGAATTGGACTACATTAATTTAATGGGGACGTAATTAGAGGGTAATTTTGTCTCAACAAGAATTAACGTAAAATTCTTATTTATGATATAGAAGATTAGCCGTTTCGTTGTGAAAAATAGTCTTTCTCGTGTTCAAGTACACGGTTAGTTTGTAGGTTGTACATGGTTGGTTTCGTAATTTTTACTCTCTCTCTCATTGACACGACTCTCTCTCTCTCTCTCTCTCTCTCTCTCTCTCACTCTCTCTCTCTCTTACTTATAATATAATAATTCTAAAATTACCAAAAGAACCAAGAAACACAAAATAATCATCTATTCAAAGAGGGTCAAAGTAGTACAATCTAGTACTATATTGAAATAAAACTTTTCACAAATCAATTAATTAATTTATCCCTAACTCTAGTTAAATCCCTCTTTCTTATTGACCCACTAACTAAAGCGTGCAAGTAAAATATTGCAACCCCGAGAATGTAAACTCCTCTGGAGGGAAAATAAACCTTACCCTAATTCTTACAACTATTAATATCTTGAAAGGCTACAACAATGATTATATGATGCCTAACTATTAATGTCTTGAAATGCTACAATAATGACTATATGATGCCTCTGGTAAGGATAGAATAAATGGTGCCTCTAGTGAGGTTTTAAACATCCGACCTCTCTTATGAGATAAGTGAAGTACCATGATATCTTTGGTGAGGTTTGAACACTCAACATCTCCCTTAAAAGAAGTGAGCAGCACCAACTAAGCTAGAGCTCGTTTGTAGACTAAATGATGTCTTTGGCGAGGCACAACCTCTCCGTTAAAAGAAGTGAGCACTATCAGTTGAGCTAGAGCTCGTGAGTAGACTAAATGATGTCTTTAGTAAGGCTGAACAACATCGGTGCTTCTGATGAGGCTTGAACACCCAACCTCTCCGTTGAGAGTAGTAAACACAGGGTGTCTCTACTGGTGAGACTTGAACACTCTACCTATTCTTAAGAAAAGTGAGCCCTACTAGTTGAGATAAAGCTCATTGCAGTAAACTTCTAGGACCCAAAAAAAAAAAATCCAGTAAATAATATTTTGCAATCCCAACCCCTCCCCCCACCTTTTTTTTTTTGTTCATAGGTTACAAATGCATAGATCGAACTCATTCTCTATAGACTTTGAGTGAAAACCCTCAGTACCACTTGGCACTTGATTGTCAATTTGTAATAAAATCTTGTAATCTGATATGTAAATTCTGGTGTCAAAACCTCGTACTCGGTTTTACACAACTCTTGAACAAATAATTTCTAAAAACTAAAAATAAAGAAATCTCGTACATAAGAATTTCAGGGGAAAGTAACCTCTACAAATGTTTTGCCTGTGATTTTAGAGGATGATTTTGACTCCATCTTTCTCGAAGGTATAGGTGTTCTTGAAACCATCATGCTTTGTTTTTCTATCATATTGCCAAGGCCTCCCAAGAAGCAAACGGCAAGCGTCTATAGGAATAACATCACACCAAACGGTATCCTTATACTTATCACCAATGGAAAACTGAACAGGGCATCTTAATTAACCCTTTCCTCATTTCCTTTACAAAGCCATGGTCGTGGGTGAGTTCCTGTCTTGAATCGCAGCTTTTCCACCATTGTTGTTGCCACCACATTTTCGCAGCTCCCCTGCACCATCAGTTATGATATTGCATACCTTGCCATTGGAAGTGCACCTAGTGTGAAAGATGTTGTTGTGCAACCATTCATCATCTTCTACACAACCAGCATTTAGGCTCCGACGAAAAACTAGCGATTCCCCTTGATCTTCATAGATTACTTCACATTCTTCATTTGTTTCATCTTTTTCACTAGTCGCATGTGCAAGCTGCTCTTCTCCATCATCTTCTTCCGCTAAAGATACTATCCTCCGATTCGAACAATCAGAAGTGATATGTCCAAAACCATGACATTTGAAACACTGGCCAGAATCATTAGAAGAGGTATTAGGCTTAGCTGGGGCTGTTTTGGAAGTAGATCTCTTCACGAATGGAGTCGACTTGGAAGTGGAGGGACCCCCTCGATTGGGGGAGTCACCATACTTTGTCAATCGGTAATTATTACTCCTTTTCACCTTTAGTTGTCGTTCCACCTTGAGTGTCAATTTGAGGACATCATTATAAGTCCAAAAAGGTTATAACTCAACAACCTCGCAAATTTCAGACCGCAATCTGCCTAAATATCGAGCAATGGTTTGCTCTTCCGGCTCCGCCAGATCACAACGCAACATGAGATGCTCAAATTTAGCAGTGTACTCCTCAACGGATAGCTCCCCCTACTTGAACTTGTGAAATTGAATGAAAGAATCTTGTCAGAAATTTTTCGGTAAGTACTTACCCTTGAGCACTTTCTTCATCTTTTCCCAAGTCCCAATCCGACTTTTCTTACTACAAGCTCGCTGATTCTTGAGGTGTTCTCACCAAATAGAAGTGTGCTTCTTCAATTTGATGGCAACTAGCTTGACCTTACGATCTTCTGCTACATCCTTATAATAAAAAAAAAATTTCACAGTGTTAAGCCAATTAATAAAATCATCAGGACTGTTCTTACCTTCAAATTCTGGAATTTTAATTTTGATGTCATCTCACTGGAAATAAAGATTCCTTTGGTCTCGGTGACGGGGAGAAGCCTCTTCACTCAATGCTGCATTTTGAGCGCGATAGAAGGGGTTGAGACTCTCCTCTTCATTCAAAGATTCATCATCCGAACCATGACGTGAACCATCATGATTAAAAGGCTCGTACTGCTCCAATTGTTATTGGAGTTGTTGCACTTGTCTCCTAAGATCGTCTATTTCAACATCTCGTAGGTTTCTTTCATGAGCAGGTTGACGCCAGGGAGGCATGACTACCAAAGCTCTGATACCAATTTGATGCCAGAAAAGGGAGAAACTAAAGAGGAAACACGAGTGAAACTTTTAAAAAGGATAAACACTCACTACACTTAAGAATCCACCAAAGGTAACGAGTAAGAAAAAAGAAGAAGTCCTTCTTCTATAGACTGACAAAGGCTCAAATATATTCCACAGGGCTAGAAACGACAACCCATTTTTTCCCCTTAAACTAGACTCGTATATCTTTCCAACGCATATAGCCAAGCCTTCTAGAACCTCCCGAGTCAATACAGTTTATTAGTTAAAGTTGCCTGAAATTCTGGTTCTGCAGACTCTACCATTAACCCATTTCAGGACCACTGCTCTGTTTTCCTCGAATTTATTTTCATAAGACACTCCGGTGTCACTATCTCTTACAAGAATGTCTAGCTGGCGGAAAAAATCAAAAGGATGGACTAGGATGCAAAAGAGAATTCCTTGCCAACTTATGGACAACCTCGTTTGCTAATCTAGGTACAAACCTGACTTGGAAAAAAGAGTCTTGGCATAATAACCGACTGCAATCTCTTGTGATTGACCCAAATTCAGAAAAAAGATTCCTCTTGGTAATTAACTGTAGCAGCAAGCTCCTTGAAGTCCATTTAAAAAATAACATGCTACCAACCTAATCCACTGTTGGAAATATTCACCTATTCATTTATTATAATATCTCTAAGTGAATATTCCTTATTTACTTAAGATTTGCTTAGAACCATAAACCATAACTTGTCTAGGTTAGGATAACTTGATTAGTAGCCTGCGTGCTACATACTCAGTTAATCGGCCTTAGACCATCCCGACTCACTATGACAGGACAACTAAATAGAGTGATAATCAAAGACTCAAGACAGCTACTAATCTCTTTAGGACACCAAGCATTAGCTGATAGAAGAAATTGAAGAAACTTATAGAAGCCACGTCACCGACTGATGTCCAAGGCAAAGCTCAAACTAACTCTCAGTAACTGATACCAGCCCAAGTCCCAGAAACTCACATCAGCTGATCAAGACTTCAACGGACAAAAAGGAATATATTTTTAGATTCTCTAAAAATATATTTTCTACACACGACTTGATCTCAAAGTACTATTCTTCACATGACCCCTGTCATAAAGTACTTTATGATGTGACAACTCTCTGAAGCTTTTCAGACACGTAAAAGTTTTCTCCAAAGAAGATTTTATTGTCCTCTTCAAAAGCCCCAAATCCCAGACTCAGCCTTCAAGACTTTGAATTCAATCACTATAAGACAAAAATCCAACGGTTGGATTAAAAGTAACTCTCAACGGCTACCCTTATCTTTCTCCATAAATACCCCAGGTGTCTGCTTAAAGAAAAGTGGATAGTGGTAATAAAATGATATACTAAGAAACATAGTGAAAAATACTTGAACTAGTATATCACAGCAAGTGCTTGTGGGAGAAAAAAAAAGATAGAGGTGTGCAAGAGCAATACATTTGTGAAGTTAGAGTTTATTCAAGCGAGTCAAATCAATCATGTACCGATTACCCTTGAAGCTCATCTCCATCAGCCTCTCAAAAGTCTGAAGGATGAAGATTTCACATACCAACTGTATAAGGAAAAGAAAGAGAGTAGAAGGAAAATAATGTCTAAAGAGATCCAATCTGTTAGCGTCTAGTCCACGGTCTAGGTCTTTACTCCATATCTTATCTACACACACAGCCTTACTAATCTTTGTAATGGTTGGTGTGGTTTGATTACACAACCTCGTATGAGTCGGGATATCCCCAAAAGGGATGTTTAAACTATTTTCCCAAACATCGTTTTTAATATTCTAACTCATCTCACTTGCATAAGTCTCCGACCATCAGAGACAATTTTCCCAAATGTTTCTAGATGATGGTTCTAGAGATGGTATCAAGTGAAATCGCAAATGGATAAAACATCCATTTGCAAATCCCATTAGGAATAGACTGCTTGTAAGTTTTCCTTTAATAGATTAATTTACTTTCTGTAATATGTACTTAGGCAAGTTAGCTAAACAACATGTATAACTTGACTGAATTCTGTTATATGAAATATTTTATGCAGTGACTGTTCTCTAGTCAACTGCTGAATTCAATCTAGTGTTTCGTTGCTTTATATATCATTGCCTATCTCATTACTTTAAGTAAATTGCTCCTACTTGTGAACTGAACTTACTTGTATTACTATTCCACGTCTAAACCATCATACTAAAAGCATCAGCAAGTATTAAGTGACTAAGTCTCTTCATATTTTATATCTCACACTCGTCACTTAGTTATCAGTCAACCGATCCTATCAGCAGACTGATCTTTCAACTATTAAACGAACTTCCACTGCCCATATTGTTCATTTAGTATGCATACTCTAATTCAGTTGAAAGTTTGTCATGATCAACTAATCCTATCAGCTGACTGATTCATTAACAAATTAACATCTTTTCTTCCCTTATGCTCATCAGTCAGTATGTCTCTTTAGATCAGTTAGAGTCAACCTAACTTAAAGTCTCACTAAGAAATTATAAGTTTTGTGAATTGAATAGGCTATTCACCCCCCCTCTAGCCTATTCCTGAACTATATCTGTTAGAAAACTGGAACCTACATCCACGAATCCATGAAAGAGCTTCCAAGAGGCTAATTCCTTTAGCTTCTCTAGCTTCAAAAGCCCCTTGCCAAGTTTTTGAGAGGCAGACTTTGAAAGAGTCCGTCTCATCACGTAAACTCCCCCCCTATACCCAGTAAGCCTCTCATTGTCAAAGAGAACAGCATCGACATTGCATTTCATGCACCCAAACTTAATTGTGGAGGCTTTTCCCAGCTTTGAGAGAGTGCCCAAATGAAATTTACAGTTGCCTTTAAATTTTTCAATGACTGTGTTGCATGCCAATTATACAATGATTTTTTCGCCAAAATGAACTGTCGACTCTGTCGTCTCCGTAATATCTTCCCAAAGCTTTTGATTTATGCGCTTCCATATAACCCATAGAGTGACAAAAACTCTGCAGAACGCGTCTTCTTTAACTAAGGTTATGAGATTATTTATTCACTCAATAAAACTCTCCGCTTGCAAACTGGCAGCCTCTTCTACGTCTAACAAAGAAGCAACCTCCCAACAGTAGCAAACAAAGGGACAAGTAACAAATAAGTGCCACAAATTTCACACCCCCACAACCCAGAAAATGCACGAGCTTGGGCAATTCACTCCTCTATTCATCAGCAGTCCCTCTCCACATGGAAGCGAGTTCTGGCAAGCTCTCAAATAAATGACTTAACTATTGGTGGAATAAAAGCTTTCTAAATCTTTTTCTAGCACACACCATCCACTGCATTATCCTAACCCATCACCGATTTCATAACCACATGATAACCAGTTTTGACAAAGTAGCAACCATTTCTACTAAAATGCCAATTAATCCTTTCCTCCGTAGAAATTGAAGCTAATGGTAACCCCATGATTTCAAGATTGTCTCTCTCATTGAACAATTCCTCTAAAAGCTTTGCATCCCAATTTTTTGTTCCCGAGATAAAGAGATCGTTCACCTTAATGTCCTCTAAACCTGCCACTATAGGTGATGAAGTATAAAAATTTGATGGGTCCCTTAACCAAGGGTCCTTCCCAACATGAATATCGAGGCCATTCCCAACCTTCGTCTATATCTCTTAATAAGCAATAAACAGGAATTTTAAATAATTCTCTAAGTAAAACTTGGAGTGTGCTCTATCTTGGCATAAAGAAAGTCCCCTTTCGGATAATATCTAGCTTTGAAAATCTTACTAACCATAGTATTTGGTTCATTTATGAGTCTCCATCCTTGTTTCCCGAGTAGAGCTAAATTAAAGGCTTCAAAGTTTCGAAAGCCTAAACCTCCAACACCTTTTCTAACACCGAGTTTATCCCATGACATCCAATGAATACCCTTGCGACCTTGTTTCGAACCCCACCAAAACGAATTAAACATCTTCTGAAGTTCATCCAAAAGCGAGGTGGGAAGAAGGAATGTCTGCATACAATAAGTAGGAATAGCCTGACCTACTGCTTTAATCAGAATCTTTTTACCTGCTCGAGAGAGCCACTGCCCGTTCCAGGATTGAATCCTTTAACAAGTATGATCTTTAAGATACTGGAAAATGGTCTTCTGTTTCCTATCAATCAGCGAAGGGAGGCCGAGATATCTATTGGTATCAATGCCTCCAAAAATACCAAGAATTCAGACCAGATTAGTTTTAACCTCTGGAGCAAATTACCATTGAAAAATAATCTCATTTTATTAAAATTGATCGCTTGACCCGAGGATTTTTCGTAGATTGTAAAAATCTGAAGAAGATATTTCCTATGTTCTAAAGGAAGAATTACATTTTATTTTACTTTTGATTATCTTAGAAGAAGAGAGAATTCGGCACCTAATAAGTTGAAGGACAAGTTAATTCACAAGTTGTAATTTTATTCTCTGCTAAATAAAAGTAAAACTTGTAAATTAACTTGTTCTTCAACTTATTAATTAGGTGTCGTCAATGCTCTAAAAATCGGGCTAGGCGCCCCCTAATGCCGAAAATGGATCAAATCGGCAACTAGGTGTTTTTCCCAAAAATCGCCGCCTAGTGGCTCTAGGTGCCGACTAGTCGCGGCGCCTATTTTATTTTAAAAAAAAGTAAAATAAAAAATTTAAATCATTGTGTTTAATCATTCTGTTGACATTGTTTTGCTGTGAGAATGTTGTGGTTTTTATTTAGTTGTTGGAATTTGGTATAATTTGGGGAATAGACAGTGTAGTGTGGGTATGTAGTCAAGGTGTTTGCTGAAATGACAAAGAAAATAATTGTAGTATTGTTGTTTTGTTTTAAAGTTTAAACTTTGGAGTTTGGAATGGTACTATTAAATTTAGTTTTAATTTTTAACTATTAATCTTGTAATGTAATCACTACTTTTAGTTTATTTGATCATATTTAGTTATTTACTATTGTTACAGCATGTATTGCATGAATCGATGGTGTAAATGTGTAATTACGCCTCTATTTCGAGGCCCCACCTAGGCCCGATTAATCTCCTAGGTGCTAGACTCTGTTCTGCCGACTAATAATTTTTAAAACACTGAGTCGTACTAAAGAGCGGATGGTCTCATTTTTAAAAATGTTTTCTTTTAACATCTCTAACTTTAACACCAATGGGTTTGAAAGATTGTGGAGTATGATCGAATCAAATCAATTAATAGTAGTACCACACTAACAATTAATGTTGCTACACAAGGACATAACTTGATACTGCAAGAAGATAGTGCATTTTTAACAAGTTCTTATTTCACACAATAAGTTGATGTATATGTTTCTTTGAGACAAAAGGAATAGTTTAAATGACTTAATTATAGATGAAAATTTATGAATCCCAATTTTTATCTAAAATTTTCATTTGTGATAAGTGTTGGAGTGTATATGAGTAGTTTGATACTAGATCACTTAATTGTATGGTCATAAGTTAACAAAAAACGTACAACGCGATGTATGTTTAGTTCAATTGTGATAAAATGTTAGATTCAAAACCTAATATTTTCCAAAATGACAAAAAAAAAAAAATTCATGGACTTAATAGCAGCAACACATATAATTATAGTAAAAAAAATGAAAAAAAAAAAAAACAATGGATGTGGTGGTTGATGGAAGAATGAATTATTATTATTCTCATTTGAGTGAGAATGAGTTGTGTCCAAGTTGAATCTATGAGAGTGGGGGACAAGAGAGGGCAATTTTGTAAATAGAAAAGGTGTTGTCAATCAAAGCAAAAGGGTGATTGGTGATGAAACAAAATCATAAATATTCCCTCATTTTTTTAAAAATTTAAATCCATTATAGCCTTCTTCTTTTTTTTTCCTGTCTCCATCCATCATCTCCAAGCTTACTGCCAACCTCTTTTCATTTCCATAAAAGTCCTAACCAAAGTCTGTTGACACTTACCCAATTACCATTAGAGCAACCACACACAATAGTGTTTGCTACAAACACTGAACCAAGTTTTAGATTTTGTTTTTACCTCCCACTATAAAGACTTAACTCTTAAGTACACAATAAATACCCAATCCTATATATCTTCTATTTCTAAAATTATTTAAATCATACTTTTAACTTAAAGGGTGATTTAAAATAGATAGTAACTTCTCTCATCCAAAAAAAAAATTTTATTTGTCGCATGTCTTTAATATATGAGATTTTCAAAAAGGAATAATAAAAATATATTCTAAACATAAATTGTCTCTTAGATTGACCGGTATTTTTAGGTAAAATTAATTAAAATTATTAAAATATGCACACACACAAAAAATCATAGAATATACTCCAGTCGTTCCTAAATTATTGTCTTATTTAATTTTTTTTAGTCAAACAAAATGTTTTTAAATAAAAATTTGATGTATATATTTTTTATTTTTTTTAAAATCTGAAAATTTTTTGGATACGGAACATATATTTTTCTCAAAATCGTCAAAGAAATTTTTTGGTTATCATAATGTGTGAAATATGCAGCACCCTTCGATGCTGCTTTATTTCATACATAACATGAAGGAAACAATTAATGGACAAAAAAAAACACACACACACCATGAGGAAAAGAAATAAATAGTGAAAAGGTAATTGAAAATTTTAAAACATACAACATTTTTTTATATAATATAAAATTTAAAATTTTAAAATATTTTATTTTGATTTAAGTAAAAAAATAAATAATAATAATAATACAGTAGTTAAATTTGTTAATTAAAATGAGAGAGATTTAAATTTTAAAAAATTGTATAGAAAAGATTTAAAAAAATAATTTTTTTTAAAGTGTTGAAAAAATGAAGCTGTAGCAGCAAATGAGTTACTCCCTCCGTCCCTAAATTATTGTCTGGGTTGACCCGGCACACAGATTAAGAAAACTCAATTGACTTGATTATTAATAATAAAATAGTATTGAAAAAGTGTGTTGTTTCTTTTAATGCTTATGTGTATGTGGTCCATAATTAAAATAGAAAGAAAAAGTAAGAGTAAAATAGTAAAAGTGATGTTTTAAAAAGAAAAATTTTAAATAAAATAATTATTTTGAGACGAATGAAAAAGAAAATAAAAACAATAATTTAGGAACGGAGGAGTATTTAGAGTGTTACAAGGCGCGAACGTGATGTTCTTACTCTCCCTGGATCACACTCTCTCTCACTCTCTTCTCTCACTTTAGATCTCTCTTCTCTCTCTAGATCTCTCTTCTCTCTCTCTTGACAAGAGGACTGAGTCTGAGAGATAGTAGTAGGTATACACAGTTGCTCCCCCTTTTCCAGGAAAACTATGTGCCAATCTCTTTAAAGATTTTCAGAAAACAAAGCTACTCAACTTACTACAAAAGCCAACCACAACACATCATACTATTATTAACCTTCCCTAGATTTTCTAGGATTGATCAAACACACATAAGATTCATCATAAAGAAAAGAGCAAAAGCAAAAGAGCTCATTGAGATATATACCCAACCTCACTCTCTTTCTCTCTCTCTCTCTCTCTCTCATATATTCCATCATCTCCGTATCCATTCCCATCCCTCTCTCACTCCAAAAAATGAAACCCTAGCAATTTGTGTGTTTGTGTGTGTTTTCTCTCCTCTTTCTCTCAGTAGCAAGTTTTTGTGTGTTTTCTCTCTCTCTCTCCCTTTCCCAAAATGGACAGATACCAAACTCTTACCATTAACCCAACACAAGAAATGGAAACTAATTCCTACACATCCAACACCAGCTCATCAATTCTAAGCCCAATCTCCTCATCCTCCTCATCTTCCTCCTCCATCCCAACCTCCCCTACAACCCTCAGCCGCTACGAAAACCAAAAACGCCGTGACTGGAACACCTTCGGCCAATACCTCCGCAACCACCGTCCACCACTCTCCCTCTGCCGCTGCAGCGGGGCCCACGTCCTCGAATTCCTCCGCTACCTCGACCAATTCGGAAAAACCAAAGTCCACACCCAACTCTGCCCCTTTTACGGTCACCCAAACCCTCCTGCCCCCTGCCCTTGCCCGCTCCGCCAAGCTTGGGGCAGCCTCGACGCCCTGATCGGCCGCCTACGCGCCGCCTTCGAAGAAAACGGTGGAAAACCCGAAGCAAACCCTTTTGGGGCTCGAGCTGTTAGGCTTTATTTACGCGAAGTGAGAGATTCTCAAGCTAAAGCAAGAGGGATTAGCTATGAAAAGAAGAAAAGAAAACGGCCGCCGCCGCCGCCACCTCCTCCACCTCCAGCATTGCCACCATCTTGTCCAAGTTAGCCTCTATCTGCATGAAATTTTAAAGAACCCATTATATATCAAATTATATATATTATGTTTTTTACTCGAATGGGAAGAAATCTCTCTTTTTCCATCTAAAAAAAAGAGTGAAGAACTCGAAAGAAGTTGTAGTTTAAAAGATGTATTCGTATGACTATGAGGGGGAGTTATGAGTTTGAATGTAATTTTTTCTTGTGTAGTCTGATAGATTTGCAATGAATGAAGACTTTTTTTAGAAATCTGTGTTGTCATTCAACAATATGTACTCCTACCAGATATGCTATTTATGACAAGTTATTAGAATTTGCATTATCATCTTTCAGGCCTTGTTTTGATGTTTGTAGTATAAATTTCTTTCCTTTTCGTTTCTTTAAATGGGAAGTGACAAATCATCCAAATTTGTTAAAAATGGATGATTAAATCCTATTTGAAGATCAATCAAATCATGTAGCACTATATGCTTGTTGAATGGAAATATAGTATTTCTCTCTTTTCGATAATTTAAAAGTCAGTCGAGAGTTACGAAAACAGTCTAGTCTTTCTGTTTACAGGTTGACTGGTCTGATCCTTAACCCAATTAAAAGTTTAATTAGAAAAATTTTAAATGATACTAAAAATAAAATTGTTTGATAATGTAGGAGTATTATATTACCTAATAAATTAAGTATTTTTTAAAAATAGCAAACATACCTTAAAACATTTACTTCGTGGTTTATGTAATAGTCTTGACATTGTGTCCATTTTGTAGTATTGGAGCTTCTCAATGCGCGATGTTTGATTTGATCCTTTCAACTAGAGTAAATTCACTTTGTTTCTTCTCTTTCCTTCTAATGGGTAATGACAAATCATCCAAATTTGGTTAAAAGGGATGGTGTAACACCTTTTGAAGATCAAATCATGTAGCACTATATATATGCTATTTGATGGGAAATTTAGTAGTATTTCCCAGCTTCAAATCTTTTATCTTCCTCCTCATCACACTTTCTGTTTCATTAAATCTCAGTATTACACATTTTCTTGTAAAATTGTAAGAAGAAGACAAGTTAAAATAACAAGAATACGTGTAAGATTAGGATTTAAGTGGGACAAAGCGTATGATAGGAAGCAGGATAGAAGATTTGAACCCGTATTATCCTCTTTTATTACTTTGAAAGTCCGTAAAGATTGCACTATTACAATCTGGATATCAAATTACGGAATCAGTTTCTCTATTTGTAGGTTACTAAAGTAGTAGCTTCAGTTAATTTCTTATGTACCCGTATTATCCTCTTTTATTACTTTGAAAGTCCGTAAAGATTGCACTATTACAATCTGGATATCAAATTACGGAATCAGTTTCTCTATTTGTAGGTTACTAAAGTAGTAGCTTCAGTTAATTTCTTATGTAATTTGATCAACATTGTATGTGACTTTGTGTACATTTGCAGAATTGGATCTTCTCAAAGCTTGAGATTTGTTTTGATCCTACTTCCCAATGGAGTCTTCACATTGTTCCTTAGATTAAACTGGAGTTTTACAAGGAATGTGATCAGTTTTGATCATTCCCGCACCTTTTCAGGCAAAAAATAAAAATAAAAATTTGCATGTCATAGGGAGTTTTGTGAAGGTTACTCGTAACTTGAATATTACAAATAAGTTCTAACTTTTTTCTTAGGTTTTGATAGTTAACAAGTATCTCTGTAGCACTTATTAATAATTTATTTTAGAAAATTAAGGACATCTAAAATCACCAATGGATGGAAGAATGTTTCTGTTGATTCTCATTACAGGTTATTTTCTTAATAAGGATTATTAACAATTATTACAGGATACTTAATCTATAGATGGAAGAGTGTTTGCGAATATATAGATTGTTTCTTAATACGGATTATTAACAAATGTCACGGAACACTTATCAACACCTATGGATGGGAATGTGTTTCTTCTAAGTCTCAATACTCTCTCGTCCTTAAATTTGTCTTATTTTTATTTTTTGTTTGTTTTTAAATAATTGTCTTGAAAAATTTTTTTAGGATATTATTTTTATTATTTTATTTTTAATTTTTTTTATTTTAATTATGAGTTACATATACATAGACATTAAAAAAAATTATATATTATATTAATATTAATAATTAAATTAATTATTTTTTTTAATTAATATATCGAATTAAATAAAATAATAATTTAGGGACAGTGGAATACAAATTATTAACTAGTGTCAAATGACGCATCAACACCAATGGATCGAAGAGCGTTTCTATGAATTCTCAGTACTGATCCTTTCTTGATACGAATTATTATCACCTATCACTGTAGCACATTACTGTTAGCAGGAAATTTTTTTTTTTTTGGTTTTCTAAAGGTGTTCTCGGCCTAAAATTTTAAGAATAATTCTCAAGCTGGGTAAAATTACGAGTAGCTGTAGAAGTTTTTTTAATAAATTTTTAACATTGTTGTGTTCCCATAAAAACTCGAACATGAAATCTAAGATTAAGCTAAAATAACCCCTTACTAGTTGATTTTGATTTGCTCTGTCGCAATAACTTTTGTTTTTGTCATGAGTAATGCTATGAATATTTTTAAAATATTAAATTTTTTAAACAAAATAATGTGTCAATTGATGTAACAATTCATATAATGCATTAATTATAATTTTTAATTTTTTTTATCATATCAATTGTCACATCACATATCTTTTAATACAAAAAATTTAATACTCTATGAATACCCATAACATTACTCATTTGTAATTCAAGTTGAATACTCCCTTCGTTTTAAAAAGATTGACGTTTTAGAGTTGTGCACAAATATTAAGAAATTTTATAAGTTAACAAATATACTCTTATTAAATATTTTTAATTTTTGTGTCAGGAGTAATTGAAAAAATAAATTAGAAGGAGATAGCTATTGGGAGAAGATAAAGTATTTAATGAAGAAATGATCAATTATTAGAACTTGTGAGAAGATAAGGGTAAATTAGGCAAAATATGCATTGAAAACCTAAAACGATAATTATTTTAAAATAAATTTTTAGAGCTAAAATGATAAATATTTTAAAACAGAGTATGTTTTTTCATTGACATTGAAACTGAAATTAGAGTAGCATGCTTTTGAGTGTGGTATAGGCCTAAAACTTTTGATGGAAGAAGAGAATGCATATATATGGCAAAAAGTGAAAGTATCTTAGTTTTGATTGGATGTCAGGTTGAATATCTCTCTCTCTCTTCTTTGAATAGTCCAAGACCTTATTTATTATGCAAATCTATCCCCCACCATTTCTCCATTTTATGTCATTTCAAGCATTCAATAAGTGAGGTACATTCACATGAACCCTTCAAGTAATGAAGTTAGGTTAGGTGTTCATTAATGGATATGATCAAGTGATCCACATTTAGGAAAAATAAAGAAGGAAAGACAAACCCTAGCTACTACTTACTAGTCTACTGCTAGTACACTGTGAAAAGATCACTCCCTTTTGCTGCTATTCAAGAAACACACACTGTAGTTCTTAATTATTTTAATATTTCTTGTAATGGTTTTTTTTTTGGGGGGTATATTATTATTATATTTTATTTTCTATTCTTGTTCTGAAAGGTGTAAATTTAAAAACATTATATTTATGGATATAATGCTTCAATATGATTTGCTGGTGCTAGATGAAGATCTATTCATTGTTGGGTATGTGGTGAGTACTCCATCTATTTTTAAATTATTGTTTTATTTAATAATCTGATACATAAATTAAAAAAATAATTAATTTAATTATTAATATCAATATATTATGTAATTTTTTTTAATGTCTCTATGTATATGATCTGTAATTAAAATAAAAAAAGAAAGATAAATTGCTAAAAATATTATCTTAAAAAAAATTTTAAACAAAATGATTATTTTAAAACGAATCAAAAAAATATATATATATATGTATATATTTAATAATTTAGGGAGAGAGAGAGTACGAGTTTCCTTGAATATTGTAATGGTCAACTTTTTCTTAAGCTTCTAGAAGAAAGATATAACCTCAATTATGTAGTTTATTGATTTTTCAGATTTAACTTGTAGTAGCATATATGATTTCTCATTTCTATAAATAAAAACCTAATTTCCTAGGGTCTATAGGCTAGAGAGCCTCACCAATAATTCAAGTACTAGCCTAATCCATATCCCTACACACATTTAATAAAAATAATATTACCTCAGTTGTGAGAGAGATTGTTGGGGTTATGTTGTGAGAGGGATTGTTGGGGTCATATTAGGTAATAGGTATTGCAAAGGGAGTTGCTAAATAAAACGCTACACCGTCCGGTAAAAAAATTATTTTGACCTTGTTAAAAAAAATATATATATATATATATATATATATATATATATATATTACATTCTACACTCACTAGGTGGGCTTTTTTTTACGAGGGCCATTACCTTGAGGTGGCTTTTTTTTTAATAATTGAATAATAGATAAAATAATATTTTTTTTAAAAAAGATATTGTATTTAGCATTTTAAGAGTATTATATTTAATATCTATAATTATAATTTATTAATTTTTAATTTATTTTAAATAAATAAAACGTAGCAAGGGAAAGATTGAGAGAAGCGGTAGAACTTAAAAAAAAAAGTAAAAACTACGGAAAAAAAATTCACGAACTACAAAAAAAAACCACGACGGCAAACAGGACACATGACGCTAGATCATCGAGGAAAACGGAGCCATAAATAATTTAACAATTCAAAATCAATTTGATCCTTTTCTGAGTAAAATTTAATACTTATTTTGTTTAGTTATAAATTATCATTGCTATCTAACACTTAATTTTTAACTGTCTCTTTTAATTCATATTATATTATGTGAGGCATTTGTACAAATAAAATAAAATATCAAGAAGTTTTGCAATTATAATTAGAGCCCCCTTTTTTTTTTTTGCTAAAATGCAGCTTATTTGCGAAAATTAGTTTCAATACTGTGGCAAAAAAATTATATTTTCAATACACATCTACGTTTTAAAATACTGCAATTCTCAGCTTTTTCTCAAATACGGTTTTAGAATGTTGTTAGGAAAAAAAAATAGTGTTTTGAAGTAATATCTCAAACGTATTTATATAAAAAAATTATATTTTTTAAAATACTGTATTTTGAAAACGTTGCGCCAAACGAGCTCTTAAAGTGTTAATAATGTTTCCCTAAAAATTTAACCGTCGTAAAGTACTATATTAAAAGTAATATGAACCACATGCATTATAGTAATTAAAGAAAATATGAATCGCATCATATTTAATCTCTAAATTTAAATTATCTTTGAAATTAAATTAAAATACGACTTCTTTCAAGGTGGAGGTGGTAGTCTGACAATGAACCTTAATTTTGTAGAATGCATATATCTTTACAAATAGTAGTTAATCGTACAGCGTTGTTGTTGTGTTTCTTTCACGTGTAATTATATACATGATGAAACTAATGATTAATGTAGTATATTAAAATTTAATTTCACATTTATTTGATTTTCAATTAATCATAAGAAGGATATAGATTATTCCCCTCCATTCGAACCAAAAAGTTCACTATTTAATTTTTGTGAATCAACTTAATTAAAATTTGACTGATAATTTATATAAATTTATTTATTTTTATATAGTCATAAAAGTTGTAATATATAGTTTTTTTTAATGTAGTTTTTAGTTGAAGAGATTTTATTTTTGAATATATAATTAAAGTATATTAAATTTTGATATAATTTAGTCACACATCTATGTTAAAACTAAAAAAATGAACTCTTTAGTCGGAAAAAATGGAGTATTAAAAAGTAACCGTAACATATTATGGTGGTGAATTAAAAAGAAAATGTCAAAACATGCTATAGAAAGTCATAATTGAGGGAGAGAAGAAAATAAGAAGAATTGGAAAAACTAAGCCATTTTCCATTGACGTTACCATATTTAGTACAAGTCATTTCTAGTATTTTATAGGCATGGGAAAAGTTAACGAAAATATCCTTTATTTAATTATCAAATCTAATATTTATACATAAGTGACTCAAATTATAATACACTTTAGAAAATATTAAGGCTGGATTATCATAATAGTATCTAACAACATGTTGTAAATGCCGACAACAACAAAATTACTGAAATAGAGTAAGAATGGAAACGGGGTGGTTATACATAATACCACCCTCATTTCCCAATTTAATTTTATGCTCCATAACCGCTCGATTCTCCACCAGGGATTGAATATTTCTCCCCATATTCATTTTTCACAGGTAATGGTTAATTGAGGAATACCCACGGATAATTGGTCAAACTAACAATTTAGCTTAAAATAATTTAATGATTAGAAAAATACTCAAAAAAACAAACTTTCAAATAATATAATATTTAATCAAGTTCGTAAGGCTTGATAACGGATAATAATTGCACCTAAAACTCATCATGATCATGGAGAGAAATGGACTGTGGGTATCGTGCAAGGCAAGAAATTCGTAGACGGGAGTGCTGGAAAGAGGGCGGTCGTACAAAAGGCAGCAACTCATGACGCAGGAGAGCAGTCGCTCAAGGCGGCCGCACAAAAGTGCGGCAAAGTTTCTAGAAAAAGGGCACTCGCCTTGCACCGATTTTAGCGTTTTTCAGGTTTCCTGGTTTGTATTGGTTTAAGGGTAGGTCTCGTATCCTCTATATAAGTTGTAACCCTAAAACGTATATAAAATTGTCAAATTAATATACGTCAATTTTAAAACCTCAAATACTCTTTCTTCTTCAATTCTCAATTGCTTGATCTGTTGATCATTGATTATTGCTCAATATAATTGCTCCTTTCCGCTGTTGCACAACAATGTTTCATGTTTGTTTTAATCTTCTCAAAGAAATATTTTTATCCTAAAAAATTACACAAAATAATATGAATATTTAAAAATTTTTAAAAAAAATCTCTCTCCTTTCTAGCGCAAGAGTCTAATTTTGATTTTTTTTTTGTTAACTTAATTAATTTTTGACCGAAGATTTATATAAATTTTGATATTAATTGATACATTTTAGAAATAATTTTGAAAAAAAATTATTGCTATTGAACATAGATATTTGTTGACTTAATGTATGACCAAAGTTAAATATTATCAATATATGCAAATTAGTGGTCGTTTATAATTATAATATTTTTATTTCAAAATAAGTGTTTTTTATTAGTGGTCAATATATGTATTTTTGTTTCTATACATTTTTAAGGTATCCTTTAATGATTAGGTAAAAAAAAAAAGTACCCTTTAATGATATCAAATTGTTGGGTTTATTTTTTATTTTTCATCTTGCACTTAATAAAGATATTTTTAGACATATATTTGAAGAATTTTTACAAAATTAAAAATAAAATATCAACTTTAAGACATATTGAAGAAAGATAGTAACATTTTCTGAACAAATAAGAATTGTATAAGGATTTAATATAATTATATTTTTTTACATAATTTTTGAAGATCATTCAATGATTAGAAAATATTTAGTTGGATATTATATTTACATATTTTTTGATACACTATCAGTGTGAAAAAAAATTACAAAATTATAATTAAAAAAATTGATGAAATGATTTAGATTTTTGTTTATATGTATCACATATTATAGACATTATTTTAGGACGTATTAAATAAGAATATGAGACCCATAATTTGACATAGGGAGAGTAACATTTATAAAAATAAAAATTAGTTGTTTAATATTATAAAATAATTTTAATTTTAAAAAAAATTTAAATCTTTACCTATAATATAATTGGTTGAGTTGGTTTAAAGTGTATATTCATATTTAATAGGGTGTGGGTTCAAATCTCATTGACAACATTATTTATTCAAGACTCTTCTCGAGAATTAAGAGAAATAGAAAAGAATGTGAGATGGCAAAATCAGAGTCCTCCTCACCAACTTTATATATATATATATATATATATATATATATATATAGGGTTAATTACATCATTAGTTCCTTGACTATTAACGATTCCACGATTAGTCCCTTAAGAAGTTTTTTTCAAATTTCAATCCTTAAAGTACCAAAAAGTCACGCGGCTAGTCCTTTTGATGGATGTCGATAATAAAATTCTGTTAAGTCATCCAAGTGCGTTGCACATGCCATTTTTCAAGGGTATTATAGGAAATTTATACTAAATAATTAAACAATAAAAAAATTAAAACCCCTCTCTCTTTACTAACTTCATCTTCAACATTCCAAACCCAGAAAAAAAAATGCTTCAACTGATAAGTTTCCACTGAAAAATCAAACCAAATTCATACTTCCACTAAAGATCAAAAATCGAAAACCTCCGATACCCCACCACCATTGAAGATCGAAAATCAAACCCAATCACAAATCCCCAACAACATTAATCACAAACCTCCAAACAAACCTTTTGCAAACTTGTGAGCTTCACACGCATTGCAGCCATGACAAACTATGCCGGGTTCGTCAAATTTCGCAAACCTTAGAATCGGATGGCGGCGAAGGCGGTAGTACAGAACTAGGTGGTGGAGGTGGTGGGTACAGAACTAGTCACCATCCATCACCAATCTGCCCACTGTTTGAGCCCTAAATCCAATCCAAATATGAATGTTTTCAAACCAGGTTGTCGCCGCCGAAAATCAAACAAAAATAGAAAGAAAATTACAATACAAACAAGATCTGACTTTGAAAATCCCCAAATCTTGACGCGCACACACGGTTAAAAACAAGATCGATTTCGTTATCAGATTGAGATTATAGAAAATTTAATTAATTCTGTTCTGATTCTCTCTCACTCACTTCACCCTCCTTTAATGGCGAAATTACCGCCACCTAACGCCCTAATCATCGCCGCCACAACCATTACCCCCACCACTACCACCGCTGTTGCTCTCGCAACTGTAATTGTGCCGTCACCTTAAGCTGAGACTAACACAAGCGTCTATAAAAATAATAACAACAACAATCATTTGGTGCAACAACAAAGTTTAACCCCAAAACGACAGCGTCGTCCCACCGTCTGATTAAGTAAGATCGTTCCAGATATGGATCTCGAGAATCATGTCCATTATCTGCCCCTCCATTGCTCCAGAATCACCCTTTGCATAAAAGTCTCGCTTAATCCCGTCAAGATCAGAGAATTGAGAGTGGACTCGTTGGCATTCTCGCCGGTGACAGTGAAGTAGCGGCACAGGTCGTTGAAGGAGGTCATGGAGTCCTTGAGTTTTTTGCGGAGGCCGTTGACGATCTATGGAGTTGTCGGAGTCGGAGCCGCAGGCGGAGACGTCGTTGTCCATCAATTGCCTCTTTGCATTCTTTACTGTCTGTGGATGTGTGTGGTTATGGGTGTGGGTGTGGGTGTGGGTGTGGGTGTGTCTATGGATGTGTGTGTATTTGTGTGTGAGAGAGAGTATGTGTGTGTGTGTGTTTGTAATTTTTTTTATTGTTTAACTATTTATTATAAATTTTTCATAATAACTCTTAAAAAATGGCATGTGCAACGCACATGATTCACTTAACGGAATCTTTCTAACGGCATTCATCAAAAAGACTAGCCGCGTGACTTTTTGATACTCTACAGACTGAAATTTGAAAAAAAAATTGTTAAGGGACTACTGGTAGAATAGTTCATAATCGAGGGACTAATGGTGTAATTAACCTTATATATATATATATATATATATATAAATATTCATGCCTTTTTACAAAGTCATAAAATGTGTAATTCATAGTATTCTTAATGTAATTTTTAGTGAATAAGATTTTATCAAACAAACATGCTTAATATGCGCGTAGGGAGGGAGGGGATCAAAAGTACTATTAACATGTGATAAGGTTCTACTAAACGTGATGTGTTATCTGTAATTTCATTGCTATCAACACGTGCTATGGTTCTAAATATTAAGGTTCTAAATATTAATTACTATGTTCGTCTTCGTCGTTCTTTTTGTGATTTCTGGTGTTTTTTTATAATTTTTACTAAATCTTTCAGTCTTTAAGTGGTGGCTTACTAATAAAATTAGGTTTTACAAAGTGTTAGGTTTCATTTATAATTTTTTTTTATGCCCAAACCCGAGGACAAAAAATGTAAAATAAATACTCCTTTGTTTCAGGCAAAGAGTCCATTATACTATTTTGGGGTGTTTCACTTAAAGAAGTCCACTTTCAAAAAATTATGCTTACAATTTTCATAATCTTTCTTCTTTGCCCTCTACTTGTGTTGTAATCATCTTGGTTGTGGTTAAGTATTTTTGTATTACAAATTCAACGACACTAATATATCCCTTAATAATTAAAAATTTTAAACGTGGACTCTTTGGGTGAAACGGAGGGAATAACTTTATTTTTCATCGGTCTCAAAAATCTCTGTCTATTTTATTTTTTCATCGATTTTCTTCCAATCATTACAAAACCGCTTAACAAACCGCCTATTCAAAAACGACCATTCATGTTTAATTGTTACCAGTTTATGTTAATCTTAAACATGAACGTTCTAGCCTTAATCTTGATAGGATTAAGAAATTGAAAAAGCTATCTGTTGTAGGGTCAACTACTACCTACACAGTAACTACTTTCTTTTTGTTTCTTGTTTTCTTCTTAAGAATGAAATCCATAATTTTTAAATGTGCCCCTCAACCTTTCAACATTTTACTCCCTTCGTCCCGGATAAATGTTCCTACTTTCTATTTTGGGATGTCCCAACTAATGATCCATCTACCTATTATCTATCATTCTTACTAATATACCCTTAAAACTTCATTTAATATAACACATCCCAAAGAAACCAAATTATTTAAAATAGTTGAACTCAATTAATGTTTATGGGTATTATTGTCAGAACACATTTTATAGCACATCATTAATTGTGTTTCTTAATTCCTGTATTTTATCCATTAGGAATATTTATTTGGGACGGAAGAAATATTTTTTTCCTTCTAACAGAATGCAAAACCTGCAGTGTGTGTATATAGTATGATTTGGTTTATTGTCAAAAACAATGTTAGAAATTGTGTATACTTCATACCTAACCGAAAATTTTGAAAAGGGTGATCAAATGCAAAAAAGTATACAAGAAATTGTAAAGGAAAAAGTGATTTTGTTACTCAAAAATATTACAGACAATGGACTTAGTGTTAAGTATCAGATTTAAATTACATTTTTTTAAAAATTTTATTTTTATGTTCCAAGAAGGCGTGAGAAGGCATCGAACGTGAGACCTCAAACTTTGTGAAGCTTCATCTCTATCACACTTTTTGAAGCCCCAACTCTATCACTGTATTACCTCTTAATGACAATCAATTGCAATACACATTTCTTAGATCTCATGTATAATTTTTTTAATATTTTTGAGGAAAAATTACTTTTATGACCTAATCCAATTTCTCTTTTTCTTCATTTAAACCATGGTACCACGAAAACATCAAATGAACCAAATTATTTTCCTTCTCTTCATTAAACATCTAAGCTAATGAGGCTAATGTCCATATGAAAATTTTGATAAAACATAGGGGGGGTTTCGTCAATTCGTGTTATCCTCTCCATTATATTTATCATGATGATTAGCAGCTCCGTTTGGGTATAAGGGTATGTTGTTAAATTTATGGATTAATGAATTTTTACTAAAATATTTCAGGATAAAATGCAGCAAACGTCCCTATACTTGGTCCTAATTATAGTTTTCATCTATTTACATTGAAAATGCACTTTTTTGTCCCTGTACAATTTTGAATGCCCTCAGACCATCCCTATGTTCATTAATTTTTCATTAAATGACGGTTATCTCCGACATGTGTGTCTCACGTGACAAATTGTTAAGGGTATTTTTGTCCAAACATTATTTCCTCATTATGTAAATACCTAGCCCCCAACTCTCTCTCTCTCTCTGCCCATATCTACTAACTTCCATCACCACCCCAACCTCGTTTCAACCCAACCCTCGCACAAATACCATCAAAGTCCAGATCCTCTATACCACTACTATGTGCCCTTCTTTGTAGGACCTGTACCATCAAGAAAATCAGAACATAGGCCACGGACCATCCATCATCCATGGGTCATATATTTTATTCCTTGGTGGTACAGGTTGGGGTACACAGTAGTGCTACAAAGGGTCTGAAGTCGACCGGTGATCCCCCTCTTCTCCAGCGCCGACATTGGGACATTAGTCTCTCTCTCTCTCTCTCTCTCTCTCTCTCTCTCTCTCTCTCTCTCTCTCTCTCTCTCTCCCTCTATCTACCTCTCCAAATTCATGAAAAACTCAATCGTGTTGCTTAAATTCACACCCACTCCTCATTTCTATGCGACCTACCACCAGTTGCCACCCCCTGCAACGCATGCCATCTCTATCGACCTCTTCGAGAAGCACCCACATCGTTAAATGGGCTACCCAAAACGCCGTCATCTCTTTTAGTTTTGTCCTACCTCGGCCCTTTACAGCCCCGATTTTGGCGTCATGGATCCCACAGTCGCAACCCAATTATCCAACCCAATTCCAAGAGACCTATTCTAGCCTAATAACTTCTGACAATGTGTACGCACATTTGGTATATATCATTCTATTGTATGTAGTATATGCATCTGTTATGATTTTCAGAACTAGAAATCTTCTATCCCTCCTCCAAGTCACAGTATCTGTCTCATTGAATTTTAGCCATATACGTGTCTGTAAAAAAAAAGTCTGGTAAAATAACCAGAAACGTGTAAGACTAAGATTTAATGAGATAGAGAGAGTGATTAGGGGTAGGATAGAAGATTGGAATTCATGGTTCTCGGTTGAAACCTCCTTTGTTGTTTCCAAAATAAATTACTATAATCCAAACGAAGATATAATTATTAAGTTCGTGACCGGCTATTTATATATGTTTCCAGAACAGGTACGATGGTTTCTGAATTAATGCGGATTGGACAACGGTATCCAAAACAGGTTTTATAGTCCGTTTGGTCGTGTATTTTGCTCAAAATGCAGTGAAAAATGCAGCTTATTTGTAAAAATTGTATTTCAATGTTGCGACAGAAAAAATTGCGTTTTGAAAACGCAGCAGCATTTTAAAATGCTGAAATTTTCAATTTTTTTCCCAAAAACGCAGATTTTAAAACGGTGATAAAAAGAGCTGCATTTTGAAGTGATATCCTAAATGCATTTATAAAAAAAAGTTACGTTTCAAAAATTTTGCGTTTTGAAAGCGCTGTATTTTAAAAATACTTCATTTTAAAAACGCTACATCAAACAGACTCTTCGTCACTTTACATGTATTTGAGATAGAATCCAAAAAGTAAACATTAAAAAAGAGTAGATCCAATCAAGAGGAAAATTTAAGATTTGGCGTTTTATAATAATTGTATGAATGTGAAAGAGAACAAATCAGATTTGATTCCATTAGGATTAAAATAGACCAAAGCAAATTCTTCTTTTCACTGTCACCGTATATTAACGTTAAATCAACGGAATTAATTCATAGATTTGGTTTATGGTCCATATTAAAGTATTGTACGATATAATTATTAATACATAAGTAAATTATATTGTATAATATTTTGATACTTACAGTAAATCAAATCAATTGATCAATTTTATTGCTCTATCAATTTCCATTTTCAAAAGGAGAACAAAGAGAACAAAGAGGCGAATATTTTTCCCCAATTGAAAAAGGGAAAAGTAAAATAAAACTCGCCCTCGAAATGAATGTTTATTTTAATTAAATAAAAATAAACACTCATTTTCTGTCAAGAATAATACTCCTTTCGTCTCAAAATTATTATCTTGTTTGGTCTGACATTTGGATTAAGAAAAAACAGTTGACTTGATTATTAATATTGGTATAGTATATAGATTTTTTTAATTCACATGTGCATGTAGCTTATAATTAAAGTAGGAAAAAAAATAAGGATAAATTGGTAAAAGTGTTGTCCTAAAAAAAAATTTCAAACAAAATAATTTTTTTGAAACGACAAAAAAGGAAAGTAGACAATAATTTCAAGACAGAGGGGGTAATATTTATAAAGTAATGCTATGAGTACGTAAAAAGTACCAAATTTTTTGCACTAAATAATATGTCACCTGATGTGGCAATTGATATGATATATTAATTTTAATTTTTAATTTTATTTTTTTACCACATCAAATGACACATATGTAATACTCTTTAAATATACATAGCATTACTATATTTATACGTTGTCATACGAGCGAAATTCATAAATCACTATTCACTACCCCTTTCCCCTCGCCCTCCCCATTTTTCTTACTAACAATTTCCCACCCCCTCCCCTCGCACCCCTTACTAACCCATGTGATTACTACTCCCTCCGTTTCAGGTAAATAGTCTACTTTTAACTTTTTTCGGTAAACTTAATTGAAGTTTGACCGATAATTAACATAAATTTAGTGTTTTTTACAAAGTTTTGAAAGTTGTAATCCATAGTATTTTTAAAATAATTTTTAATTAATAAAATTTTATTTCCTAAAACATAAATAAAGTGTGTACAATTTTGATTTGATTTAGTCACATATTAATTTTTAAAAAAGAAAAGTAGACTTTTTGCCTGAAATGAAGGGAGTATTTATTTATCCTTCGGACTTGTGATGTGCATTTTTCAATTGCAGCGGAAAGAGGTAAGTTTCTCAATTGGAAAAGTCTTTTTTTCATTTTTAACTAGTCGATCTTAATATTCTTAAAAGTTGCTATTTATATCCTAAAAATTACTTAAGTACACCCCACTATCAATATTTTTAACTCCTCAAAATGTTAAGTACACCTCTCTTAATTTTCTATTTTACTCTTAACAATATTTTTTTCAAAATTAATCTATTTTACTAAGTATACCCCAAACCCCAAACAAAATCCACCCCCAACCCCAAACAAAATCCACCCTCAACCCCAACCTCCACCCCCCACCCCCACCTAGATATGCACATACGGTTCAAATCGACGGTTCCGGTTTTGAACCGCCGGTTCACAAAATGCCCAAATATTGAACCTGAACCGTACCGGAACCATAAAGTTCACGGTTCAAGTTTCACGGTTCAAACCGTAATTTTTAAAAATTTTTTTTAATTTTTAAATACCATCTTTAAAGTTTAAACATTTTTTTTAAATACCATCTTCACGGTTTACGGTTACGGTTCACGGTTAAAACCGTCCGATCTTTCATCATCAACGGCCAAGATCATTTATTTTTTTTGAATTTTGACCATTTGAACCGGCAGTTCAACGGTTTACGGTTCAAAGGTTCAGGTTTGTTTGAACCAGAATCGAACCGTTGAACCGCCGGTTATGGTTCAAAATCAACGGTTTTGTGACATAGCGGTTCACGGTTCAAACGGTTCACGGTTTGAACCGTAACCGGATGGGCATGTCTACCCACACACAGCCCACCTTCCTGCTCCTTTCTCCCCCTTCCTCCCTCCCCCCCCCTGCTCCTTTCTTCCTTCCAAATATTTTTTCTCTTCTTGCTTTTCTTGTACAAATTAGCACATTAATAGTCAAACACTCCCAATGCGATTGAATACTAAGAGCATGACAAGAAAATAAATAAGCTCTGATAATTAAACTAAGAACGATAGTTAAACATAACGTACAACACTGAATTTTTTTTTAAACTGTTTGTTCGGCATTGGTTGACCGAACATCACTATGGTTGTTCGGTACCCTTACCGAACAGCTTTAGCTGTGTTCAGTAGGGGGCTACCGAACAGTAATTAAAATTTTTTTTTAACCTAAACAAATGAAGGGCATTTAAGTCAAAATTTATAATGATATTTTTATAATATATGAGGGGAATGTACTCAATAAAATATTTAGTGTAAATAGCAATTCTCAATATTCTTATCAATATTGCAAAACAAATGACATGGATCCATTAAATTATACTCTCTTCGTAAAAAGGAAAAAAAAAAAACTTGTTTGACAAGTCTAACTTTTTAAAGATGTTGTACGTACTTATGCCTTCAAAAATTTACACTAAAATTTTAATTTATTTTAAAAATTAGCCAGCCTTTTGGACAGATAAAAAAATATGTTTATTTTGGGGGGGAGGAAGTATAAATTCCCCATTAACAGAAGTAAGTGCAGGAAAGTTATTTGAAGCTTCTATTTATTTATGAGATAGCCCTATTGGTTCATATAGAATGTAATAAATATATTCTTCTCTTTCAAACAAATAGTTTATTATTTTATTTTGAAATGTTTCACATAAAGAGTCAATTTTTAAAAATTATGTCTACAATCTTCATAATTTTATAGTTTTACCCTCTACATGTGATATAAATATATTAATTATGCTTAATAATTTTTTAATTATGAACAATTCTAATGATACTATATATATCTTATTTATTAGATTTTTCAAATGTAAACTCTTTAGGTGGAACGAAGAGAGTACTTTCGAATATAATACTAGTAAAAAATCAGAGTATTTGCTTTACAATGCTATATATATGACTCCAGATCTCCTGTATTAACTTAGATCATACAAATGCAGATGTGAATGTGGAAAAAATTGATTGTCACTTAAGATTTACACTTTTTTTGAAAAAAAAAAAAACTCTTCAATGAAGCTATGGAGGAGGGTTGTGGATATGAGGTGTGAACTAATTCTTTTCACATTCTCAACGAGACTCTCGATTATTTGACATTCTAGTTGGGGATGTGAATACATCCTACTCAGCATTTTTCTTATTGAAAAATAACTAAATTATAAAACTTGCATTGAAACGGTCTCTTATAATGGTAGGATTCACGTCACATAAGATCAAATTCACAATTATATTAGAGAGGTATATTTTGATTGAACGTGAATGAAGAGATAAAAATTGTCACATCTGATTTAAGGTTTTAGTTATTCACCGTCACATGAGATCAAATTCACAGTTGCAGTGGTGACGCTCTTAATGTGTCCCTCCATGTACTACTAATTAGAGTAGGACACGTAGCTTATTTTTCACTAGAATTAAATAAAAAAAATTCACCATAAAATGAATACACAAAGATGAAATCACACACAAACATAAAACATTTAAATTAACTTGCAATTAATGAATCAAAGACAAAGATAAGATGTACATCTGACCTTTGATCGAAAGCGAGATGAAAAGATCACGTACAAAGCACTTGCCTATATGAACCCTAAACTCAAAAATATCCAAATTTAACCCAAATAGCAAAATTGGAATCAATCGTCTACCAAACGGAGAAGAAAAAGCAATAGAAGACGAATAAGAAGAAATAAAATGGATAAACTAATATAAAAAGTAGATTTATATTTGAAATTGCCATAATCTCCATTGTCACCCAGTGGTGTCGAAGAACGAATTGCTTCCAAATAGAAGTAGGATATTTTTTAGAGAGACGCTAAACGCAGCCCCCTATCTTAGCAAAATTACTAACTTGTCCTTGAAAAAAAATAAAAAAGGGTACATGCATCAGCACCAGGCGCATGTTTCTCTTTGACATGTGCACGGACCAGCCGCATATCGAAGAGGATATGCGCATGGTATAGGCGCATGTCCCATTTTTTTTTATTTTTTATTTTTTTTAAAAAAAGTCATAGGCGCAATTTTTGCAAAAAATTAAAGAGCAAAACATGGGGTAGTCTAAGGGGCTTGATTTGGTCCGACATTCGAGTCTGCAGGTCACGCTTGCAAACGAGTTCACTGGTCCGGACCTCAAATCGAACCGGAATTTGCACCCTCCCTGCTGGCGTACGCGCGAGAGAGAGCCTCTATGTTATACAAGCTTACTCCATACAAGAATGGAGCTTGTATATAAAGTAATTTTGCTTTTGATTTCTTTCTAAAGTGAGATAAACTCACTTATCTAACTTCAACCCACCTACTTTAGGCATTAATATCTCCATCATCCAAACATTATTTTGGATAAATAAATATACAATTTCAATGTGTACACGGAGTAGAGCACATTTCCACAATAAAAAGACAAGGACAAGTTAATAATTTAGCAGAGGGAGGGAGCTGCGTTTAGCTCATAGGGGGGGCTGCGTTTAGCGCCTATGTATTTTGTATCGTGTTATGGAGTTTATATATGGGGGAAATATTGGAATAAAAAATGTTAGTTTTAATTTTTTTTATTAATAGAGCTAATAATATCACACTCTCCCTTGCCCAATTTAACGAGAGGATAAGACTTTATCAATAAGCGCATCCACAACAATACCTCCCTATATCACACTCTAAACACCTCGTTTTTCGTTCAAGTTTCACTTTTTCAACACTCTAAAAATAAATTCACTCCAACAAGCACTCTCTATATAACCCTTTAAAAATTAAATATCTCTCATCTCAACTAACTAACCATTATATTTTTTCTCTTTTATTTATATTTTTTCACCACAATTAAAATAAAATATTTTAAATTTTAAATTTCATATACTATGAAAAATATATTGTACTCTCTCCGTCCCTAAATTATTGTCTTATTTGACTCGGCACACGAATTAATAAAAAATAATTGATTTGATTATTAATATTAGTATAGTGTGGTCTATAGTTAAAGTAGGAAGAAAAAGTAAGGGTAAAATAGTAAAAGTGATGTCCTAAAAAATTTTCAAACAAAATAATTATTTTGAGATGAACCAAAAAAAAAAAAACACAATAATTCAGTCACTATTCCTACTAAATCACTCTCTATATTAAGAGAGTGATTTAATTGTTTTAAGGGATAGAGAGTTGATTGAGGGTGCCATTGTAGGGTTGAAAAAGTTAAAAATCTCTATAAATAATTTTAAAGGGTGCTCTAGAGAGCACCATTGTGGTTGCTCTAAGCACAGACTATTTAGCCAAGATCACCTATTACTTATCAAACATTCCACAACTCTATTAATTTTATCCTGCTTTAATTCGTAGCTATCAAACAACTTCTATAATAATGACATAAGATATGAACTTATTTAGTAATTGTAGCTAATTAATATCTATAAGGGAGAATAGATCATTTCGTCCATGTATACCATTGCCTTTTTAAGTTAGTCACTAAATTTTTTTTTTAATTTTTCAATTGAGTCATTGTGGTATTAATTTTGGTTCAATATAAGTTATTCGTCCTAAGAGCATTACCGAAATGTAAATGTAAAAAAAATTAAATAACAACTAGAATTTACATATTTTTAAAATTTAAAAAAAAAAAACTACTCAATGTGATTGTTATTGATATGATGTGTCTAGCAAAATTTTATCACATTAATATTGTTAATGAGACTCTTAATTTTTTATCATTGTTGAAGATGTAAATATATCATAATCATATTTTTCTTATTAAAATCAACGATTCTCTCTTTTTATTATTAATTTAGTGTTGAGACTCATGCCACATAAAATTAAAGTTATAATTATATTAGAGATTTTTATTTTATTTAATTTAAAATATAATAATAAATATTATTTTAACTAAATTTATAATTACGTATCGGTGTCGTGTACTGTCTATCAATCTCCCCGTAATTTGTGTTAAAATCGTATCTCGTGCTATCCATTGTCACCTCTATCCCGAATCAGCCGGCCCCTCTGGCCCCGCCCCCTCTCTCTCTCTTTCACCCATTCCATCTCCAATCATCTTTAACACTGCCCACGCAGGCATCTCCATGGTGAGTATGTAGTAGTTCGACGGGGACGTAGTAGACGGGCAATGGCAGTCTCCAAAAGTATTTCGGATCGAATTTGGTTGGAAGGAATAACGATAGGTTGCCGGATCTTGAATTGTGACAGTGGAGTATACCATTTTTTTTTTTCCAAATCAAGATAGAGATCGTAATTGCGTCACCGGCGTCAAGTGTTTGGGTCGGCTTTAAGCGGTGGTGTCGACGATGAGAAGAAACGACGATATATGGAGACTGATGACGGAGTGGTTTTAGTGTGTGGTTGGGTTGGGTTGGAGTGGGGGAGAGGGGGAAGCGGCATTTTCGGTCCTTAACTTTTCTAATAATTGGCTCGGCAATCGTAGGCTGGTAGGCGGTAGCTGTTGAGAGGCAATCAGAGATGTAGGATTTTGTTTTTTAGCTTTTTGGTTTATTTTTTGGGTTTATTTTTAATACATCATCAGTATACAAAAATTTACGCGTACTTAAAAAAGATATTCTTTCTATTTCACGCAAATAGATTATTATTATATTTTAGGATGTGGTATAAATATATTAACTATGGTTAAATATTTTATAATTATGATCAAGTGATTCAATTCTAATGCTATAAATATATCACTTAATTATTAAAAATTTTAAACGTAAACTCTTTAAATTGAACGGAAAGAGTATTAATTTTAAATAAAATGATTTAAACACTCAGTTGAACTGTTTCAGATAGTGTAGTAATTAAAACATTATGTATGTTTCAGGTCGCAAAAAAGTGTATTAATGTTTTTTAAATCAACTTTGATTATTGGTCATTATTTATGTTATATATATTTTTTATATTGATATGTATTGTATTTGTATAGTAAAAGTGTATGAAACAGTCAACTTGGTCGTAGCACTAACACTATAGATTTAGATTAGGAGAGTTGTAATTCGTATTTGTAATGCTTATTTGTAGAAATTGTATGAAATCGATACATGATCATGTCATTATTATTTTCGTTTGCTTATTTCTAGTACATCGTATCAATATTGCACAACATATAAAATCTTGGAAAAATTATATAATTAACCATCGTATTAATTGGGGGTGACTAATTTTACCAACGTACTTTCAATATCCCAAATGTGACCAACGTATTCTCAATTTAGGTGCGATGTAGTTCCTGCCATCAAAGCTCTATCCAAAAATTTAACGGGCATGCTGACGTGGATCTTTCTAACAGTAAGAAAAATTACATTAACGGTAAAGGGTCCAAAATAATACTTGTAGAAAATGGGGGGCCACCAATAAATTTTTTTTCTCTCTCTCAATCTCACACCCAGAATGTATGAATGTAATGATCACCCAAAGAATTAGGTCATCCACTCCTGTTCGGCCAGAGCCGGTGGAACACCATAGTAGTGTTCGACCAAGGCTGGTGGAATAACACAATCGGGTTCGGCCAGCACTGACCAGACATTGCTGTGGTGTTTCACCATCCCTGGCCGAACACTGTTATGGTGTTCCACCAGCGCTGGCCATACACTGCTATGGTGTTCCACCAGCCTTTGCCAAACAGAAGCTCTGACCTTGATCATATGTGTGTTTTCTACCTAAGACTTTCACGTCAACCCAAACAATCCATACATTTAAAACAAACCCAGAAATACATAACCATAACATTAATGTTACATCAATCCATATATAAACGAACCCAAAATGCATAATATCCAAATTTAAATACATAATTTCCAAAGTGAAATGAAATACATAATATCCTTCATCAACGTCATCTCCTCCTAAGACTAGGAACAACATACGAAGGTCCTCCCTGATCTGGCACACCATACGATGGTCCCGCATCATATGGACCTCCTAACGCATCATATGCTCAGAGGATCACTGACTCAAACTCTTCGACGGAGATGGATCGGTATTCCGATCTTAATCGTTACACGGTCGATTCCATCAAACCCCGTGCAGACCTAACAATATTCCAAGCATCTAGCTGAGCAGTATCAGCTGCATTGCTCACGTATGAGGATTGTCGGTCAAGGTTTTGAACAATAGGATATGAATGTGTATAATATCATTCAAGATATCGATTTGCACACTGTCCTGCTGGTTGAGCAGGTATGGAATCGTCAGATAACACGTGACTATCCCAATTTATAAATTATTGTACAAGCGCTGCCCATATCAACGTAGTCTGTTGGGTTTCTTTCTTGGGGATACCAAGAGCGATATGCACGTATGGAATCATCTGCACATATCTAAACTGTCGCAGGACTCGATCAGGATGATATGGCTCTACAACATTATTTGTTGAGATGCTTCCAAATAACCAATAACAATTTAAGAAACAAAAATTTAAAACATGTATATTGACCATGCATTTAATGAGCACAAATATATAAAAACACATAAATACTCACTTCACTAGGTTTAAAGGACTCAAGAACCTCCCGCACTGGCATTAATTTTTTTATAGTTGCTCTTTGATTAGCCTTTAGTAGCCACCTCATTGGAAAATAATTTTCCTCATTGTAGTCAGTGTCATGTGGAGGCCTTAACATTTGGAATTGTTCGTATATACATGCCTACATGCAATGCAATAAAACACACTATAAGACGCATAATTTAATAAATATTTATTTTAACATCTTAAAAATAAGTAAAAATATGAATTTATTACCTCCAATAACGTGAAATGTCAAGCCATTTACTTGACACTGACCCTAGACGCTCGCCCTAGCCGTCAATAGAGATAAGCTAGAATGGCAGCTCCCCATGCATACATATAGATATTGTCAAGATCAACCAAGAACTCCAGATACGATGTGTTGACCCGAGTGTCACTCTTATCAGAAAAAATAGTACAACCCAAGGTGTACAATAGATAAGCCCTAACTGAGAATGTACATCGTTCCAGATCATCAGACATAGCATCTTGACTAAACCTATCCTTGAGCCACTCTAGCTTCACAGAGAACCGCCTCATACCTTGCATTCCTTCCATCGCTTCAACATAAGAAACTCCCAACACATTTTTAACTTCATAAGTGGAGGCCGGTGTAAAATTATGTTTCAATAAAACTGAAACCCTTATGACCTAAAGACCTGTAAGGAAAAAGACATCATCTAATGTGATTGTCATTTCGACGAAGGGTAGGTAAAAGCTATTGGTCTCAGGGTGACACCGTTCCACAAAAGCAGTGACCAATACTTTGCCAACATTCATAGTACGATACTTGCCTTAATCGAAACAACTTCGTGGCTTTGACAAGATCCAACCATCTTTCAGAACATACACTTTTACGACAACTCCACTCAACTAGTTTTGATGTATGATTGTTACACTTGAGAACTCCTCTCTCTTCCCCATTCTATATCCATCGTGCTACGTATGTCTCATAAGTACTCAGTTGGGATGGATTAGCAGGACCACCGGAAAATGGTGTATATGTGCCATCTTCTCTTTCCTCTCTAATAACTTATTCCCTCTCTTCTCCAACACCTTCCTCTCCAACACATTCTTATCTATCCTCTCCAAAACTTACATCTCTTTAAAAATTGTAATCATGTATGTGTAGAGGAGGTTATTCTTGTTTCTGTCGCACGTGTGGGGGATCCTATGACTGGCGTTATTCACGCTCTCTTTGTCTTCTATTTGAAGCTGTAGGTCTTTTCGTTTCATATACTTTTGCTACACATAAGAAATATTTTTAGTTAAATCAATTTATCAAGGAATGTAAAAATTACAATATGTTGTTTAACAGAGGTTGAAGGAACTCCACTACACTGTTCGGTCAAGGCTGGAGAAACACCACAATGGTGTTTGACCAGAGCTGAAGGAATACCATAGTGGTGTTCGGTTAACACCAGTCAAACACTACAGTGGTGTTCGGTTGGGGTTGGCCGAACACCACGGTGATGTTCGGTTGGGTTTGGCCAAACACCATTGTGGTGTTCTTCCAGCCCTAGCCGAACACCACTGTGGTGTTCCTTCGACCAGTGCTGAACATTCGAGACCAAAAATTTGTACAAAACCCAACAAATGTAATATACATTGCAAATAAAAGGATATTTAACACAGAAATTGCAACAAAAATATTATTTGAACTTTAAAATTGAAGGAATTTCATACCTATGGCATTTCTTATTGTGAGATGAAAGTTATTCATTTTCTTTTTCTTCCTTCTCCAAACTTGAAGATGGTTGCTTTCTTCTTCTTTTTCTTCTTGGTGGTGTGCGTATGAGGGGAGAGAAGCTTTTTCTTGCGTTTGAAATGAAGGAAGGGGTGCGGGTTTGCTGTTTGTCGTTGCAGTGAAATGGGTGTGATTTAGGTTAGGTGTATTAAGAAATGTGTGTAATTATATTGGGTGGGTGTATTGAGAAAAAAAGAGTGAAGTAATTGAGAGGGGTAAAATAGGAAAGATAGGAGTGATGTATTTAGTAATTAGGTTGGTGTGAAATGTGTATAGTATGTGTATTAGGAAAATAGGTGTATTTAGAGAGAGAGAGAGAGAGAGGGTGTTAATCGCCCCACTCATTATAAAAGTACGGTTGCGTTAAAATTTGATAAAGGTGCATTACTATCCTTTTATGTCCTACCGGTTGAAGAAGCTAGGTAATAGGGTTAGAATAAATTGGTGAGAAAAAAAATGGTGGAGAAGCTGGGTAACGGGATTATAATGAATTGCTGAAAAACTAACATATTGTCCCTATACATAAAAGTATAATAGCAAAGGTAGATAAATAATACTCCCTTCGTTCCTAAATTACTGTATAATTAGATTTTTTGAGTTAAACTGACTATTTTTCAAATTAAAATTTGACGTGTATTTTTAATTTCTTTCAAAATCACAAAACATGTAATTTAAAGTATTGCAGGCCTACCTTGCTAGAATACTCCGATGTAAAAGTAAGTATTTTGCTACCAATTTGACAGAGTAATGGCTTGAAAAATACCTTGGGCGTAAACATACCTTGTCTCTGACATGAACAAAATATCAAACTACAATTGGTCAAAATATGTAATTGATATGCTTTTGGAGAGCATGAAAACAGCAACTAATCAAGGCATTGAAAGATGTGTGCTGCTGCTCGAGCTAAATTTAAGTTCATTGATATTATTATGTGTAATTTCTGTGTATGATGCATGTAGATTTGGTCATACTAACAGTGTTCAATTTATGTATACAGTACTAGTTGTGCGAGTAGAGCGACATCGTGCTCCTACACGCCAAAAATTTATCCCAAGATTGTCAAATGGGATTTGTTGGCGCTGTCGAGAGAACTCAGTAAAATAAATTTCATGGCAATCATAAACAACCAGGTGAGTGGTTATATAAAAAATGGCACATTAGTTTACTATTAGAAATAACATTAAACTTGCAATGCACAAATTGTACTTTTAAAGTATTGTTATTGTTCATCGTGATGCACAGCTTTTATTGATGATGCACAATATTGTACTGAAGTATAAAGAGTACACTTGCGATGCACAAAAGCGTGCATCCCTAAGCACATAATTATACTAAAAAGGTACTATTTTTGTGCATCGCGATGCAAAAAAAAAAATTATATGCACATTCTCTAAAAAATTTATATTTTTTATGTTTTTGCAGAGGTTTCGGGGTGTTTTGAAAAGAACGCAGGATGAAAAAGCCCTCCTTTGGGGACAAGGAAGAAATGAGATGAATATCCTTTTAGAGGCTGCTGTGATGAATGTCGCCCTCCAATAAAACGAAGTCAATTAACCTCATCCAACTGAAGCTATGGATGCAAATCCATAACCTGAACATACTGCTTCAGAAGCTACAAGAAGAGATGACATGGTTGACCAAGACACTACAATGAACATTGTCAGAGCTGTTGTGGATCAGGAATTATCCACAATCGAAGCCAAGGACAACGAAATTGAGATCCATAGGTCAGAATTGGCTGGAAAGAATGCACAAATTGAAACCATAGTCAAAGTAATAGACAGCCTAAGATCTGATATAGCAAAGATACAAGAGTAATAGAATGACTGACTAAATGAAAAAAAAAATGCTCAAATTAAAGATCTCAAAAGGCTTCTGTTACAAATTACTGAAGAAAGTAAAATGATGAAAAATAAGGGGCAACAGACCCTCATATCAAATGCAGCTGAAAAAAGGAATGAGGATAAGGTGGATAATTTAGAAGGTGCAGCAAATGAAGCGGTGCAGGTACGTTCAAAAGGGGCCAAAACTCCTTCTTCATTGGTCAAAAGAGTAAAAAATCGAAATGACCGGAAGAGAAAGAATCCAGATGACTCCTGTACCGACGATGCAACGGAGCCTATAAAGAAGAAAACGAACAAACCAAAAAAGACCAATCTCCCCAAACCTATTGAACAAGATCCCATATCCAAATCAAAACTGGCCAAACTTTACGAAAACGATGATGGAGAAAAGTAAGTCAAATTTTTTGTCAAATTTTAATAACATAACATTATTATTTGTATTGTGTGAATTCCTTATTAATATTGCCCTCAATCTTGCATGGCAATTGTTTATATGGGTGGGGAGAATGAACCAATAGTTCGTTATTCTGATATCCAACTCTTGTTGACACACAAAATACTGGAGAACAACCTATATATTTCAATTTTCACACGTTGATATTGTTTTCACATGAAAAAAGATATCAATATTACACTTGTGATGCACTTAAAGGTATGCATCGCGATGCACAAGTTTCTACTAAAAAGTATTATTTTTGTGCATTGCGATGCACAACCAACCTTTATTTTACTTGCGATGCATATAAAGGTGTGCATTGCAATGTATAAGTTTGTACTAAAAAAGTACTAATAATGTGCATCGCGATGCACAACTTTTATTTTTGATGCATCATATTGTATTTGAATGTATTATTTATTAAATACAATGAATGAACCAGTTTCATATGCAATGTTATTTTCTTGTTCTTAGCTAAATAACTTGTTTTTCTTGTTTACAGCACATCGACGTTTGGACGTTGATTGTGGAAAGGTTATCAAAGGGAAAAAGAAAGATCTTCCCGGAATGGTTTTTAATTCTGCTTGTTGGGTAATATTATAATCCTAATTCTTTACTATATAAGTTTCTTAATTGATTGTTGTAAACTAAATCTGTATATGTTACGTTATTTAGTTGTACGTGGCACGACAATCAACCGTTAGCATGTTCAAAGAATTGGGTAAAATGCATGTCAACGACAAGTTGGAGGAGGCCATAAACTATGATCTATTAATCTTCCCAAAAAACACATCAGGGCAGGGTGACGTGCAGACTGATAATTGCTTGCATTGGACCCTGCTGGTGTTCTATGAGAATGATAATAGATGTGTCTTCTACAACTCGTCCATCAATAAAAAAGAAAAAGACTGGAACTTGGAAATGGCTAAAATACTGATGAGTAATGTATCCCTGTTTTTATTAAAAATACAATAAATAATCAACTGATACTTATTTTTGAATAATTTTCACTACAAGCATCATATATTGAAGAAAAGATGAAGGCATTGATCGCTATATCGCTATTAACGTGATACTAATGATTAAGCCAACTACAAGATGTCTGCCGCTACAACGTGTGCATGTTGATGGAAGCATTGCTCCGAGACAAGTAATTACCGACGCAAATTGACGCTAGTGAATGTGTAAAGTACAAGGTCAAAATGGCTAATCCAATGATTTTGAACGGAGAAAATGTGTAACAAACAATACTTTTTATTTACAACATTAAATTTTTCGAGTTATTCCTCTCTTTTTATGAATCTGTGCTGATAAACATTGTGTAATTTTTATCATTTTTGAAATTACGTTTGCGATGCACAAGGTTGTACTATAAAAGTAATGTTTTTGTGCATCCCGATGCATAACCTTAATTTATTCTTGATGCACAACTTTTTAAATTTAACAAATTTTTGTACATCGTTTAAAAACTCTTTCAGATTTTATAAGAAGGATAAATGTCTCTTAGAATTCTACAAGAAGGATAAAATGTCTTTTCAAATTCTAAAAGAAGTGACTGTCTAATTTTGTGCATCGTTTAAAAATAATAGTCATTGATATGATAAATGTTTTTTCCAATTCTACAAGAACTGATTGTCCAATGCTTGTTAAACGATACAACCTTCTAATTAGGTATAAACATGGGACGTACCTTGATATTGTTTAAACATAATCCACCGGCAAAAACCAAAAAGTAAATTGTAAACATTTCCCTCATCAAATATAAAAAATAAAACAAAAATATTGACGCACGTACCTTATGAGATTCTATTGGTTATATTCCAAATGGTTTCTGCATTGTCATTCAGAGACGTCCTCAACCTCCAACGAGTTTGTAAGATGTTTTACGATGCTGGCAACGAGGAAGTAGTCCTCCAGAATATGTCCGTGGAAGGTCTCTTCCCCTGTAGATGGTTTTTGGGTGAATCTTCCCTGCAAGCATACGATCATTTCTGCACAAGATTAACTCTTATCAGAAATAAAGAAATGCTCCACCAAATCATCATGATCATATTCTTCTCCAATGGAACACTCGAAGACTTAACCATCGCATCATCGTTGTGGGAGTATCTTGCAAGGGATGAATACTTTGAGACCATGCACGCGTTAGGTGTTCTTTCGGTGCTACATTACGAATAAGCATCACAACTTAGCATGGAGATGCTAAGGAACTGTGTGCTAGAGAAGTATATCACATCTTTACAAGCTTCTCATGACATAATAAAGAGGGTTCAAAACAATTCTTGGGTCAGGGTCGACGTCATTCGACAGCATCGAAGTTTTTTGTGTAACAGGGTAAGGTCACCCCATGTTTATAGACAAGGTTTTCCTATTCCATACCACCAAATACATATCATAAAATGTAAATTGTGTTATGGATTGTATTCTTGACAACTTTTGTAATAACATTAGAAATTAGTAAAAAAAATTACAATTATTACAGTAGACGATGCACAAAAATATACTTCACGATGCACAAAATTATACTTGACGATGCACATTTCTTAACACAAAATATACTGAAATAGTAATGTTATATGTGACGATGCACAAAATTATACTTGACGATTCAATTTTTTTTAACACAAAATATACTGAAATAATACTGTTATACTTGACGATGCCCAAAATTATACTTGACGATACACTTTTTTTAACACAAAATCACAAATTACATTGACGATGCACATTTCTTAACACAAAATCACAAATTACATTGACAATGCACATTTCACACATATGACGATGCACAAAATACAAAGTAGACCGACCCAAAATTTTTCCAAGAATAAAATGTAGAGATATTAAACAGGCTGGCCCTAGTGTAGAGCTGTCAAAACGGGTTGGCGGGCCGGGTTGGCCCGCAACCCGCCATAACCCGCCAACAAACGGGCCATAACGGGCTGACCCGCCAAATAGGCGGTCCTGGAACTGCCCAACCCAACCCAACCCACCACGGGTTGCGGGTTGGAACGGGCCAACCCGCCAAAATAGTGATTTATTGATTTTCTGATTTAAAACTTAAAATAATTAAAAATAGAAAATATTTTAATACTTAAAGAAAACAATTAAAAATAGAAAATATTATAATATTAATATTGGTTTAAGTGGGATTTCCACCAAGGTTTAAATATTAAAATTGATTTAAGTGGGATTTCCACCAACTTAATTAATAGTCTTTTAGTTGGTAACTAATTGATTATGAAGTGGTAACTAATTGAGATCTAAAATAAATGTTGCTGCTGCAACTTTCGTTTCCTTTTTCTTAGCCTAGACCCTAGGTTTATTTGAAATTTTAAGCATTAATGGTCCAGATTTAATCAATGGGTAATAGAAAAAAAAAAAAAGCGGCCGCCGCCCCAACCGCCGGGCCTCAACCCGTGACCGTGCGGGCTCGGCCCGTTGACCCGCCCCTAAACGGGATGACTTTCCTCAACCCAACCCGCCACTTTTAGGTAGCGGGACGGGCTGGCCCGGCGGGTTTGGCCCGTTTTGACAGCTCTACCCTAGTGGTTTCGGGCTAGCCTTAAAGGGCCGTAGATTAAACGGTCCAATTTTTTCGAGTCACTATTATTGCGAACCTAACTCTAATCCTAGCAGGCTTCGGGCTAAACGGGTCACTATCGAGTCACAACTAAAAAAATAAAAAAATAATGGATGTTAGAAAAGTGGGCAGTGATTGTTATTTACAACCAATAATTTAGATATGTTATTATGTTTTTCATAAGAAATACTCCCTCCGTCCCTTATTATTGTCTTGTTTGACCCGGCACACGGATTAAGAAAAATAATTGACTTGATTATTAATATTGGTATAATGTGCAATTTTCTTTAATGTCTATGTGTATGTGGTCCATAATTAAGTAGGGAAAAAAGTAAGGGTAAAATGATAAAAGTGATGTACTAAAAAGAAATGTTTTCAAACAAGACAATTATTATGGGATGAATAAAAAAGGAAATGAAGACAATAATTAAGGAATGGAGGGAGTATATATTAGATATTTTTTACATCGCTGTATTTAAATTTTAACATATTTTACCTCAAAACGTGTAGTGCAAATGATAAGTGTGTTTGACTTTAGATTAAAATGTTGTGGGTTTAATTTTTACAGTGGTTATTTTATATATGTCCTAATTTTTTATGACATAATTAATATTATACGGGCTGGTGAGCTAGCTCTAAAACCTAGCAGGCCAGCCCTAACGGACCGCGGCGGATTAAACGCTTTGGGCCAAAAAAATCCTAATTTTAAACGGGCTAAAAAATGAGCATTAACCTTAATTTTTTTATTTAAACGGATCAGTCGTACGGGTTATGATCCTTTTAATATTTTTAAATTAAAATGATAAAAAAATTAGTAGAATATTTAAAAATTATTTTTTTGGAACAGATTAAAAAATAATTTAGCGACGGAGGGAGTATAAAAAAAAAAAAAAAAGACAGTTATTTAATACTCACACACGACATAGTCAACACTTACCTAAAAGAGAGTAGTTATTACCGAATATACCCCTAAATGTGTCATTTTCAACAACTTTTTCAATCCAATCCACTCTCTCTCACACACACGCACTGAAACAAAAAAAAGAGACTGCCCTTCTGAAGCAATCCCAAATTTTTTGGCTAAAAACAAACGCCGAACGCGTACGAGAATCCCACTGCCCACTGCCAGTCTCTCTCCTCTCTCATCTATCAAAATTACATCCACCAGTTCCGGTCAAAACTTTTAAGCCGGATTTGACATAAAGCATTTTTTTTTTCTACTGGGCCCTGGCCTGGCCAACCTCACGTGAGTATCTGTTTCTTGTGTCGGCCCATTTAAAAGAGACACACACTTGGCCTGGACCCAATGCGTGTCACTATGTGTTTAACTGCCACGTGGTTAAATCCTGATCGTGTTTAGTCTCGCTCCGATTTGGACCATACGAAGGGCTTGTCTCGTCTGTGTCAGTGATGTGTTACAGTTCGAATTTCAACTGCTCTCCCCCCCTTCTCTACTCCCTCCACGTATATACTCTCTGTTTTTCTAAATTATTATCCAGTTCGATTTTTTTTATTTTTCAAACAAAATACTTTTCATATATAAATTTAATATAGTATATATTTTTTATTTTTTAAAAAATTATAAAATCTGTAATTTATACTTTCTCTGTTTTTTAATTATTGTCTTGTTTGATCCGATACATAATTGACTTGATTATTAATATTGATATAATGTGTAATTTTTTTTATTGCCTATGTGTATGTAGTCCATAATAAAAGTAGGAAAAAAAAGTAAGGGTAAAATAATAAAAGTGATGTCATCAAAAAGAAAATTTTCAAGATAATTATTATGAAATGGACAAAAAAAGAAAGGATAACAATAATTTAGAGACGGAGGGAGTATTACTTTTATAATTGATGTGTATATTTTGGACCCGTTAAGTTGTATGGGCCTTGGGCCCAAAATAAATAGAGGTCGGGCCCCTACTAGTATATATAGTCACCTCATCTCTCAGTTCAAGGTATGTCTCACTTTGCGTAGCAAATATATCCTGTTTTTCATATAGCCTTGAGACTGGCGAACACGCTGGAGGGATTTGGCGGGGAGTCATCTCCCCCATCCTCTCACATTGTCTTTTTTGCAGATAATTATACGCCAGATATCCGACATCCATAAAACGGCGACAATCCATTCAACACCCCCGGTGCCCCTGATTTTTTTGGCGTCATCAATAATATTACAAATTATGTGTTTTATAATTATAAAAAAAATAAAAAAATATAAGACAAATTTGTTTTTAACATGTTTGATAAAAAATAATTGAACAAGACGATAATTTTGGACAGAAAGGAATAGCTTTTTCAATCAATTTTTAACGCAGTTATATACTTATGAAATCGAGCCTAATACCTAATGTTAAGCTTATGAAATCGAGCCTAATACCTAATGTTAAGCTAGAACAGTATATGCTCGGTGATTTACGCTCTTGGTGATGAAACAAAAATTTCTTACTCCCTTTCGTCAAAAATATGTGTTCTCTATTAATATTACATAACTTGTATGAAAATAATTGAATTTATATAATTGTTTTTAAATATTTTTAAACTATTTCTTAGACTCCATTTGTTTCACAAAATATAATCCTCGGAAAACTTTTTTTATTTTATTTTTCGATGTTTGGTGACAAATGAATATTTAGTCAATGTAAAATATTTTACGAGTTAACGAAAAATGAAGTCCTCTATTAAAGAAAATAATTTACATACTCCATTTATGTAATTCATGTTTCAAAACTTGCTCATTTCACTTTTTTCCGTAACAATTTCACCCTACACATGCGCCTGGCTTAGTTTTTTTTTTTTATTTTTTTATGTATAGTTACAAATAACTAATCTAAAAAAAAAATAACGCAAAATATAACAAAAAAATATAATTTCGAAGCAAATAACTAAGTCAACAAAATTTAATTAACACATATATGTCGAAAATATACATATTTAAACTAAATAACTGAACAATTTAAACAAAATTACCCCTAATTTGTGTAAGCTGGATCTCCCTTCAGGGTTAGTAGAAATTTAGTTAAAATATTCTGACTGTTCCTAAAATTTTAGAGGGTTAAGATTTTATCCTCCGTTTTAGAACGAGAGAAAGAGAGAGTAACGAGAAAGAGAGAGACTCAGCCGAGAGTTTTTTTTTTTAAAAAAGGGGGCTAAGTATAGTTTTCTAAAGGCAAGGGTCAATTGTAAATTCTAAAGGCAGGGAGGCGGCTGTAAATTTTTTAAAGATTGGTGGCGGCTGTTAAATGTTACCTTTCAAAAAAAAAAAAAATAGTTAAATGTTATTCTTGTATAGTATTGTTTTAAAACAAATTAAATATTATCCTTTGTTTCATGCAAATAGTCCATTATAAGAAATATTTTATTTAAAAAGTTAAAATTTTAAAAAATTATATTCACAATTTTAATACTCTTTTATCTTTACTCTATACTTGTGTTATAGTCCGTTACGTACCGATATTAGTACGTAAAGTCCTGAGGACTAACTTGGTACGCTGGCCAATTATGGATAATAAACTTGTATTCTTGGTCATAAAGACTTTTGGGCTTCGCTTAGAGGAAGCCCAAATATCTCCTTGGGCCATTAGAGGAAGCCTACCCTGTTACTTAATAGCAACTTCTTTTTTTTTTTTTTGGGCTAATCAACGGGGCAATTGAGGAAGGAAATTAATTGGGGCAAATTTCTTTTTGTTTTCTTTTTTTTGGTCAAAATCAATTGGGACAATTGAGGAAGAGAGTCAATTTATATTATGGAGAGTTTATCTCTACTTCATATTATGGAGTTTATTTCTACTTCAGTAATTACGTATTCATTATATTAATTTAAAGTTGAGCTTAGATAGACAAAAATATCCTCTTCTTCAACTAGCTTGTATTTTATTATTGATATCACGAAAATAATATGTAAGGAATACTATTTTTACTATAATAATTACTTATCCACTACACTTATTAATAATTTTTTAAATTAACTTATGTTAGAACAAAAGTATTCTTAAATAGTCACTCAATATTATAATATAATATATTTTTTATTTACTTTTACTTAACTTTTCTTTCAATTAAAGGGGAGTTATTTTTTTCTTTTCATGTTTTTATGTAAAATTACACTTTGTATTTTTGAAGATAATGTTTTTTATATAATCAAATATGTTTGTACGTAGTTACGTTTATTTTCTAACAAACTTTTTTTTTTCTTGCACTTGAATGTTATCGACTTTTAACAAGTGACCTTTCAACACTCTCTTTTAATTTTTCAAAAACGGTATATCCAATGAACAATATGTTTTTTATTTTCCTTTCCTACTTGCTTAAAGAATCATATTTAATTATTTATGCTCATTAAAAAAATTGCATTTTCCACAAGTGAAGAAAAATATTTTCTAAACAAGAAATTTTATTACTAAAGTAAAAAAAAAAGATTAGATATGAATGTCAATATCATAACTAAGATTCCTATTTTTGTGATATCAATAACAAAAGAATAGGTTTCATGTGAGTCCGTCTTACAGATCTTAATTTTTAAGACGGAGCCTCGTTTTCTCACAACTCAACTAACCAACACACAGTGGATCAGGCTAGGGAGATCCATCTTACAGAAAATTTTCGTAAAACGGTTTTTTCAAAGTTTTTGTCATAATAAAATATATACTAGCTAAAGAAAGAAGTATTTTTGTCTATATAAGCTCAACTTTTAATAAGTGTAGTAATGCAGTGGAAATAGACATTTCTTTATATTGTTATGATATTGTTATCTAGTCTTGATGACTTCCAAAACCCCAATGCTAATTATTGAGAGTTTTGGATTTTTTTTAATTGATAAAAAAAGGTATCACTACCTTATTAGTAAATGTAATGTTATTAAAAATAAATGAAATTTTTTCCATTTTTCCTTCACACAGAATTTGAATATGGAACATCATATCTAAGAAAACTTCAATTCCTTTATTATTTTCCATAATTAAAACATTTATTTAATGCAGAACCTAAATTTATACATTACCGATGTAGTTTATCTAATTTGCAAACTAAATATACTCAATCCCTCTCCTCTCTATGTCTTCTATAAATAATCTACTTCATCTGTATCTAAATAAGTGTTCATTTTTTACTTTTTCAATAAAATTTAAAAAGTTGACTTTTGGTGCACTTCATTAACACATGTGCATAAATGCATTTAATATCTACATACAATATTAGAAGCCCATGCTAGAACACTACGTGTCAAAAGTTAAATCAGTAAACACTTACAAAAATAAACACTCATTTAGGAATAAGAAAATTTTCAAAATAGATACTCATTCAGAATGGAGGAAATAATTATTATAAGTATAATTTTTATAGTTTATTTGACAAACTTAATTTTATTGAAAAAATGGTGAAATTTGGGCTGTACCCTTTGATGAATTTTTAACTGCTGTGTAATCCCCTATACTTGTTTTCAATCAGAAAATGATACTTTTGAGGTGAGATGTTGTTTATACCCTTAAAAACACGGAACATACACGAGATCCTTAAAAAACACGAAACATGCATGGGATGGCATCGCAATATTTAAACCGACAAAAAGACACTTTTATGTAATTCGAACAGGTACGACATGTATCGCAATTTTAACTCGATGCATCGTGATTCAAAACTGATGATACATCGCGATACCAAATTGAAGCATCGCGATTTTTAAACCGACAAAAAAACACTTTTGTCAAATTTGAACAGGCACGGATTGCATCGCGATTCAAAATTAATGCATCGCGTTAAGCCACAAGAAGGAATCCCCTCCTGAACGAAAGGAAAATGAGTTCATTAGGCTTTCTTGCATTGTCTGTAATATATGATGCATCGAATTGGAATTGCAATGCATCAATTTGAAAATTGCGATACATCTCGTATTTTTTAAAGATATAGACGACATTTCTCCACAAAACATGAAATTTTTCAGCTGAAAACAAGTATAGGGGACTAAAATAGTTGAATATTTTAGAAAAGGTACCAATCCACAATTTTTCCTAAAAAAAAAAAATCTAGGTTAAAATTATCAAAATTAAGTATAATTGTTTTTCGAAAAAATTGCGGGCCAGTACCTTTTGTGGAATTTTCATTGTTTTCAATCGATTAAGTTCCTTTTAAATGATAAATTGACTATTTTGTTCCAAAATTGCCCCTGTAACAACATATGACGTTTTTTAAGTATTTTTTTGTTCATCGTCTTGTGTGCGAAATTTGCATCGTCAATGTTTATTGTGATTTTGTGTTAAGTAATGTGCATCGTGTGCATCGTCATGTGTGTAAATGTGCATCGTCAATGTAATTTTTGTAATTTTGTGTTAAGTAATGTGCATCGCTTGTATCATCATCTGTGTGAAATGTGTATCATCAATGTATTTTGTGTTTTTATTTTGTGTTTTTGTGTTAAGTAATGTGCATTGTATGCATCGTCAAGTATAAAATGTGCATCATCAATGTAACTTGTGATTTTTGTGTAAGAAATGTGAATCGTAAAGTATAAGTATAAGTATAACTTTTGTTGGACACTGTCTATACTCTCCTTGATTTTATCAAGGATTATTTTTGACTTGAGTCTGATGTCTTTTGTTTGTTTAGATATCTTCTCAGGGAAGCACCTTTCAAGAAAATCGGTGCGCTCCAATTTGTAGAAGGAGATGTTGATTTCCTCCGCACTGTCCTTGATTCCAAATATAAGTTTTGAATCTTTTGCCTTAAGCTTTAGTATTTGTCCAGCGATTTAAAAGGACCCAAGTCCTTCAACGTAGCACTTGATAATACATCTTATTAATGCGTCATTCTTCTTAGAATGATTGCGGAGTACGTTATCGCCAATGTTGTTCTCTATTATGTACTAGAAGGGTGTCTTTTTTAACACCGTTATATGGTCTTCCCTAATACTAATACTTTGTATTTGGTCAATTAGGGACGGCACACTTGATCTGTATACTGTTCTATTCCTCACAACTGCATAACAAGTATATTTGTTAGAATGGATTGTGCATCGTCAAGTATAGAATGTGCATCATCAATGTAATTTTGTGAATTTGTGTAAGAAATGTGCATTGTCAAATATAATTTTGTGCATCGTCAAGTATAATAGTATTTTAAAATTATGTTCATCGTGATGGACAATATGTGCATCAGGATGTACAACATTTTTCATTGCGACGCAAAAATTTGAATCCAAAATAAAATGGTGTATTAATGTTTTCAGTGAACGCGATTTATCATAATAATGCATTGCGATGCATTAAAAATAACAAAAGTTTGTAATACGATGCATAAATTTTATGCATAGTGATGAAAAAACCCTACAAACGGTGTTTTATATTTATGTTTATATGCAAATTTGTAACTTTACAAACGATATTTAGGAACATTTATGATCTGTTTTTGAAACCCTAAAATGTATTCATCAATACTAACCTGATACTTCGTTTTCGTTGGTTCTGGTGATTGTTGCCTTTTTCCCGATGCTCTTTTGTAGTTGAGTAGACATTTTTTTTTCTCTGTTTAATAGTAACTCACAATAATATTTTCAAAAGTTTTTGTGAGATTTTCGAAGAGTTTTAAGAATTTTTGCTCTATTTGAAGTGAAGAGAGTTTTTTTTGCTGTGTATTTTGAAGTGAAGAGAATTAGTTTGTTTTTTTAGGACAATGCACAACTTTTGTTGTATCGCAAGTGAAAAAGGTAATTTGTGCATCGTCTTTGTTTTGCGATGCACAGAGTGGGCTTTCGTGTATTTATGTGTATCGTGTTGTATTGCGATGCATTTTTTTTTTGTTTTTGCGATGCATAGTGTGCACTTGTTCCGTTTCTTTAAAGAGCCTAGATGACATTTCACAAAAAAAATATTATTTTTTAATTAAAAATAATTATAATAAACTTTAGCGATTAAATATTGTCTAAAGGGGACCAACCCAAATTTTGCCTTGTTTTTTAGACATCGCCCGAGATGGCTGCTAGTTCAGCTTTAAATCCATCCTTTAAAAGCTAAAATGGGCTTGTTTCCTGATTAAAATGGGCTACATATTTGGGTTTGTTACGACACTTGACTCACTCTTACTCATTCCACCACAAGCCTACGGCCTCGATTGTCGAATAGAAGCATTTATAGCCCATAGATTATGTTCCAACTTTTTAATAATATTGGTCCGGCCCAGACCCAAGGAAACATATAAATATCTCACCGACAATGAAATTTCTCACGCGGTATAGAGACGGCAATGTCACAGTCACAGATCAATAAAAAGTCACAAGCACAACATTAAAGTAAATGGAATAGAAAAAAAATGATATTCCTAGTGAATAAAACACAAGAATTAAGAAATATAATTAATAATGTGATGTAAAATGTGTTCTGATAATAATACACATAAATATTAATTGAGTTCAACTGTTTTAAATAATTGGGTCTCTTTGAGATGTGTTATATTAAATAAAGCTTTAAAGGTATATTAGAAAGAATGGTAAATAATAGGTAGATTAAAAGTCTTTAGAAACATTAGTTGGGATATCTCAAAATAGAAAGTAGGAACATTTATCTGGGATGGAGGGAGTACTATTAAGAGCGCTGCCACTAAAATATTATTAAATATTATTAAGTTGATGATAATTTAGAATTTTGATGTCATTATTTAAAAAAGATAAATTTAATTTGATGGTGTAGAGATCTAAATAATCTGATTTAATGATACTAAAACTAAATCTTGTATGAAAACTATAAGCTCGAGCTCGTAATATCAAATAAAAACAAAAAAACTCACTCTCACACACATTAAAGGAAATGTCCTTTATTCTAAGAAATAGAAAATATCCCGTAGAAAACGGGCTCAAAAGTTCCAAGGAATTTTTTTCTTTTTTGGTTTCCATTCTCAAGTTCCAAATCAATAAAATAATTCACAACACAAAATGTAGGAGTATTAATACTCAATTCGCTTCTAAATAATTATTCAGCTTTCTTTTTTTTCCGATTCAAAAAAATTGGTATCTTGTTTTTAAACTTCTCTTCTTAAAAAAATATTTTTACTATTTTTTTTTCATACTTTAATGATGGTCTCAAATGCACATAAATTTCAGAAGAAATTACTTATTGTATTAATATTTATAAGGTAAAAAATTAGAAAACATCGTTTTACGGGTATTTTCTGTAAGATGAATCTCTTTGACCCGACCCATCATATATTTGTGGTTGAGCTGCGAGAAAGTAAAGTTCTGTCTTACAAATTATGATCCGTAGATAATAGAGTCAATTTGTTTTTCTTAATCTGTGTACGAGTCATACAAAACAAAGCATTGAAGAGAGAAGGGATTAGTAATTAATATGCGCTTTTACCAAAGACACATATTAACTTTTGTCATTATTAAAAGTATACCTTAAATGAGGCTAATTTTAGGACATTAGTAAATTGAGCAAAACTAAGACATGAAATTTATGTTCATATTATTTACTAAACAACCTCGTCATGAAGTGCATTTAAGCTGAGTTTAAAATGCATTTAAGCTTGAGTTTATATTTTGGAATATATCCTTCTAGTTTAGTAATGTTCCATCGTCACCCTTCTATTAACTTTCTTTTAGAGATCTATTACTTATATTGGTTTGATTAACTGAAAGATGATTCACCCTTTAGTATGGGGAATGAATACTTCCTGTTTAAACGTAAAAATCACAAAAGTAACCCCTTGTAAAATTTATAGTTTTGTCTTACCCATTTCATTAAGAGATCTTCTTCCCTACAACAACCAAAAATACCTTATTATTTTTCTGTATAAACTTGCTAATGTCCATTAGGATCACGAAACATAATAGTCAGTTCCGACTTTCAGACCCACCACCATTTCTTAACTATTGACACCCATTTCTCATTCTTGCTCCCCTTGCCTTCTTCAATCCCCTCACCCCTAAAACCAAACTCGTAGGCATTGTAATCATCGTAATACTCTTAATCAAAATCAAACTTGAACAAATCAAATTTTCTATAATCAAATGGGTATCCAACGAAGTGGATCTTGTTTAAGTTGCACATGATTCTAAAATGGGTAGATAAAAGCTTGAGACTAAGAGGATCTAACAACACAAATGACAAGGTCAAGTTCTGCAAGAGGAGAAATGGGTTGCTTTTATGAGTTGTCGATGCTCTATGATGGGAAAATAGCACTTACAGTCGTCTGCAACCATGATTGTGTTTATAAGTAACTAATAACGGGCTATTGAGTATATTTTGCACCTTAACTTATGTTTTCTTCAACATTCTTGATCTCTTTTTTGTCATCCTATTCCTCTCCCTCCTTCCCCATCTCAATCACTGTCTTTGTCTCTGTCTGTCTGTCTGTTTCTCTCTAAGGGCTTGATGTTGTTTTTGAATTATTTATTTTTCAATGAATGATGAAATTTGTCTATTTATGAAAAAGATATTAGTACTGCTAACCACGACCACGACCACGACCACGACCACGACCACTACTACTATTTGAGTAGCGATAAAAAAATTATTGTTTGATCCCATGTTTTTCATCTCAATCTATATGTCAAAGCATGTGATGGGTTAAACATGACATCATTTAGCCCGTGGGTCCATAATTGAATCAATCACATATTTTTCCATATAAATTGGGATTCATATGATAGTTGTGGTGGTTCTCCTTCACCGGAGTTGCTCTGGCTTCCTCCTTCTATGAGTCCCACCGTGAATTGGTACAAGTCAACGGGTTCCCCTAGTAGATTTTTTGTGTTCTTTGTTTGTTTGGTTTCAGGTGGTCCTCGTGGTTCCTAGTGAATATCTTTGTTGGTGGTGATCTTTCGTAATGGTGGTTTCAAGTGGTTTGTGGTTAAGTGTGCAATCTTCTATAAAGCAACTTCATGAATAAATGTGAGTGTTTGGCTGTCGTAATACGACCTATAAAGGGTTTTGCTCAGATTATCGGTGGTGGTTTCCAGTTAGGCTAGTTGACCGATGATAGTTTATTGATGAGGTTTTTTTGAAGTGACATTTGGCGTAACTGGTGACAATTGGTGTACCATAGGATGGTATTAGTGGTCTTGATCTTGGGTTATAGAGTCCAGTGTTCTTTCTTTTTTGTTTGTATTTTTCTTTTATTTTTTGTTCTTAACTTTGTTCTTTATCACTTGTGTAGATATATCATTGCAACCAAAATAATTATTATACCCCTAAAATATTACGACCAAACTTAACAATTTTGTAATAAAATGGAAGGGACCAAAATGAGGTAGGGGCTGAAATTCAGGGGTGGCATTAGTTGCATTTCCGTAAGTAATCATATGTAATTTTAACGACCGCAACAGAACTTTCATGATTTCACTTCTTAAAATAGAATAAAAAGAACAGAATAACACAACACACACACACACACACACGCACCATTTAATCTGCTCAGTGCCAGCCCATAATCTACGCATCTGAGACCAGGGGGTACAAATCTAGGATTTCCACGCTTACTAGCATACTACTCCCACTACCCTATTCACTGTCCCAATTTCCGTTCTTCAAATCAGACATTTCCGTAATCTCAACCTAGATCCCGCATATCTCCTTTTCCGGTAAGTTCATCTTCCCCTTGGATCTGCTCTAGATTTTGTTCTTAATTTCCAAATTTGTATGCTCTATCATTGTTTGTTCGTTTCGGATTTTGTTGTTCGTATTGTAGATCTAGCGGATTTCGACTTTGTTTTAAGTTTAATGTTATTGGTATTAATACATGTGCTTTAATGTTCTTTCTCTATTGGCTTCAATTCATTAATAGTAATAATTGTAAATCAAATCAGCTCAGTTCTATTATTTTTCTGTTGTGATTATTATAGTTTATCATTCTGTTCTTAGATTCTTTGATCCACATTTATATTGATTACGTGCTCTTATTTTTCGTTTTCTGCTGGTTTTTTAGCTGCAACCTTGGATTTCCTATGTAAGATTTTAATCAAATCCTGGAAATCTGGGATAAACACGTGTAATTTGTTTGCTCAATTGTTTTGTTACGGTTGGATCTCGAGTAATTAAATTCTTAGCTAATGATGTATGGCCATAGGCTCGACATTTAGTTGTTGGTTTGGTTGGATCTTGGCTTTCAAGAGGGAAAAGTTCCTCTAACTCACTAGATTTGGATACTATAGCTATTGACACCCTTCCCAACAAACACACACACACACACACACACACACTCACTCATGCACCTTCTTTTGCTTAATTGGAAATCTGGGAGGAAGTAATGGAATGTTAAATCTTTCATTCCTTTGACAGAAAAGGAAAAATAACTCCTTTCGTATTTCAAGTGCTAGTATTATGCGAATTTATTGTGCCTATTCAAGCAATTACCTAGTTTAGCGTGTAATTTACTTATGTTGAACTCAAGAAGATAGAAACATAGATGAATTTGTAGTATTTAGTTGGCCACGTATTGTGATTCTATCACTGTGTTAAACTATTGGTGCAATTTCAACTCTCTCTCTCTCTCTCTCTCTCTCTCTCTCTCTCTCTATTCATTATTTTCTTTTTTTTTTTTTTACTTTTTGTTGGTTGTTGTTGATATTCTGCAACAACTTGCTTGAGTACTGCCTTGTCTACTTCAACACCATTCATCATATCTTTCTGATTGTGCATGTTTGTTCACAGGTCACTTTGACGATTCGTCTGGTTCCTATCTGCATTTCTTTGATTTTAAGGTATTCCGTCATTGATAACGTTAGTATACGAGAAAAGAACTGAAGTAGAGAAGTTCTACTGATATTTGGATAGTTAATTTGGCATGAAATTTGGCTTTGGCTCCATCACCCACTGAGCCAGCTATGAGATCCTCGTGTGATCTATAAAAGCTGAAGTGGAAGTGGAAAGCTTTGACCTAGTGGAATATCAGAACTAAAATAAATATGAGAGGGAGATCAGATGGATCGCAGAAGAAGCGTCTGCTGACTTCTGTAGGCCTTGTTGCAGTCTTTCTTATTTTCCTGTATGTGTATTTTGGCTCTCAGAGCCATGGTGAGTCGGCTCTAGAGTATGGTAGCCGGTCTCTGAGGAAACTTGGTTCGTCTTATTTGGGTGGGGATGAAGATACTGATCTCGGCAGCAAGTCTGACGAAGTAAAGTTTGGCCTGGACGATGGAGAAGATGGAATTGTACCAAAGAGCTTCCCTGTAAGTTCTCCACAAATTTGTGCGATCCCCTCCACCCCACCAATCCATTTTATCTCTCACAGCAAATGCAGTGACTTGTTTCTCGTTGTTGTTTATTTATATCATTTATCCTTTGTTGAAGGTTTGTGATGATCGACATTCAGAGTTAATTCCCTGCCTAGACAGGAACCTTATATATCAAATGAGACTTAAGTTGGATCTGTCTTTGATGGAGCACTATGAAAGACACTGCCCTCTGCCAGAAAGGCGGTTCAATTGCTTGATTCCTCCCCCACCAGGGTACAAGGTGTGGAAATGAATAGTTGAATTGTGTGAAAATTTCTTTTCTCAATATGTAGTTAATATATAATTGTTTCTTTGATTCATTGGTTCTTGCAGATCCCAATCAAGTGGCCAAAAAGTAGAGATGAAGTGTGGAAAGCAAATATTCCTCATACCCATCTTGCTAAAGAGAAGTCTGACCAGAACTGGATGATTGTAAAAGGTGAAAAGATAGTATTTCCTGGCGGAGGCACTCATTTTCACTACGGAGCTGATAAGTACATTGCATCACTTGCAAATGTAAAAGTTCTTCCCCTTAAACTATAACATTACTGAAAGAAATCAACTTCTGTTAGTTGAATTGCAATTTAAACTGTATTTCCATAAATGTTACTATGTGAAGGTCGTCAACATTTTCCTTGATTTTTTACTTTTTGCCTGTTGATTATCCCTTGATTGACAGATGCTCAACTTCTCAAACGATAATTTAAACAATGAGGGAAGGTTACGAACAGTTCTGGATGTTGGTTGCGGTGTTGCTAGTTTTGGAGCTTATCTTCTTTCATCTGACATCATAGCAATGTCCTTAGCACCTAATGATGTGCATCAAAATCAGATCCAGTTTGCCCTGGAGAGAGGAATTCCAGCATATCTTGGGGTTCTAGGGACAAAGAGACTTCCTTACCCAAGCAGATCTTTCGAACTTGCTCACTGTTCTCGCTGTAGGATTGATTGGCTTCAAAGGGATGGAATCCTCCTCCTTGAGTTGGATAGGTTGCTTAGACCAGGAGGCTATTTCGCCTACTCATCTCCTGAAGCATATGCACAAGACGAAGAGGATCTCAGAATATGGAAAGAAATGAGTGCCCTTGTGGAACGCATGTGTTGGAAAATTGCTGTAAAACGCAACCAAACTGTCATCTGGGTCAAACCTTTGACAAATGACTGTTACATGGAAAGGGCACCCGGCACTCAACCTCCTCTCTGCCGATCTGATGAGGATCCAGATGCAACCTTTGGTGTGAATATGGAACCATGCATTACACCTTACTCTGAGCGTAAGTTTCTTATATACTTTTATTGTCTAAGTTTCTTATGTACTTTTATTGTCTAAGTTTCTTATATACTTTTATTGTCTAAGTTTCTTATATACTTTTATTGTCTGCGTCACAATTTTTGGTTTCCCTATTGGGCACCACATTTTAAAGTTTTTCTTAACTCATTTAGTTTTGGTAATTTTATAATTGTTTGTTCTAAAGCTGAACCTCTCCCAGTTAAGCATATATAGTAATTTCTATAAAGGGAACCAGTAATGCTCCTTTTTCCTATAATGCAAGATCTACAGTATTCAGTGTTAAAGCTCATTCATACCATAACACTCCCTCTGTTTGAAAAGTTTTATCCGCCTTGAAGGCACATGTATCGAAGGAATGCTGACAGGGGACTATTATAATACTCTCCCTCCGTCCCAAAAAAAAAAAAATCTCATTTGACAAGTCAAACTTTTTGAGATCATAGCTTTACTTGTTTGTACCTCCTTTGAATTGTAGTATGAATATATCCTTTTAAAGAAATGAGACTATTTTTTTGGGACATACGAAAAGGAGAATATTTTCTTGGGACAGAGGGAGTATGTTTTTGTTTTTGTGTCACTAAAATCAGAGTATATTTTATATTCTACGAGTGGATTGTGGGCACTTCTTGCCATTTGCGGCGAAAAGGAGGACAGTAATTTTTGGGATGGAGCAAGTACTTCTTTTAAAACAGAGAAAGGGGTGATCTTCAGTGGTTTACCTGTTATATGCTATTCCCAGGGACATCATATTTTGTATGTCAAGTAGATGGTTGGTTGTGACTTCTTTGTGTTTGTCTGGGATGAAGGAGTCTGTCTCACATTCATATCTTTGGAATTAATGTTTATTTTTGGTTCTAGAACCACTTTTGGTTACTTTCTTCTAGTCCAAGTGTTTAGATTGGCTTTCTTTTGAGTCAGTCTTCGCTATTCATGCCTGTCTTCTGTTCATTTTGTTTCAAAGTTCTTATCTGTAAGGCCCTACTACTATCAGAATGGTGAAAGTGGCCTGCATCCCAAGTTGATTCGCAGCTGCTGATACGAGAACTTGCTCCAAATTCCTTCAAATCAATCTCAGATTTAATATACTTGGTTGAAACTAGTGAGAGTACTTGATGGAGCTTGGAACCTTATGCTTTCCTTATTTACTTTCTCAGATGACCACAGAAGCAAAGGAAGTGGATTGGCACCTTGGCCAGCTCGATTGACTTCTCCACCACCTCGTCTTGCCGATTTGGGCTATTCAAGTGATATGTTTGAAAAAGACACGGTAATATGAAGCATACTCTCTATTTTACAGTATGTTTGATTTGTATTGATTAGTTCCCCTTTTTTTTTTTTTTAAGGTTTTTCCTTTAAACATAGATATGTGCAAGAAAACTGCAAAGACATGTATGTTGACTTACTATTTGCTTGTTGCGTGTGCAGGAACTTTGGCGGAGGAGAGTTGAGAACTACTGGAATCTCTTGAGTGAGAAGATTTCATCAAACACTTTGAGGAACGTGATGGACATGAAGGCAAACATGGGGTCATTTGGAGCTGCTTTGAAGAACAAGGATCTTTGGGTGATGAATGTTGTCTCTGAAGATGGACCCAACACACTCAAGCTGATTTACGATAGAGGCCTCATAGGTTCAATTCATAATTGGTATGTACTACTCCTCCCATTCCTGAAAAAAGAGTCCATTATTCCCTTTCGGGATGTTCCAAAAATAAGAAAAATGTCCATAGAGCATCTTTCTTTCTGGGAGTACTTCTGTAAACAGCCTCCAAGAACATGTTGATGAAGCACGTTTTATTTTACCAGAGGGGTTTTATTATCTTATTGAAAGGCCTGAAATGAACTCGGGTTGTCAACATGGTGACTTTCCTAAGTATGATTTTCATGGTGTATTTACAGGTGTGAAGCCTACTCAACATACCCCCGTACTTATGATCTTCTCCATGCCTCGTCTGTATTTTCTGACATTGAGAAGAAAGGGTGCAGTGGTGAGGATCTACTGATTGAGATGGATCGCATTCTTAGGCCAACCGGTTTCATAATCATCCGGGACAAACAACCTGTTATCGATTTTGTAAAGAAGTATTTGCCAGCATTGCACTGGGAAGCGGTGGCAACATCCGATCCTTCTTCTGATTCAACAGATCAGGAAGGGGATGAGCTTGTGTTCATCATCCAAAAGAAACTGTGGCTCACAAGCGAAAGCCTCCGAGATTCAGATTGAGATAAACCTCTTTTCTCGCTCGAGAATTCCTGACATACTCTCCGACTCTCTTAGGGTATAACTAGGTCCTAAGAGCAATGGTGTAAACCAGTTCTATTTTGTAGCATTAAGTAATGTTTTTACTGTTCTTTTTCCCTTATGTTTAGTCCTTAATTCCGATTTAGTTCATTGTTACAGACTACTGTTGATCTATAGGTTATTGTTCTTCATTGTGAATTGTTTTTTTTTTTTTTTTTCAAATTTCATATTGGATACTGTGGATGTTACGTTACACGTGATTAATAATCCAAAGATGAAAAATGTTATTGATTAGTACATTTCCGAAGTTGTTTCTGACAGTGTAAATTCAATAGAAACACTTATTTTCGAGTGGAGGAAGTACAATATATAGTCTACACTAAGTTATATATGTTTATTTAAGATTAAGTATTGGTATAATGGATAAGGTTTATTTTAGGAAAAATTGTGGGCATGTACCTTTTGTGAAATTTTCAAGTGTTTAAATTTACAATATTTGTTTTTAATTGTTTAAATTCATTTTAAGTGATAAACATATAATTTGTTCCCAAACTGTCCCTGTGATCACCTATCACGTATTTTTTAGTTGTGTGATTTTTTTGATTTACTCCTTTCAATCCCGTATTTATCTATATTGCGATTTCTTACTAAAATTATCATGCATATCAACTTGAAGAAATTTAAAAAATAAATACCAAAATAGTTCAATAATTCAGTTTGAAATAGAAATCAATGGATTCAACAAACGAACCTGATGTTATGTTGTTGAAATTCAGAGGAGATATTATTGTTTGGTAAGTTTCAGAAAATTTTGATTTATCTAAGTTGATCGAATGCATCAGAGGTAAATATTCCAATTTTCAATCGGATGATTGTATTTTGAAATACACTGTAGGATCACACAACAATTATTGTTTAACCAACGAAGAAGATTTCAAAAACATGGTGACATTGGCCAAAATTTTATCAGTTTCTATTATCATTGTTGATGTGTTTGAAACTGATAATGATTTGAGTTACGGGATTAATAAAGAAGAGAATTATGGAGATGAGATTGCAGAAGATGATGCAACTGCTTATGAAGATGATGATGCACAAAATTTGCATCGCGATGCACAAAACCTTGACAAAGGTAAAGGAAAAGATGTGCATCGCGATGCACTACATCTATTTGGCGATGCACAACAATGTAACGAGGAGAACACTGATAGTAATTGTACCTAATCTTCAAGTTCTGAAAACGATGTTGAAAGTGTCCCTTGTTACGACATATGTCCTACTTAAACAAGAAAAGAACTCTTGAATTCTAGTTGGGCAAATCTTATTACTGGTGTTAGTCAAATATTTAAAGGTGGAGTGAAAGATTTTCACATGCAGCTTATAAAGTATTCATTTAAGATTAGTTTTGAATTCATGTACATTAAGAACAACAAGAATAGGATTAGCGTTGCATGTGGGAATAAATACAGTGATGACTGTCGTTGGTTCATCAAGGCATCTTCAACTGTTGATGAATCAGTATCCATATACAAGTGCAACTTTTCACACAGTTGTGATTTGACCATTATTGACGATAATAACTCGAAAATGATGGGCTGTGGTATCAATGAGCATTTGATTCTTAACCATGTTCGCAGTTGACCAAGTTATTCGCCGATTGATTTAATTGATCACATGAGGACTAATTATGACATTGAGATAACATACAGCAAGGTATGAAGAAGCGTAGAGAAAGCTCGAAAAAAGCTATTGGGTTGTTACGAAGAATCTTTTCAGGAGCTGCAGTGGTACGTTAAAGCATTACATACGAGTAATCCTGGTAGCTTTGCTTTTTGGAATCAGACGATGCTACGAATTCGGTTCAATAGGTTATTCATATCATTTCGGGCATGCGTAGATGGTTTCAACTACTGTCGTCCTATATTGTTCATAGAAGACACATTTATGAAATCGCGATTCAAAGGCACCCTTTTGTATGCCACGACCAAGGATGGAAATTAAGGTACGTCCATTTGTTTTATATTTTTTCCTTTTGTTTCAACATTATTTTGATTAATATCATAGGATGATCATGTTTTTATGCCTCTGTTTGTACTTGTACTTAATAAGAGAATACATTTAGTACATTATTGTGCATCAAAAATAAAAGTGTTACATCACGATGCACAAAATCAGTACTTTTGTGTATCACGATGCACACTGGTATGTATCGCAAATCTTATGTTGTTAGTTAAGTAGAATAATGTGCATCGAATATAAATTTTATGCATCGTGATGCATAATAATAGTATTTTCCAGTACAAGTATATGCATCGCGATGCACACTTTGATTAAATATTGTTCATATGTTGCAGGTCTATTCCCGTTTGCATTTGTTGTTGTAAGTTCTAAAAATATGGATAATTGGGCTTGGTTTTGTCTAAATATAAAGGGAGCAATCGATCGTGAAGTGCTGTTTGTATCCGATCATAATGTTTTAATTGAAGCAATACGTGACGTGTTTGGGAGTTCCAAGTATTTCTTTTGCTTGGTGCATCTCTATCGGAACTTGGAAGAAATGTTTGCCGGTAAACGTTATTCCAATATATTCCGCAGCAGTTTGTTTTCAAGACTCAAGGATTGCGCGTATGCCCCCAACATTAGACTGTTTAATGAGAAAATTGAGATATTCAAAAACGAAGGGGACGGGTTGCTTGTGATTTCTTGGCCACCATTTCATACTATAAGTGGGGGATTGCACATTGCCACAAGAATAAATATGTCGAAATGACCTCAAATGACGTTGAATCGTTCAACAATTGAATTTTAGAGGTTCGCGGTCTTCCCATCACTCACATGGTGAATTCTATAAGATTGAAAATAATGAAATGGTTTAGGGAGAGACTTGAGAATGGAAAAAGATGGAATACATTATTATGTGCGAAGATGGATAAAAAGTGGAAGGGGTACCTTAATATTAGGATCACGTGGCGATTCGCATGACACCCAACTCAATATACGAGGTTTTATCCGATCCAAGCGTCCAGTTTGACTTGGGAAAGTGGACATGTTCATGCTATCAGTGGCAAATTCAAGGATTCTCGTATTGCCATGCAGCCATTGTGATTGTGAGATCCGAGAAAAATATCAGTGATATGGTTGATAATTACTTCTTAACAAACAATTACATCAAGTGTTACGAGGGAAGTTTAATGCCAATTGCAACTATGAAAAAGTACGAGCTTCAGAATTCTTATGAGGGTGAGACCATTGTACCACCTATAAAGAAGAGATTACTCGGATGTCCTAAGAAGACAAGGATCTCATCAAATGGTGAATCAACAAGAAAAAAAAAAAGAAAATGATATGTAGCAGATGTAACAAACTTTGTAACCACAACTCTAGGTCATGCAGAGAGGCTATACAAGGTTGATTTTTGTTATGTTGTAATTTTTGAAGTTTCATTTTGTCTATTATTGTGCATCGAAAATAAAAAAATCATTGATCGCGATGAAACAAACAACACTTTTTGTTGAACTGTTTTGTGCATCGGAAAGCACAATTGTTGTGCATCGTAAGTGTAATGTTAAAAAAGATATTGCGCAATGTAACCAACACACATCCATAAAATTGCATATGAAATTAATTATCAATTAGTTTTAAAATACCACAAAATGTATTCAAATATTTACATTTATTCAAATAATACTAAAAAATATTACACCACAAATGTATCTAATAATTACTACGAAACACATCTAATCAATAACTATTGTCGTTCCATTGGACTCTTGACACTTCCTCTTTCATGTATTCAGCTTAGTCCTTTCGACCTTTTGATTTTTTGTTGTTTTTCAATTGTAGTTTGGTTATTTGTTTGACTCACACCTTCTGGTTGATTTCTTTCTTCTTGTGTTTGAGTTACACATTCACTTGCAACTGTATCAGTCACCCTACCCTTCTTATTCGGTGATCCCCTAGGTGCAGCTGTAGCATCTTGTTGATCATCCACAGAGGCCTCACCAAGATTTTTCATGTCATTGTTTCTCTTTTTCCCAAATCAATTCCTTTTCATCATTTGTTATTATGTTGAGAACAATATCAAACTTCTGCAAAACCCAGAAAAAAAAATTATAAACTAGTGTTTAAAAATTGTGCATCGGAAATAAGGTTTGTGCATCGCGATACACAAAAATAGTACTTTTTTTAGTACAAGTTGTGCATTGCGATGCATACCTCTTGTGCATCGCAAGTGTTAATGTTGATATTTGTAATATAATACTAATGTGCCATTTTTGTGCATCCACTCACCTGTTTTGTCATGATGCTTACAAAATTAGATTCATCCAATATGCTTGATAATGCCCTCAAATCCCATTTCACAAACCTTAGGATATAAGTATCACAAGTCGATTGCACAACCTTACTCTTCTAGTACAACTAATACTGCATAGAGAAATTCATTATGATCAAATCAACATACATCATACAAAATAATTGTATATAATAATACCAAATGAACTTAAAGTTACCAGTAGCAGCATCACGCATCTCTCTAGATGGTCATCGATATAGTTTCCAAGCTTTTTAACAACAAATCAACAACTTATTTTGACCAGTTATACGTTGATATTGTGTTCAAATCAGACACAAGGCTTGTATAGGCCCACATTATATAAGATGTTTTAGTTGCAACCAGGAAGGTCGCGAGAACAAGCAGGGTCGTCAAGCGAGCGACGCATTCGATATCTACTTGATCCGGACTCTCTATTATTTCCTTAATTCTATCAAAAATCAAATTTGGCTTCAATCTTATGTTCTTTGATTCATTTGACATTTTTTCCGGGAAGCACTTTTGGAGGAAATCAATGCGATCTAATTTGTAAAACGATATGTTTATATCCCTTTCCATATCGTTTATGCCGAATATGAGCTTCACATCTATTGGTTGAAACTTCGTCCTTTTCCTTCCAAACTGGAAACACCGTTGTCCCTTGACTTAGAATTTGACAATAGTCCTTATTATCGAATCATCCTTCTTACAACGATCGCAGACAACATCATCAGCAATTATTTTCCTTATGAGGTACCAAAAAGGTACTTTCTTTAGTGCTGTTTTATGGTCATCTCTAAATTTGATATTCTTAATTTGACATATGAGGGACTGCATATTTGATTTGTATACAATTATGGCAAGATTTTTAGTCATAGTAGCTGCATAACACGTATATTGTGGTTACAGTCACATAATTTAAGAATTACAAAAAAAATTAAAACAGGGGGTAACATTTGTGCATCGTGATGTACAAAGTCATGCATTTCGTTGCACACGTGATGCACAAAATTAATGCATCGTGTACCCGGTGCACAAAAATGATGCATTGCGATGCACAAAATTGATGCATCGGGATTGATACGATCTTCGCCAAGAATTTCTCGATGAATCACAAATTTACGCGGAACGGAAGCTAAGATCAAGGAAGTTGATGGAAGCCTGGAAGGTGACACCTCAACCCAATGAATCAGTCCAAAGACGAACCTTGGCATGTACAGCCACAACCCGATAATTGAGACGACCACGAACCTTAGTTTAATGATTTTCGCCACAATTGGGATGGAACACCAATTGATAAGAAAGAAAAGATTGAACGCCACAGGACAATCTTAATAAGTTCAAAAAGTTTGCAAAAAACCAAGAAGAATTGGATATTTCTCTCAAATTAATTTTATCTCTAAGTTGTATTTTTTGGAATACATAAAGCGACCTTAAATAGGTTAAAACAAACCCTATTAAACCCTAAAAACGTTTAGGAACCAATTCTTAAGGAAATAGGACAATTAATAATATTTTAATAATAAAAAATTTAAAAATTTAAAAAAAAAAAAAAACGACAGCCAAGCGAAGTCCCAAAAGTGATGCACGCCATGCTAAGACTAAAGTCTTAGCGCCACTATTGCTGGAAATTGCCTCAAGCTTCTTTTCCAATTATGCTGAATTGTCACAACAGTCCCTGTAGTTTTTAAATTATCCCTTAGTTGATTTGCACCTTTGCTGACTTGTCAAAATTTCCCCTATAGTCTCTAGTAACGTCAAAATAGGCCCAAAACAAGGTTAGAAAGTTTTCTTGAGTCCGTAATTCATTGTTCACGCATTTCAAAGACTTCGTTTTCATCTTGATTTATCGAATAGTTACAATCAAACCTCGCTTGAACTTCTATGCCTAATCTTTTGCCATAGAATTATCGAACACGTGTACGAACTTTGGATTCGTGCTATCTTGATTCGCATCAGGGATGCTCAAAATTTTAAACCCTACAAACACTATTGTCATTGTTCAATATAAATGCATTGTGATGCATCAAAAATAACAAAAGTTTGCAATACGATGCATAAAATTTGTGTATCGTGATAAAAAAACCCTAGAAACAGTGTTTTATATTCAGTTTTAAATGATATTCAAGACATTTATACTTTGTTCTTGAACCATAAAATGTATTCAGCAATAGTAATCAGATACTTAGTTTTTGTTGGTTCTGGTGGTTGTTGCTTCTTCCCGGTGCTCTTTTGTAGTTGAGAATACATTTTTTTTCTCTGTTTGATAGTAACTCACGATGATGTTTTCAAAAGTTTTTGCAAAATTTTCAAAGGGTTTTAAGAATTTTTGCAAGTGAAGAGGTTTTTTTTTTTGTGTGTTTTCAAGTAAAGAGGGTTAGTTTATTTTTCTAATACGATGCACAACTTTTGATGCATTGCAAGTGAAAAAGGTAATTTGTGCATCGTCTTTGTTTTGCGATGCACAGCATGCCGTTTCGTATTTTTATGTGCATCGTGTTGTGTTGCGATGCATCGTTTTTTGTTTTTGCGATGCATATCGTGTACTGTTCTGTGTTTTTAAAGGGTATATAGATGATATTTCGCAAAAAAAGAGTCATTTTTCGGTTTAAAATAATTATGGTGGATTTTAACGATTGAAAATTATCTAAAAGGGACCGGCCCGAATTTTACCCTTTATTTTACCTGCATATGATGGTAAGTTTAAATTTAATGGGAAAAGGAGGGATTTAGGGATGGCTAGTAGTAGTTTGTCAGCGCAAGGGTTAACCAGAGTTAGGGCTTCACAAAGTGAGGGTTCTCGGTTCGATTTCTTCTCATGCCCCTTAGGACTTTCAAAAAAAAAAAATGAAAAAAGGTAAGAGTTTCTCATATTGTGTAGCTTATCATCGTTGAGAATCAAACACGAAAAAAGTATGATAGAACTATTCATTCCCAATTAGCCCTTCAATAAAGCAAAATTATTAGTAATTCCATAGCTAAAAAGTTAGAATTGACTTGGCAATAACCTTAATTTATCGATCAAACCAAATTTTATATATATCCTTTTTGAATTAACTTGTAAACTACAAAAACGATAAGCATGCATAAATTTACGGAAAATGATAAGAATAAAAATTTTCAAGTACAAATTATCCAAATCTAAGTGTCAAATATGAGTAAAAGAGTGACATTACATGTTAAATGATGTGATATTTAATTAATTACATACTTGTCATTAAAACTAAGATAAAAAAATTGTATAATAATTTTAAATTTACTCCTGTAGGTAATTATCGTCAGTCAAGTTCGACTTAATTTAAATCATTATTACTTGATGTAGGTAAATATCACCATTGTTGGGTGCAGTAAAAATTAGCAAAAGTTGCTTCCAACGAGTTTTTCAGAACCTTTTCATATTGGGTAATTGATGAGCCAAATTGCATGAAGCTTATTGCTCGGTCCGTTCTAAAATAAGTGTTCGTTTTGTTCAACTTTGTTGGCTCCTGATAGCTGGTAGGTTTATGGTTGATGTAGGCTCCTGGTATCTGGTAGGTTTATGGTTGATGTAGGCTCCTTGTAGCTAGTAGGTTTACGGTTGATGTAGGCTCTTAGTAGCTGGTAGGTTTATGGTTGTTTGTACTTTATAATGTATAAGATGGTTTATGTATGTTGTATTATGTTTTCCTCTTGTTAATATATGATGTTTTTTGGTTGGTAGCAAAAAAAAAAAAATTATACTTCTTTCGTTTCTAAACTATCATCATGTTTGACTTTTCTTGTCAAATAAAATATTTTTTAAATGCAAATTTATTTATTTATTTTCTAAAAATAAAACATGTAATTTGTAGTATATTTAAAATACTACGAATTTCGTCTTTTATGATTTTGACAAAAATAAAAATATATATATATTAAATTTGCATTTAAAAATGACAAAAAAATCAAATAGAACTATAATTTAGGAATATAGGGAGTAATAAATTGTACAATATTTCCTTTGTTCTTAAAAAAAAAATTTAATCTTTCCTTTTTTAAACTATTCCAAAAAGTATCCACTTTTAATCTTTACTTTTTTGAAAGTCACTTTTACCATTTTAGAGAACAAGTATGTAAATATGGATCTCCTATCCACTTTTTGATCTTTCCTTATTTGAAAGTTACTTTTACCATTTTCAGCATTTTACAGGCATTGCATCGCATCGCATATTTGGCATACAACAGAATAAACTCTTCTTTTCCTTGACAAGTCTTTTTGTGCGCATCTTTTATTTATTTATTTTTATTTTGTTTATTTCTGATGATATATCAAGTTCATACCCACACTGATATTCCATTTCAATCTTATTATGTATACGGGAAAAACAAGAAAAAAGAAATATCAAAAGAAAGTTACGAGCTTTGACAACAATTAAACATCCTTTATTTTTATTTTTATTGAGTTGAATTGTTGATACATGCACAACAAAACGGCCCGTAAATACGTGAAAAGCATAGAGGATGCGAGCGGAGATCGCCTAGCTCCTTAACCTACGGCCTCATATCGATGCGAGCCCAAACCCGTTTGAGTGTGCGCCGGCTCCAAACAAACTCCGACGCGATTCTCGCCAAGGGAAAGAATAGAGATTGATGTAAGGGTAGTTAAATTTGTTTTAATAATGAAATTTTTATTTTTCATTTCCCTTTCTTTTTAATACTTTGTTGTGTTTGAATGTGGGAAAGTAAAAGAAGCTAAAGGAAAAAAGAGAAGTTATATCACTTTTCCTTATTTAATGTCCGTTTCGATTGCGCAGAAAATTTTTGTCACTGTCAAAAAATTTTTCCCGTAAATCATGTTCTGTACTTTTGACAGGATTTCGCATTGCCAGAAAGTTTTAAACTAAATTTTTTCCTACTTTTACCATTAATTAAACACGTATGGGAAAGTAATTTCTAGTCATTTTTCTAATCCTTACTTCATTTTACTACAAATTTTTCAAAAACTACTTTCTCGCCTTAAAATTGTTCGACATTTTCTCGAAATCTTAGAAGAAAAAAAGGAAAGAAAGAAAATGAAATCAGATGAGAATTATGGTCCAAACAGATTTGTTCTCAAACCCATAGCATGTGGTCATCATGTTCCCAGGACCATGGGATGATGACTTTGCTATTATTTATACTACTCTCTCCGTTCCTAAATTATTGTCTTATTTTTCTTTTTCGTCTGTTCTAAAATAATTATTTTGTTTAAAAATTTTCTTTTTAAGATAACATTTTTACTATTTTACCCTTACTTTTTCTTCCTAAGATTCTATAAATGTCTAACAACAACATTAAAGGAAACTACATACTATATCAATATTAATAATCAAGTCAATTAAATTTTTTTAACCCGTGTACGTATTGGATCAAACAAGAAAATAATTTAGTGACGGAGGGAGTATATATTTTGGTCTATGTCGTGGAAGGTCATATCACTGCTTGGTTGTTTATTATGTTTGTCAACTTGCCATGTTATAAAGGGATATATATACCCCCCATCTTATTTATATATACTCTATTTAATAGGATTGTTTGGCCAATGGAGATGGGCATAATTTTATATATATATATATATATATATATATATATATATATTTATTTATTTTTCACTGGAGAGCCTAAGCCCTAATCGTTCTTGACATTTACCTATGTAATCAGCTCTTTCACGTACAAAACCATCCACATTCACCTTAACCCATCCCGTGTTCGGTCGATTCTAGCCAACAACACCCCAATAGCTCCCTTTTAGATGATCCATGTCTAAAAACGTATGGTGTGTTAATTAGTTTTGTGATTTAGTAGCTTGGTTTTGATCCTTTTTTTTTTTGTTTGTTTGTATAATTAAAGAAAAACTAAGAAAGAAACAAAGAGAAAATTGACCAAACAAAAAAAAAAAAAATCAAAACTAAAAAATCGAGAAGAAAAACAAATGCTTATTCGTTAAGCAAACGCCAAGACAATTTCGACAATGATATATTATGAAGTATGAATGTTAGTTAAGCAAACGCCAAAACAATTTCAAATACTCGACAATGATATAGTGGTGAAATGTGAGAAGCCCATTTGTGGCATAGCATTATCTTTTTCGTTGGCCGGTGAACTACATTTTGAATTGGTCCCATGATTCCCAAGAATTAAGGGAACGCCAAACCCCAATAATGTTGCCTAGATTGTGGGGTTTCCCTTTATAGAAATTTCCATTCTCTTTTCTTTTCTCCTTTTTCACTGGTTTTTAGCACTTAGGATTGTCTGAAATCATTGACAAGTATTCCCGGGAAATATATTATTTACATTGTATATAAATGAAACAAAACATTATAGTACTATAGAATATCTCGTTTAAAAATTGAAATATAAATACTTCTCATTTCTCTCCAACCATAAACATGGGCCGGGCATCTAATTGATTGGCTTAGTGATTTGATCACATCTGTGTTTGTGTAGAGCTATCTATTTAATAGCATGTCCCGTATTCGTCTCTCACTGGATACAAATTTTCTTGGGCATTTAGTACCGCGAGCAGGAATTGATTTCAAATCCAATGTAATTTAGGGAAGAAACAAAAAAAAAAAAAAGAGTGGGTATGTGAAGCTAGATCTAGGAACCCCAATTATCAATATTTTTATTTAACATTACAAAAGGATAATTCTAAGAAAGTTTACAATTTTAACAAAAACACATCTTCATTTGAGTAGTGTTTGAGATTTCGATTAAAAAGTTTTGGAGAGCCCGTTTGGTCGTGTGTTTTGGCCAAAACGCAGGGATCAAACAGAGTTTATTTGCAAAAATTCTGTTTCAATGTTGCGGCAGAAAGAGTTGTGTTTTCTAAACGCGACTTTGTTTTAAAACGTTGAAATTTTTAACTTTTTTTTTCTAGAACATAGGTTTTAAAACGCTAATCGAGTTTTAAAAAATCTATATTTTGAAAATTGATGAGACATAACCGTGCTCGGGTCTTGCCGAGCTTCGATCAGACTCACAGGGGTCTCCCCGCACCATGGCTGCGGGTTTTTGTTCTCCCTCATGTTCTAAAATGCTGCGCTATGCAAAGACCATATCCTGCAGGTCAAGGGTTCGCAACTTAGTTTCGCATAGTGTCAGTTTCAGGACATGAGGAGAGCAAAAACCAGCAGCCATGGTGCGGGAAGACCCCTGTGAGTCTGATCGAAGCTCGGCAAGACCCACAATTATGTCTCATCAAAAACGCTGCATCAAACAAACTCTAAACATGAGTTTAACTACTTACGTTGTACGGCTTATTGTGAGGCCTACCGTCAAAACAATCAAATTACTACAGCAAATGGGTTGATTTAAAGTCATAGTTTATGTGTTTTTTTAGAATTATTCGGATAGGTGCTGTAAAGTGTAATGGTGGAAAGAAAGGGGTAAAAGTTTGATTGTTTAATTATTTAAAGTCATAATTAAATGTTTAAACATCAAACACAAATTTTTTTGGGCCAGCAGCCTCCTCAAACGAGAATGGGGATTAGTCCCAGACCTAATGTAAATTAAAGATTTTATAAAAATCAAAATAAAAATCATAATCAATTTACCGTAAAACCAAGATGATAGAAAATACGGAAGGGGCTATGCTAAGCATTCCCCCTTCTCCTTTTTTAAGGTTATGTTTGGCTATTCAATGCGAAGTTTTAAAATTAGAATTAGATAAATAATTTAAGCTTCACAAAATTTAAATTATTTTTTCAATTCTAATTTTGAGTTCTGAAATTAAGTATTTAAACATAGCCTAATGAAAAGACAAAGCGCTACCATTTTAATAATTAATTGAGACTTGAACCCTATTAACGAGCATGTATACGAGAGATGCTAACAAATACTCACTCGGTGCCCCAAAAAAAAAAAGTTTTGCTGACTTTTCAATTTGACTTTTTTCAAATGAAATTTTGACAGATTCACTTGTTTTTTCAAAAGTTATAGAACATGAAATCCATTGAATATTTAGTGGACTGTACAAAAGATATAGTTTTGTTTTCTACAATTAAATAAAAATATAAGTATGTAGGGACAAATTAAGGGAATGCTGCACAATACAAAAGGTGTGTGTATATATACTTTCTCCATTCTGTATAAATGTTCCTCATCGACAAAGCACATGAATTAAGAAACCTATGATGGTTGTAAAATGTGTTATGATAATAATACCCATAGCATTAATTAAGTTTCACTAATTTAAATAAGTGACTTTCTCTAGTATGTGTTATTGATATTAATGAAACTTTAAGGGTATATTATAAAGAATGATAAAAATTTATAGATGAAAAGTCTTCAGAAATATTAGTTGGAACATTCCAAAATAAAAAGTAGGATTATTATTATTTTTTTTTTGTGGTGTTCTAAGAGGCGTGGAAAGGAATTGAACTTAAGACTTTACACTTTGTAAAGCCACAACTCTTTGTAAAACCCTATCTCTTCTACGATTGAAAGTAGCGCATTTATCCCGGCGAAGGGAGGGAGTATATATTCATACATATGCGCTATACCAAATTTCATTAGAGAGAGAGAGAGAGAGAGATCAATTTTTTTTTTTTTTTTTTTTTTTTTTGTGGTGTCCTAAGAGGGCGTGGGAAGGGATTGAACCGAAGACCTCACACTTTGTGAAGTTCCGACTCGACCACCGATCCACCAGAGAGATCACCTTAAGAATCAGAAAAGAGCAGTAATAAGGGAGCAAACACAAATAAGAATAAGACTGATATTTTGTAATGTATGTGGTTAGGAAATGGATAATAATTTTCAAAAATGATTGTTAATTAAGTTAAGGTGGATTGACTAACGTGCTCTAGCTTAACTGGTACTGCTCTCTTCTCTTAACGGAGAGGTCGAGTGTTCAAATTTCACCAGAAACGACACCTTGGTACTTAAAAAGGTCCGGCGTTCAAGACTCACTAGAGGCACCGTTGTTGTTCAAGCCTCACAAAATGCTCATTTAGTATTGCTCACTTCTCTTAACGGAGAAGTTGAAGCGTTCAAACCCTACACCAAAATCACTCTGTACGTTACTACTCTTAGTGGAGAGGTCGAGTGTTCAAATAATTTGTTCTAGCCACACCAAAAGCATCATACAGTCTTAATCGTAGTCTTTCAAGATATTTAATAATAATAATAACGGTTGGGGTAAGGTCTATGTCCCCTCCAACCTTTTAAAAAAAAATGTTAAGGTGGATTATAATTTGTAACATTAATCTTGGAGCGTTTGAAGGCCTCCTTCATTTACGTGCCTTTTTTTTTTGGTTCATAATTTTTTGGTTTTTTCACTTCTCTTTCATTGGTTTTACATTTTTATTTTTTGGCCGGACTCTTAATTTTTCATTCACTCGTTACAAAACTTTGAAAAAAAAAAAATCAACTTTATGCAAAACAGAACAGAACCGCATATCCAAACAACACCGTAATGTCGTACTCATTTGTTTGGTAAATTGTGATTTAAGAGGAGATAGAACTGCAAGAAGAGGGCCAAAGAGGCATAGAGGATGATCCTAATATGAACTCAACCAAGTCACCGGGTGTTTTTGTTAACCCAATTAAGAATTTAATTAGGAAAATTTTAGAAAAACTTGTGGGTTAGTCCCGTCTTTTAAATTTTTAATCGCTTAAGTCCATTTTAAGTGATAAATTGATTATTTGTTTTAAAACTGTCCCCGTACAACATATTACATTTTTAAGTTAATTTTGTGCATCGTCATGTTTGTTAAATGTGCATCGTTAATGTATTTTGTGAATTTGTGTTTAAGAAATGTTCATCGTCAATGTAATTTGTGAATTTGTAGTAAGAAATGTACATCATCAAGTATAATTTTGTGCATCGTCAATATGATTTGTGAATTTTGCGTTAAAAAATGTGCATCGTCAAGTATAATTTTATGCATCGTCAAATATAAACAGTACTAATTCAATATAATTTTGTGTGTAAGAAATGTGCATCGTCATGTTTGCTAAATGTACATCGTCAATGTAATTTGTGAATTTTGTTTTAAGAAATGTTTATCGTCAAATATAATTTTATGCATCGTCAAGTATAGCAATACTATTTTCAGTATAATGTGTGTTAAGAAATGTGCATCGTCAATTATTATTTTTGTGCATCGTCAACTGTAATAATTGTAATTTTTATTAATTCCTATTGTTATTACAAATGTTATCAAGAATACAATCCATAGCACACAATTAGCATTCTATGGTATGAATTTGGTGGTATAGAATAGGAAAACATTGTCTATATACATGGGGTGACCCTACCTTGTTACATAAAAAGACTCGATGTCGTTGAATAACGTCAACTCTGGCATAAGAATTTTGTTGAACCCTCTTTATTATGTCATGAAAAACTTGCAAAGATGTGATATACTTCTCATGCACACAGTTACTTAGCATCTCCATGCCAATTTGTGATGCTTCTCCGTAATGTAGCACCGAAAGAACACCCAACGCGCTCATGGCCTCAAAGTATCCATCCCTTGCAAGATACTCCCACAGTGACGATGCGATGGCTAAATCTTCAAGTGTTCCATTGTAGAAGAATATGCAAATGGCTATTTGGTGGAGCATTCTTTTGTTTCTGACAAGAGTTAATCTTGTGCAAAAATGATTGTATGCTTGTAAAGAAGCTTCACCCAAAAATAACCCATGGCGGAAGAGACCTTCCACTGACATATTTTGGAGGACCACTTCCTCATTGCCAGCATCAGAAAACATCCTACAAACTTGTTGGAGGTTGAGGACGTTTCTGAATGATGATACAACAACTATTTAGAATATAATTAATAGAATCTCATAAGGTAGGTGTGTCAAAATGTAATCTTGAGAAGACATTTTTTTCTATGTTTATTTTAAGATTTTTTGCTATGTGTTTTGAAGTGAAGAGAGTTTTTTTAGCTGTGTGTTTTGAAGTGAAGATAGTTAGTTTGTTTTTATAGTTTGAAAGCCGATACAATGCGTACGTGTTAGAATGAAGGGCATAGACAACATTTCGTAAGCGAAAAGGTAATTTGGACATCACGATGCACAAAAATAATACGTTGTATTTTAATTATTATGCATCGCGATGCACAATTTTTTTACGCATCATAAGTGAAAAAGGTAATTTGTGCATCGTCTTGTATCATTTTTTTTTTGTTTTTACGATGCACAGCGTGTCGTTCCGTATTTTATGTGCATCGTCTTGTATTGTGATGCATCGTTTTTTATTTTTGCGATGCATAGCGTGCACTGTTCCGTATTTTTAAAGGGCATAGATGACATTTCGCAACAAAAGTGTCATTTTTCGGTTAAAAATAATTATAGTGGACTTAAGCGATTGAAAATTGTCTAAAGGGGACCAACCCGAATTTTGCCCAAAATTTTAAGTGAGATTAAACATAAAATTGTTTGATAATGCAATATTTTATCACTTAATAAATTAAGTATCCCTTAAAAATAGCTAAAATTTTAAGTCAAAGGAGGATGTCTTAATGTTTTCAACTCTAATTTTTTAGACATCAGTTTTCAGAACTTAATTTTCAATTTTAACAAATATGCCCTAAGAAGAGCTATTAAACTTATACTCCTTTCGTTCTAAAACAATAATTTTATTTGACTAGTAAAAGATTTTAAAGTTAATTTTTTTCATATTTGTACATTCTTTGAATCATATTATAAATATTTCTCTTTTAGAAATAAGATTATTTTTAGGGAAAAAAATGTAAAACTATTTTTTTAGGATATAGACAATACTCCCTCTATTCTTAAATTATTGTCTTGTTTGATTTTTTGAGTCAAACAGAGTGTTTCTCAAATATAAATTTAACATTTATTTTTTATTTTTATTTTCAAAATAATAAAACACGTGATTTATAGTACTTTAAAATTATTACTCCTTCCGTCCTTAAATTATTATCTTATTTGACTCAGCACACGGATTAAAAAATAATTGACTTGATTATAAATATTTGTATAGTTTGTTGTTTCCTTTAATGTTCATGTGTATATGGCCCATAATTAAAGTATAAAGAAAAAGTAAGGGTAAAATGGTAAAAGTATTGTATTAAAAAGAAAAGTTTCAAAACAAGACAATTATTTAGGGACGAGCGAAAAAAAAAGACAATAATTTAGGGACGGAGGAAGTACAAATTACATGTTTTATAAATTAAAAAAATAAAAAAAAGGTCAAATTTGTTGTTATTATGTTAAATCACAATTGTTCACCAATTGCAGTATGCTAGGCAACACAAAGTCCCTCCAGCGGTTGAAATTCAAACGGAAATGATGTCTTTTCGCAAAAGCTCATGTCTTTTCGAAAAGGCTGACAATTTTTTTTTTAAAGAGATCCTAACTTCCAGTATAAAAAGTTTGAACAACCAAATACAAAACACATAACAATCAGCTATCGCTCGAGCATCATAAGAGTTTTGAGAAAAGAAGAGTGCTTCGGGTTTGATTCAAATATCACATTTTGAATCAAATACAACTCCATTGAATCTTGGGAAAGATTTTTCATTCAAAACCTTTTGTGATTTACAGTTCATACTGAAAGACTGAAAATATCTGTTTAAAGACAACGAATTCATTTTCGTCCTTTGAAAAACTTATTCAAAATTAATCTATTTTCCAACAAAATTTTTATTTAAAAAATACTAGACTCGAAAAAATCAATCGGAACAATAATTTATGGAGGGATTACTATTTTCCTCCCGCGATCCTCTCTGCATCGTACTAAACAAAATGAGAATTTCTTAAACTCAAATCAGTCAGTGTCAAAATCATACCTAATTTTTATAGACTTTCTAGAACAAACTAAAGTTAGCCAAGAGGGGGTTATGATACAAAAGGGCCCAAATAGGAAAGGGCACGTGTCAAGAAAAGTTGCAATGATTTTGCCGGACATTAAGGTCATATGTAGGATTTGTGGATCAATTTAGCATTAGTACCGTGATTTATTAACTTGATATTTAAACCTTAAATTCTTCTTATAATTTTGTTTTTTTTAGAAAAAGACAAAGATATAGAGAATGTTAATTGGATTTACGAAAAAAAAATAATTAAAATTACAAACTAAATCTTTAAATTGTCAAGAAAATTGAGTGCTAGAGTTTGGACTCAACCATTTTGAGGAGTTTTTTTATCTAAAGTAGAAGTGGCAATTTTTGTCCATATCTAAATGTTCGTTAATTTCATTTTCTAATTAATGGGTATGAATACATATAAAATTATTAATGAGCGTAAATGGGCATGCCCAATTAAGATCACTAATTTTAGTGAACGTAAGTGGATGCCCATCTAACCCATATGTCATCTAAAATCGTTTAATCAATGCTCGAGCCAAATCAATTATGGGGAGATCAGGTTCAGTTTAAGGAGTTGAAGGAGGAAGAAGGCTACTTCTTACTCTTCCTTGCTTGAGACTTTTCTTTGGATCGGCTGCTTTCCTATTTGGGTTTTCCACTTCGACATGACCCTATAAAAGTCACCTTTTGAGATCATGTCATACATCATTTGTGTAAGAGTTGGATAGGTGGAAGCGAGTTTTTATTATTATTATTTTATTTTAATGGGTAGATAAACGCCCATAGTCGCCTAAGTCCATTTAACGTCTGTCCATTTATTCCATTGTAATTAATTATGCACACACTTGTCCGTCTATTTGAGCATGTTGCCCACATAAACACAATTCATACCTGCTCAATCCGTCCGTTTGCCGCCTCTATCTAAAAGTTAGACCGTAGTTGCTTTCAAAACAATTGATAACATTTTACATTTTAATTTATAAATTATATGACACTTTGAATAATTAAGAGCCAAAACTAAGATTCTTATCGCTTCTTTGCCTTTGATTTTATTTTTTCAGTAAAAACGAACATGTTCTAATGGTACATTTAAACTCGTACTCCTTCCGTCCATAAATAATTATCTTGTTTTTCTTTTTGCTTTTTAAAATAACTATCTAGTTTTTAAACATTTTTTTTAAGAAAATACTTTTACCGTTTTACTATTACTTTCTTTGTTCCTTAAATGATAGGTTACCTTGCACATGGTCTTTAAAATAAAATATATAAATATCAGTATTTATAATAAAATTAATTATTTTTTTTAAAAATTTGTACGTCGAATCAAACACGATAATTATTAAGAACAGATGGATGGAGTTAGTTTTGTCTCAAAAACTATCTTAAATATATTAAAACCTGTGCATGAATAGTAGACGGACAAAAAATTACTAGTATTTTTAAGCTTTTAAAATTTACCTAAAAAGCATATAGTACAATCTTTTTTTTTTTTTTTTTTAAGTAAAAGGGCCTGCCAGCAATTTATGTTTCATTAAGGCACAAAATATTGGTCCGTTTGTTAATTTAATTAAAATTTTAATTAGAAAATTTTAAATAATACTAAAAATAAAATAATTTGATAATACAATATTATATTACTTAATAAATTAAATATTTTTTAAAAATAACTAAAATTTTAAGTTAAAAAAATTAACTTAATATTTAAAACTATACTTTTTTTCGACATCAGTTTGAGACAATTATTCTTACGAACGTTTTCTTTGCCAAAGAAATATCTGTCCTCAGTTAGTGGTCCAGCTCATAAAGGCTGAAGTTGACAACGCGTTTCTTCCTTAACCTTTAGAGAGATTATTCATCTTTCCACACTTTCCCCCCCTCACTATCCACAATATTACTAACTTCCTCTTTGTTTATAAATTTATATTGATCTTTCCTACAAGTTAACGAGGGTTCATGGAGATCTAGTAAAACTTTATCAGATCACCCCTTTTTGACTAGCGATCGTTGGTTCATGTAACCCGACTAAACACGAGTTTAATGTCCTGCTCCCCGGCCCCCCAATCCACCCACCCATTGTGGATGTGTTTCTTCTACTTGTTCGATTAATCTTTTTCTTTATTTTTGAGACACCACATAGATACCAACGTCGCAAGCTAACACTAACTGTCTGTTACTTGGTGATACATTTGCAGCAACCTGGATTACAATGGACCATGCAACGTATCTCTATGAACTCTTTTTACGTCTTGCCTTCGGCATTGAATGACACCATAACGGGTGATTATCGAACATATCACTCGAGCTACCATGTACCAATGAACCAACTCTGAAGAACCCAAAACATGCCCCACTTGAAAGAAGTCGTAAACCACGACTATCATATATAGATAAACCCTTATATAGTTACTTTAAAGATTAATCGATACTCATGGAAGTCTTGTTAGTTAGGTGTAGGTCACTAAAACCAGGTCAATTTCTTAGTCGTTCATTTTTGTGAGCATCTATCATGTTAGGAGAGAAAGTTGTTATCATTTACCTTATCTAAAGGGAGGTCATTGTAGTTATATAAAAAATAAGGGAGAACCTTAAAATCATGATAAACACAAGGGGTGGTTTACTATGTATGTGTATACATTATCTTTCCAATATCCTTTTTTGTCGCCAATTTCTCTCCTCATTTCGTAATTTTAATATATCGTCAAAGCGCGTGAACTAAAGTCTTATGTAATTAAGACAAAAGTAAGTGTCAAAAAAAGAAAAAGTAAAAGAGAGACAAAATGGAGGGAGTCCACATGCTGTGCTACTTACGGCAAAATGGAGGGAGCACCTGCAGTTTTCATAATAATAAAACAAATAAAAAAATAACAGAAAAAGAAAAAAAAAAAAAAAAAAAAGGACTTGAATTCACAGGTGAGCTAGTCTAAGGGGCTCGATTTTAATTCACAGGTCGCACTTGCATACGAGTCTACTGGTTCAAACCTTGAATCGAATTGAAATTTGCACCCCATGTGGGCGCGCCCGTGAGAAAGAGCCTATATGTTATACAAGCTTACTCCTTACAAGAAAGGAGCTTGTATATAATTATAAATTAGTTTTGTCTTTGCTTTCTTTTTAATGTGGGACAAACTTACTTATTTAATTTCAACCTACCTACTTTAAATCTTAATATCTTCATCATCCAAACATCATTTTGAACGAATAAATATACGATTTCAATGTTCCCAATGAATATAGCACATTTTCACAATTATGTTTGTCATTTGACAAATGAATCACCAAGAGTAAAAAAATCAAATTTAACACAAAATATGTTGAAAACATACACATTCGAAGCAAATGAAGATAAGGGCAAGTTAATAATTTTATCAGGAGCTGCGTTTAACAATGAAGATGAGGACAAATTAATAATTTTATCGAAAGCTGCGTTTAACGTGTAGGGAGGATTGCATTTAGTGTTTATGAAAAAGAAAGGGTAAATCACAACTTTTTTCGAAGTCAACAGGGGTAGCGTTTTTTTTTTAATTCATGACAAGAAAATATTTTAAATCTTTCTTATTTAAATAAGCTTAGAATAATTTAGGCCTATCTAAGTTTTCTCGCAGAATATAATTTTAGTTGTATATATCCTTAAAAGAGTTGCTATTAATACCCCTAACCCTCTAAGTACACCTCTCCTCATATATTACAAAAATGTCATTATAAAATTTGACATAAATATTTTTATTTATTTTTTATTTTTTGAGGTTAAAAAAATAATAATAATTATTCGTCGGATAGCCCCTACCGAATACAGCTAAAACTATTCAGTAAGGGGTGTCGAACAATCATAGTGATGTTCGGTTAGTGGATGCGAACACCACTATGAGTGTTCGGTCACATAGCGTCGAACAAAAAAAAAACCTCATCAATGCAACGATGGAGACAGAATTCATAGGGGAGGCGTGCTTGACAGGGGAAAAGGACAAGGAATTAGAATGTGAGTTTTGTTTGGGTTGGAGGTGTACGGTAAAGATATAATAAAAAATTAGAGGAATGTATTTAGTGTTTTGAGAGATTAAAAATATTAGTTAGGGGTGTAATTAGAGGATGTAGGGATGTTAATAATAACTTTTTATCCTTAAACTCTATAAGTAAAAATAAAGGGGGAACAACATCATTCGTCCATGTCCTTTTAACTCCTTTTGAGATTATCTCTGTACAAAAATTCAAACAAATTAACTCCTTGTACTACTCAAATTATACGAAAAATAACACTTTTGTTGTAAAATGTCATCTATGTCCTTAAAAAATATAGAACAGACACGCAATGCATCATAATGCACAAAAAATATTATTTGTACATTACACTTGATGCACGCTATATATTACACTTGCGATACATCAAAAATGCATCGCGATGCACAAAATAGTATTAATGCACAACATTACACTTTCATCGGTAATGTTTTGTGAATTGCGATGCACAATATTACACTTGCATCGCAATGCACAAAACAATACAAATGCACAACAATACATTTGTAATGCATTAAAGTGTGCATCGCGATGCACAAAATTGTACTAAAAAGTACTGTTTTTGTGCATTGCGATGCACAACATTACACTTGTGATGCATCAAAAGTGTGCACCGCGATGCATAAAATTGTACTAAAAAAGTGTTGTTTTCATGCAACGCGATGAACAACTTTTATTTTTGATGCACACTATGTTTTGAATATTAGGGAATTGAGATTAAATGAACTCTCTAAGACACTTATAAAAAGGTTGTCACTTTTTTTTGAATTTCCATATCAGGACGAGGCTGAAATTCGTTTCCCTTTCGGGGGCAAGAGAGAGAGAGGATGAGCCAAATTGCCAACGAACGTCAAACTAGCTTGCTAGAGCAGGAGCTTCCATGTATCTCGCTGTCGTTCATGAAGACCTCGTCGACATCCTTAATACCTTGCATCGTCTTCTTTGGTTCACTTTATTCTTGATTCAACACATGTCAACAGTAGTTTCCCCCAAAATTTTAGGGTTTTGCTTTCGCATTCTCTTGTTTCAATCTAGGTAAACAGGTTTACCTCAAAATTTTTGAGCTTTTCGAGTTCTAGGGTTATAGGAGAGAGAGTTTCGGGGTACAGATTTAGCGGGGGTAATATATGTTCGCAACGAGGGGAGTTGCGAAAGTGAGTTTTGGGGATGTGCATGTGGCTCATAATTAAAGCATGAAGAAAAAGTAAGGGTAAAATGGTAAAAATGTTGTCTTAAAAGAAATTAAATAAGACAATTATTTTGGGATGGACAAAAAAGAAAAATAAGACAATAATTTAGAGACGGAGGGGTATTTTTTTATTTTACCCCTATATTTTAGTATCGCAATTTTTTTATTTGAATCATCGTGCATTGTTTTTTTTTTTTTGATTCATTTGGAACAAAGAAAGAACAAAACAACCTCTAAAACCTAGGGGAAAAACTCCCCCTACTATCCCTAATTGATTTTAAAAACTTGCACTATGTGCAAATCTTGACCTGCACCCGTGTTAGCTAGCTAGATAGTTTGTACATGTGTTTCCTTCTCTCAAAGTATGTTAAAGGGTGCAACTAGTTAATTCTAAAAGAGATTTGAAATCTTCCAATAGGTCAGAAAAGAGGTGGTTTTTATCTCTAGGACTTTTTGGAGAGGTCTTTGGCAGCTTGCGAGTTGGTTCTCACTATCACTTCTCCCCAATCATTATAACTCTAGCAAATTCTAGACAATCGCATAGAGTTTCGGTTCCAGGCTGGAATAGGGCACTAGACAACCACAATAACCATGAAACCAACTGCCAATCAGCCTTGATTTTCATACAAAATAAGCGAAAGAAAATGAATTAATTTGAAAGGAATTTTCAATTTCTAAATCCAATTCTAGGCACCATCATGATGAGTAATTTTCTACTCAGCAATCATGCTATAGGAACTTTTTATGGTAAACTTACTATTGCTAGTTAAACCCTAAAAACGAGTATCCAGAAAGCATGCATGTCAAGGAATGTAGACATTGCGCATTTGTTGAATGTTATCGTGTGACACTAGGGATGAGACTGTAGAGGTGGCTATCTTAATATCTGCAATGATATGAGACTTTATCAAAAAAATCATGTATGCTATTTCGAGTAAGAACTCCATTACCGCACCACCAGTCTTCCCAAATATTGACATTCGACACATCCCCTACATTTCACTTTGACCTTTGGTGACCCAATCTTTGGCTTTCCGAATCCCCCTCCAAATGTAGTAAGAGTTTTGAAAATTCTTCAAACTTCTAGGCCTGGAATTTTTCACAAATTTGGCTTTCAATACCTTCGGCAACAAATGGTATTCATTACTAGCTAGTTGTCACCCAAGCTTAATGATGGAGGCCATATTATTATGACAGGTCTTACGAATACCGAGGTCTCCATCATGTTTATCCATGCCCATTATATCCCACTTGACTATGTTATCTCTTTCTTTTTGGAGGTTTCATAACTACCCTAAAGAAAGTCTCGTTTAATTTATCTAATCTATAATAGACTCCCACTAGAAGCTTAGCCATTTGCATCACATACTCAGGGATGGTAGAGGTCACAGATTTAATTAGAGTATGTCTCCCAGCTATAGTAACCCTTTTTTTGCTAACGAACTCCTATAGGAATTTTCGTTGTTCACGCGTCATGCGCACGAGGTGCCCTGGTACTTGCGTTTTTCCCAATTCAATACATTTGGGTGGAATTTTGGGAGGTAGTAAACTTAAGGAGAGTTCTAGCTTACCAATTCGACAATTTATGCACTTTATCAATGATAAATTTAAAGTGATTGTTAGAAACTTTCTTATGGATTAGGGGTAATCCCAAGTAGGTTCCCAAGTCATTGGTTAAAGGTATTCCCATTAGAGCTCAAAGCTTGAGCTCTAAATACCGAGACCCCTTTGGAGCAATACAACTTGGATTTTCTAAAGTACACCGACTGCTGTGAAATCTCACAAATTTTTTTTAAAAATATTAAGCATATCATCACAATCTTTATCCCCAACTTTTGAAAAGAGAATTAAATCATCGACATAAAATCGATGCAATATAACAGACCCATTTTTAAAGGCTTTTAGGCATCTCCAGTCTCTCCTCAAGGAGCTTTGTATGATCATATGCAAAAGTGTTAATTTTGGTGTTGAAGTTTAGGTTGCCGGACCACCACCGGAGGTGCTGGCCGAATGTTGTAAACTGATGAAGAAGGACAGTTATTGCGTCAAAGAGAGAGGGAGGAAGAATGTCAAGGGAGAAAGAGAAGAGAGAGAAAGTAATTGTTATTAATCTTCCTAATCCCTATTACAAACATATATTTATATTAGGATAGGGCCCAAATGGGCTACAATTAACAAACAAAACAAATGTAAACAAATCAAATGCAAATGGGCCTCTTGGGCCTAGTAGAGATACAATCTTTAACACTCCCCCTCAACTCATAAACGCAACTTTTGTGAAGTGTTCGAGTTGGAGAGATGCAAGTAAATGGGTCTCTTGGGCCTAATTCAAATAATATCTTTAACTAGAAGACAAGCACGTTGTGTGGAGCCCAAACTGGATCATCTCGAACAATTGTAGAAGTAGTAAATGTTGAGAAGCCCAAACAGGAGTCAATCCCCGAAAAGCTCTCTCAATAATTGGCCAAATAGAAGATGAAGGAGTAGCCCAAATCAAACTTTTTATCCGCAAAAAGAAGCATCTCATTAATCCAAGTATTCAAAGTCGTGGATCGAATACCGTCCACCAAGAAATATGTTAACCAAGTCATTATTTTAACTTTGGTAATCAAAGAATGAGTTCATCAAATATTTCTAAACTCATATTTGAGTGACTCATCCGATTCGGTTAGTCAACTCAGGGTAACCAGATCTTCAACCGAGTCAACTCGGCGACTCAAAATATTAAGATATAATTGAAGAGAACCTATGCTCTCAAAATGACTCCCCTGACTCCAAGAGAGTTCACAAGAACACCATCATAGTTTAGCCTTCTACAAGCCCAAGTGATGTGCCGTAGCTTTATTCTTTTGAGTCTTTGCCATCTCGTCTTCGAACTCTTTGATTTTTTACATAACGGTCGCCATTGTTGTTGGATTGGAAAGAGTTGTTCCCCAAATTTATGTGTTTGATTGATGATTTTTGAATGTAAAGCACTGAAAAGGGTCTGTCGCGAAGGGGGAAGAAATATTAGAAGAGTCTTCTAGAAGAAATGAAGTTGGGAAGATCTCCTTTAACAAGGCAAGGTAGATTACCTCAGATAGAATTAGAAGACATTGCTGGAGAGAGAAAGTTCTTGATTTGTCGATATATGGACAGAAAATCAAAAATCGATTGAACAAGTTTTCAAGAAATAGAAACAATTGATTTCAATCAAAGATCGAAAGATAAGACTTCAATCTAGAAGATGTGGCTTAGATCAAGAATTTTGAATATAGAAAGTTGAAATTGATTTCAACCCAGAGAATAGAAAAGCAAATCTAACAAAGTTTGCGGAAGAATTGGATCAAACCTGAGGAGAAAGAAAGTGCTTGAGTAGGTGATGAAGGACGAACCCACCGTTAGTCTCGACGCAATCCTCAACGAAAATGATTTGGCCGGCCGAAATCGAAGATAAAGAAGGCGGGTTCGTAAGGGTTTAAAATCCATTCGAAAAATTTTGGGTTGCGGAAGCAAATTTTGAATAAATTGCAATGATCAGATGTATGACTTTGATACCATGTTAATTTTGGTGTTAAAGTTTAGGTGGTGGTGGTCGGATGTTATAAACTGATGAAGAGGGACAGTGTAACACCCGCTTCATTTGCATCATTTATATTTCTCATATCATCTGTATGTCTTGCATATGTCATCTTGATTTATGCCATTGATGTTACTCGGGTATGATGCATTTAAAACATAATATGTTCATGCTACATTCCATGTGTTCTGTATGCTTCGAATTGTTGTTTACTTCTTGTATTTGATTGCACTTAAGATACATTGAACTTCTCGCCTTGTTATCGGTTATTTCGGGAACTTTTCTCGAGTGTTTTGACCTTTTCTTGACTTAGAATCATCTCAGGTTCACTTGGGAGTGTTTTAGAAACACTTTGGAAGACTTTAGTGGACTTTGACCTGAGCTGGTCACTATGCGGACGCATAGTGTGGGCTTAAACCAACGCATAGAGTTTCTGGATTCTATGCGGCTGCGTAAGGCGCCCGCATAGAAGCCATACGCCCGCATAAGGCATCCGCATAGCGCCCAGAATGTTTACCCGAGAAAAATCCAAATTTTGTCCAACTTATGATTTTGAGTGGCTCTCCTTGAGCCACGTCACCAAGCCGGGAAGAGTCTCTTTTCCAGCCATTAAAACACCATGGAGGACTTGTTTACTCCCATTTCTTCTTCTCAAACACCTTAGCACATAGGGAGAGCTTAGAGAGAGAATATAAAGAGTTTAGAGAGAGAAGTTGAGATATCTTGAGATTTTGGAGGAATCTCGACGATCCGAGCACGCCATTACGAAGGCCTTGGCTAGAGAAAGCTTTCCCACAGAATAGATTTTGTTTTCTCTCAACTTTTTCAACAAGAGGTAAGCTACTACCCCCTCTTCTTCTTGATTTATGTCTCATATGACATCCTAGACTTCTAATGTGTGAAGTTACCATGCTAGATTTGTGAAACCATGATTCTTGCCATGAAATAGTATTATGGACTTGTGAAAAATGTTGTGGCTTGTTATATGATGTTGGGAACTCGAATTTGGCCGTTAATGTGCTAGGTTTAAAGTACAAGACCACTTTCGTAACTCGACATCACTAGTAACCTAAAATGACTCTAACGGAGTCTGTTAGAGTTTGATAATAAATGTGACCATGTGTGTGTTTTGTGAGCTCTTTGGATACTGGAGAGACCCATTGGGTGATTGGTTACGCGATACACATTTATTAGTATTGTGTTAATCTTTGGTGTTTGAATGGCTATGTATAGTAGAATCACTTAGCATACATGAACATGTTGTTGTGGTGGTCGTTATACTCCCTACTTTGGAGTATGATATGTTTATTATAAATGTTGGGTAAACATCTACTTGAGCATTTGATTGATTGGTTTAATGTGTCGAGTAAACATCTACTTGAGCATTCGTTAAGTCCATGGCATATTTGTTGGAGGTGTATTGACGCTCGGTTATTGCGTGAGCCGGGGCTACGTAATAGCCAAAGGCCAATACACTGGGCCTCGCCCTACCGTTGGCCACGGTAGGTGTTATGGCACTAAGTGTTGTACAGAATAAACACGACCTTGGTAAGCTATACCGTGATTGTTTCTCAGGTTGTGGGGACTGAGTCTTCACGTCGACGTGAATACGAAAAACGGTTCACTATAATACTTGGTTATGAGTTCGATGATCGAGAACGACATCAACGGTTTCTACATTGGTATTATTGGTTGGTTGGTTGGAAGTTTGTATGTCGGAGGTGTACCTCGACGGTATCCTTTTATATGTGTTTACATATCGCTCCTACGTGAGATGCATGCTATGTGATATGTGATGCTATGAGATACTTGTTATCTACGATGCTTCGAGATTTATCCTGTTATGACAAATATTGTTATGCATGATTCTTATTAATGTTCACATCTCGCATGCCATATTGTTGCATTAGTAGCTTATTGAGTTTTAAACTCACCCCGTCTATCGGTTATTTGTTTTCCTTAAATCCCGATCCGGCGAGAAACCCCCAGTAAGCTTTCATCGTCCTCGGTGTACGCGTCAGACATCCTTTTGGGTAGTTGCTCCTTGAGCCTTTGTACTTTTCTTTTAGTGAGGTCGAGGGTATACTTGTTAATTAAACAATGTAAAGTTGGGTAGATGTCCCGCACTTGATATTTAGTAATATTCTTTTGTAGTTGCCGACATGGTTGTCAGGCCTTATATATACTGTTAACTTCTATTCCGCGCACTTTGTTATGAATGTATGTTATCCCGAGCCCTCTAGCTTGTGATTTTTTTTGGCTAGCTAACGTGTTTTTCTCCGGCTCGTTATTTTGCCGAGAAGTTTTGTTTTGCTTTTAAAAATCATATACTTGCATTACAGGGTTTTTGCACGAAAAAGGATTTTAAATTATGCATTTTGTGTTCCCATCTCACGTATCGGACGAGATACCACATAGGATCTCGGGTCGGGTCGTGACAGACAGTTATTGCGTCAAAGAGAGAGGGAGGAAGAATGTCAAGGGAGAAAGAGAAGAGAGAGAAAGTAATTGTTATTAATCTTCCTAATCCCTATTACAAACATATATTTATACTAGGATAGGGCCCAAATGGGCTACAATTAACAAACAAAACAAATGTAAACAAATCAAATACAAATGGGCCTATTGGGCCAAGTAGAGATACAATCGTTAACACTCCCCCTCAACTCGTAAACGCAACTTTTGTGAAGTGTTCGAGTTAGAGAGATGCAAGCAAATGGACCTCTTGGGCCTAATTGAGATAATATCTTCAACAAGAAGACAAGCAGGTTGTATGGAGCCCAAACTGGATCATCCTGAACAATTGTAGTAGTAAATGTTGAGAAGCCCAAACAGGAGCCAATCCCGAAAAGCTCTCTCAATAATTGGCCAACTAGAAGATGAAGGAGTAGCCTAAACCAAACTTTTTGTCCGCAAAAAGAAGCACACCTCCTTAATCCAAGTATTCAAAGTCGTGGATCGAATACCATCCACTATGAAATATGTCAACCAAGTCATTATTTTGACTTTAGTAATCAAAGAAGAAGTTCATCAAATATTTCTAAACTCATATTTGAGTGACTCATTCGACTCAGTTAGTTATCTCAGGGTAACCAGATCTTCAACTGAGTCAACTCAGTGACTCAAAATATTCAGATATAATTGAACAGAACACATGCTCTTAAAATGACTCCCCTAACTCCAAGAGAGTTCATAAGTACACCATCATAGTTTAGCCTTCAACAAGCCCAAGTGATGTGGAGTAGCTTTATTCTTTTGAGTCTTTGCCATCTCGTCTTCGAAGTCTTTGATTTTTTACATAACGGTCGCCATTGTTGTTGGATTGGAAAGAGTTGTTCCCCAAATTTATGTGTTTGATTGATGATTTTGGAATGTGAAGCACTAAAAAGGGTCTACCGCGAATGGGTAAGAAATAATAGAAGAGCCTTCTGTAAGAAATAAAGTTGGGATGGATGACTTTGCTGGAGAGAGAAAGTTCTTGATTTTTCGATGGACAAAAAATCAAAAAATCGATCGAACAAGTTTTTAAGAAATCGAAACAGTTGATTTCAATCAAAGATTGAAAGATAGGGCTTTAATCTAGAAGCTACGGCTTAGATCAAGAATTTTGAATACAGAAAGTTGAAATTGATTTCAACCGAGAGAATAGAAAAACAAATCGAACAGAGTTTGCGGAAGAATTGGATCAAACCTAAGGAGAAAGAAAGCGCTTGAGTATGTGATAAAGGACGAATGCGTCGTTAGTCTTTACATAGTCCTCAACAAGAATGATTCGGCCGGTCGGAATCGTAGATGAAGAAGGCGAGTTCGTAAGGGTTTTTAATCCATTCAAGCAAATTTTGAATAAACCCTAATGATCGGATGTATGGCTTTGATACCATGTTAATTTTGGTGTTGAAGTTTAGGTGGTGGTGGCTAGATGTTGTAAACTGATGAAGAGGGACAATTATTGCGTCAAAGAGAGAGGGAGGAAGAATGTCAAGGGAGAAAGAGAAGAAAGAGAGAGTATGTGACGCCCCGACCCAAATTCCAACACGAAACCCTAAGGTCGAGTCGCCAAACGAACCAACACTAACAAAAATGAAAAACACGTGGCGTAACCACCCGTACTTACAACAAAATCCAACGGATTAACCTGATAAAATAAAAATAAATCATCGGCGATACTACTGCCGAAAACCAACTAGTAAAAACCACGAGTTTACAACTCGGGAAATAAAGCAACTACAACAACATACACTGCGAGCTACAACATGCTCAGGAAACAACAGAAATAAAACCAACTATATAAAAGCGCGACATACATGTCGGCTACCAAAAGAATATAAGGATTACAATACGAACAAATACTACCCAAGTAAAGTTTACATAACTTTACACAACCAACGTCCTCACCAAAAGAATTACCACTAAACAACCTCAAGTTTCAAGAGCTACTAAACCAAAATACAACCTACTAGCAAACCGCAATCTCACCGAGAACTGCTAGGCTGGCTCGGATCTAAGGAAAAACAATAAACAACAAACGGGGTGAGTCATAATGACACAGTAAGTTACTAAATGCAACTATATGACATGGCATAATGCTCATTTTAATCATAACAAAGTGATAGCATTTTTATACATCACAATTGAACATGAAATATTATCCATGATATACAACTCATGTTAAACACATAGCACTTTGATATTCACATAAGTGCGTATAAATAAATCACATAATAAAGGATATCTTTCTCTTTATCTGTCTTTGTGCTGCTCCTGCAATACACAAAATAACCAACGTGTATCGATACTCGTGTGTGATGTATCGACATCCCCGAACCTGCCGGGTCTCCCCGAAAATCTATCGGATCTTAGCAACCAAAGTCACCCGTATTGCTATAACAGAAGGGCTACCTCCCACCTGTGGCCAACAGGTGAGGTGTGTGTGCATACCGGTACGACGACTTATAGCGATCACGAAACGAATTCGTAAAGACTATATGTCGTCTCACCATAACATTAGTAACGACGACGCCAGCTGGACTTACACAACGCACAAGTAGATATTTACTCGTAACATAACAACAACAATAAGGTTCCAAAGTAGTGAACATTATCCCAACCAAGGAGGTCAATGATCCTACCTTAACACATTTACTAAACACATTTTGTGAAGTAACAAATCAACATCTCAAAACCACATATTTAGTCCTGAATCACATAATCATACAAGCACATATTTGCAAGTACTTCTCAAGAACCATTAGACCACATATTTAGTCTATAAACATTTACATATTGAGATACACATATGATTCCCAACAAACGCACCTTAAGACTACTAAGTTAGTCTAGTTACAAATCCTATGTTGAGACTACTCACATAGTTCTCAAGCACAAACACCCAAGGATACTTATTTAGTTCATTAACATCGAGTGTGAATTACTACACCCACAATGACGCTTGAAGCGTAAACAACTCATTCTTATAAACGCAAGTGCCGTCAAGTACACTTATCTTAATTCATATGGTTTTGTAGTCAAATCCCAAGATTATCGAACAATCGTTTATCACATCGAGACTGATGTACTAGTCTCTAACATTCTGTATTTTAATATTCATACGTGTAAACAACTCTTGTGAGTTGATAATTCTAATAAACAAACATCCCAAACTACACAAGTTCGAATATACGGCTTGCTAAATTAATTAGACGCCATCTTACGCTTATAACCGGAGTCTTTATTTTACAGTACCAAATTATCGGAGGGCTATTATCCATAGCAAACGAACTCTGATTCACGTAGGAATTTAACATGTCTTTTGGTAGATATTATTCTCTTCAAATATCAAATTTCTAGAGTCATTAACATACTTCTAAAATTTGGGTATAATTGCTATATGCAAATATTTCTCAATTAAAGTCTCTAACTTATTCTTGAGTTCATTACCAAGGTTGAGTGCTCAACATCAATATACAACATCATCCAAACCCAACATGCATGTTCATAAATATTGATACATGTAACAAATTCTAACATACATAGGGGGTTTAGTAACTTACCTCCAAAGAAGACAATCAAAACAAGGAAAACAAGATCAAAGCCTTTTAAGATGCTCCCCTAGTCATCTCGATCACATGCATGGCCTTGGATCAAAGTTTGGTTGGTTGGATTGAGAGAACAAGAATTACACACACTAATACACCTTCATCTCCCACACTAACTCTCAAGCTCCATGGATGTTTAAAATAAAGTGGAGAGTAACTTGGGGTCTCTTTAAGGTCTGAAATAAGTCATTTATACAAGTCAAAAAGTCTTGGTACATCCTTAAAAGAGTCAAGGGGTCAAAATGGCAAAATTGTAAACTTTGGAGAATGCTGTCTAAAAGATTGGTCTAATTTTTAGTCAACTTTAAAGATGTACCTAGGATGATATACAAGTCTAAAAATTACAAATAAGATATGGTTGGAAATCTCTTTGAGTCTAGTTTACACAGAATCAAACGGTTTACAAATTCGAGTTTTCTACACAAAGTTATGGTCAAATTACTACAGGCTGTTTGGATGAACAAAGTCGATACAGGGCGATCGCTCTGCCCTATCCCAGGGCGATCGCTTTGCCTTCTGGTTGCAGGGCGATCGCTTTGATCTCCCCAAGGTGATCGCTTTGTGTCCAAACTCTCCAGACTCTCCGAAAATGCTCCGAAACGCTCCCGAAATGATTCTAAATGATCCCAAAGTGATCCTAACCTCCAACAAAGATTAAAACACACTTGCAATTCATTCAAAACACATGTAACAAGGCTTAGAATGAAATGCATTCTTATTACGAATGATAAACAAGAATTAAATTACAAACAAAGCAATTTAATCTCATGAAATTAATGCGTGAATCAATCAACATGTTGTTTAATCAGGTCTAACAAACATGCTTAACATGATAACGATACAATATGATACACAAGTCAACCATAGGAGGAACCAGGGTATTACAAAGTAATTGTAATTAATCTTCCTAATCCCTATTACAAAAATATATTTATACTAGGATAGGGCCCAAATGGGCTACAATTAACAAACAAACCAAATGTAAATAAATCAAATGCAAATAGGCCTCTTAGGTGATGCGAATCAACTTAGCTTTATTTCAAAGTTCATACAAGTGTTCAATGGTTCTATGGAAAAGGATTGGGCATGGAAGTTCAAGCAAGGTTTGTTCGTGCAAGAAGCGTTAGATGCAGAGATACGATTAACGCTTCAGAGATATGAGCTATGGAACGTGAAGGAAATGTCTTGCAAACTCAAGGAAATGTGGTCTCTATCATACAAGGCATATGGAAGGACTTTGGAGGCATAAATGAGAACAAAGGAAGACTTTTTTCGAAGCTGAGCCACGCGTTCGCGCCGGATAATGGCTCTGCCATGCCTGTCAATTTCCAGAATCCGTAATTTACCAGGTTTTTCATGTTTTCTAGTGATTCCATGTTAGTTTAGGGTTTGAATAAGCCTTTTGGCATGGGGAATATGTTTCCTTAGTAGATTAGGGTTAGGATTTAGATTTTAGGCCTATATAAAGGCTTCTCTTTCATTGTTAAACTCAGATTATGATTATTGATATTGAATTGTGAGGTTTTCTTGTGCTTGGTTCCTTGTGAACGTTTTTGAGCATCTACAAATCAGATTTGTGGTTGTTCATATGTACTTATCAATTGACATTCCATACCAATTGTGGCGTTCATCATTATACTTAGGTTCTTAGATCTCGTCGATTGAAGGTTGGGAACTATGTGCCAAGGTTGTCAATCGCGTTGATTAGGGGTCGAGGTGTCACCCTCCGCTTCTTCACTTCGATCCTCATTTCTAATCTGTGTTCGTGCTGTGTCAAGGTGGAATCTCTTGACGAGGTGCGTATCATAGCAAAGGTTTGTCCATAGTCTATCCTTTATTTAAATCATTCTTATTTTGAGTTTTCTTTCAATTCTATTCTTAATCTTCGAATTAGGGTCATTAATCCTATTTCGCTCTTTTGTTATTGTTCCTTGTTTAAAACCCTAAAACTTTCTAGGGTTATAAATCAAAAAAAAAAAAAGTTGTTTGTTATTGTTTATTTCAGCCAAGCTTAGTACAAAAAAAGAAGAAGAAAGTTAGAGAATTCAGCCAATAAATAAAAAAAAGCAGTCGAAATTACAAAAAAAAAAAAAAGAAAGAGAAATTGCTTGGTTGCCGAATATTGTTGCTACAAAGTTGTGAAGTCAAAAAATCGAATCTTCTTCTTCTCTACTTAAAAATCTCTACACGTTTGCATCCATTCATTCATTGGAATTCTTACTTATATTATTTCTTCTATACGTTTACCCAATTGTTGGAGTTGCTTATTGAACTGCCACTTGTTAAATTGTGTTGCTTAAATAGTTCTATTGGCACCTTGTGATTTTGAGCGGTAAAAGGCAAGATTGTTGAGCTCAAAAGCAGGTAAAAGCCATTAATGGAGAGATACATGAGAACGAGAGATACACGAGAGGGAGTGTGTAAGGATTATTATTTTGCTAACACATTCTCTACATAATTAAATCTAAATGGGATAAAATTGAAAAAACCTTCTTTTGTGGGGGAGGATGATCCTGAGCTAAACCTAGAGTGGGAGATGAAAATCGAGAGGATCGTCGGGTGGCACACGTTTTCCGAGTTGAAGAAGGTGACGCTTGCTGCCAATGGATTATTAGATTATACCGCGGTTTGGTGGAATAAGTTGAGGAGAGAAAGAGAGAGATGTATAGAGAGCCTCAAATTGAAACTTGGAAAGAAATGAAGATCGTTATGAGGAGGAGATTTGTACCATCCCATTATTTTAGAAAATTATACCAAAAGTTGATAGAAAAAGAGAGGATTGAAAAAGAGAGAATTGAAAAATAGAGAACTAAAAAAGAGAGTATTGAAAAAGAAAGAATAAAGAGAGAGAAAATTAAGATAGAGCAAAGTAAGAGAAAAGGAAGAAAGAGAGTTACAAGTGGTAGAGGAAGAGTTGAAGCGTTTACATGAATATGAAGATCTGTTTTACTTCGAAGCTCCACGACGTGTTGCACTTGTTCCACTTACTCCAAATCAAGCTCTTGAAGATCGAACGAAATTAAAAGAGAGACCGACTAGTAAGGAAAAGAAAATAGGGAAAGTCGAGGAAATGGAGAGCTTGAGTGAAATTAAAGAGAGTTCGGCTTGTGAGAAAAGTGAGGTTTGTGAGATAGCTGAGAAAAAAGAGAGTTTGTGTGAAAACAAGAGTAAGAGGCCAGCTCGAGAGGAAAGTCTTAGTTGTGTGATAGTCGAGCAAAAGGAGATAACTTTGAGTGAACAAAAGATAAAGAGTGGAAAAAATGAGTTGAGTGAAAAATCTGAGTGTAGGGAACAAAAGGAGAATTTTTATGTAATGAGTGGTGAGATTAAGAGGGAGTTGTGAGAAAATCATAGTGATATAGTTCTCTTCTCCCCCAAAAAAATTGTTTTATACTAACATGTGTGACGACCTGAAGTCACCACCTGCTTCCAAATTCATCTACCAATATATTAGAGTATCTCAAAGTTGCAGCGGAAAATAAATAACACCCAGATTCTAAAAAACGTCAATCCTATAAATATCAACCTTGATACAACAACTCAATCAAAACCCAAATTTTACAACAATCACTTCTATCAACCAATCACTAGGCTCGCTCTCTACCCCACCTCGCAGCTAACCACGCTTCCACTGCGCACTCTAATCAAATCAACCTGCAAAACTCAAATAACTAGTTGGGATTGAGCTTGTGAGCCTAGCAAGGGAGGGGATATACAATACCACAGAATAGAATGGAGACATACGATTCAAATAACACTTTGTCCATGAAGTTAAACTATAGACAATAACTTATAAATCAATAAAATCATGCTCTTGGAAAATCTAACGTTCAACGAACGAAACACGGTATACATGCTCGAAGCATCAAAATAAACTGCTCAATCATATATCACAGTGTAATGTATTATCAGGTTCGGGTTTAGTGGCAAAACAATAACTGAATCAACCATTAGCGCTCAATCATTTGAGCCCACCAATTCATGATAAATAATAACAATAACGGGCTCACTGAGACCGACACACCGACTAGTATCACTATACTATTCCACATAATCATGCTTTTAACCAAATCACAATAAATCACGAAATCACGATAAATCAATATAAACGCATTATTTCGAAATTCATTTGATAAACAAGATGAAATGATATCAATAAATTATATTTCAAGATATGAAATATTTTAGAAACGATCACGTGATAAAAATGACACGGAATCAGTACTGCATAGTCTCTCTTACTCAAAATGCTTAAAATCTAATACCAAAAATTATTGGTACAACATCATGTTTTTCGATAGAATCGATCTACACCTCAAGCATGTCAACCCTATGAAATTGATTTATCAAAATACCCAAACATCTTGAACCAAATCGATCTTATACACCAAATAAAGTTTACGGTTCGAAGTGGGATAAAGGGAGGAAAATGGACGAGTGTGTGTTAGTAAGGGAATTGAAAACTCTAATTCACTATATACTCCTCCCAAGATCTGCTCAATCAAGGAAGGATAAGGCCAAATGATAATTTGTAAATAAATGGAGGCTTGGGGATAAATATGAATAAGAAGTATGGTGAGTCACGTCCCTTGACCAACCTGCCTTAATATCATTCTGAATGACTAAGGTATTGGCATGTCATAAAATTAAAATATAATATTTCCTTTTGAGATCCACTTAAATAGTAAAACTAACATAATTTTTAGTTGATAATAAAACAATGACTTAGTTAATAAAATTAAAATTACTATTATTTTATTATCTAAATTGATATAAGTAAAGAAAAGTCAATAAAATATTTTCAAGTCAAATACATCAGAAATAGTATCAAATTCGTTGATATTTTTTTAAAAATTAAAATAGGTAATTTTTGGAATTTCACAACATGTCACCCCAACTTTCTTTTCCATGTGTTGCTTCTTCTCTATAGATTTTTGTTGATGTGTTTCCCAAGTTAAGCAAGAAGGTTATGCGATTCAAGTGGAGATATGATTCGCATAATGAGATTGTTGTGGTTCATACACATTCTCACAAGTTTGATTTACCTTCTTCTTTATTTACTAAGTTATTGGGTTTTGGCCAAAATGAAGATTTTCATGATAATTTCCATAACTTTGGTGGGGTACTTGGTGATTATGGGGAATTTGGTTATGTTAAGTTTCCTAAGCATGTGGATGATTCTTTGTCTCATAACATTGTTAACCTACCTCGTATGCCTAGGATGTGTTCTTCTATTATGACAAACTTGTTTTATGTTGACTTTTTTGCTCATCATGTTTTAAGTCCTATTGTTGAGTTTCCATTACAGATTCGAGCAAGGACTATGGTGGAGCATGCGTTTGCTAATGTCTTCAAGTTGGATTTGTTTGGTAAGGACAATTCTCGTGTTTATTTCTTTATTTCAGATTTGCGTCTATATGATGTAGGTGATGATTTAAGGACAAATCCTTTTTAAAAGAGGGAGAATAATGCGAATCAAGATAGCTCTATTCCAAAGTTCATACACGTGTTCAATGGTTTTATGGCAAAAGATTGGGCATGGAAGTTCAAGCAAGGTTTATTCGTGCAAGAAGCGTTAGATGCGGAGATACGAGCTATGGAACGTGAAGGAAATGCCTTGCAAACTCAAGGAAAGGTGGTATCTATCATACAAGGCATGTGGAAGGACTTTGGAGGCACAAATAAGGACAAAGGAAGACTTTTTCGAAGCTGAGCTGCACGTTCGCGCCGGATAATGGTGCGGTCGCGTTAAATTCCAGAATCCGTAATTTACTAAGTTTTTCATGTTTTCTGGTGATTCCATGTTAGTTTAGGGTTTGAATAAGCCTTTTGGCATGGGGAATATGTTTCCTTAGTAGAGTAGGGTTAGGATTTAGATTTTAAGCCTATATAAAGGCTTCTCTTTCATTATTAAACTCATATTATGATTATTGATATTGAATTTGAGGTTTTCTCATGTTTGGTTCCTTGTGAATGTTTTTGAGCATCTACAAATTAGATTTGTGGTTGTTCATGTGTACTTATCAATTGACATTTCATACCAATTGTGGTGTTCATCATTATACTCAGGTTCTTAGATCTTGTCGATTGAAGGTTGTGGACGTATGTGTTAAGGTGTTGTCAATCACGTTGACTAGGGGTCGAGGTGTCACCCTCCGCTTCTTCACTTTGATCCTCGCTTCTAATCTGTGTTCGTGTTGCGTCAAGGTGGAATCTCTTGACGAGGTGCGTATCATTGGGCTTAGCCTTTTGGGCCTAATAGAGATACAATCTTTAACAGAAAGCCTCCCCATACAAAGAACAAAAAGATATGGAGAAGGGGTCTCCTTGCCTAAGGTCCCTTCATAGGGAGCACTTAGGAAGTTTGTTACCATTGCAAAGTAAAGACATATGAGCACCCCACACAATTCATAATGATATCAATCCAACACCTTGGTAAGTTAAAGTCAACGAAAGTTTGTTTAAGGATGTTAATTTATTTTATCGTAAGCCTTTTCTAAGTAAATTTACAACCATACAACCCTTTCTGCCATTACTCAATTTTTAAGAATTAATAATCTTCTGCGCGATAATGCCATTATCAATACTTCTCCCCCCAGGAAGAAAACTACTCTGAAAAGGTCCAACCGTATACTTGAAAAAGGGACTAATACGGTTAACAAAGGATATTGGTTAAAACTTTACACGACACATTACAAAGACTTATCGGCCTAAAGTCTGAAATGGTCTTAGGAGTATCGACTTTAGAGACGAGTAATACGCACTTTGTTATAGGTGTCAGGGAAATACCACTATTAAAAATCCTTAACAAAGGTGCATAGAAATTTTCAACCTCTTGCCAATAGTTTTGAAAATGAACAGGTTGTAACCCATTGGGCCCTAGAGCTTTCAAGGGTTCATTTGGTAAAGAGCTCTTTTCATTTCTTCTTCAAAAAGGGGGTCTAAGAATTTCCTAATCTGCGTCCGAAAGAACACCACAAATAGGAGTATTATCTCTGTCCGAAAGAATACCACTCATAGGAGTGTTGTTACTATCTTTATTTTCTATCATGCCCACGCAGGAGCAAACATGTTTTAACCATAAATTATTTATTTGGAGACTGTTATTTTATTTTTAGCTCTTCTAACAAGTGTCGTAGTGTGAAAAAACTTTGTGTTCCTCTCGTCATGAATATGCCAATTAATCCTTAGATTTTTTAAGCCAAATATGTTCCTCCTGGTTAAGGATATCAATATACTCCATTTTAAGTCTAGCTTCTAATTTAATTAAGTCTGAATTGATGCCACTATCCAAACTTTTCTGCATCCCATTAAGTAATCGATCTATTTTTCTTATGAAACATATTACCAATTTTTTTTTCCAGGACAAAGCAGCCTCACAAAACCTACTCGACGCATCAATAAAATTATGTCTTGAATCCCACACAACCTTCACATGGTCCTTGAAGTCCTTGTGGAGGCACCAACCATACTACACTCTCAATGGTTTATTAAAAATTGGATAAGAAATACCTGCAACATGAACAATGATTGACGAGTGATCAGATGTGGTATGTGGGAGGCTCCAAACAACAACATGTGCATACTTGGTTCTCCAACTGGGAATAACACTCTGTCGAATCTCCTAAGAATGAGATATGTCATCTTTGTCATTCGACAAAGTGAAGAAAGGTCTTGGCAGCCCATGTCGATTAAAGGGCACCCGTTGATGTTATCTACAAATTTACTCTTATGTCTAGAGGATTGTTGAATTGAGATATCCCCCCGCGTTGTTCTGAGTGGGTCGCCACATCATTAAAATCCCATACAGATAGCCATGGCAAGTTAATACTGTCCGCCACCGCAGCCATATTATCCTATAAAACATCCCTATGGACTTGACTGGGCTCTGCAGACTGCCTAAAACAACCAATCCTTGAACCCAAATTTTTTTTACAATACCATGAATTACTTGGAAATTATTATCAGCAACTGAAAAATTCATTCTGATTTGGTCTCGTAACACCCAAAGCCTCCTGCTCTGCCTTTCGGATCGTTTATCACAACACCCCTTAGTCCTAAATCTGAGAAGAATGTTCAAATTTTTTTCAAATTTAACCTTTGTTTCAAGCAAAATGACCACTTTCGGTTTAACATATAGAAAAAGCCATCTAAAGTCTGCTCTGAATTTAACCTTTGGTTCCATAACAGCCAAGTCGGGCTTGATGCATTTGGTTGATTTGATCACCACTAGGGATGTAACGTCGAACCGTCAAACCGAATTGAACCGGTCGATTTGGTTTGGTTTCGGTATAAGACGGTTCGGTCTTGGTTCCAAGAATTCAAAAATCGTTCGATTCAATTTGGTTTGTGGTTTTTGGGGTTGAACCGAACCGAACCAAACCGCTATATATATATATATATGTATATATATATATATATTTATTATTATACATATATAATAAATTTTGCCTAAAATTTGATTTGATTAATGTAGACTATTAAACATGTTGTTTGCCTAAACTTTCATTGGATTATTGTTTTTTAAAGTTAATTTTTTAATTAGCTATTCTATTTTGTGTTAAAAACATTTCGTTGCTATTTATAAATCCTTTTTTTCTGGAATATTCAATGATTAAACCGTGGAACCGAACCAAACCGATCGGTTTGGTTTGGCTCGGTTTGAAGTCTATGACGGTTCGGTTCTGTTTGGAAAAGATGGAACCAATAAGAGCAATTCGGTTCATGATTTTGGCCTAAACCGAACCAAATTGAAATATTTAAACCCTAACCACTAAGGGTAATCACGGTCCGGTTTGGTCCATTTTTGCCAAAAAAAATTGAGAACCAGAACTAGACCAATACCCCAGTTCTTAAAAAATTCGAAACCAGAACCAAACCAAGATGTATAGGAACCAATACTTTGGTTCGGTCCTGCACATTTTTCGGTTCTGAGGGAATAAACTCTTTTTATTTTTTGAGCTGACAAACAAATAATAAAATCTAATATTTCATACAACAATTAAAAAATATGCAATAATAATTAAACATTGAAAATACAAACAAGGTCACAAAAAAAAAAGATAGTACATTGACCATTCAATAATTAAAAAAGTTTGAGTCATATATTACAATCGAGATTATGCAATATAAACTAAAATAAGAATAAAGTAGGTTCGTCAACACCACATCTGTGTTTGTGTGTAAACGTGAAAGAGAAATATTACTAAGTACTATTTTATACTTAAGATTTGAGTTAGGTGTTAGAAAATAGCAATTATATTTTTTAAATATTAATTTATTAATATATATATATATATAGATTTTGTAAATATATTATCTATGTAATATACATTGGTTCAATTTGGTTCAAAATTAATCTATAATTTTAATAATTGGAATCAAATCAAATGATCAATTGTAATAAAAATCAGAACTAGAACCAAATCAAAAGTATTGGTTGGATCCGATTCTATTGGTTTGGTCCGGTTGTAGAAAACGTTGCTCACCCCTCCTAACCACCGCTACTCTCTAATATCTCGCGTAGCGCGAGAAAATCAACGCCGTTTCTGTTATCAATAGATATACACCGTACTGCGTGCATATATAAGGGAGAGAAAGTAAGAGAGAGAGAGAGACTGAGTGTGTGTGTGTGTGTGAGAGAGAGAGAGACTGAATATAGAAAACTGGCAACAAAAACTGGTTTAAAAGTTTCCAACTGCAGGAAAAAAGGGGTCGTGTTGGTCTTCTGGTTGGATGATGCAAAGATAGTGGTCACTTCCTACAACTCACAAGCTTCAACTTTTAGGGTTTTTCTAACACTCTTGCAGCAGCTAATTTTCTTGGGGTACTTTCTCTCCTCCCAACTCCCGATTCAGTTCTTTGATTATTTCCATTTCTAGGGTTTTTGCCAGGAATTCGTTTGTAAATGTTGCGTGTTTTTCGAATTTCGGTATTGGGTTTCGGTTTGTTAGTGTTTGGGATTTAGTTGATTTGTTGAATTGCGATGAATTTGTTGATGATTGGGTATTTAATTTTGGTGGGGAAGTATTTTGATACCACTTTAGGTGGATGCAGAACTAGGAAATTGGTGGAAGAAGCTGATTGGGGGGGTTGTAATTGCCATTACTTGATTTTATTTGGTGATATGTGTAACTTCAGCATATCAATTATTATTTCGTGTGTGTTGTGTTATGAATCTTTCACATCTTGTAAGATATCTTGCAATCACTGATAGTGGGTTGTCTTGTCTGGTAATTGATCTTTATGTTTTAATTGGAGGAATGCGGGGAGCTTTTGTGAGATAAAGTGATTGAGATAAGAATTGGCGTATAGAACAAAATAAGCAGTAGGAATGGTACAAGGGATTGTTGGGTTGGGGGGGGGGGAGGGGACTTGTGTTGCACGTGTACTAGTATGAGTTAATGCTTTCAATAGTTGATGAATTTTATTTTAGTTTCCTTTTTAAGTTATTGTTTTCAATATTATTGATGATAGGTGGCGAGATCAATGGAATTTAGATTCTGGAAATACATTTCTTTATTAATGCAGGCCGCTTGAAATTGGGTTTTCTTGAATTGATCATGCTTGGATATCCTTCTATTTGATAAGTGGGCCATCAGTTTGTTTGGAGTAAGGGGAAGAGTCAAAAGTGTGGACTTATTATTGTCTGAAGTCATAGCTGACTACTGATTGGAACAGAAGCTGTTTCCGGTTAAGTAAGATAAATGGAGTCTGCAAAGCGTTGGTTTAGTAAATTCCGTTCAAAAGAAAAGCCAAAGTCTTCAATGAAGAAGGAAGTTAGAAGTAATGGGAAAGACGGGCCAAAAGCAGGAACAAGCGAAGAAGTACCTTCAAATGCTACTAAACAGAAGGTTGAAGCCGCCAAGCAGTATATAGAAAAGCATTATAAGGAGCAAATGAAGAACTTGCAGGAGCGGAGGGAGCGGTATGACTCTTATGCTTCATCTTGATTATGTGTATATATATAAAATTCGTATACACGTATGACGTACCTTTGAATTATTTTTGAACTGTGATCTTCAAACATCATACAAGGTTCAGGTTTCAAATTCGATTTGTGTTCGCTGGAAGACCATTGCAAAGTTCAATGGTCTAACTCATTTGGTACTTGAAAAGCATTATTGTGGTTCACTGTTTAAGTATTGAGCCGGTATACCACTTCTGTAGAGTTATTTTGTATGGCAACAGTTAAATGCTGTATTATTCCTACCTTCTTGAGTACCATTCTGATTGCCCTGTATTTTATTTAGTTCAAAATACATAGATTTACACGCATGATCAAACCAGTTTCCACTTAAGAAAGTCATAAATCTACTGCTGTCTAGTATGTGTTACAGCTTCATAACCAAAATTTTCGACGGACTACCGATATTGTTTGTCTTATTGTATCTAATCACTTATTTACTTGTAAGATTGTTGTGCTTATTTACCAGCCGTGTTATGTAAAGAGTATAAAATCATAGGTTTGCGAGAATCAGTCTTGTTTGGTGATTAGACCGGAAGTAGGATATAATCAATGGGCTCCTGAATGCCAGCTGTTGTGATGTCAATTCCTAAAGAATTCTATGGATGGATGTATGATCAGTTTATCAGAAAGAGAATGTTATATGCCCTGCAGTAAAGCAGTTCCTTTATTATTATTTTTACCAGTTTCTGTCTGGGTGTGGTTTGGATAAGGTCTATCTCAAATTCATTAATTGATCTTGATGTCTTGGTGCCCTGGCTGTACTTGTGGGATTAAGACTGATAACTGTCGGAGAATGGGTTGGGACACTTAAAAACAGTGAAACTATTGTGATATTATCTCGTACCTTTAGATCACATATGAATTCTAGCAGAAAACTGCACGAGAATTGTTTTCAATTTTAATTAAGCTCTTCTTTTATCATTCGATTGTCAGACATGCTTACCCTAATTTTACTGAACTGCTAAATATTGAGCATCCACTTGTGCAAGCAATCCCAGAGTCTGGTTCATAGACGCTATATCATCAAGAAGGGAAACCATGTTACAATAGGCTGGGTGCACAGGTTTAAGAGAAGTACCAAAATGTTGATATACAACATTATGGTGTCACTTTTAGAGTAGGATATGATGCTAGTGTATATGCTTAAGGATTCTTATTGGAAATCTTACATTTGGTATACTCGTGGTTGCACATTTGGGGTTTTCTCTTAAACTTGAGGTCCTTGTCTAAAAGAATGACTGAATGGAGCGATTACTGATCCATTTTTGGTGTCCCAAGATCGTTACTCTGGTGCTACCACCTAAATCTACCACCATTTGCAAGTAGTGCTAATCACAATTACTGATTCCTTCCTTGATAACATTTCAGGACTATCATTCTAGTGATGCTCCTTTCATACCGTACCACCGCCGTTTCTATCATCAAAGTCACCATCACCATTGAGCTTTAGTAACAGCACAATCAATATAACAACCATCGTTTTTGTCACTTTGAGCAGATAGTGCTAAGAGTAAGACTATTTCTAGTTGTCGTTTCTGACAATAGATTGTAAAACACAATTCTTCCATCAGTGTCATGTGACCCACTGTAAGGAGCAAGACTCACCCTTGGTGCCTGGGCAGTCCTATGCTCATCCCCTTCCACGAGCCTAGACTCCCGGCTCAAAGCATCCCGGTTCAAGGCATTGGTTAAGTATGCTTAATAGTTTCCCCTTTTTTATATCCAATTACATGGGTTTTAATATGTGAAATGATTCTGTACAACTAATTCCTATAAATAAATAAAGAGTTTTTTAAACACTTAATGATTTCAAGGTTATGTCAAAAGTAAGGGTAAACCATAAGTCCCCTTATCAGTATTAAATATTTGTCCAATTTTTCTTATCAGAAATGGGATATCTTCCTACTTCCTGATCATGTAGATTACCCAGCGTATTTAGAAAAAAGAAAAATGTTTCATTGTCCAAACTATAATATGGAGGGAAAGTAGGTCGCGAGCGTCTATAACTGAGGATGGAATGTCTAGTACTTAGTACGAGGAAATATGCTACAAGATTAGATGAGTAGTTCTCTAATTGCTATTTGCGATTGTTGAAGTTCCTTGTTTCTTTGAAATCTTTTGCATGGCAAATTTATTCTTTTGGTTTATGTTCAATACTGCATTCCGGCACGCACCAGCCTTGCAAGTCGTCCATGACAGATCCCTTTGCACCTTGATGTGCCTTGAGCCTTTAATAGCTATATACAAGTAATATACAGAAATTCAGCTAAATAAATTGTTGCTCCTCTCTCTCATAATTGATTGATGATCACCAATTCCATGGACATGCTATAAATTAGACATAGACATCAAATAGCTATGAGCATTCACATTCTTGGCGTTTGAAGTAATTTTATCAATACAAGGAGAAAGAAATGAAAGGTTAATACAAGAAAAAAGGTCGAGCAACATTAAATATTTCAGTGAATTATTGTCCCCTTTTATATATTCTCTTTTTAGTTTTTGATCTTTGATTTCTACTTGTCTTGCAACTATTTAAAAGTTAATACACCTTTGATACCATATTAGGATGTCATTTCTAAATATAATAATTCTTGAAATTTTCGGTGTGAAATGTTTCTTATATGGAACTGGCACACATTGTTTTTGCATGTTTTAGAAATGAGAACCAAAAATTTTCCGTGACAACCAATTTGTGATTCTATATGTAGAATTTTATAAGTTTAATTTGCTTTGGTTACTGACTCACCATTTTAAATGGTTATTGTAACACTCGAAATTTCTGGGGTGAAATATTTCTTCAACGGGAATGCTGCTCGCTGCTTTAACATGTTTAGGTAATGAGAATAGAAAACAGCCCCAAAAATGCTATCCATGCAATGTCTTAATACCACAATTTTCCTACGCGACATCATAGTTAGGAAAATGAAAAATAATAGCCAAATGTTCAAATGTCTAACAGAAGTCTCCATTTCGAAAATCTAAGCATTCTATGCCAATATATCGTTTTACCTATATGGTATATAAAAGCAGGGAGTGACCTTATGGGTTTTAATTAAAAAAAATTCTATTCATACATGAAACTTTATCCTATCTCCGACTAGTCTGCAATTTTGAGCGTAAATTGTATTTTTTTCAAGTTTCTTCGTCATTAAATTTATAGCCATAGTAAATTGTTAAGCATAACTGTAAATACTTTTGAAAGTCACTATTCCCTGTCACCTTGATGGTAAGTTTGCAGGATGTGACTAGATGTGGAATGAACCACACTCGCCTCTTTTGGCTGGATCTCATAACTTAGAAAGCGTAAAGATATCTTGAGATCTTATAACGTAAGTCGCAACGTGTTCAACTATATGCAGAGAGGTCGGATTACACGTGGACAATACGTCAGATGCATATGCTATAATTAATATAATGAAACCACTACATTGTGTAGATGGATTTTGGGATTTTTTTTTGTTACGGTGATCTCTTAACTTTAGTACTCCCAATCAAGAACATTTTTCTACTTTATCCTTTAGTAGGATAAACATCATTAGATCATACTAATATATGACGCTGAAACTTCACTGTCTACTACATTATTATTACAAACGGAGCGAACTTGCAGAAGTAGTCACAGTTGAAGAGGTACACATTCCTTCTTAGTTTGTCCAATTGAAAAGGTACATTTCCTCTTTAGGAATCTATTTTTTTACATAATGTCTTCAATCCCATTTCTACTACATTATTATTACAAACAGAACGAACATGCAGAAGTAGTCACAATTGAAGAGGTACACATTCCTTCTTAGTTTGTCCAATTGAAAAGGTACATTTCCTCTTTAGAAATCTATTTTTCTACATAATGTCTTCAATACCATTTGAATTTGTGGTTCAGAATAATCATGTCATATCAACTAAATCAACTTGAAATTGTGGCCGCACAATGATCAGGTATGTTAGGAAGTTTGTGGTTATTCAACTTTTTTCTTAATTTGTGAAACAAGTCAAAGTGTACCTCTTCAATTGGAACGGAGGGAGTATTAAACTTGGTGAATGTTCCTCAAGTCATCATCAGACAAGAAGATCAGATTTTAGGTTGGGATCTATTTCCATGTTATTGGCCTTTTATTTGCTATGGGTCTTTCGCTCGTATTTACCCGTGGACGAAATTTACATTTTTATTGGGGTTACATTGCCGGTCAACCAAATTTTGCTGACACCATCTCGTCGTGCGGTATGTTGGGAACAATGTTTCTCACCCTATATTTCTTGGAATGCAATCATTTCAGTTGACTGAACAGTTATGGGAATGAGGTATGGGGTTTAGTCTAAAACATGGAATGTGTTTTCGTATTCACGAATGAACAATGCTAAGAAAAAGTGATTGTCTACTTCTGCAAGTTCATTTTGTCTGTAACAATCATTTAGTAGATAGTGAAGTTTCAGCGTCATATATTAGTTTGAACTATTGATGTTTATCCTACTAAAGGGGAAAATAGAAAAATGTTCTTGATTGCTAAATTTTGTGTTTTCTTCATGCTTCACCTGTAACGAGGTTAGCAATTAGATTATTCCCGTGGAAATTTCATATTTAAACATGCATTAAGTGTGGTTTCTGGCTAGTTACTCTGAATAACATCGACATCTTCATCCACTCAAAATCTGCTTCTCCAATCCTCTCTCTCTCTCTCTCACACCCACACACACACACACACTCTCATACACCCAATGTCTCACACACACATGCACACATATACATACATACACATGTATGTACACTCATATCATATACTCCCTCCGTCCCAAAAAGACTGTCTTATTTGACTTCGTAACAGATCAAGAATAATCATTAATTAGAGTCTATTTTGAACAATTTCTCCCGAGCTAACCTTTTTCTTTTAACTATAGCAGAATTTTGTTGCGGCTCAATTAATGAGTAATAAAGCTAAAAAAACTAGCTAATTTGTGAAGGGTATAGTAGGAAACTAAGATAATTAACTGCTCCGGTTTTAGAAAATGGACAAGTTGTTTGGGACAGATAAAGTCAGAAACCAAGACAGTCTTCTTGGGATGGAGGGAGTATATTATAAATAGAGACATAGAAGTAACTGTTTCAACATAATCTGCTCTACTTCTGTTCACGTAACATGTGTCTGATACTTAATGATATTCTTCTAGTAAGTGGGATATAGAATCTGTAGCACTTGTACTTGCATTTGTCAGTGTATTGCTTATATTTTGACCTAGTATATCTCTTTTAATTTCCTTTCACAAAATGCTTTGGCTTGCCTCATTTCCTATTGATCCTGAGATTGCAGCCATTGTCTTTCCTGCATATATCCAATGCTTCAATCCCAGCAGTATGTTTCCCCTTTCATCCCCTGAATTTCATTACCTATCATTAAACCTCTGCTTGATATTCTAAGCTTCAGTCCAAGCAATATTCAATCCATGATGCTTATTTCATCCTCTAAATTTCTCTATTTATCATAGAACCTAGTGCGGTACTAGACTATGCTATTCCTCTGTCCTTCAAGTATCCAAAACATTATGCATTTTGAATATTATGGTTGTTTCGTATGTTACTTTTTTGTGCATGTTACTTGGAGTGATGATATTGTTTGGGAGCCTTGTGCGTTTGGTAATGGGTTGGACATTCATGTGAACATATTACTTGGAGTGATGATATTATCTGTTTAATATTTCATTGTAGACGTAATATGCTTGAAAAGAAATTGGCTGATGCGGAGGTTACTGAGGAAGAGCAGAACAACATTCTGAAGTATTTGGAAAAGAAGGAAACAGAATATATGCGCATTCAGAGGCATAAGATGGGTGCTGACGATTTTGAGCCATTGACAATGATTGGAAAAGGTGCATTTGGGGAGGTACGACTCTTCTTCCCTCAGTGGCTCTCAACAAAAACATAAGTTTCCAAATAGTGTTATGGCTAGCAAGAAAGTTGCATTAGCCTTATATTATTTTTCAAACCTTTTCATGTTTTTCCCAATGAAGTTATTCAGCACTTTCTGTGTATAAGGTAAAAGTCATACTTGGGTAGTCCTTGGCCCAGGGCGAAGAAATTGAAACTCTATACAACCTCATATGGTGCTTGTTAGTGTAGGATTGCAGTGAATATGCCTACTTCGTTGTCCAGGTATATGTCTGGGAGCCTTGTGCATATGGTAGTGCGTGGGACCTTTCATTTGGTGGTTACCAGGCCTTGAATCTTTGTTGTTCTTCTTGGATTTACTGACCCTAGCATCATTCTAGAGAGCAATCAGGGTCTATTCATACATCATTCAGTATATGGATGGTATAACTATAGAGGCAATGGACTTTGGAATTGGATTCATTATGCACTCCTAGGTTTGAAGTACTCACGCAACCACACCCGGTGTAATACTATCAAAAGAAATTATGAGTCCGAGTGGTAAAGCTGGGACTTCACAAAACTTGAGGTCCCGTCCACGTCCCCTAAGGAAAAAAGAAAGAAAAAGAAAAGAAAAGAAGTAAAAGAAACTAATTATGAGATTTGCATCATAAATATTGGTACCCATAAAATTTAAATTATGATGCTCATTAAAGAAAAAAAAAAGGCATTTAAGGATAAGTGGAAAGGTTGAACATTGGTGGGAAGTGGCTAATGTAAAACTGCGTAAGTAGCTACTGTTTACTTGGTATCCATGTCTTCTTGCATACTGATGTCTTTAATACGTTTTCTCTTTCTTTCTCTAATAACCAGATAATGACACTTCTAGAGAGATTTTGCACATTATCATTACATTGTTAAAGTCACTTGGTGTTTTTTCTTTTGGGTGCAGGTTCGGATATGTAGGGAGAAGACATCTGGCCATGTTTATGCCATGAAAAAACTTAAAAAGTCGGAAATGCTGCGCAGGGGCCAGGTACAAGTTTGTTTGGTATGGGATACCAGCCTGACGAAGCTTTTGTTCGTTATTCTTATACTAATGTTTACTTTGAGTTTGTTCAGGTAGAACATGTCAAAGCGGAAAGGAATCTACTTGCAGAGGTTGACAGCAATTGCATTGTTAAACTCTATTGTTCCTTTCAAGATGAAGAGTATCTCTATCTCATCATGGAATATCTGCCGGGTGGAGATATGATGACTTTACTGATGCGGAAGGATACACTAACTGAAGATGAGGCTAGATTTTATGTCGGGGAAACAGTTCTAGCAATTGAGTCCATACACAAACATAATTATATTCATAGGTTGGTTGAAAAACTTTGTGTTAAAGGTCTTCTTGTTTCGTATCAGAATGATTAATTTCTCTTTAACATTTAACCGTTACAGGGATATCAAACCTGACAACCTGCTGCTTGATAAATTTGGTCACATGAAATTGTCAGATTTTGGATTATGTAAACCACTTGACTGTAGTAATCTTCAAGAAAAGGATTTTTCGGGTGGACATAATCTGAGTGGGGCACTTCAAAGTGATGGACGCCCTGCAGTACCTAAGCGCACTCAGCAGGAGCAACTGCAGCATTGGCAGAGGAATAGGAGGATGCTTGTAAGAATTACTTGACTTGCCTACCTTCTGTATCATAGTTTGAGATTATAAATGTCTACCGAACGTCTTTTGACTTTCTCAATAAGCATGTTTCTAAAAGTGCTTCATTGGGTTTTGGCTTTGCCAGTGTATTTTAGTATCAATTACTGTTAAGAGGTACATGAGTCTCATTTACACGATTTGGGACCAAGCTAGAAAGACGTGTCCTGTGTCATCTGGTGAATTGAGCACATGCCAAGTTGGTAAACTGTAGTTATAAACTTTGTTGGGTACTGGTGCGTTCCGGCCGGTACGTTCCATTTCGCTCGTAGAACTGTAACACGACGTCTTTCATTTCGCGCAACGTTTCAGCCTGTTTCTGTCATTTCAGTCTGTTTTGTCCTAAATACATGTTTCTGCAAGTATGTTCCCATATTTGTTTAATACAAAATAATGAAAAATAAGCCTCAAGAATTGTTATCTGCTTAGAGTTGGCAGTCACCAAGATTCATGTAATAGTAACCACCCAACATGATCGTCAAGAAGCTCAAGCCACCACGCAAAGTTCTTATACGCCCATCTCTTAAAATTATCTGTTCTATTATTTAAACCATTTTGTTGACTCACTGTTGTTTTTCGAATTTCTAGTCAGTTGCAATTTTGAAAAGTGTGGTGTTATGTAGGGCTACGCATGAAAATGAATTTTTATTCCTTCAAATTCTCTTTGGAGATGAAACTATTTTTTATGTAATGAAAATTAGGCCAATCATCAAATATATACATTTTCAGTATTTGGTTTAAGCTTTTAATTTTTAGGATAGACTTGAAAGGAGGACAGTTTACCACATAGTTAAGTTTTGCACCGTTTTAATCATCGAAATGGAGCATACCAGTATCGAAGCGTACCAGCGTAATGTTCCGGGTTTACTGTGCTTTCTAACTAGTTTTCAAGAAGATAAAAAAAGTTATGTAAAATTTCTTCAAATGAGAACTATGAACTACAATCTAACATTTACTTCAACAACCCCGAAACACACACACAATAATAGGTGTCCATCTTTTTATTTAGTTTTTATTGATTTTGTGGGGGCTGCATGAGTAAATATATTCTATGATTAAATTTTTTCTTGTGTTGATGTAGGCTTATTCTACTGTTGGTACACCTGATTATATTGCTCCAGAAGTTTTGCTGAAGAAAGGATATGGAATGGAATGCGATTGGTTTGTATCTTTTGAACTGATTGGTTAAAGAAAGCAGGCGGTTAATAATGGGAATAAATAAGACTGAATTCTTTTGTATTGCCTTAGGTGGTCTCTTGGTGCAATCATGTATGAAATGCTTGTGGGATATCCGCCTTTTTATTCAGATGAACCCATGTCTACCTGTAGGAAGGTAATATCATGTATCTGTTTAATTCTGTATTTTTTTTCTGCTCATGTTATTTCATTTTATCTTTATGCATGCTCCTCGTCCTCTTATATTACACTATCTCGTGAAGGCCTTTTTTTGCTGCCTAATGCTCTTTCTCCCAATTCCTGGGGAAAATTTTGTGGACTTAAGCTGTTAATGTCAGTGCCAATTAGAAGTTTCGTGTGTGATCCCGCTATAGTTTTTTTTTTCTTAGAACTTATTTTTCATTCCAAATATTGCTATTTGGGGTCTTTTGGGCCTTTGATTACATATTTGTCTGAACATTTTTTCCTTCAACTGCTGCTCATAATTCCTTCTTGATTACACCTTGTGCCATTTAGCTTTTCAATTTTACAATGATCGAGTATGTTTTATATTTTCTATTGGGTGCAGATAGTGAACTGGAGAACTCATTTGAAATTTCCAGAAGAGGCAAAGCTATCGCCAGAAGCAAAAGATCTTATCTGTAGGCTTTTATGTAATGTTGAAAAGAGGCTGGGGACAAGAGGCGCACATGAAATTAAGGTGTTGTGTGGTGTGTCCCACTCTTTATTGTGATTGTCCTTTCGACAGTTGTAATAGAGGAAACAACTGATTGGCTCTGCTATTTTCAGGCGCACCCATGGTTTAAGGGAATTGAATGGGATAAATTGTATCAAATGGAAGCAGCATTCATTCCAGAAGTTAATGATGAGCTGGATACTCAAAATTTTGAGAAGTTTGATGAGGCAAAACTAAATCCTACTTTTTTGTTTCAGCATTATGGATTCACCTGCTTCTGGAGAGCTTAGATCTTTGCTTACTCATTTCCTTGCAATTGTTTATTAATCTTGCTGCAGGCAGACAATCAAATTGCATCGACAGCAAAATCTGGTCCTTGGAGGAAGGTTGGTATGAAGTTCCAATTAGGTGGCATGGTAGAGGCAATCTTAGTAATGTCTGCATGTTTTAGGTTGCATATTAGTTGCTGCTACTGAAATGCTGCTATATCACCTGATTCATCTGGTGCCGATGTTTTACATCATAGGAAAATCAAGCTTCTTATTTGTAATTTATCATGAGATGGATAGAACTTGGCATGCCTTATTCCTTCAAAGGAGAAAAGAAAGAAAAGTGAGAGTTAAACATTTGGAAAAAGTGGTCTTTGTTCTTCCATTGGTACTGGCTTGCATAGATTAGTGTAAAATGAGTGTCTTATAGATGATTTGGAATCATTTACTTAATATATATATATATATATATATATATATATATATATATACATATACATACATACAAATTGGTAAGAGTGGTATCAATGTATTAATCTCTGATTAACAACTAGAGGTCTTCAGCGTTATGATTAGGGCAGGCATGATGGACATATGACTACATCTAGAATGTTAGAATGACAGCTGAGAAACTTGTGAGGTTCCAATTATGGAATGAGTATATCTAGGATCTGTGTTAGGACCCTTGATGCAGGAGCAATCAGGATAACTATATTTATATTGAGTTCTTACATATTTCTGGCTATTTGGTACTTTACTAGCATTGAACATTTAAGCTTATAAAATGTTGTTACTTTGTCCTTGTAATTTGGTATGGATTAATGAATATTGGTTTACTATGGGCCTATGGCTGGAATCTGTGGTTGCATCTTCCCTGTTGTGGATCTCAATTATCCTCAGTCAGTGACCTTGAGTGGTGGATCGCGTAGTTGTTCTGCATCACACCTTACATTTTGCCTTTGTAACGGTTGAGTTTGTTAGAGATATACAAGATCAGGTACCCTGGTGCTGTTTGCTGCTATATTACCAACTTATCTTCAATGTTAAGCCATAAAAGAGAGTGTCCAACAATGTTTATCATGCTTTAATAAATCTGATCAATGTTTATTACACTTCTAAATGCTTCTATGCACCGCTTACAAATAGTCTTTGACTGCTTTCAGTAGCAAATTTATGCTTTTCCCCTGAATCACAGACACGAGCATGGTACTCATGATTTAGAATTGATATGAACTGAAGTTGCATTTTCTAGGATATACTTGCATTCATGTTAGATACTTTATCTTGTATCTTCTAGAAAAGGAGGACTAGTGTGTGCGGCTCCTTCCTTTGCCGGGTCTGGAAGGGTCTAGGGTATGCATATCGGACTGTATTTGTAGTTGGAACTCGTGGCATACTGGTCAAAATGGTGCAACCTTACTGTTGAGGCAAATGCTTACCCTTTTATTATATATATATATATATATATATATGTTAAGTTACCAACTCATCTAAAAGGTTAAGCTATTAGGTGCGGCTCAACAATGCATATCAAACTCAACATTCCCCCTCACATGTGACCCGTCCACACGTGGGGAGACAAACAAGAGAGACAAACAAATATGCCTTACCAGGGCATCACAAACCAAACAGAGACAACATGCACTCACAATATTTCGGGTAACAAATGCAAGTGGAATGACTCGAACCCAAGACCTTGCCATACCAGAGGTCTGATACCATGTTAAGTTACCAATTGATGTAAAAGCTTTTAAATAGGAGTCCAACAATGCGTATCAAACTCAACAATATATATATATATATATATATATGTGTGTGTGTGTGTGTGTGTGTGTGTGTGTATGTGTGTAATTTTTTTCCCTTATATATATATATATATATATATATATAGAGAGAGAGAGAGAGAGAGAGAGCTCATCCGAGGAGGAAGAAGAAATCTGAACAGAAGAAGATCTAGATCAAGAGGAGAACCTCTGTTTGCGTACTACACATGCCAATCAGACAACTTCATCTTAGTTGACAGCTACCTCCAAACGAGAGAACCAGTGTTGTCATTTTGTTCCCTTGGCTGAGATGGATAATAAGCTGCATGTTCTCTGGTCCTTTTGATTTGGAGGAATAATATGGGTTTTACCATAATGATGAGTGACAGGCTTACGTGAATCCTTTAAAAGATCAATACCTCATTTTCAGTCTGGACATAGGATGCTATCTTTTTAAGCTTGGGCTGAAGAAATGAAAAATCAAATGGTTGTCTTATGCATACTGCAATTATGGCATCCAACATTCACACTTTACACCTTGGAACGCACCATTTGTGTAGATAGAAAGGCAGTTTCAACTTTTAAGTCGAATCAGCAGAGTATTTGTCACAGAGGACAAGCAGGGTTTAGTTTGAAATAATCGAAGAGGAGTGCTTTGGGGCAGCTGGAGGCAATCGGAATCTTCTGCCACTAGCAGAGTGCCTGATGGCAAGGGCATAAAGGCCGTTACAAGCAGTGAAGTGGCTAGCAAATATAGTTAGAACTGAGAAACAGGAAACATTCTTGTAATTTGTATGTATTGTTGGTACTGAAAATATACTTTGATGTATCCCAGCATGTCCAATCCTATCTTCAACACATCTACACACCTGATTTGAAGCCTTTACGTTTCGGGTGTTTGAATCCTGTTTCTTAAAATTTGAAGTTGGTAACCATCCTTGGATATCTTTACAACTCTTAAAGATGATAATTCTATTTGAGACTAAAAACAAGGTGGGGGAAGTAAGGAGCACATATGATAGGATGTGAGGAAGTAGGAAAGGTCACATGATTCATGATGTTGAAAATTTCATAGTTTGAAAGTTTTGGGTCTGAGGGGGTGAGGGAAGTACAGCTGACTGCCACAAGTTCGTTGTCAGCAAGGAAAGAGGGTGAGAGCACACATTTTGAATAGATTCCTGGTTTGTGGGTTGGGAGTAAAGGAGCAAATAAACTGATCAAATCTTAAACGTTCACTGAACTCTACTCATTTTTAATTTTCTGGGTGGTTAAGAATCTGCTAACACTTGCCATAAGCTCAAATAATCGAGCTCCAAGTTGCTCCTGATATTACCTCCTTTTCTGGGTATCAAATTGGCTTGAGCTCGTCTAGGTAAACTAGCAAGCTTGGAACCTTTTGCGAGCTCAGGCTCAGCAGCTCAGCTTGCTGAGTTAAGAGTGCAAGATGCAATGTAGGGGAATCATACTCCAGTCTTCAATATTGGAGAAGTCACCTCTACTGACTGCTTCAATCACACATACAGGCAAAATGTATAACCAGTTAATAAACTATCCGAACAATGTATGCATGTATATTCAAAATAATACTATTTTGAAAGCAAGTAAGCCGAAATACAGTATACCCTTCTGTGATTTCATGGCTTCTCGTGTAACCTCCTCAAACTATTTAACCCGACAGTAAACCCTTCTAATCTGTAAGTACTTGACACTATACACCATTTCATCGAAAACCTTTCCAAAACCATAATTTATTAAGCATGTGGTCTGCACATGATTCCCTTAAAAGCATTATTGACTAAAATTTCCTCCATTGTATCCATTTATCACAGCATCTAAAATTCAACCCTGTATCCCTTTCTCATCAACCATTCCACCACCACCACTGGCTTATAACCCTCATGACTTCTGTTATACCTTGAAATCCACAATTGCCAAATAGAGAAACCACATATAACAACTCTCAGCAAGCCAAGTTGGTTTTCCAAGATGAGCCTAAACATCCAGAATGAAACAAATCTTGTTCAATCCTAATTTAGTGTTCTTAAAATTCAAAGCAGATGCAAAAAAATGGAATGAAAATGTCTTGTGGCTTCACTGTGTATAAACTGATGCTCCAATTTGAATATATATATAAATACCAATTATTAGTACTGAACTTTTATATGTAATGTATACACAGATACACATATATGTGTACGTGACGAAGAGCCAACATTGAGGTGCCAAACTTTCAACCACAAGTACTTCTAACGCTGACCTTTTCAACCTCTGAACCTTCACTGTCTCTTCAATATCAAACCAATGTCAAATCTTATTGCTTAGTCCTGCTACCTTTGATTGTTCAAACCTGATTCCTTAATTCGAGGTCGAGGGCTACAACAGTTGAGGTGGCTTTCTTTGCAAACCTTATCGACTATGATTAGTGGTGAGTTAGCTGATGATCAGAGAGTAGGTTGAATGACAACTCCTTTGGTTGCTGCTGGAGTTCATATCGCGGGCATGAGGATGGGATCCCTGATCTCGACCATTTTAATCAGCGTAGGTCATGGCTCGTAGGCGGAGTTGAATGGCCCCAGATTATATATATATATATATATATATATATATATATATATATATATATAGAGAGAGAGAGAGAGAGAGAGAGAGAGAGAGTCGATTGTCGTGGTCCTTTGTGATATGGGGTCTGATGTGGATAGGGTGAGAGAGAGAGGGAGGCGAGGAAGATTCGCTAATACCACTAGCTTGCAAATCATTGGATGGCTAATACCCACAAGCTTGCAACCAGATTCGCTATGTTATTGTAGATGGGTAGCTGTTGAAAGAAAATTCTGCCATTAAAATTGGGATTGCTGGTTTCTATCAATGTCTTTATTCGGACAACAATGGTTGGAGGACAATAATGGTTGGAGACTGAAAATAGATGATTTGCGTTTCAACTGGTTGGCTCTGGATGAGACAATTTTAGGAGCATCATTTTGATGTGGAGGTGGTAGCTGCAGCCTTAAGAAGTACGAACTAATCTAAAAGGTTAAGCCCCTAGATAGGGCTCAACGATGTATATCAATATCAAGCTTAACACTCGCCCTCAAGCGTGAGCCGCTCACATGTGGAGAGATAACTAAAGATGCCTCATGAGGGACATCACAAACTAAAGAGAGTGCCAATGTGGACACTCACAATATTGCAGATAACTAATGCAACAAATGCAGGCTAGATGGCTTGAACCCAAAACCTTGCTAAACAAGAGCTTTGATACCATGTAAGATACCAACTCGTCTAATAGCTTAAGCTGTTGATAGGTGCTCATTAATGTATATCAAGCTCAACAGGGTCATCTACGTCTTGTTATGTTATTTTTTCAAGTAGTATCTGAGCCCAGGGGTTGGTTATCATTTCTAAGAGTGAGATCGTGCCAGTAGCGAATGTTGACAACATTCATTTTCTTGTCTCTTTTTTTGGGTGTAAGGTGCCTTACCTTCCAACTTCATATTAGGCTCTTCCTTAAAAGCATGATGATCTGGAGTAAACGCCGTTTGGCAGGCTGGAAAAAAACAGTTTCTATGTGGGGGAACTGTTTATTTTGGTCAAGACTACGCATTCCAGCTTCTTTTGTGTCGCTTTTGGTGGTCCCAGCTGCGGTGGCATAGAGATTGGAGATATTGGAAAGAGACTTTTTATGGTAAAGTGCAGCTGAGGAGCACGAGTTCCACCTTGTCAACTGGGATGTTGTATGTTCCAACATTAGAGATGGAGGATTGGGGGTAAAGAATCTTAGGCAGTTTAACGTAGCTTTGTTGGGCAAGTGGCTTGGAGATTCATGGTAGAAGAAGGTGCTTTATGGAGAAAGTGGTGGTGGGGAAGCATGGGGAAGGTGGCGCTTGTGGTTTCCAATGCAGTTTCTACATCTTATGCCATGGGTGTTTGCAAAGGGATTTGGAAATACTGGAACTTCATCAAGTGTAACCTTCTCTCTGAAGTAGGGAATAATGCACATGTCAAATTTTGGAAAGGCAAGTGGTGTAGCGAGATGGAATTGTGGAGAATGTTTCCTGATTTTTTCAGCATTGCAGCTGATAAGGAGGTGTTAGTGTTGGTAAGCTCAGTTATGCACATCCAAGATGGCAGAATCATTTGAAATCTTCACTTTAGGAGAAATTTTCAAGACAGGGAGATGGATTCTGTTGCTTGCTTTTTAGAGCAGCTATACTCGCATCATATTGTTGGTGATAGAGAAGACAGTTTTTTGGAAGGGGTGCAAGGAGGTAAATGTTCAGTTAAATTATATTTATCATCTTTTGTCAAATAGGAACATGTCATTGGAATACCAAACGCTCCACCAAGAGTTGCCTTTTTGCTTGGGGGGCAACTGATGAAGCTATTCTCACTGGGGATAACTTGCAGATTAGCAAAAAGATTATGTAAATTGGTGTTTTTGTGTAAGAGAGAAGGAGAATATCTGAATCATTTATTGCTGCATAATGCATTGTTCGCTGCAAGGCAATTGTGGAATTTCTTTTTTTCTTTGTTCAATCTATCAAGGGTTATGCCAGGTTTAGTTAAGGAGTTCTTGCTCTATTGGTCTTTGTACAAGTGTAGTGGAGAAGTAGTGTTTGGGATGCTGCTCCTTTGTGTTTTGGACGATCCGGAAGGGAAGGAATCACAGGGCATTTGAAAATGAGGTGTCAATACATAAGTTAAAAGCGTCCCTGCTTCACATGTTTTTTGGTGCATGGAGTTGGGACCTTTAGATAATTCTGTTGTAGTGTTTTTGGACAATTTTGTTGTTGGCTATGCTTTTGGCCGAGGATACTCCTGGTGACTAGTGTATAAAGGATGCGTCACCTGTTCAGGTGTGCTTTTTGTTTATTCTAAATCTCTTTAGTTATCAAAAAGATTTAATTATAATTATAGATAGAGATAGGCTGGAGTGTAAGCGGTTCGGTTCAGTTTGGTTTTCGTCAAAACCGCAAACTAAACACCTCCTGGTCGGTTCCTATTTTCTCAAACTGAATTGATCCGATTCAACCTTGGGACCAAACCAAACCAATCAATATCGGTTCAGTTTGGTCATTTCCACAGTTTAAATGGCTTCCTTTTTTGATTATAAATTTTTGGGAAATGTATGTAAATTCAGCTGGTAGGAATTCTTTTATAAAATAATCCATAAATCATTTCAAACAAATAAGAAATGAACAATTCATGATTCTAACATTAAGACAAATGATATGGTAAAGCTTCAAAAGGTATAGCAGCAAATAAGTTTTGCTCAAAACCATGGAACATGCTGGTGGAAAAAACACAAAACAAAAAAGTAAAGTCAAAGAAAGTTGCAGGTCACTAGTAATAACATCAATACTCAAAAGTATCAACATCAAGTACGATTATAGAAAACCCTTTTTAGATTTTTGTGTGTGAGGGAGAGTTTACCACTGTGAATCAGAGGATGTCGAGGGAGTTGACAACTCATCATGGGATGAACAGATTAGGTGACTGCTAGAGATAATCTAGGGATGAACTTTCCAGTGACTAGGGCAAGAGATTCATGGTTGACGGCAACGAGACTGGTGAGAAGTGTGACGAGCTCAAGTGAAGTAAGGGCTCAGGGTTTTGGGTATGGTGACTGGGAGAACTAAGAAAGATGAAGGAAGATGAATTTTTGGCGAGAATTTGGAACCGAGAGATAGATGAGCCTTGGGGCATTAGAACAGTAAGGCTGTGTTAGGGTTTTACTTTCTCATTAGTGAATTTTTTCCTATATATGGTGATTGGTTGTTGAAAGTATGCTTATGATGTGCGTTTATTGATATATTTGCCTGCTGTTGTCTTCTTGCAGATGCTGTCATCTAAGGACGTCAACTTTATGGGCTATACATATAAGAACTTTGAAATTGTTAATGATCATGAAGTTCCTGGGATTGGTACCTACCTACCTTCTTCTCTGTACACAAACTAGTGATACATGTTTCTTCTCCTTTAGCGTGTGCCAAATCTGGGATGCCCTTTATTGTATAGTTGCATTTTTCAGTGACCATTACCTCCCCCCACCCCCTACTATTTTTGTTGTTTCAAACATATACATTGTTTTGATATCACACTTTACTATGTCTTGATTTAAGTTTTTGTATTTTCAGCTGAATTGAAGAAGAAGAACACTAAACCAAAGAGACCAACTGTGAAGTCCCTTTTCAGTAGGATCTCTCTCTCTCCCTCTCTCTCTCTCTCAGATAAAATTTGCTCTGTTTTCAAACAGTGCATGCTTCTTATTTATATATTCTGGGCAAAATCCCAGCTTACTATGTTTGTTTCTAAATGTTGTCAAAATACTTTCTTAGTTGCGATTTTGCCAACTAACTATCAGTTTGGTTTTTATCAAGCCATTGAAGACGACGTCTGTCAATGGCGCTGTCTTTTTTTGGATGTTGTTAAAATACTTTTTTGGTTGCAATTTGGCCGGCATACTCCCAGTTTGGTTTTTTATCAAGCCATTGAAGATAACGTCCATCTAGATGAATGGCTTACTTGTCACCATGGCTTATGTGGACACTGAGTACATTTTCTGAATTTGGTAATCCAACATGGATATGAGCCATTGGTGTAAGCAAACAAACAACTGAAAATAGCCACTACTTGAGGTCTAATCAGGTAAGTCAATCCTTCTTCATCTTCAAAAGAAATTCTACCCTTCTTGGAGAGGCCATCAGAGACGGATCTTTCCTGCTATCTAAAGCTTAGGGGGCAGCTAGACCTGCCAAGGAGTGACTATTAGGAGAGCTAGGAAAGAGGAGACGACTGTCTCGGTCAAAAAAGGAAAGGATGTCCGAAAAGAGGAGGCCTGTGACCACTTAACTAAGGGTCTGTCTGACATTGGCAAGGTCCAGCTATGGTGCATGAGATCTTCCAAGGTTTGTAGAGGTGGCTGAAAGGAAGGTCATGCTTGTTTGTCTACTTAAGGCAGTGCATAGGGTCTGGGATCATGCAGCCAATGACACCTAATAGTCTTTATTCGGAACTGACGTACAGGAGCGGGTAAGCTGAGCCCTCTAGTCTTTTTCAAAGACCCGAACTATATCGACATGGATTAGGAATTCAGGATGACTCTTTGGATCGCTAAGTCTCTTTTGCATCACCAGAAGGCATTAGATTCCCATTGAAACCTGGATTTCTCAAATGGAAATTTTTTGGCAAAAGAAAACAAATAGAAAGCTGAAGGTTCACAGGCACATCCATTCATGTGGGATGCAAGAGATGAAGTGGCTAGGGTTTTTATGTTTTATCTTTTTTATGTTGAGAGAGAGTGAAGGTTGTAAAATGGTCAATGTTTAGAATAGATGTGTTGGGTTACAGTAGTTATGTCATCTTTCAACAGCATATCTGGTCCACATAAGCCATGTTAGCAAGTCCATTATTAGTCTAAAAGGCTGTTACCTTATGTGGCTTATCTTAAAGCGAATCAATGGGTACATTGGTTTATTTGAAAACCGGCCAGGCAAAATAAATTTGAAAAAGTAGTAAGTTGGTTATTTGGGTATTTATCTTTACCTTATATTGAAGCAAACCCTTCACAAAAAAAAATAAATGAAAACTTGGAGTGAAATAACAAGATGGAATATCCCGTTGGCAAAACATGGCTCTAATTTGTCATTTCCTTGATTTCCATTTCACAGAGGACGATTTAGATTCTCCTCCCTCTCAACATGCTCAGGGAAGCTTTCTTAAACTGTTGCCGCCTCAACTAGAAGTCTCGAAGGAGGGTGGATCTGCGTAAAGCCATCACTAATCTGTTCATAACATCACATAGCCATAGTTAATCAACCAAAAGAAAACAGGAGTAAGTTCCTTCCAACTGAAAAGCTCTTATCTTGAACTGTGCTTGCGTTTGAGTAAATACAGAGTTGAAGTATTTAGGGTGAAAGATGGGGTTTGCCAGTTTGTTTATTTCATCTTTGTAAATTATTTTTTTCAAAGTATGTATATTAGTCCTTTTGTAGTTGGTGTGTAATTTTTTGCCAATTTGTCAAAGATGCAGAAACTGTAAAACATTTACATTCCTCCCTCTCTTGTAATTACTTTTTTGGTATAGGGTCATAGATGGCGACAACATATTTTTTCTATGAAAAGGATTATGTTTGAATGTCTCTCTCTCTCTCTCTCTCTCTCTCTCTCTCACACACACACACACACACACACACACACGCAGTTTTTGCCTGCTGTAAGCAATTTCACCTTTTAATGCAAGTTTTGGTTGATATTCTGATGGTTCCAACTACAAGTTGATTTGTTTTTGTTTTTTCTAAATGAAAACACTAGTGTTAACCTAGAAGAATCTATGGTTGATCGACTTGGAGTATTTTCACATCCGTTTACTTAGCAACACCATTAACTTTTTCCGATGAGAAATGTCAAAAAAATGACAAACGGAGAAAACCTTAGTCTCCGATTGAACGTTGGGAAACTTGTCCGGGAGAATACTTAGTTTGTTAGAAAACTTACAGTTAAGTGTGAAGGAAAAGATAATTATTGGAAAGTTATTTTCCTGCATGCATTTGATTAACAAGAAAAATGTATAAGTGTGGGAAAGTCTTTCCCGCAAAAGGGTTATGTTAATAGAAGTTAAAAAATTTTCTTATGTTATCTAAACACATAAAATACAGGAAGTTGGAGCTACTTTTTTTTTTTTTCTGTACTTTCTTGAAATTCAGGCAAGGCCTATTGTATTGCTGATATGTTAAATATAATAAAGCAGGAAAATTTGGTGTATGCCCATTATTCTTTATTCTACTGACATATGCATTTTATGTGAATGTAAAGTTATTATCTTAAAATCTCAACTGCACTTCAATGTTCATGTAACAAATTTCCATTGTGGAAGTCCAATCAATTCACTTGTGAGCAGCAATTTCAGTGAATCCGACAATGGCGATCACTGCCACCATCACCCATTTTCGACAATATGACATCCAACATTAGCCATGTTGCTCTAAACTGTCAAAATGCCAAATCGAACCAATTCAACAAGTTTGGTTTGTTTTGTTTGTATTTCTTTTTTGGGTTTGACATGATTCGAAAAATCTCTAAAAATTGAGCGGTTAGGTTCATTCTTTCTCTTTTGTGTGGAGAACAAGTTGAAATCTCATTAAATGAATGGCGCTACATCAAACGAAAACCTCTTTTGCTATAGCAGTATAGCTGCAGCAAGCCAATTTTACCAGCTCTCTATTATCGTAATTTTTAGTCAATTAAAACATATTTTCCAAGTATTGTTATCCAAAGAGATGTTAAAAATTTCTTGATACCACTCAATTGTGTTGTTCCACATCCACTAACCATCAAGGGCTTCAAAATCTGATTTAATTTTTATCATCTTGAAAATCTGTTCCAGGGCCCATTTGAGTCCCAAAGCTTAAGGATTCGTTTCGCTCCTGTTTGTAAGGAAGAAGAAAATATTTAATGGTCTCAAAGCATCACGTGACATGTTTACGATAAAGTGTCAAGTGATCTTAAACGTGAGATCAACTTTGGGTCAATTTTATACCACTTCGGCATTATAGTGTTGGTTGTGGTGCAACACATAAGCATGTCACATTGTCACGTAGTGTTCCGGGACCATGAAATATTTTCTTCAATGTTGGATCTCTTGTGAAAAGCTACTTGGTTGCCTCGAGTATTATAGGCTTGCCTACATCGTGCCAATCCACGTGAGATCTTCCTAGCACCATTTGTATGGATAGATGTATTTCTTCGTCTATCTATGGAAAGGATAAGGGTCTAGGTGATTTTGGATGGGTTGATCTCCGTTGCTCCTGCTGGGATGGTTTCGGCATTTAGTTTTTCTATCTCCATTATTGTTGTGTGACAGCGGAAGCAAACAAACAATTTATTATCAAGCATTTGGGAATTGAAAGAGAAGATATAATTTGAAGTTAAGGATTGTTGTATATTCTTATTTTAACCTTATACACGTTTAATGGTTACAACTTATATATTGAATACAAGACCTAGCCCTAAATATACACAAATAAAAAAAACCAAAAACTACTGGAATCGTCGCGGCGCACTTGCGCCATCCTAAGTGGCACGACCACGCCAAGTATTGATAGTCTAATCCGAATTCCCCTGCGAGCACCACACGACCGCGCCAACTTCAGATTTTCATCGCATTCCTCAACTCGCGCCCGTGCCCTACGATAGCGCCAACCCGCGCGCTCGCGCCCAGTCATCCTGCAAGACCGCGTCTCTGCGATACCCACAGTCCATACCAAGGGGGCATAAGTCCAACATGCCTCCCCGACCAATCCCCATATGCTGTGCTTATTATGCTTCGGGGGTCGAGTCGTCCATTCTAACAATAATACATTGATGTGTTGATTTCTTTCAATATATTCTTGTAGTTTCACATCATCTCATGGGAGGATGACTAACTGTACCTTTTCGATGGAGGCTTTTCCTTCATCAGATAATTAGTCATGCGTGAATGGTGGTGGGTAGGGGGATCTTTCCTTCATCAGGCTTTTCCTGTAGAAGCTAAAAAGTAGGTTCTAGACTAATTGCTCATCTATTTTCAAAGATACGTACATGGTTGTATAGCTTATATCGTGCTTGGCAAATATAGACCGAGCTAGGAGTCAATCTCCTTATTTCAAGTTATAAGAGCGTTCACAGTGATAATCTCCAATACATCTTTATATTACACTCTAAACACATTGTTTTTCGTTCAAGTTTCACTTTTTCAACACTCTAAAAATAAATTCACTCCAACAAGCACTCTCTATATAACCCTCTAAAAATTAAATATTTCTCATCTCATCTCAACTAACAAATTATTATATTTTTTTTCCCTTGTTTTTATATTTTTCCACCACAATTAAAATAAAATATTTTAAATTTTAAATTTTATATACTATAAAAAATTTATTATACTCTCTCCGTCCCTAAATAATTGTCTTATTTGACTCGGCACACGGATTAACAAAAAATAATTGACTTTGATTTTGGACACTTTGCACCCCTTTATTTAGTGTTGTTCTTTTGACACTTTGACCCCCTTTAGTTAGTATTCTGTATATTTGGCGAAAAGACCCAATTGCTCTCCCTCGTGCAAGGCACGTGATGGATTTCCGTTACTTTTCTAACGGTCATGACGGCCAGGGGGCTAACTAGAAAAATTGACAACATCAGACGGGTTTCTGGGGCAAACCTTATGTGGGGGGCACTTTGGGATTTGGTGGAAACCTTGGGGGGTAATTCATATTTTGGCCATTTCATAACTATACTTGGCATGTTGAGTCAATAAGCTCACTGCGCTTGACTTCCGTTAGTTTTGTTGGATGGAGGGTTGCAAAAAGACCAAAATGCCCTTTACCTTATAATATTTTGATGGCTTAAATCTCTATTTAGTCACCCTACTTTGACATAAAATGCATTAAGAGCCAAGCTTGAAACTCAAAGCTCAACTCTGCTCGTTTATAGCGTTAGACTTGCGAGGCATGGGTTAACTTGAGTAAACTCTATTAATATTAATTCTAGGGTAAATTACGGGCTGGTCCCTTTTTAAACATTTGTAATCGCTCCAGTCCAGTCATCTTTTTTTAAAATCGAAAAAATGTATTTTTGGGGCGAAAAGACGATTATGCCATTAATGAAAGAAAAACACGTGCGCATCAGTAACCCAAGGCATCGCGATGAGTAATCCAAGGCATCGCGTGAGTTAATCATCGTGATGAGCAACCAAGGCATCGTGATGAGCAACAAAGGTATCGCGATGAGCAACACAGGCATCGCGATGAGTAATTAAAGCATCGCGTTGAGCAACCAAGGCATCACGATGAACAACACAGGCATCGCAATGAGCAACCAAGGCACCGTTTGAATTTCAACTGCTGGAGTGGACTTGATTTTCCAAGGCATCGCGATGAGCAATACAAGCACCGCAATGAGCAACACAGGCATCGCGATGAGTAACCAAGACATCGCGATAAGCAAACCAAGGCATCGCGATGAGCAATCAAGGCGCCGTTTGAATTTCAACTGCTGGAGGGGACTTAATATTCGTTTACCTTTCGGGGGCGTTGCCCCCGAACCCCCACGAGGGACGCTGTCCCCTCGACGCCTGCGACCTGATCGGACAGGTTGATCCCCGTTGCGTTGCCCAACATATTGCGATTGGTGAATTAAAACCCAAATCATTGATTAAAGTCCCAAAATCAGTCCAAGAACATCACACTCTGTTTTTCGACAGCACACTGCCAAGCTCGATTTGGATCTCGAAAATAGTATTTTTTGGGTAAAAAAATTGTGCACAAATATAGTACTAAGTTAGGATAACAATATGTGATTGATTTTAAACAAATTCGAAGCTTAAAACATAGATTAAAGTGGCCAAAACAGCCCAAGAACAAGGAAAAACTGGATGAACTCAGAAAATTCGAATTTGATCAAATTGTGATCAAATTCGTGTTCTAGGCATGAAAATTGATCCCCAAACATGAGGGAAGACTATATTAACAACATGAAATCGTTTACAAGTTTTCAGTTTCTTTGATGTAACTAAATATTTTTTATGTTTGTGTGTGTGTGTGTTTTTTTTAACGAATCTCTAAAATAAAAGAGTGTTCATGTTACATAGGGACATTTTAGGAAGAAAATTATCAAAATGCCTTTTTCTGGTTAAGAAAAAAAAGGATGGACTTTAGGGGTTAAAGTTTTTGAAAAGGGGACCGGCCAGCAATTTTCTGTTAATTTTATCTAATGCTTTTGTTATATATGGGCTTGATTAGCTTGAATCGCGAAGAAAATGAATGGAACTTGCTAATAGATTGCTCACCGCAAGTTTGAGCTTGGATGAAGCTTTTTAACAATTTTAACGATTCCATTAAAGTCAAATGAGGGATTTGACCGTTGGAACAAGTTGTCGTTCAAGAGTACGTGAAACCAAAAGAAAAGGAAGAAGAAGGAGAAGCAATAAATATACGGAGAAAGTAATATTTGTGTCATTCCACTCAATGAGTACTAATTTTTCATATTTTGAGTTTCCAAGTTGGCAAAACTCATATTTGGGCCACCCAAGTTTTCACAAAATTGCAATCTGGCCACCACAAGTTTAAAAATGTTATTCTTGCCACTGTACATTAGTTAGCTTGCAAGTGAGCCTATTTTTTGGACGGTCGTTAGTTCAACCGTTAAGTTTGAGTCAAATCCCTATTTTACCCCTGACTTGATCTTCTTCCTCTCTCCCTCCATCTCCGCCCCCACACCTCCACCACCAAAAAATACAGAATTCTTCACCGAAGACCACCACCAACCAGAAGCCTCATCTTTATCTTTGCCTTCGCTCTCTCCCAAACCACAATCCTTGCAAAAACCCACAACTTTTCGAGTCACACACACACAGTCCCTCTCTATTAGACAAACCCAACAAAAGAACTCATGAAAACAGAATTTTCCCAGAAAATTACAAAAAAAAAGAAGAGAACCCAAAATAGGGGTAAGGGAAAAGAGAAAAAGAATCAAGTCAAATGAAAACAAGAGTTTTTATCGAGAAAGTGAGAGAAAATTTAAAAATAAAAATAAAACCAAGAACACGTATGGGTTAACTAATCTAAATTCAATAACTGAAGATAAAGAATGTTTAAAGAATGAATTTTTGAATTTTAATTTTAATGAAAAGAAAATCAAGAAGTAGAAACAAAGCTTAAGAGTAAGTAAATCTACAAATCTTAACAACAAAAAAAGCCATGTTTTCATCTTATTCCTCTCTCCCTCCATCTCTGCCCCACCTCCACTTGTAACGACCCGAGCCCGAAGCCCGGTTCGCCATGCATTGACCCACTAACTAGGGTCTACCATAAGCCCACCCAAAAGTCCATGGAAGGTTGGTGTCCAGTGGTAGTGGGTGATCACTTATATGACACACACAAGTCCCACATCTACCCGATGTGGGATATCACAATTTTCCCCACTTGAATCCTTGAGGTCCTCGTCAAGACCCAATGGATCAGCACCCTGGGTGATGTGTTCCAACACATTTTCGGCCGGGACCCGCTCTGATACCATTTGTAACGACCCGAGCCTGAAGCCCGGTTTGCCATGCATAGCTCACGTACTGGCCCACTTAGCACCTGGGTCAACTAAGGCCTACCACAAGCCCATTCAAAAGTCCATAGAAGGTTGGTGCCCAGTGGTAGTGGGTGACCACTTATAAGGCACACATAAGTCCCACATCTACCCGATGTGGGAATCAGACGAACAGTGGTAGTGGGCTCGGGTCGTTACACCACCACAAAAAAATAACGTCATTATTGCCACCGCCACCGACGCCGACAACCTTAATCCTGGCTGAACCCATTTTTATAGACGAATATCAAACGCCAGCGAATTGGTGCCTTTTAGACCGACTTCTCCAGCGAGCCCAAGTAGAGAAGCATGCTTTGGAAATGGACGAAGACGGTACATTCCGGTAAAACCTGGTTGAAACTAAGGAAGAAAATGAAGTTAACTGGGTTGGATTTCTGAGTTAAAGTGTAGCTGCTGGTGCTATATCTCTCTAATTGTGTGAATTTGTAGTTTAATTTATTTTTGGATAAGATTTTAGATTAGGAATTACTTGAATTTTGGGGAGCTTATTGAGAGAAACTTATGTAATAGTATGAGTGTTCTTGATTTTCTGTGTGAGATTTGAGTTGGTAGGTTAGGGTTTTATCTCTCTTCAATTTGGGATAGGGATAGAGAAGATGAAGAAGACATCGGTAAAATTGATATTTTACTTTAATTTAACGGCTAAACTAACGTCCATCCAAAAAATAGGCTCGCTTGCAAGCTAACTAATTAATGTACAATAGCAAGAATAACATTTTTGAACTTGTTGTGGCCGAATTGCAATTTTGTAAAAAGTTAGGTGGCCCAAATATGAATTTTGCCTTCCAAGTTTATCCTTGCTACATCACACCTTAAAATTAGGAAATTCGGAGTAACCCTTAAAACTAAAGGTATTGATGTAAATTTATTTTATTTCTTATGATATTTGACTTTTGCACATGGACTGTTTAATTGGAATAAAAGAGTATATATTTTCATTCTTTGGGTATTAAATTTTTTGAACAAGTTGAGTATCATCCTCAACATTATTTCGATGGTAATATGTAAATTATTGAAAATTTAGGAATTTCTTCACCTGAAAAATATGAAAATTAATCAAAAAGAGTATTACTTGAAAAAAAAAGTATTACTACTATTGAGAAAGAGGGAGTATATATATATATATATATATATATATATATATATATATATATATTAAATGTGGGAGTATATATTAAACATTGCCATTTTGGATTCCCATTTGAATTTTATGTTATGATTGTAATATTGAGTTTGATATACATTGTTGGGCTCATATTTAAAAGTTTAAACTTTTAGATGAGTTATTTATTTTACATGGTATTAGAGCTTTAGTTTGACAAAATTTTGAGTCATCCTGCTTGTATTTGTTACCCGAAATATTGTAAGTGCATTTGTTACCTGAAATATTGTGAGTGCATGCTGTCACACTGTTTGATTAATTATTCATCATGTAAGAGTATTACTCCTATTTTTCAAGTGGGAAAATTATATAAATGATCATCGTACTATCGTTTGGTAACCGATTTGACCCCGTACTCCCAATATCCTAAATCTAACCAATGTACTCACGAATTGAGTGCAATGTAGTCCTTCTGACTAACGGTCCATCCATTTTTTAACAGTCGTTAACTCTCCATCCTATTTTTTAACAAGGCTGCTGATATGGTGTACGTGAGTCATTTTATAAGGGGTATCCAAGTTCATCACGTGCACATCATGTGTTTCCCTGAGCTTTTGGGCTTGAAGACTTCTGAGTGGCTGTTGAAGGAGTTAGATTTCAGTTCAGATCTAGTCATTGGAGTCTTGGATAGGCACGAAAGAAAAAATTTTGACGATAAAGGTTAAGTTTTGGTTCTGTGCCGGCCAAATGAATAATGCCATTTTAAAATGGCTTCTTTAAAAAAAGTGAACGACCGTTAAAAAAATGGATGAGCCGTTAGTCAGAAGGACTGCATTACACTCAATTTGTGAGTACATTGGTTAGATTTAGAATATTAGGAGTACGGGGTCAAATTGGTTACCAAACGATAGTACGATGGTCATTTATATAATTTTCCCCTTTTCAAGTTACCTCTCACATCTGTGTTAGGTTATAGATATACTCCATATAACAATAATAGTGCCTAAGAAGCAACAAAAAGAAAATGTCTAAGACAACAAGGTTGAATTGGCATAAGAAGCAACAAAAAGACAATGTCTAAGACAACAAGGTTGAATTGGCATTGTTGAGGTCATTTGGGCTCACCAACTATTTGTTTTTAAGCTTATTGAAACTTGAAAGTAACATTGAAAGATATGCACAAGACAAGGACAACATCTGCCTGCCTTCAATTATTTATTACTCATTGCTTTCTTTTTCACTTGTTGTGGATAAACTAATCACCATCATCATCTTAAATTTTTGAGAAGAGAGAGAGAGAGAGAGAGAAACATGATGGAGATTACAGAAAGTGAGAAACCAGGTGGCTTTACCATGTTTTCTTTCTTCTCTTTTTGGGGTTAGGCAAGGCTGTGAAAGTGAGACAATTCTCACCACTCAACTGCACCAACCCCATTAAACACACTAGCAAATAAACACCTGTGATTTTTTTTCTTTTAATGTTTTCTTGTTTCATAATCTGTTGCTGTTGGGCTCAGAGTTGAATCTCGTTGGGGGGTCTTTGCGAGTTTAGAGTAAATTTAGGATATCAAAAAAAAAAATACTCAAAAGTAAGGTAGTTAGTGTTACTAAAGTTAAAATAATGTCCGTTCCATGCAGAAAGTCCAATATACTATTTTGTGAGACTTAAAGAGATCATTTTAAAAAAATTATATCTACAATCTCCATAAAATTTTTAATTTTACCCTCCACATATGGTACAAACATATTAACTATGCTAAAATATTTTTTTGTAATTATGACCAATTCTAATACTACTTATATATCCATTAATTATTAGACTTTTCAAACGTGGACTTTTTAGTAGATGAGAGAGAGTAGTAGTGAAGTAATTATTATTTGAAATGAATGTATTTTTGTCAATATCGATAATCATGACAGGGCTCCATTTTGTACCCTTCCGCTTTATAAGAGTATAGATATAAAAAAATTACTCTCTACGTCCCTAAATAAGTGTTTATTTTTAAAAAATATTTGTCCTTAATTAAATGAGTATCTATCATCTTTGACACTTAATATCTCTTAGTGTGGAATTCTTATGTTTTATGTGAACGTTTAGAGCATATATGTGTGTATATATATATGTGTGTGTGTGTGTGTATATATATATATATATATATATATATATATATTATTCTTCTTGAGTTACTAAATACATGCATCTATCTGTACAAATTAAGAAAAGGAAAAAATCATAAAAATACTTAAATTGGTCTAAAGAGTGGTGTCAAACTACAGTAGAAACCATAATACACAAAAGGACTTGTTAATTAATCCCAAGTCTACAAGCTGCAATATATTTTCAAGAATTCAGAATTGTAGAGGTCTTCGATCAACTTGCAAGCATGAGTTACCAAAACAAATGTAAGAAAAAGAATACAAACAAGAAAATAAATGTAAAGTAAGTGAACCAAAGAAGAATCCACCCAGGGACTCAAATTTGGATGATGGAGTAATTCAAGCGGTACAAAAATACTGCTTATAAAGATATAATATTATCATGATATTAATATTGGCTAAGAATATTTTGGATTTTTTCATTGAAATTATGATTTGAATTTGAAGTGTTTTTGTGTTTGATTTATGTATGATTTTTGTGTATGTCATTCCATCCACGAACCAAGGCAAGCTGCATTTTAACCAGGCGAACATGGAGGCGACACAATATGGATTTCTCTGTTGACTGCATCGGTCTATATATCAAATGATTTATGAAAGATAAATTGGTTTTACCAATGCACGGACTCACTAAGTATCTGGATCAATTAGGCCAATTGTAGGCTCACCAAAAAGTTCATGGAAGATCTGTGTGCCTTATAACACAAAGAGAAAGTATACCTAATAAAAAAACGATTTTGGTAATTGGTACATGTTTTGTTAAACCTCCCATAAAAATAATATTTTGACTTTTATTTGGAGATATATTTTGACTTTTATTTGGAGATATCTAACAATTTTTTGCATTGAATGAATAACGGAGCCAAAGCCTGAAACAATAATACTTAAAAATAAGCATGACCACAAAATTGTCACGCCCCGACTTGAGACATGAGCCCAAGATAGGGCAATGCCGCAACACATAGGGTTAAATCCCACGAGCATGCAAGACCTCACCCAATAGTTAATAATAATTATCCATGTTCTTCTGAGAAGTCCTAGTTGACCCATGTCCTTAGTATGACAATGTATGGGGCCATGCAACGAACTCGAATTTTGGGCTTGAGGCATTATAATTATAACGACCCTAACTCAAGAGCCCACTCTACTACTTATGCCCGTCTATTGGCCTAATGAGCACCTCAGTCAATTAGGCTCACCCAAAAATTCATGGAGGATGTTAGTGCTACTTGGAGTAGGTGAACACTTATAAGCCTACACTCCTTGTCACATCTATTCGATACGGGATTGGGGTGTTAAAATTTTTCCAATTTAAATCCTTGATGTCCTCGTCAAGGCCAGACATTCACCAAGATTGTAGCCTCCAGGGATGTAGGATTTAAGAGGTGGCTCCCAACGCGCCTCATACAATGTAGTACTTTGTCCCACACAGCACTTTGTTCTCACATTTTTTGCCAGGGTTCTACTGTGATACCATTTTGTCACGATCCAAACCCAAGGGCTCATTCCATGACATATGCTCGCCCACCGGCCCAAATAGCACCTTGGTCAACTTGGCTCAATATCAATTTCATGAATGGTTTTAGTGCTAGTAGGTAGTGGGTAGCCACTTATAAGACTACGTTCCTCCCTAATATATCTACTGTGGAATTCAAGTGTTACAGAGGTTGACTAGAAAGATTTATGGATTTATGCATCTTCTAATCTAGTCGTCAGGGTCTTATTGGTAAACGGTAACTATAAATACAACTTAGGAGTTATAAAAGAATATTTTAGTCAATTCTTTAAAGATTTAAAGTATTTTCTATGGGCAATGTGACCAAAGTTTTATTTTTCATTAGTGTTGACTATTGAGTAACTTTTTTTCTTCTTTTCTTTGTTAGTGCTACTAAATTTGTTATTGAGTTGGAGTATGGATCATAAAAAAGTTTATAATTTATCTTCTTCTTCTTTCTATTTTTTTTCCTTCTAAATTTAGTAAACAGAAACATTTATTTAACTACAAATTATTATCATGTTTGAGCATGACCAAATAAAAATAGGACTTTGATGATTTTATTTTACTAGGCCTAAGGTTAGGTGAGCTAACTTGACTCGACTCGAGAGCTTAAGTGAGCCGGGTATTTTCTTTTCCCTCCAAGAAGCTTGACTCAAGCTCGCGAGGGTTGTACTTGAGTTTCCTAAAAACTCGACTCGGTTCATCTACACCCATTTTAGAGAGAGAGAGAGAGAGTGGGTGAGAATTTATATCAAATCACATAACACCTCGTTGCTATCATCGCTTTTGTTCCACCCTCACAGTCACTAGAACCCTAGTCGATCATTTTCTTCCATCGACGAGCATTTGCATCTCCGTCGCAACCTTACCAATCGCAGTTGCACCAATCACCTCCTCGATCCTTGTTAATCAGTATCATTTTGTACCATTACTATTGTCAATGCATTAACCATTTTTGATCATTGTCGCTATTGCAGCCAACACGCTGATCTCACCTTGTCTTTGTCGAACTTTAGAGAGGTTCCCTCACCAAAGTTTGTGAGGTCCTCAACCGCCGCTCATCCAAACTTCAGTCGCTAGATTTGTAACCAAAAATCTAGATAGTGGCTTTTTTTATCGGGCCTAGCCTTTTGATAAAAAGCCATCAATAAACATCACATGCACGGATGTACTTGATTTTAAAGCCTAAATTCTAATCAAAATTAGCATAAACCTTCCTAATGATTCAAAATTATTCAAAAATGAAATCATGCTCCCATTTGGTCAAATTTTATGCCTAAGACCCTAAAGGGAAACGAGCATATAAACATTGTATAGGGTGTAAAGTGAGCCAAACTACTCGGATTCTTCTTAAGATCGACAAGTAAGTCCCGTTTGACTCGAGTTCGTTTAAAAAATGAACCAAAATCAAACTAGGGGGATCACAGTCCGGTTTGGTCCAATTTTCAAAAATAAAAGAAAGATCCATAACCAAACTGTAAGATCTTGTTTTTGTACTTTGTAGCATAAATACAAACTGTTGCATGTTTTATAATAAGCTTTGGTACAAAACAGCTAAGCTTTGATACCGATTAAAAGATAAAGCATAAATGGTATACTCACAACTGAATCAATAAGTTTAACCAACAGCTAAGCTCTAATACCAATTGAGAGGGCACGTGTATTAGTTAGATGTTACTTAGCTTTTGTACCTATTGAAAGATCAATTAATCACCTCTTATAATTACAGTTAATAGTTGTTATTAACAATTGAAAGATGGCAGTTTTCAGATTAATAATATTCAACTTTTAAGAACAGTTAAGGCCTTCTTGAGATAGATAGATTTGTTAAGAGGTGTCTAATAAAACACACTCCAATGTTATCACTGAAATTGATCAACTCTTAATAAGTGAATGACTATTGGCAATAGAATGATAAAATAGCTAAGCTTTGCCAAAATAGTTAAGGCGATAAAACAGAGTTGTGTACAGTGGAATTAAGTTTAGTTAGTGATCTCAAGACAAGTTATAATCTTATCTTGTGTGTATGATGTGATGTGATGAATGATTGCAGCGAGTAGACATTTTGATAATTGTTTGAACATTGAAATATAAAAATAGTTAATATCAAGTACAACAAGGATTCAATGTAAAAGTAAGCGATAAGTATAGAGTAAGGGATAGAGAAAGTGACACAATGATTTTAAGGTGGTTCAGATCTAACTATCTTGTATCCACTCCTCACGGCCCTCTTGGTTCTTGTGAGGCAATAATCCACTATAATTCTTCCAATTATACATTTTATTGAGGTCGAAGGAAAGATCTCATTTATTTCCCAACTAATTGGCTCTCCAACTAGGTTCTTTACACAGTACACAAGGTACACAAAGGGGGTTTGCTTCTTGATAGAAAGACTTCAAATTGTTGAATGAAGTTGTTATAGGCTTGATGTCACTGTGTGGCTACTGCTTGTTGTGTAACTGCTTAATGAAATAGTTAAGCTACTGCGTTGCTTGATCTGGCAATTTTATTGATGAATGATCTCGATCTGGTGGGATGGCAGATGCTTGACAAACCAAGATATATATATATATATATATATAAATATCTCAATTTTTTCTCTAATTGAACAATGGTAGTTGTTATGCTTGCAAAATTTCTTTGAATAATCTCTCTTGTCTCTATATCTTGCTCTCGTATTTGATGATCACTATATATATAAGCTATCTTTCTAAAATCATTCACACACTATGATCGTGGGAGAACTTTCCTTTTTATAGGCGTTGTTTAAAAAGTTTCCGTTATAATCTAACTGTTGGCAACGGCTAGATGATCATTTGTCCAACTATGAGTGCAGTCTATGTGGCACTCAACTTGCGGACAGCTTGCAAGAATATTCTTTTAGGGTTTAGAATATCTTTAGGGTTTGTCTCAGTAACGAATCATTCGGTGAGTGTCAATCCATGCTGCAGTTCTGAGACAAAGCTTGCTCTTCCATCTTGGTTGTTTTGTCAAAGCTATTAGCTGTTAGTTGTTTATTCTTCTTAGCTGGTTGTTTCTTCATCCTTGGTTGTTTCAGCTATATCTTAGTTGTTTGTTGTTTTCTTTGACAATAAGTCTTGTACATTTAATTCTCTTAAAACTGGCGTTTATGAGAAGTTATTCTAATGTAGTTTTACAACATCAAAACTTACTAAAACTAAGGTCCTAACAATTTCCACCTTTTTTATGATTTGCAAAACATAGTCCTCTTATCAGTAGCCTAAATAGATTTTTCTTTTCATAGCATGGCGTTTGAGGAGCATATGTAAGCAAGTTCAAAAAGTTTTACAAGGAGTTTCACAAAGTAATCTAGAAGAGCTATGTCTTCTTTTGACAGATGTTGAAACATAGTAGCGCTTGTAAGCCTATGCTTGTCTTTGAGATTCACTTGAAACTTTTTATGTTTCCTTTTTCTTCATTCAAGATATCAATATCAAGTCACATGTCTTTTTGTATTGTGTCATCCTGACTTTTGGATAGTTTCTCCTCGTTATAATACCACACAGTGCTAACATGCATATATGCAGTATAAAAGTGAAAACATTTTAAAGTGACTACAAAGGTAGAATTTAGTGCATGCAACAGAGATCAAAACATATCAAAACAAATTGTTTTTACAATTTCAGAATGTTTTTCAATAAAAAATTCTTCAATCTCTTCAACGATCAAGGCCCTAGTTTACTGGATCATCAATGTCTTCCTCCGGTTGGGCCATTTCTTCATCTTCCTTATCTATGTTCCTTTCTTTTTGCTTAGATCCTGGAGGAGCTTGAGTGGTGGTCGAGGGTGTGACTGTGCTGGTGCCTACTGTTGGTACATTTTCACTTCTATTAGTTCCTGAAGATTCTCCAATCTTGTTTCTTCTAAAATACCATTCAAATCTACTTCTCCTCATAGCTTTTTCCAACATCTTTCTCTCCACCTCATGCAAGTCTACATCTTGCATGTTATCATCAGAGTCTTCTTCTTCATCTTCTCTTTCAGTCTTTGTTGTTTCTTCTCTTTCCTTCTGTTGTTATTCCCCCTCAACTGATGCATTCTTTAAAGCTTCATTTAAACCATTTATGTCAGTAAAGGTTATGGATTCAGCTATTTCTTGTATTGTATATTCATTCTTAGACATTAACTTAACCAAATCCTTACACCAACTGAGCTCTTCCTTTGTGAGTTTTCCATTCTTTATTTCTTCCATGCTTTTGACTCAGTCATCAAAGTTGTCTGATGACTCATCCTCCAAACCTAAGTATCCCTCCAAACCCATTCTTTATTTCTTCCTAGGTTGGCCTGTTTAGAAGTTGGGTTTGCTTCTTCTTCTTCTAGATCTCCTAAACCTTATTTCATGCCATCTTGTGGGGGACTGAACAACTTTTCCTTTTCCCTTTCCTTTACCTTTGTTAGAGGGTTTTTTAATGTGTGGGGAAGAACTCTTCTTGGGACTCTGTGGTTTGTTTTCTTCTGTATCCAAAGGGAGGTGGAGGAGATGGAGTTTTTGGAAGGGAGATTCGTGTTTCATTATCAGTAAAGGCCAAGTTGGGGTTTAGGATGGTAAGAGTTAATTGTTGTAATTGTTCCCATGGTTGCAGTAGATTCAGAACTCTAGCCCTTTTTCTACCCTTAGGCTTTTTAGAATTCCAGGTCTTCTTGTTGAATGTGTCACCAAACATTTCCTCTGGTTTTCCTAGTTTCAGCTTAGTTTTTCTATGGTCAACAAACCACTTAGAAACCTAATGTGGTTTGGAGCTTTCCTTTTGTGATGATACCATGGATTGTCATAATTTTCAAAGGTGACAGTATGCAATAACGCAACACTCCAATTGGCGTATCTTCCTAGCAGCATGGCACACACAATTTTCCATTGTTTAACAGTCAATTGATAGTATAAGGATAGTGCACAGTCAAGGGATTTAAGTGTAATATCGATCACCATATTCATGAAAGGAATAAGAGTGTATTTGTCAATTTTTGATTGAAGTAAGGTGGGGGAAACATTTGCTATTTTAGTGAGTGCCATATATGCTCCCGTGTAGTTTAATGAATCATCCCAAATATTTCCTGGGACTCCTGTGGGTACAATGGCAGTTTGTCCATTAGAAAGTATTCAAGCCCTGTTGCTTGAATTAATCTCCTCATTTTTAACCCTTATGGTGCTTCATAAATATCCCTTGTTATGTGGAATCCTTAGTTCACCATTTTTGAGGATTTGAAATGTCTTTGAAGGATTACGATTTTTGCAAAGGGGTTTAGAATGGAGGTTGTACTTCTGTAGGGAGTTGAAAAATGGGAGTTATTTCGCTAATTTTTAATGAGGGTAACTGTAAAGTCTTTTTGGATATGGTAATATTGTAAAAGTGTTTGGGTTGTTTGGTAAAGAATGTGAACTTCTGGGTGGTGAATTTGCACTAATTAGACACCACCTATTTTTCTTACGACTGTAGTAAATGAACACGTCCACATTTACTATTCATTTATAACACGTGCAATGTTCAACTAGCTTTGATCAAAAATCGCCAGTAATCATTTTCTCCAAATGCGCAAGTAATTTAAACAAATAAATTTCAGATAAATTCATTTGTGCATTATTAGTAATTCTTTGATAGTTCACAAATGATAGACTCTTCTTAAAGCTTTTTCTCATCTTCTGATATTTGGTGGGTCAAAAATTTCAGTATGTCAATGAATATAAATTTAGATGCAAATACTGAATATGGTTGCAGGGTTAGCTGTTTTAAAGAACAACTATGTGTTTTGAACACTTATGAGTTCAACCTTCAAGATTATGGAATAACATTAACTATTTATATTAGTCTTAAAGATATGGAAATGTTTTACCATTGTTTTGAAAATCCTTTGTGTGATCTTTCTGATTTTGAAAAATATGTTGAATGGTAACTGCTATCTATCCATTTCTCTTACTCTCTTGAAATTGATGACTTTTGTAAAGCAGCTATGGATACTGTCATGTTTGATGCTAGCATTTGAGGATGCATTTGACAATCATGTTGCAAAAGGTGTTTCTTTTGAAGATTGTGTGGATATGAATTAACAGTTATGTAAATAAAACTAAATTTTCAGGAACTTGATCTTGATATAAGATTCGCTTTTGTGTTTGCTGAGTGTTCCTGCAAAGTAAAATTTTTGGTACCCTTTAAGTGGGTTCTGAGCTGTTAGTAACCTTGGGAATCCAAGCAAATTTGCTTTTCTTCATCTCCTGATATCTGTTAGATCCATGTGTACTGAAAGTACTTTTGTTATCATGTAATCTATTGTACACATACTTAGGATATCTTTTGAGTTTTGAATTATAGTTGTTTTCATGAAGACTATTTTCTTTCATTTTATATTAACAATTATTTTTTCTTTTGGATTTTCTAACATAATGGAAATGTTGAAATGTATGATAGCTCATGTTAGGATGCAGTTTTCATTGATCTAACTGCAAGTGTTTGATGTTAATTATTGTTGTATAATTTAATCAGATGTATCAATTTATTTTCCCTTCTGTAAATCTCTTACTTTATTCCATTTTCAAATTCTTCTTTAGTATCTTTGATATTCTGTTGAATTTTAAGCATTTGTTTATTCATTTCTATAATTTGTTGTTGTAATATTGCATTATCAGTTTTAGCTTCCAACAAATCAATAGTTAAGTCTATATTTCATTTTCAAGCTTATTGTTCTTTTCTTGCAGATTTTCTATGATTTTATTCTTTTGACTAGTTTCTGCAAATTCCTTAACAGTGTCTAATTCTCCATTTAACCTAATATTTTCAGTTATCAATGATTACATGCTACTTTCAAGTTTCTTATTTTGTGAATAAATAGCACTTACTAACCTTTTGAGTCCTTCTAAATTGAAGTTCTCAAAGTTACTTACTTGGTTCAACTCTTCTACTGCTTGCAACTCTTCTTAATCATCATCATCATCTGAGTCATCTGAGCTGTCCACTATCATCATTTGCCAGGAAGCACTTAATGTCTGACTCTGCATCATCTTGCTTTAGTTTTGATTGAGTTGGTGTATAGATTTCTTCTTGTAAGACAAACCAATTCCAATCATTAGTATTATAATAGTTTTCAGATGTAGATGTACAACATGTATAATCATCAGAACAAATCTTCCTTTGATAAGCCATAAGTATGGATCTTTTCACAAGATGTTAAGCTTGGAGATACTTAAATCTCTTAGAAACATGCTCTGATACCAATTGTAAGATATTGTTTTTGCACTTTGTAGCACAAATACAAACTGTTGCATGCTTTACAATAAGCTTTGGTAGAGAACAACTAAGCTTTGATACCAATTAAAAGATAGAGCACAAATGGTGTACTCACAACTGAATCACTAAGCTTAACCAACATTAAAGCTCTAATACCAATTGAGAGGGCACTTGTATTAGTTAGCTGTTACTTAGCTTTGATACCTATTGAAAGATTGATTGATCACCTTTTATAAATAGTTAATAGTTCTTATTAACAGCTGAAATAAGGCAAATTTCAGATTAATAATATTCAACCTTTTAAGAACAGTTAAGGCCTTCTTGAGATAGATAGATTTGTTAAGAGGTGTCTAATAAAACACACTCCAATGTGATCACTGAAATTGATCAACTATTAATAAGTGAATGACTGTTGGCGATAGAATGATAAAACAACTAAGCTTTACCAAAATAGTTAAGGCGATAAAACAGAGTTGTGCACAACAAAATTAAGTTTAGTTTAGTGATCTCAAGACAAGTTACGATCTTATCTTGTGTGTATGATGTGTTGTGATGAATGATTGCAGCGAGTAGACAGTTTCGTGATTGTTTGAACAAGCGAAATATAAAAATAGTTAAGCTCAAGTACAAACAAACATTCGATGTAATAGTAAGCAATAAGTAAAGAGTAAATGATAGAGAAATTGACACAATGATTTTAAGGTGGTTTGGATCTAACTATCTTACATCCACCCCTCACAACGCTCTTGGCTTTCGTGAGGCAATAATCCACTATAATTCTTCCAATTACACAGAGTATTGAGGTAGAAGGAAAGATCTCAATTCTTTTTTAACTAGTTGGCTCTCCAACTAGGTTTTTACACAGAACACAAGGTACACAAATTAAAGGGGGGTTTACTTCTTGATAGAAAGACTCTAAATAGTTGAATAAAGTTGTTGTTGTAGGCTTGATGTCAATGTGTGACTACTGCTTGTTGTGTAACTGCTTAATGAAATAGTTAAACTGCTGCGTTGCTTAATCTGACAGTTTTGTTGATGAGTATCTGGATCTAGTGGGATGACAGATGCTTCACAAACCAAGATATATATATATATATCTCAATTTGTTCTCAAACTAAACAATGATAGTTGTTATGCTTGTAGAACTTCTTTGAATAATCTCTCTTATCTCTATATCATGCTCTCGTATTTGATTATCACTCTATATGTAAGATATCTTTCCAAAATAATCTACACACAATGATTTGTTGGAGAACTTTCCATTTTATACGCGTTGTTTGAAAAGTTTCCGTTATAATCTAGTGGTTAGGCAACGAATAGATGATCATTTGTCTAGCTATGAGTGCATTCTATGTGGCATTCAACTTGCGGACAGCTTGCAAGAATGTTCTTTTAGGGTTTGGAACATTCTTTTAGGGTTTATTTCAGAAGCGAATCATCCAGTGAGTGTCAATCCATGCTGCCTGAGACAAAGCTTGTTCTTCCATCTTTGTTGTTGTGTCAAAGCTGCTAGCTGTTATCTGTTTGTTCTTCGTAGCTGGTTGTTTTTTTATCCTTGGATGTTTCAGTTTTATCTTAGCTGTTTTGCTATTTCTTTGACAATAACTCTTGTACATTTAAGCCTATCAAAACTAGTTTAAGACAAATTATTCTAATGTTGTTTTGCAACATCAAAACTTACTAAAACTAAGGTACTAACACAAATCAATACTTTGGTTTTTTAAAAATTCAGAACTAGAACCAAACCAAAAGATATGAGAACCAATACTTTAGTTAGGTCCTGCACATTTTTCGGTTCTGAGGGCTGAACGCCTGAACCCTTTTAATTTTTTAAATAGCCTTCCTTTTTTTGTATTCCTTTTAGTTTTTTAACTTGCCTTCATTTTTTGTATTCCTTTACAAACAAGTAATAAAATCTAATACTGTTGTTACTACTTTTGAACAAGATTGTGTTTAACTGTTGTTAAACTTGAGTCTTGACTCTTGATGACAGAAATAGTGAAATACCACCTTAAGTATTTATACTTAAAGTTAAGATTAGAAATTATATTTTTTAAATATTAATATATATATATATATATATATATATATATATACACACACACACACACACATATATGGGGGGTATTCAATGGTTACTCTATCTCACTAACCATTGATGGTTACTATTATAACAACCATTGGATCAAAAATCAATGGCTAAGATTAATTGCATTAAATGACTCACCCACTTGCATTAATTGCATTTTCTAACTAATTATTAAATTTTAGCCATTGATTTTCAATCTAATGGATAATAATAATGGTAACCATCAATGGTTAGTGAGATGTAGTAACCATTGAATGTTCCTCATATATATATATATATATATATATATATATATATATGGAGAAATATTCAATGGATTGGTTTGATCTGGTATTAAGAAAATCTTGCTCACCCCTAAATCAAACCTAGAACTAGACTAATTTAAACAAACCACAACTGAACATCATGAGCTCGTTTTGATAGGGTCGTGAGCCTTGTCGTTTAACAGACCTAGCTTGAATTGGCCTCAACTCATAAGGCCCAAAGGTTGAGAAAACTCCTAAGGCACACCCCAAAACCATTGCAAACAGTAAACTTTGGATGATTATCAAAATATATTGAAATTGATGTTAAAAATTAGGCATCAATCAGTTACCTTATGTTACTCCATTATATTTGTTTCTTGCAAATGCCCTAAATCCATCATATATAAACCCTTTTCTACATAAATTCTTGTGCCATAGTCTCTCCTTAACGAGGGGCCTCTTGGACTTGTGTACCTCCTTTTTGGTATCTTTCTTATATCTGAGCAATTATTCACTCATTAACAAAAAAACACACCAACATATCAAGCTCAATATTTTCACATTGAAGCCGAATTGAGACAAACCTTAAAAAGATGTAAAAAAACATTAAGTCGAGCTTGAGTTTCAATTTCTAATTTTGATTTAGCCCCTATTGATTGTAATTGACCTAAACTTGGTAATCTATTATATGTGCCGACTCATTTTCAACCCTAAACATTGAATCCTAACGGGTAAATCACATGTGAAGGTTAAATAAATAAATAATAATAATAATATTTAGAAGTAAATATGAAAAAAAGGTCTAATATATGATTTTGGTCCCTAAACTTTGCACTTTTTTCTATAATCGTTCTATTTGACATTTTCTAATTTGGTCTTATACTCGAGTTTTGGGCTTACAAATAGTCCCTTTACTTGCAATCGTGAACTTTTACATTAAAATTTCAAGTGCCTTTAGTGAATAATGAACGGGTGGTGTCCTAGGGGATTAAATGTTGAGAGGGAAAGTGCCTTCGACTTTTGCACCTTTTTTGGGATTAAATTAATTTATTAAACATATAGAAATTGAGACACTCATTTTAAGACCAATTTTTTTTTTTTTTTTGAAATGGGATCAATTTCGGACGAAAGGAATAACACACACATACACAAATATGTGTGTATATATATATATATATATATATATATATATATTGGTGTCCAACTTATAGAATTGTAAGTGCATATTGGGATAAGATAGTCTGCAAATGTACGTTTGATCACTGTATTGGAAACTAAACGCTTATTTTGAGACAACAACTGTTCAAAAACGAAAACCTATTTTGGGACGGGGAGTAATATGGTTACCCCTCTAATTGGACTGATTTTGCTTCGGCCTTTGCCCTCTAATGTCCTAGCACTTTGAGCTCCCCTTGTCACATTTCTCTATCTAAATCACAACAGTCTATTGCCGATCACAACAACATATTCTAATTTGGTCTCAAATACTGCAGAGAGATTCAATCCATAACGAATTCATAAATGCTTAAACAGTTAAACTTATTTGCCTATTTGTACATTTTGATTCCCCTAATCAACATTTTGGTTTGGTGTATTTTACAATGATAAAGTGCTGAGTTGTTAGGGTTTTTGAATTCTTCATGTCCAGTCTTAGCATTTTTGTGTATTTGAAGGGCACTCGAATGTTGGGACTTGTATATTTACAATTTAGTTTTAAATTTGTTTAAATCCAAATTAAAATTAAAATTAAAATTATATATCAATCCATTTTTTTACCTTTCTAGGAATCCCTTTTAATTCCACTTGGCAATCCTAGTCAACATATACGAGGGTAGTTTTGTCATTAAATCAAAAGTTTGATGTGAAAGTTGACGATGTTAGTTGAGGGACTATCTGACTAAAGGGGTGTAAGTGGTTCGATCTGGTTCGATTTGGGCCAAAACCATGTACTCAACTGACCCTTGTTCCAACGAAGACGAGCCAAACCAAACCGCTGACACTTCCAAACCGAACCAAACCAAATTGGTGGGTTTGTTTCGATTTCATGATATAATTATTTAATTATTTTAGTAGAAAAAAAACTTTTTAATGACAAAAAATATGATTAATTAAAAGTTAGAGCATTTAGTTTAACATACAATAATTCAATTGTAGTTTATGCAAATAACATATTTACCTGTCTACAAATTCTAAAAGTAAAAGATAACATGATGTTTAATTGTTTACTTATTACTTCCACACTTGTTAAATCTAAATTCCAAATTCCAAATGAAAAAAAAAATCTCTTAAACTTCATCTTCTTGATATTAAGTACTAAATTCAACATTTGACGTGAATATATATGCGGAGATCAAGTGCCTAGATTTGACATACTATATCCAAGCTCACAGTAGTTAATACAATTCATAATATATATATATATATATATATATAATATAATATAATAAGTATATATATACCGATTCGGTTCGATCTAGTTTTACCCAAAAATTATAAACTGAACTGAACGGGCCAATTCTTAAAGAGATTCTTGGAATCGAGATCAAACCGCCAAATGCTAATGACCAAAACCGAACCAAACTAGTCGGTTTAGTCTTGTTCAGTCCGACGGTTAGGCCTTATACTCCTAACAATCTCTACATCCAAATGTCAAATTCAAGGACCATAATGGAAACCTCAAAGATGTAGCATCATTATTATAGGAAAATAATCAAAGTTTAGGGACCAAATCATATGTTAATCCAAAAAGAAAACCAGTTTCTCTTTTTCCTCCTTTCCTTGTGTCAAATACTTTCTCGGTTCTCTCTCGTCTTATCCCTCTTTACGGATTATCGAAAATTTTCCCCTCAAACTTCGTCTCTCTCTCGCTGCTTGAATTCGCTCTCTTGCACAGATCCTTTGGAATCTATGTAACCTGATTCCCAAAAATTAAAACCGTGTATTTTGTGTCTTAGATTCGTTCTTCCCAACTTCAAAATTTTTCCAATCAATTTTTACTAACTTGCTCCAATTTTTCTTCTTTTCTATAATTTATCATCTCTATAATATAGATTTATAGATAGATACATACCTATATATACACACTTTATCCACTCTCCCATCAATCAATTTATCATAAAGTTATAACTTTCCGGAGTTTCTCCCTCCCGATGGTGTATATTCTCTAGGGTTTTCAATTTCATTCATTGATTTATATATTTGTTTGATGAAAAGATTTAACATTCTTGGATGGAATCCGTTTATATAGACTGATTTTAGGAATTAGGGTGTTTTTGAGGTCACATTATTTTGGGGATTTTAGGGTTAATTTATTGTTGTGGCTTTTGATGGATCTGTGGATTGTTTCGAGATTTCTGCTTTTTAGGAGGTGAGTGTTTTGGTTGGAAAATTTTAAGATAATTATTGGGGGGTTTCTTTAGGGGTCGGTTGTTCTGTTTCGAAATACAATCATGGATCATGTTATTGGTGGCAAGTTCAAGCTTGGGAGGAAGATTGGAAGTGGATCTTTTGGTGAACTCTATTTGGGTAATTTTTCTTTTCCCGAATTCTTTCTTATTAGTTGAAATGATTTTCTTGCTTGCAATTTTACAATGTCTTGTTTTTTATGGCTTGATTTTATTTTTTCTTCAGGAGTAAACGTACAAAGTGGAGAAGAAGTTGCTGTCAAGCTTGTATGTGTTTAGGGTTTTGTAATTACACTATTTACAGTATTGCATTTGATTGCGGTGTTTCCTTGTTGGATGCATTTGTATGTGTTAAAGTGCCTTGTGGAAACGTTTTCTTCAATCTTGAAAGATTGAATCTTTAACTTCACTATCATGGATTTTGGGTATTGAGTTTTTTTGTTTTGTTTTGTTTTGTTTTGTTTCATGTGGTAGCGTGTGCAATTCTTCTCTATCAGTTTACCACTTGAGGTTCATTTCCTCACGAGATGGCTCTTGTGCAGTTAATTGCTTCATGTTGATCTTTAGAGTAGATTTTGTGTGTAAGTATTCTGGTAGAAGAAGGCAGGATCTTTAAGTTGAAGGCAAATGTTGGAAAGAAACCTCAGTGACAATCATGAAAGCTACTCAAGTTGTTGAAATAAGGTTCTGTAAAGGAAGATAGCTTGGTGAAAGAGATGTACTTTTCATTTTGGTTTGTCCCAAAAAAAGAGTCACATTTCTAAAATTTAAGGTTCAAGTCTGTTATTTTCCAATATTTTCTTGCATTTCAAAGATATAGTATTTAAATATTTATCTAACATGTTGTACAAAAAACTTTAGTACAATTTAGAGAAATATGGAGAACCAAATGTACGATATTGAAAAGTTTTGACTTTTCAAATGCGACTCTTTTTTTGGTCCAGAGGAATAATAAAAAATATTACCATGGACAAAGATGAATGGCGGAAAGTGATTTATGAGGCCAAGTCCAAGCTGTTGAATAGGTTGAGTTGTCAAATTTGAGGAAAATAATATCCATTTTTACTGCTATCTGATGAGTTCTATAGGAAATATTAGACCCACACTTATGGAGCAGAATGTTCGGGAACTAAGAAAGAACATGTTACGAATGAGTGTATCCGAAATGAGAATGTAAGATGGTTATATGATAAAACTAGCAAAGATAGAATTTGTAATAAACAAATTCGTGAGACGGTAATACGCATCATAAGTCATTAGCATATAAGATGAGAGAAAATAGTTTAAGGTGGTTTGGGCATATACAACGAACTGCTTAATGCACCTTAATGCATTTGTTGAGAAGTATGATACTCCCTCCGTCCCGGATAATGTTCCTACTTTTTATTTTGGGATGTTCCAACAAATGTTCCTAAAGACTTTTGATCTACTTATTCTCTATCATTCTTCTTAATATACCCTTAAAGCTTCATTTAATATAACATATCACAAACAAACTCAATTATTTAAAGTAGTTGAACTCAATTAATGTTCATGGGTATTATGGTCGGAACACATTTTATAGCACATCATTAATTATGTTTCTTAATTCCTGTGTTTTACCCACTAGGAACATTTACCCGGGACAGAGGGAGTAATATCAATATCAACAACCATGTTAAGGGAAAGACTGAAACTAACATGGGCATCAATATTAAAGAAAGATTTGAATGAGTGTGGCTTGTGTGGTGACAATGCCTTGGACCGAACTCAATAGATAAAAAGGATTCATGTAGCTAACTCCAAATAATAGGGACAACGGATGAGTTGAGTTACTGCTATAAAATGTGTTTTACCAATTAATACATGTTTCTGCTGCCTAGTTGTCTATGATCAGTAAGTTCTTTTATATCTTGGCATCTGTTAGTTAATTTAGTGGCTTTGCGTGCTATCAACTAATAATGGACACTTGATTTTTATGTACTAATTCACAACGTGTTTACATTCCTGATCCAAATTTGTAATTGTTTGAACAATTTACACAACACAAGTAAATATTTGCATGTGCATTTTGTTTGTAAGTATATATTTTATATTTTGAGTTGTAAAATTATGATACTAAATGGAGGGAGGTTCTTTTTAAGGTAGTGGAATTGATAGTTGGTGGTTATTATAAAGCATATAGACTTCTGGGCAGTTATTTTATATTTAAGGGCAGTTTGGGTGTAACAATTAAGGCTTCATTTTAAGCCCTCTCGCTCTATAAAAGTAATAGATTAGTCTCAGGTGCCAAAGTTACTTCTGCATAATTATTGTTCTATTCCTCATCTGATTGCATCGCCTTAACTTGTATTTGTGAAACTTCACTTGACTGCCCAGTTTCTCTATTTTATATTGTTTTTTACTTGTCTATTCTTTGTCTTTGCAGGAGTCAGTTAAGACCAAGCACCCTCAACTTCACTATGAGTCAAAATTATACATGCTTCTTCAGGGAGGGAGTGAGTTATCTACTTCATTTGTTCTTCCTTCTAGGTTTCCCCTTTTTTTTCTTGATTGGTCACTCAATGTGGACGGTGAAACTCATTCACTTGTAATTTGATATTGAATTCAGCTGGTGTACCTCACCTCAAGTGGTTTGGAGTTGAAGGCGAATACAATGCCATGGTCATCGACCTTCTTGGACCAAGTTTAGAAGACTTATTCAATTATTGTAATAGGAAGTTCACCCTGAAAACGGTTTTGATGCTTGCAGATCAGTTAGTAAGTATGCTATTATTGGAATGAGATGTTTGGTTAGTTATTATGGTACGAATTCTTATATTTGTATTGTTGTTCCACGCAGATTAACAGAGTTGAATATATGCATTCGAGAGGTTTTCTTCATCGAGATATAAAGCCTGACAACTTCTTAATGGGTCTAGGGCGCAAAGCGAATCAGGTAGGCTATTCCATGTAGTTGTTTATCATATACATTCAGTTCATGCTGCTGGCTGGTCTCCTGCGCTTTGGGGCTCGTTCATAAGTGGATTTATTTGAACTATTTCTGATTTTATGATGAACTTATCTCTTTGCTTCTGTGCGAATGGTCTAACCACTAAGATTTATAAATGAGAACATTGGGATATTTTATTTGACTGAATCTTTTCCATATTACTTCCTGTGCACGATAAGTATTACTACAATTGGGCACAATAGTTATTAAATGCGGAAGGCGAGAGGAAGGTGAGGGGTACTTTTTTGAGGTTAGAGGCGGGCGACCGAAAGGGGAGCAATGCGACGAATTAGGAAAAATAATATATTTATTTATTTATATTACCGTAACAAATTTTAAAGCATATATATTTGAGAATAATATCCGAAATTAAGATCACATATAATAGCAACAATTCAACAACACAAAATTTAACATCTTGCACCTACAATTCCAGAGTATTATATGCAATATCTAATATATATACTAGAGTAAATAGAGTCAGTAAAGTAGAACAAAAATAATGTCCAAAAAAGAAGTCCAATAAACAAGGAAAAAGAACTATGCTGACTGGCTAGAGTAACAGAGTAAACAAGTTAGTAAAGTAGAAGGAAAAAAAGTGAAATGTCCAAAAAAAGTAAAAAAAAAAAAAAAAAAGAGGAAAGAACTATGCTGACTTGCGTGAGTTGCGACTCTGTTAAGTAGAAAAAGAGAAAAGAAAAAATAAATAAAGAAAAGAAACTGGCGAGAGTCGAAAGACAGAAAGAGAGAGAAAGTGGTATGTACCTTTTCGCTTCCGGTAACTGGTTGCCAAGGGTTGCTCGTCGCGGTTCGTCTGTCACTTGCAGTCGTTGTCTCAGTCGTCACTGTCTTTTCTTCGTTGATCGCCTTCGTTCGCTGGGCTAGGGTTTGTCGCGTCTAGGGTTTGTTCACAGGTAAGTTTTCTTTAGCTTTTGAGTCTGCGTGAGAGAGATCGAGTGGCAAAGGGTTTTGTTTTTTTACTTTCCTAAACCACCACGACGTTTCTTCAAAAAACCAAGGATTTAGGGCTGTCACGAAGGCGTCGCCTCTTGCCTTTCTCGCAGTTGACAAAGGTGAATGCCTTTACTCCGCCTTCCTAAAAATGCCTTGCCTGCCCTTAATTGAGGCGCCCATGCCTCGCCTCCCGCCTCCCGCCTTGCCTCGGGCGGCTAAGGTGACCGCCTTTAATATCTTTAGGCACAATGCACGATGATTGTTACGTTACCACTTGCACTATTCCTGATGAATAATTATAAAGTGGGAGAGGTGTTTTTGAACCCTCGTCATGCGTAGATAATTGAAATTACCCTAACCTGTAATAATCACCACTTGGTGTGCCAGATTCACTTGTCATATTGATGAGAAGAGACGGGGATACCTAAGTTCATAATTTATTGTTTTTTAGCTTTAAGGTCGTTTGATTAGGTCGTCTCTGGTACTTCTCTTTGGACTAGTTTTAGAAACTGCTTGGAATTCAGAAATGATTTCTGTTTTTCTTCTTTTTCAGGGCACATTCCATATAGCCGAATTTGAAATTCATGGCTGCAAAAACATGAAAGCTCTAAGTGGTAGCATGGAACCTAGGAAATTATTTGTCCATACAAATGTACTAAAACTACTAGAACGGTATATAGTTTGTTTGTGGACCATTACTTGCAGGATTTCCATTAAAAATGTTCAATAGAGATGATAACCTGGCTAAGTCTGGATGTTAGCTGTTCAGGACATGGTTATAAATTTCGTATCGGTCAGCGTACGGGTTTAGCGGTTGAACGGTATGTACCAGTACCGGTATGTACCGACTTACCGTTTCGGGTTTACCACACTTTTCTAGCAATTTTTCATAACGATTTATAATTTTCTAGAATAAGTAGACAATACTTGGTAAATTTTAATTTTACTTAAGTATTCAATCAAGAAACTCTAAAACAACGCTAATTTATATTTGGTCCAAACAGACAGAAGTCTACCAAACTTTCCAAGACAATATTTAAATTATTTTGAACATAATACTAGGCAAGAACAACATTTAACTACTTACATACTTTTTCACAACAACTTAAAATAAAGCATCTCAAAAATAAGAATAAATAACAACATTTAATACTAGCCCACAAACATCATTAATCAACAATTTGAATTAAAAAAATATCAACAATATTAAAATCAATGCTCAATATGCTCCATAATGAGTTGAGAGCTAAGAAAGGATTCGGGTTAGACCAAAAATGCTCAAAAGCAACTTCATAAACCTTGACTTTGTTTACGCAAACAATCATTATATGTTATTAAGAAATTAATATTTGTTGTTTCGGCTGAAACATGAATTTAGGCCGGTACAAACTGGTACGGCGGAAATTTTAATTAAAATGGTAAGTAGTGTGTTTCACACCGGTTTTTGGCCTAGAGGGTGTGTACCGGCTGAAACGCACCAGTACGAAATGAAATTGATAACTATGGTTCAGGAGCTAACATTCGTTTCAATTTGGTGCTTAAGCATTTTGGAATATTAGAACTTTTGTATTGCTTTAGGAGGATAGTAGCTTCATGTTATTAAGGCATGAGAATCTTTAATTAGCATTTTACCTCCAATTTCTTCTGTGTATTAGAATTTTCCTCCCCCCAACTTTACTGGCTATTAGAAGTTCCTGAACATCATTTTGGTGGTTTTTTACAACAGGTATACATTATTGATTATGGTCTTGCGAAAAAGTACAGGGATCTCCAAACGCATAGGCACATACCATACAGGTAATAGAAAGGATGTTATGTTTATTTTAGAGAATATGAAATCAGTGTTTTCCCTTCTCCTTATTTTCTAGTATTTATTTTACTGAAATCCAATTATAATATTCTTCCCATGTTCTTTCTTTCTTTCTTTCTCTCTATCTCTCTCTCTCTCTCTCCCCGTCCTTTTAGCATTTGCGATTGCGGAATGCATGTGAGTCTGTGCTCCTTTAATTTGGACTTTTATGATATGCCAAGTGCAATGAATTGGTGTTCCTATGGCCTACATACTTTGGATTGTCAATTTCGGCCAGAATTGTTAGTCATGTGCATTTTAAGATGTCTTTGCTTGGTTCTTTTGCTATTCGAAATGGATAACCACGATGGAGTTAGATTGCTGTTTGGATTGCATAAGACTACAGTTATCAAATTGCCCAGGAAGATTCAGGGAGCTTGCTCACTGAAGCTTATATTGTTGAGTTGGATGGGTCATCATAGGGAATGTTTTATGTTGGACAAAATCATCACTGACCCTTCTTGCTGCCCCCACCTGTGTTATTGTTGTGTGTCTATATATATATATATATATATATATATATATATATATATATATATATATATATATAGTTGGGTGCACATGGAGTCCGACCGAGTGGAAACAGATACAAGGCAGACTAAAAGCATCAAGAAAATGAATTACGCCAAGGCAGCCTACTTAGAAACGACAGAGCAACACCCTATAATGAAATGTTAATTCTGGAAGAGACTAAATAGACCACCCTTTCTCATAATAAACTTAAGGATATCCTCTTATGGCCTAAACTCTGAACACTCCTTTCTGTCTGAACTCACCACAAAGGAACTGCAAAAACACCACAGCATCACTTGGATGCTACACTCGCACCGAAAACTTGCCATCTTTGCAGTAGGAATCTTTCCACATTGATAGGAGTAAAGACAAACCGAAGCAATAAAGGACGCCCTCATCTCCTCTAATTGTTTGCGTTGAGTTCACCATTAACAAGGTTCAAAAGCGTCAATTTTTGAGGGTTTTTTTTACTTCCAAATGAAGTTAGACATAAGGAAGGCCATAGGAACCTCAGATAGGGACATGATACCATGAAGATATCGACTAGAAAAAGGAACCAGAGCCGTTAAGCACCCACAACTTTCTGTCCTCAGAGGGCAAGGACCCAAGAGATGAAGGAGCAAAAGTTCCTCATGCTCTCTCCTTAGATTCTGAAAAAAATGGAAGTCCTAAAAATATGATCCCATCCACAATAAAATCACAAATAAGGGTCCCAAATAGACTTTTTCACTTTTACAAAGAAGTTGGACAAAGGAAGGGAATAGGACCCTGATATTGTGATAGGATACAAGGAGGAGATCACCTAGAGAAAAGAACCAGTTATTTAGATCCATAACTTTCTGTCCTTGACAAGGACCCAAAAGAGGAAGGAGCAAAAGTTCCTCATACTCTCTCCTTGGGATTCTGAAAAGATTGGAAGTCCTAAGAAGATGACCCCCATCTATGGACAATTTTGGGGGGTTGCGATGCAAGGAAGATGAGAGAAATAAATGTGGAAAAGTGACGGTCTTATTCTCAACTTGGAGTCCTGAAATTGAATATGGTTTTCATCACCCACTCCATAAGAAATGCGTGAAAAGAAATATTTGGATGTGAAATAAAGTTCCTAGGACCTGGTTGCAAAACATAGATGCTTGGTTAGCATCCCATCTGTTCTATCAAAGCCCAAACACAATGTGATGTGAATAAACTTTTAGTGGCTTTGGCTAGCATCCCATCCATTCTATCCGGACTTGCATGATGAATTTAAATGTGAATGACCGACTTTAGAGGAGCATGGAGAATCATTGTTGTATTATCTGGACTGGACCTATGATACCTTGGTTCTTCAAAATGCTTCTAGTGTTCTTTTTAAGAAGCATGAAGAGGTACTGCTGTTTAATGTTGACTGGACCTATGTTAAGTATCCACGTCGAACACTGACAAGTGTATGGCATATGATTAGATGCCTTTTATACATGCTGTTAACGGACATTATCAACAACTCAGTTTTAGCACCAAAAAAGTTGCTTAATATCAAGGAAAATGGTCGTTTAATGTATATCTCCTGTAAACACTAGTTGACAGATAGAAATAGTTTGATGTGTGTGTGTGAGTGTGTACATGAAAAATCATTGAATCTCCCATGGGATTAAAATACGGGTGTGCCTATCCTAAACTTGGACACATATCACAACACTCGGTACTCATACTTTGAGTCTGGATAACAAGGGATACTAGAATGACCCTTTTGTATAATTTATCAATCTTTTGTGTAGCAAATCCGTCGGTTTGGTTAATGTAGTGGGTTCTATATAGTATCTCTAGACATGTTTGGGCATAGGGTCAATGGGATTGACCCTTGCACAGAATGCTATGCTTTGCAAGTTTCTTCGTTATAATTTAGGATCCGTTTGTTTCATGGAAATTGATTCTCGGAGTATGTTTTGCGCATTGCCATCTGTGTGCTTGGAAGTTAATGCAATTGCAAAAGATTCATTCTACTTTTTCTGCAAGTCATTTCAGGAAAATGCAGACCTCCTCTCTTTCTCTGTTATCTCTACTATCCTTTTCTGGAAGTCATTCTCCTGTGTTGTTTCACGATGATAATGATTTCTTTAAATATTTACGTGGCCCATTTTTGGCTTATCGGTCAATCTTTGGAGAATACTTCACATGATATTGATATCTGGATATTGTTTTACGGAATTCAGTTTCCATTTAAACAGAAGCCTAGTTTGAGAGCCCGAGGACTTGGCCCAGTCAAGTGAATTCATGACCCATTAGCTTTTAATAGTTCTTCCACGAAACATATGGAAAGCCGTAAGTGACTGGGGAGTACAAATGGGAGAGGAAATGTTGGTGTTCATGTTGAAATGCATATTATTTTTGCTTCTGTTGTATCGTGGTTAATTACCCTAAAGAGTCGAATTGCCTGTGGGACAGTGGGAGGATAAACAAATTGATGCTTTCCTCTCTCTCTCAATGTTTGTATGCCTCACTAGCTAAAGCTTTTCCTTTAATGTGTTTTTTCAATTAGTTTTGGCATCTCAAAATACTAGTCAGTTTCAACCTAATATTATTGCTGAACTATTTTTCCTCCAAATCTAGTTTCTTTCATCATATATACTTGCAAACTTTTTTCATTTCAGGGAAAACAAAAATCTCACAGGCACGGCTCGGTATGCCAGCATTAACACCCACCTCGGAGTTGGTGAGTTCCTGCAACTTATTGAAGACGTTTCTCATTCTGGCTATCACATGCTCATGCTTGTGTGCTTTGCTTGGAAGGCTATTCTTCACTTGCTGTTCCTATTTTTGCCTTTTTAGTTGTAATCTGGAGGACTACTCACACTTCCCCCTTGTACTTTTTCTCCATGTATTGATAATGTCTTCTTTTTTTATCAAAAGATATTTGTCTGACTCATATTTCGTGAAACTGGGATTTGAAAATCAATTGCAGAACAAAGCAGAAGGGATGATCTGGAATCTCTTGGTTATGTGCTAATGTATTTTCTGAGAGGAAGGTATAATATATGATTGACAATCTTGCTTCACCTATTTCTCATTCCTTTTTTTTTTCGTTCCTAACTCTATTAATATGGTTATCCATAGTCTTCCTTGGCAGGGTTTGAAAGCTGGAACTAAAAAGCAGAAATATGACAAAATTAGTGAAAAGAAGATGCTTACTCCCATAGAGGTACTATTTCTGGCTGTTTAAGTGGGTTGAGTTGGGCAGGTGCTCGTAGTGGGCGCGATGGGTTGGGTCGGGTCGGTGATGGGTGGGTGTACCACTTACCAAACTCAGTTCATTTGCTTATACAGAAGAATAATTCTTTTTGATAGCCTTCAACTACAACTTTTTTTCGTTTTCTGATTTATTTGTTGTACAATACCTGTCCTAAAAAAAGTCACATTTGACAAGTCAAACTTTTTAATGTTGTACTTTTGCTTCTCTAATTTAATTTTAAATTGGTCTGAAATTATATATGTTTTGTATGACACGTTAGTAATTATCTTATCTCCGAAAAGAATGAAAAAACTTTAAAAAGTTATGGGTGATTTGAAGCTTAAAAGTTAGAAATGCATCTCTTTCTGGGACAAACCATAATGGGAAGCATGACTCTTTTTTGGGATGGAGAGACGGGATGGGGTAATCGGTGGTTTAAGTGGTCAAAAAGCGCATAAATGCTAAACACTTGCTATCATTTAACTAATGCGTTAATTTTAATTGGTTGATGAAATCAATAGATACGTCTCAGAGGAAATGATTTAATCCCTAGTTGTTGCACATGATGAATTATTGTCATACACCATGGGATACATTTAAAAATATATGATACATCTTCAAGGCACTAACATATTGTTGTGTAGACAACAGTTGGGTAAGTAGTGGTTTAATTGGTCAGATCACATATAAAAGTGTAACGACTTATTACCTGTTAACTTACCCATTTATTTCAATTGGTTAATTGAATTTATTCTGATAGGTCTTGGATAAGGGTTCTGTATGCTTAACTTTTGTTATTTTAGTTTGAAACAGGACATTAACTCTGCTCGAGTTTATTCTGAGTACTTTATCTGAAATTATCAAAGTGAAGTTCTAATATTTTGTGTTAACAGGTGCTTTGCAAATCTTATTCATCGGAATTCATTTCATACTTCCATTATTGTCGATCATTGCGATTTGATGACAAACCAGATTATTCATACCTGAAGAGGCTTTTCCGCGACCTATTCATTCGAGAAGGTGAAATGTGCTCCAAAAGTTGTTATCTTTAAGTTGCACTCTCTCTTTCTGAAACAAGGATATGGAAATAGAAGCCTATTAGATAGGCGACACAGCTAAAGATAAAGAGATGACGTGGATATGGCAACATTTCCACCTCACCTTGTAAAATATAGCAATTAACCCTTGTGTAGTTTGACAATTTTGCAAGTGCATGCTTTAAGAAAGATCCCTTTCGTGAATCAAGAAATTAAACAAATTACTATAGTGATACATGGGATTTTAGAATGTCCGTGTTTTTACAGTGATAAATATATATAAAGGGGTGGGGGAATAGTAGGTGGGATGGAGCTATCCAATTCGATAACCCAGTCTGATTGAAGATCCTTGCTTAATATCTGTCTTAGATTATAGCTGAACTTTGATATGAGTGGTTTCCATGTTTTCTGATTTCAGGTTATCAGTTTGATTATGTATTCGACTGGACTATTTTGAAGTATCCCCAGATTGGCTCCAGTTCTAGAGGACGGGTCAGTGTTTCTCTTGTTTCGCTGTTCTTTATATATATATATGTTCATCTGTAAATGGTTGGCTCCTTACCTACCTCCTTTCTCATGCAGCCAAGCGGGAAATTACCACTGAACCCTGGTCCATCCGCAGAAAGAGCTGAAAAAACACCAGGTCTGTTTGTCATTTAGTGTTTTTGTTCGATCAATAGTGTTCTTCTAATGCCATCTTTTGTTATAGCCTTTATCAAGCTCTGTATGATCTCTGTTACTGTTAGACTAGTCATAAAAGTTAACTTTCGGCATTATTGATGCTATGTAGCTACCATTATTTCTGCTATGTAGCTACCATTATTTTTGAATCTGGCCTCCAGGTTGTCAGCTTAAATCTTTTGTGGTCACACTACGAAATGGCCTCTACTAAAGAGTTCTTTAAAGTTTTATGGGATCCCAACTACTTGATTTTTGTGTGCTGAACCAGATACTGCACTGGTCTAAATATTGTTGTTTTTTTCTTGTCAAAACACAGAGCATTAAGAGAGTGAATATTTTTCAATAATAAATGCAAGATTTTATAAATCAGCTTAACCAGGAGTGATGTATTGCTCAGTATGAAATGAAAAATTAAACTTGGCACAGATCACTATTTTGACTTATTAGAAAAAGTTGCTAAAAAATTCATGTTTGACCAAAAAGTATCTTATTGCTGAATGGTGGGTGTATATATAAACTTACGTGCAGACGCACATACACATATATTGTGCCAGGGTATTATTTTATAGGTTGTAAAATTTCAAGCCGCCTGTCCTTGAATTTTAATAACTTTTCCTCTTTCTTCTGTGCCATATCAATATGTATATTGGATGATGATATACGATAGAAAGAGTAACTATGTAATATTTCCTTCTTGGCATCCCCTTTAGTGAGACAAGAGATTAGAGATAGATTCTCTGGTGCAGTGGAGGCATTTGCCAGACGGAATGGTTCTGGTACGGGCTTACATGGGGATCACTCAAGGCACAAGACCTCGGAGAATGCTACGTCATCCAAGGATGTGGTGAGTATTGACTAAGCGGGCGTACTTGCCCCTTTTTCTGGATCTTTTGACGATACTTTATTCGTGTTCTATTTGTTGTGGCTCTTTGTTCTAGATACTTTTTTTTATTGCCAATTTCAAGAGGTGTTTCTAGGAAAGACAAAAATAGAAGTTCTAGAAATTATGTGATACTCCCTCTGTCCCAAAATTGTTGTCCCTTTTTGTTTTTTTTTTTCTTTTGAGGAAATTAAGGAAGTTGACTTTTAAGCATTTTTATTTTTAGTAGCACATATACTTTTAGTGTCCACTTTTTTAGCATTGCAAATGTATATAGGGACATGAAAGTTGGCAAAGGAGAATTGGAGTAACTTCATTATGAAAGACTCTCATTTTGGGACAAATTTTTCAAAGAGAACACACTCATTTAGATGACGGAGGAAGTAAATATTTTTTATGCAGCAAGTGAAATTGAGAACCTTTTCTTTCTTGCAATTTTGAGAAATGTATTTTTTAATTCAAATGAATATGAAATAATTTTATGTAATATAGCTAGGAAATGAAAATTGAAATGGGAGTTTTTGAAAATATATACTTCTTTTCAGTGTTTATATTTGTTCATTTACTGCGTGAGTATGGGATCACGGGATTGACGTTATCAATTTTATTTGATTTATGCTGTGTTTTCTATGTGTTTTCAGCAAGCTGACTCAGACAGAGGTCGTGTTTCACGAACCGGCAGTACTTCTAAAAGGGCGGTGCTGTCTAGCAGTCGACCGAGCTCCTCTGGTGAGCCTAGCGAGAGCCGGTCAAATCGTCTCGGTTCAGGCAGTGGTCGTATATCAACCACCCAAAGGATCCAGACTCAACCTGGATTTGAGTCTAAGTCCTCATCTTTCACCCGCGGTGTAAGAGCTAGCCGTGATGATGCTCTTCGTAGCTTTGAGCTGCTAACCATTGGTACAGGGAAGAGGAAATAAAGGGCTTTGACGAGAAATTGACATCAAGCGAGGCCCAATATTCTGTTCATCGACTTTATTAAGGTTTCAGTTCCGTTGCGGGTTCTGCACTTGTTTACAGAAATACACGAATAACCTTTTTTCAGAATTAAGTTCACCGCCAAACCTATTAATATTCAACTCCTTGGAGATCAGCTGGGATATTTTTTCTTCTTCCCCCATGTCTTTAAATGCTTCAAAGGAAGAGAGAAATTCACACTTTTGGGGGGGTATTGTTCATATGTCGAGACCTTTTAGTGGTAAACAAGTACTTGTATGTGTTACGAGACTTCCGAACGTATCTTCTGTTTTAATCGCAGTGGAGAAGATGACCGAAAATCATTAAGCTTTTATTTTTCAGTTGCATTTTGATGCAAGTTCTATTTCAAATCATGTATAATAGTGCGATTGTGGAGAAATGAAATCAAAGGGCATTAATGAAATCAAAATGTGATTATGAAGATTAATGTTATTTTTGGCTATTAGTTTCAGCAAGATCACATGAACAATTATCTTTGTAGTGTGAGTAACGAAATCAGAGAAACAGTTTACTTATCGACCATCACTGGGGAATAGGGAGCTTGTTTATACCATTAATTCCTCTGTACTTATCGACCATCACCGGGGGAGGGGAGGTGGGGAAGGGAGCTTGTTTATGCCTTTGATTCCTCGGTCTAATCACAACGTCACTCGATTAGGCAACGTAGCGGTAATCCGCTTGACCAATGTGTGTATTGGCCTCAGGAATTAGTGGTCAAAGGCTAGTTGTTTGTATTGGCTTCATGAACCATGCCTCTACAAGACCGATGTGTGTGTTGGCATCATGAATTAGTGGTTAAAGGCCACGTGGAGGCAATCCGCTAGACCGATGTGTGCCTCCACTAGACCGATGTGTGTATTGGCCCCATGAACCTCTACCCGCTAGACCGATGTGTGTATTGGCCTCATGAACCTCTACCCGCTAGACCGATGTGTGTATTGGCCTTATGAATTAGTGGTAATTCAGCTTGGACCTTACTTGCACACCATGGATGGTGGGGAAATGACAATCATGAAGCTGCCGCATTGTCTCATTAATTGGGTTATAATTTTTATTTTTATTTTAAAGTGTGGGTACGTGAACCCACTATGGGACCTGTGCGTCCGTCTGGTTCACTATGGGACACGTGCGTCCGTCTCGGTAATAGATGTTAGCTATTGTTGGCCTATATCGGATACTGGACTTTTGATTTGAACTCGACTTCTTTTATGGCTACAGCAAAGCTAGGTTCCGTTTTTGTGGTGGTTAGTGTTTTTTTCCTCATACTTTCTATTTTTTCTCTTATTAGTTTCACATTTTTCTCTCTATTTTTCTACTTATTAACAAACCACGAAATAACACTCAAATTCACAAGACAAACCTCTAATTCAAATAGAACCTAACCATTTACAAACCACTTTAACTACCAAAACCTCAATGCTATGCACGGAAAATAAAAACAAATATTAATTCTATTTTAAAATGAGTATTTATTTGAGTGGGGGAAGAAAGAAAAACAAAGAGGGAAGGAGGGAGGAATTGACAGAGGGAGGGAGAGGTGAGAAGCAGGGAGGAGGGCAGAAGAAAAAAATAAAGAGGGAGAGGAGACAGCACTGAAGGAATGACAATGCGGCGGTGGGGGTGGTTATACATACTACCACCCCATTCCCCAATTTAATTTTATACTCCATAACTGTCCCATTCTCCGTTAGGGAATCAATTTGTCCCTCCACATTCATTTCTCACAGATAACGGTTAATCGAGAAATACCCACGAATAATTAGTCAAATTAACAATTTAACTTAAAATAATTTTATGAATAGAAAAAATACTCAAAAAGAAATCTTCAAATAACATACTATTTAATGCACTGAGCGACAGATTCACATAATTGAGAAAGATGTTTGAATGTGTTTTAAATCTAATATATATATACCTAAGTTATATGGTAAATACTTTTATGAATAGGGATAAAATTATATTAGTATTAAATAAGCGGTTCGGGTAAAGGTGCGGGAATTGTGCGGGTAATGGGGCGGGTACTGCTATTACCAAAATCAAACCGTTCCCCAATTTTTCATTCGGTTATTTACCGTTACTGGCCCCATATTTAATTAAACCAGTTAATAACCGTTAATTTTGATTCAATTTAGTTCGAGTATCTACGGTTCAAAATTGCCATCCCTTGAGGGAGGAGGGAAGAAAATAAATAAATAAAGAGGGAGATGAGAGAAGCAGCAATGACAGGAGGGAGGAGGGAAGAAAAAAAAACAGAGTGAGACAGGGAAGAGAGGGGAAGGGGTGTATTGAGAAAGGAGGTTTTCAAACCTTGGCATTGTTTGAGAAGGATAAAATAGGAAAATTAGTGGGTGTATTTAGTACTCCCTCCGTCCCAGATAAATGTTTTTACTTTCTATTTTAGGATGTCTCAACTAATGTTCCTAAAGTCTTTTGATCTACCTATTTTCTACCATTCTTCCTAATATATCCTTAAAGCTTCATTTAATATAACACATCCCAAAGAAATTCAATTATTTAAAATAGTTGAACTCAATTAATGTTCATGGGTATTATTGTCAAAATACATTTTACAGCACATCATTAATTATATTTCTTAATTCCTGTGTTTTATCTACTAGGAACATTTATCCGGGACAGAGGGAGTACTTAAGAAGGTTAAAAATTTAAAGGGTGGTGCAATTAGAGGATTTGGGAGTGTGAATAACCTCATACTATTTATTTTTTGTTCTTAAGATGTTTGGTTTCCCTTATATATATATATATATATATACATATATATATATATATATATATATATATGCAAGGTATTTATAATTGAGAAATAAAGATGTTTCCTTTGACAAGATTGTTAGAATTCAAAATTTAAAAGAATTGGCCAATGATTTAGCCACATATTTAATACTCCATCCATTCTAGATAAATAGTCAATTATTTTATTTTGATATATTTTACTTAAAAAATCCACTTAAAAAATTATACCTACAATTTTTATAAACTTTTCAACTTTACCCACCTCATATTCTATAAACATCTTGACTATGCTCAAACATTATTGTAATTATGACAAATTTTAATACTACTTATATATCTCTTAATTATTAAAATTTTCAAACATGAATTTTTTGGGTAGAACGGAGGGAGTACTAAATAACAAAAGTTGAAAATTAGGAGAAGAATTAGCTGGCACTCTGTGATACACATAATATAGAAGGATAAATAACAAGGTATGTAAATTGTTATATTATATAGTATAGAAGTATAAATATTACTCTTTTCGTTTTTAAATTAGTGTCTATTTTTTAGTTTTTCACTAAAATTAAGGAAATTAACTTTTGGGGCATTTTATGTACACTAATGCCCTTATTATTCACATATAACATTACAACCATGCTAAGACATAATAAGTGTGAAAGGTAAAAATAACAAACTTATACAAAAATGGCTACTTATTTAAGGACAATTTTTTTTTTTTAAATAGACACTCAGTCATAGACTTTGACGAGGCGGATGGAGCATGATTGAGAAATAAAGAAGGTGTTTCCTTTTCAAGATTGCAAGAATTCAAAATTGAGTGATGCTATATGCACTTAAAATGTGCACCAAAATTACACTTGACATTTTCTGATTAGTTAAATAATTTGTGGGTCCTATCACTTAAAAGTCTATGACCAACCAAAAGATATCAAGTGTAATTTTGATGCTTGGTGCACACTTTAAGTGCACATAGCATTACTCTTCAAAATTTTAAATGAATTGGCCAATGGTGTTTAACCACATATTTAATATATAACAAAAATTAAAAATACAAAGAAAAGAGTTGGTACTTGTATGTATAAATTGTACTCGGTCCTTCCCTAAATTATTGTCTTTTTTTTTTTTTGTCCATCTCTAAATAATTGTCTTATTTGAAAAAAAAATTTAGAACATCACTTTTATTATTTTACCCTTACTTTTTCTCCCTACTTTAATTGTGAGCCACATATATGGGCATTAAAAAAAATACACACTATACTAATATTAATAATTAAGTCAATTATTTTTTTAAATTTATGTACCAGATCAAATAAAATAATAATTTAGAACCGGAGGGAGTATAAAATGTTCTTGTGAAATTGGTAGTAGTATAAAAAGATTAGAAAGTCGGCATTTCTTAAAAAAATAAATTAAAAATGAATAATAATTTTTTTTTTTAAATGAACGGAGGAAGTACTATCATTTAAATCTCTTTGATTGGTGTAGTGTTAAGGTTCGATATCTTTGACCATTTTTAACTTTAAATAGTTGACCATTTGAACATCAACAAACCTCTTTATTGTTCTGTTGTCATCTCATAGAAAAATATAAAAAAAGAGTAAAATTTTGTCATGACATAATTTAATGACAAAAACTAAAATGTGGCATTTGACCAAATTTTACATATTCTTATTTTAGAAATTTATTCATTTTTATGATTTTCAATGCCACTAGGCTCAATGCCACAAATATATATATATATATATATATATATATATATGTATACTAACTCCGTCCTAAAAAAATAATCTACCTTTATTAAAGTTTAATTATTGTAGGTAAGTTTTAGGAGTATTTTTTTTTTCTCTTCTTGCCAACCCTCTTTAATGAGAGTAATAAATAAGAGCAAATTTGACAAAATATTAGCAAATGTTTCTGAAAATCCTATAACGACAATTATTTTGGGACAAAAAAAACGTTGCTAAAACGGTAATTATTTTGGATGGAGGTAATATATATTAAAAATGGTGAGGATGCCCAATCTAACTTTTGATTTTTATGCATTTAACCTTTTGACTTCCCACTTGATGTCATTAACTAATAGTTTGAACTAATTGCTATAGGTATGATAAAGATTATATAACATTCTTCAAATACATTAAGTATAAAAACTTTAGTTATTGACAAAGAAATAAAAATTTAGGAACAAAGTGATGTTATCAATGAGATTTGAACCCACAACCTTTTATTTTATGAATATGAACACTCAACTTAAACCAACTCAACCATTATATTATTGTATTTATTCAGAATACTACATATATTATACTTAAGTGAGGTCACATGACCCATTTACTACATTATCCATTTATTTTGATTAGTATTTTTGTGAAATGTCAAAATATGCGATATTAAAATATGTATTACACTTATTTTCAATTAAACGTGTCATTTTTGGGTCATTTAAAAATTAAACTAGATGTTGGTTCATAACTAAAGATATGTATTTTTCTTTTCTAGAAAATAATGTCTCTCGACAATGTAGTGTTAATATCATATGAATAACATGTTTGGGATAATTTCACTCTTGGTACCCAAAGTTTACCATTTTTTTTACTTTTGGTACCCAATATTCTGGAGTAATAACTGTTGATAGTCAACGTTTCTAATTTTACTCACTTTAGATACCGACCATTAGTTTACTGTTAAATACTAACGGGCAACCTGTTGTTGTAGGTTGTCTTGGGTATAAAAGAGGAAAATAAGTTCATGTCTTCACTTGTGTTTGTCTCCTACTCTATCAGACCTCAAAAAAACCATTTGTGGAGCAACTGAGAATGAGTAAGTTCACTCCAACCTCTTAAAATGGTAGTTGAAGCTCATTGAAGAAGGAAAATATGTACTGTGGTTGTAGAGTAAAGGTGACATTGAAGACTTTTTGTACCAAAAATAAATCGGGAAGAAGATATTTGGCATGCCCCAAATATAGGATAATTTGTGTTGCATTTGTGTCCAATTTTTTATTTTTATTTTGCAGATATAGTTGACCTTTTATTTTATTTTTTCTAGATCACAGAAAAATGGATTTTGTGGATTTTTTAGATGGTTGGATGGTGAAATATGCCAAAGGTCAAAACACATTATTAAGGGATTGTTGACCAAGTTGAACATATTTGAAGCTCAGAGAAACTCAAGATCAAGAGAGCTAGTGAAATGGAAGTTGAGTTGATGATGACAAATAGCATGATTGAGGTCATGAAGAGTACTAAAGTTAATCAGCTGAAAAAAAATTGTATAAGTGCTTTGAATACATTGGCAATCGTATTTTTCTTTTGTTTGGTCATGCATGGTTTTTGGTCTGTAATAAATATGTAATGACTTGGGTTGTTCCAAAAAACCTTCTATCCAATTATCTAAATTTAATCACATTTGTAGTATTTGATAATTGCTAACCTTTGTATTGTATTTAACAAGTGATAACTTAAACCAAAAGACTAATTACATAACATAAATGACTTTGACAAATCAAGATTGATAGAATTTCACCATAGATAGCGCTTGGGCATGCGCTAATTAAAGGAAAGGACTGAAAGTTATGCTGAAGGGAATAGAGTTGCACTAGAGCTAAGACATGGGAACCTGTTATTATGAGTGCAAGGTTGAATTCCGAGTCTTGCACTCACAATAGCATGTTCCCACGTCTTAGCTCCGCTCTTCAGCACAACATTTTCACAAATCTTCCCATTGAGGCTTTAGGGCTAGAATGAGAAGGTGGTCTTCAATGGGGGGAATAAATTGGCTAGAAGTTGGGAAAAATCGTTCGCAATGTTACGACACTTTCTTCATTGACCAGATAAGTAGGGCTGACACCTAATGTAACCTATAACTTGCCCGTTAGTATTTAACAAAAAATTACGACATGTATTTAAAGTGAGTAAAATCAGAAACTTTGGGTATTAACAATGATTACTTTGGAACATTGAGTACCAAAAGCAAAAAGGTGGTAAACTTTGGGAACCAAGTGAAATTATCCCTTCAAATGTCACTAGGATAGTTATCGAAACAAAGCAAATTATACGTAGGCGCCTAATAACTTTTGATGTAAGATTATCACTCCAATCCAAAATATTCAAAATAAATAGTTGGCGCCTTAACTCATGGTGGTTGATATACAGTCCAAAACAATTCAACAACTAACAATAAGCACCAATACTTAAACTCCCCACCCTTCTCCAAGTTACATCTATCTCTTTCTCTCCCTCTTGATCTCTTAATCTCTCAATCTCTTGATCCATATCAATCAATCAAACATGAGGCAGGCGTGGGGCTCATCATACTCAAGAGATCCAGACTATCAGCCGTCAGCTTATCATTCATCAGGTGGTGGTGGTGGTGGTGGTAGTGGTAGTGGTAGTGGTGGCGGTATTCAACACCATCAATCGGCGCTACCACGTTCAACTAGAAGGAAGAGAACCCAACCTCAATTACTCGAACCTTTTCAGAAGCCCACCACCACGGGAAAACGCGGCCGACGTGGTAGCAGAGGGAACCACACCCTTGATTCATCTAATTGTATGTTACTTTCTTACCATCTTTAATTTTTCCATTTTTAAATGGATATGATTTTTGGTAAATACATAGTCTTGGAAAATCTCTAGTTTTGTTGTATTTTCTTATTTTAACTTTGTTGAAATTAAATTGAAATAATGGTAGCATTTGAACTATTCAGAAAATAAATGCTTGAAATTGACATGCATTTATTTGATAAATTGTAGATAACCCTCTCAACTAGGGGTCATGTTCAAATTGCTCCTTCAACTACCAATTGAAGCAATATGCCCCCGAACTATAACATTTTCTTTTATCATAGATTCTATTTAGGCATTACCATTTGAGTTGACGAAAAATGCGCACATGAGATTCTTGTGACCGTCTTTAGGTTTTTTTTTTACCATGATGCCATTTTGTTGTTTCAATTTACTATCTCATTCATAAGGGATACAAAGAGAATCTTAGAGCAACAAGGGTAAGATAGTTAATTGAAACACCAAAAGGGTATTATGGCAAAAAAAAAAAAAACCTAAAGATGGTCCCGTGACTCTTAGGTGATAGAGGAGAACATTGCTTCAATTGGTAGGTGAGGGGGTTAATCGTAATTCACTCATTTTTTTTGTTCATTTATTTTAACTATCTGTTTAATATTCACGTACATTTGTTATGGAATTGGCTAATCGAGATTTTACTAAGCACCCAATCTAAGATGGTTTTGGAAATTGCTGAGTAACTTATTAGCTAGTTGGTTATAGATTTTTTACAATCGGTTAGAGGGTAACATAACAAGAAATTTTGAAGAACATTTATGACTTTTCTATTTGTTGAACTACAAGTATACAAAAAGAAAAAAATCAAGTTATTCGAGCTCTATTCGTATGCGGACTCAACATGCCAATCATGAACAGATTGGAAATTTTAGGCCAAAATACAATTATTCCCCTGAAGTATCCACCCAATTCAATAGTGGCACTAAAACAAAATTTGTGCCTATTTCATACACTATGTTACCAATTATCCCACTTTGCCCCCTGTTCGTTACAGGCATTATAAATAGTATCGAAAATTGACATGTGCATGTCACGTGAGGGTTATTTTGGTCATTTTAAATGAGAGTGCAACAGCCTTCTTATTTCCTCTTTGTTCCTCATCTTCTTTTTGCTGACGGTTCATAGTCTTATATTTTATCTGGCAATAATTGCTCGTGTCCTTCTTCCCTCCTTTATTAACTTCTTCGGCGATGAAAACTCAGGCGGTCAAAACCTCCTCCCCTTCCCCAATTTCTTTATTATTTATGTTTTGAATTGGGTTTTTGATCTGGGTTTAAAGAGAGATTAGTGGAGTATTTAGTTTCTGAGAATAAGTGTTGGATTTTCAAGATAGTATTTTAGGTGTCGATGCGATGTGATTTTTCCTGGAGGAGTTGACAATTTTCAGCCATTGTTTGGAATATATATACAATTATGCATTTGGAATATATATACAATTATGCATTTCATTATCTCTCTCTCTCTCTCTCTCTCTCTCTCTCTCTCTCTCTCTCTCTCTCTCTCTCTCTCTCTCTCCCTTCAAATTTGAATGTTCCATCCATGTGAAGCAATTATATTCATGTGAAGATGTCATTAAGTTACTATGTCTTCCTGAAATGGACAAACCTATTTTCGAGGAAGCAAGAAAATTTGGCCATCGCCTCGACGAAATGCAGAGAATATTATGATGGAAACATGGAAGTGAGAAGAGAGAATTGGACAAAGGTTCTCTTTTAGTCGACTCGCTTTATTGGTTGAAGATTTAAAGGAAACAAAAACTAGGGTTTAGTTGGCTTTAGAAGAGGGTTAGATCAAAAGCTGCTAGTTGATTGGAGGGACCGGAGTTGGAGTTGGTTGCAAGTGGAAAGGAGTAGCATTGTTTGGAGATGGCGGAACTGTAGCGGGGGAGGAGACAAAGACGAGAACTTAAAAGGTGATTAATCACTTGATTTTCTTAATAGAGTTAGTTGCAAGTGGATGTTGATTTTTTAAGCTTTTTATTTGACCAATTTGGTTGGAATTATAATTAAATTAATATTAATATTAAATATCACAATTATGTTAAGATAAGTGATTGATGCTTTTTAAGAAGTAATACACGAATCCCACGTTGCACCTTTGTTTGAAATGACCAAAATAGCCCGCACATGATGTGCACGTGTCAATTTCCGTCACTCTTTCTAACGCCCGTCACGGCGAAGGGGCAAAGTGGGATAATTGGTAACATCATGTATGAAATAGACACAAATTTCGTTTTAGATACCACTATGGAATTGGGTGTATACTTCAGGGGTAATTGTCTTTTGGCCAAAACTTTATTAAGTTAATGAAACAAACTTGAATTTCCGCATTTTCTCTACTCTCCTAAGGATCCAAATGTACACGTGCTGTAAATGAGGCCTTACTTGGATCTTTGACATGGAAAAGGTGCGATAGTATTTATTTATTTTTCTCTTTTCTTTTAAAGAGGATTAATAGTGGTTCTCCACTTACCCCCTTGGTGACTCAAACTCACGACCTATCGTTTGTAGGTCAAGCGTCTTACCAACTAAACTGTACTAACTGTGTACATGATATAAGACTTATGTCTGAGCTTTATTTCCCTTTCTGTGTCTTTGAAAAAGGCTCAATAGCTCATCTGTAGTTGTTGCTGGTATTCATGAGTCTTTGCAGCATTTAGCTAGCTTTGTATGATAAATTCTTACTTCTTTCAGGTCATAGAGAACTAAACCATGATACTCATACTGGCGAAGACATAAATGTTTCTAAATCTCCTAAGTGTGGTGAAACCAGCTCACTGCCCTCAACAAACAAGCAGTTAGGTGCAGAAAGAATTCTCACACACACTTCACCTTCTTCGTGCAATAGCCAAATCATGAGCACAGGGGGCCAACATTCCCAAGATGTGAATGAAACAAGCATCATTCCTTCAACTGTGCAAGTGTCCCGTACAATTGATGGCCATTTGGATTTGCCATTAGCAAATAGGACTTGCGGCTCTGATGATCAAGCTCATGATAGAAGCTTTGATCCTGCCATGTCTGATGCACAAAATACTGGAGACGATGTAGGAATGAGCCATCTTGCATTTGACACGATAGAGAAAGTAGGCACTTTTTCTATAAACTCAAGCCTTGCACCAATCCTCCATAGGATAATAAACAAGCATGGTGACATCTCGAAAGAATGTTCATATCTACCTAGCATTGTGTTGATTACCATGCTTGAAGGCATCTGCAGGGTTGTCCAAGAGCTCGATGGAAAAAAATTGGACGAACTTGATTATAATATTTTGCCTGGCTATGATTTGTTATTGCAAGAGGCCGAAAAAATGAAGTTCAATGTGAAGTGGTTGCGCCAACGACTTGGTGAACTTTGTGATGCAGCAGGATCATTTGTCGAGACTAAAGAAGCAACAAATGAAAAGGCTAAGTGCATGGAGTGTATTGAAGACATGAAGAAAGACCTACAAAAGCAAAAGGCAGAGGTAGAGAGGATGAATTCAATAATTGAAGAATGGGAAAAAGGTTTGGCATTAAAAACACATCAGGCACAAAGCTTAACCAACAAAATTAACAGCTTCCCAACTAGATACCAATGTTTTCTGAGCAAGCCTGTAGTACATGATCTTCTTTAGATCTGATGATGTTCTATGTTCAGTACTTCTAGTGGATCTTACCTTTATAAAAACATTTTTGATTCTCGATGATTAAAGGTGACAATTACTGCTCGTACTTATTTACTACTTGTTCAAACCGTCCGTATATAAGTATAGATACACATCTCTTTAGTAATGGGCTAAAATGGACAAGACCATTTTAGTCCACTAATTTTCGTGGGCAAAAATGGGCTTACATGCATGCTCACCATATTAAAATAACAAACTAAAGTGGGCACTAGACCTTTTTAGTACACTAATTTTCATCGGTAAAAATAGACTTACATGGGTGCCCACCATATAAAAATTATAGCAAAATGTTTTGCATGTTATGAAGTGCTCTGTTTTCTTTTATGTTTAATGGCAAGTTAGAGTTTGCTATTTTCATTTGCAAACTAATGCATTTATTGGTTGATAATTGTATGTTCACGAGTAAATATGGCCCGCTCATTTATACCCGTGTTATCAATTAAACAGTCACTTACGCACCCATTTAAATCCGTAACCCATATGAGCGACGTTCATACCCACTTAACCCACCATTTGCCACCCCTACTTGATCAAGCTATATATGCTGATTTTGCTGCATACAAAATTGTGTGATAACACATTGCTTGAAATTGCAATAGTTTAGAAATGCATTTGAGACTTGAGTTGACTCTTGTTGATTTTTGTTAGTTTTTGGTTGGATAGGTTCGATATATCAAAACTTTTATGTACCGAGAGATATTGTCTTTTAGAAATTATTCTTTGTAACCAGCAAAATTTGGATCGAATATTCATTCTCACCGTAGTTATAAGACTGAGTGAAGGATATTTAATGATTTTAGAACACGACATTTCAATTCACGTATTCGTAAAAAAAAATAATTAGACCCAACATCGTTTTAACCATTATGCTTAAGTTTGGTAGCACTTTAACTACTATACCTTTTTATTTTTATATGTCATTCTACAGATATTAAAATATCTCAATAGAATGACAAAAATAAAAAAATAATACAACGGTTAAAAATAGAGCACTTTAATAAGAATACAATGAGCATTTTCTTCTTTTCAAGTAATACTCCATTTCGCTCAAGAAAATATTTAATATATATATATATATATATATATAAATAAAATACATTTAATTGTAAAAAATATACATTGACCAATTGTTGTTCCCAATGCCAGAAAAAAATAAAAATAAAGAAGGAATTATACTTGGTGCTCTCGCTAAACACGGATTAAGAAAACAAATCAAATAATCCTGAAATTGGTAATTATTACCAAATCTGCCACCCCATTGAAATTTGTAGGTGATAGAGCATCAAGAAAGTAACTCCGATATACTTGTACGGTACAAGTACTTTCTTAGAACTTATTAGAACATGTAATCGTTGTCTTCCCCGGTTTCAATGGAGGAAGAAGCCCTCACGTCCCTTGAGCTTTCCCCGGCGGGCCCCGCCGATGAGTAATTCTGAAGGCTCTGAATAAAGGCTTGATGTTGTTCACCGTGGTAGTACTGTTGGCCGCTGCCGCCTTGTAGTTGCTGGAACTGTACACTGTATCCACCTGCCGGAGGCAGCGCCGCGGTCGCCGCAGCCATCGAGCTGGTGGGGCCGAGCCCAAAGTTTAAGTTGGCTGAATTGTTATTGTAACTATCTAAGTACTGATTAGTTGACCCAGTAGCGGAAATAAACGGAGGAGCGGTTTGACCGCCGCCGCTGCCGCCGCCGGTGAACTGTTGAACCATGGCTCGGAAGTTGGTGGTGTCTGTATTGACAAGGGTTGTTGGGGTTCTCCTTGAAGCCCTGGTCCGTCTTCGATTATTGGGCTTTGAGACGCGGCCCGATTGAGGAGAAGTTGAAGAAGTGATATTACCGGAGGTGATCGCGGTAACGTCGGAGGTAACGTCACCGGCCCAGCCTCTGGCCGCCGTGGACGGAGGTTGTCCGGAGAGATTGCCATGTTGGTAAAACTGCAGCCAATCACTGCTAGCACTTGACATGGTTCCGCTCATCGAAGGAGGAGCGAGAGGAATTAAAATTCCTAGGAGTGAGGTCCTTGTCTATATTTATAGGCCTTCCCCAGCGTTTCAAATAATTGCATTTATCACCCCCTAATTTATGTTATCACGAGGATTTATCTTTTTGTTTGATCATTTGTGAAGTACCATTAAAAATACAATTTTAAATTCCAAATTTAGTTTCGACTGTTAATTAATTCTAGATGAAATTGACTAGAGTGCCGACATATATGACATTATGGTAAAAATATGTACTGCTTAATGATAGAAATATAAAGGTTTGTGATAATTTTCTATGACACATTATGCAAAAGTCAAGTTTTCCTACTTGCAAATAAATTACGATTATATCATAAGATAATACTCTATTCGTTCCACTAAAGAAAGTCTATTAATTAAGGAATATACAAGTGTTACTAGAGTTGGTCATAATTATAAAAATGCTTGAGTAAAATTAAGATACTTATATCATATATGGAGTAAAGTTGAAATTTTTTTGAACATTATAGGCATAATTTTTGAAAATACACTCTTTAAATAAAGCATCAAAAAATATAATTGTAGACCATTTGCCTGGAACAGAGGGAGCATCATTTTGCTGTAAAAACTTACCACCTATATACATATTTTCGCATGATATTGTCCTCACTATAGTTATTCCCTTTCTAGATCTTTCAACTTTGCATTTAGTATAGACAAATGCTAGGGCTACAAAATAAGGAAAAGTTTGGCATTGCATTTTGAAGGCTTAGAACTCATTTAGTCGTGCGTTTTGGTCAAAACGTAGGGATAAAACGCAGCTTATTTGCAAAATTATGTTTCAGAGCCCGTTTGTTCATACATTTTAGCCAAAACGCAGGGTTAAAACGCAGCTTATTCCTTAACTTAGTGTTTCAATGCTGCGTTATAAAAAGCATCGTATTCAAAACGCAGCTGGGTTTTAAAACGTTGAAATTCCTAGTTTTTTCCCAAAACGCAAATTTTAAAACGCAGTAGGGAATAAAAAGTTGCGTTTTGATATAATATCCCAAACGCATTTATAAAGAAAAAAAGCTCGTTTTAAATAATCTGCGTTTTAGAAACGCTACAAAACGCTGCATTTTCAAAACTCTGCGTTTTCAAAACGCTACACCAAACGGGCTCTCAATTCTGCGGCAAAAAAAACTGCGTTTTAAAACTCTGAAATTCCCAACTTTTTCTCAAAACGCAGGTTTTAAAACGCTGATAGAAAAAAAGCTACGTTTTGAAACGATATCGCAAACACATTTATAAAAAAAAGAACCATGTTTTGAAAAATCTGCGTTTTTAAAATGATCCGTTTTGAAAACGCCCCACCAAATAATCACTTTTGAAATCTTTTGAGGGCGTTTAACGTTTAAAAGTGATTCTGCGTTTAAGCTGTCAAAACGAAGAAAATTGTGTTTCAGCAGGATCAATGACTCCACTTTTGTCAAAAGTCGTTCTAACAAATTTTTTATTTGTTGTCTTGCCAATAATAACTTTCATATTCATTGAATAATTAATCATTATCAAACAAGAATATTCATAGGAGTTTATATTTAATATTCTAAGAAATAATATTTAATTTTCTTTTTATTTTCCAGCTCTTGATTTATACTTGTTACTTTGTTTATTTCTTCATTTTTCGATGAAGCTTAAATTTTTGACAATTATAATACATTCTTAGATAATATTAATCAATACATTTTTTTACTTGTATTTATTCCCTTTGAGATTGATACAATAAGTGTATTTTAAACATTATTTCTTTCATAATCAATTTGAGCCTAAGATAGCCAAACATATCTAAAATTGCAAAATTGACTTTAAGATAAATCACTTTTACTAGAATCATTTCTCGAGAATCACTTTTGCAGAAAGAAGGCAATTCCAAACTGACTCTAAGTACAAAACCTTGTGCAGGACCATAAATCGATGGTTATTTACTTAGGAATTGCAATGGATCAGATAAATGATGAAAATTGATTCACGTAGCCGACTCAAGTAATGGGCATTTGGCTAAATTGACTTTAGTGTTGCATCCAATCTTATTTGGCACTTTTATGACCTTCATCGTATATTAAAAAGTGAAGTCAACAAGATAACACATAAGATAAATCATATCATTTCACAAAATTTGATACTTATTTGGTGAGATTACTCTTATGATAGCACTTAAAATAATCTTCAAGGATTTTCTTGTAATTATCTGAACATGAGGGGTAGTCCATGCACCTGGAACAAACTACAAGGGGTATCCTAGATATTTTCTCTAACATTGATGGCGTTGAAACATCAAACTAGGTAACATAATACTAGTAGCTAGTAGCTAGACTTTTCTTTGATAGAGATGGTCAAATAGTCCTTTATCTAGGACAGGTTGAAAAAGACACGTGGAAAGCACGTGCGTTAATGGCGGAGAATGATTTGGCATCATTTGTGATGTTCTCAAAGTGGTCTTTACTCTAAAGCAAAGAGTGGTTCGACGAAACAAACGTTGGATATGTTGGAAGATTACGACGTTGGTGCGAAAGGTTTGGTGATGGTGGGTGGTGACTTGAATCCATTGACTTTACACGTAATTTTAGAATTAATATATTCAAAGGTGTTTTCGGAACGAAAACTTAGTTAGAAAGAAAAAGTAAGAATAAATAGTAAAAGTAATATTTGAAAAAAAAATTTAAAACAAGATAATTATTTAGAGATTAACACAAAATGAAAGAAAAATAATTGACTTGATTATTAATATTTGTATAGTGTGTAGTTTCCTTTAATGCATATGTGTATGTGACTAATAATTAACGTAGAGAGAAAAAGTAAGGGTTAAATAATAAAAATAATATCGAAAAAAATTTTAAACAAGACAATTATTTAGGAACGGACAAAACCTAAATGAATTAAACTTGTTTAAATTTGTACATAAATTGGCGCCTTGGTGGTCCCAAAAAAGTTTTGGTCGGTGTTTTATTGTTCAACCAGCAACAAGCATTTGAGATTCATCTTTTGGCATTTCGGTTGTTGAACTTAATTTAGGTAATCAAAATAGGCACTACATCCAACCCATTTTGTTAAATCTTATGAAAGAAAATAGAAAAATATAAGGGTGTTTGGCATGGAGATTTTGACTTGGAGTCGTTTGGTAGCTAAGATTAAGGCCGAATAGGATTAATAAATATAATTATTGAATATTTGGTACGTAATAGGTAGTCGGGACTAATAGCATGAGCTACCCAGATGATGTCCTTATCCCATTCCTAATAATACCAAGAGAGAGGATGGTATTAACAGCACCCTCACTAAAAAAACACGTGACTAAAATGTTTAATCTCAAAATTATCCTCAATATATAAGTAAGGATTAATAACAAGGGCACTAATAGTACAAGGATAAATAATACTCCATTATTTATCCGTACCTAGCTATCAAACAAGCCCTATGCATTTTTTTAAGAACCCACAACTTAGCATGTAATGGTATCAAACTAACTAGGTTTACTTTTTAAATATCACAATTAAAAAAAGTTTATAAACAAGAAGTATAATATTACAAACTCTAGCTTTTGGTATTATTAGCAACTTTAGTGTTAGTGTTGTAAGATAAAATTTACTTAAATCTCTACATCGTCGAATCACATTTATTATTTTTCTATGTGATGATATGGACATTTCAGATCATCATCAATTCAACAACATTTAATCATTCAACTGCAATAACACTAAAGCTTGTAATAATATCACAAACTCGTACTCTTAATATCATTTTGCCTATAAGCAATTGGTTTTAAAAAACTTTCTTAAAGAAGAAATACAACGTACCTACTTGCATAATTCTATTTGTGGTAAGACTTTCATATTAGAGTGGCACTGATTAATTAAGGATTAGATTTTGATGCTACTGGCCAGTTGAATTTGGGGTGGATTTGTCAAAAAAAAAAAAAAAAAAGGAACCGAAAGTGTTATAGTGGAATAGATTAGCTCTCCACATAAAAGTAATGGTTTTTATACATGAGCTTACCACTTTTTATTAATTGAGATCTTGTACATCTTATCTTAACCTAGTATGTTATTGGTGTGTTTGACATGATGATTTATGGTGTGTTTTACGTGGTGGTATTAGGTTAATTTTTAAATTTGAATTTTTGTTTTGTAATAATTGAAAAAAAAATTAAAAAATATTGAGAGAAGTTGATGGGTCAACAAGAGATAGTCGTCAAAAATCAAAGTCCCTCAGAGAGTCTGTTCTCCATCTAAGTAGTTTTAGAGCTTCTTCAACGCAATCATCTATTTAGTAAAAAACGCTAGACATGTATGAAAGATAATTTTTTTCAAAAAAAATCTTTTTCAATGCAAACCTCTTATGCTGAGGTGACTTTTAATTAAGAAGACCTCATTTAGGTGATCCTTTACTTATAGAGGGTCACCCTAGAATATGTCTTTTCATTCACGTCATTTATCGTCAGTTTGTATTTTTATTTTTTACCATCAGTTATGGTAAGAATAGTTTTTATTTTTTATAATTAATTATAAAATAATGTCACGTCTTAAAAAATATTCTAAAAAAGTCTTGCATTGAAACACGTTTAGAAAGAGGGCTCTATCTTTTAAATTTTTGCCACATATAAAAGAGATCTTTTTATTTAAGCATGTCACATAAAAAAAACTAAATAACATCATTGGAGATGCTCTTAAGACTTCGGTGTTTGGCTTTTCAGTTTTTCCGTCTTCGGCCCCACTGACTTTTCTGTATTCGCCTCTTAATTTTTCTTCGATCATTATAAAATAAAAACTTAAAACCTAAACCTAACCTCTAAATCCAATGTCAAATACAGCTAAAGTTATGTTTGATTACTCAATGCCAAGTTTTGGAATTAGAATTTAATGAATAATTTAAGCTCTATAAAATTTAAATTATTCTTCTAATTTTAATTTTAAACTATGTCATTAAAGTTCCCAAATAAACCCTAAATCTTGCAAAGAGAGCGTAGAATTGGAAGATGCACCAAACTGATTTATTCCAAAGAATATTATTATTTGTGCAACAATTGATTACATTACGCAAGCAATGACCTAAAGGGACTATAATAATGGTCACTTTGAATCCAGTCTTCAAAAGGGAATAATTAAATACAATGATGTCAAATCGGAGACACATATTTTCACACATACAAAGAAAAACTAAAAGCAATCGAGTTGGGAATTTGATCATATTACGTAGTTACGAGTAATTAACATTCTCAATTTAATATGAAAATTTTTATTTCTTTATTTATTTATATCAAATTAAAAAAGTTCCCTTTGATAGAATGGTTAATTTGATTTTATGTGGCGTGTGACTAGAATGATAGAGGATAAAAATAATCTTTGAATTTAATATGAAAAATATTGATAAGATGTATTCACATCTTCAACTAGAATATCAAAAAATTAAAAATTCATCAAGAATGTGAAAAAATTTAATTGACACATAATATCTACAACTGCATTGAAAAATTTTTTATTGAAAAAAATATATAAATTCTAAGTAACATTTAATTTTTTCCACATTCACGTATGTATTAGTGATGTTCTTAAGTATGTGACAGTGAAAAGAAAAGTTTTGTTTGAATAAGTGTTCATTTTTGTTATAGTTTCTCTCTTTTTAGTCCCATTTAAATATGTGATCTATTTTAGTTTCGTGATTTTTTCATGGTTTCATAAGGATTGAATTCAAAAAATAAATGAGAAATAGAGAGAAAATTAGTGAGATCAATAAGAGAAAAAATAAAAATTAGAAATAAACGAACATGGCTTGTTATTTTATATAATGAATAAAAGAATTATTTGAGAGATAGAGAAAAAATGAGAGTCAATGTTTGAGAATTGTAAGCTAAAAATAAAAAAACTAATAAAATCATGAATAGTCAAACAAACTATGAGGCCAACCCAGCGATGGGTCTTGACCCATAGGTATCAAAATCAAATTTTGATACCTATTAATATTATTTACAAGGTATTAAATTATCATCTTCAATAATTGGTATTAAATTCATTTAAAGTATGACGGTTGTTTTAATTAATTAATTTTTTTAAATAAAAATTTTGGAAAAATTATAGTCCTCATTTGTCATGATATAAAAACAGAAATAAAATATGAATTAATGATAAATTATAGTCTTATGGTTCGACTACAGTTGCTCAATGTGAAGTCCTAAGAGAGGTAGCAAATTTACTACCTCTCTTAGGACTAAGGTAAAATTTGGTACCATTTATTTTGACTATTAGAAATGCTAGGATCATTAATTAGGTATCAAAATTTAATTTTGATACCCATTGTTGGACTTGCCCTACGAGAACACGACCAAAAATTTAGGGCTTACTTGGTTTCATGCACTCCCTCGTCTTAAGAAATAATTTTATTTTTATTTTTGGTTCGTCATAAGAAAATAATCTTATTTTTTAAATAAAAAAAAGTATAATTTAAAGGAGATAGAAATATGTAAAATTATAAGCTTAAAAAGTTTAATTTGTTAAATGGAATAACGGATTGAAGAATGTATGATTGGAAATTCTTCCATCCATTGTTGTTAGATAAATAATTTAATATACTGAATTGAAAATTGTTCATTTGTTTCGCTTTCTCCAACGTATGTTATTTTTAGCTGAAAAGTTTAGTATACATTTTGCAACTTTAATTTCCTTTTCTCTCAAAACTGTGAAATTACTGAAAAAGAAACAGAGCCCCAACTCTACTACTGTGTCACCCCTTAAGAACGCAATAATTTTTCCTCGAAGAAGTGTTAGGGTGATAAAAAAAAGAATACAAAAATATTTGAGAATAAAAATTAGTTGATATTAGTTGGAATGTTCGCGTATTCTGTAGGTCCCACCATTAAATAATCACATTTATAATTTTAACATTAACAGTTGTTAACTAATTTTGTATCTTATTTATTTATTTATTTTGTCTCGTTTCACCAAAACACCCTAAATTAATTAGTCTTTATAACTAAACTTAGACCCCTAAAAACGAAAATGACTTATACTCCCAAAAGTTATTAGTACACCCCTAAAAGCTATTAATACACATTTTTTCTAATACAATGCCAATATTTTCAACATCCTTAAATACTAACTACACTCCCATATTTTCTTACTTCCCCAATTTATATTTTTCTCAAAATCAACCCCCACTCAAACCTAATTTACTACCCTTCATCTTCACTCCTCTTTTTTTTTTTTTTTTTTTTTTGATATCCTAAGGGGGCGTGGAAAGGGATCGAACCTGAGACCTCACACTCTGTAAAACCCCAGCTCTACCACTGGGCCACCCCTTAAGGACTTCATCTTCACTCCTCTCTCCCAACTCCGTCTGTCATTGGCCCGCCTCCCCCTCTATCATTATTCATTTTTCATACTAGCATAGTAGCATTCTTAAGATCAAAAAGCCTTTCATAAAGTGACTCATTGTTGGAATGAAGTTCTTTCATTCCTTAACCTAGCCTTCTGTAGGGTATTTTATTTTTGATTTTTTTGAAAATATCACAGACAGAAATAAGATAAAGCAGAAAATTATTTTACTTAACTTAATAAATGAAGTTGAGGCTTGTGTCGGACACAATCTCCACAAGACGAAATTGCACAGTACCAGTGCTAACGGTTCTTGGCAATCGTCCCTAAGATGCAACGACTTTTCAATCAGCGTAGGCAGCACTTCAATACGCAGATTCCGGCGAATTTGATCGGTGTTTTAGAACTTCTAAGACTCGAGAAGGGAATATATGCAACAATATGATAATTCTGACTAACAGACTAAATGCTCAGGATTTCGGTGTAAGAAATTATCAATCCGGGGGGTCTATTTATATTTACTGAAGAGTTGTGGTGCCTTTCTGCGAATAGACACAATTTTGAATCTGGCGAATCTGGACCGTCGGATCACACGTGATCGTGTGAGCACGATCCAGCGGACCGGTTCGTACTCTAACTGCTGTGCAACCGCCCTAAACTGCACCCGTTCGATCAGTTACGATAACCGCTGAACCGCTTGGACCATAACCACCCTGAACTGCCCATAACCGCCCGTGGCTATTCGGTTCATCACTGGGTTGTACCTATTCGAGGGTGCAACGTGCCTGGGCCATCCCTGAGCTGACTGAGCCACCCAGCTGGTTGAGTTGGACAAAAGTTTAAGGCTTCTTAGCTCCTAGAGCCACCCATGCCAGCTGGTTGAGTTGGACAAAAGTTTAAGGCTTCTTAGCTCCTAGCGACGATGCGTACATGCAAAGTGCGCCTCTAAAGCGCCCATTGCGACCTGCAAGTGCGCACTTGCACCATCCTCGCAGCTGCTTGTGCTAGCCAAAGCTAGCCCAAGAGATATCACTAGGTTGGACCTTGGAGGAGACTACTTGAATGCTTCCTCCTAGAGTGCGTGGGCCAATTAATAAGGTGCATTTAATCACCTTTTTTATTCAATGTGGGATATGACTTTTCATATTCCCATAACTCTTCAATTACCAATGTTTAGTTGCATATTTTAATCATTAATATCCCATTCACGCAAAATTGATTTTGAGATAATAAATATACTAACTCAATCTACTCGAAATATAGATTTCAATTTTGCAACTTATTTTTATTTTTAATAAATAGTACCAAACTAGAAACTTGGTCAAATATTAGTCAAACACCAATTATGAAACCAATTTCCAACACCTTCACCTTCGGTCCACCCAGACTTGGCCATCAACAATTGTTCGTGCGAGGGCCACAGAGGCAGGGAATGGCATGGATCTAATTTGGGATTTTTCCGGGTGTGGATCACGACCGACATACAAATAGTCACCGTTTAACCACACTTTTTATTTTGAAGCTGTTTTACATTATGCGACCGAACACCAATAGCGGTGTTTGGTACTTCCGAACCGAACACCCATAGTGATGTTTGGCACCCTTCTTACCCAATAACCTTAGCTGTGTTCGGTGGGGGCTGTCAAACAGTTCAAATTTATTTATTTTTTCAATCTAAAAAATGAAGAATACACAAGGTCATTTAAATCAAAATTATAATAATATTTTGAAAATATATGAAAGTGTGTACTCCTAGCTTTTGAGGGTGGGAATAACAAACCCCTTATTTTAATTACCAACTTATGTATCTTGGAACAAATAAGAGGCAAAATATAAGTTGCTAAGAGTTGTATATTTCAAAAGTTCTGCGGGGGGTTTCACTACCTCCCCCTGATTTGTATATGCATCCATCCGCCTCTGACTGCAAAGGTCACATGCTGAAACTTTCTCCAATCTTTTTCTTTGAAATAAAGTCCAACCAATTTAATTACCATACCCAGAATTCAACTTCAACAAAAATAAACTTGAAGAATGATTTGCGTAAGAGAGAGAGAGAGAGAGAGAGAGAGAGAGAGAGAATAAACTTGAAGAATTGTGTGTGTGAGAGAGACAGAGATGAAGCAAGCATTCGAAGAAATAAATTAGTCGAGAAGCACTTAAACTGGTCCAAAAACAACTCTTTACCCAAGTAAAAGGAGAGAGAGAGAGAGAGAGAGAGAGAGAGAGAGAGAGAGAGAGAGAGAGAGAGAGAAAACGAGCGTTTGAAGAAATAAATTATTCGAGAAGCACACAAATTGGTCCAAATACGACCAATTCGGATAAGAAAAAGCAGCATGCATGTTTCGAAAATTAAGGTGATGAACTGAGAAAAGAAGGGATGGCAACATGAAGGCTTTGACCGGTTATTGAATGTTGGTAGATGTCTCCTTCAAAGCCATCTTAACTTTTCCATAATTAGCGGAGAGTCCATAGATAGATTATTGTCTTGGAAGATAGATACGACTTTAAAATCAACTTCTTCTTTCACCCCCCTTATTATTTTTCCAACACTTTATTTTCTTTAGTTTTAGTACACAGTCACTAAATACCAAAAAAAATAAATAAATAAAGGAAAAAGAAAATCTCATTAACCTTTTCAAGACATATGCTGGGTAGAGGAGCCGTATCTGTATCTTGGAGGAGAGTAAGCAAACTCATTTATTGTTCATCTTGTTGGCTGAAAAGTCACAATGGACATCCTTGTTGATAAAATTCAATTGGCAATTACTCCCACGGATTCTTAAATTATCGTCCTGTTTGATATTTTTTTGTCAAACAAAATATTTTTAAATACAAATTTAATGTTTATTATTATTTTTTTTTTAAATTATAAAACACGTAATTTATAGTATATATTTTAAAAGTATACTAAAAATTACGTATTTTATAATTTTAAAAAATATACATTAAATTTAGATTTAAAAAATAACATATTTGACTAAAACTAGTCAAACAGAATGATAAGGGAGTTTATTTTTAACTATCAACTTTTTGTGAAGGCATCAAAAATCTACCCATGGTTTGTGTACATGGAATCATGGATGGCAAATCGGTTGTGTTAAACTGTTATCAATTGGGCCGACACTGTAACAGCATGACACGGTAAGCTTAAATACGAACAAGACATGATTATTTTATTGGGCTTAAAATTAAAACTTAAACGCAACATAATAAAAACATGAAAAATACGGGACAACACGATAGACACGGTAAGCAAAATTGTTAGATTTATTTAGTAAGACTCATTAGGCCCAGTAGTCTCGATAAAACATACTTCCTCCGTCCCTAAATTATTATTTTGTTTGATCCGACATACAAATTTAGAAAAAATAATTAACTTGATTATTAATATTAGTATATTGTGTAGTTTTTTTTAATGCTCATGAGTATGTTAGTTATAATTAAAGAAGAGAGAAAAAGTAAGGGTAAAAGTGATGTCCTAAAAAGAAAAGTTTCAAACAAGACAATTATTTAAAACGAATAAAAAAGAAAAGTAAGACAATAACTTAGGGACGGAGAGAGTATGATTTTTTTTTAAAAAAATATATTCTAATAAATTATTGGTACAAATAGTCAATTAGTTTAAAAGTCGTAAATGTACAAATGATAAACGAAGGAAGAATACAAAAAAATAGAATCACATATAATGATAAATTTTGGGAGAATTACATGTTGGTCCCTTTTTAAAACATTTATAATCGTTCCAGTCTATTCATCTTTTTTTAAAATCGAAAAAAGTTATTTTTGGGGCGAAAAGACGATTATGTCATTAATGAAAGAAAAACATGCGCGTATCAGTAACACAAGGCATCGCGATGCCCAATTTATATATTTATTTTTGTGCATCGCGATGCACCACTTTGGCCTCGCGATGTACCACAGCATCACGATGCACTACTTTGGCATCGCGATGCACCACTTTTGCATCGCGATGCACCACTTTTGCAAATTGGGGCATATCGCGATGCAACAATTGGTGCATCACGATCATCGCAGCGCGCCTTAGGGAACCAATCGGTGCGCGCCTTAGCAAGCAGGGGGGCCAACTAAAAAAATTGAATTTTCGTTGCTCGCTAGGGCTAGCTTTCCGTTGCTCGCTAAGCCGAGCTGTTGCTCAAGCCATCCATTTCAGTTTATTCACAGAGACTAAAAGCGATGCTTCACTTTGTGCATCGCGATGCTCCACTTTGTGTATCTCGATGCTTTACTTTGTACATCGCGATGCTCCTTTTGAATTTCAACCGCTGGAGGGGACTTGATTTTCGTTTACCCATTGCGTTGCTCAGTATTTGAATTGTCTAACATATTTGTGTATTACGATGAGGTATCAGGGCATCGCGAAGAGGAATTCCGGCATCGCGATGAGACATCTAGGCATCACGATGAGGCATCCATATATCGTGATGCTCAATTCGGTGCCCAATTCAAAAATAGTATTTTCTGGTAGAAAAATTGTGCACAAATGTAGTACTAAGTTAGGATAACAATATGCGATTGATTTTAAACAAATTCGAAGTTTAAAACATAGATTAAAGTTGCCAAAACAGCCCAAAAACAAGGAAAAACGAGATGAACTCAGAAAATTTGAATTTGATCAAATTGTGATCAAATTCGTGTATGCATTAAAATTTGACTTATTTTTTTTTTTTCGTTTCCACATTTATTTTATGAATTTATATTTCTTAGATTTAAATGCTATGAAGCTTTCAAGCGTGAAAGCTGGGTTGTGAAAGTCAATCTTCATCATCAAAGAGACGGGGGCGTTTTAGGAAGAAAATTCTCAAAGTGCCTTTTTCCGGTTTAAAAAAAAATGGTGGACTAGAGAGAATAAAAACTTTTTAAAATGTACCGGCCAGCAATTTCCTGATAAATTTTTGATACAAATATGCTTATCGGGCTTATTGTGCTGGCCCGATAACATTATGATATCAACCCGATTGTAATGGGTCTTATCTAGGGGTGTTCATCTGTTCGGTTTTCGGGTCGGTTTGTTCGATTTTTGTTATTTCAACCTTAAAATCAAAAACCAAACCAAACCAAATTCAAATTCGATTTTCGGTTTGGTTCGGTTGATTTTCAGTTTTAACCAAACAAATGTTAAAATTACAATCCAATTCAAAGTTGAAATATCTATCATTTAAAAAACATACAAAATAAAGATTAAAACTTTAACAAAATTACATAATATCCCTAAAAATGTAAGATTACATATACTTAGTTACTCGAACTTGAAGAAAGTCTTGAATTCCACACATTAGTTGGCCTCCCTTGTCACTAAACATCTACGAAATTTGTTTGAGTTATCACTTGTATTATTTCTGCGACTTATTACAAGAACATTTAAATAAACCAGCAAATGTCAAAAAACATATTGAAAAAGAAACAATGAATTACATTGTTCAAACTTTATATTACTAATAGTTATTTATATAACTAATAATAATATATTTAATTTTATTATATTATATTTTTTCTAATTCGGTTTTCGGTTTGAAAAGCAAAACCAAAAACTATATTAGAATTCGGTTTTGCCAACCAAACCAAACCAAAAACCAAATTTGAATTCGGTTTCGTGTTGTTTGGTTCAGATGATCGATTTTTCGATTTAGTTTTCGGATGAAACTAAATACTGAACACCCCTAGTCTTATCATGTCAGTCTAATAATAGCCCAAACCCAATAAATCCCAGCCCATACATTATAATTTTAGGTCGTGTTTGTATCGATCAATCGTGTCATGCCTCAAATTATCACACTATTTGTATATAATGTACAATTATTTAAGATAGGGATTATTATATTTTTGACCAACGTACTAATTGGGGATTCCTGATTTTACCTACGTACTTTCATTAACCCAAATGTGACCAACGTACTATCAATTTTGTTGCAATGTTGACCCTGCCGTTAAACCTCCATCCAAAAAATTAACGACTAACGGTAAAAAAAAATTACATTAACGGTAAAAGGTCAAAAATAATACTTGTAAAAAATGGGGGCCCACCGAACACTTGTGTTAAGTTACTCACTACTCCTACTTACTACTATCCCCCTGGTTTTTCGGCACGTTCACCACTGAATCACCAGAAACAGGCTCGAAGGGAAAAATCTCAAGAAAATGGCAAACAAGGTCTCCAATTTCTCCGATCTGATCCAACGCATCACCGCCTCTTGCTTGCTCCACCCACTCGGCTCCGCCCGCCGCTTCCCGACCAAATCTCTGACATCCACTCCCCCAACGATTCCGCCGACGAAGACAGCTACAAGACTCACGAAGCTGACGACGACGAGGACGAGGTGGCAGCGGAGGATAGACAAAACGCCTACAATGCTTGGGATAGAGTGAAGACTCATGAGAAGATGATGGAAATGGAGATGCTAATGGGGGAAGTGTTCAAGGCGGTGTCGTCCATGAAGAGGGCGTACGTTAGCCTCCAGGAGGCGCACTCACCTTGGGATCCGGACAAGATGAGGCTTTCGACGTGGCGGTGGTGGGGAGGAGGCTTGGGGTTTTGAGGGAGAGGTTTCGGCGGAGCGTTGGTCGCGCGCGACGATGAGAGGAGGGTGGTGGGAATGACGTTGAGGAGGTGGTGGCGCCGTGCGGCGGCTGGAGAAGTTAAAGAGGAGGTGAAGAGCAGGGGAGGAGGTCGAGATTTTGAGGAGAAGTTGAAAACAGCCACCAGTCTTAATGGGAGCAGCGGTAGAAAAGGAAGGTCTCATCAGTTAAAGAGAAAAGTCGGCTGCAGTAGTCAAGCCCAAGGTAACTCTCTCTCTCTCTCTCAACGACGTTGAGGAAGGTCTCATCAGTTAACTTGAGGGGGGTTTGGTGGGCCCCCCATTTTTCACAAGTATCATTTTGGACCCTTTACCGTTAATGTAATTTTTTTTACCGTTAACCGTTAATTTTTTGGATGGAGGTTTAACGGCAGGGTCAACATTGCAACAAAATTGATAGTACGTTGGTCACATTTGGGTTAATGAAAATACGTTGGTAAAATCAGGAATCCCCAATTAGTACGTTGGTCAAAAATATAATAATCCCTTTAAGATACGATTGATGTTTTACTATTCATAATTCGTGACGTTGTGTGAACATGGTGCGAATTCCAACAACTTCACAAATTGGCAACTTTAAACGTTTCGAATCCTATTTAACCTTTCGGATGAGCTTATTAAAGCGATTGGCGACAACAAAAGCAAAAGACCCGATGGTCCCGCATAACAAACTAATGAAGGTTCCTAACATTTCATGATCGTAAAAACCTTTATGAGCTTACACAAAACGATAATACGTACTTATTTATTGGGTGAATTACAGATGGGTTTATTTTTAAATATTTATAATTATTTTAGTTTACTATATCTTTTTTAAAACTTGAAAATTATATTTTTAGAATGAAAAGATGATTATGTTATTAATGAAAGAAAAATACGTGCACTATAAGTAATTCCAGGTATCTCGATGTCCAATTTAAGGCATCTGTACAAATATTAGATTGCGATGCACAAAATTATGCATCGCGATTCAAAATCACCAGCAACATTAATTGTGCGCCCCGCACTATTGTTGCTACTCCTCTGCTTTTTTTACTTTGAAGTTTGATACTTACTAGAACTAAAATAAAGATATATATAATTTTACAACTGGAATTAAAATAAAGAGTTATATAATCCTACAGTTGTCAATTAAATTTTGATAAATGAGATATATAAATAATCCTATACTTTATGATCTGATGTGTAGAAAGCGGTTGGGAATGGAAAAGATTGACGAAGGAAGAATTCTCTATTTGAGAATGACTTTGGTAGAGTGATCGGAAATTTGGAGCAAGAGATAAACTGAGTTGAAGGGGACTGGAATGAGAATGAAGCCATTAATTTTGAGTTCAATTTGTAATTTTGAGTAACTGAGTGTGTGCATCGGGATTCATTTGGAGCAACTGAGTGTGTGCAATGTGCCGTCTTCCAAGGCTCAAGTTTCAATAGTGAAGCAATTTTAAAATCATGCATCGTGATTAATTTTGGTGCATTGGGATTTATTTTTGTTCGTGAGTGTATGCATCGTGATTTATTTTGGTGTATCGAAATTTATTTTTGTTCATGAGTATATCCATCAGGATTTATTTTTGTGCATCATGATACACCCTTTCGTACATCGCGAATCCAATTTGATTAATTCCTCCAAATACTAATCAATGCATCACTAAACATTTATACGAAGCCTAACACCTGATCACACACTAACGAAACACCATTGCAAACCAAAAACATGAGCTCAATGCTCTCTCTCTCTCTCCTGTTATTCCAATTCATCATCACCACGATTTCCAACCGGACGCTATGTGTATTTTAACTGGACTTTGTATACATTTATATTCCTGTAACAATTTATGTGTTAGCAATCTGATGAATTAAGTTTTTTATCCTAAAAACTGTGAAATTTATAGGAAGTCATAGTTAGTTTTGGATGAAAGAGACGAGGACATTATAGGAAGAAAATTATCAAAGTGCTTTTTCTCAGTTTTTAAAAAAAAAAAAAGTGAAATAGAGGGATTAAAATTTTTTGAAAGTGAACCGGACAACAATTTCTCATTTTTTTTGTTTACCAAATTCTCCAATAAAGATCTCTACAACAACACAAATTTGTATTCCCTCCAAATGCAAACACAAATCTATGCCAAAATTTACGAAACATCATTTAATTTTTTCATAGCATAATAATAGTCAATAAGGACATTTAAAACTAGTATGCAAACTTTATTAACCAGCAATTTGAATAAAAAATGCCAATAACATTAAAACCAATGCTCCATTTGCTTTATAATTGCATCAGAAATGCTCCAAAACAATTTTATTATCATCACTTATAATTTAATCCTCAACATTGACTTTATTTACGCAATAACCATTTAATATTGTTGAGAATAAAATTTTGTTGTGTTTTTTTGACCCAAATGCATGCACCAATACGGGTTAATACAGGCCAAGACGATAAATAGTGTGTTTCACACTAGTTCTTGACCGAAATGGTGCGTATCGGCCGGTATGTTCCGATATGAAATGAAATTTATAACTACGACCGCAATGGACATTAGAAAGAATTATTGATTTGAATGCAAAGTTTTAGTTCGTCAGCATGCGAGTACTTTTTAATAAGGAAATGAGATTATTTTTTTGGGACAAAGAGAGTATGAACTAGGAAGTAAGCTCGATTTTGGACAAGTGCAAAGTGATTCACTGAGCAGGACTTCAAAATTTGAAGGACAAAGTTTTTATATATATGTATTATATAGAAGAAATTGGTGGTCGTCCACTTTCCCAAACTTTTTTTTCTCCGGTCCACTCTTTTTTTTTAACCGCTAAAAGGTACTTTGAGAATTTTCTTTCTAAAATGCCCTCAACAATATCGTTGCTTCAGATTTGAGATTCGAATTGATGTATAAATGATTTCATGTTGTTAATATAGTCCTTCCTCATGTGTTGGGTATCAATTTTCATGTATAAAACACGAATTTAATCAAATTTAAATTTTTTGAGTTCATCTCGTTTTTCTTTGTTCTTGGTATGTTTTGGCCACTTAATCTCTGTTTTAAACTTCGAATTTGTTTAAAATCAATCTCATATTATCATCCTAACTTAGTACTACATTTGTGCACAATTCTTAACCAAAAAATACTATTTTTGAGCTCCAAATCGAGCTTGACAGTGTGTTGTCCGAAAACAGAGGGAGATGTTCTTTGACTGATTTAATTTGTCAATCGCAGTGTGCTGGGCAACGCAATGGGAATCGACTTGCCCAGTCAGGTCGCAGGGGTCGAGGGGACAACGTCCCTCGTGGGGGTTCGGGGGCAACACACCCGAAAGGTAAACGAAAATCAAGTTTTCTCCAGCGGTTGAAATTCAAACGGTACCTTGGTTGCTCATCGCGATGCCTTGGTTGCACATCGCGATGCCTGTGTTGCTCATCGCAATGTCTGTGTTGCTCATCGCGATGCCTTGGTTGCTCATCACGATGATTAACCCACACGATGTCTTGGATTACTCATCGCGATGCCTTGTGTTACCGATGCGCGCGTGTTTTCCTTTCATTAATGGCATAATCGTCTTTTTGCCCCAAAAATGTCATTTTTCGATTTTAAAAAAAGATGACTGGACTGGAGCGATTACAAGTGTTTAAAAAGGGACCGGCCCGTAATTCACCCTATTATATATAAGCTCTTTATGTACATTTTTTCGGACAAAATAAATATTAGTTCACTTGATAGAATGGAGGCTTGTTGTGGTTAAGTAATTTTAGTCATCCTCTGGTTGTTAGTTCAAATCCTACAAACTGATCTTTGATATTAAATAATATAAATTTTTTTTTTCAAAATTTGTACTACAGTATAATTATTAAAAACCTCTTTTGTTTGGCATGAAGGTATGGAGATCAATTTTTGGCATTTTCATAAAAATATTTATTTGTCATTTTCGCTCAAAACATCAACCACGTAAATATATATATATATATATATATATATATATATATATATATATCTTTCTCTTAAATTTGTGTGTCCCAAATTTAAGGGGTCTAATTTAATGCAAATTTGTAGTTTACCATTATTTATTTATTTTCTGAAAAAAATCGATTATGAAGACCTAAATTCTAATTGAAGATTTTTATTTCAAGAAATTTAGAACGATGATACTTTTTAAAGAAAATTTTGATACCAGTTTGAAATTTTAGGAATTTTGGTACTTTATTTCTAGACAAATAATTTTAATATAATAATATTATAAAATATATCATCTATCTTTAATTTTTGATAATTATCTTTTATTAATTTTAAAATTTAATATTAAATCTAACACAAAACCCCCAGAATATCAGGACCAGCCATACTAGGAACTCCTCCCAAGTATGACATAAAGCAGATAAGGAACTTGGAATGATATGCCTGCTGAATGAATTACACCCTCCGTACAAAAAATGAAAATAAAAGTATAGTTTTATTTGACAAATAAACTTTTGAATATTGTGGCGTTACTTGATTCTAGTTCGTTTAAATTGTACTCCCTTGGTCCCAAAATAAGTGTTTTTTTTTTCATTTTGCATTGTTTCAAAATAAGGGTCTCTTTCCGTCTTTTGAAAAAAATATATATATCAAGTCAATTGTCTATTATGCCTTTTTTATTTTGAGATAAAAAAAGGTGTGGACTATTGTTTTGATACCCCACTAAAGAAAAATTGAGGGCATTAATAGAAAACTATACAAAGTCAAACTTCTTCTTAAAATTCAAATAAACTTAATTGGGGACACTTTTTTGGAATGAATGAAGTACTAAAATTAGATTAATGCTACAAACACATATTTCATTCGCAACATGAGTTAAATGTCATACATTTCAACCAACGTACAACAATTGATGTAAATTCAATCCGTTGATAAAATCTGTGAATGTAACAATTTTCCTATAATTATAACATTTTTTAGAAATTTGACTAAATTCTTAGAATAAATCAAAAAGAAAAGATAATTTTTTTTTTTTTTTTGAAAAGAGCTAGTATTAGCGTTGAGAATATCGTCGGTGTAACAAGTCCAAATAAAGATTTAGCTTTCAGCACACAAGGGAGTTGCCAAGGAAGATGCATGTAAAGACAAAATATTCAATAGTTTTGGAGTATTACGTGACAGGCTTACCTTATACAACACAAGTAATAGTAGCACACTATTATTTCGAAGTGGTTTAAAAAAATTGAGGTTGACTTTGTACTAATTTAACATAATAGTGTGTTACTATTAGTTTGGTGCACCACATAAATGTACTACGTGGTGCTCCGAGACCATAAAATATTTTCTCCCAAATAACTGGATGCGAGTCAAGTCGGAGATTGAGCAATAACCAGTTATGCAAAGTGTAACGCCCCAAACTCGATTCTGACATCCCGGTCCTACAATTTGACCACGTCACCATTCAATTAATACCAACTTATGCTATTCCCAATAAATAGTAATTAAAATCACTGAATTTAATCATCCTAACAACCATATGAACAAAATCAAACTTCTTAAATGAAGTACTACGAATCCCGAGTCATTACAAATCTCAAAATCGAAATAGAAATTTAACAGAACATTTATTTAATGAATGCCCCCGCCGAAGTCCACTCGTGCTCAAACGGGTCATTCACATACCTACTTATATCCTGAAAGAAAAGAGTAGGAAAAAGGGTGAGTGAACAATACTCAGCAAGTTCATATACAACCCCTCCGGTTTCTAAGGAGGAGTTGACTCGAAGAGAAAACAATGAGTCAAAATGGTTTATCGATCAAATAACAAAATGGATTATTCTCCATCATCCGTAACATGAAATAATCATTTATCAAAGAAGCAAATGTCCAAAGTAATATAACATATATCAATACGACATTTCAAACGAAAGATAAGTGATACAAAAAAACATAGCGAAGGTCCAATGACCACCAACTGTCCCATACCGGTTGGAAGCAACGACCAACTCGCAGATACTCACAATATCATATGAGCAAACAGGAATTCCAAATGAAAGTTAAAGATTGCAAAATGATTACGAGAGGTACAGCTAACGCCAACTGTCCCATACCAGTTAAAGATAGCGTTCAACTCGCGGACACTACAATCACATAAGTGGTCTCAAGACCTTAATTAACCAAATATTTCAAAGAATTTTGATGATTCACCAATTCGTATAAACAAAAGGATATATCCGGATAGCCACACCACGGGCCAGGAGGTGTAAAGTATTCATAACAATTCGTATCTCGTTGTCCCGTAGTACCCCTGTGACAGGTTGTTTGACTTAGTGATCATAGTAAGATTTTCAATAAAGTATATCATAGATTCGAAGTTGAGATATATCACGATTGAATGGTTTTCACAAAAAATATATTCTCATAAAACAAAGATTCGTACGTAGGATTTACGATAAGTCATAATATGATTTGAGAAAGAAACGATGCGATGGAGTTCAAAACAATTACCAACACAAGAGTCGGGTATAGCATATACAATGAAGTTTATCAACAAGGAAAACTTAGTTTGAAACTCACATTACCGCAGCGAAAAACTTAGTTTTGCGAAATGAAACCGCTACCCGCACTTGCCAAAATCTAAGACTATAACACAACTATTAGCTATCGTTATTCTAATTGCTAGTTTCTACTCACAACAATGACCAACGCTAAAATCAAATAAATAAACTAATTAAGGTACAAACAAATATGGACTAAAATAGTATTATTAATATAACTATAAAATTATAATATAAAATTATATTAAGCATAACAGTAGCCTAAACATTAAGGCTTAGTCACAAAGGAACAAAGCATTTGGTTCATTTTATTAATACACAAGGTATTGTTTAAGCTAGTAAAGTATTTTGTTTTATATATAAAAAAAAAAAAAAACTAAATCCTCCCAGCTCACACACGTGCACAGACCCCCTCCCCACCTACTCTACCCCATCCCCCTCTCTTCCCTGCCCTCTGCCGTATCCCACCCCCTTTTCTTTTCTTCTTTTCTTTCCTTCTCCTTCTTTTCTTCTCTGTTCTTCCTCCAGCTTCTCTCCCCCCACTCCACTGGCGCGCGCAGCCGCGCGCACACACACACACGCACACACCAGTATTCATTTTTTCCCTCATTTCATTCTCCTGTCATCTCTACCCCCCTCCCTCAAGGTAAATTATTCACTCAAACAACATTCCACAATCATACTCAATACCGGACTATAATCCATACTTATTTAGCTTCCTACATGCTTAAGCACGAAAGGGAGACTCACCTTCAAAATCGAGTAGCTCAAATCCTTTCCTCCCTCGTACACGCTAGCAACCAGCAGAGTCAGATCTCGCAGCCACCCCGAACACTACAACTCTCGAAAAAGTCACCGCAGCTCTCTTTATCTATTTGATTTGTACGGAACCCAGCTAAGAGAGACGAGGTTCTCTTTTATACTTGTTACCCGACCTCTCACCTTCCTACCGGTAGATCACCATTAACACAGCTTTTACTCAGCCGTTCACCCTCTCTCTCCATTCCCGTGAATAACTGTTCGCCGACAACCCAGAACGGACGACGTCGGCCCTTCCCCTGTTTTAATGTTTTTACTTATCTATATATATATATATATATATATATATATATATATATACAATGATACAAGTGATTTTGGCACATTTACTAAAACAGGTAATTTGGCGCCAAAACTAAAAATCTATATTTAGAAACGTAAATTTAAAGCTACTCCTCATTATCTTCAGTTAAAGATTTAATTTCTTTCTCATCTATATCAATACTTAAGTAATAATTGGGCTTATCAAACAATACCTAGATTATGACAATATTTATGGCAAATACATTTAATATATATTTCAGCAATTTTTTAGAAAATACCCATTGAAATATAGATAGTCATCCTGAAATCTGAAACTAATTAGAGCCCGTTTGGTCGAGCGTTTTGGCCAAAACGCAGGGATAAAACGCAGCTTATTTGCAAAAAATGTGTTTCAATACTGCGGCAGAAAACGCAGCGTTTTCAAAACGCAGCTGCGTTTTAAAACGCTGGAATTCCTAGCTTTTTTCCAAAACGCAGGTTTTAAAACGCTACTAGAAAAAAAAAGCTGCGTATTGAAGTGATATCCCAAACGTATTTATAAGGAAAGACCTCCGTTTTTACAACACTGCATTTTTTAAAACGCTGCGTTTTTAAAACACTGCGTTTTATAAACGCTATACCAAACGGGCTCTTAATGTCAAATAGTAACGGAAAAATAAAAAATTATTACAAATATTATACATAAATAAAATAAAAATACATATTATTTTATATCCAGCAAGAATCTTATTTCAGTCCTGTCGTCTTTCCCTTGTATCTTGTATCTGCACACTAAAAAATAAATAAATGTTTATAATATTGCCTTTATCAAACAAATAAATGAGAAAGACTATTTTTAGATAGGAACATTTATGGCAACTACATTTAATACATTTTCCAGCAATTTCCTAGAAAATACACCGTGAAATCTAGACACCATCCCGAAATCAAATTATTTAATGTCAAATAGTAAGATTATTTTCGGATTCCCCAATTTAGTAAATGGGAATATCAACAAGTTTATTTATCCAGTTTATAATACGATTTTTCTTCAAAATCTGTTTCTTTTTCATCCTATTCCAATCTTTTTCATATACTTTGCATTATTCCCAGTCAAAGAACATAAAATGACTTTTACTCTATTGAAAGACATTAAAAAAGGAAGATCAGATTGGTTGATTAAGGTAAGATTAGCACGAAAGTGAGAAGTAAAACCTGAGAATGATATGGAGATTCCTCCATCTTTTGAGCTGCTTCTGGTGGATGTTGAGGTTAGCCTTTCTTCTTCCTCCTACTTCTGTTTTTTCTATTTTGTTTCTATTTTGTTGGGACATCCTAAAAGGGAAAAGGGGATACTTATTTTGGACCAATGAGTATATATATTTCCTATGATGGAGTCAATGAAAATAAGCTTGAACTCAGATCATAACCTTAGTATCCCGTATATTGCATAGGTACAAAAGTCAAGATCAACCAACCTGCACATGTAAAAAAATGTCGACATTAGTTGGTATAATGAAAAGTTGAGGGATGGGGCTTCATCAAGAAGTATTATGAAAAGCTGTTCTTAACTGTTTTTTTTTTTTTTTCAGGGTGACAGGATTCATCTATATTTTCTAAATGTCTAACTTTGCATAAAATATTATCTTTCCGTGAAATAAGATAGTATTTGGCCCGTGCATTTAACGCACGGATGTAGCACTAGTTATCACTAATATTAACACTATTATTATTATTATTATTATTATTATTATTGTAACTTAGAGAAGCCCAACTTTCAACTACTAGTGGGCTAAGCCCAAATTCAAAATAAACCAAAATCAGTTTAGCACCCAAATAAACTAGGCCCCGGTTACTTAAAGTTTGGCCCAAAAGTGTAATACAATATTTCTGATTTATAATATCATAATTATAAAATTATAGAAATTTTGGGTATATTACACAAAGTTCAAAGTCAACCGACCTAAAGCATTAGGAGCCCATAGTAGTATATCTGGAGCAGAAAGTATAGACAAAGGATAAGCTTGGAGTTGATTAATGACTATTGCGTCCGAAAATTCGCGTCAAAGGTCTAGATTTCAGCCTTGACCCTAAGGCTTACAATAAGTTGAAATTTGCATTAAAGGTTTGTTGGAAATTAGTTATAAAAGTTAGTTAGTATTTGACCAAGTTTCATTTAATGAAATTAGAAACAAGTTGCAAAGTTAAAATCTACCATTCAACTAGAAAAAGTTAGTATGTTTATATTTTTTAAAGTTGGGTGAATGAAAAATTAATCCCTAAATTATGCAACTTGACATTGTTGTTTTGAAGAGTAATGGGATATGGAAAGTCATATCCCACATTAGTAAAATAAAGTGTGAAAATGCACTTTATTAAGTGTTCCACTTTAGGAAGGAGCAATCAAGTCTTTACCTACAAGGTTTAACCTAATGGTGTCTCATGTACAAGCAATTGCTCTAAGTTGGAGTGCGTAGGTTGCATTTGGCTCATTACAGACCCACACAAGCATCTACGGCTAGATCGAATAGTCACGAGCGAAGCAATTGGGGGCGAATTGGATCTACACCCCATTGCGCGTTTCAAAGCAATTGGTGGCCAGACTGGTCCGCTAGATCAGGCTTATGCAATCGAGGTGTGATCTGACGGTCTACATTCTTGCGATCGAGGTGTGATTTGACGGTCTACATTCTTCAGATCCGAAAAGTGCCTATTCTTAGAAAGAACTCTTTAAAAAGTAAAAATAGACTCCTCTTGGATCACAATTGGATAATAGAAACACACATAGTTACACCAAGCATACATTTGAGAGAGATTAGTTAGTGCAATCATATCATCTTATTACTTCTTCTGTTTCCGAGTCCGGTCTAGATTCTTCAGATCCAAAAAATGCCTATTTACAAAAATGCACCGCAACTCTTTAGAAAGTATAAATAGACCCCTTCCCCCTCGACAGATTAGTAATGGTTAACAAAAACACAAACAGTTATGCCAAGCATACATTTGAGAGAGATTGGTTGGTGCAATCATATCATCTTGTTGTATCTTATGTTTCCGAGTCCAGTCTAGATTCTCTATATCCAAAAAGTGCTTATTCACAAAAAGGCATCGCAACTCTTCAGAAAGTATAAATAGGCCCCCCTCCCCCCAGTGGATTGCTAGTGGTTAACAGAAACACAGTTACCCCAAACATACATTTGAGAGAGATTAGTTAGTGCAATCATACCATCTAGCTGCATCTTTTGTATTCGAGTCTTGAAAGTTTTGAAACACCAATATCTTGTTGCATCTTCTGTTTCCAAGTTTCGCTGGAATCTATATTATGACGTGCTGCTAACTGTTAGATTTGAAAGTCGTTGCATCTTAAGAACTATTGCCAAAAATCGTAAACACTAGTATGGAACAATTTCTTGTTATGGGGATTATGTCCAACACAAGCCTCGACTTATTAATTATGTCATCTCTTCATACCTTGATTATGTCTGTCCACTTCTCTAGAAAATCACACCTATTTTTCTAACAAGGTCTAGATTACAACCTAATAGCCCGAACCTTACAATAAGCCGAAAATGTTTTATGCACCCAAGAAGGACAAATAGAACTAATACTCCTTCCGTTCCAGGTAAAGAGTCCATTTTTGACTTTTTTCGGTCAACTTAGTTAAAGTTTGACAGATAATTAACATAAATTTAGTGATTTTTACAAAGTTATGAAAGTTGTAATTCATAGTATTCTTAAAATAATTTTTAATTAATGAAATTTTATTTACTAAAACATAAGTATGTAAAATTTTAATTTGATTTAGTCACATGTTGACTTTTAAGAAAGGAAAGTAAACTATTTGTCTGATATGGAGGGAGTAATATGTAAAATTAGAGGCTCATTAAAAAGCCATTGGTCGGTTCAAATCTTTTTTGTTCTACCATCCCGGTATGCCAAGAGAGAGCTTCAACAAATCTTGGAATAATTCTAAAGATAAACCCTCCAAGCTTATGAAGCATTAAGCTTTGTATTAGCATTAGTAATGGAAGTGTGTGGGTCGGTCATATTGGTCAAGCAGATTATAAAATGAATCGGTCTCCTTGACGGAAGCATTGATGTTAGGGGTGAGCAGAAAAGACCGAACCAACGAAACTGGATTGAACTAATAATATTAAATTGAACTAATACTTTTAGTTTGATTCGGTTTTGAAATTTTTGTAGAATGATCATTTGGTTCGGTTCTGATTTTAAAACTTATAGAATAGTTTTGAACCGGACCGAGCTAATATTATATATATATATAATATTATAATTATAATATATATATTAATAAATTAATATTTAAAAAATATAATTTCTAATCCTAACCCCAACTCTAAGGATAAATACGTAATTAAAGTGATATTTCATTATTTCTATAACACAATCTTATTCAAAAGTATCAACAACGGTATTAGATTTTATTATTTGTTTGTAATGAATAGAAGAAAAAAGAAAGGTTAGTTAAAATATTTGAAAGGGTTCAACCGAAATATGTGCAGGAGTGGACCAATAAGCACCAAACCAAAGTAATAATACTTGGTTTGGTTCTGGCTCTGAACTTTTTAAGAACCGAAGTGTTAGTTTGGTTCTGATCCCATTTTATTTTTGCAAAAATTAGACCACATCGGACTATGGTCACCCCTAATCAATGTGGAGTAAGAATCCGACCCACTTGCTTGTTAATATAGTCTAATATCTAATTAACCGTAGTAACGACATTCTATAACATGTATGTATAATACACGTATATAATATGTATGTATATATGAATAACTCAAAAATACTAGATTTCTATTGTACTTCATGTATCATACTCCATCATATACGAAATTTTGAAATAATTTTACTATTTTTTTGCTTAATTCCAAGTTTTAGAAATGAAATTGGAAGAACATTTTGAGCTCCATAGAATTCAAAATGTTCTTCCAATTCTAATTCCAAACTTTGGTATGAACATCCAAACATAGCCTTAGTTAATTTAACATGATATCTCGTTTTAACATGGAATAATGAATCTTTTTTTTTATTATTATTAATACTTTTAGAACAGATGCATTTTGGAATATATGTTTGATCATGTTTTCATTGGCTACTAAGTCATATTTCTAAAAAATAAGTAATAATACAAAAACTATAGCTATATATGAGATTCTACATTTGTGAAAATATTAAAGTATTTAAATCTAGAAAGTATGATAGTATAAATAAATACTACAATACATGATATGGTGTATTTTTCTCCCAAATATTTCACTAATATTTGTATTATATTCGTATACATGTATAAAAATATTTTCACTGTATACATTTTTTTATACCATACCAATCTTTTCATCGTAACTTCAAAAATAAATTATATTAAACTTAGAACCTTTTTCTTTTCAATGTATGACACATTTCCTGTATTTTACTAATTTACTACGTACCACTAAAGACTCCTACACTACAATCTCAAAGGTTTTTTTTTTTTTTGTCTCTCACGTCTTCATACCACATTGGGTTTGAGACTAATTTCAGTTTGCGGTACTTGTTGTTGGTCCAGGAGAATTTGTGTCTGGTGAAAATTGAAACAGAACATCGCGTTAAATATATCGCTTACGGTACTGAACATGTCGTTGACTCAAAAAAATTTATACTTGATAAAAGTCAAATACGAAAGATCCCAAAAAATAGAGTATTCTACACAAAAAAACATAGTATGAGTTCTCAAAGATTCTTTTAGAGATGATAATCCGTTATACTAATAACCGTCTATTATTACCAACATCATGATACTATCTTGAGACTATACCAACATCATGATACTATCTTGAGACTATCTTTGGAAGTTATGAAGTGAAAAATAACAGTGATGTAAAACTTTTGTAATCTTCAGAAGAAATCAATGCAGTCCCATAAATTGGATTCTTGAAATCTTATGTAATCTTTTGTACTTAAACGAGTGTCTACTTTTTTTATTTTCTTATTCTTAATTAAGTGTCTATTTTTGAACATGTATACTGATTTCTTATTGACACTTATCGTGTCCTATAGACTTTTAATGTTGTATGTTGACGTTAAGGACATTAATGTACATGTGCTATTAAAATAATTCAAAAGTTTATTTTTTAATTTTAATAAAAAATTTAAAAATAAATACTCGTTTAGAGATGGAGGTAGTACGTAAATATTCCATCAAAAAAGGAAATTTGGGCCATCTTTCTTGAGAAAATGCATTCAAATGTTCTAGATTATTAATTGAAAATTCACCAAAAAGTATAATATGATTTCCAAACCAGAAATTGTAGACAATCTCTGTAACTAAGAGCCCGTTTGGTCTTACGTTTTGGCCAAAACACAGGGATAAAACCCAGCTTATTTGCAAAAATTGTGTTTCAATGCTGCAGAAGAAAAAACAGCGTTTTCAAAATGCAGCTGCTTTTTAAAACGCTGAAATTCCCAGTTTTTTCCCAAAACGTAGGTTTTAAAACGCTGATAGGAAAAAAAAACTGGGTTTTGAAGCGATATCTCAAACACATTTATAAAAAATATATATATAGTTTTTGAAAAATCTGAGTTTTAAATACGCAGCGTTTTGAAAACGCTACACCAAAGTTGAGACCCAAAATCCATAGCTGCGGAAATCTATAGATTTGGTAAATACTCAATTCTAATTAATTATATGTAGATTTAGTTCTTTACAAATTAATTATATCTAAGCAGAATTAAATCAGTCGTCCAAATAATAAATGCTATGTTAAAGAATAAAATCTCAGTAGGATTACAGAAATCTACATCAAACATATATTACATCCCTCCCAAAAAGAATTGTCTAGCTTACTACTAGTATTTTTATCTGTTCCAAAATACCAAACTACTTTCCCAAAATGAGACATTTAATTAGTTTTTTAGTTTCTTACTATATCCCTCATTTAATACTTAATTTTTATTACCTTTTGACTGATTAATAGAGTTATATTAAATAGTAGTTATGTTTTTAATAGGGATAGTTTAGGAAAAAATTGTATAAAATAGATTTTAATTTATATTTTTTCTTAATCTGTGTGTAAAATCTAATTACATATGAGTATGATTTTCTCTTTTTCTGGATTTTTCAATCTGATTGATTAGTTTTCATTGATTTTCCTTTTTTTATTTCTTTTCCACTTTCCTTAAACTTTAGTAGGAAAGAAATCTTGGTTAGATTTCGTTTGTAAAGTTCCAATTATAGTGATATTCATACTTCAATAAAAAAAATTGACTTTAGAGAATCTAATTTTAAGGATTGAAATAAATGACGTGTCTTTTATGTTGATTACAACAACCTTTAAGACATGTATATAACTTATGTGTTGGTAGGCCTTAAACATACGATCTCTCTCTCTCCCTCTCCTTCTCCCTCTCTCTTTCTCTTCGTATTACAAGCATTACCATGTCTAGAAATGGTCGAGCATTGTCGTACGGAGACATGCACATGCACATGGACTCGAGACATAGCCCGTACTACACTAGACTGTTGCGATGCCGTCTTTGCAATCGTCGATTCAAGGGCGCTAGAGCTTTTATAATCCACTATGATATTCACGTAGTTGGAGATGCGACGACGACGCTCTCTCTCGAGCTACCCAATTCGATTCCTAGAGCCAACGAATTGATTTCGCAACCTTCTAGTCATTTTGGCTACGCCGCTATAAGTAACATGCAGTTGCAACAAAATCTTTCGCTTAGGGCCGACCAAGTACCTACTTCCAACCTGCAACACCGACCAATTCCACCGCAATCAATTCCATCCCGACAAATCCCACAATTTGTTGGGAGGAATTATATGCAGAGGGGTCGCCACCCATGGTTTAGCCAATCGTTACATGATGGCACTATGCCATACATTAACATGTTGGATCAACCAATTCAAGAGACAAATGTTTCTGAGAGGCGCGAAGAAAACATTAATAGTGCATATGATTCTAGCAGGCTCGATCTATCCTTGAAGCTCTAAAACCTAAGAAGACGAAGATTGTTGCATCGGAACACAAAGCGCACCTTTCCATTAGTAGTTTTTTTTTTTTAATTTTTAATTTTTTCCCGCATTTGTTGGTTTCTATCATGTAATAAATAGTTGAAGGTTGTTATATTCTTAAAATTATTATTAGTGTGTTTGATATCGTGATTTAGTAGCTTGATTTTTTATTTTAGATTTGTATTTTCTAATGATTGAAAAATAAGTAAGAGATAGATACAGAGAATGTTGGTGGGATCAAAAAGAGAAAATTTAATATTACAAAAGAGTTTCTAAATACCGCCTCCTTTTAAAGGGAAAATTACAATACTACCCCTCCACCCATTTTATACAACCCCCTCTTCTCTCTTTTTACAATATAACCTTTTAATTTTTTTAGAAAAAAAGGGCACATATACATTAACAAAATTAAGAAGAAGAAAATTTAAGTTCCTGGCGCAGCTGGCTGTATAGCATTTGTGTCGGCCATGCTGGGCTGCACTCCAATTATTATTTTCTTTTTAATTTGTAAAATATATAAAATAAAATAAAATAAAAACATTCAACAATTCACGATGATGGGTTTAAGGAGATGATTTCTTACGATAATTGCTAAAAAAATTAACATTGTCGGTTTAAAAAAAATATTAATTTCAAACTAATTTCAAAATTTTAATGCAAAAATAAAATTTGTGAATATCTATCAAGTTTCAATCATATGTAAATAAAGACTACCTTACAAACGGTAGGAATGTATTTTGAGGATACATAAAGACGGGGTTTGTTCGAACGACACTAGGGTCGTTCAACGAATAATGGGGTAGTAGGTGTGCAAAAAAAAGAAACAATGGAGAGAGAGAGAGAGAGAGAGAGAGAGAGAGAGAGAGAGAGAGAGAGAGAGAGAGAGAGAGAGAGAGAGCTGCTGCAATGGAGGCGGAGGGCGGAGGGTGGAAAGGGAGAGAGTGACTGTGCGGAGGGTGAAGTCGTGAGTAAGGATGAATGAGAGGCTTTTTAGGTTTTGAGGGTGTTTTGTGAAGTTTGTACCACTTGTTGGTTAAGGCCATATAACATAACTTGTCGGGTTTTAAGGTCATACTTGATATATACCACTAAGACTCTGCATCCTAATAAGACTAGTCCGACACAACTGGCTATGCAGGTAACGGACACGGTAACCTGACACGTTGTCTTCATGCGCCACTAAGAGCATCATTATCAATGGAGATAAAAATGTGAAAAAAATTAGGCATTTAGGATTTACGCCTTCTTTGAATAAATAAAAAACCTCTTCAATGCAGTTGTGGATATGACGTGTCAACTAATTTTTTTTAACATTCTTGATGAGACTATCAAGTTTTGACATTCTATTTGAGGATATGTGAATACATTCTAGTCCGTATTTTCTTGTTAAATACAAAAAAAATTCTCTTTTTCCATTTTAATTTGTTATTATATCCAAAACATTCTCTCTATCTTTTAGTGGTAGGACTCATGTCACATACGATCGAATCCACAGTTGCATTGTAGAGGTCTCTTTTAATTGAATGTGAATGAAGAGATAAAAGTTGCTATATGTAATTGATGATGTTAATTACTTACAACCACGTAAGATCAAATACACAGTTGCATTGGTGATTCTCGCTTCGTTTGATCAATGTACAGAGTAGTTAATAATTAAAGGGCTGATGCATCAAATACACAGTTGCATTGGTGATTCTCGCTTCGTTTGATCAATGTACAGAGTAGTTAACAATTAAAAGGCTGACGTACTGTTGTTTTAATTTGCATTACGTTCGCGAACAAAACAAAATGGTTACATCATTAGTTTTAGTAATTTACGGCTTTTTGAATTAATATCTTTGGTCTTTTCATTCTATGACTGCTAAACTTGTAAGCATGAATAATCCCTTGGACGGCTAGATGTATGCACATAAGATTCGTATTGATTATTCTCATTTTTATATTGTATCGTAAAATATTTATAACTATGCCCAACACATGCATATAAGCCTCGTAGATTGTGTGTACTCGGACCTTAAGATGGATGGGGTTATCTCGACCTACAAACAATAGATGAGTGAAAAGGAGTAGGGATGCCATAAAAATGGTCGTGTCCATTAAAACTTTCATGGAAGGTAAGTGGGCACTGAAGGCCTCTTCAATTCGAAGTGTCAAGTCGTCGAAAGACTTAAATGCACCGCACTTTTGTCTAGAAGTTCATGTCTGCGTGGCGACAAAATGAAAGGTCGTTGCCTCAACATCCATATAATCATATATTTTACCGGCATTAGAAAATATGAGAGGTGATCCATTCTAGTTGAGCTTATGGTCCATTAGAGTCTATCAAATTTTAGTTATTCCCCTTTAATTACTCACCAAAAAGTATGCTTATCCACATAATGGTTTCATTGTTTCATACATTCCAAAATAGTCCATTCAATTTCCATTAAGCAAGCTTTTCCTTTGGGGACCTTGTCTTTGATATATAGAGTATGATAAGATTAGGGTTTCGAGTCGATTTTCTCATGAATTGGTAGTTTGTATAGTCAAAATTTTAGAGAACAAACAAAGAATAGGGTTGTTTATAGTCATACTTTGTTAACTTAGCAATGGCAAACTTGTTTCTAGACCAGATAAAGAAACAAGCATCTTATTTTCTACAAGAGAAATACAAAACCGCGAGACTCGTATTCACAGATGTTACTCAAGCTGAATTGTAAGTATTTGCTCGTTTTCGGCCTTCAACAGTAGTGGCAGATCAAGCAAATTTAGGCAGTGGAAGCATTTGATATTGGAATAATACGCAATCACGAGTTATATTGTACTATGTTTTTTTTTTTTTCAAGTATTTTTATTTACATAGCTAATATTACTGATCATATAAGCATGTTTTTTGCAATCTCAAAGGTTGGCGGAAGAGGTGACGAATGATGAACCATGCAGCCCTGATGCTAGAACAATGACAAGAATAGCTGAGGCATCATATGACATCGATGATTACTGGAGAATTGTAGATGTTCTTCATAGGAGGTACTTTTTAAAATTTTTAAACCTGAGATTTATTTCTATGTAAGGCCCTTTGACAAACAGTTCTAATGTTGTTCAAGTAAAATAAATGGCAGATTTTATGATACTGACTGGAAGAATTGGAGACAGTCCTATAAAGCATTGGTGTTACTTGATTTCTTACTAACCCATGGCCCCGAAGATTTTGCCGAAGAATTTGTTTGCAATGCTGATGATATTCGAGAGCTAGGATCGTTTGAACATATAGATGAGAAAGGGTACGTACTAATCGCTTGTCGTTAATTTCTTGAATCAAAATATTGTGAACAAAGTCGTAACATATGCATCCTGATCTCTATTTTACCATTACTTTGATCATTAGATTTAATTGGGGGCTTACTATGCAAAAGAAATCCGAAAGGATAATTGATCTACTAAAAGGAGGGGAGACGCTTAAACAAGCTCGTTTGAAAGCTCTAAAGATAACAAACGAAATCCAAGGATTCGGCAGTACGGCGTCCTCTCCTACAGCATCCTCATCGTCACATTCCGACTCATCACGAGCTTCATCTTTTGGCTCTTATAGTTACACAAATTCTCCGTACAGCCAAGGAGATAGACATCAAAAAATCGAAGTGCTATCACCACCGGAGAAACAAACCATTGAAGACTACCCACGGAGGAGGATAAGAAACGACGCGTATAGAAACGGCAAGGACAATATCGAGGGAGCGCCGCATCTTTGGGATTGTCCTACCATTAAAGAAAACGGGTGTTTGATAAACGGAGAAGAAGAAGATGAAGATGATGAGGATGATTATTATGAAAAATCATCTGGTTTTTTTAATGGAATTCGAGCAAAGCTAGTTAGCATTAGTCCTACAAAAAGAAAGGGTGAGAAAGTGGCCTTTAGGAGTGTTTCTGATGTTGGTAGGACAAAGGAGAAAAAGTTGGATCGCCAACTCTCTCTTGAAAACTGGTGAGGTCCGTACATAACAAGAACTAGGAAATATGCAAAAATCCCCAAGTCAATTGTAATAATTTATTTATTTATTTATTTTTCATGTATGTGAGAGTGAGACTGAGAGTGAGAGTGAAAGTGAGAGTGAGAGAGTATAGTCGTGTGGTGAGGTTTAGTTCGTTGATTGTTAGTACTCCCTCCGGCACAAAATAAGTATCAATTTATGTTAAAAAAAAACATGAATAAAAATAAACATTCGGTTTGAGATAGAGGAAGTACTCCATATATAATAGAATTTGTAATACAATACAATCTCTTAAATGAATATATATATATATATATATATATATATATATGTCACCACGATCCATTTTGTACATGACTATTAATTTGTCTTCCTTCAATTCCTAAATAATTTTGAGTAGGTCTCTTGTGTTTTACAGAAAACTAGTATGACACCCGTGCAATGCACGAGGATTTTATTGATCTAAATAAAATAATTAAAGAATTTAATGTTAATAAAATAAATAAATAAATCATTATAATGTAAAAATTATGAGTTTGATGTATAATATGCAATATATGAAAATTAAACAAATAATTAAAATGTAAAGATAAGAAAATAAATTTTATAAATAAAAATTATTTTGATGAACAGTTAATATCATAAAGTTTGTGATATCATACAAAGAGGAAATTGACGTGGGATATAACAAGTTTTTTTTATAAAAACCCTCAACACTATACTTTAGAAACTTAGTATATTCTGCAGAAATAATTTATATATGACAATTTGATTAAAAAATAAAACACCAAAAAAAAGGAGCTTACATTTTCAGCAAAATAAGTTAATTGTTAACAAATTAAACAAAATGTATGAAAATTAAATAAATAATTAAAACATAAGTATTAAAATATGTAAAATTAATAATAGAGAATCACATCAATAAAAAAATTATTATAAATTTTGAAATATTTCATTGATACAACATTGGTTGTTGAACATATACAATTACTACTACTATCATTATTACATATCAAAATTTAAAAGCCCTTAGGATTGGTGATAAAATTAAAAAAATTTAAATGTTAAGAATTTCTTAAAAATATAATTAATCAAAGTTATTATTTATCATAGCTTAGAACAAAACATCCGGCGTAAAGATATTTGCTTAGGAAATATGAATTGATAATATTAATTTGGGCAATAAATATTTAATGTAGTTGTTGTTCACATACTAATCTGACTTTATGTATTCAATAAAGACATCTGCTTAGGAAATGTGCTTTGATAATTCTTATTTGAGCGATAATACGTGTAAGATTGTTAATAAAAAAATATTAACTGGAGACAATTGCTATGATTATAGTTGTCTCCATGCTTTTTTCTGGAACTGGAAAACACAGATTTTAATAAAAGTATTGGAGGGGTTTTTTATTTGCCCAAAATACTTATGTTCAATGTGTTTTTTCTCTATTTTATCCAAGTAAACTAGTGCTACACCCGTGCGTTAAATGCACGTGCCAAATACTATCCTATTTCACGGAAAGATAATATTTTATGCAAAGTTAGACATTTAGAAAATATAGATGAATCCTGTCACCCTGAAAAAAAAAAAAAAGTAGTTAAGAACATCTTTTCATAATACTTCTTGATGAAGCCCCATCCTTCAGCTTTTCATTATACCAACTAATGTCGACATTTTTGTACATGTGCAGGTTGGTTGATCTTGACTTTTGTACCTATGCAATATACGGGATACTAAGGTTGTGATCTGAGTTCAAGCTTATTTTCATTGACTCCATCATAGGAAACATATATACTCATTGGTCCAAAATAAGTATCCCCTTTTCCTTTTTCGGATGTCCCAACAAAATAGAAACAAAATATAAAAAACTGAAGTAGGAGGAAGAAAAAAGGCTAACCTCAACATCCACCAGAAGCAGCTCAAAAGATGGAGGAATCTTCATATCATTCCCAGGTTTTACTTCCACTTTCGTGCTAATCTTACCTTAATCAACCAATCTGATCTTCCTTTTTTAATGTCTTTCAATAGAGTAAAAGTCATTTTATGTTCTTTGGCTGGGAATAATGCAAAGTATATGAAAAAGATTGGAATAGGATGAAAAAGAAACAGATTTTGAAGAAAAACCGTATTATAAACTGGATAAATAAACTTGTTGATATTCCCATTTACTAAATTGGGGAATCCGAAAATAATCTTACTATTTGACATTAAATAATTTCAGATTTCAGGATGACTGTTTAGATTCCACGGTGTATTTTCTAGGAAATTGCTGGAAAATGTATTAAATGTAGTTTCCATAAATGTTCCTATCCAAAAATAGTCTTTCTCATTTATTTGTTTGATAAAGGCAATATTATAAACATTTATTTATTTTTTAGTGTGCAGATACAAGATACAAGGGAAAGACAACAAGACTGAAATAAGATTTTTGCCGGATATAAAATAATATGCATTTTTATTTTATTTATGTATAATGTTTGTAATAATTTTTTATTTTTCCATTACCATTTGACATTAAATAGTTTCAGATTTCAGGATGACTATCTATATTCCAATGGGTATTTTTTAAGAAATTGCTGAAGTATGTATTAAATGTATTTGCCATAAATGTTGTCATAATCTAGGTATTGTTTGATAAGCCCAATTATTACTTAAGCATTGATATAGGTGAGAAAGAAATTAAATCTTTAACTGAAGATAATGAGGAGTAGCTTTAAATTTACGTTTCTAAATATAGATTTTCAGTTTTGGCGCCAAATTACCTGTTTTAGTAAGTGTGCCAAAATCACTTGTGTCATTATATATATATATAGATTTGAGTTGTTCTATTTGAATGATTTAATTTTTAATAAATTAACTGTGTTTGGTTAAAAAATATGTAATGTAAAGGTAAATACTTTCATTAATTATACGGTCAAACATAAAAACAATGTAATTTAATGTTATTCTTGGAAATTAACATTTGCTAGATGTTTCAATTATTAGTTTCACATGTCTAGTTTATGTAGCTGTTCACATACTAATATGTCTTTATATTCTCAGTTATGTATTCGAATTATGATGATGTTATATAATTATTTATGGAAATTAATATTTGCAATATATTGAGTAATTTTTTTTGAATTCTCGTTCAAAGAATTGAATATGCATTCCAAAATGCTTCATTGCCAATAGTCAAGTCCAATGCATTGAAACTCAAGAGTTGCATTGTTCTTTACTCCATGCTCTTTTAGAAGCAATACCCTAAAAAATTATACGGGAGTATTTTCTAATGTGTGTGTGTGTGTATATATATATATATATATATATATACACACACACACACACAAATGCTAATGCTTTTCCTTTCTCAACATATATAAATTTTACTTTTTCATGTGTTTGTTTTTTAAAGTTGTTCTTATATGAATGTTCACTTTTATATAATTTTACTAAATTCACCGTTACTAACTATCATGTTCTAGTGTTCGATACTATAAGATGAACATTAAGGTCATTAATGTATATGTACAACTAAATAACCTAAAAATTAATTATCTAATTTTAATAAGGAACTTAAAATGAATTCTTATTTTGGAATGCGGAAAATAATACTTCTAGTAATCAAAACCATTCGGCCGACCCAACCCCAAACCTTTCAAACGGATCCATTTTTTATGCAGTAGATCATCGCATAATTAATGGGAAATTGGTGAAAAATAGTGATGCAGGGAGTAATATATTGTGGGGCAGTGACGGATCCTAAATAATTTTTTAGTGGGGGCACAAATTTGACAAACATAGTAATATTCACCCGAAAAACGGGTTCTTCACATTTAACACAAAATCCTACAAAGACAAATTAATTTCTAGAAAATATTTGACAAAACAAAATAATTTCTAGAAAAAAATTTAACAAAATAATCTAAAAAATGCCCATAAAAACTCAACAAATGATGGCTAAAACCTTTTCCAAGGTTAGATGCTGAGTATTGCTGACTCTTGGATTTGAACTCCAACACATTTTCCAAACTTTAGTCTCTAACCATCTCAATCATGTTAGGTTTATATTTATATTTCAAAAACAATATACATATACAAAATTTAAGTGGGGTCACGTGACCCCGCTATGCATAACCTGGGTCCGCCTCTGTTGTGGGAGATTAAATAACAGAGACTCACTAAACTAAAAAAGAGATTTAGTTTAGAGGAAGAAGGCGATTTAGTTTTTCATCAATCTTTAATGGGAACCAATTTCTAGGCTACGGCCAAAATATGAAGAGACTCTCTTCACTATAATTGAAATCCTTTGGCCGTTTGATTTCCCAAAGGCTGCACATATGCGATAGCTCCCATTAAATTGTCTGTCTCCACCGTTGGATAATGGAACCTTCACATTTTCTAGCTTCTATTTTTGGCAAATACATTTTGGTGGAATATTTCCTTTTATTAGCAGTGTTGCCATTATATATATATATATATATATATATATATATATATATAGATACCCCTAAAATGATTTTTTTTTCAAATTTTTGTCCATATTTTTTTGACTTAGCTATTAACAATAACACCCATCTTTTCTTTAAATACACTACCCTTTCTAAATGTACCACCCCTCTTTATTTTTAACCACCGTAAATCCTAAATACACCTCCTTAATTTTCTGTTTTACCCCGTCTTTCCTTCTTCTCCCATGAAGCAAAATTGAAAGTGAGACCTTTTGGGATTCTCCGGCCATTCATCAAAAACCCTCTCATGCCGTTTGTCTCACTTCCACCGAGGGACATGAACTGGTTGTCAATCAATTGCACAAACGCCCACTTAAAAAAGCTTCTTCATCACGGCCACAATCTCTATCGGATCTCGGTGCAACAACACCATTTTCATATATCCTTTCCAGTGTTCCAGCTTGTCAATGATCCAGCAGTCTCGGACTAAGATGGTGTCGCCATGGACGCTGCTCGTTGTGTATAGAAGATCCAATTATTTTATTTTATTTATTTTTTTCTCTCCTGTCGATTCACGCCCAAAGGAAGTAATCTGAGACAATAATCGTCCCCAATTTTTTTTGTAGTTTCTTTGAAATCAAATGAACATATTTAATTTATAGTGATTTCTTTTGCTAAATTCAAACGAAATATACACAAGTTGGCCAAACATCTCAAGAATGTTTGACTAATCTTAGCCGAACATGATGTTCGACCAACCATAGCCGAACAACGTCAACCCAAAAAATATTCTCTCTCAACCTAAGGGCAAAAACTTTTTATTTTTTTTAAATGACATATTTGTAATAAAAAATAGATGTATTTAGTAAAAAAAAAAAAAAAAAGGTGTTAATAGCGCTACTATAAATATATATATTTTTTCTTTTACCGAATACCACGAGCAACTAATGGTGCTGAGTAATCTTCTCGTGCACCTTGGCGTTTATGGACAGTTACATGCTTCCCACGACCCGATGTGCGTTGATCTGTCTGTTTGTCCCGTAACCACAAAGATTCCCTCCTCTGCCCCCATTTTGCCCAAACTCCACTCTTTACCCCACTCCCCACGCTGGCCCACAGCCGTCACTCCCCAAGTTGCACTTTGGTAAATAATACACAAACTTTCTAACCCTGACACGAAAATATTATGTTGGACAAATTTTTATGGTGCACTAAAATTAATAAGAACGGAGTAATATTTTAATATCAACGTAGTTTATAAAAGGCAAAATTTATATTTAGATTACCTAATTTTTTTAAAAATTGCAATACGGCCATCACAAATAATTTTATGCAAAAAAAAAAAGTGACACTTATTTTAAGACAAATTTTTCAAAAAATAAACGTTCAATTAGAGACGGAGGGAGTAACATTATTCAATTTAGAAAAATGTTGAAACTTAACTTAATTAAGTTTCAAATAAATCTCAAGCTAACTTTTAATTAAACTAAGTTCACTTGAGTAGTTTAATATTTTTAATAATAATAACTTGTTTGTTATTTTATTGATCGATTAATCTTAACCGGTGTTTTAAATATCGGACTAGCGAGCCTATAAATCTAGCAAATTAGCCGCCTAGACGCTAGACGTCTTTCTAGAAAGTTTTGGCACAAAATTACGTTGTTTTAAGCCATTTTTATATAAAAAAAATTAATTTAGATTATTTGATAATATTTATATTGCTGCAGCAGGTGTTATGTATATATTGTTTATTGATTATTGTTGTGTTATTTCAAACTTTGGAATAATAATCAGATTATTTACCTATTTGCTGATATTTACTATTAGTATATTTGAAGGTTTAATGTTTGTTAATTAGATGATATTAAGAAAAATTCAAAAATCATGATAATTATGCATTTATTCTAGTCCCCGCCTAGGCTCCCTAGGCGTTAGGCGCTGTGTCGCCTAACGATTTTCAAAACATTGATCTTAACTGATCTAACTATCTTACAAGAACCCACTCGGATGAGCTTTTATCAAACTAAAACAAATTAATTACTTTTTTGACCCCTCATATTATTTTGTGATCATCAATTTGATCTTCATACTATTGAGATTGCAAATATCACATTCGTACTTTTAATTTAATTATAAATATGACCTAAATTAATAACGGCCATTTGTTAGTTAGCAGAATCTGCTGACATGGTATTAACAAAAGTCATTTGAAAGTTTAGATGGAAAATAAATAATAAGATAATAATTTCTTATTAAAGTAAGCCGTTCTTTTTCTTTTTCTCTTATGAGTTTTCATTTTTTTTTTCTTGCTTCTACCTTTTTTTCTAAAATAACTGAATAAAAAGCTAAAATTAAATACTATTAAGATCATAATTTTGTGTCATGAAAATCGATCTTTACCACAAAATTTGAATGAGATGCATAATATTTCAGTAAGAGGGTTATTATTTTAAATTTTACTTTTTTTGTTTAGTTATTATTTCGAAAAAAGTGAAAGTAAAAAAACCTAAAAGAAAAAAAGTTGTTTACTTTATTAAAAATTATTATCTTTTCATGTATATACTATAATTAATTAATAGTATAAACGTGATATTTACCATATTTATAACATTAAGGTCAAATTAATGATTCACAAATAATACGTTGACAAAATAAATAAATAATAATAATAATAATAAAATTACTACTGGTAAGTTGCTCTTTCGGTTTTCCCTTTCTCTCTCTATCCATTACCAAACTTTCCCAAACTACCCTCACCTTTTTCCTTCTTTTTCACCTCAGGCGAAATTCAACACCACTGTCAGATATTCCTCAGTTAATCCCCGTCGGCAACCAGGCGAAAACAATCGCTTTGGATCCCCTCTCTCTCTCTCTCTCTCTCTACAGATATATGTACAAGAAAGTAGTAATCTGTATCAGTGCATAATTTCTCTCTCTAAAAGTCATTTGTCACTGTCCGTTTCACTTTCTCTCTCTACAACAACTTCTTCTTCTCCTTTTTCTCTCTCTTACATGCAGCCATTAAAGCTCATTTTGAGCTTTTTCACTTTCGGCTTTTTTTCCGCTCTGTAACTTTCTCGTTTTCTACTCCAACCTCATTTTATCAACCTTTTCTCTGTATCCTTTTCGCCTTCCATGGCTCCGTATTCTTGATTTGCGTGCTCATTTGATTCTCATTGAGATCTAAAACGCTAGCTCTGGAGCAGTTGAAGCTCCATTGAATCGGAGTTTGAACGACAATGAAGTCCAAGACTCGGCTTGACTCTGCTGTTTTTCATCTCACACCTACGAGAACTAGGTAATCACAGTGAGCATTCATCATCTTTTGTTTTGGTTATAAATCATTTGTTTTGCGGATAGATCTAAATGACATAAATTGCTAGGTTTTGGTGTTCAGTTTTGTCTTTTTGCTGTAAGCATTTACGAATTCGACTTGAAAATATTATTAATTTATTACTAGTAGTTGAAGTCTATTTTCCTCATGAATTAGAATTTCGCATTCAGCTAAATTCGGTTTGTTTGTATCGCATCGTTTTTTTCTTTTCCTTTTGTACGTAATTGTGCATATGTCGTTAGATCAATTTTAGTTTGTATTACGATGTGTTTGTAATTCTCTATTAGAATTTAAAGTCATATTTATTCGATGAATGATAATGCAAATGAAAGCAGCCATACTTCTTAATTTTGAATGGCTAACGGAAGGAAAGTTCTGGTTTATCAGCATTTAACACTTCCCATTGAGTACTGTTGAAACATATTGGAGTACTAATTATACTGTTCTGAGGCTAGCTTACGAAACAATTTCTTTTAGTTTGCTCGAAATGGGACAATCGGATAGTAATTAATTTACTAATGGGAGTGGGAGAGGAAACAGATTATGGAGCGGCAATACACTATCGTTATATTCCGTTATTGGTTTTTAGTTGTTATTTACTTGCTTTCCTGTTTACAAAGTTGCCAACTTGAAATTTCTGATTACGGAACAAGTGTTACGGATTTTTCAGGTGCGATTTGTATATCATTGCAAATGAAAAGAAAGAGAAAATTGCTTCGGGTCTGCTGAACCCTTTCCTTGCCCACCTAAAGGTTGCTCAAGATCAGATTGCACAAGGTGGTTATTCAGTTTTGCTTGAACCAAATCCTGACAGTGATGCAACATGGTTTACAAAGGGCACCGTGGAAAGGTTTGTACTAGTTTATGATTCTCGTCTGACTGTTTCAGATTTCTTCTTTTCTTATAAGGACATCCCTGAACAGTAATCGGAACAATCATAAATGGTTCACATTTCTGGCTAACATTGTTATTTCCTACTTGTGAGTGAAACTGTTGAAGTTCTTGCTTTTAAGTGGAAGAATTACTTCCTGACAGCTCACTGAACGTAGATATGTGTTTCACTCATGCAGAATGTCCAATACAACATAGAGGAGGATATGAATAAACTTGGTCAGCATGTTGAAACCAAGTTTTTAATTGCTTTCTTGGAGTCCTCATCTTCTGTTAAAATTATTGTTGTGCAAACGGACTAATACGTGAATAATTGCAAGTATTGGATAATTTCCTAATCAATTATGTCAAGTAATATTCAATTGAATTCAGTGCAAGTGTTCGATCCCATGAGATCTCATAGTATGTGTATTGGAAGTGTTTCACAGCCCATGTAAATGCTGGCCGTGTTTAAAGTGCCACAAGTTGATGCAAGCTTATATGCCCTGCTAAAAGCACAGAACACAACGGTGCTAAATATACATAAAAGTTTGAGGCAATATATATATGGTTTTCTCAAGGTTCTTTTAGACTCTTTAGAATACACCGCAAATACTGTAATGCATCTGGCATACTATTCCATGGCCCCTTGTACATGCATGCAAATTTGAAGTACTCCAGGACACTGTAAACTGTTTGTGCTTTTAAGGTTACATTCTTTACAGCTCTGATGTATGAAGGTTTGCATCACTAAACCTAGCATGACAACTGTCATATCATGGCAGGTTTTGTTGAATCCTGACTAATAGTAATAGCACAGCCCAAACATGTGTCATTTGCAAAAACTTTCATCTTTTTATCTTATTTCATTTTGCAACAATTGTCATTGTCGTTAACATTGTTCTAAAAATTGGCCAGGCACTCGCCTAGGCACTAGGCGCCACCCAGGCGCCGAGATATTAAGCAAATCGGCAAAAAACTCGCCAGGCGCCCAAGTCGCCGCCTTGGCTCCCAGTCCGCTGAATTTATTTTAATTTATTTTAAAGCTTTGGCCCAAAACGACGCGTTTTGGGCTTTAAAAAAAAGAAGATATTCTAGGTGTATTGAGCTATTGACTATTGTTGTTGTGTTGTTTTGAACTTTGGAATAATATTGACTTGTTGATTTTAATCTTGTAATGTGATCATTAATTTTAGATTATTAGTGTATCTGAAGGTTTAATGCTTGTTAATTAGGTTATATTAAGAAAAAAAAAAAAACTAGGGTAATTATTCCTTAATTCAAGGCCCCGCCTAGGCGTCCTAGGCGCAAGTAGGCGCAAGCCTAGCGATTTTTAGAAAACTCGTCTTTAATAACCAACCCCAAGTAATTGGGACAAAGGTTGGATTGAGTTGAGTTCAGTTGTCATTGTTTTAAATGTTAAAATTTCTGAGAATTGATGATTTTCCTGATCTGTTGTTGAGAATCTCATTAATTAGAATCTGACAAGGATAGAAATTTTTCGCACTTCCATCAATTTCTTTGGTTTAGAGAGGAATGTTTGATCAGTCCATGAGCACATGGATAGAATGATAAAAGAAGTGCAAATATTTCCAGAGCAGATTGGGACATTGGGCCCTCTTACTGTTTTGTAGGTATTGCTGTTGGCAGTGTTAGTCCATATTTTTCATACCTCTTGTAGAGACAAGTCTCACCCCCCCCCCCTTTAAGGGCCCTCTGGAAAAGTGAAATTAATATCTGTTGGCCGACAGGTTTGTACGTTTTGTGAGCACTCCAGAGATTTTGGAACGTGTATACTCCATAGAGTCCGAAATTTTACAGATAGAGAAAGCAATTGCTATTCAGGGAAACAATGATGTGGGGGTAAGCAAATGTATCTATCTTTGTACCATCTGCATTATGACAACTGCATGCTTTTATTGAGTCAATTCCTTGTATGGACTGCAGGTAGAAGTCCATCAAGCAAAACCTGCGGCTAGCAGTGAAGGTACTGCTCAAAAGCAAAGCATGTTCATTTAGTGGGAAATGTATATTGTCGTACAAAATGGTCCTTGCCATTTCTGTTTATGGTTCTTCACTTTGTACCCCCTACCCTGTACCCTTCATTCCAAAATTTGTTAAGCTTGATGCACATTGTTGGGGCCACTCTAATTGGTAAGTTAACATGGTATGAGAGCTTTTGTTCAGCAAGGTCTTGGGTTCAAGTCATCCCTCTTGCATTGGTTTCCCTCTATACTGTGAGTAGGGATGGCAACATGCCGGGTTTGAGATGGGTTTGACATTTCCCAAACGCTCTCCTATTCTAAATTCCCATTCCCCATACTTGTCCCGTGCCCGTCTTGTCCTGTCCTGTCCCGTGAACCTATGAACCACTTGGCAAAAAACATATGTAACATATTTTAATAAAAAAAATTGATAGAACTAATAGTAAAATTTAGATTAACTTTAAAGAATAAATCAACCTAACTAAAATTACAATCATTGAATACCGAATTTCATAGTTAGGCCCAAGTACATCTATACTTATTACAATAAGTAGGGATGTTTTCGTAATTAGTCATATATACGGGGCGGGTTCGGGACAGGTTGATGGTAAACCAAACCCGACCGATTTCTAAAATTCCTTCCTAAACGGGGCAGGTCATTGCGGGTTCGGGACGGATTTGGGTTTTTTGCCATCCCTAACTGTGAGCACATGTTGATGCCTGTCTGGTTTGTTATGCCCCTAGTGAGACACCTATATCTCTCCTCGTACGAGGGGGTCACACACGTGTTTAAGTTTGATATACATTGTTCGCCCTCTCTAACAACTTAAACTTTTAGATTAGTTCATAACTTCACGAAAATCTCCATCTATCATCAGCTATATCTCTTATTCTTCATTCACATAGAAGGGTGCTTGGTTCAAGTCATTACTACATTCTTTTCTTGCATGTATTATTTTTTAATCTTTGTTTTCTTCATTTTTCACATGTCTGTACATTTCAAGGTAGATCTGACATTGTAGGCTTAACGTGTGACATTAGATGTTGAATTTCATGGTATTGGACTTACACTCTACGTATATGGGCAGGCAATAAAATTATCTCTGATGGTAACGAGAAAGCAATTGTCCTTTACAAGGTAAATGGCATCAAGTGGCATCCTTATAAGATTCATCTTATTACTCAAATATTAATCAGGTTTTGTTTTCTTGCAGCCCGGGGAGCATTCATCTGAGGCTAATGGGTCCAATGCTGACGAGGGAAATTCAAAGTAAATACTAGTGCTACCATGTTTTATAACTTATCTCTGCAATATCGTGTCATTAATCCAGGTTTATTTGTTAAGTTGGATGCATTGCTTGTACTAGAAAAGCTTGAGAATTGATTAGAATGATGCAGTAGGTTATACTGCAGTTTCCTGGGAGTGAATATTGGTCGAAAACATGACAGGGATCTCAGTTACCAGGTTCACATGTATTCAAATGTTTATCTTGAAATTAACCAGAAATTAGAATGCAGAGTTAGCTTTTATGATGAGCTCATCCCACTTGAAGATATATATATATATATATATATATATATTATAGAGAGAGAGAGAGAGAGAGAGAGAGAGAGAGAGAGAGAGAGAGAGAGAGAGAGAGAGAGAGAGAGAGAGAGAGAGAGAGAGAGAGAGAGAGAGATCTGGACAAGTGGAGCCAAATATTCATTGGTTCAATCGGAAGTTCTCAGAAGATCACATTTTTTTCTTTTTCATTTAATTTTCCCAAGTATGATTGAATTGTAGTAATGTACTCACAAAGTGAGCAGTCACTGGAACAAGTTTTTTTAGGGGATGTGACAATTGAGTTTTAAGGTTGTAGTGCTACTGCGGGCTGCCATCTGCTTACCTGCTTATGGATTATAGTGTTCACCAACTGTTCAAGAAGCTTTAATCTCATATATGCTACTTTACGTATATATCCAGATTCCAGCTTTTGAAAGTTCTTGAGACACGGAAAACAATGCTGCAGAAAGAGCAAGGCATGGCTTTTGCACGTGCTGTAGCTGCTGGTTTTGATATTGATCACATGGAACCACTGGTGTCATTTGCTGAATGCTTTGGGGCCTTACGTTTGATGTAAGCATCTATTTCAGATTGTGGTGCTCTCTCTAGCATCTTCTATGTCCAAGTTTGATAACTCTGTCCATACAACAGGGATGCATGCTTTAGGTTCACCGATTTATGGAAGGCAAAGCATGAGTCTGGACAGTGGCTTGAGATTGAAGCAGCTGAAGCAATGCCTGGCAAATCAGACTTCTCTGCCATGAATGCATCAGGAATTGTACTTTCTGGTATGGCCAAATCTCAAAGTGAGTTGGCGTCAGAATCTACTGAGAAAGCAGGCATTGACACAAATGCAGGTATGAACGTGTGTTTTGAATGAGCATTCTGCTAATGAAGGGCTTCTCCATTATTGTTATTATTATTATTATTATTATTATTTTCTTTCATACATCTCCCACTTATTCATGCAACTTTTTCTTCCAACATTCCATCATGAATCTTATGATGTACGTTGTTTACCTTCTCCCATGTATCCATGAGATAGATAGTTTGTCTGTAAGACGCTGGTCATATATCTATGAATGGAGACTGCTGTGTTAATTCCACAGGAGTCGAGGTTTGGAAAACTTGGTCACGTGGAGATCAAATATTCTAATTTTGATTTTTTGACCGAGTAGATATTCTGCTGAATTTAGCTGTTTAAGGTTGTGTTGCCATAGCCATCTGTTGAGGGCTTTATATACATTGTTGGGCCTTCGCTCTAACAACTTAAGCTTTTATATGAGTGGATAAGTTAACATGGCATCTTTGATTTGATAAGGTCTTGGGTTTGGGTTTGAGTCTCCCAGCTTGCATTTTATCCCCCAATAATACTATTAGTGCACAATTTGGCCCTCTTTTTCTCATGCACCCAGGTTTTTCTCTCCACGTGGGAGTGTTAGGGGCTTTATATACATTTTTGGGTCTTCTCTCAAACAGCTTAATAGTTTAGCTGAGTTGGTAACTCAACACCATCAAATTTCAAAGTTATGAGTGTTATACAGCCTTAAACAATTGTCAATTATTGTCATGGAATCCCTAGCCGCAAATGATGTTATTGTTACATTCATCCTGTAGTTACAAAATGCGAATGTGAATTTGTGACGACATATATCTGATGCAAGCTATAGTACCTGAAAAGTAATGCATGTGTATCTGCAATACCTTCCAACATAGCATGCCTTTGTTAACTGCCTCTCTTAATCTGTTCATATCCCTTGTAGAAGTCCACATACTGCGATTGTGTCCTTTGTTTAGTTTAAGTTTCTATTTAATTAGCATTTTGATGATAATATGTCTTCGTTTAGTTAATTAACTCAACTTCATTCCAGATGAAAGACATCCCACGGATCACCAAATCCCCGTTGGTCAACAAGAATACTTTCCTGGTCAATTTCCCCATCCAATGTTCCCTCCCTGGCCTATGCATTCTTCACCTGGTGGTGTACCAGTCTATCAAGCATATCCCATGCCGGGAATGCCATACTATCCGAATTATCCAGGAAATGGCCCATTTTATCCGCCCTCTTATCCACCAGGGGAGGATTCTCGATTTAATGTTGGTCATAAAATGGGACAGAAAAGGCAGTCAATGGATGGTAGGGATAGCGATTCTGAATCGGAAACTTTGGAGACAGATGCCTCCAAAATAAGATCACAACACGATTTGGTATTAGAGAACGAAGCTTCCCATGGTTTAGAAAGGGGACGTAAGAAGGCTGGAAAATCAGGTAAAAAGCAATCGGGCGTGGTTGTTATCCGGAATATTAATTACATCACCTCAAAGAAGCAGGATTCGTCAGAAGATGAATCAGAATCAGCTTCTGACTCTGGAACTGACTATGAAACTGGAGATTTGCAGGCATATTCTCCAACTATGACACATAAGAACAGCTTGAAATCCTCAAAGAGAAAAGGAAACCAGAGAAAATCTGCAGATGAAGGAAATTTCCATGCTAAGGAAGAAAGTCTTAGTGGGAAGGAGACAGATGGAGGACACTGGCAAGCTTTTCAAAGTTATTTACTGAGAGGGGCTGATGAAGATGATCGCTCTGCTAATGAAGGCATGTTTGCAATGGAAAGGAGTGCTCAAACGAAGAGAAGACAAAATACCATGGGTGATGATCCTTTAGCTCGTGGGGAACGAGATTCAGTTGGAGTACACGATACAAGGTTTAATGAATTTCACAAAGTCAGTGGAAATGTTTCTCGCATACCGCGGTCATCTCATGATAATGTTTTAATATCCAGGGTAGAGGGTAATTATGCAAGTGGTAGAGGGCACGAAGATGATATACATTACACTGAAAGAAATGGAAGAAAGATTGTCAATAGGAGAACAAGTGATGATTTTATTATTGGTGGACGTGGCCAGTCAAATTTGAGGAGTTCATTGGATCCACTTACTGGAAATGGATTTGAGGGTGTCACTTCTTTGGATAGAAGAGCGTCACATGATATGGCTGATGAAACATACATTGTTCCATTTAGGTCTATGTCATTAGATCAAGCTAGAATTGGTGATAGACCTACTATTGACATGGATTCTGAGATACCAATGAGATGTAAAAGTTCAGAAAGGACAGACAGCCAAGATAATTATGAGCCGCATGACTTGAGCTTGATGCCGGAACGCAGTTCAGAAAAGAGGTCTATTGGGTACGACCCTGCTTTAGATTACGAAAGGCAGTTCTTGGTGAAAGATGCTTCTTTACCCGATAAAAGAAACAAGGAAGTTGTGACTCCTTCCAAGCAAGGGTCTAAGAATGCAGACAAGGATAGGAGGTCAAAAGTTGGCCATGATGTTTCAGATAAGAAGGCTGGGGGACCAATAAGAAAGGGAAACCCATCAAAGGCGAATCCTTTAGAGGATGCACGAGCACGTGCTGAGAAACTAAGATCCTTTAAAGCTGATCTCCAGAAAATGAAGAAGGAACAGGTACTATTAATTATTATTTTTCAGTGCCCAAGTGCATAATAAGAAAAATAGAGCATTCATGAAGAAATGTCAAGTTATCTTTGCTTGGCCATATCTAACCAGTTTGTATTGCTAGTTTATGGCATAGTTCTCTCATATTGCACAACTGCATGTTTTTTCTCTAGTAAGCATGCTTGGTCTTTCGGTGAGCTTTTATGCTTTTTACAGCAAGATGCGGAACATAAACGACTTGAAGCTTTGAAGATGGAGAGGCAAAAGAGAATCGCAGCTAGAGGGAATTCCGCAGCTGCTCAATCAACATTGTCCACCAGAAAACAGTTGCCAGCTAAACTTTCCCCCATATCTCACCGAGGATCTAAGTTCAGTGATACAGAGCCAGGATCATCATCACCATTGCAGAGGTCCAAAATAAGGACTACTTCACTAGGATCCAGCGATTCCAAAAAACTATCTAAAGCCACTAAATCAAGTGATATGAGTCATCTGACAGGGAATAGGTTGACTAGATCGGTGTCATCATTGTCAGAGACAAAGAAAGAAACCAGTGGTGTTACTCCTGATTCAAAGGTGTCTATGGCACGTATAAGAAGGTTATCAGAGCCTAAAACAAGCAGTCATCCTTCTACATTGGTAAAGACTCGCAGTGCTGAGCCGATCTCGAAGCCAAAGATAGCTAATGGGCCTGAAAGAAAAAAGGTATCTGCCATAATGAACCTTGATCGAAGTAAGGCTGCGACTCTTCCTGAATTGAAAATCAAAGCATCTAAAGGACCTTCAAATGTAGGCCAGGAAAACTCAGCTGCAAAGGAGATTATAATGAAGGTGAACGAATGCAAGCCTATTGCAATGTCTGAAACTGCGGAATTGAACAAAAATAATGAGAGATTATTGCATGAGAGTGATCTGGATGACAACCCAGTAATTGAAAAGACTGTTGTGATGCTTGAATGTGAGAATCCCTCAGTTCCAGCCGCACTTGCATCTGAAAGATTGATTGATGAAAGGAAAACATATGATGATAATAATGAAACAGGAGAGAAAATTAAGGCGGTAGAGTACACAGCCATTCTTGCAGTGCCATCACCCATGGATGGGGTAGATAGAAAATCCATTCGAAGCCAAGTACAAGAGCATCCCTGTTCGTATGAGGTAAGATTGGTGAATCAAATGTAGCATTGATTTAGTTGTATTTTATCTTTTCACAGTTTTCTTACTTGAATGATATTGTCATCCTTGCCTTTTTCTGGCTTATCTGTGGCGGTCTTTTTATGTTTCCGACTCCATGATGCCAATAAACACGAGGGTTGCACTCATCCTGGCACTTGACCAAACACTATGGGAATTGCAGTTGACAGTCTTTATTCTCAATAATATTACACAGGATGTTGTTACATAAGTCATTGTAATCTACAACTTGGATCCTATCCAAAAAATAAAATAGAAATTAATGGGAAAGCTGCATTGTCTTCTTCCAATTTTTAGGAGCTAAAATTTTCTTATGTATAGGAGGAATATGAGGGATCCCAACAAAATGTCCCAACTTTGACTTCCAACTTTATTTGTCAAGCATGTCAGTACGCGGAGTAAGTAATCACATGCTTGACACGTCAGTATGAGAGTTGCGACATAAAACCCTTACTATTGCACTTCAGACCATTTGATCTGACTATTGTAAACAAATTAAACCTATATGTGTGCTTGTACATTATTCATGCATTTACTTATAGTTGTTTCAGAGGGAATCATAACATCGCATAGTACTTTGTAATAAATATTTCAGCTGGTTTAATTGCTATGAAGTTACTAATAGAATTAAGTTGATCTCCCTTGTAGTTTAGACGAACATTATGTTATCTTCTTGTAAAGGAAATACTCCTTTAATAATGAAGGACATGGGTGAATGTAAAATGTCTTATCAATGCTTGATCTGATTTATCAATGTAATATCCTGGTGATCAGGTGACAACAAAATCTTTGGGGAAGGAAGTGCCCAAGTTTTCAAGCATCATTACAGCTGAAAAGCCTTATCCTGCGCCTTACGCTAGCGTCTCGTCTATGGAAGACCCTTCTCCTAGAAATTTGGATTATGACAAAGCGCCACAAACAAGCTCCAACTCAGTATCAGCAGGTGTAGAAAGTGCTAAAGCATACGTTACTGATTTCAACAACCTGAAGTTGGAGAAGATTCCTGAAGTCCTGGAGAAGCCTCAGGTGAAAGAATCAAAAGGGTTCAGGCGGCTCTTGAAGTTTGGAAAGAAAAACCACAGCTCAGCTACAGGTGAGCAAAGTATCGAGTCAGATAGTGGAAGTATTTCTGGTGCTGAGATGGATGACCATGCAGTCAATCCTGCTGCTGCTAATGAAGGTAATGTGCATTTTACTACCTTTGGCACCCTTCTATACCCATACCCTTTTTGTTCATACATAAAATAAATATTAAATGCATGATTTTGTTTTGTGCAAAGAAAAAGTATTTTGGAACTTCTGTTTAATAAGGACTATAACAATAACCAAAACGCTAGTATTACACTTTTACATAATTTGACAAATCTCATATTGAACAAATCCGTAGTTTTAGTTAAGAAAGATTTCTGTTAAAATGTTACTTATGCAATTCTGGAAGAACAGTTCTGCCTTCTACACTCCTAATCTTTCTACTGCTTCTGGTTTTACAGTGTCCAATTAAGTGTCCCATATTCCATTTTGGAACGTCCCAAAATAAGCGTCCCCTTTCCATTTTTAGAAAGATTTTTTAAGCCAATTGTCTACAATTCCCTTATTAATTGTGAGATGAAAAAGAAGAGGGTCCCATTGATTGGACACCATTAAAAGATACTTTTGGGGGTATTAAAAGAAAATTATAGTCAGCTACTTCCTTAAAATCCGTGTAAATTCAAGAAGGGACACTTATTTTGGGATGGAGGGAGTACATGACATGGTACCAGAGCCCTTTAGTCACACATGGTCTTGGGTTCAAATCTTGCTTCTTGCACGTGTTCGTCAAGTTATATAGTTTATTTTTTGTCTTCTATTTGATTTGCATATTGATACACCTCGATTTACTTTTCCATGTACGAGCGGGATGCATGTAAGGTGAAGTTTTAAGAATGATATACATAAATTGGGTCTGGTCTCTCATAGAAAATGCTTTTGGATGAGTTTGTAACTTAAGAAAGTATATTTGGTTCTGCATGGTTGCTGCTCTATTGGCCTCCAGTTTCCCTACTTGCTTTTGGTCCCCATTCTTCTTTGAGTAATGCTAGGGCCACTCAAAGCAAACAAAAAAAACTCACTCAATACAATACTCACTCCATTTTGATGCCCCATTTTATAGCAGTATATATCTGTTGTGAGTTTACAAAGCACTTCTGATGGTTGTCATGCTTTTGATAGGTTTCGTAGATCTTTCTATTTTGCTAAAATTGTATCTTTCGAGTATGTCAACAAAATTTGAAGTGAGCTTCTGATGGCATTAAGCCATGAAGTGTGTCCTAATGCATTTACAGTTGTTAATATCTAAATTTGAAGTCGTGCCTCCATAAACTACATTGTCTTGCAACCTCTGAATCTGAAAATTGGTAAGGAAGAGAGAAAAGGATCCTAATATTCCTGCTCTATGTAACTCAGGCTGAGTTGTTAAAATAGAATATTAAACCAGTATCTTCTGAGAGTTTATTGTCCTCTACCATGTTTCTTGTAGCATCGTTTGATGAAGCTGTTATCTAAAGGTTCCAAAGAGAATGTAGATAAGTGAGAAGGAATTGATAGAAAATGAAAACCTGTTGTTCTAATAATGTGTTAGTTATTGAATTCTATTGTATTAGGTATTTGAACTTTAGCTCAGATCATGAAGTCGAAACCAGATTTCAAGCTGACATTCTGTATATGCTTCTTATCTTCATCAGTTCATACATTGAAGAACTTAATCTCTCAAGACGAAACTCCAACTGCCAGCAGTACTTCACAAAAGTGTAAGTGTTCACTTCAATAATTATACGAGAAATACCAGGGATCCCAAAAAAAAAAAAAAATGTTTGGTCAACTTTCTATCCCAATCTACACGACAAGTTTTTGATTGGTTTTAGTATGTGGCCCACAATTAAGTGATGGCACGTTCCACCAATCAAATGGTTGTCACATAGATTGGGATCGAAAATTGGGATATAACAGCTGGGATCCCTAGCGTTACTCTAAGATAGATATGTTATAGGGGAACTTGTTAATGCTTCCCTTGGTGGAAATTGGAACTAGTACCAATGCATTGGAAGGTATTTCCAATGCACCTATTTCTATTAAAGGAAACCTTAACAAGTGCGATAAGGGCACTTGTTAGCAAATCCCAAGTTTAAATGCATTTCTCAAATTTCCTTTTTTTGCTTGTATTTTGGAATGAGAATATGGGGATAATATTTTATTGGTATGGTTTCAGCTTCACGTCACTTCTCCCTGTTGTCACCCTTTCGTAGCAAGACGAGTGAAAAGAAGCTGACATCGTGAGCAAAGAAATTTGGAAGTTGATGTTGCAACATTTGTTTAATCTTTTGCTCTTTTGGGGGGTCAATTTGGAAAGTCATGTTTTTTTCAAATTGCCTGTAGTCAAATGCGAGCATACATTTCCGCTAAATTGTTGTGCACATAGGTTAGTGTACATTAAAAATACATATTTCAATGCCAGATTGGTGAGATAGTTTGATCTGAATAACGTTGTTGTCTGCCTAGTTGGATAAAAATGGAAGGAAATTTTGTTCGTAGTTCTTTTCCTTTTGGAGTATATTCAGTCTGAACTTACGTGAATGTAAAATGTCATTGTTACGAGGAACGACATCTACTTTGACTAACATTTACCTGAGAGGAATGTATATTCGTGATGAATATCTGCATTTTCTTCTGAAGTACTGTGTGCACTACTGTGTGAACTACTTAAATTTTGATAAATTTATCATAAGAGAGGTGACATTTTACACATACATTAAAAATAAAAAATCACGTAAATGAAATAGACAAAGCAAAAACATATTTATACAAACTCGTACCAAGAGGGTAATTGTTGTTTAAGTTGAGATGGCATTTGTCAGAAACAAGGCGATGTTAAGCTGAGATGATATTTGTCAGAAATATGGTATTGGGCGAAGCCAAGATTTGATCCTTAGGGGGACCAAGTCAACTTAATTAAAAATGTAACATTTAATACTCAAGGGATCAAAATATAATACGAATAGTAATAATAATATTTTAAAGTGGGTAAATTAAATATTGTTCAAAGTCTAGGGGGGCCATGGCTACCCTTGGCCTTCACGTGGCTTCGCCACTGATTAGAAACGTGTTTATCAGGGTGGTGCCTATGCTCGCGGTGGTCAACTATCAGCAATGTACTCCCTTCGTCCCGGATAATGATCCTTGTTGACAAAGCGTAGAATTTAAGAAAAATAATTAATAATGGGCTGTAAGTTTTAATATTAGAGCTAAAAGTTTTAAATAATGTAAGTCTTTAGAAAAGACATCTCAAAATAGAAAGTAAGAACATTTATCCGGGATGGATGGAGTAGAATTCTTCAAATCATAGGGTTGCTCGGCCTCCACCAGGACCACCATGTTCAGTCAATCACCACGTTCAGGTCAACTATCAGCAATGTAGATTTCCTCAAATCATAGGGTTTGCGTTGCTCGGCCTCCACCATGTTCATTGAAGCAAATCAACATTCACAACTTGAAAAACAAAGGATTGTTCAAGCGCCGGAATACACAGAGTTCAGTTTATAACAAAAAACGGGAGGAAAACTCCACTGCAACAGCAATTTATGATGTTCAGTTCTAGAATTCTTGTTCTGTATGAAATGATATCGGCAAATTTGTAGATATTTACTGTGAAAATTACATAACGCGTATGTATATTGGGATATAAATCCGAACACAGACGCTATATTGCTTCGTTCACTCGAACCGAATGACGAGACAAGATATATTGCTTTTGCTCATTCTAGTTAAAGCTTCCTTCGCCAGACACTCCGCAGCTTCCTGTGGATCTTCAATGTGCCTGACCAGACTCACAGCTTCTTGATGCCTCATCACCTATAAATACCAACGATAAATGTTCACGAAGAAGCAATACTAGTATTAGTTTCAGTGATTTACGAGCTAATACTTGGACATTAGTTTGGAAAGAAGTTGGTTTACCTCCCATATGCCAGGACTTGCTAAGATAACAAACTCAGTATCAGATTCTATTCTTTCGGATCCAACGACGAGTTCTGAACTTTTGGGTGGCTTGGCTCCCAAACTGCCATAGTCACAGGCTAATATGCGTACTATAAGCAGACGCATTCCACCCACATAACACCGAAAAAAGGTTCAGAATAGGCACATAGAAATTCCTGTCTAGGTATCATTTTGTAGTGTTCTTCATAAACACGTTATATTCAGAACCTCTCAATTTGAGAATCCTCTCAATTTCCTTAATTTCGCTCATCCGACACTCTAGATTTGTTGAAACCAATGATATAACGGTTATGAAAGAAGTAGGCTTCGGACTTTCTACAAGATCAACAAGGTTCAATGAATTCTTTCTGGACCATTAGATTAAGCTCAATTGATGTGTTGGCATCAATGTCATGTTCTACATTTCCAAATTTTCAAATGACCCAAATTGAGAAAATTGAGAGGAACCTCAAATTGATTAAGGGCGGGAAATAGGCCTCTCAGTGGATTGGATTTTGGTCTGAATTCGATCTGATTTCGATAAAAAAATTTAGATATTGATTTGTATGATGGTCCAATAACCTGAATTCAATCTGAATCCGATAATCTGTTTTACTTAGTGGATCAGATATGGATTTACCTATATTCGATCCGTTAAGAACCCGATCCGATCAAAAAATAACGTATTTATTATTATACATATGCATAGTATATATACTAATCATGAATATATGTTGGTAGTTTTATAATTTTTATTTTATTTTATTCATAAAATTTCATTAACGAGAATTTCGGATCGGATCAGATCGAATATTTTTTCGAATATATCAACTGGTAACGGATTCGGATATGGATTGACATACATATAATAAGTCGGGTTATCGGATCAGCTTGAATTGACATACATACCTATATCCGATGCATATCCGATCCATTGACGGGCTAGCAGGAAACCTCTCAATTTGAGGTTCTTATCAATTTCCTCCATTCGGCCCATCCGACGCTCCAAATATGTTGAAAGAGTGACCGAACATCCATGACCAAATCAGCAGGTTTTAAACAATCGGATGAAGCTCATATGTACACACATTCTACACGCTCAGATAGCTCAAATTGAGGAAATTGAGAGGAATCTCACATTGAGAGCTTCCGGTCCCATTTATTACGCTAAGCTGGTTCTATGGCCGGAGAAAAGACATGGATTTTCCATGGCACCAATGTCATTGAAAATTTGTACTTTATACTTCTTTCACAGTACACAATTACCATGTTTACGTTAGCAATAGAGATACCTGCTGGAATGAGTTTGGGAGACCATCTTTCTTTGCTCGTTTGCCTTCTTTTATTAACCTGATAGGCCTCACCATTTCTACACACAATAGCTCTGTAGTTTCCCATGTTACCTATCACAAGCTTCTCCCCGTTGATAACAACGGCAGACGCCGAACCCAAATCCCACGTCTCTTCTGTCGTCTCGGTTTCCCTCATCTTAGCTCTTGCACTAAGGTACGCCCTTTTCATCGTTTGTTTCGTCTTTCTCCTCACTCTAGACTGCAATACATTGCAACATAGTATATCAAATATAAGGTGCAAATAATGTAATGAATGAACTAATTAGTGTCTTGTTTGTACCTCTTTTGGTTTCTTATCATCGAAGAGATGTGATTGCATGTACTTTGTAACACCACCTCCAATTCTAGCATCAAATACTCCAAAGAACCATACCTCAGTTCCTTCAACTTGTTCTCTCTGTACCACAACCGAGTCTGGTTCTGAGTCCAACTCATTTGACTCGTCCGTCGTTAATCGACCCTCCACGACATGGAAACCATGCGAAATTGGCATCATCCATGTTGGCTTCTTTCGATTTTCCTTCTCTTTTTCGCTACTCCTCCCTTCTCCTGTGAGAAATTTTGTTAGCCAATATGCCTGCAAAATTAAAATGCAAGTGATCAGAGATCAAAGATAGAGTTTATATAATCTGTATTAATGTGTGTACTTAATGTGTGTACTTAGTAAAACTAGCGACTTATTTCTAAGTAGAAAAGGAAAGAAGAAAATCAAACAAGTCTTTTCAGAATTCTTCATTGAATTACATAAGATTTCCGGAAACCATTCATAGATATCATCTTGTTGTTCAAGAACATGAAAAATTAATACCGAGTAATTCTTTAACTACCTTCATCCCATTCAAAGAGTCTCAATATAAGAACGTATGTATAATTGACATTGAAGTTATTTGTGTAACAAAATGGAGATTAGCATCCCAACTTGTTATTGGGTTCAAATTAGATGTGATGAAAGTTAGTCGATCGAGCTTTTTGAAATAGAGATTCTCTTAATCAGGTATCCTAAAATGGAAAGAGGTACTCGCTAAATCGATGAAGGAAGTATTTTTTTTGAGCTATGATTGTCAAATTAGATTTTTCTCTAGTCACATAACATGTGAAAAGAAACACTAAAAACCAATGTAGATATGTTATGTGAGAGAGAGAGAGAGAGAGAGAGAGAGAGAGAGAGATCACCTTGAGCCTCAGATGAAGATTTTTGAACCCCATGCCAGGAAAAAAGAGCTCAATATCTTATTATCAGAAAAATGGCCTGATTTTCATTTCAAACTCTGTGTGTGTGTGTGTGTGTGTGTGTGAGAGAGAGAGAGAGAGAGAGAGAGAGAGAGAGAGAGAGAGATGTTAATTTGAATACATAATTAATTAAAAATGTTTAATGAAAATAAGAAGTCTAAAGATGTTAAGAGACTTAAGAGTCATGAATGCTGGTCATATTTTTGGGGAAGAAAAAATGGTTAAGTAATTAATGTCTGCATTTTATTAGCTTTGACTAATAATAATATGTTAGGGGCAAAAATTCAAACTGTAACGGAAAGTTTTACGTAATACATAAATGTTTTTAGTTAGGCATGCTGGTTGAACTAAAATCTATCTGTAACTATGTTTTGTTTAAGTCACAATTCCACTTTGGTAATCTAATACTCTCTCCGTTATAGTCAAAGAGTCTACTTTTCATTCTTAAAAGTTAACATGTGACTAAATCAAATCAAAATATTACACCATTTACTTATCGTTTAGAAAATAGAATTTCATTAATTAAAAATTACATTACGAATACTATAGAGTACAACTTTCATAACTTTGTAAAAATAATTTAATCTATGTAAATTTTTGACCAAACTTTAATTAAGTTGACCTAAAAAAGTCAAAAGTTAACTCTTTACCTAGAACGGATGGAGTAATATCATAATTACCAAAAAAAAAAAAAAAGGTTTTAAAGGCAAATGCAAATGATCCTTTAATTAATTACCATCATGGTGACAACTAGTGAATTCTGAGAATAAATTCGTTGAGAATTATTTTAAGAGTAATGTTATAATGTGTACTAAAAATGTGCTCTAAATATACACTTAAATTATAGTTGGCATGTCCGGATTGGTTAATAATTTATGGGTCCTCGTATTTAATAATGTTCAATCATAAAATGTTAACTAAGATTTTGAGTACATATTTAATGCACGTTTTTAGTGCACATAACACTACCATTATTTTAATGCAGACTCTATATTTATTATAATTTTTACTTATTTATTACATTTATTAATGACGAATTAAATTAGTTTAAGACACAATTTCACTTTAAATATTTAGAGCATCACCAATGCAGATGTGAATGTAAAAAAAAAAAAAAGAGTTCCACTAGGATTAATACTTTCTTTTAAAAATTAAAAAAAAAAAAAAACTCTTCTATGCATACGTGGATATGATATGTCAACCATTTTTTTTTTTTACATTTTTTATGAGACTCTTGATATTTTTTTAACATTCTAATTGAGGTATGAATATATCTTGGTCAATATTTTTCTTATTAAATCCAGAAGTTTTTTTTTTTGTCCTCCACCATTCCAGTGGTAAGACCCACGCCAAAATCAATAGTTGCATTGAAAAGCTCTTTTAATTGAATGTAAATGACGAGATAAAAATTGACATGTGATTGTGGTGTTAATTACTCACTGTCACGTGGGATCAAATCTATAGTTGCATTGGTATGCTCTTACTTTGTTTAATGACTAATTACTTGTCTAAAGTCAAGTAATTTTTTTTAGGGTTAAATACACCATTGGTCCTTGTACTTTAGATATTTTTAGCATTAGTCTTTAATTTCAAAAAATGAAAATTTGGTTCCAGAGTAGACTTTTTTTGTTCGCTAGTGGTCCTGCCATTAGACATCTTAAGAATTCAGTCGTTAGATTTCAAAATTTGGTTCCAAAATAGGTTTGTTTGTTTTTTTGTACGCTAGTGGTCTCGTTAAAAATTTAGCCGTTAAATGTGTTACTTTTTTAGAGGGCAAAAATGTAACTTCCATCCTAGGGCATGTAAAAAAATTTCTAAGTTCTTCTCCGCAACACCCCTTGCGGCCCACCACCCAAACCCAGTCAATCGGAAGTATTATAATCCTGGGGCATTATCGAAATCAATATGAATTCCTCCACTACCGCACCGTCGTCTCCTGCCAAAACCCTTGACCAAATCGCCCGGCTTATGTCCCTCATTCTACCGTCCTCTCTCTCCATCAAGTCCTTCCCCGCCCGCTAGCAAGTCCTCCATTCAAAGCTCATCACCCTCAAGTCTGCCGTCTCCGAGATCTCTGAGTCGACTCACTGGTCCAAAATCTTCTCCCCAACCTCCTCTCTACCCGTTTCCGTGCTCAAACCCTATGCGACCAATGCAATGACACTTCGTACAGCACCGGGAAGCTTCTAATGCAGAGCGACCTCGATATGGCCACCGATTGGCTTTCCAAACAGATTCACGACATTGATTTGCTTCTCCGGTTCGTTGTCCAACCCGCTCCTGGCGCTGCCAAAGGAAGATTTAGGTTTCTTCATTAGAGACCTATTCACAAGATTGCAGATCGCAGGGGCTGAGTTCAAAAAGAAAGCTATGGAATCTCTCCTTACTCCTTAGTTGCAAAGGACCTTTATTGAGAATAATCGAGTCGGGCTCAATTATGTTGAAGGAAAAGGCAACCATGGCTGTGGAATCGATCACCGCCGATCCTGATAACGCCTGGGCAATTTCAGCATACGGCGGCGTTCCTATAATAATTGAAGCATGTAAATCTGGATCTTTAACCTCACAAAGTCGCCGATCTTATCACGAACGGGAATTTGACTTTACAGCAGATTTCAGCTTCATTACTAGCTAATTTGTCGATGAGCGATGGGAATAGTGCTATTGTCGAATTTATGGGGTCTCTAATGAAATTAATGGAATGCGTGAAGCCGGTTGGATTGTATAAGGTGGCGGTAAGGGCTTTGGTTTTGTTGTTAACAGTGGATCAAAATCGAAAGGATTTTGTAAGGGATGAGAAGAATCTGATGAGATTGGCTCAAATGTTGGATCTAAAGAATGAATTAGTGCCAAAGAAGTTTCTTTTTGCGGTGGTTTCTGAGATCATGGTGGGAGGGAGTAAGGGCTGCTGGAAAAGATGTGTAGCTGCCGGAGTCTATGCAAGTGTACCCTTGTTCTAAAAATGGCTACGCCCAAGAAATTGAGACATAATTAAAGTATAGATTCATATCAAACCTGCTGTAAAAATAATGATCATATTATAAAATTAAAAATTAAAATTAAATTTAATATTATTTTAAAGTAGAGGGTAGAAGGAAAATTGTAATAATTTGAGGGGGAAGGGGAAATACTTTAATAATTTGAGGAGAATATTTAATAACTTCAATGATCTTTTTTCTTTCAAAAAAAACTTAAAATAATCGTTTTGTCATTTTTAAAAGTGAAAAGTCAAAACCTAAAGGAACTTAATGCTCCGAGCCTCCCACGGCCTCTCTCTCAAACTCTCACACAAACACGGCTGGAGATGCAAATCTCGATCTCAGTCTCTCTCGATCTCACTTTCCCTCTCTTGATCTCCTTGTCTCGATCTCACTCTCACTCTCTCTTTCTCTCGTGGTGGGATGGCACGGCAGCGGGACAGCACGACAGCGAGACAGCACGATAGTGAGAGGGAGAAGGGACGGCGACGGCGGCGAAGCTTAAGAGTTGAGAGATGGGACTGATTTCCATCTATGATTTGAGCCCTAACTTTTCAATTTTTGTTTTTTTTTTAAAAAGAAAAGGCAGATCGGTTGGGCATTAGGCCGACTTAGGTGGCGATTTTTCTCTGTGGCAATTTTTTGTTCGATTTGGCCCTACTAGCGGTGTTTTGAGGTCGCTTAGGCCGATTTTTCAAACACTGCTAACGCCAGAGCAGGACTTAGCGCTTAAGGGCCTAGTAGGGTCTATGCGGGACCTAAAATTGAGGCATAATTACACCATAGGTCCATACCAAACTTGTGCAATAATAGTAAACTAGGTCTTTGTGCCCGTGCCTATGGCACGGTGTCAGTATGACACGATGTTACGCAGGACTACACCAAAGGAGTGTGAACACCAAACAATGAGAAGGAGTTGTCAGATTGGATAGAAAATAGAAACAATGACATGTTAATCAAAGTTTTTAACATGGATGGATAACACACTGCCATAAGGTCAACTTTCGATTTCTTTTTTTTGGCATGTTAACCAAAGCTTAAACCAATGACAAAAATGCCTCAAACCAAAAAGGAAGTAACGAATAATGTGTTGACAAATAGGGAAATAAGATTTTAGCAAAAAAGTTTGATAAATGATAAGATTAAACATAGTTATACCAAACAAAAGTTGTCAAACTACTGTGATGTCCTTGTCACATGAAACCTTTTTCAAAAACCAAATAAGGAACTACCTGATTTGTCAAAGAACCTAAATTCTCGATGGAAATGCCCTTCATTAAAGATTAACCAACACATGTACTACAAACATACTTAATTAAAGCTTCACAGTTTTTTAGCAAAACAAATTGGATCAACCAGAAAAGCTAAATAATAACTCAAACAAAAGAAAAAAAAACTAAAAAATAACAATTCTAATAATAAAAAAATTGAACCGTTTCTGCTCAGCAGCTTGCAGCTTCACCTTAAGACGATGACCAACATCTTCCTTATGGGAAGGCTGTTGTTGGCTCTTAGGCGGGCTTTGGTTGGGCCTTGGTTGAATAACTCTTATAAAATTTCTGTAGTGAAATAAATAAGATAAAAAAGTTAAAACATAAGATCATGTCAAAGTAAAAAATCTTTAATTATAGGGAGATACATATACACCAACCTATCCTCAGAAACACCAAAGAACCAATTGTCCGAAACAAAACTATACAAAAATATAAAGTACAATTTTATAAAGATTCATCCATATTGAAAGATGATTAATATAACAAACAAAAGCATCAGATCGTATGTAAGGACGAAACTTAGCTATGAATAAAAGGAACTTAAACAAAGCACAAAACCAAGTTCGACAGAACACGCAACCCACCTAACTCAAGGAACGACCTTCAACCAAGAAAAACACACACACACATCTCTCTCTCTCTCTCTCTCTCTCTCAAAAGTATCCAATATAGAGAAAAGACACGGATAATTTTCAGTTAAGCCATATATTTAAAAACACATAAAACATTGTTTTAAATCAGCAATTCTTATTTCTTCTCGTACCAACAAAAAAAAAAAACCTATTTTCTGTAGCAATACAACAAAAATAATAACAATTACACCGATGCTGCCCACCAAGCGGCTCTGTAAAAACATTTTTTCTCACCGTATGACACAGCAAAAAAAATCAAACTGTAGTAGCAACAACTACAGATTTAGCAAACACCCCTTATTCCCATTCTCATTGCCGCTTTCTTCCTTGGAAATCTCCTGCTAAAACATACACACACACACACACACTGACACACACACATTAAGTAAGACTTCATAATGTGCGAGTGTTTGATGGTATGGTTGTAGCAAATAGATGGATTGAGGGAATATTTTTATAAGAAGAAAAAATTTGAACCTTGAAACCCATAACATGCTCCATGGAAGCTTCATCTTCCTAAAGAAGTAGGTAAAATATACAATGTTAGAACAAACCAAAATGAGGGAAGGGGAAGATGAAAGACCAAGTCTCAAATATATTTTGTCGTTTCGTACAGTTTAAATTAGCTTGATGTTACATTGAACTTGCCTTGGAGATGCTCAATACAGGGAGACGACAGTGTCATCAAGATATAAGTTCTTCTGGGATTGTTTCTCTATGCATTAGAAGAAACATAGAACGAACATATAATTGAAGTTAATTAGTACCTTCGACATCGACTCGGTGAACTCTTTAACCCCATGATGCTGTGAGAGAGCAACAACATAGATCTCCATTTTGTTGTAAGTACTAAGAACAACAGCTTCTTCTATATGATTCAAGGCACATAATTCACCAATTGCTTGAGGCCACTGTGCTTCTTGACTGGAAAGTTTTTCACTAATGTCAACTGGTGCAGTATGAAAAATAAGCCCAATCACCAAAATACCACTCCTTTCCTTTGTATATCCTATCCTAATGGGTAAAGAAGATAAGTCAGTACATCAACATAACAACTCCATAGTAATTCACATGAATACTATATTCTCAAAGAAGAACAAAGGAGGAAAAAAGCACACCAACAAAGCTAGTTGAAAGAATCTTTCCCAAAATGGCTTTCCTAAAATAAAAGTGAATGGTTTCTACATACAATAAATTCTGACGTGGGAGAAAAACTCCATAAAACCTATACAATATTTGAATCAATTTGGAAGAGACTACTGCATTTGTAATTCAATTCCATATCGTCACAGCTTCGCAAGACAAATCATCCAAATTAAGCTTTGCAATAAAATCCATAATAATTTTTTTAACAAAGAAAATAATCCAATAACGTCTCAATTTCATTACAAATTTTTAACTACAAAGAAAAAAATTACTAATTTCGTGTCAAGAAATACTAGAACCCAAGTGTAGAACTTAGTTGAAGTGCAATCACATGTATATAATTAGATAAAATTTAATCATTCTATGACATAAAAAGCCCATTTTGCATACCTAAATAAATTAATTACATACATGCAAAAGGGAAAAGTTGAGACCGCGAGACGGAGAATCTGAAGACCTCCAAGCCTGTATCCACCATAAGTTGAACATCTTCCTGCAACAAATCAGTTGACAAATTTAACTTCCAAGGACTTTGCTATGCTAAGATAAAGAAGCATTTTTGTTAGCTACCGGTTAAAGATCGAAAGGAGTTTTTTTTTTTTTACTTAAAAAAGAACATTACATAGCCACAAAATTACTCGAGTCAGATCCATACCACGTTTTCTAAGGCTCACACCCCAGTACAAATCCACAAGTCAGACAACAACCATGGAGAACAGGATCATCATGTTTACAAAAAAATCTAATTCTTGTCTAGTCTGGCTTATGATCCATATTTGTAGAAAAGTTAGATGAGCTACAAAAGAAGCCAAACAACTTAAATACATTCCAGAATCAAGAAAACTAAAAAAAATACATTTTAGTTTGACGCGCACTCCCTACAGACGATCTTGAGTAGCGATCGGAGAGTGGTGGCTGTTGGGCTTAACTCTAAAACGGTAACATAGATGTTTTAAGAAGCCCCCAAAAGCATTCATTTTTTTTTCTTTCCAAATGAGATTCACCACGACTTTATTCACGAATTAGGTTTCTCAATTTCAATATAGCAACTTTCAAGGAAACGCAACTAATTGCAATTATGGGTTTCCACATGCATCAATGATCTGCTAACATTCTTACCAATTCAAACCCTAGGGTTCTCAGTTTTAATTTAGCAACTTTCGATTATGTGTTTGCATCTAATAAAACAGATTAGCAGCAATCGAGGAAAAAAATAGAAAAATAGAGAGTGGGAGAGAGAGAAGATGAACGAAAAAAGAAAAACAGAGAAGGAAATAATAGAAAAACTGAGAGAGGGAGAGAGAGAGAGGGGAGGAACCTGGGAGTTGTGCCGTGGGAAAGAGATTGTGCTGTAAGTTGTATGCTGCCGAACAAAATGACTCATAGAGATAGAGAGAGGACGACGCAAAAGGATGAAGGAAGGAGTTGTATGTGGGAGAGAGGGAGTTGGGGAGACGGAGAGAGTCGAAACGAACATAGGGAAGGAGAGAGAGCCTGACGGTCAAGGAAACGGCCTTCGCACGGGTGAAACTTCAATTTCATCCGGACCGTAGAAATTTAGTAACTCGGTAAATCTGGGCCAGCAATTGTCCCAACTCAATTGCACACGTACGAACAGCCCTCTATTGTAATAAAGATATCTATATAGAGTAAGTAGTGAGGAAGCCGATTGAGGCAAGTCCTATGTCTTTTCTTTGAATAAAGCATTCCCAATGTTTTCCTATGTTAGAACACTCGTGAGAATCAATGGTGCCTTTGTCCATTGGGTAGAGAGTGTGTGTGTGTGTGGTTGATTAGGAGAAAGAAGTGATGATATTAATGTTGAAGTTTCACCAATAAAGAAAAGGAGAGAAGAGGAAAGAGTTAGCAGATGGAGATTGGAGGGAGAAAAGAGTGGGGGGTTCTGCAGAAGAAGAAAAAGGTAAAGAAAAGAGAGAGAAGACAGTGTGTGTGTGTGTGTGTGATAGTGATGGCCATGAGTTTTTGTTTGTTTCTTTCTTTGTTATTTTATTTTATTGGTTCACTGTTGACATAAATTTAATATATAGTAAGCATTAAAATGTTGTACAGATTTAGTTTATAGCAAGCATTAAAATGTTATATGTTACAACTATTAATATACCGAATTGTACTGTACAATAATTTTAGGCTTACTGTAAACAAAATCTATAAATTAATTCTATTGCCCTATTATTTTCCTTAATTGCAAGAGTACACAAACAGCGAAAAAATGATGGTGGTTGGAGATACTGAATAATGACAAGAATGTTTTGATGTGAACTCGACCAAGATCGAGATCGAAGAAGTCAAATACGCACGAAGACACACAACGAACACAGCAACGACGGAAAGGAAAGGATAGGTTGAGTCTCCCTCAACCCGCTATTCGCCATTGAATAGGAACCTCGAGGTGCAATCGAGACCCAATAGACGCAATTGTCTATGAACCACGATTACGGAACGTCACAAACCCGCGACTCTCGAGTTTGATAAGTTCAAGGTTGAGTTTTTCTTTCAAGAAAACTCGGATAACTTACAATTCTCTCAGAATTTGTGAAATGAAGTAATCTTCAATTAACTTTGATCAATCATGATTACAATTGAAGGAGCACTTGGGTTTATATAGTGCTTAATACAAGAAAGGATAATACCCTAATAAATGTATTCATAAGACTAAAATATGTTCATACTTCAAATACAATGTAAGAAATATGAAAATGAAAAAGGGGGGCTGAACTAAAGAGTGTTCACACTTGTTAGAAAAATTTAGAGCCAAAATTCATCATTTTCATCAATTCTGACCAGTCTTTGGTATTTTGGGCTTAACTTCGTCTATAAACATCAAAATTGAGATCCGTTTGATTTGTTGGAAATTAGACTTCCAGACCTTTCCAACCATATATTATACATGAATTGTTTAGCTTTAAAACGTACTGTGTGGCCCGTTGAAGTTGACCCAAACATTTGATTTCAAGTAGTTTTCTTTAACTTTGCTCTTCTTGGGTTGGGCCATCATTTTTATCAATGAGTTGTTTAGAGTTGGGCTTCGATCCTTGAAGCGATCCTAGGTTCTCATCATATTTAAATCTAAACATTGGCATGTTTCACAAATTGTGAATAAGCAATATTGTGTATTTAATTTGTATTAAAAAAATAATTTAGTATAGTACATTTTTTTTTTCAGATTAGATACTGGTTATAAGAAGTTTATTATATTTATGTAATATCTTGATTTTTAGATTGAAGCAAGTGCGTGAAGTGGTATTTTTGCATACAATTTAGTTTTTTGTAGTCCTAAAAAGGTAAGAGATTATGGTTCTATTAGATGAATTTGTAATACATTACTTTGATGATATGTTTCCTCGTATGTTCTTGTTATATCGTTCCTTTGTTGCCATACCCGACCACGTGTTAGTATTTGTATTTAAATCTGTCGATTTTCATTTATTTTGTGTATCTTTGTGTGAATTTTTTTTCCATAAAACTCATGTGGCCATTTCAATTTATGTGAGATACCATTTGGTTTGGAAAAATGTTTAGTTAAAAGTACCATGTGATACTGCTTTAGGTTTTGAATTCTATTATGATCACTAAGTATGAACAACCAGTCACTCGTGTTAATGTGACACTTTAACTTTAGGCAAAAATTTAAAAAAAGACCGTCTTACGGGTATTTTCTGTTAAAAAGATCTCTCTAATCCAACCCATTATGTGTTGGTGGGCTAAGCTGTGAGAGAGTCGGGCTTCGTCTAACCAATTTGAATTCGTAAAATGGTCTCACAGGAGACCTACTCTCAATTTTATTAGAAGACTTTGCACCACTGGGCATGTGAGTGTGTTAATCTGAACTTACTTCTCGAACATTGAGCCTCGTTAAGGGCCAAATATTAGAACTCTTCGATCGTAAGACCGCTTATGTGATTATGGTATCTGTGAGTAATCCGTCGTAACTGGCTGATATGGAACGATCGGTGACGATTTGATTACTCGATTTTGTTGTTTGATTGCTATCATCCTTTGAACTCCTTGTTTGAAAGTTATTTGGAAATTGTTCACATTTGAGTTTGAAATGTTATGTTCAAATTCAATGATGCACTTTTGAAATCTTCAATCATTTTGATATTTCATTGACATTTTATGGGTCCACCCCTCCTTAGTAATCAGAGGAGCTACGTTTGAACTTATTGGGCATTATTTACTCACCCTTTCACATTACTCTTCTCTTCAGGTCACAAGGTGAGAATTGAGGTTCTCTTAAAAGTACTGCATAAGAGGATGATTTTAGAATTGAACTTATTTAAATTTTAGTTGTAATAAATATTTCTAAAATTTTGATGGTTGGAATTGTGGATTAAATTTCGAATTAAATTTCGAACATGTCGCACAACATTTATCATGTTTTATTAGAAATGACTTGTTATCATTTAGTGTAAGCTTGGATTTTGTAGTGATGTGGGCCCAGGTTTAGAGCATTATATATATATGGAAAAATTGCAGGCTGGTCCTCTTTAGAGAATATTCAACCGCATATATTCACTATATTTGTTTTTATTCGCTAAAATTCTTTTTAAGTGATAAATTGACTATTTGTTTTAAAATTGTTCCCGTATCAACATATAATATTTTTTAAATATATTTTGTGCATCGTCGTTGTGTGAAATATGTATCGTCAATATATATTATGATTTTTGTGCTAAAAAATGTACATCGCGTACATCGTCAAGTATAAAATGTGCATCGTTAATATATTTTTATAATTTTTGTGGTAAGAAATATGTATCGTCAAGTATAATTTTGTGCATCGTAAATTATAACATTACTATTTCAGTTTTTATGGTAAGAAACATGCATCGTCAATGTAATTTTGTGCATCGTCAATTATAACAGTACTATTTATTAATTACTTTTTTTGTATTAAGAAATGTACATCGTCAAGTATAATCTTGTGCATCGTCAATTATAACAGTAATATTTTAGTATAATATGTGCATTGTGAAAGTATTTTTTATGCATCGTCAACTGTAATAATTGTATTTTTTAATAATTCATATTGTTATTAAAAAAGTTATCAATAATACAATATATAGCACCCTGTTAAACAAAAAGACTCGATGTCGTCGAATGAGCTATCTAATACTACTCAAAAGTAGTGCATTCCCTCAACATTGACCATAGAGCTAACGATTAAACTATTTTGCATAATTATCTCAATATACAACCAACAGCAAAGTCGGTTGAGGAATCGGTCTCAGATGCATCGCCCTCAATGTAGTAGCGAGTCCTAAATGCAGTCAAATGCGCGTAGTAAGCAAGTGAAACTGCAAAAGCCATCAACATAAATGTGAAATTAAAATTGGCGTAAACAAGGTCTACAAAACAAGCAGAATGGAAAGTAAAGTAATTTGTTTACAAACCAATGGAGACAGATCAAGTGTAGCTCGCGTACCTGAAAAAACATTATTAAGATTATAAAAGAGGATTTGAATATGAATCCAACATATAACTTGTCTAATATCAAGTATAACTATATGTATCGTTAATTATAATATTAATATTTTTAGTTTTTGTGTTTAAAAAATGTGTATCGTCAAGCATAATTTGTGTATCGTCAATTATAAAAGTACTATTTTCAGTATAATATGTGCATCGTAAAGTGTTTTTTATGCATCATCAACTGTAATAATTTTATTAATTTCTATTGTTATTACAAAAGTTATCAAGAATATAATCCATAACTTATAATTGACATTCTATACCTCATAATTCATATTACACAAAAAGACTAACTCCAAATTAATAAACAAATCCTGATTCCGAACATAAGTTAAACAGAAATTAAGGTTTACAACAACCCCAATACAAACTTTGGAGGATGACAAACAGCTGCAAGAGTCACCTTTAGCAGTAGATGCATGACCACGTCTTTTATGGCTTGTAATGTACAACAATCAAACTTTCTTCATCTAAAAAGGGTCTCCTCAATACTGTCAGTATCAGCAACCTCCCGTGAGTGTCGATGAGCTTTCGTTTCCATTCCATTAACCTTTTCAGAAGGGTTTGAAGATTTTGCAAAATTTAGAAAATGATATTATGAGTTCATGTATTTTAAATGATGCACAAAATTTTGTTAAGTCTAAAAAGAATAAAGTTCAATGTATACGCCAAAGTTATGCATCAGGAATAAAAGTTTAGAAAACAGTACTTTTTATAGTATAACTATGTTTATCATGATGCACAAAACATATGCATCGCAAATGTAATTTAAAAAAAAATAGAAATTACACAATGTTTTTCAGCACAAATGCATAATAAGAGAGGAATAACACGAAAAATGTAATGTTTGTATACATATTTCACTTTATTCAGGAAATTTTAAACAAAAAATACATTTATAAAATGTATTACGTACCTGAGATCATATAAAATCATGAATTCAAACTTTTTCGTGAAGATTTTGCTAAAAGATATGAGTGAGTAATTTTTGGAACTCAGATCCTACTCCACTGACCAACCGTAAATAGGAGTACATATTACACAACTTGCAAACTTGTTAGAGATCGAGGGTTTTAAGTTTTTTGCTCCGTTTGAAGTGAAAATTGTTGTGTTTTTGAAGTGAAGAGGGTTAGTTTATTTTTGTGGTCTAAAAGTCGTGGGTTAGTTAGTATTGCTACAATGTATTTAGCGATACTAACATGATATTCAGACATCGTAAAACATCCTACAAACTTGTTGGAAGTTTGAGGACGATGTAGCAACCATTTGGAACGTAACCAATAGAATATCATAATGTTTTCAAAAGTTTTTGTAAAAGTTTCGAAAAGTTTTAATATTTTTATTTGTTTTTTTTGTGTTCTGACTGCTGATGTAAATCGTACGTGAAATATATGATTTGATTTGATGCATCGTTCTTTTGTTAGAAAGTTATGCATCGATCGTTTTGTGTTGCGATGCACTTAAAAAAGTAATTTGAAGTGAAGGGGGGTTAGTTTGTTTTCTAGTCGACGCACAACTCTTGATGCATCATCAAGTGAAAAAGGTAATTTGTGCATTATTTTTGTTTGCGATGCACAGTGTGAGATTTCTGTATTTTTATGTGAATCGTCTTGTGTTGCACAGTGTCTACTGTTCCGTATTTTTTAAGGGCATAGATGATATTTCGCAACAAAAATGTACTTTAGTGATTGAAAACAATTATAGTGGACTTTAGCAAATAAAAATTGTCTAAAAGGAACCGGCCCGAATTTTGCCCTATATTTATGCATAATTTTTCATGCAAAAAACAGTATTTTAAATTGTGCTATACAATACATCAACAAATTAAGGTGTTATACACGACAATACATTTAAACATTTTTAGTACACTTTTATACAAAAAACTCTTTAAATACATCATTTTGTTTTTTGTTAAAAGTTGCAATATGGGGTCATTTTGAGGACTTGTTCTTTTCCTTAGAAGAAAGAGTAAAAAAAAAAAAAAAACTTAAATTTTAAAACCAAAGACTAAAGACCCTATAAGAATAATTGATTTTTCTTTTATGGGCTGCAATTATTATTATTATTTTTTTGTAATTTTGTAATAATTGAATTAAAATGTATAAAAGAGATAAATAGAGAGGTAAAAATCACAAATTACCAAATTGATTGTATGTGTAAACACGACCTAAGATTTTAATAGAATAATATTAGACTTAAGTCGACCTATTACCCAATTAAATAAATCCACTAGACAAATGAGTTATAACAAGTCTCGAACTCTTGAGTCTCCTAGCCCATCAATTCAAGGGTGTCAATGAGTCGGCCGAGCAAAGTAGTAGATTATAAAACTTAGCTCAATTAAGTTTCGTAAGGGCTCAAGTTCGGCTCAGACTCGATTGAAAATTAAAAACACATGCTCAAACTCGACTTATATTTTCTTCTTTCTTTTTAATTTTTTTTTATATTTATATTTCAAGTTTGGCTCGATTGAGCTTGAATGTAGAAATACTCAGCTCAAGCTCAAGCCCAAGCTCAAACTCAAGCTCGGCTTGAAATATTTGTATGAACTACGCAGAAGAATATTACGACACAAGAATTAAGCCAATGACAAAGTTTATAGAACGAATTTAGGTTTTACAAGAAATTGAGAAGGGAATATAATTGTCACGATTCGAGCCCAAGCGCCCGACTCACAACACGTGCCCGCCTACTAGCCAAACGAGCACCTGGGTCAACAAGGCCAACCATAAGCCCACCCAAAGGTTCATGAATAATTGTTGGTGCTAGTTGGTAGTAGGTGATGGCTTATAATCCTACTATCATTTCCATTTCTATCCAATGTGGGTTTGAGATATTACAATTTCCCTCACTTAAGCTCTTGACATCCTCGTCAAGGCATTAAATCCAGTGTATGCCGAAGAGTCACTCAGATCGTACCCCTGGGCAAGACGAGGACTTAAATCTTTGATGTCCTAGTCAAGGCCGAAGAGTCACGAAGATCATACACTCAGGTGATGTAGGACTCAAGAGGTGACGCGTACAGGATCAAGAGGTGGCTCCCAACGCGACTCTAACTGTGTAACACTTTGCCTCGCATAACATTGTTCCCATCCGACCGTAGTTCCGCTTTGATACCATTTTGTCACGAGCCAATCCCAACTCGCAACACGTGCAGGCACACTGGCCCAATGAACACCTGAGTCAATAAGGCCTATCACAAGCCCACCCAAAAATTTATTAATAACTGTTGGTGTTAGTTGGTATCATTCACACTACTTCTATTCAATGCGGGTTTAAGATATTACAATAATAGATGTAATTAATTGATTGAATGATTCTTGCAATCAATTTCAATATTGCCTAAAAGTTAATATAAACTAGTTAAACATTTTCTTAACTATCAAACATTATGAGCCAAGCCCAATTAGAGCTAGGATCCTCAGATGTATAAGGCTCGGGAGCTTTTCAGACTATACTCATGATGCTCAAATTTTGCTCGATAAAAAAATAAACCTAATTTTAACTTAAAATTTACTCATTTTTTAAACAAATTCGAATTCAGCCAAATTTTACCTAGCCAAACTTAAGCAGCAAAATCGAATTAGTTTGGCTCAATTTAAAACTCTACCCATCGTACGTACCCTTGACGTGATTTAACGCTCAACCCATTGACAGACAGGTCTAGATTGGGCCCACCGGAGAACTCAAAACAAATCAGGGGTTTATTAGTGTGTTTGCTTATGCTACCAAATAAGAAGAGAAATGAAATTCACCGTTGTCGACTAAAACCTCCCTAAAACCCATTGTGGAAGGAAGGGCATTCCCAAAATTTACTCGCTCAGTTCTTCAGCGCGAGTGTAAATGGCCCTCTCTCACCTCCTTCAGTTGAAACCCAGATCACTCTTTCGCCAAATCAGTATGAACCCACTTCATAAAATTCTTCCTTTTCTCTTTTTCTTTCAGTAACTGCGTTTTTGTATTCTGTTTTCTGAAAATGTTTGCTGCAGGCTTTCGCCAATCAACAAAATGGTGTTCTTCTAAGCCCAAAAATCAGAAGAAATCAGCTGCTTTGAGGGAGCAAAAAGCCTCCGATGTCGAATCATTTGTCATAAAGTGAGGTCTTTCTTGGGCTAAATTCTCCGTTTTTTCTAATTTTACTTCAACTTTTTTTCCCGAATCACTTACTTTTCGTAATGCTGAAGCTGTCGATTTCTTGTTGTTGCTTCGTATGGGGGATGGTTTATGTGTTTTGGGTCTTCGGTTCAATGTTTTGCGGTTGGCTTGTTTGCAATGAATTACTCACTTTTGTTGTTTCTTGGCAATAATATTTTATTGATTATTGGGTCTTGGTGAAATGAAGTGTTAAAATTGCAGTCCCAAACGATTGAAATTGGACAATAAAATAGTAATTGAAAATAGTGCGGAAATAAAGTATACAAGAATTTACGTGGTTCGGGAAATTCCCTATGTCCACGGGCGGAGGCGGTAAAGGTTTTCACTAATCAAATCGGAGATACAAATACAAATAATTGTGGCTCAACAAATACTCAAAACCCAAATCCCAATTTCACCCAAAATTCCCACACCTTAAGAAGCAACAAATAAGAACTCACAAATCCGAGAACTTGGAATTCTTCGAAATCGATGTAGTAAACAAACTGTGTAGAAAAGGATGAAGATGTTGTAACTCTCTCTCTCTCGGTTTCGGCAGTCCGTCTCACAAAGAGGACGAAACCTCTTTAAATAGCACAGCAAAGCGGTGAACAAGAGTTTCCAAATTGATTAAGGAATTAGTCTCCAAAGTCAACATGGAAAGGATTCAATAAGAGAATAATCCAATGTGGGCAACTCTATAGGAAGTTCATGCACCCACCAATAAAATTCAAGCCATAAATAACAAATCTCCACCTTGGCTTGAACTCAACAAGCTTTTCAAACGAAACCTCTATGCCATCGCCTCCGCCAATGCCCCCTAGGGCGCTCACATACTGCATATACGGATCAAGTCCAAGCAATGCTTGAACTTGGAAACAACTAGTGGCTTAGTCAACATATCCGCTGGATTCTCTGCAGTGGAAACCTTTTTGACAACAATGGCACCCTCGAATACAATCTCTCGAATGAAGTAATATCTGACATCAATGTGTTTGGTCCTCTCATGAAATATTTGATTTTTAGTCAAATGAATCGCACTCTGGCTATCACAAAATACAACAGAAACCTTCTGCTGCAAACCAAGATCACTAACCAAACCTCTCAACCAAATAGCTTCCTTCACTGCCTCTGCTGCTGCCATGTACTCTGCCTCCGTAGTTGACAAAGCAATAGTAGACTGTAAAGTCGCTTTCCAACTGATAGCACAACCCGAAAGAGTGAAGACATAACCTGTTAAAGATCGCCTCTTATCCAAATCACCAGCGTAATCGGAGTCAACATAGCCTACAACACTGCTGCTCGTTTGTGAACTCCTATCAAATACTAAGCCAATATCTGTTGTACCTCTCAAATATCGGAGGATTCATTTCACAGCCTGCCAATGCAATTTACCAGGATGCCCCATGTATCTACTAACAACGCTAACGGCATGTGAAATATCGGGACGAGTGCACACCATAGCATACATGATGCTACCAACTGCACTAGCATACGGAACACATGACATGTGCTTCTTCTCCTCCTTTGACTGTGGTGATAAAGCAGCTGAAAGTCTGAAGTGGGATGCCAAAGGAATACTCACCGGCTTTGAATTTTTCATACCAAAACGCTCAAGCACTTTTTCAATGTAATTCTTCTGTGAGAGAAACAGTTTGCCTGCACGTCGATCCCTGTGAATCTCCATACTCAAAATCTTCTTAGCTGCACCCAAATTTTTCATCTCAAATTCACCACTAAGCAAAGTCTTCAACTTGTCGATCTCTACCATGCTCTTAGAGGCAATGAGCATGTCATCAACATAGAGCAACAAATATACAAATGAACCATCTGAAAGCCTTTTATGATAAACGCAACTGTCATAATTACTCCTAGAGTAACCATGCCCAATCATAAAAGAATCAAACCGCTTGTACCACTGTCTAGGAGATTTTCAATAAACAAACATGGTCTTCTTTTCCATGGACAACGAACCCCTCTGGCTGATGCATGTAGATTTCTTCATCAAGCTCACCATGCAGAAAGGCTGTCTTGACATCAAGCTGCTCAAGCTCCAAGTCAAACAATGCAACCATAGCAAGCAACACACGAATAGAGCTATGTTTCACAATAGGAGAAAATACTTCGTTGAAGTCAATGCCTTATCTCTGACTATAGCCCTTTGCAACCAACCGTGCCTTGAATCTAGCTGCTTCAACCCCTGCGATTCCCTCTTTTTTCTTGAAGATCCATTTACAACCAACAATCTTCTGACCTTTAGGCGGTTTCACCAAGTTCCAAGTCTGGTTCTTGTGAAGAGATTCAATCTCCTCACTCATAGCAATACCCCACTGTGAAGAATCATCACTCGTGACAGCTTGAGTGTAACTAACAGGTTCTTGAACCTCAATACTCTCTGCCACGGACAGTGCAAAAGAAACAAAATCAGCCTGTGCATACCTCTGAGGTGGTCTAATCTGCCTCATCGCTCTACCAGTGGCGATACTATACTGCTCTTGCTCCTGTGGGACATCAACATCATCAACAAGCTCAAGCTCATCATCCACTATAGGCTGAACTGAAGTGCCCTCTTGCACTTTTCTGAAATCGGAACCTCTAACTCCACGAACTCATTAACACCGTGATCTCCACTTGTATCAGTCTTCTCAACTGATTCCTTTTTTAAACGAAGCATGAATTTCTCATCAAACTTGACATCTCTGCTGATAACAAATTTAGGTGAACCAGGCTCAACACACCACAATCTATAACCTTTCACCCCGTCTGCATAACCTAGGAATATGCATTTCTGTGATCTACGCTCGAGCTTACCATTATTAACATGGGCATACGCAGGACAACCAAATACTTTCAAACCAGAATAATCAGTAGGCGTACCAGACCATACCTCAATAGGAGTCTTCAATCCAATAGAAACCGAAGGAGATCTATTCACCAAATAGCAAGCCAAATTAACAGCTTCAGCCCAAAAATCTTTAGACATGCTAGCATTATCGAGCATACAACGTGCTCTCTCCAATAGAGTCCTGTTCATCCGTTCTGCTACCCCGTTCTGCTACCCCATTCTGCTGTGGTGTTCTTCTAACAATGCGGTGTCTCACTATGCTTGCATTGGCGCAAAACTCATTGAACTGACCTTCACAAAATTCCAACCCATTATCTGTTCTGAAACGCTTGATCTTCTTGCATGTCTGATTCTCAACAAGCGCTTTAAATTTCTTGAAGGTCGGAAAAGCATCATTCTTGTGCTTCAGAAAATACACCCAAACATATCTCGAATAGTCATCTATAAACGTCATCAAATACCGGGAACCTCCTTTGGACGGCTTAGTCGAGGGACCCCAAAGATCAGAATGGATATAATCCAATGTGCCCTTCGTTCTGTGAATAGCCGTTGTAAATTTCACCCTGCTTTGCTTACCATAAACACAATGCTCACAAAAGTCAAGCTTCCCTATTTGATGACCTTCCAACAAACCTCGTTTGCTCAAAATAGACATCCCTGCCTCACTCATATGCCCAATCCGCATATGCCACAAACGAGTGTTATTTAAATCTGGATATGATGAAGAACCTGTAGAAACTGATGCAGCACCAACAACGGTGCTACCTTGAAGCAAATAGAGACTATTAACCAATTTTCCACGGATCACAACAAGAGAACCACTAGATACTCTCAAAACTCCACCTTCACCTGTGTACTTACAACCGAGTGAATCAAGAGCACCCAAAGAGATAAGATTCTTCTTCAAATCTGGCACGTGCCGCACATTAGTCAAAGTCCTAACAATACCATCATGCATCTTAATTCGAACTGTTCCTGTCCCAACTACCTTACAGGACATATTGTTTCCCATCAAAACAACCCCACCATTAATCGACTGGTAAGAAGAGAACCAATCCCTGTTAGGACACATATGATAAGAGCAACCTGAATCAAGAACCCAACTATCACCGGATGACCCAACTGATACTGAGAGGACGTCTACAGTACTGTCAGAAGTTTCCTCGGCAAAACTAGCAGAATCACTAGGGGTTGAGGAATCAACAATCTTTTTCTTTCCTTTGAGCTTCGGACATTTATCTTTCCAGTGGCCTTCTTGCTTACAATAGTTACATTCATTTTTCTTGGTCCTAGATTTAGATCTAGACCTGCCTCTATTTTTGTTCGAGCCTTTATCACTTGTTCAACCTCTGATAACCAAACCATCAGCCTGATTGTTGTCCAAATTTCCAGACACTTTTTTCTTCAACTCTTTAGAGTTCAACGATGCTTTCACATCCTCCATGGAAAGAGTGTCTCGGCCATATAGCATAGTATCAACAAAATGCTCCAACGAAGGAGGTAAAGAACATAATAGAATCAAGGCTTGGTCTTCATCATCAATTTTGACATCAATATTTTTCAAAGACATAATAATTTAATCAAAATTACTAAGATGATCTTTAACGGGCGTACCTTCCCTCATACGAAGAGTGTAGAGCTGTTGCTTCAAATAAAGTCGATTTGTCAACGACTTCGTCATATACAAAGCTTCCAATTTGAGCCACAAACCTGCTGGCGATGTCTCGTCCGCAATTTCTCGCAAAACATCATCACCAAGTGATAAATGAATAGCACCAAGTGCGCGCTCCAACAAGTCATCTTTTTCTTCATCCGACAATTTCGCAGGTAAAGCCTCCTTGCCCTTTAACGCCTTAAGCAATCCTTGCTGAACCAACGAAGCACGCATTTTTATGCGCCAAAGTCCAAAATCATTCTTGCCATCAAATTTTTCAATCTCGTATTTTGTCGACGCCATGATAACCAAAATTCAATCAAACAAATAACTGCGAATCCCAACAGACTCATACCAGTTTGTTAAAATTGCAGTCCCAAACGATTGAAATTGGACAATAAAATAGTAATTGAAAATAGTGCGAAAATAAAGTAGACAAGAATTTACGTGGTTTGGGAAATTCCCTACGTCCACGGGCGGAGGCGGTAAAGGTTTTCACTAATCAAATCGGAGATACAAATACAAATAATTGTGGCTCAACAAATACTCAAAACCCAAATCCCAATTTCACCCAAAATTCCCACACCTTAAGAAGCAACAAATAAGAACTCACAAATCCGAGAACTTGGAATTCTTCGAAATCGATGTAGTAAACAAACTGTTTAGAAAAGGATGAAGATGTTGTAACTCTCTCTCTCTCTCTCGGTTTCGGCAGTCTGTCTCACAAAGAGGACGAAACCTCTTTAAATAGCACAGCAAAGCGGTGAACAAGAGTTTCCAAATTGATTAAGGAATTAGTCTCCAAAGTCAACATGGAAAGGATTCAATAAGAGAATAATCCAATGTGGGCAACTCTAAAGGAAGTTCATGCACCCACCAATAAAATTCAAGCCATAAATAACATGAAGATATGGGGAATAAAGTAGTGGATAAGATTAGTTTCTCCAAATTTTCAATTCAAAGTAACGAAAAGAAAAACGTGTTGGTTATAACTTATATGCTAGTGAATGCTACTTAAACAAACTTAGCATTACCAATGTAGTTTGTTTAATGGATAACGGATTTATAAAAAGGTAGTAATTTACATTCCTGTTTAAATTTCCAAGAGAAAAAAAATACTTGTGGTAATCTAAAATTCTGATAATAAGTGATAATAGAATTTTTGGTCATTTGCTCTTATAGATGAAGGGTTTAAGCAAAAGAAACTTTTGTTCCCGTTTTAAATTGCCGAGTAAAATGATTCTTGCGTTAACCTGAAATGCAGATAAATGGTGATGTGGGATTATTGGTCATTGACTGAGGAAATGTATGCAGTCCAAGTCTTAGGAGATGCTTTTGATTTATCTGGAAGGAAGACGTGTACTATGTTGCAGTAAGGGAGATCTTAGTAAAGAAACTGGTTGGTCCACTAATTCAATACTCCTTCCATCCCCCTCAAGGAGTCCAAGTTTGAGAGTCAAACATTTTAGGGATTAAAGAGAATTTCCATACATCCCCTTAGTTTTAAGATTAGAATAGTTTCGTTAGTTTGAAGTTCAATTTTACAAGGAAAAATTAAGAAATTCATAAAATTTATAATCTTAAATTTGTGAAACTAGACTCTTTAAGTGGAACTTCTCGAAAGAGAAAATAGGACTCTTAGAGTGGAACAGAGTTGTATCTACATATAGGCATACCTAATATTGTTTCTCTAAGTGCCTCAGTTTTTTCTAATGGTTAGGAAGTTGGCAGTTGCATCATTGCATGACATATTGTTATTGCATGATTAATATAGTTTTTTTCCTCCTGCGAAGATAATTCTAGGGTCTGCTCATGTGGATACTCTTAGTTCGTAGATATGATTTGTCTGTAATCTGATGTGGAATGTATGATATACAGTGTACCGTACTGCGTTTAGATTGAACATATTATGTACTTCATGTTTGATAGAAGCTGTCTTCTTTTGTGCAAATCTTGTCATTAAACGACTCTTGACCTGGAACGTCTTTATCCAGTCAAGCAATATCGTGTTTAGGCTAACATATTATATCTTTCATGTTTGATAGAAGCTTCTTTTGTGCACATCTTGTCATTAGATATTCGACTCTTGGCTTGGAACATTTTTATTCAGTCAAGCAAGCTTTCTCTGATCTCTGTGTAATCAAAGGTGACGAAAATACATTTGGCATTGGAAGTGTTGTAATTAAAGGCGTAAGTTGTGCCAAAACTTTCATTTCCTGAAAAAAATTTGACTGAAAGCTTATCATTTAAACATGTTATACATTTATTAAGTTGAGAACAGTCCTTCGTATGCAGGTTGGTCCTTCGCCAATCATCAATAGGCTTCCTGAATAAAATTGTCTTAAAAGCAATGATGTGATGATGTTAAAAGCATGTGTAAGACCCAAATAGTAAAATTGTAAGTGCTAATTGTCACAGGTGCATAGCCCAACTGAACGTGTGTATGCTTTTTTCTGTGGAACTCTGTGGTCAAATGGCAAATTTCCTAGCCCTTTGCTTCATTTCATTGGCAATTATCCTCCATACAATCTTTCATTTTTCTGTCAAGATGTGTTATTTCTCTATAAAATAAGCTAAGGATACGGATCTTACCCACAATTGTTTAGCATTCTGACCAGCAACTGTCTTCTACATATGAAGCATATGTGACTTGTATTATCCACCACCAAAGATAACTTGGCAGCTTTTTAATCTTTCCCTCGAAGTTTAAGTGTACTCGGGGTGCGAGCTGGAGCTGAACTTTTTGTTCCACAAAATATTAGTCTTATTCTCACTGAAAGCAATAGCACATGGGCATTGTTTGATTTGGTTTTCTGATGCTCTTTCTTTTGTGATCATCAAAATCTTTAGATACATGGAAACTCATCCAGGGATCTTTCCGAGTGTAACACTTGTTCGAAATGAAATTGGGGGATCATGGAACACTGTGAAAGATGTTATGCAAAATCTAAAGGAAAGGATCATGCAAAATCCTCAACTCCCGATCAATCCCCTTAATAGTGGTCCAAATAAATGTGAAGTTGGTGCATCCAAAAGCATTTCGATGAGTACTTTGAGCATTGAAAGCAATATTTCTACTTCAACAACTGCAATATCAAAGGAATCATTGTCTGAGGAGACAAAGGATATGGCGGCAACTTCAGAAGCTACCATAACCCTTGGAAATTCAGGTAGTAACGAGGAGATGAAGGATATGGCAGCAACATCAGAAGCTACCAGAACCTTCGGAAATTCAGGTAGTAATGAACATTGTCAGAGTCTGGACTATTATTATGATGAATACTTTAAGTCTTGTTCTTGATCTTGACTATTATTATGTTCAGGATGCTATATTTTGGGCAAAAAACCCAAATGGGTAGCGTACTTTCCAAACAATGAAAGCTTAATGGGATATTTCAATGCTCCAAAAAGCACTTATCCAAATAAACCCATTATCCAGCTTTCTTTAGGTTTTTTTTTTACACTGTCAATGAAAGCTTAATGGGATATTTCAATGCTCCAAAAAGCACTTATCCAAACCCAAAGTAACCCTAACTGTAGACCTAAACTAAACTCTAAACCCTAAACCTTCAAACCCTGAAGCCCTAGAACCATAAACTCTAGATCCTAAACCTTAAATCCTAAAACCTAAGTCCTTATTTTGGCTTTTTCGAACAAGATGGGAGCTTATTGGAGCACTCCGTTAAGTATTTACAAACGGCATGCCCTAACTGTAAACGAAACTAAAGTACGCTGTATTATTTGTCAGAAAAAAATACGCAACCCTCATTATAAAAAACAGGTAAGTATGCTACCTTTTATAGTATTAATCCTATTTTAAATTGGTGTGATCAAGTTTGGTAACTAGTTAAATGTTGTTTTTGAGTGGTATTATGTTCGCTGCATTTTTTTTGAAGTGTTGTTTCTTGAAGTTTTCTGTAGACTTATGTTTGTTTTGAACAAATACAAATTTGTGCTAGTTTTAGAGGTCTTAATTGGAGAAATTGGTGAAAACAAAAATTTACCAAGTTTTGTCAACTTATACCATGGAATTATAAATCATTATAAAAAATACTAAATAAGTGCAGTAAACCCGAAACAGTATTGCCGGTGAGCTCCGTTACCGGTACTTTCCTTTCCAATGGCCAAATATAACTATGTGTCAGACTGAAAGTTCAGTTCAATCATATACAAATACCAGCAGTGGACTCTCACTGTATTGAGAAAAAAGTTAGCCAATCATCGTTGTCTAGCATAACAGGGGAGTGCTTCCATAAACATGTTAGAGTCTCCAGGTTTAGGTTTGGTTACACTAGCTGAGCCTACTTTTATACTCCCAATGTTGGAGTCTGGAGAAAGATCTACAAGTAATGAAAAATCTCATGAAGACAATGTCATGGATAGTTCAGGTAGTTCGAAGATGGTTGCCGCAGAGAATTTGGGTTCAACTGAAAGCGAAAACCAAAGTAATATGATAGCCTCAAATTCTGAACCTAATTTAGGGTCTGAAATTGAAACAGGTGAAAGGATTGGGTCCTCTAGCAATCATGCCTCAAAGGATATGGGTATAACTGAGCTTCTGACGATGTATTTGAATAGGAGACCGGCAATCAATCCCAAGCAACTTGAGAAAGCTTCCCCAGGTACATTTTTAATATCTGAGGTAGATCCAAGCTCAAAATCTGAACAAAGCCAAGTAAGAAAAATAGTGCAACAATTCTTCGAAAACGTCAGGGCTTCAACTGGATGCAAGAACCATAGACCTGACACGCAAGCTGAATCCAGCGCATTACCAAATATTGCCTCTGAAGTTGGTACAATGTCGTCTACATCAACTGAGGATTTCCAAAAAGCCATTCGATTAGCAGATCCTTTTACCAAGAGAAATAATCATCCAAAAGCAGGGGAAATCATGACTGAGACAAAAAGCGATATTCTGTCACGAAATATATTTAAAGACTCTTCAAGTGACTCACCAAAGGAAGTTGTGGCAAAAGGTTCTGACATATCAGGTCTAATCCACTGTCTGAAAGAGCTTCCTCTGCATGGACAATTGGGATGTGTTTCGCCTCAGGAAAATAATAATTCCACAAAAATTGATCAGATCAGAAGCATCAACCTGATTGGTGGGGTCCAATCACAGGGCGAACGGCAACAGTCTTACAATAAAGAAAAACAAACTTCTTCGAATGGGAAACCTATGGTTAAAGAGAAGGAAAAAGAGCCAGGTCTAGATTTAGAAGTCCCCTCTAAGAATATAAAGTCAGCTTCAAGTACAAAGAGCCCATTTTCAACGAGCATGAAGATTGCATCATCATCAGAATGTGTATTGGACAAGAACAAAGCGATCCTGAGGTTCTTGCCCTATTCAATAGAAGAGAGTGATATAGCTGCTGCTTTCAAGAATAGTGATGATATATTGAAGATTGAATTTCCCTCTGTGAAACATAGCAAGTTTAGAATCGCTCACATGTATTTTAAGGTCAGTGTTCAATGCCATGCTTTACTGTTTAAAGAGTGCTACTACCCACTGATTCTCATTTTATATATTCAGTTTGCATTCATGGATTGAAACTCTTTTTATGTTGGTGGAATGAAAAACATATCTTTGCCATAATGTCCAATGAATGAGATATTGGATTGTGGGTTGGAGGAATTATGTGCGTAACGAAATGTCGTATATTTATTTATTACCATAATCTTTTATGATCATTGTTAATTCTTTTACAGACAAGGGATGGGCTTCAGGAAGCTCTAAAAAGAACATGTCTGAATGTTAAAAACTTTAGTGTCACCATAGAAGCTGCTTCTTCACTGGATAGCATGTCTGACAGAATTTGCATACCTGACTTGATTGGTGATCCTGATGCTCCTGCGATGTTACTTAAGAATCCATCGAAGACAGTTATGATCAAAGACTTGACTGATGACATTAGATCACACCAAGTTGAAGCAGCTCTTCTTCCCTTCTGCAAGAGTGACATATCGGCCTTTTTCTTTGGTTCCTCAACTTCTGTTGCTTACGTGGAATTTGATGTAAGTTGTTTCATTTATTTGGGTTGCCTTGCTTTTTCATTCTCAATCATAGGACATATTAGATCTCTCTAGTTGTTGTTTCAGTCATTTACACTTTAGAGTGTGACTTGACAGAAAGAAGAAGGGAAAGAAAGAGCACTAGCAAAACATTCAATATTCATACAAGGAAAGCCACTGTTCATTTTCAGAGTTGATGCACCAAGAACTACAGTCATAAGGCTTTCAAATGTTGAAAGCATCCCTGATGGATTGAAAAGACTCGTACCCCTATGCAAGTCATGTGGTCGGGTCAAGCACGTGCGCGCTAGAGATGCTGACATCGTTGATGTGCACTTTGCCATCACTGAGTGGCCATACATGTTGAAGATCCTCAATAGGTATTTTCATTTCACTTATTGAAAGATATTCCTTTATTTTATTTTGTCATTTTTAAATTTCTGATTTTTTTGTCATATTTATGTGTATGCATGCATAGATTGAATGGAATGCTATTAGATGGTCAAAGGCTGCGAGCTGAACCTGCACCTGTGTTTCCTCCAGAGGTCATCCTTGCTTTGTGGGGTCAGCCGGAGGAAAGAAGACGTTTGAAAGGTTTGATGCACAATTTATTCCAAAAACTTGAGGAAAACGATATAGATGGAACTGGTATTATAGATCTTGCAGCTAGATACTATGCAGACGACAAACCTTGATGAGCTCATCAGATTCTCTAGATACAACCCTTTCCTTCCTGCTGACTGGAAAATTCATATCACCCACCATTTAACAGTTTGGCGATAGTTCTTTTTGTAAGGGGGATACTACTTGGGTCAAGTCTAAATTGAACCAATTCAATGCAACATCTTGGTTAACAATTGCTTCAGAGTTTGAAATTTTAGACTTACCCCAAGGCAGTGGGAATCTTGTTTTAGAGCATTGCAGATGACGATGCAGAAAGTATTTTAGAGGTAAGAAAGTGTAATATTGCATCTGAAGCTGTCTTGGTAGTACCTGCAGGGATAGATACACTGCTAACAAGAGTCAGTGTAGGAACCCTCCTACTCTATGGGATGAAGAAGTAACCTTACTCTCCAAATGAGGCCATGAGGGTCATTTTTGAAGAAATTGTGAATTTTCTTTCTACACTACAACAAGAGAATTACATCTTAATATATAAGAGTGAGTGGCTACCAGTCACTAAAATACGAAACTAAATTCCTTCAAATCAGGAATTCCATTAATTCAGGAATTCCTTTAAATCAGGAAACTAAAATATGAAAAGCTGTAATTAAATCTAATCTAATCTAATCTAATATAATCTAATCGGATCTAAATAAGAAAAGTCAACTTCCTAGTTTATTTACATATTTCGATCCATATTTCTACACTCCCCCTCAAGCTGGGTTGTATATGTTATACAAACCAAGCTTGGAGTTTAATTCATCAAAACTGATCCTTGGAAGCGCCTTAGTGAAAACATCAGCAATCTGTTGTTTTGTTGGAATATAGCTAAGTTGAACAATCCCATTGTTGACCTTCTCTGAGATAAAGTGTCGATCAATCTCAATGTGTTTCGTTCTTTCATGGTGAACAGGATTCTTGGCTATGCTAATCGCTGCTTGACTGTCACTGAACATCTTGCCTGGGCCTTGTACTTCAACCTTGAGTTCTCTTAGTAATCTCCACATTCCCTCGCATATCCCAAGTGCGAGTGCTCGATATTCTGATTCTGCACTACTCCGTGAGACCACAGCTTGCTTTTTTACTTCTCCAAGTGACAAGATTTTCCCATACATAAGAGCAGTAGCCAGTAGTTGATCTTCTGTTAGTTTGTTCTCCTGTCCAGCTAGCATCGGTATAAATTTCCACTTCACGGTTTTCACATTTTCTGAAGAGTAAACTGTGTCCAAGAGTCATCTTCAAATATCTCAAAATAAATGATTCTCGGTTGGATTGTTCATGTGTTGACTAACTACACTGACTGAATAAGCAATGTCAGGTCTAGTGTGGGATAGGTAGATGAGTTTTCCAACCAGCCTTTGATACCTTCCCTTGTCAATTGGATTGCTTTCTTCACTTCTGCTTAGTCTTTTCGTTGAATCCATAGGTGTGTCGACAGGCTTACATCCAAGTAAACCTGTTTCATTTAGCAGATTCAGGATATACTTTCTTTGGGATATAACAATCCCCTAGGGGTGGCAATGGCAGGCACGACACGATTGCACGAACCAGCACGACACGATTATAAACACGAATTACAGAGACAAAAGACACGATAAGGCACGGCACGACACGACACGGCACGAAACACAACACGAAAGCACGAAATTATAAATTTAGTTAAAATAATGTTTATTATTATATTTATGATCAAATAAGATAGATAACACGAAAACACGATAGTGTGGCACGAACACGACACGATGACACGAATTGCCACCCCTACAATCCCCTCCTTTAATCGGGCTACCTCCATTCCTAAAAAGTACCCTAGTGTTCCAAGATCCTTGATCTCAAATTCTGTTGCCAGTAACCTTTTTAGGTTGAGGATCTCCTCTAAATCATCTCCTGTTAAGATGATGTCATCAACATAGACAATGAGGATGGCCGTTTTCCCTCCAGTTACACCCTTAATAAAGAGTGCATGATCTGCTTGACACTGCTGATATCTATTAACTTTCATGGTCTTAGCAAACCTGTCAAACCATGCACGAGGAGACTGTTTCAATCCATATAAAGACTTCTTCAATCTGCAAACTAATCTGTGGTTTGATCTGTTTTCTAGTCCAAGAGGTATGGTCATGTAGACTTCCTCTTTAAGATCCACATTCAGAAACGCATTATAACATCAAGTTGATGTAATGGCCAATCATGGTTTACTGCAAGGGAAAGCAGAACCCGAACCGTGTTTAGTTTAGCCATAGGTGCAAAAGTCTCCTGGTAGTCAATTCCATAGGATTGAGTGAACCCCTTTGCCACAAGTCTTGCCTTGAATATGTCTATGCTTCCATTAACTTTGTACTTAACCGTGAATATCCACTTGCACCCCACTGGATTCTTGCCTGGTGGTAGCTCTGTAAGGATCCATGTGTTATTCTTTTCCAATGCTTGAATTTCTTCCTCTACTGCCTTCTTCCATGTTGGGCTCACGAGGGCTTCTTGAATTGAGTCGGGTACCTTTACTCTGTCTAGATTAATATCAAAGGCTTTGTAGGACTCCAATAATTTTCCATACGCTACAAATTTCTCAATAAGATGTTCAGTGCATGCACGAACCCCTTTTCTATGAGTAATAGGCAGATTTGAGTCATCAATCATAGGAGCAAGAGTATTTGGAGGAGAGGAATCCATACCATTATGATCATCGGATGCAGTGTGATTTGGTTATTGTGATTGAGAGTGCTGAGTTTGCATAGTTTCTTGTGAGTGCTCGACTGGTCTTCTTCTTGTATAGACACGAAGTTTGGTGTTGTGAGTGTCTTGTTGTGGTGGATGTAAGGTTGTATGGTCTGATTCTAGAATGACTGATGGTTCTGTTTCGGGTGTTGGAACTAGGACTGTTTGGGTAGAAACAATGGCTGAATATGGATTTGAAGATTGATTTTGTGGAGTAAAACTGGCTTGAGTGTCTTGGAGAAGATCCCAAATCTGATATTCCCTTAAACTCTCCCCCTGAATATTGGATTTGGGAAAGTAAGGTTGATTCTCGAAGAAGGTTACATCCATGGAATTATATATTTTTCTAGTAATGACGGAATAACACTTGTAACCTTTTTGGTGTGAGGAGTAGCCAAGAAAAATACACTTGAGAAATTTTGGATCAAGTTTGGTGCAATGACTGTGGTAGATATGAACAAAGGAAGTACAACCAAACATTTTGAGAGGTAGGTTGGAAGTGAAGGCTAGGATATATGGATATGTGGTGGTGAGGACATGACGAGGAGTCTGAAATTTTAGGACACGACTAGGCATCCTATTTATGAGATACGTGGCTGTGAGAATGGCTTCCCCCCAAAAATGTTTAGGGACATTGTTGGTGAACATAGTGGCACGGGCTACCTTAAGTAAATGTCTATTTTTCCTTTCAGCTACTCCATTTTGCTATGGAGTGTCAACACAGGAACTTTTGTGAACTATATACCATGTTTTGACAAGTAAGGCCCAAGGATGGAGTTGAAATAATCTTTGGCATTGTCGGTTTTTAGGACTTGGATTTGGCTTTTGAATTGAGTGGAGATCATGGCATGAAATGAATGGAAAATGGTGGTTGTTTCGAAATTTTCTTTCATGAGAAAGGTCCAAGTGGTTCTTGTATGATCATCTATGAATGTTACAAACCATCTATGCCCATTGATATTTTTCACACGTGAGGGTCCCCATATGTCACTATGGATCAGAGAAAAAGGATGTGAGGGTTTGTATTGCAAACTTGAATATACATGTCTAGTGTGCTTTGCTAGTTGATAAATTTCGCATTGATAAACATTGGGATTTTTATTGATGAACAAATGAGGGAACAATTTTTCAAGATAAGCAAAGTTTGGATGACCAAGGCGATAATGCCATAACATGACCAAACTACCAACAGACACAGAACTGGAGTTGGAAACAGACACAAAATTTGAAGCAAACTTGACAGACCTTGGACTTGACTCTGAAACACAACTTGACGGATGAACTTGTCTACTAGGGAGATTCTTTTGTTTGAGCAGATATAGACCACCATGCATATCAGCACTACTAATCACCTTCCCCGAATCCACTGCGTGAAAATCACAAAAATTGGAATGTAATTTAGTAACACAATTGAGGTCCCGAGTGAGTTGACTGATGGAAATTAAATTACAGTTCAGCTTTGGAACATAAAGAACAAATGAAAGAAGAAAATTATTTGTTAAATGAACTGATCCAATTCCAGCAACTAGGGAAAGGGATCCATCAGCAATTCTGACTCCTGAATGATTGGAGCAAGGCTGAAAATCCGTGAAAATACTGAGATCTCTAGTTATATGGTCTGAGGCACCTGAGTCAACTATCCATGGTTTTGACCGATTGTTTTGAACATGAAAAGCGAAGGACTGAATACCTTGGTTAGCTAGTAAACTGGTGTTTTGAACACTAAAGGCGAAGGGCTAAATACCTGATGTGATTCCCAACGAGAACCACAAGTTATGTAAACTTGGAACCACGTTTTCAAGAATGACTTCGCGGAAACGTATGCCTAGGACTTGAATAACAATCAAAAGAAAGATCGCAACCCTTAGTTTCGTAAGGAACTAAGAACCTTGATCGATTCGAGACCCTTAACTATTAATTAATTAAGAACCACGGATTAGAAAGTAACGCAAACTTAATCCAAAGTTTGCAAAATGCTAACAAAACTATATTTGTCAAGAAAGAGTTTAAACTCACACTTTAATTAATACTAAAAATTTGTCTTTTACAAATGAAATAGATGCCTATTTATAGGTTAAAAAAAACACTCCTAATAAACTAAGGACTAAAATTTAGATTTATATTGAACTAGGATACTATCTAAATAAAATAAAACAACTAGAACTTTAAGAACAAGCATTTGGCCGGCCCTAGCCTCTTTGAAGACACGATTTTGAAGAGTTTAGGCTTTGTAGGACACTTTAATGTTTGGGCAGATTGGGAGCAATTGGAACACGATTTTAATAGTCCTTTTCACCTTGGAAACACGACTGAAGAAAATCCTTGGGCAGTTTGCACACGTTTTGGTAGCTTATTCCTTCTAGAAAACACGTTTTTGGAGACTCCAACACACCTTGGACAGCTTGGACACGTTTTGGACAGCTTCCACACATTTTTGGATAGCTTGCACCTTCTAGATTACATGGAAACTCCTTGGAAAAGTCTCCCACGGTTTTGGGAAGCCTTGGGGCTTCTTGGGCTTGAATTATATACTAATTTGTTGATTTACATACCAATTTGGTCTCCCCTATTGTCTTCCATGCTTGGGCTTGATTGGACAGCAAACAAGGCTTGGAACAGGCTTCATTTATTCTTTTAATACTTGGCTTTGTAATTGGACCATATTTTATCTTCAATGGATCTTTGATGCTTAGTGGTCCTCCATCATTCCCTCCTCCTTTGAAAGGATTTGTCCTCAAATCAGCTTCATTACCTACATCAAAAGGACGCAAATCAGAAATAGAAAAATATGCACTAACATTATGCTCACCATGTAATTCCACTTTGAAGGCCATGTCGTAGACTTGTTCATGATCCCCTTGTTTTCGAATGATTTCTCCATCCATGCTCACACAAATCCAATCACCAGGATCGAAAATCAGTCGAACTTGACTTGCTCTAACTTGTAGAAGAAACACAACCAAACAACACAATACAAGTTGACCAAAGCTATTAGCATAAATTACATTATATAACAATTAAGCACACTTCAAAGACAAACATCCCTTATGCCTAACAATCTGATCATAATCAACATTCTTAATTCCCAAGCTATCACATGTCAAAGCACTCTCAAATATATTCTTAACATGAAACACGCAACCCTCATGCTTAAGAAGAATTGCTTTTAATAAACATGATTTAGCCCTAAGAATGTCATGCAATCCATAAATCTTGTGAAAGAATAAAGTATCGTGGAAAACATCTACACTTTTGTGACATGTATCAAAATAACTCATCGAAGAAAATTCATGCATACTCACAAGCATAGAACTCTTCGACACTCCCAATACACAATTCAAATTTATCAAGTCAATCTTCAATGCACCATAAAGACTTACCAAGTCAACCTTTAATGAATAATCCATGAATAGATCAACATAAGAATGACTAGGGACATGCAATGTCAAGTATAGTCCATCATCAAATTTCATCCAATCATTTAACCAATGATGACTAACCAAATTTTACAATTCAAACTTTTTAGGCATGTCAAGTGGTCTAACAAGCTTTCTCGTGAATGAAGTACTCACATGACCAATCAAATTACCAATGTCAATATCTCCACGAATTTTGAATTCCCTACTAAGGTCATATGACTTGCCATGATTGTCAAGTCCCAATAACTTAGTATCATAAGAAGAAGGTAAGCCAAACCTATGAGAATGTGTATATTTTACAACAATCTCATTATGCGGATCATATCTCCATTTGTATCTCACAACCTTCTTACTTAATTCGGAAAATACGTCAACAAAAATCTGTAGAGAAGAAGCAACACATGGAAAAGAAAGTTTGGGAGACATGTTAGTATAAAAAGATCTCTCTTTGGAAAAGAGAACTATCTCACTATGCTTTTCCCACAACTCCTTCTCAATCTCACCACTCATTGCATAAAAACTCTCATTTTTTCTTCTCCACTCATTCTTTTCACACAAATCTGAATTTTCACTCTTTTCTTTTTCACTCTCATTCTCACTTTCTTTTTTTCTCTCGGCCTCCTTCTCTCTCTCTCTCCTTCTCTTCTCTCTCAATCTTTCCTCTTTTTATCTCTCTCTCCTTCTCTTCTCTTTTTATCTCTCTTCTTTTTATTTCTCTCTCCTTTTCTTCTCTCTCAATCTCTCTTCTTTTCTTCCTTACTTCCTCTCCTTGATTCACTCGTCTTTACTTGATCTTCCCTCACCTTTTGTGGGGATAAGGGAGCAAGAGTAAGGGTTTTCCTAGTAAACTTGAAGGAGTATTTATTGGAGTTCTCATTGAAAAAGACTCTTCGATCAAGTTGCTATGGTTTACCCAACAAAAGATAACAAGTTCGCATAGGCACAACATCACATAATACTTCATCCTTGTACCCCCCAATTGAAAAGGAAACCATCATTTGTTTAGTCACCCTCAATTCACCACTATTTTCCAACCCTTGTAAGGAATAAGGACGTGGATGCTTAAGAGTAAGTAGTCCCAATTTCTCAACCATAGTAGTGCTAGCAACATTGGTGCAACTACCTTCATGTATAATCGTACCACATACCCTACCTTGAATACTACATCTAATATGAAATATATTTTCACATTGTATCTCCTCAACATCTTGTATTTTCATACTCAACATCCTCCTCACTATCTCATTTGTCTCAAACTTATCACTAATGACATCACCCAATGGTAGCATAGTAGAAGAAGCATTGTTTCTCTTATTCACTACTTCATCTTTAAGAATTTCAACCTTGAGTTTGTTTATGGAGTTCTCAACTCTAGATCTCCCATTGGCATTAGGACTAGAAATCTATTGACTACTACCCCTCCTCTCGAGTGATTGCTTATTTTTAAAACTTTTATGACCTCGTCCTATCATCTCTATGCTATCTATCCTCTCATTCATTTACTCAATCTCTTCCCTCATCATCCTCCTCATCTCACCTAACAAATCTGCCCTCGACATCTTATTACCCTTCTTCTTTACAATATTCTTTTCCTTTACTTGAGACATGAATTTAGAAACCTCACTCACTCCCTTACGTGTATCTCTCAAAATCATGACACTCGTGTATAAAATTTCTGACTTTTACCTCCCCTCTTATGTATTCACCACTCTTGTCTTTTTCCACTCAAAACTCTTGATGAAAATAAGTAGAGTTAGCACAAAGCAATTTTGGAATTAAAGTTTTGAAACTCTAAAATTTGTAAAAATTAATTAAAACAAAGAAATAAGAGTTTAGAAAAGGGGTAAGAAGGTTTAAAGAAAAGAAGAAAGAAGATTCGATTTGTATTCTCGAATCAATGATTGAGATCAATAAACCTTGAAGGAAGCTTAGTGTAGCTCATGGCCCAACCCTTGGTTTTCTTGATGTTTTGCTCTCTCACTTTTTTTTTTTTTTTTTTGTACTAGGCCGAATTGAACAAGGTAGTAATTCTAAGCCTTATTTTTTTTTTAGGTCGAATTGACTAAATAATAATTCTGCCCTCTTTTTTTTTTTTTTTTTTGTCACCTTGGCCGAATTATTTAAGTAATAATTCTGCCCACCTTTCCTTTTTTTTGTTTTTTTTGTTTTTGTATACCAACCTCCTTTGGTATGGTTTTTAAAGTAAGAAATTGAAGAAAAACTCTGTGGCACAAAAGATGGTTAAAATAGATAGTGTATGTATTATAGAATGAAGGAATGAAGGAATTAAGAACAAGATAATAAAATAAGGATAGAAAGATTGTTACCAATAACCTTTGCTCTAATACCAACTGATGTGATTCTCAACGAGATCCACAAGTTAAGTAAACTTGGAACCACGTTTTCAAGAATGACTTCGCGGAAACGTATGCCTAGGACTTGAATAACAATCAAAAGAAAGATCGCAACCCTTAGTTTCGTAATGAACTAAGAACTTTGATCGATTCGAAACCCTTAACTATTAATTAATTAAGAACCACGAATTAGAAAGTAACACAAATTTAATCCAAAGTTTGCAAAATGCTAACAAAACTATGTTTGTCAAGAAAGAGTTTAAACTCACACTTTAATTAATACTACAAATCTGTCTTTTACAAATGAAATAAATGCCTATTAACACTCCTAATAAACTAAGGACTTAAATTTAGATTTACATTGAACTAGGATACTATCTAAATAAAATAAAACAACTAGAACTCTAAGAACAAGTATTTGGCCGGCCCTAGCCTCTTAGAAGACACGGTTTTGAAAAGTTTAGGCTTTGTACGACTCTTTAATGTTTGGGCAGATTGGGAGCAATTGGAACACGGTTTTAGGAGTCCTTTTCACCTTGGAAACACGGCTGAAAATCCTTGGGCAGTTTGCACACGTTTTGGCAGCTTATTCCTTCTAGAAAACACGTTTTTGGAGACTCCAACATACCTTGGACAACTTGGACACGTTTTGGACAGCTTCCACACGTTTTTGGATAGCTTGCACCTTCTAGAATACATGGAAACTCCTTGGAAAAGTCTCCCACGGTTTTGGGCAACCTTGGGGCTTCTTGGGCTTGAATTATATACCAATTTGTTGATTTATATACCAATTCGGCCCCCCTTATTGTCTTCCATGCTTGGGCGTGATTGGACAGCAAACAAGGCTTGGAATAAGCTTCATTTATTCTTTTAATACTTGGCTTTGTAATTGGACCATATTTTTATCTTCAATGGATCTTTGATGCTTAGTGGTCCTCCATCAATACCTTGGTACGTTTCACGCGCTGCCTCCCATATTTCCTTCGCTGTTCTATGAAGCAGAAAGTTTTCTCCAACTTCAGTGGTCATAGAATTTATTAGCCAAGACATGACTAAGTGATCATCTGTTTCCCAGAATCGATATTTATGATCCGTAGCCTCTGGAGCAACCGTTTCACCAGTGAGATGTCCATCCTTCCCTCTTCCGGAAACAAACACAAACATGGATTGTGACCATTGCAGAAAATTCTGGCCATGAAGTTTGTGATTTGTGACAAGGTGTGGAGAAGAATAGGGTATTGTGGGAACTGGAAGATTGGGCTCGGATCTGGAAGTAACTTTTGAGGAAGTAGATTGTGAAGCCATGCTGTAATTGGGCATGGGAGAGAGTCGGCCAGATGAATGAATGAAAGGCCAGACGATGAGTAATGAAAGAGAATTAGGCCATGCTGTATTTGGGCTCTGATACCATGAAGAAATTGTGAATTTCTTTCTACACTAAAACAAGAGAATTACATCCTAATATATAAGAGCGAGTGGCTGGCTTACCAGTCACTAAAATAGGAAACTAAATTCCTTCAAATAAGGAATTCCATTAGTTCAAGAATTCCTTCAAATCAAGAAACTAAAATAGGAAAAGCTGTAATTAAATCTAATCTAATCGGATCTAAATAAGAAAAGTCAACTTCCTATTTTATTTATATATTTCGATCCATATTTCTACAATTTTTGCGTGATTTTATTTTATTTTACATTTATTTTTCTCACACACTCAACAGAAGTTGACTTTCAGCTAGTAGATTGTGCTCGCCTAAGACATAACCTTACAAGTGATATTTAAGTTGTGACAAAGGGAAAAAACTCATATAATGTAGTCGCTTAAGTGCAGGTGCATTTGTTTTAAGTGTTAGATGCATTGTCGCTCTTTTTAGCTTCAAAGTGCAGTGCTTCTTAATGGTATGAAAGAACAGTCGAGCCTTCAGGAACTCTCGCGTGGTCAGTCGAGCCTTCAGGAACTCTCTCTCTCTCTCTCTCTCTCTCTCTCTCTCTCTCTCTCTCTCTCTCTCTCTCTCTCTCTCTCTCTCTCTCAGATTCAAAGTGCAGTGCTTCTTTGAACGATTCTAACACGTCTTCACCTACAGTACAAGCACCCATTGAGTTCGTCACTATCATCAGTTGTTTGTACAAATCTTCAACACCAACCATGAAACCCATCGCTCGTCATTCTAACCCTCATTTTCACTCTGTTAATTTTGGTTGAAATTTGATGGTCGAGCGTGAGGGTGTCCATATTCGTTTGGGTTAGTAAGTTGAAGTGGGGGGTTAAAAAGGGAGCTTTAAGATATGCATCAACCTCTCTGATCACTCGATTTGAGAACTTGAACTATATAGCAATGTAGCCACTCTAGCAGAGCGTGTATGCAATTGGTCTAGGCTGGAGATCTAGCAGATTGTGTACGCAACCGGTCTTGTTGTCATCCTCGTATGGCCTAGGCTGGAGATCTAGCAGATTGTGCACGCAACCGGTCTTGGTGTCGTCCTCGTATGGCCGTGCGATTTGGGTAACTTCTTAGACCAAAAAGAACAAGAAAATTGTGTAGCGTTGTAGGCTTTCAAACGCAACTTTTAAGGCCGCGCGTGTTTGCCTTCGTAGGTTTTTTTCGTGGCTTGTAACTTTTTTCATGGTGTTTATTTTCTGTGTTTTCACATTTTTTGTTTTATATCTTTCTCCGGCTTATTCATCCACTCATTACAAAACCACGAATTTTTTTTTTTTGCAGAGTCCAAAAAAAGTTGGCTGATCTTTGATAAGTTGGAAAATGTAACACCAAAAGGGAAAAAAAAAAAAAAGACGATTCAAAAGTTGGCTAATTTGAGTAATATATTTCTTTGTACAGATTTGACAATTTGTATGTAGAGTTTTACTAGAACTGGTTTGAATTTAAATTTGAATTGTGACATTTAATTCAAATGATATCTTGTTTTAAATCGAGATAGCTGGTATAGTACTTTTTAGAGGTTTATTAACGGAACCAGGATTCGAACCTTAGAGGAACCGGGTTAGCTTAAAGAAAAAACTAATCTTAATAAATTAAAGGCACTCTGTAGTTGGAAACTCTTGTTAATTAAAATTTTTTTTTTTCATTGTACTTCCATAGAAACTTTTTATTGCCACATAGAAAGTTACCAGTTTTTATTTTAAATTTGAAAAATGGACAAACGCGAGATATACAATTTTGACATATGGACAAGTTATAAAATTATTACTCCTAGCCAAATACTCCCTTCGTTCTAGGCAAAGAGTTCATTATACTATTTTGAGATGTTCCACTCAAAGAGTTTACTTTAAAAAATTATGCTTACAATCTCCATAAAACTTTTAACTTTACCTTCTACATGTGGTACAAACATATTAATTAGGTTAAAATATTTTTGTAATTATGATCAACTCTAAAACTATTTATATATCTCTTAATTATTAGACTTTTTAAACGTGGACTCTTTGAGTGGAACGAAGGAAGTAACATGTAGAAAAGTAACTTTTGATTAAAAATTGAGTTACTCAATTTAAAAGTGTTACAATACCGAATTTGAGATGCAACATACTTCATTAATTTGAAAAAATTATAAGCAAAGTACATTTAAAGTAAGAGTGATGCTATTTACACCACATTTTCCTATTAATACACCCATCTTCTTAATACACTCAGCATGAAAATTTCACACCAACTTAATATCTAAATACACCACCCCCATGTTTCCTTTTTAACCCCTTCCTAAATAATTTATTTTTCTAAACCTAACCCACTCCCCCCCACCACCACCCACACACACACACACACATACACATGGACGGAGCCTCCCCTTTTCCTCCCTTCCTTCTTTTTCCCTCCCCCTTCCCCTCTTCATTCCGGCAGCCTCCCCTCTCTCTCATTCCCTAGATCTTTTTTTTCTTCACTCTAAAACTAACCCCCACCCCCCCACACACACACGGCAGAAACCCCCTCTCCTCATGGCGGCCTCCCCTCATCTCCCTCATGGTAGCTTCCCCTCATTCCCTCATTCTCCCTTCATCCTTATTTTTTTTTCTTCTCCTCTTTCCTCTTTAAAACCCTTGAAAAAATTCGGTGATTTTTTGTTCGGGACTGAGCTACCGAACAACCGGGGGTTGTTCGGTTTGCCTTAACTGAACATCATAGTGATGTTCGGTTGCCCAATCTCGAATAAAAAATTGCCGAATTTTTTCAAGGGGGGGATTGGGAGAGGGGAGAGGAAGAAGGAAAGAAAGGGAAAAAATGGGGGGAGAAAGACTAGATTTGAAAAGAAGGAAATGGAGGGGGTTACCGGGTTGCCTAAGGGGGTTGCCGGAGGGGTTCTTGGAGAGAGAGAAGGGGAGGGCGAAGGGGAGGGGGAGGAAGAAGAAGAAGGTAAATGAGTCTTTTTAAACAATGACATTTTTGTAATTAATTTTTAGGGGGTGTATTAATAGTTAAAGGTGGTGCAAATAACGCCACTTTTAAAGTAATTCAATTAGTATCACTAGATTAAACTAAAAGAGTAATATCAAGAATCCAATATAGCCCAAAATATACTAAGAAACGTAATAATCATATTTTGGAAGGGGGTAAGTTGCACATCACCAATAGGTTTGGGGGCAATGACCATCCTTGGCCCAATTGGGGCCTTGCCACTATCCATGTGTTCCTATTTTAAGTCCAATATAAAGATGAGTGAGATCATCGGCCGTGATCTCGGTACGTACCTATTCCTAACTTTAGTTAAGGGCTATCGAAACTATCAACATGTTGGGTCTTTGAGATCGGAATCATCCCTTTGACTGGGATTAATCTGATCCTAGCCCTTTTAATGGTGTAATCATGTGATAAAGATAGAAGAAGAGAGAAGGAGATGAAGAATAGAGGAAATGAGGGAAAAAAGTAAAGAGATGTTAGTTGACTAATCTTCTCAAATGATAAAGAGGTGCTGGTTATGTGTGGAGGGATGTTTTAGAAGAAAAAGCTTGGGAGCTTAGGAGAGTGAGTTTTTTGCTAGACTTTTAATAGTCATTACAAAAGGATGAGTCTATGAGCCTAGTTTTATAGGGGAGAAAAGTTGATTACCTTAAGCATTTGAGGAAGTTGAACGAGGAAGATTCATAACATGTATTTTCTGTGACAGTCAAGCGTAAGTCTAGACACATAGGATGAACCTGGATATGGCTTCTTTGGACACTAAAATCAATCATGGGACATCACCAATTGATATTAAGGTCGATCCAAAAGGTAAAATGACAAAACGACCTCAAATGAGCAGTGTACGGCTCTTGGTTCCTGGTGACAGCAACTATTTTTACCGTCAGTTAGTTACAGTATGGAGTAATTTTAATTTTTTATTTTTTGTAATTAATTATAAAACAATACTAGAAAAAATGTTCTAAAATGAGTTGTCACGTACGAAAGAGGTCCTAGATGATAGCATTGGAGATGCTCAAAGCATCGTGCAGCTCCTAAGCGCATTTTCAATACTTTGACAATTTCCACCCGTCATTACCTCCATTACTCCCATTAGTACTAAATTCATCAAATTGAACTAGAACTTGAACATAATGTAACCAAAATCTCTCTCTCTCTCTCTCTCTCTCTCTCTCTCTATATATATATATATATATATATATATATATAAAATTGGTGAGGTTGCCTCTAAGTGTGGCACCTTATTCAACTTTTGGTTCTTTTGATTCTCAAACCTCCAAGTAAGCATGAATCTTGGAGTGAAATAACTTTTCATTTCTAAGTTATTAGAAAATAACAATACCTAATAATAATAGGTTTTACAATATGTATTACTATTAGGTAATACTAATAGGAGAAAAACTTTAGAAAATAAAATAATATTGTCAATGAGATTTGAACCCACACCCTTTTAAATATGATTATACACCTTAAACCAACTCAACCAATTATAATGAGTGGCGCTAAACGCAGCCCCCCTTAATGCGCTAAACGCAGCCCCCCCCCTCGGCGAAATTACTAACTACGTAAAGATTTTTAAAATATATTATATTATTCTATAAATTATTTTATAATATAAACCAACTAGATTTTATTTTTATAAATGATACTCTCTCCATGTCAAATTGGGTTTCGTATTCTTATTTAAGACGTCCTAAAATAATATATATAATATGTGATCCATATCAACAAAATTTTAAATTATTTATTTAAAATTGATGCTTATGTTTTTTTGATATTTGTGTAAATTTCTTTTTCAAACTGATAGTGTATAAAAAATATGTAAATATATATAGTATATATCCAATTAAACATTTTCTAATAATTGAATGATCTCCAAAAATTATTTCAAAAAATATAATTAAACAATTCTTATTTGTTCAGAAAAAGGTTATCTTTCTTCAATATGTCCTAAAGTAAATATTTTATTTTTAATTTTGTAAATTTTTTCAAATATTTGTCTAAAATATCTTTACTAAGTGCAAGATGAAAAAAAGAGATAAAGAAACCTAATAATATGATATCATTAAAGGATACTTATAAAATTAAAAAAATGTATAGAAATAAAAATACATGTATTGACCACCAATAAAAAATATTTATTTTAAAACAAAAATATTATAATAAAGAACTACCAATTTGCATATATTGACGACACTTAACTTTTGTCAAACATTAAGTCAACAAACTTCTATATTCAATAATGATAATTTTTTTTAAAAATATTTTTAAAATGTATCAATTAAACACAAAAGTTAAATTGCACCCGTGCATTGCACGGGCTCAATAACTAGTCCTACAAATGTCAAAGAAGAGATACAATCACACGGTTGCTGCTTAAAGTAGGTCACAGAGTAGGACTTCTACAATATTGAGTTCTTTGGTACATTTAAAGTTCCATAAACAAAAAAAATAAATGAGAAGGCAGTCATACAAGGGTAAGAAGTAAACCAAATCACATTTACGTCTTTGGAATATAACCCAGACTAAATATGATTCATCTTCTACTTTATTTTCCTAAGAATAAAACTTGCATATTACCATGGAAGAGAGATCATCAGCAGCAACTCTAAACAGGAGCTTGTCATGATGAAGAATCCAAGACGAGAAAACAAATTTTGCTAGTACATACTACGACTCTCTGAGTGCTTGCGCTTAATCTCTGTGTATGAATAGGGAAATAAATAGATGACTAAAAGAGGGAGAAGCCATGGGAAGTGACTAACACAACACAATCATGACTTCAATTGGCCAGAAAAGATAACACAAATCTCCAGATAATGTATACTTATAAGCCCAGATCGATGCAGCAAACCATAGAAATAAAATTTCTAACAATAAATCTAACACTATTAATGCTTTCTGTTGCAAAATACATTCTCTGTCCTTAAAACTGCCACTCAACTATCAGGTAAAGACAAAAAGTAATCAAATATCAACCCTTGAGGAAAATTGAGACCAAAATTGCAAGTCGGGAAAAATCAAATGCCTAGGAGGCTGCGCTCTGCTTCTTCAGCTTTGCAAGCTCCTGTCTGACTAAACCAGCCCTCTGCAAATTCATTTCATGAAATTAATTAAATTCAAGAACAGATATGTTAGCGGTTACAAGGCATGAGATAAATAGTTCACAGTAACAAGAAGCAAACCTTAATCTTTGCCAACATGAGTTTGAACCTATCAAAATCGGTGAGAGATGCCCTTGTTTTCTGAACAATCAGCTTCCGGCCCCATGAACTGTTCTCCCACTTCTTCTTTACATCTGCAGTCCCCAGGCAATATACATAATCCAGTTAATGCAACATCACCTTGGTGCATTTTTCAAGCTAGAAAGATAGATTAAAACAAATAAGCTTCAGACTTGGTTCACTAGTTGCCTACCTGCTGCCTCCATGGCTTCAATTAGTGACTTCTTCTTCGGGGTCCTCGTGATATCAATTTTGATATCGGTGAGTGTGAGCCTCTTGAAGTTCATCTGACATCTGACCATATCAGGGGCATCCACAAGAGCCTGTAAATATGTAAATGCCACACGTTAAATTGTTTATATGCACCGTCATGGAAGAGTAATTCAGCAGCATATTTTATGTGTTACAGATATAACATGTTGAATAAGCACTATTATAATAACATTATATAAGCAAATAAACTGATATTCAACTTAAACATATAAATGGTTAACATGCCTCTTAAATCTAAATTATACACTCTTTTGGACAGGTTCTACAATAAATTGTCATTTATCTTCATCTAAAAATTAGGAGTCTTGCTTAGCAGAAAAATAGCAAATTGCTATTTGGAAATAAAATCACACAACATCAACGGTGACACATTTGCATAAGGTACAGTTATGTTAACAAGTCAAGCTTTATCTCAACAGGCTTCATACACATTAGGAGATGGATCCATTAATCCCCTCAGATTTGATTTCCCATTGGACATGCACAGTAATTTGGTGACATGAAGTACTGAGTTAAACCAATTGCATTTGTTTCTTGGTAAAAGAAACTACTCCCTCCAGTTACTGAAAGAGTCAATCTGTGAAAGTCAAATTTTTTAGGATAAATATAAATCTGTATATATACACTGTATGAATTAAGATTGTGTTGCTAATTTTAAGTTTAATATAATAGGAAAAATTGTAGAAACTCATAAACTATTTATAAGCTTCAATGTTGAAACAACACCCTTTAAGAGACATATTCCAAAATAAAAAAGCATGACTTTTTTAGCAGAAGTATATTACTAGCCACTAGCAACTTCATGCACTAGCTTTTTAAATCACATCTCATTCAAAGATATCAATTGTAACTAATAGGCTTCCACATAGCATCCACTACAATTCAAACTACTCTAATCAAGAGCAAGCTTATCCCTAAATAATGCAAGTAGCAACATTGACAGGCTTGACAGCAATAAATATTTCATAAGTACATCATAACAAAACATTAGATGGCTTGAATAGCTCCTTTTAGATAATAAGAACTCCTCTTTCATTACCATCTGCATATCGCCATAACCTTTACTTTGGGCAACATGTAATGGCAGGACCTCAGTAAATAGTGAGGCACAAACTACATCAACTCACTAACCAAAAATTCTCTAAATTCAATTTGAGGCAAAATTGATATCACTTCGTGAATAGGATCTCGTGCAAGAGCTTGTCTTACATTGTGTTGAATGATGAAACCATGTATCTGTCCCACCCAGCATAATAAGGCATACCTCGCCCGGCACACAACCCTTTAGAAACATTAAGACCCAATTTATTTCAATGGAAAATACTTTCCAAAAAACATATACTAGTAGCATATTCATTGAACCGAATTGAATGGTGGAAAAGGATTTATGTAACCGACCCTAAGTGAAAGGCTAATTTAAGTTGAGTTGTTGTAGTCATTGGGCTTGATGGCTGTCAATTGACAGGATAGCGAAATTTTGCTTTTCTAGATTCTTTTATTAACATGAAAATCACACTGAAAACAAATTAACGCCAAAGACCTGCATTTACACAGTTCATTGAATTTCAATAATACCTGGATCGCTAACCTTATGTTAGGAACCAAGGTGTAACTGAGCCGGGCAAATTTAAAGAGGCAATATGCCGGGTGAACATCTCAAACCCTAAATCTCCTAATCAAACTGCTACAATCAATTAAACCTGCACATTTCTTACTTAATAACAAATTAAAAAATCGTTGCGGCAAGACAAATTCAACTCATTAGCTCTAAGAACAGTATACAATCACAGACAAACAGCAAACTACAAAACAAAAAAGATAGATTTATACCCTGTTCTGGTCGATGACATCGACGATGACGACCAGCTTGCCGTAGTCCTGGCCGTAGTTAACAAGAGCAACCCTCCCGATCTCAACGTAACGCTTGAACGGCTATTTAGAAAGGTAAAAAAAAAAAAACACACACACACACACACACACACAAAACCCAGATTAGCAATCAAGCTTAGTGATTAGAAAGAGAAACAGCGTAAATTAAAGGTCATCTATGAAGTTGACAGACAGAGAGATTCACCATTGTTGTTATTAGAGTTTGCTGAGAACCAAAGAGGCGGGGAGAGAGATTTAGAAAGAGAAATGTAATTAGGGTTTTCTGATTGTTTTACAGGGACTTCCCGGTCCGTGATCTAGGGTTCAGATTTGGAGTGAAACCACAATACGGGTTTTGTACTCGGAGCTCCACCGTATTGATCCGACCTCCCCCACCATGGATTTTCTTTCTTGGGCCCCCAACGCTTCCAAGAGATTAAGGCTTCGTTTGTTTCACGGAAAATGATTTCCGAAAAACGTTTTCTTTATTTTTCGGTGTTTGGTAACATTTAGAAAATGTAGTCAATGTAAGATGTTTTCCAAGTCAACGGAAAATTAAGCTTTCTTTTCCGGAAAATGACTTACGGATTCATTTTCCGTAAGTCATTTTCCAAAACTTGTTCATTCTAATTTTCTCCTAATATCACCTTTGCACATATGTTTTCCATAAAAATTTCATGAGTTTGCCAAACACCGGAAAATGTTTTCCGACATATTTTCAAAAGATTTACCAAACGCCTGAAAATAGAACATTTTCATTTTCCAGAAACCATTTTCCAGAAATCATTTTCCGGAAGTTATTTTCCTTAAAACAAACGGAGCCTAAACTCAATCTGTTTTTGGACAAATTGTAGCAAATTTGGGTGAAGTATGAATTTTCAATCCGTTTAGATCCCTACACTTATTTTAAATTGAAAAATATATATTTTTGTTGCGAAATATCGTCTCAGCCTTTAAAAAATATGAAACGGGCACACGATGCATCGCATTTTTAAATCAATGCATCGCAATTTCAAATTGGCATCACAAATACAAATCGATGCATCGCAAAAAGGCGCCACGCATTTTTCAATATGAGCGTCACGCACTTTTTAGGTAGCCAAAATTGTGCGTCACACCTTTTATATTTGCGATGCATCAAAGTGTGTATCGCAATGCACAAAATTATACTAAAAAAATATTATTTTATTACATCGCGATGCATAACTTTTCTTTCCGATGCATCATATTGTATTGAATTAATCAACATTACACTTGCGATACATCAAAGTGTGCATCGCGATGCATAGTATTGTACTAAAATCGATACATCGAAAAAGGCGCCACACATTTTTCAATACGAGCGCCAAGCACTTTTTAGGCAGCCAAAATTATGCGTCACGCCTTTTAAATTTGCGATGCATCAAAGTGTGCATCGCGATACATAAAATTGTACTAAAAAATATTACTCGTATTTTATTGCATCACAATGCACAACTTTTCTTTCTGATGCATCATATTGTATTAAATTAATCAACATTACACTTGTGATGCATCAAAGTGTGCCTCGCGATCCATTATATTATATTAAAAACATACTGTTTTGTTGTATTGCGATGCACAAATTTTATTTTGGATACATCTTCTCTAACATTTTACAATTTTTACTTTTTTATGATTTTACAGAAGTTTGATAGTGTTATCAAAAGAACAAAAAATAAAAAGGAGGTTGATGTGGATGCCTTTAACACAAATAACATGAATTTACTTGATGCCCTCCTAGCAGCTTCGATGCGGAGATCAAATTTGAAGGAGAGTATGGTTGAGAGAACATTCAGCAAAACATGTTTGCTCTTGGTCTTGGTAATCTGTAGATAGCTCCTTCTATATTCTTTAATCACATAAATTTTTCATGGAATCAAAATTAAAAAGAAAACTTGCAGAGTAGCTTTCCTTCTGTTGATAGTAAAATTCATACATGATGTGAAAACTTGAAAGAAAAGAAAAGAAAGAGAAAGAGAAAAAGAAAAAGAAAAACTATAAGATCATCTGTGATATGGATGAAAATTTTGGTAAAAAATCTCAATGGAAGGGAATGGAGAATATACAGGAGAAATTTAAGGATGACATTGTTTAGGTTATTATGGGGGCATTTTTGAAACAATTGGGTCATTTATCATCAAACTTAACTTTTTCAGTTTGAAACAAGTATTGAGTTGTAAAGCGATTGAAAATCCTAGAAATGGGATCGGCCCGCAATTATTTCAATCATTTTTTGGGGCCTATTTTGGGTTGCGTGTCAAAATTGTTTTCGATTCATAATGCGTTAATTGTAATTTTTTTAAATACTAATTTTAATTATTATTTGATAACGTGGATAAAAAGAATTTTTCTTTGTAATCCTCTAGTTCTTATCACCTCTACTTCCGCATAAGATATTTGCAATGGAGAGCCTTTTTTTTTTTTTGAAAATCTATCTTTCTTACGAGTTTTGCATTTTTTACTAGAAGCTCTTAGAGAGTTTGATTTTTAATTTCTTACATTTTCTTTTTTTGGCCCCATCAATTTATCTCTATCTCACATTTTTTTCAATTATTATAAAATAAAATCTAAAGTATAAAAATCAACCTCCACACTCTTAAGTCTGTTAATGAAAAGTTTTAGTTGAAGGTTGAGTCAATGGCCAAATAATTGGGTGGTGCCCAAATTATCGCAAAGGCAAAAACCACTACAGTAACTCGGACACAAAAAAGAAAAGAAAAAACTAAAATACAAAAAAATGAACAAAGGGTAACATAAAAAGTAGGGTTACACCACTAATGATTAAAGCTACACTCCACTCAAAAAAGGGCTACGTCTAATTTCATAATTTATTGAATGAAGATTGAGATTCTATTCGTTTCAAATAATTAGTCTCTTTTTTTTTTTTTTTTGGTTTCTTATAAAAAATATTTTGTTTTTAAGAAATGATATGATAGTGTAATTTGAAGGAGGTACAAATAAGTAATATTATAATTTTAAAAAGTTTGATTGTCAAATGAGACTATTTTTTTTAAATAGTAGGATTATAATCTATTTGGTTTTTATTTTGTAAATATTAAAATTGCTATTTTTTCAATATATATATATATATATATATATATATGTGTGTGTGTGTGTGTGTGTGTGTGTGTCTATAATAGTTAATCCTTGTACCACAAAAATAGTTACTCTGTCCTTCTCAAAATTGGTGTCAATATATCATTATGGGACGTCTCAAAATAAGTGTATCATTTCCTTTTATAGAAAGTGTCTTTAAGCTAAATGTCTAAAATATCTTTTGATATTGTAGATGAAAAAAGCAATAGATCTCATGACTTGACACCACTAAAGAAAGACCTTGAAGGCATTAAAGAAAAAATATTTAAAGTCTACTCCCTTCAACCCCGTGTAAAATAAATAGAAATATTTATTTTGAGACAATGAGTATAATTTACTTTCTAAAGTAAATATACCATGTCGAATATCTATGCCAGAAATAGTAAAGTTAATTATGAAAACTCAAATGAAGCAAGTTTGTCATAGGGTCTTGATTGTGCCTCGTTGATCACAAATCAGCAAAGTTGCTAATTTAGTGCACTTTAATTGGGTTGTAATAAAAATGACGTGATGCACCATTGAACTCAATATTTACTCGTGCGATGGTTGGGAATTGGCAATCTACTTTTGTACAATCTCCATTGGCCCTTTTGCTAGTCCCGAACTTTGCGAGTTATTGAGCAGAAAAATCACAAATTTGAGCTCTGAATTCTGGTTAGGCTATATTTGGCTACTCAATATCATACTTTGAAATTAGAATTGGATGAACAATTTGAGCTCCACGGAATTTAAATTGTACTTTCAATTCCAATTCCAATTCCAAATTATGGCATTGGGGTTCCCAAACAGACCATTAAAGTAAAGCGAATTCTGAACTAGAGGATGACTTCAAGTGGTATTGTTCAACTTGCAAAGATAAACAAGGTTTCTCATGGAGGGATAAAAAAATGGAATATTCTCAACACAAGGTAAAGGGGAAGTTGGCCTGAACATAATGGACTGAAGAATCTCATGTATAAAGAAATTTCTTTGGCCAGAACATGCTTGAGGAATTTTTCCCACTTCCTTCCTTTTCCCTCGAAAATAAAAGTGTTAAATTCGATATTCTTCCATTAAAGCTAGGAGAGATCTCTTCACATGGGAGAAGAAGAAGAGGTTGTGGAGAAGAGAGAGATGGATATTAGTTTGAAAGAACTATCAAAGAAGCTTGAAGATTTCGCCAAGGCTAGAGATTGGGAAAAGTACCACAGCCCCCGGAATCTACTCCTTGCAATGGTATTCTTTCCCTCTTGCTCGATCTCTACTTGTTCTATTTCTTTTGTCACAAACATTCGGTTTGTCGGACCTGATAATATTTGTCGTTAGAGCAAGTGATTCATAAATGTCACATATCGTGTTCAAGCAACAAGTTGTACCATATTCTTGCCGATAACTAGCTTTGGCAGTATATTGTACCACTAAATTTATAGTTTCATCCACCTGCTCGCTTGATCTGTTAATATCCTGAAGCTAAGTAGGATTTTGGTTTGATTATGTGCCTGATTGATACCTTGCAGAAACCTCAAAGCTAATTAACATAACATATCACATTGATTAATGTTTTCATATGCACAGATTGGTATTTCGTCGTCTATAAACATTCTCTTGTATAGGTAGATCAATCAAATATTCGAGGCATAACATGTGTCACGTCCTGTTTCCTGTTGGCTTGTGATATTTTGCGATCTTAAATACAGATAGATAAAAGAACATTCAGGATCTGACATATTAGGTTTTCCGGTAAGAATTTGGGAATTGGGACAACTTAACCACCATGATTCAGTAAGTTGTTTTCTAAAATAAACAAAATAAATAGTCAAAAGTTTGTGTACCATGGTCGTATTTGACGTGCTTTATTGCTGATTGTCAGCATGGCATATATCCCTGTGGTCACAACAAGATATATATTCCATACGGGTTTAGGCCGAACAACTTGTGCTGCGCTGCAATACAGAATTCGCAGAAAGAAGTGTTTCAATCAAAAGGAATTATTGCAACAATACCTTTTTGAAATGTTTTGTGGTCACAAGGGCAAGCGGTGCTACTGTTATATAAGTTCCTGACATAGATTTCGCTTCTTCTTTTTTGGATTCTGACAAACAGGTTGGCGAAGTGGGGGAGCTAGCGGAGATATTCCAATGGAGGGGAGAGGTGGATAAAGGATTACCGAATTGGGAGGAATCAGATAAGGAGCATCTTGGAGAAGAGCTATCCGATGTATTGCTATACCTCATTAGGTTGTCTGATATTTGTGGCATTGATCTTGGCGACGCTGCAACCAAAAAAATTCTCAAGAATGCTATCAAATATCCACCCAAACCCGTCTAGTGAGCAAAGTCAGCAATGTACACCAGTTTTTTACCTATCAAAAAGGGAAGCTACTTTTGCGAAGATGACAAACAAGTTTCCAAATAAACTACATGCTGCAAATTAAGGCCTCTTCTTGTCTGGTTACCATTGGATAGTTTCAATATTTGGAAATATATTGCCATTTCTCGTATCACTTATCTTACCTAGTGGATACATAAGTGCTGGATTCTCACTCAACTATATATCGTCACAAGTGAATGACAAACATGTAAAGCTGACATTTTGAAGCAGTCCATCCAAAACAGTACTAGCATTTTGATGAAATGGCCCCCTCTCTATTGTGTGTTTAAAATTCTTCAAAGATTTTCATCATTGTCCTCTTGTAATGGTGGAACACATTAATTGAGACAAAACTTAATAAATCTAGGCTTTTAAAATGTACTCTTAAGACACATGTTAGTCATGCAAACTCTTCTTAATATACACGATAAAACACTTGTACAACAACTCTCGATCTCCACGTACAGCTTGGATTCCATCATACTATATAAGCGTAGTGATTGCAAACTGGCGTGACCGACCTAAACAAACGACTTATAACTTATTTTTCGGAGCCAACCCAAAGAAGAAAACACATGGAAATTGGTCTCAATTATTATTCAAGATAATACACAACTAATCAAAGGTATTGCAAAAACAACGGGTACTCATAGAGGCACAACCGTTCAACGTGACAACCACACATCCACATTCACCCCCACGCAAATCCCATATCCATTAGTATAATAATACACTTATTTTTTTTAATTAACTTTGAAACTATTGTCAAACACACACACACATACACACATTCTGTATTTGGACTTCTGACTTCCATGAATGCAAACCTTCCCCATTCATCCTCAAACATCCCAATTTCAGGTTCTTCTTTCCTTAATGTGTCATTATTTCTCGATGGGTATATCCTATTTGTTTAAATTTCTACATATATTTCAAAATTTTCATTGTTTTTTGGTATATATATATAAATCAAATTTGATCAATGACATTTCAATTTTTACATACATTGGCTAACACGTTGAGGGTGAAAATTTTGTTTTCATGTTTTGTTTCTTTGATCTTGTTTCGTGTGTTTTTTTTTTGGGTTTCGTATTGATAAGAAATTGAATTGGTGGTTAATATGTGAAAAATTCAAATGTGCAGTGAAAGTGTAAAAATGGAGGGGACAGTGTTCACTCCTGCTTTGGAAGGAATAAAGAATATCAAGTCTGAACAAGGCGAAATTCAGACCAAGCCTTTCCTTGATGTCTGCAAACTGCTGCTGCCTATTCTTGGTATGTTTTCTTGAAGGAAAAACTGATCATGATTCTTCCCATTTTCCATTAATTTGATGAAAATTTGAAACTGTCTCTGAATTTCATTTTTTCTGGCCAACTTTTCTCAAATTTTCACTTTCACGATGTGAAGTCATTATATGAACCAATTATGAAATGTAGCCCATCTCTTTTTTTGGGTCAATAAGTCGAAACAATTCCGAGCTTAAGAGGAAATGTCCCGTGGCAAGTATTTACTTGTTTTCTTGAGCTAATAGCGAGTTGGAGAAGAGTCAACCGTCCTTAAAATTGTAAGCATCTGAGGAGCCGAGGTCTGTCAATGTGGGTATTCACTTGGAAGCGTGGTAACGTGCACGCATACAAACACAAACACACACAGACACAGATACAATATATGTACATGAAGTTCTCCCGGTTCATTAGCGCCTAGAAAAACAAAATGTCATCCTGCTGAACGTATTTAGCTGTTAATTTTGCTTCTACTAATTTGTGGGAAGATGCTCAATTCCTTCAAGGTGTAATGGTTTTTGAGATTTTATTCATACGTAACAACATCCAGTAGACTTCGCCAATGTGTTTTTACGTATCTTTTTTTGTTTGGCATTGAAAATATACGCTCTTTTGATTTCTGGTTCCAGATAGATTTGGAGCTTCCATGACCGTTGTGAAATCTGATATCAGTGGTAATATATCGGTAAGTCATCCTTGGTTATTTATTAAAACAGAAAGATTTGTTCGCTTAATTGGGACAGAATTTTAATCTGCTACACATTCACTATTGAAAGCTGGTGATTTGTTCAATTTATGTTTAACTGTAGAGACTGGAATCTAGATATACTGCCAATCCAACCAGATTCAACTACTTGTACAGCTTGGTACAAGCAGAAGTCGAAACAAAAACTGCAAAGTCATCGTCAAGTTGCACGAATGGTCTTCTTTGGTTGACGCGGTAGGTACACGAAATTACCTTCTTGTGCTGTTGTTTCTGTACCATTTCTGCATCATTCGACATTAGCTTGTAGATATCCACAAATTGTACGGTTACTTACTTATTGCCAAACAAGGTACAATTGTAGAAAACCTTAAGGTGCAACTCACCCCATCTAAGAAAATTATTATATGACAGCGTTTACCACGAATTTTTCCATAGTTCTATAGCGTAGATGATTGTTTCTTCATACCATTTTGCTAATTCTGCAGAGCAATGGACTTTTTAGTGGAGCTATTTCGTAATTTATCGCAGCATCAAGATTGGTCAATGCAGCAAGCTTGTAACGATTCCTATGGCAAGACGTTGAAAAAATGGCATGGTTGGCTTGCTAGCTCAAGTTTTACGGTAAATCTTCCCTTCCTAGTTCCTACTCAACCCAAACAGATATTTTTCACCAGAAAAACGAACCTTATTTATGTATTCATTGAAATACTGCAATGGTACGGATCCAATGTTCCCCTGTTGTGGTGGCGTTTCTCCTTGGTTATCTTAATATTTAAACAATATGAATTCCTTTTCTTGTTTTTCCTTTTTTCCTTTTTCGATTCAAGGAAATTAATAACATGATAAAACAACAGGTTGCTATCAAGCTTGCTCCAGATAGGAAGAAGTTCATGGAGGTGATAGGAAACTCGGGGGATATCTATGGCGATATAGACAATTTTTGCAAAAACTTCTGGCCATATCTTATCGAAATCCACAAGTTTCTGGTAATTAGATGTTTGCCGCTTGTTATAGGCCGCCGCCTACCATTGCTTCAAATTAAAATGTTGTCATATAAGTACTGTGGTCTTCCTCCAGGCTAATATATATACTCTCTTTGATGCAGACAAAATGTGGATTGGATAGTATGAAAGCTTCATGATGATGAAAGAAGCCGGCCTCTATATGTATAGCTCTGGCTCGATGTCACCATCAATATATCTTCTCGTTCACTCACTCGATCATTCTTTCTTTCTTCTTCTGTATTACAGTGTTTCTGTTTTTTTTTTTTTTTAGTTTTTCCAAGTCATTATTTTCGCTTAAACACATCTTCAAACATTTGTAAATTCATGAACTAATTCAACTTATACATTAAATATTTGCCATTTCAATCTTTATTTCAGCCATAAACGGATGAATTTAGGCGTAGACTTGAAGAAAGTGAATTTTCTTAAAGATCTCAGTGTATACGGATGAATGTAGCCATGGTGTAACATTCCTTAGGTTCAGTTTTGTTAGATGAAATACACTGAAAATGTTACTTAACTAGAAAAGAAATTGATTTGTATTCTTAAGTACATAATCTCTTTCTTGCATAAATATACAAGAAAATAAATGTGGTTTCCAAAGAAAGTTGTAATGAAAATTTTCACTCCTAATCAGCCCTTTCTAGTTTCTACACGAATAGTTATCAACCAGCAACTATGACAAACACACACAAAATGCCGGGCCTCAGATTTTGGGGGGGCCCAGGAGAACTTAAAAAATAAGGGCCAATCTAAATAAATAAAATTTAAAATTTAAAATATAAAGTATTGATTAATTAATCAATCAAATAAGGGTGCATTACAGGTCAATCCCTTTTGAACAATTTGAATTCGCTACAGTATAAATTTTTTTTTTAATCGGAAAAAGGTATTTTTGAAGCGAAAAGACGATCATGTCATTAATAAAAGAAAAACACGCGCACATTAGTAACTCAAGGCATCTCGATGCCCAATTTAAAGCATCTCGATGCCCAATTGCGATGCCTAATTTAAGGCATCAGTTTCTATATCGGCATCTCGATACCCAATTTAACGCATCTCGATGCCCAATTGTGTTTCATCGATTAAACCCCGTGGACTGCTATCGCACATTCACACTCAACATAGGATCCAAAGTTCATAGCTGGGCTCACATTCGCACTCATCGCTCATTTTAATCAAGTGTTTTCTTTTTTTCTTTCTTCTTTTTGTCCCCACATTCTCCCTCTCTCTTTCTTTCCCGTTCCTTTCTTCTCTATCGGCCCCCACCAAGAGAGCCCCCAGCACAACCAACAATTTACAAAGTAAAAATCACTCATTGCTATTTATAAATACTCTATATCTTTCTCAGATTTTTTCCATCGCGATGCCCAAATCCTGTTTAGGGATTATTAAATTACTTCATCGCAATGTTCAATTCTTGCATAGGGATTATTAATTGCTCAATTGTGATGCCCAATTCGGGCATTGGCTGAGGCATCGCGATAAACAATTTCTGCATAGGGATTATTAATTGCTGCATCCTGATGCCTAATTTGGTCAATGAAGGTTGGTCCTCTTCTATCATTCCGATCTCAAATTTGTTTGAATCTGTCTTATTTGTTTGCTTTACTTGGATTCTCTCTTGCTCCTCCCATGAATCCATCTTTGACATATACTTTATAGACTGAGTCAGATATCCGTTTCTATTTACTTCGAAGCCAAGCCTGCATCTTTGGTAGATCACACTGAGTCGGTTGTTGCATATCTTTCTGCATTGGTTGTAATTCACCCCATAGTTAGTTTAGATGAAAGAGACGAGGTCATTTTAGGAAGAAAATTATAAAAGTGCATTTTTTCGGTTTAAAAAAAAAAAAAGTAGACTGGAGAGAATAAAAAATTTCAAAAGTGTATCAGCCAGCAATTTTCCGATAAAATAATCATCTATTGTAAGTATAATATGCAAACTTTAAAATTGGGCCTAAGTATTAGATGTGGGCTTTAAAATGAGATGTAAACTGTGGGCTTTATTTATAATAGAGATAAGACTTGGGCAAAATTCGAACCGGTCCCCTTTAAACAATTTTCAATCTCTAAAGTCTACTATACTTGTTTTCAACCTGAAAAAGGATAATTTTTTACGAAATGTCATCTATGCCCTTTAATAACACGGAACAGTGCACGCTATACATTGCAAAAATACAAAACGATGCATCGCAACACAACACAATGTACATAAAAACACGGAAGCCCACACTATGCATCGCAAAACAAAAACGATGCACAAATTACCTTTTCCACTTACGATGCACTAAAAGTTGTGCATCGCACTAGAAAAACAAACTAACCCTCTTCACTTTAAAACACACAGCAAAAAAAGAAAAAAAAACCCTCCACTTCAAACAAAGCAAAAAATCTTAAAACCTTTCGAAAATTTTGCAAAAACTTTTAAAAATATTATCGTGAGTTACTATCAAACAGAGAAAAAAAATTTCTTCTCAACAACACAAGACCACCGGAAAGAATGCAACAACTACCAGAACCAACAAAAACGAAGTATCAGGTTAGTATTGATGAATACATTTTATGGTTTAAAAAACAGAGCATATATATTCTTGAATATCGTTTGTAGGGTTACAAATTTACATATAAAACTGAATATAAACACCATTTGTAGAGTTGTTTTCATCACGATACACAAATTTTATGCATCATATTGAAAACTTTAGTTGTTTTTTTATGCATCACAATGCATTATTTGATGAATCGCATTCACTGAAAACGTTAATACACCATTTTGTTTTGGATTCAAAATATGTGCGTCACAATGAAAAATGTTGTGCGTCCTGATGCACATATTGTCCATCATGATGCACAAAATTATTTCATCATGATGAACAATTGATGCACATATTGTCCATCGCGATGCACAATTTTTTTTTAATACTGTTATAATTGACGATGCACAAAATTATACTTGACGATGCACAAAATTATACTTGACGAAACACAAAATTATACTTGACGATGCACATTTCTTAAGACAAATTTACAAAACTACATTGACGATGCACATTTTATATTTGATAATGCGCAATCGAATCTAACAAATATACTTGTTATGCAGGTGTGAGGAATAGAACAATATACATGTCAATTATGCAGTCCCTAATTGACCAATTAAAAAGTATTAATTTCAGGAAAGACCATATAACGGTGTTGAAAAAGACATCCTTCTGGTACATAATATAGAGCATCATTGGCGAAAAGGTTTAAAAAAACAATTATTTTGTAAGGACAAAAGGTTTAAAAAAACAATACTTTTTAATTAATAACATTATATTTTTCGTGTTATTCCTCTCTTTTTATAAATTTGTGTTGATAAATATTGTGTAATTTCTATCTTTTTTTTAAATTACAGTTGACAATGCACAAAATTATAATTCGCGATGCACAAAAATTATATTTAAATAGTACTGTTATAATTGACGATGCACAGAATTATACTTGATAATGCACAAAAATTATACTGAAATAGTACTCTTATGCTTAACGATGTACACAATTATACTTGACAATGCACAAAAATTATACTGAAATAGTACTCCTATACTTAACGATACACAAAATTATACTTGACGATGCACAGAATTATACTTGACGATGCACATTTCTTAACACAAAATCACAAAAATTACATTATCGATACACATTTTATACTTGATGATGCATACGATGCACATTTCTTACACAAAAATTGTACTGAAAAACAGTGCTGTTACACTTGATGATGCACATTTCTTAACATAAAATCATAAATTACATTGACGATGCACATTTTATACTTGACGATACACACGATGCACATTTCTTAACACAAAATCATAAATTACATTGACAATGCACATTTCACACAAATGACGATGCACAAAATACACTAAAAGAGACTTAAACGATTAAAAATAAATATTGTGGACTTAAACGGTTGAAAATTGTTGAAAGTGAATCGACCCGCACTTTTTTCATAAAACTTTAATATATGAGACTAATTATTATGGGTCTTCAATTACACTATAAAATGTGAGTCTTATGATTTATATATATACTGAGCTATTAAGTGAGCTTTAGTAGAAAAAATCGGGGCCCTAGGCGGCTGTTTAGTGGGCCTATGCTCAGGCCGAGCTGCACACACATTTTGTATGTATTTTAAAGTATTACTAAGTAGTTTTACGTGATAATTTTGTAAAGAGGAATAAAGAGGAATCGGTCACATGGGTGATTTTATTTAGAGAAAATATAAAGGAAATAGAGGGTGTATGATAGCTTTTGTATATGGCCGGAATAAACAAACCAACTGAGTCAACTGGGCCAAAGTATTCTCAAAAGGGTGTGAGAGATGCATAGTTGGAGAGTCCAAGCGATGAGAGAGACCAAAAAGGCTCATCTCCCTTAATATATACTCTCTCCACTCTAACCAAAAAAGTCTAACTTTTTTACTTTTTTGGGTCAACTCAGCTAAACTTTTACCAATCATTCATATGGATTTATTTGTTTACAACAAATTCGTAAAATTTGCAATCCATAGTATTTTTAATGTACTTTCTAATGAATATGATTTTCTAAAATAAAACTAATGCTTGTAAAATTTTAATTTGATTTAGTCACATATTAATTTTTAAAAATAGAAAGTATGTGGACTCTTTAGTCGAAACGGATGATGTTATAAGTAACTACGGCGCACACCCGTGTGTAAGTTGTGTGAGATAGTTTTACAAATGAGAAATATAAAAGAGGGAATAGTGAGGTAATGGGTGGCTTTGTGGAGAGAAACTATAGTCGCTATCTCTCTCTGTTTAATGGAAAACCAGAGATGAAAGATCCTAATCAAGATTCTTGATTCGAGAGGATAAGTTACGAGATGGGATGGTGTTAAACACCCACGACTGGTCTTCAATGTGACAACTGACAATGTGCTAAATAATGCTAAGATTCAATCCCTCTCAATTTGCATTGTTTGGAAAAATGAATGGTTCGACAATTTAATGCAGTTAAGGGACCAAATGTGTGAAAATAGGGAGAAATCGCAATCTCTACAAAGAGAGAGTGTCCTACCCACTTCAACTTCATTCGATCATCAATGGAGAATTTTGGACTAAAAAATGAGGAATCATCAATTAGTACTCATCCCAGCATGCAAATAGATCTCCAACTTTAATTCAATGAGGAGAAGAGAGATTAGCACACAAAGGATTTCTCGATTGATTAAGGCAAGAGAAGGACAGAATTGATAAAGTAAAAATCTCTAATATTCTACTCCACTAGAGAGAGAGAGAGAGAGAGAGAGAGAAACTCCTTCTTGCATAAATGTACAAGAAAATAAATGGTTTTCAAAGAAAGTTGTAATGTAAATTTTCACTTCCTAATTAGCCCCTTCTACACAAATAATGTAGTTAGCAACAAGCAACAATGACACACACATTGTGTGTATTTTGTGAAGAGGAATAAAGAGGAATTCATCTTGTGGGGTGGGTTTTTGTAAAGAAAATCAAGGAAATAAAAGGCATTAATTGATAGATTTTGTATAAGGCAATAAAAAAATGCAACACGCGATGCGGGAAAGAGAGAGAAAGTAAACTGTGTATTGTTGAATGTGAATGCAAATCATCAAATTTGTATGCATTCTTACATCAGTGACTAACTATTTATAACTAGGGCCGAAACGGGTTTAGAGCAGCTCCAATGAACAACTTGAAAAGGTTTATGGAATGAAGCCTTAGTGAGAGATGAGTGGAAGATGAAGGGGCAAGGACGGGTCAGTTTGTTATCCCCTACTTTTCTATTTCACACATTTCAAGGCTTCACAAATTTAAGGCTTCAAAAATAAACTACACGTCAACGGTTCATTTTTTTAATTTTGCTTATGTTTGTTTTCTTTTTATCATTTCAAGAAGGCACAAAATTGAAGACATTGCGGGCAGCTTGCATTAAAACGGCTTTATGTAAAAAAATAAAATAAATTGTATAAATTAGTTCTCAACCATTTTTCATTTCACTCATTCCAGAATATTTTCTCCCTAAATTCTACAAATTCTCTCATTTCACTTTTTGGTTATGGCATGCATTTTTCGGTGTCGCAGGATCTAACAATGATATCAACGTACTAAACCAATCTCCATTGTTCAATGACGTATTACAAGGATACTCTCCTTCGATTCAATTTACGGTAAATAAAACACAATATATGAAGGGGTATTATCTAGCAGATGGTATCTATTCGGAATGGGCTACAATGGTCAAAAGCTTCGCATATCCAGAAGACCATAAAAGGAAGAAGTTCAAGGAAATGCAAGGGGCTGCAAGAAAGGACGTCGAGCGAGCATTCAGAGTCCTCCAAGCTCGGTGGACAATTGTACGAGGCGCAGCTTGATTTTGGCATCGGGAGAAATTGAAAGTTATAATGTACGCGTGCATCATGTTGCATAATATGATCGTAAAGAATAAAGGGAATGCAGCAAGTAGTTGGTCAGTCGAAGAAGTAGATCCTCCGATACATGTGTCTCAAGGATCTATTCAAGGATTTCAACAATACCTCCACAGGCATGCGGAACTACGTGACCGTAAAGTACATCAAAAACTTTGATCCAACTTGGTGGAACATATTTGGGAATGTTTCAGAGATAATAACAATGAAAATTAAGTTGTATCAATTTAGTACTTCTTATTAGTATTTTAGTACTTTGTAATTTAATTTTATATGCATTTTCAATTATGTTCATTATGATTTTGTATTAATTTTTGTTCAATAAAGTCTATATTATTGTATTAGTATTTTAATTTTTAATAAATATTATAATATTAAAAAAAATATTTTAAAAAAATAAAAATATAATAAATGAAATATTTGGTAGACATAATATGCGTTTTTTAAAAGCTAATTATTATTTTTAAAATAATATATTTACTTTTGAAAATAAAGTAATTACTTTTATATGTATATTGTTAAAGAATAAAATATTTAAATGGGTCTTGCAATAAAACTTTTAAAGGTTTATCCATAGTGGTGAACAAGTTTATAGATGAAAGGTTTATTAACTGATGACGTTACATAGTTAAAGGTTTATCCACTGGAGATGCTCTTACAATGAACAAACAAACCAACTAGGCCTATTGGGTAAGAGTACATTACCAACACATAGTAATTATGTGACGACCCAAGTCCAAGATTCGATGTTGAACCCCAACTCGAAACACCAAATCGAAGAAGAACGGCTGTGAGAACTAAATAAAGCGAGCCACAAAAGCTCAAAATCAAAAACCAAGCAGCGGAATACTAAATGAACACGAGCTTCAAAACTCTAATAAATATAATACTACAACTATGAAAAACCTCCACGACTAAACAAGCGCTGGAGAACAACAACAACTACAACACCACGAGTCAAAACGCTCGGAAAAACCATAAATAAGATACCAACGGGCACAAGGCCACGCTAACCAAGGAAACTGAAGTCATAATTGGTACAACTGGCACGACTCCACAAGTCGGCACAAAAAATACAAATCTATAAAATACAAATGTTCCTACCCAACATACTAAGTTTACATAAAGTTTAACCCACGATCTCACAAATACAGGTGATAGAAATAAATTAATAATCTAAGTACAACCTCGGACCAAAGCCTCACTGCGCTGGAACGAGTCCTGCAAACTAAAGAAAACAAATATGGAAAGGATGAGTCGAAGACCCAGTAAGTTACTAATGTAACAATATGGCATGGCATTATACACATTAATATAACAGGATAATAAACAGGTTGTAGCAAATAAGACAAACAACCCTATATTCACGAGAGGCTCAGTAGCCGCCAACCGTCATGAACTAGTTGGAGACCACGACCAACATTCGTTCGTACAGGAAGCACATAAAGCGTAAAATAAACACATAAAGGTGGATACGGTGGATTCGAGGTACACCTTCGAAATCTCTTGAAACACTTTCGACCTTATAACTCCATGAAGCCGAAGAAGACGATTACGCTGTTGCTTCACAGAACTATAAAAGATGCTTCTGATGCTATCCAACAAGATAATAATAATAATAGATTCTTGTGCTTCAACTTCAGAGAACCATAATAAACAACTGTGCCGCTGATGCTGGACACATTCCCAATATCGATCAACGAACAGAATTAGATGATTGTGCTGCTACTGTCGTACACAAATCACAAAGGGACCGATTCTCGTATCCAAAGACAAATATATGTACCCGATCGCGTCAAGCACAATATACAAGTACTCAACAAATAAATGTACCCGACCGTGTCAAGCACGATCTACAAGTACCCGTTGTGGACCATTTTCTGCATCCACGTCGACGTATTGCTCGATCCCCTACGACCCGAGACAATACGACTCTAGCCACTTATAGGTATCACAAGGGACCGGTATCCGTATCCCAATACATACAAAACAATGTCGACAATGCACAGTCATCGTTTATTCCGTTTAACTGTGGAGCTAGAGAAAACCCATACCGTGGCCAACTGTAGGGAGAGACCCAGTGTATTGGCCTTCGTCTATTACGAAGCCCCTATTCCCCTAATAACCGAGCGTCAATACACCTCCAATGCACATATGCCAGCTGGACTCGATGCGATGCACAAATAGATGTTTACTCATGCTAATCTAGTCAAAGTGTGTTCTATTGAATCACAACTTAACGAAATCAAACCATAATGTGTTCTATTGAATCACATACCAAATCAACATGATGTGCTTGTAATTACTAAACACCCAATCAATCATCAAAGTAGGATGATTGTCCAATTGTTTACTAGAACAATCATAAGTACCACACATCAACCAAGTCCGCAAATGCTAGACTTCACAATCGCAACATACGTAAGTCTACTCGTACTTACAATCATAAATCAATGCGTCATTAACACGCTCAACTTAGGATCTCTACGGTATCCTATGACTCCCTACGTGTATTATGCATATCAAGACTCCCTACAAGTCACATCGTCTATGTTGGAACGATAACCAAGGTGTGTCATTAACCACCTAGAATACAATCAACTCATCGTCCGAAGATCGCGACTATTCGTCTCATGCGAACTTTCGTGCACTAAGGGGCATGACTCTTCGATAAAACTTATGGACGGACTAAAATAAATAATTAACCCTTGCTAAGGCATAAGGTTTAAGTCAACGAATCACCGTACCTCATAATCAATTAGTATTTGACTAAGTCATCCCAAGTCAAGTTCTATTGGGTCACGATCTCAATAATTCGTCATTCCACGCCATAGGAGACTAAGATACCACCTACATCAGTTTATACTACTCGTCACCACATCACACGACGTATAATCTTTATGTCCTATACAACTCCGCTAGAGTTGGTCATCTACATATTTAACCTCGGAACGAACCATAGTATCGTCCTTAATTAACCGTGTCAATCACAATGTCCAACGTTCGGGGTATATGCTACCCATGTAAATCTCACGAATCATCGCGAGAATATTAACGATTATAATCTCAATGAGCTACACATGCTCGATAGAACTAAAATAAGTCATCGGTAACTTTACTGCCGGAACCCAATTATAAAACAAACCCACGAGTCTACAACTCGGGAACAACAATAATATTCACAACACAATCTTGACGAGTCTCTAATACTTGGAGACAACAACCATCACAATAACAACAACAAAGAACTCCACAAGTCTCTGATATTCGGAGACCACAACATTAACAACAATTCATCAATACCCATCATTTAGCATGATAGTAGATCATTTTGAACAAGTATAACATGTAGGGAGTTCATATACACATGAATAACACGTAAACATCGCGATACTACTCTACGATGCTTGAAATCTAAGAAGAAAGTTTAGTAACTTACAATACAATGCAAATCCTCCACGAAATCAAAGGGGCTTCGGGTGGAAACGTACTCCTCTATGACCTCTACGCCACTACGGAGTCCAATCGTCGATCCCAAGTTTGACCCAAGTCCGAATCAAGCTTTCTCTCTCTCAAAATTCCTTTTCTCTCTCTAAAAATGTGGGTAGAGTTGGATGCCCTTGAATTGACCACAGATCTTAGAAATTGATCAGTTAGAATCGATCCCCTCGTCGCTAGCTATGCTCTAACGAAGACGACACGCGAATCCGACTCCGAACGATCAAGATATCGCGATTTTTTCTCTAGACTCTCTCTACTCTCTCTCTAAGTTCTTGGGTGTTTTGGGGGAGAAATGGGAGTGTTCAAGATTCTCCCTAGATGTATAAGAGGTTGGGGAAGTCTAATTTTAAAGGTGGGGACGTGGCCAAACATTAACCATGAAAAATGGATCAAAAAGTCAAAAGTCCAAAAATCCTGAATTGTTGACAGCAGGGCGCGCTAGGGAGCGAGGTATGCGCGCTAAGGCGTGAGGGCGCGCTAAGGCGAGCCTCCAGTGCGTGCTAAGGGGCAAAAACTCCCAGAAGTTTGGTCTGATTTATCTGAAACTTCGGCCGACTTGCACACTAAGGCACGCTGGGCTCTCCAAAAGTGTTCAAAAGTGATTCTAATTAAAGTCTTACCAAGTAATCCTAACATGATCCTAACTTCAAACCAAGTCAAGACACACTCAAAACTCAACCGAATTGTCCTAAAATGAGACACGAATGATAAAGAACCCAAGTCTCAACTATACACGAAGTTAAACACGCGAAACAACACTCGAAATTGACTCGACATATGAGTGAACGACAAGATTAACATGCTTGTCGATCAATCATAAGGGAGTCTCAACCAACACAAGGTCAAACAATCATGAGGGTTATACGATGTACACAAACTCTAATCGATATCGAGAATGGTCTCGAACGAATACAGAAACAATACACTACTCCCTATAGGTTAATTACGAGCCGAACACAGGTTATAACTTAACACGTCACGAGTAACAAGTATGAAATCACACACTCCAAGGGTTTTAAGGTCGATACAAAGTGATTATGAGTTAACTAGGAATAAAGTAAGGTCAGGGTGTTATAAATTACATAGAAAAATTGCGGGCCGGTATACTTTTTTGGATATTCAACCTCTAAAGTCTACTATATTTGTTTCAAATCGGTAAAGTCCACTTGGTGGACAAATGAATAAATTGTTCCTAAAATGCCTCCCAACAATTACCTAAAGGCGGTTCTTCCTCGCCAAAGTTAGGGCAGCAACAACAGCAACATTTCTTTCATAACCTCTTCCTCAATCCAGTAGCGAGGTTTCAACGAGTTCTTTCTACGTTCCTACTCAAAAACTATATACGGAACTACTCGCTCGGTTTCAACGAGTTCTTTCTACGTTCCTACTCAAAAACTATATGCGGACCTACTCGCTCTTCTTAGAAGCTGTCTTTCATTAAAGCTCATGCTCCTTTGAAAGTCTGTCCCTCTGAAACGAAAGTCACTTTCCATCTTGGATGACAGGCCCGTGCATTCATGGTGCCAGCGGGCAGCACCCAGCAAAGCTTTAGTATTTAATTAGTAGTAGGGCCGTGCAAAGTAAGGCATAAAGAAAGGCTGCACTGATGACGAGGCTCTCATAAGAGAGGACCAAATAGTTCACAACGGGTTCGTCATTGGCTTTGTGTGTTTGTGCATCGCGATGCATAGCGTGTTGTTCCGTGTTTTTTAAGGGCATAGACGATATTTTGCAACAAAAATGTCCTTTTTCGGTTTGAAATAGTTACAGGGGACTAAAGTGGTTGACAATTTACTAAAAGGTACGTACCGGCCCAAATTTCTCCTAAATTACATTCTCAGTAGGGTGACATGGTTAGAGAGTCCAAGCAAATTGGGGAGCCCAAAGGAGTCATCACCCTTAATATATAGTACGACTTAATAATCATGAGACATAGGTGCTGAATACAACACCCCAAAAGTGCTAAATACAACACCCCCTTTGGAAAAATATTATTTTGCCCATCATTCAATTATTAAAAAAAAAAAAAGGAAGACCACCTTGGGGTGGCGGTCCTCTAGAAAGAAACCCACCTCGAGGTGGCGGGCCTCATGGATGAAGACCACATCGAGGTGGCTATTCACGTGGCGGTTCTACCAAGTTCCATTAAATTTTAACGATTCCGTTAATTTTTTAACGAAAATGTTAACTTTTAGGGTATTAAAGTGTAAAAAATAAAAACTGATGGAATAATTGATGGAAATGGAGGACCGCCTAATCTAGGTGGTTCTTTGGATTATGTCTGCCTAGAGGTGTCGGTCTTGTCAAAAAAAAATTTTTTTTCAATTATAACATGGGCAAAATAGTAAATTTGCCCAGAGGGTATTGTATTTAGCATAAAAGGGTTGTTGTATTTAGCATAAAAGAGGTGTTGTATTTAACACCACTCTCGTGAGAACCTCCTATTGGAACCCATTCGTGACCGAGGACATGACAAGTCTCAATCTTTTATGCAATTGACCTGCACATAGAACTCTAAAAAATGGACTAAAAAATTTTAGTGAATGGTCGCCACCTCTGCTTTACTTGAATGCAAAAATATAGAAAAACTAAATCCTAATCAAGATTGTGGACTCGAGGGTTTAAGTTACGAGGTGGGAAGGCTTTAAAAACCCACCTCGCTTAGTCAAACGGGTCTTCAATGTGACTGTGAGAACGTCAACCCTAGTCGTCGTTGACAAAAATTATCTTTAAGTACATTTAGTACTCCTTCCGTTCTACCCAAAGAGTCTATGTTTGACATAATAATTAAGGTATATAATATATATGAGTAGTATTAGAGTTGATTATAATTACAAAAATGTTTGAGTATAACCAAGATGTTTATAACATATGTGGAGGGTAAAGTGGAAAGATTTATGGAGATTGTAAGCATAATTTTCTCATTCAGAATAGAAAGAAAAAAAAATTTTAAAAACATGATATTCATAGTGTTTTTAGCTAATTTACTAAAGTTATACTTTACTCTCTACAAATATCACTTTGAAAATTGGTCAAATTTATTTTGGCATCGTGACTCTTTTATTGAGACGTAGGGAGTAATACATACAATAATGTTTTCCATGTTCCACAATAATTATTTTCAAACTAACTTGTAATATTATTATGCTTGATTAATTTTGAGAAGATTAATAATGTAAATTGAGAAATTAAAATAGTGTAGTTATTTAATAAAATAATTATATGACGGGGTTTCTTACGTGAAAAATATCATGTTTAAAGTTTTTACACGTACAATACGGTTCAACGCAAAAGTACGATTACCTTTGATTTGTACGTATATGAGAATCGGGAGCTTTTTCAATTATCTGTATGTACGTGTACTATATGCGTATAGTACAAGTATTTACTTAATGCTAATTTCCAACCAAGTTTATCGCCTTCTTGAACGGTTAGAGCTCAACCCAAATATAGGCTTTCAACATGAGCTTCTCTTTTCGTTCTACCTTTTCTGTATCCTTCCTAAAACTAAGGTCTGCTTCTGGTTTTGATTGACTGCCAACCAAGACAAATTCACTCCCAGCCACCTAGGAGTTGAACAAAACCATTTGTGCTACCAATTTTCGTTGTAAATTCATACTCCCTCTGTGTGTGTGTGTGTGTGTGTGTGTCCCTTTCTCTTAGAAAAGAAAATTCCATTAACAATTTTGGAGAAAAAAATCTCAAGGCAAATATATATCAAATCATTTAGTTTGAGATTTATTGTAATTTGGTGCAACAATCTTTAGAGATGTCAACATGTTTGTGTCAACGAATCATGTGGAGCTGGTTGGAGAATTTGATGTGAGTTTGTTGTCCACGAAAGCAAACGATGTAATCGTAATGGTTAAGTTCTTTGAAGGTGTGCCTCTTTTACGATGAACGCTGTTTCTTTCGTCTAGACATAATCTTACGAAGTTGTGTGTGTGGGCTAAATATCAGATTCATATATCTAAAACCGTGGATGCAATTAAAGTATTTCTTACCATTCTTACATTCTGTGTTATTGAAGATAGGAATCAACATTTGATCACTCGCAAGAAGCTCGTCGCTGGAACTTTTCTTGTTTATTTGGCCAAGTATCTCTACTGAAATGCCACAAACGATGAAAGGTCTATTAAAAGGACTCAGATATATATCCCAAATTTTTGGTATGTTTTCCATTTCCATCACCTCACTGCGGTGGCCGTCAATTTTTTCCATATTCCTGAGAGTACAATAATTATTTTCTTCAAAAATTTGAGCTAGATATCAGTTTTGGTAAAACTTGAGTGTTAATGTGGGTGCGGCAAATATGCAGATGATAATGAAAAAGAACAAGAAATGGAGATTGGTTTGCCTACGGATGTAAAGCACGTTGCACATATCGGATGGGATGGTCCATCGACAACTAATCCCAGTTGGGTATGGATTTTCTTTTTGTTTCGCTTCTTTTTCCTTTTCCGGAGAATGACAATTTGATCGATGATTTCATTCTCTATGGGGACTATCCATTTTTATTGCCCTGTTTATAACATTCCCCTCACAATATTTCTCCAGATGAATGAGTTTCCAGCAACTTCGGAATCATCATCTGGACCACAAAATCGAAGTCTTGAAGCTAAGGGTAACCCTGCTACCATATCATCTACCAAAGGTACCATTTTTATTGTGAGATATATGTTTGCCTCAGTTGAGGTCATTTTCTTTTCTAAAGGCTGGTAGATTTTTTTTTTTTTTAACTAGTCAAGTAAAATGATACCTTCAGTCTAATGAAAGAACTTTTGTTTTCTCTTTGATAAAACTCTATGCTGCAAATTGAAGATTCAATGAATGTAGACGTAGCCAAAATGCAGAAGCAGTCAGACGCACCATTGGATTCCCCTACGCAACGCAATTCGAGCAAAACAAAGCAATCCAAACGCAATACCACATCAAACGGTTCAGTGGGCTCCCCTAGTCGAGACTCATCTGGCATTTCCAAGCCCAGGCGGCCCAAGAACCCAGGTCTCGATTCTCCAACCCGTGAACCCAACCAGCCAAGGCGAACCCAGAATTCAAGTCTCGGCTCTGACTCACCCTCACAAGAAACAAGTGCATCCTCGAAAAAGTCTAATCGAAAGAAGTCAAAGGCATCATCAGGTTCAGGTGGGGGATCTATAAAATCTTCAAGATCAAAAGCTCCTGATCAGATGGCAGATAATTTTCCATTCTCGGATCCTGGACCTGACTATGATCAAAGAACGACGGAATAAAATCAGTTTTGGAAGTGTACGATGAAGGAAATGAATGTGATGACTCCAGAGGTATTCGTGCTTTGTGAACTGCAACGAAAACCTTTTCAGGGCCAACTTAGCTAATACCTGGACAATTCTCAAAACTTAACCACATTTCTGTACATGAAGCTGTAATTGTTTATACTTGTTCTACACACGTTTTCCTTTTTTATGTTCAAATCATCTTTTGTATCTACCTCTAGAGCATGCATAGCAGCTAGAAAAAAAAAAAGGTTTTTGTTATCCTCATTTTCCGAAGTGAATACAACTTAGAAATAGTGCGTTGATGCTTTAATTTGCAATTATCAGGACTCGGGGAATGGTGTGCTTACGAACACTAATGCTGCACTGCACTTAACGTAATATTTTTGACGCTTCATAAATTTATTAAGGCTGAGAAATGTGATCCAAAGCTGAACTCCCTTAACCAACTTATCATGAGAGTGAACATGGATGATCACAACTGTGTAAATCACTTATGTGAATGCTCTTCATAGGAAATCTATCAACTTTGCTCTTTCACCTGAAGTCCAACGTTTCAAAGCCACTTGTTTATCCTCTTACCAGAGCATTGTTAATCATTACCATGACTTGCGATCGCCCAAGTCCAGATTGAAGGAAGATAGGACTACTCTAGCACTTTGATGTCCTGGTATCTATACAAGATAAGGAGAATCACCATCTAGTATCTTGGTTTTCGTCCTCGAGTACATGTCGGTTTTTCGAAGAGTTTCTCTCATGCATTTCATCAAACATCTTGTATACTACAGACGGTACATGTTTATGCTTTGGAAAATAAACCAAATCGTTTGCTAATTAAGCATTACACCAAGGGGTGTCAATTATAGCCACCAAGCCGCCAAACCGAATTGAACTGAGTGGTTTGGTTCAGTTTCGTGACTTATATGGTTCAATTCGGTTTGAGTTTTTGAAAAATCGAGCGGTTCGGTTCAGTTTGTTGTTTGATGAGCTGAACCGAGCAGTGAACCGAACCAAACCATATTGAACCGAAGCGTCGAGCCAAACTACGAAACTAAACCACCAAGCCGAACCGCCGAGCTGAACCATCAAACCGTATTTAGATTTGACCTTTGATCATTAGTGAAATTATATCCTCCGTTAGATTGGAGTATATAAAGTCTAATAAAATCTTAGTACCTTTACAATCTTTACTCCTTACTCTCTTATCTCAAGTTCGCTCAACTTTCAAGCAATAGAAAAGTGGAATTAGAAACCTCGATCAACACTGTCTACTTCTTCAATCTTCATGTTGTCCCTCTAAGTCTTCGCCATCGACTCCTCTCGATCGAGTACTCACAAACAACTCCTTTACTGGTCGACTCCTCTTCCAATCTTCCTCATGGATATGTATGCAGTTTGATTTTTTCAAAATAAAACAACCAAGCCGAACCGCAAAACTAAACCTTGAAACCGAACCACCAAGCCGAATCGCGAAACCATACCAAACCGACCCAAATAGTCGTGGTTTGGTTTGGTTCGGTTCGGTTCGAGATTTTGAATAGTTCGGTTCAGTTTGATATTTTACGAATTGATGACCTACGATTCAGCTCGTATTTTGTCCCGAACCGAACCAAATCGAACTAAACCATTTATACCCCTATTACACCAAAGACTACTAATTGGTGATGAAGCTAGGATTTAGTAATGGGTTCAAGATTATTTAAGGGATAAAAAGGTTACATGAGCGTGTTTAAATTTTGCACAAACGAGGATCAAACTTATAATATAATGCCATTTTTTCCTTTAAAAAAGGGGTTAATATTGATAAAATTATTATTTTTCATCATAAGTGTTCAACTTTTTTCTCACTCAAAGGGAGTAAAATAGCAATACTTATGTGGCTTCGCCACTGCAAGTATTACACCGAACACCTTACAACTTACATCGGCATGAAAACTATGAAGCTTCGATATTTGGACGAGTATTTATTAGGGTTAATGACATTTTTACCTATCCAACTTCAAAGATGTCAAAAAACCTATCGATGTATTACGTATAATTAACCATATAGTTCGTTAGCATCTCATTAGAAATTTAACGCCATTGCTGACTCGGACGGCTGAGTAGGATATAAACTTGAACCTTATACTTCCTCCGTCCCTAAATTATTGTCTTGCTTGCTTCTTTTGTCAATCCCTAAATAATTATCTTGTTTGAAACTTTCCTTTTTAGGACATCACTTTTACTATTTTACCCTTTCTTGCTTTCTTCTTTTGTCAATCCCTAAATAATTGTCTTGTTTGAAACTTTCCTTTTTAGGACATCACTTTTACCATTTTACCATTATTTTTCTCTCTACTTTAATTATGGGTCACATACACATAGGCATTAAAGGAAACTACCTACTATACCCAGTGGCAGATCCAGGAATTTTTTTTCAGTGGGTCACAAATTTTAACTTTAAATGTTACTCCTTCCGTCCCTAAATTATTGTCTTCCTTTCTTTTTTTGTCTGTCCCAAAATAATTATTTTATTTAAAACTTTCTTTTTTAAGACATTATTACTTTTTCTCCATACTTTAATTATGGGCCACATATACATGGACATTAAAGGAAACTACACATTATACTAATATTAATAATCAAGTCAATTGTTTTTCTTAATCCGTGTGCCGGGTCAAACAAGACAATAATTAAGGGACAGAGGGAGTACCTAAAAAAACTTAGAAATCACAATTGTCCTCTACGCGTTTTCATACTATGAAAACGTTTAATTACATCATCATTTGTAATGCTTCTAAACAACTCTGTTTCAATATAACATACAAGAGAGAAATATAGCGATGTTAATCAATTACGATAATCTCTACCTTGAAGGAACTGTTGATCAATTAACCGTTGGAATATAGCTGTTTACTTACTACCTTAAAAATGTCGTACGAAATGGTTCTATTCTTTCACAGATAAAAAAAAATTACAACTTTACACAATCAAAAAATTCAGTGGGGTCACAATGTAAAACGACATCGTTTTACGAGGTAAATTTTTTTTATTTTATTTCAGTGGGGTCACTTGCCCACCTTAAAGGGTGGATTCGCCCCTGACTATACCAATATTAATAATTAAGTCAATGATATTTTTTTTAATTTGTGTTTCGGGTCAAACAAAAAAATAATTTAGGGTCAAATGGTTGTAATTTTATAATGGGCAAAATTTTTGGGGGTAAATTGGGGTTAAGGGTTATTGAGCGAGGCAATGGGGATGGATACGGTCTCCAATTAAAACTTGTGATCCGAAAAAATTGATACAAAATAAGTAAATATATGTAATAAAGTTATACTAGACCCTCCAATTAATACAAAATTGAACTTTTTGACCCAAATTGATAAAATTAAAACTTGGGATCCGAAAGTGGGAATTTGTGCTAACCATACACCTTAAAATATAATTAACCTTATCTAACTGGCCAATGAAGTGATAATACGTTAATACATGGTATATACTTCTATGAGTAAACATTTGATACATAGTTCGTTTTTTTTTTTTACACAATTGGAATAAAATATTTTTATTTGTCAAGAAATTTTTTTTATTAAAAATAGGTAGATTGTCGATTACAATCATGTGTGATATGAACCAATTAAGGTTTTTTATTTTTTATTCTACACCATTAGTGTATCAAATTTAAATCATACTTCTATTATGCGAAAGTAGTGTCCTTCTCTCCCCTAAAAAATATACCAAGTATACACATTTCTTTTTTTTTTTTCTTCATTTTATTCCTTTATCCAAAATCTATTACTCCAAAGACTTCATATGTGAACCTTAACAATTTTTAAGATTAGCTACGAAATTTACCTTTCTTATTCCGATAAAAGTTTACGAATCAAACCGGAGACGTCATACTTTGTTAAGTCACATGTTTAGACTACATGCATGTGAAACAGTTTAAACTTTTTGGAATGGATAAAATATAAAGAGGTAAAGGTTATCCTCGTCTTGTCATGTGAAGTCACATTTAACACATATCATATCTTAATAAGAACTTTTAATGTTGTATTTCGACAATAATATCATGTCTAATGTTGTATGTGAACATCAAGTGCATTAATGTACATGTGATACTAAAATGTTCAAAAAATCAACTTCATTAATATAATTTTAATGAAAAAAATTAAAAACAAACACAAGTAATATACTCCCTCCGTTTCTAAATAATTGTTTTTCTTTCATTTTTTGTTCGTTCCAAAAAAAAAAAGATTTGTTATGTTTCTAAACTTTCTTTTTTAAGAAAAAACTTTTACCACTTTACCATTAACATATTATACTAATATTAATAATAGAGTCATTTTTCTTAATTAATTTAATTAGCCAAATGTAATGATTATTTAAGAACGGATGGAGTAATTGGTTTAAAATTACAAATAACAATAAGAACACCACTTTCACCTTCAAAGCTGTCTATATATATGTAACAAAAATTACTGTAGAGATGATTTAAGAATGTAACTTGAAAATTAGAGGATCTATAAGCAACATATAAATTGAATCCTTGCTCAGTGAACAATCTGTAAACAATAGCTCCACGGATGGGAATAAAAAACAAATTACATAATTTTCATGAACAAAGTAAACCTTTACACCAAATCATATTTGTAAATATGATACAAACGTCGCAATGGACTAAAAAGACTAAGTCGCCTTTGATTGATATAATTAGCAATGACGAATTCCTTGCAGTAGTATTTACTTTAGAAAATTTCCCAATTGGGATCACCCTTGTAGTAGTATTCACTTAAAAAAATCCCACAAATTGGGATCATCCGAATAAGAGCCATGAATCGAGCCGCATTTGTTTGAAGATTCTTCCTTTGTATCCTTCACCATATGTGTACGTACAGATATTTTCACAATATCTATTGATTAATTGAGTTCACAATTAACCACTTTGACACAGATCTTTTTGCAGTACCCATTGATTAAAAATAATCAAGTTGAAAATTAACCACTACAAATAGATTGGCGTCAAGTGGCAAAAGCAGTTAATACGTATGAACTCAAGAGGGCGGCGTATAACGCCGCCAAGCTAAGAAACTTTTTAAACAGAGAAACCACGGTCGAAAACAAACATGCTCAATAATAAAATCCGAAGATGGATTTGGCCTTTCAACCATTGGATCCAATAAAATCCCAGAAACATCTAATCCATGGATATAGTAACTGAAGTCAGATCCACCCTTATCAAACATTGAATCTTGATTAAAAGAAGAAATACGTATAGAATACCTTGGGAGACGGATGGATTTGCACGTGAAGCAAATGGTGAAAGCATGAGGTTGCTAATTCGTACGGCGGCTGGGAGAAGATGTCAGGGAGCAAAAGAAGGCATGGAAGTGGGGAGCAAGAGAGAGAATAAATAGTACAGCCTAGTTAGGGCATAAAAGAGTCAATTTACTATATTGACCCTAGTCCGAAAAAATAATGATAGAATAGCTAAATTATTAAATCAAGTTAATAACTCACTAAATTAGGAAAAACTTTTTTTTTTATCCAAACTGAGAACTGTTGAAGGTGAAATGAAATGGGTTGGGACTCGGGCAGGGGCCGTTGGGTACCTAACATTATTATGATGTAACGTTTATACGGGACTGAACCGATTTTGAATCTACTCAAACAGTGAACTGTTATTAATTAAAATTGAATTGAGACGGTTTGGTTTCAATTTGCATTTTTCAGGAATTATGAACCGTCAGTTTCAAACCGCCATAAAGTCGTTCAAAAATTGCCAAATTTAAATTTTAAATGATTGAAATTTAAAATCATCTACTCCCACATACTGCACGTCTGCACCTACTCTAACCTCCTTGTACATTACACTTAGGCCTCGATTGGTACACAGAAATAGAATCAATTCCGCCGAATTGATTTCATGGAATTGATTAATAACGTTTGGTGGTGCAAGAATTATATTTGAAATAGGAATAGATTACTAAAATCTTGGAAATTGATTAATAAAATTTAAGGAATCACAATCCTGATGGAGAAGGTGAGATTTTGATTCCTAATAGTTGGAATTCATGTAAAAGGACGATAATATCATTCTATTAAGTCAAGTATTTGTTTTATACTCCCCCGTTCCAGGCAAAGAGTTCACTTTTGATTTTTTTTTTTTTTGTCAACTTAGTTAAAGTTTGACCAATAATTTACATAAATTTATTTATGTTTACAAAGTTATAAAAGTTGTAATTTATAGTATTGTTAATGTTGTTTTTAATTAATAAAATTTTACTTCCTAAAATATAAATAAAGTATGTAAAATTTTGATTTGATTTGGTCACATGTTAAATTTTAAAAAAGGAAAATGGACTGTTTGCTTGGAACGGAGGGAATATTTATAACTTCATTTGGTTTCAACAACTTTACGGACGTTCATTTTTACTCATCCTCGTCGTTGTTTTTGAGCTCTTCATAAGACTTTCCATACTCTTCCCATATGATTTAATTTGTTAATATTAGTTTATAATTTTATGATTGTAGTATTAATTTTTACGTTTGAATTAGCATGCTTTAGAATTGATTAACTTACAAGATTTAGATTAAATACACCATAAGAATTTTTTTAAAGAATTAGCATGCTTTGCATGACAATTACGCAAAATAGAATGATAACGGTGATTGCTTGGAACTATATAGGAGAATAAAATAGTAATTATTTTAAATAAGTAATTACACGTATTTTTCTCTAATTGTTTCAAATATTTAAATTATTTTTATTTGAACTAGTTTCATTATAACTATAGTTTTTTTTTATTTAATAAAATTTTCTTACTTTATTGATGTTGGATAATTTAAATTTTTCACCAAAATTGAAAAAGATCGAAGTACTAGAGCTTGTTATTTTGTGGAGCACTAATAAATCTCTAATTTTTATCATGAAAGTCATCAACAACTACTTGTATATATTGGGGTAATGTTGTCAATTACCTTAATTTTATCTTTGCATTCCAAATTGTTTTGTTTCTTACCAAAAAATATAATAGAAAATTGTACTACATTAGTAATCACATTTCTTATGCTATCAAACACTTTTTAGAAATCATTTTCATATCTATTTCTGTGAAATCTCATTACTAGTAATCGATTCCGCGGAATTGATTCCATTTTCGTGTACCAATCGAGGCATTAATGAAAGATTGGAGGAGAATTGATAAAAGGCTGGAGGAGTCTAGCATAGTAAATTTTGAATGTCAAAATTAACCTACTATATCATGATTCCTAACACACCCTAACCATTTTTTAAAAATTTATATTTTGATAATTAATAACATATTATAACTTTTTTTTACTCTTTATAATATATTTTAAAAATTAAAAATAAAACCAAATGTTAAAAAATTTCAAAAAAAAATTCAAAAAATTAAAAATCAACAAACCAGAACAGAAACCGGTCATACATGATTCAATTTCGGTTACAATTTGTGGAAACGTTGGTTTCGAACAAGAACCAAAACTGGTTTTGATGTCTATTATGTTGACTTAGCATGACTTGTATTTGTAGTAAATTTGGGTACAGTACGAATATAATATTTTATGTTCGAATAATTAAAAATTACTCATCGTTCTATGCAAAAAGTCCACTAATTTATTTTCAAATGTTTTATATAAAGAGTTTATTTTCAAAAAATTAAACCTACAATCTTCATATTTTTATAACTTTACCCTCCACATGTGGTGTAATACATATTAACTTTTCTCAAATATTTTTTTAATAATGACCAATTTTAATAATACTTATATATCCCTTTTTTTCTCAAACTTTTTTTTAATTATGACCAATTTTAATAATATTTATATATCCCTTAATTATTACAATTTTCAAACATGAACTCTTTGGGTAGAACGAAAAGAGTATTTTTGTTTATCATATTCAAATCAAACTTAATTAAAATACTCATATTTTTTAGTTGAATCGTATAGTACACGTAAAGTTCGGGTCGAACGAAGAGAGTATTTTTGTTTATCATATTTAAATCAAACTTAATTAAAATACTCATATTTTTTAGTTGAATCGTACAGTACACGTAAAGAACTTTAAGCATATTATACTTCACTAATAAAACTCCATATTTTTTTTTTATATAATTTCATTATATCAATTATTCAATTTATGTAATTAATCTTTTGAAATTTATCAAATAAGATATTTGAAATTCCCCAACTTTTTCCACCTACATTTGCCCGAGAACAAACAGCCCAGCAACACCTATTAAAAACCCCCAGAGTTAAATATGACCACAAATCCAAGATAAGTTCTCCGACCAAAATTTCTCAAGAGACACGAACAAGATCACAAGACACAAACCATCTTCCCTGTTCTTCAAGAAAAATGATTTTTCTTAAGTTTTTCAACTAAAATTTTCCCAAGAAACATAACCACCCCCTTCATGTTTTTACTGAAAATAGAGAATTAGCCCAAAACACCACAAACAGCGGCGACAACATTCCCTTAATTGATCAAAATCTTGACCACTGTCCCAGTGATCTATAAACCTTTGAATTTTGCCCTCCATATATGTATCTTAACAATACTCAATTTATTTAGATGGTCTATAAGCAAGTGAAACACTATAGTAGGAACAGAGTGATGACAATGTAAATAGATTGAATGAACAATCTGTAAACAATAGCTCCACCGATGGGAATAAAAAACAAATCTCATAATTTTCATTACTAAATCAAAGGTATCATATTTTTCAAGTACAAAAAACAAATATCATAATTTTCATTACTAAATCAAACATTTACAACATATCATATTTGCAAGTACAATATGATTACTTCCGCAGTCATGGACCAAGCTATCTTTGATTGATATAATTAGCGATGAAGAAGATCTCAGTCAAATCTTCGGTCTTCATCAAATCCTTCATGAATCGAGTCGCCTTTGATTGATATAATTTACAATAACGAAAATTCTTCCTTTGCCTCGAGCTCCAATTCAACCCAGATCTTTTTACAATAATTATTGATGAAAAATAATCGAGTTCAAAATTAACCAATTTAACCCGAATCTTTTTGCAGTACCCATTGATGATAATAGAGTTAAAAATTTACGACTACAAATAGATTCGCATCAAGTGGCAAAAGCAGTTAATACCTATAAACTCAAAATGGCGCCGAATAACGCCACCAAGCTATCAAACTTTTTAAACAGAGAAACCATGGTCGAAAACAAACATCCTCAATAATAAAATCCGAAGATGGATTAGACCTTTCCATCATGGGATCCAATAAAATACCAGAAACATCTAATCCATGGATATAGTAACTGAACTTAGATCCACCCTTATCTAACATTGAAAATTGATTTTAAAAAATCACACGAAGAAATACCTATAGAATACCTTGGAGAACTATGGTAGAAGCCAGAAGGGGCCGGGTGATACAAGAGCTTAGTCAAGGCCCCTTAGATTTGCACGTGAAAGCATGAGGTTGCTATTCGTACGGCGGCTGGGAATTGAGAAAAAGATGTCGGGAGCAAAAGAAGGCTTAAGAAAGTGAGGGAGGAAGAGAGAGAATAAATAGTACAGCCTAGTTAGGGTATAAAAGAAGCAATTTACTATATTGACCCTAGGTGTCCGAAAAACCTAATGATAGAATAGAGCATGACTAAGGGCATGTTTGGTAACTCAATTAAGAGCTTAATTAGGAAAGTTTTAAGTGATATTAAAAATAAGATTGTTTGATAATGCAATATTATATCACTTAATAAATTAAGTATCTCTTAAAAATAGCCAAAATTTTAAGTCAAAAGATGATGTCTTAATGTTTTAAGCTCTACTTTTTCAGACATCAGTTTTCAGAGCTTAATGTTTTAAGGCTCTGTTTGTTTCAAGGAAATAATTTTCAAAAAATAATTTCTGAAAAATAGTTTTTGAAAAATACAAAAGATTTATTTTTAGACGTTTGGTAAATCTTTTGAAAATATGTCGGAAAATATTTTTCGGTGTTTGACAAACACACGAAATTTTTACGGAAAACATATCATGAATACATATAAAAGGTTATATTCTCTTCATCCTAAAATTAGTGTCACTTATTGAATATACACTTATTTTTAAAAAAGTTTTTTACTTTAAATAATTTCTTTAGTAACCCCCAATTATCACTAGTGATATCAAATCAACAGGGGTTCATCTACTTTTCAATCTCACAAATAACAATAACATAATTGACAATTGACTTGAAAACGCATTTCAAAAACAAAGAAAAAGAAAAGAAATAGATAATTGTTATGGGACGTCTCGAAATAAAATAATAGACACTTATTTTAGAAAGAATGGAGTATTTATTAAAATTGAGCAGTGCAAAGATGATATTAGACTCAAATTCTAGCCCCAAATTAAAAATTCTATGATCTTAAACATTATATCAGAAGCTTTATATATTCTTCAACTAAATATTTTATGTCGTGTAATATTATCTTTAAAAATTAAAGTATTAAAAAATTATTTTAAAATTTTAAATCAACGCACTAAAAAATCTCAAATAGGATATATATAACATGTTAACTCTATCTTAGTATTTCTAATTGAAATATTAAGTTAAAATATTTTCGAAATTCAACTACTTGAATCTGTAATATTATTGTATTTTCTCGTCTCATAATGAATATTTACTTTTATTTGTGATCGCAAATAAAAGTGAACATTTATTTTGGGACGAACATGAATACATTTTTCAATGTTATAAAAATTTTCATAAATCTTGACAATATCAACAAAAAGTATATAAATAAAACTTTGTTCATAAAATCACTTCAAAATATTACGATTATTTTTCTTGAACAAAAAGTTAGAAATGAATATAGCACATCCAAATGTGCAAAGGTGATATTAGGAGAAAATTGGAATGAACCAGTTTTGGAAAATGACTTACGGAAATTGAATCTGTAAGTCATTTTCCTGAAAAGAAGGTTTCATTTTCCGTTGACTTGTAAAAGATCTTACATTGACTACATTTTCTAAATGTTACCAAACACCGAAAAATAAGAAAAATATTTTTTAAAAATTATTTTTCGTGAAACAAACGGAGCCTAAATTTTTAAATTTGGTTAATTACTCATTAAATTAGGATAAGATGTTGTTTATGCTCCGTAACGTATGTTTGTTTAGTTATTGTCTTATTTGACTTTTTTTGAGTCATGCTAACTATTTTCAAATAAAATTTTGATAAGAAAATAAATATCAAAACTTCATTTAGAAAACAACCATTCTAACAACCTATTTGACTAAGCAAAAGTGAAATAGAATAATAATTTAGAAAAAAAAATAACGTTTTTGTCCATCATATATACAAATTAGAGTAACCGATTTGACAAAAGTACTTTTAATATTCAAAATATGAACAATGTACTCATAATTTATGTTCAATGTGATTCCTCCCGTCAAATGCCCATCTGCTAAGTGTCACGTGTTGTTTATTTTGTATAGTCCATGTCATCGCTCTGTTTACAAAATTGTTTGGACAATTAATGACAAAGATTACATTGAATACAGATTATGAATATATTGGTTATATTTTTACAAATTATGAATTTATTAGTCATATTTTGAATATTAAAAGTACGCTTGTTAAATTGGTTACCCCTAAATTATATGATGAATAAATAGTATTTTTCCCCAATAATTTAAAAACGGAGGGAGTATCTTTTATGCTATCCAAACTAAGAACTGTTGAAGAGGAGATATGAAATGGTTCGGGCAGGGCACCTCACATTATTTTGTTCTCTGTTTGACTCGTCAATTGTTACGTAGGTTGCAAGCCAGTTTACTAAAGATGAGTTTGATTTATATGCTGACCCTATTAACGCCTCTAAAACCTATTAATACACCATTTATTTTTTATTATAAAAATATCATTTATTAAAAAGACTAAATTTCCCTTATCAGAGTCTGATAGTACCTACCATTCTAGTCATGTTCAGCCTTAGTCCCGTTGATCTTCATTGGCCTTGCTGTCATGGTATTTGGAATCAGACATTAAAAGGGAAGGCGAGGTTTCAAAGTAAAATTACAAAATAAAGAAATTGTTTGGGAACAGTTCTTCAGACGATCCGAGGCCTGTGTAGTACACAGTATCCTTAAAACAGATTTGCAGGTCGTACTTGCACATGAGTCCATTGTTCCGAACCTCGAATCAAATTAGGATTTGCACCCCTTACTATACATTTGGCCTTAATATCTTCATCATCCAAATATCATTTTAAATAAATAAATATATGATTTCGATGTTCTCACGGAGTAGAATGCATTTTCACAATTATCTTTGTCATTCGTCAAACGACTCACTAAAAAATTTGTGCCCCAAGATGCACAATTTCCTTCACTGTGTAAAACTTTTCCAACTGAGAGTTCATTACTGAAACGGAGTTGGAAGAGAATGCAAGTATATCAGTTCATCTACATCAAAGGCGAAGGGCCAAGTTCTTGTCAATCGAAAAGGAAAAGACTTCTGCTATTGATTGATTTAGTCGGTTGAGATCAAAGGATTAGTGGGGATGTCGAACGAGAGAGGGGGAATGGAAAGAAATTGGTATAGAAGGGTAAAATAGGGAATATGTGTGGGGTGTGTATGTCGAAGGAAGGTGGGTGTATTAATAGGCTTTGGGGATGTTAAAGAGCAAGTCCAACAAAGTAGCTTAAAATCTTCCTTTTGACCAATTTTATTACAAAAATACTTTTAAGCTCTCCACTAAAGCTACTTAAACAAAAATTCTCTTCCAACAATGGCAACTCCAATAAGTTCAAAACCCAATAAATTTATAGATAGAAAAGAAATGAAAATAGAGAAAAACTTCAAAAAATTATAGGAAATTCATTTGATATCCAAATGAAACAAATCAAGTCTCTATTAATAAAGAAAAATGTGTACTTTAATACAAAAAAAAAAAATTTTAAATATTTTTTTGAAGTGAAAAATGACCAAAAATCGAAGAGGGGGAAAATGTTTGGTGGAAAACTCAGGGCACGACACGTGGCCTGAGCAGGTGTCAGCTCTTTTTTTTTTTTAAGTCTGTCCAAAACGAAATCGTTTTGGTTACTTTTATCCTGAAACGACATCGTTTTGTGTCTCATTCCTTGGCTAAGAGCGTCCATAGTGAGACCCCCAACCCACCCCCTAAACCTTCTTTTAGAGTCTTTTACTCCCCTTACTCCCACAGTGGACACTCCATCCCACCTCCTTCCTCTAAAACCAACTAATCTACCCTCCAAATATAGAATGTCTTTTAACATAAATAGTAACTTTTTTTGTCTCCTGCTTCCCTTTTCTTCCAGTTCCTTCTCCATTTCTTTTCTCTCTCCTCCCATGCCCCTCACTTTCACACACACAACGAAAGATTTGTTCCCTTCTCTATTAATATTTTGTATCTAATGTAGTAAAAAGAATTAAATATATTATTGAAAATGAAGAAATTTAATGATGGTTGTAGCTAAATTATTAGTTTTGTCACATATGTGTTTTAGATAATTGAAATTGAAATTATTAAAATATAAGTACTATAATTTTTATAGAATATAAAATTTAAAATTTAAAATATTTTATTCCGATGGTGCTAGAAAAATAAAATAAAAATAGAATGGTAGTTAGATTTGTTAGTTGAGCTGAGAAATATTTAATTTTTAGAGGGTTGTATAGAGAGTGCTTGTTGGAGTGATTTTTTTTTTTAGAGTGTTAAAAAAGTAAAACTTAAACAGAAAACGAAATATTTAGAGTGTAGTATAGATGGTTATTGTTGTGGTTGCTCTGAGCTACTGAGCTTATGTTGCTCCCCAAATGCCTTTTGGCTTATTTTGCTCCCTAAATGTTCCCTTGTTGTTTGTCATGCTCCCCATTTACTCCCTTGTTGGAGCTGCTAGCAACCACAATGGCACCCATTACCCACCCTTTAAAATCATTTTTAGAGATTTTTAATCTCCTTGAGCCCACAATGAACACCCAACTGGCCAACTCCACCCTCTATCTCTAAAATTTACTAAATCACCCTCTGAACACAGAGTGTGATTTAGAATAAATAGTAACATTTAGAGTGAGGTGTTGGGTCACTCAAATTGAGCTATTTCCACTTTTGTTACTTAAAAAAAATAAAAAAATGTAAGCTTTGAAAATTAATCACATCACCTCTTTTTTTTTTAGGCCAAAATATGAATTACCCCCCCAAGGTTTTTACCAAATTTCAAAGTGCCCTCCCACATAAGGTTTGCCCCAGAAACCCGTTTGACATTTTCAATTTTCCCAGTTAGCCTCCTGGCCTTCCACAAGGTTAGAAAATTAGCGTTTTTGCATAACGTGCCTTGCACGAGGGGGGCAATTGGGTCTTTTACCATATATGTAAAACAAACATTAAATAAAGTGGTGCAAAGTGTACAAAGTCAAAGTACCAAAAATAAAAACAAAACAATTAAACCTTTTTTTTTCTTTTAATTTCATCCAACCCTTTACCAAAATTCACTACCACCACCCACTGACCAAATCACCATCACCACCACCATTACCAAAATCACCACCACCACCCACTACCAAAATCACCACCACCCACCACAAAAAATTTCTTAATGTCTTTAATTAATTTGTCAAGACTCAAATTAAAGACATTAAGAAATTACTACCCAGGTGATGAAGAAGAAGAAGAAGACGAAAAAGACGAAGAAGACCCAGGTGGTGAAGAAGACGAACCCTAGAATTACAAAAGGTGATGAAGAAGACGAACCCTAGAATTACAAACCCTAGAATTACAGACCCAAGTGATGAAGAAGACGAAGATGAAAAAGAAGCTGCAAGCATCATCATTTTCTTGCTCTTCTAATCTCTCTCTCTCTCTCTCAATTCAAAAACAGATCACGGCGATGGATGACACTGCAGAGTTGGTTGCCGGGGATGTGGGATTCGCGGAGGAAGAAGGTGAAGACGGAGATGACGTTGGGGAGAGGGGAGGTGAGGATTTCGGGGCACATGAAGATGGCACGACGGAGGTCGGGAGGGGTGAGGCCGACGGAGTAGGGGAAGGAGACGGTGGATTAGAGATTGGAAATTTCTGAAACGGTGGATTGGAGATTGGAAATTTTTTAGATTGGAATTTTCTGGGTTCTTGACATCAATTTGGTTTCTCAAAATCCACTATGACACTTTGACCCCCTTTAATTAGAAAATAAGTAATTTTTTTTGACATTTTAACCCCCTTTATTTAATGTTGTTTTTAATATATCAGGAAATTACCTAATTGCCCCCAACACGTGCAAGGCATATGTGAAAAACGTTAACTTTCTAACGGCCATCACGGCTAGGGGGTTATGTGGGAAAATTGGAAATGTCAGACGGGCTTCTGGGGCAAACCTTATGTGGGGGGGGGCACTTTGGGATTTGGTGTAAACCTTGGGGGGTAATTCATATTTTGGCCTTTTTTTTTATTTTTTATTAATGTTCCTATAATATACATATTCTTTTTGTTACATTATCATCATAAATTTTATCAATCAATCAAATAGAAATATATCTATTTTATTATATAAAATTTCTGAATTAACTAGAAATTCTTTTCAACCAAAAAAATTATTTGTCTCATATTCTTAATATATAAGTGGACAAAAAATAATAATTAAAATGTTTTTTTAAACATAAATTGCCCTTTAGAATGACTTATATTTTTAGATAAAAGTAACTAAAATTATTAAAACATACAATATTTTTTTCATAAAATATGAAATTTTAAATATAAAATATTTTTATTAATTCCGATTAGGGTGGAAAACTATAAATAAAATAGAATAGTAGTTAGATTTGTTAGTTGAGATGATAGAAATTTAATTTTTAGAGGGTTGTATAAATAGTGCTTATTGGAGTTGATTTTTTTTTAGAATGTTGAAAAAGTAAAACTGGAATAGAAAACAAGGTGTTTAAAGTATGGTATAGAGTTTTACCACTGTAGATAACAGTGCCACCCTTGATTTATACTCCCACCATCACTAAAAAGTAGTCCTCTTTTTTTATGGAAAAGTCAACAATATCAAAATATCATTTAATATATATATATATATATATATATATATAAAATGTTTTATATAAAGATATTTTAATCATTGACACTATTAAGGACACTGTTAAGAACACTATCAATATAATTTTTAGAATTTTGTAAAACTAAGTAAATTCTTATAAATCTTTGGTCAAATTTTAATCTAAGTTGATAAAAAAAGTCAAAATGACTACTTTTAGATGTAGGAAGTATAATTCATGATAAGAAATGGAAGAGAGAGTATTTTCATCTACACAAGCTTAATTTTTTTAAAATTATAGTGGATAACTACTTGAGTCTATTTGTTTATGCAGAAAACATCTTTGTGAGAAGTCTCCGCTTCTAACAATGCCATGGGAATTAGTCTTGGACCTTTAGACCATGGATACCTTGGGAAACAAAAATAAAATAAACTTCAGTCTATTTTTACTATAAAATTTACTTATCCAATACATTCATTAATCTTTTTCTAAATTAATTTATCTTAAGATGAAATTACCCTTTTAAGTATCTACCCATTTAAATCATAGTAGTATATTTCACAATTTACCTTTTTATACTAACTTTTACTTCTTCAACTATTTTTATTTATTTTCATGTTTCTTTAAAAAAATCTATTTAGTCATTTACACTTGTAGCTCAACTTGTGCTTTTATTTTTTTCACATGAATGGTATAATACAATTATGAATTACATTTTAACACAATTTTTAAATTTTATTCTTAGTAAAACTGATCAAGAATGTATTTTTTTTTCTCTTCCTATTTTCCTAAAGAATTATATTCAATCGTTAATGATTAAAGCTAACTAGAGTTGTACACCCTCTGTCCCAAAAAAATAGGTCTCATTTTCTTATTGAAAAATTAACTTAAAACAATATTAAATCACTATTTAACATACATTTAGTATGTTTGAGGTAATGAAATTTTAATTGTTAATAAAGTATTAAAAATACTATCAATAACAAATTTTTAAATTTTCTAAGGATAAGTAAATATTTATCATATATGCTAAATATCGCACTCCAAACAACTAAATACCACACCCCACTTAAAACATGATTACCCTTTTACCCTTACTAATTTAATTATTACTAAATTTGCTAAACTTCGCACCCTAACTTACTAAATTCCGCAACTTTTTAATGATTTTAAAGCTAGGGTAACCAAAGTACCCTACTCCCCTTACATACTTAACTAGTTTTACACCCGTGCATTTAACTACTATCCTATTTCACAGAAAGATAATATTTTATGCAAATACTATCCTAGTTCAAGCTTATTTTCATTGACTCCATCATAGGAAACATATATACTCATTAGTCCAAAATAAGTATCTCCTTTTCCTTTTTAGGATGTCCCAACAAAATAGAAACAAAATAGAAAAAACAGAAGTAGGAGGAAGAAGAAAGGCTAACCTCAACATCCACCAGAAGCAACTCAAAAGATGGAGGAATCTTCATATCATTCCCAGGTTTTACTTCCCACTTTCGTGCTAATTTTACCTTAATCAACCAATCGATCTTCCTTTTTAATGTCTTTCAATAGAGTAAAAGTCATTTTATGTTCTTTGGCTGGGAATAATGCAAAGTATATGAAAAAGATTGGAATAGGATGAAAAAGAAACAGATTTTGAAGAAAAACCGTATTATAAACTGGATAAATAAATCTGTTGATATTCTCATTTACTAAATTGGGGAATCCGAAAATAATCTTAAGAGGCAATCACTTAAATAAATATATATCATTGTATCGGTATAAATTCTAAAAAAAAATTTATACACATTATTTGTTGGCTTTTCATCTTTATTGTATATCAATATCTTGAAACCAGAATGCTATGTTACCCTAGAAACTGCAACTGCCCATAGCTAAACACTGGTTTCATCAATGTTTATATGTTTTTGTATATACAAATAAAAATAAAAAATAAAATTACTTTAATGAACCAAAATATAATTTGATTAAAAATAAATTATCCAATTTCAACCATTAAAATTAAATCATTTGATTAAAATAAAATTATAAAGTAAATAAAAACAAAATACATATCGATTGACTAAAGTCAATCATCCAATGTCAACCATTAAATGTCTAAAATCAAATATTGGCGCATCATATTTTAATCCACCCCACATTTATTGAATGATAAAAATTATAATATATATATATATTTAATTAATTACGTGTCAATAAAAAATGGCCCAAATAATTCAAAACGAAAACCCAAAACAAAAACGCAAATGATGCACATATGTGAGCTCGCTCTAACCCTTCCTTTTAGCCTTTTAGGGTTTCATCCACCGTCTAACGAACATATAATTTTTTTCACTAAATAAAACTCATGCAATGATTATAAGTTTCTATATATACAAACAAAAACAAATAAATAAAAATTACTTTAATGAATAGCCAATCATCATTTGATTAAAATTAAATTATCTAATTTCATCCATTAAGATTAAAATTAAATTATATTACATACTTAATTAAGTATCTATTTATATTGTTTGTAATCATACTTGTACTCCTCGATTTTCAAGGGTCATAGTTAGATGATCAATTTAATTTATAATCTAGATGCAGTCAACAATTCAATTATTCGTATTCAATAAGTTCATGTGGATTTGTAGTCATTAATACAACATTTAATTTTCAAGCTGGGAAATGTTTAAAAGTATTTGCTATTTATTAAGTTCAGATGACTGTTCATTTTTGGAAAGTTCTTTTTGGCAGGAAATTTCCTATTTTAGTAAGTGTGCCAAAATCACTTGTGTCATTATATATATATAGATTAGAGTTAATTACAAGTCACTATTAATTGAAAATAGTCTCTCCTATCAAAATAATCTCTACTGTCAGGATAAATCTACTGTCATTTGAAAATGCTGTGTCCTTATAATATTTTGGCAAAACACAATCGGGCCACTGTATTTTAGAAAAATTTGCAATTCGGCCACTGATTGTTTGAAAATGTTATTTGGGCCATTGTACTTCAGTTATCTTGTAATCGAGCCCATTTTTTGACGGACGTTAGTTCAGCCGTTAAAATAATATAAAATACCAATTTTACCCCTCCATCTTCATCTTTCCCAATTTCAAAAATACAACCCCTAACCCTATGAACTTCATCTCCAGGAGAAAATTCAACCCAGATCCAAATCTCTCCCTCTCTATTCTCCCACAAATTGAATATATATACGACTTCGGCCGTCTAATTCTGATTTGCAGGGCAGCAGAACAATTGGTCGGAATCGAGCAAGACCCTGCCAAGTACACTCCCTCCCACACCCGATTCCAACGTGGCAGTTCCAGCTTTCGCCGACGCTTCCGCACCAACAAAATCACTTCTACCCCTATCGTCGGCGTTTCCTACGTGTCCACTCCTGTGCCGGAGGACGACAATGAAGCTGTCGACTCTGATTTTTACCTTCTTGCCAAGTCCTACTTCGATTGCAGGGGTTCCTAAGCTCTGCCAATCCCAAGACATCCACTACATCTACGGCTTCGGCCGTCTCGAGGATTGTCATTCCCTCGAAGTCGATCTCGCCTCCGTTAACCCCACCCACGTCTTCAATGCCGCTGGTGTCACTTGCCGTCCCAACGTCGACTGGTGGGTTTAGGCAAGATTTGGATCTGGGAGAGAGAGGGAGAGATTTGTGGGAGGAGAGAGAGATTTGGGCGAGATTAGCCCGATCAATATTGTATATCATAAAATCGACTGAATTGCATCTGGGTTGGGATTTTCTCCTGGAGATGAAGTTTTTAGGGTTAGGGTTTGTATTTTTGAAATTGGGAAAGATGAAGATGGAGGGGTAAAATTGGTATTTTATATTATTTTAACGGCTGAACTAATGTCCATCAAAAAAATGGACTCGATTGCAAGATAACTGAAGTACAATGGCCCAAATTAAATTTTCAAATAATTAGTGGCTGAATTGCAAACTTTTCCAAAATACAGTGGCCCCGATTGTGTGTTTTGCCTAATATTTTTACATGATAGTGTTAATGGAGATACCTATTTTACGATAATTTAATTAATTTATTTCATTTAAATGTACTTATTTCATTTTATAATTAAATAAGTTAAATAGAGAAGTCCGGATAGGTCATAGGGCCTAACTTAGGTAGGTACGGATGATTGGGGAGGCCTTCCTACCAATTCTCGCGTGGGCTGGGTGGCTTTGTGGGCTTTTATTTTTATTTTTAGTTTTCGGATCAAAAAAGTTCAAAAGGCCTACGAACACATCCGGCCTTAAAAAATTAAGGCCTTCCAACTAGGCCGGTTCTCCTTGTTAATTTGTAGTTTTATTTGGGTGAATATTGAAAAATCTGTTACACCTAGTCTCTAGCATTAGCGGGGTGTCGGCCCGGCATGGCCTACCAAGATTTCTCACGTAAAACATCAAAAATTAATGGAGAAATTGCTGGCCAATCCACTTTCTCAAACTTTTTTCTCTTCAGTACACCCTTTTTTTTTAACCGCTAAAAGGCATTTTAAAAATTTTCTTCCTAAAATACCCTCAACAACATCGTTGCTTCAGATTTGAGATTCAAATTGATGTATAAATGATTTCATGTTGTTAATATAGTCTTTCCTTATGTTTGGGTATCAATTTTCATGCATAAAACACGAATTTGATCAAATTTAATTTTTTTGAGTTCATCCCGTTTTTCTTTGTTCTTGAGCTGTTTTGGCCACTTAAATCTCTGTTTTAAGCTTCGAAATTGTTTAAAATCAATCTCATATTATTATCCTAATTTAGTACTATATTTGTGCACAATTTTTCTACCAAAAAATACTATTTTTGAGCTTCAAATCAAGCTTGACAGTGTGCTGTCCAAAAATAGAGGAAGATGTTCTTGGACTGATTTAATTCGCCAATCGCAGTATGTTGGGCAGCGCAACGGGGTTCAACGCAACGCAATCAAGTTTCCTAAAGTGCGCTGCGATGATCGCGATGCACCAATTGTTGCATCGCGATTGCAAAAGTGGTGCATCGCGATTGCAAAAGTGGTGCATCGCGATTTGCAAAAGTGGTGATCGCGATTGCAAAAGTAGTGTATTGCGATGGCAAAATGGTGCATCGCGATGCTTTGGTTCCCTAAAGCGCGCTGCGATGATCGCGATGCACCAATTGTTGCATCGCGATGCCCCAATTTGTTGCATCGCGATGCAAAAAGTGGTGCATCGCGATGCCAAAGTGGTGTATCGCGTTGCCAAAGTAGTGCATCGCGATGCCTTGGGTTACTGAAGCGCGCGTGTTTTTCTTTCATTAATGGCATAATCATCTTTTCGCCCCAAAAATGCATTTTTTCAGTTTTTAAAAAAGATGAGTGGACTGGAGCGATTACAAATGTTTGAAAAGGGACCGGCCTGTAATTCACCCAAGAAATAATATATAGATAGAGAGAATTGTTTTATGCAGGACCGGCCCAAGGGTGAAGCAACTAAGGCATGGGCTTTAGGCCTCCCAAAAAATTAGGTCTCAATTTTTTTTTTTAATACCCATAATGACTTATTATTCTATATGTTCAGCTCAATAGGGATTAGTATATCAAAAAGCCTTCCTAGCAAACTAAATATCACGTGCTGCGATGATGAAAAAAAGAAAGTAACCGTTGCCTTCAATCCATCACATAACTAAAGGAGATCATAGTCAGAATTGGAGACCTCTCACTAAAATTATGGTAGAAGCATATATACTTCCTTAATAAACAATAGTTGGACTTTTTACAACAGTGGTCAATTATCAAAGATTCAAGTTGAATTTTTTTTTTCCAGTTTTCACCCATCATTGTCATCTTAGTTCCGCCCCTTCACCCCTCCACATTCCACCATCTCTGCCGCTTCATAACAGGTGAAATAATTTTTACTTTTAATCTTTTATAATTTTATTGAAGTTTGTTTGGATTTTTTTTTTTTTGTGATTATAAATTTTTTTTATCTTTTTTTCTTCAAATTATTGCAGAAATCTTGTAGCTGTTTTTGTAGTATTTGACTCAACAAGCAAGCACCAAAAAGTACGAAGAATTTTCTTGACAATTAGGTTTCATTGTTCTAACTTTTCTCTTTTGTCTTGTGTCTTGATTTATAGTCTTTTAATTTAATTTTTTGAAACATACATTGCTTTTTTAATTTTAAGAGAAATTATACAAGTGAAAAATGATACACCAATTAGCATACTTAATAACATAACAAGGCTTGATTCTTTTCCAAATGCGTACAACTTATAGAATAATGTTAATAATTTTCGTATATGTTGTTTCGGTAGAAAGAAGTTTTCAAATTTTAAATTAAAAAAACTTATCTAAAATCAACAATATCTAAAGATTCTAAACAAAAGTTAAGTGGACAAGCTTTATTATAGATTAAAAAAAATTTGTTAAATGAAATCAATTACAATAATTTAATAAATAATTTTAAATTCCCAAAAGCACGAAAGATAAATTTGAAATAAAAATATAATAATTTTTTTAAAAAAAAGCCTCGTTTTAAAGTTCGCTTTAGGCCTCTGTGAAGGTTGGGACGGCCCTGGTTTTATCTCTGGGGTAGAACTGTCAGTTCAGCCTATTTACAAGCAACCATCTCAAACAAAAAATACTATTCATGAAAATACTGTTTACGAACATTGTTGCTTCAGTGTGTGCTACATTATATTGTTACATTGTGCTACAGTCGGCACACTAATTATTCATAACAGTATGCATATTTTTTCCAGTCATGTTCTTTTGTTTTTAAATATTATAGTATTCTTTATGTTATTTAATTAGTGTAATGAGAAAAAGTTAATTTTTTATTTAAATAGAAGGAAAGGGCAATATGGTCATTGGACATTAAAAAGTGCGGTATTAGTCGTTGGGTTGCAACGTTTAGCACAACTCATATATAGAAGGATTAATATACAATTTGGTCCTTGAACTTGCAACATTTTCCTAATTAGGTTCTAGTACTATGATATTTCCTATTGTGACACTTGAACTGAGCATTTGGCCTTACATTTAGTCCCTCAACTGACGACCGTCAGTTAAGCCGTTAGTTTTTTATTTTTATGACAAAACTGCCCTTGGCTTATGGATCTTACATGGACAATTATGCTGAGATGGATTTTTTTTGGCAAAAATGAAAATATAAAAAGAAAAAAAAAAGAACTAATCACAACTATTTTAAATAAATTTTTAACTGAGATTAAAAAAAAAAAAAAAAGGAACTAATGACAACAATTTTTAACTGAGGAACTAATCACAATTGTTAAAAATCCATCAAAGTGATGTGGCAATTATTGATAAAAAAAATATTTTTAACTTTTTAAATAAATTTGAAATTAAATAAAATTTATAAAAAAAAAGACTCAAATCTGCACGAAAAGTCCAAATCCCTAATTTTCTCCACTCCCCTTATCATCAATTCTTCACCGCTTCAAAACAAACCCCTAGATCTTCATCTTCATCTTTCTCCATTCACCGTCTCTGTTCTTCAGTTACTTCTCGCAGACCTAAAGCATTCAAGCTCGAGAAGTCGAAATCTGCACGAAAAGTCCAAATCAACAAGGAAAACTCACTCAAATCACTGGCAAAGTCCTTCACAGTGTGGCTCAACTTCTTGTTGGAGAACCCTAGGTCTTGTGGCTGTGATCTTTCCAAACTGAGCAAAAATGTCGTTCACGCTACCGCCGCTTCCTCTCTTTACCCCGTCCTTCACGAATTCCATAATCGATCTTAGGACTTGGACAAGTAGATCTCCACGGCCTCTTGCAAACTCTCATCACCTACGAGGATGTCGTCATCCCAGGACTCGTCGTCGGTGATGGCAGAACGACTTTCATCGTCATCGACGTTTGACAGGTTGTGGGGATTGGCGGAACATCTGATTCAAATTTTTTTTAATGCTTTGGGCATTCAGGCATGGGTGGATCTACATGATATACAGTTGAAAGAACAAGATCTAAAGATGAGTTTTTGACAGGGAAGAAGATCGAAGGTAGTGCTTGAGAATGAGATGGTGAATAAGGTTGGAGACGGCCAACGAGATCCCAACTTAATCATCTCAGATCTGGAATTCCAGTCTCTTTAATTCAATAGGATTCGAAAAGTGAATTATCAGATTGAGAAGGATACAGAATTTCTCGACTGAACACGAAAGGTAGATGACGATAATGGTTTATTTTTTAGTTTGGTGCACTGTTAATGGAGTTTAAAGGAGGTGACAATGGTGGATAACAGTGGCTGAGGGTGTGTGTCGTGTGTGAGAGAGAAAGAGGGGGGGGGGGTAATTAATAAGTTTATATTTTTTTATTATGTTTTGTCCTTTTTTGTTTTTATTGTTATAGATTCACATTTAATAAAAAAAAGTTTTGTTTGCTTCATGTAATTAGTAAAAGTAATTAAGTTTTAACAATTTGAGTCTTTTTTTTTTATAAATTTTATTTAATTTCAAATTTATTTAAAAGTTAAAAATATTTTTTTATCAATAATTTCCACATCACTTTGATGGATTTTTAACAATTGTGATTAGTTCCTCAGTTAAAAATTGTTGTCATTAGTTCCTTTTTTTTTTTTTTTGAATCTCAGTTAAAAATTTATTTAAAATAGTTGTGATTAGTTCTTTTTTTTTTCTTTTTATATTTTCATTTTTGCCAAAAAAAATCCATCTCAGCATAATTGTCCATGTAAGATCCATAAGCCAAGGGCATTTTTGTCATAAAAATAAAAAACTAACGGCTTAACTGACGGTCGTCAGTTGAGGGACTAAATGTAAGGCCAAATGCTCAGTTCAAGTGCCACAATAGAAAATATCATAGTACTAGAACCTAATTAGGAAAATATTGCAAGTTCAAGGACCAAATTGTATATTAATCCTATATAGAAATCTTTGTTCAAAGTTTATTCAAATTGACTAAAAAAATATATAAGTGAGACTATTTATATAGAAATCTGAGTGATTGTGGTTTGAACTCTGAAGCCGGATGTCCTCCTTCTTGCAAGCTCTAATAGTTTTCAACCGTGAAGAAACGGCAGTAGAATGCAGGGTTGATTTGAATCTGATCTGCAACTGTTTGATGAAATGTCCCAAAGAATTCGGTGCCAACATGCGGCATCTATCGGGCCAGCCTATCTTTATTCCGTGGCAAATCGCACCAGCACCTTACCTCGAGGCACATGTGTTTCAGCCATGCATGGAGCTTTTGGCGGGTGTAGTCTCGGTTATTTTTGACACAGGAACATTACTGGGGCATACTTGCTTTTAGGAACTTTACTTCTGTGGAAGTTCTCAACTACTGCAACCTTTGGTCACTATTGTTCTTTAATCTTTTAGTCAAATTCAGAATTTCCCCCCTTATTTTGGGGGTTATGTGGAAATTTAAGGTTTGCTCAAAAGCATGAGCCATTGGACGGTGTTAGAAATATGGTCGAGCTTCGACCTATGGGATGTTGTGGGCAACATATTTATTTGTAAGTTTGTGTTCTTTCATGAATGGTCGGAAAGAGGGAAATATGACTGCTTCAAGATGGCGACACCCGACTCTTCAATCATGCCTCTGCGGTAACTATAGAAATGTGGGTTTCTAAGGCATCAATTGATTCATTCTCAGTCTCCTCTCAACAATAGAGCGTGTGATAATTAGAGAGAAATTATGCATTGTTTCTTGATTGCGTAGAGAATTGGGATTGTAAAACAAGATCGTAACGAGCAAACGAGATTGTAAAACGATCCGGTTATGTTAAGCTTCGCCTTCGCAGTTATTGAAATTGTACCTCAGATGGAATATGGAGGGAGTATAACTGTATAAGCAAGGAACAACAGAAAAAGTTAGAAAAAAGCAAGGGATTAGTCATTTAGAAACCTGGAATAAAGCATTGGAAAGGAAAGTCCAAGGAGAGCATTAGAATCAAAGAACCTCATCTGAGTGGTTTGATAAGACAGACTTATTTCTTGGACAGTAATGGGGGGAATTCAATTAAGAGTTTGACAACTGCCTAATTTATCGACCAAGAGTAGGAAGAGGAAGAGCAACTAAGTTAAAAGTTCTTGGGACTGAAGAACATGCAATGCCAGAGCATATAAGGGCCATGAAAATATAGAGGGTTAGACAAGTGAAAGAGCAGAGGTTGAAGTGCTTATAGCGAATTGGGGGGCCAAGTTGCCGCCTTTAAATCTGGTAAAAGAAATGCACATAACTACTGTGCTCCGTGTTAGGTACTTTGAAATATGTAAGAGGTTTGGGTAGACTAAATGTTAAGAGTTGGGTGGATGGTCAAGATATTCTATTCCTCCTACTTACTTGAAGAAACAAAGAGATTAATTTCCTACAAGAACTGATTCTTTGAATCAGTTAACTCTATCATGCCAAGGAAGACAATTAGAGTGGGAAACAGACAGATTTATGCTAAAGATGAAAACCAGGGGGAGAACAAAATGTATGGCTGAAAATGTGGACATGGAAAAGGGAAAAAAGAAGGCATCTCAGGTAACTTTTCCATGCTAATTGTTATTGCTTTACAGTGCACGACAACAAGTACTAGAAAAGTAAAGTAAGATGCCGTATCGTCGTTGGATTTTGTATAACTACAAATGTTCAGATCGATAAACACTGAGTTGCTTGTACTTCATTACTCGAAGTGGTAGTCTTTGATTCATCGGCAAAAAAAAAAAACAAAAAAATCATGGCTGAATCTGTTGTATCTTTTGTTGGGCAAAGAGCTGGTGAGTTGCTGCTTAGTGAAGCGAAATTCTTATATGGGGTACGTGACCAAGTTGAAGAGCTTTGTGCAGAACTAAGACGAATGCAGTGTTTCTTAAAAGATGCTGATGGAAGACAAGATGAAAGTGAGGTGATTCACAATCTGATTGTGGAAATTAGGGAAATTGCTTACGATGCTGAGGATGTCCTTGAAACTTTCACATTCAAAGTCGCAACCAGGGGAAGAAGATCAAGAGGAATTGGGAACATTCTATTCAGATTTTGCTGCATCCTGAAAGAAGGTATTGTTGGATTTAATAATATATATTTATTGGTAGTTTATGATTTGGTCTGGTTAAATATTTTTTCAAGTAACATCTAGTATTTGTTACTCATTTACAATGTTAATCGAGTATTCATATGGCAACTATTTTAGTATGCAAGTAGTAGTTCTGTTACTAGAGAGGTATATGTGACAGTAATGCTGTCTCATTGTGTTGGGGACTCGGGGGAAACTTTATCATGATCCGCCGAACATTCATGTTTGACACTCCATTTAAAAAATCTCAAAGGGAGCTCTGGTTCCTGAAACCATTAATATATCATGGTAGTAATCAAATTAAACTGTTTATTGCAAAATTGAAGAACTTAATCAAATTAAACTGTTTATTACAAAATTGAAGAACTTCAAACATGATTGCTTTCTCGTTGCATTGACCCCTCTCCTAAACTTATCCTGATTGATCTATAATATATCCTTTTATTGATTTGTAATGTGGTTTTGATTAGTTTGACAAAACTTAACAGTTCACTCATGGTGGTTCATCTTTTGATATTAAATTTAAGAAAAATTTAGAGCCTTTACAGGTTAAAAAACTCAATCTTTCCAACAGGTATAGCTCTCCATGAGGTTGGATCAGAGATTGAGGCTATTAAATCAAAAATCAGCAACCTTATTACTAGTTTGCAGAACTATAGCATAAGGTCAGGTGTTCCTGAAGGTAATGGAGCAAGCTCTAGGCAGGAGAGACAACGCCACCTAAGGTATTCTTATTCCCATCTCGTTGAGGAGGATTTTGTGGGATTCGATAAAGATCTAAAGATATTGGTGGATAATTTGGCTGATGGGCGAAAACATTATCGATCTGTTGCAATTTGTGGAATGGGAGGTCTTGGAAAGACCACAATTGCTAGGAAGGTTTATCATCACCGTGATGTTCGTTGCAATTTTGAAAATTTTGCTTGGGTTTGTGTATCCCAACAATGGCAACAAAAGAACATTTTGCAGGGGATCCTCAATGACCTTCTACCACGGGAGAAGGAGCAGACTGCAAACATGACAATCGGAGAATTAGTTAAGCAGCTTTATGATTTACAGCAAGAGAAGAAGTGTTTGGTGGTTCTTGATGATATTTGGTTCATGCAAACCTGGGACAGCCTAAAAGCCGCCTTTCCGACTGGAATAAATACAAGTAGCAAAATATTGCTCACAACTCGCAATGCAGAAGTCGCGTCGCATGTGGATCCCAATGGTTTCCTTCACGAACCAAAGCCTTTAAGCGATGAAGATAGCTGGAACCTACTTCAAAAGAAAGCATTCCCTAGACAGCAAGGTACACCTTATCTTGGCTTCAAACATTGCTCTTAGTGTTTTGTATATACATTGATATATACATTGACCCTTATTTGTGTAGGTTATTGTGTGCCTATAAAAACCTGCATTGATATAAATTGAAAATAGAAATTCCACTTGAAATATAAGCATCTTGATAGGCTTATGCATGTCCATAATTATGACCAAACTCCAAGGATACTAATATATGACTTGTCAAACATGGACCCTTAATTTGGTCGGAAAGGAGAGATTTGAACGTGCAATGAATTACGCTTGATGAAAGACACCAGTCACCACCATATAATAAGTTCTCAAGAGTTTCTACGACATCCATTCGCTTAAAGTTTAAACAAACTAATTCGTATGTATTGCCGAGTTACAAGTAATGCACCTATGAGTTATCATAAGGACGGCCAAGTGATGAAAGTTGCTTCTGTTCTCTGTAAATTTTAGGCTGGTTCGTTCGGCTAGAACTACCTAATTGAGCCAATCCTATTACGCTGGTTCATTGCATTTCCCACAAGAGAGAGGGGCACTTGCCCCGTATACTAATGTTGGCATCCTAGATTAGAGGGCAAAAAGGATTAGTGATGCTTTTTTGAATCAATGTTAAAATAGAATTGGCAGATTTTTTGTTGACCTCGTTGAGGATAAAATACACTTGGGCTAGGCTGATGACTTCTGTCGGAAACAGAGTCGGAATAGATATTGTGATCCCTAGGATAAATAGATTTGGGCTAGGCGATTGTTGGAGACGTGAGGGATCAGTCTCTCTTTGAGATCAGGCGTGCTTTGGGCTTAAACAAGTAAGTTGAAGAAACACGTAAGTAACTGGAAATCACCTCTAGTTACTGGATTTTAGTGCTGGATAGAATTAATGGAAATGAAATTGCACACACAACAACTAAACTGAAGCCGATCACTAGCCAATGGTTACAATCTGAAGAAAACATACTTGCTGAAGATTGTTTGAGTAAATCTAGCAAAGTGCTGTAAATGAAGCTAATCTAACGACAGATATTGTAAAGATTGATATCAGACATGAACTAAACTAGAGATATGCTAGGAATTCAAAGTGACATGAATCAAGTAGTATGTTTGTTTTGGGGGCTTGCAAGTGAGGCTGATGCTGTCATTTATAGTAGTACGAGTTAGATATCATATCTCACCATGAGGTCAATATTCATGAATCGGTCTTACCAATTGATTTCCACGTGGCCTGCTAGAGCCATAGATGAGGGACGAGGAAATAGTTGTCTAAACAGGCCCCTCTTCGTATTTGTCTCTATGCTGAAATTCATTCAAACTGACACACTGCAGTTTTAGAATCAAACACATTGGAAGTCATAGTGTTTAAAACAAGTAGGAATAGTACATAATCTATTGAATGCGAATTTAGTGGCATAAGGAGCACAAACAGAAACAAAGTTAGATTAGATGCAGTGGCGGAGCCACGATTTCGATCCAATTGAGGCGAAAAGTAATTAAAGATCTTTGTACATAAAAAAATTTTCAATAATACAATAAAATTGACTACAAAACCATTGTTTGAGGTTTCCAATTGGAATGTTGTCTTGTGGGTGCTGTTCTGTTTACTAGGGGACCTTGAGGTACTCGTTTAGGGTGTGAGGGTGCTGTTCTGTTTACTAGGGGACCTTGAGGTAGTCGTTTAGGGTGTGAGAGAGAATCAGGGAGAGAGCAAAGGAAGGAGAGACAAATTAACTTTTGGCTTTTGCATAAAAATTTACAACTGTAGTGAAATGCCATAAATAAATCAAATTTGTAATTTAGGATCAATTATACAGTCAAGATGGGGAGGTGGGAGTTGATGCAAGTTTGGGTGAGGTTGGGAAGTGCATACAGAATATTACATGATAGTGATAGTTGTGTGTGTGTGGCGTAACTAATGATCTTGCATTGGACCGAACTAATTGGCGAAAAATGATTTATGTAGCCAATGAGTAATTGGGAAAACGGCCGAGTTGACTTTCATATGCTACAGTTTTGTCCCTTGTGAGCCAACCTTTTTATCAAATCAACCACCGAGAAGAAATCGCCATATTACCTCCTCCCCTCTCACCGCTGCCTTCACATCCAAAAGAACAGAGAGATTAACTCTTCCCGTACATTCCTGACAACAGATTCCAAACTTTCTTCTACACAAACAATAACGATCATAAAACTGTTCTCAATCTCGTCATATCTTTTGCCTAACTTTGAAGTTAAACTTGGTGCTCTGTAAGGGGGCAGTTATGCACAAAGAGTAGACTCAATGTTGTGCAGCAAATGTGAGAGTGAACACAGCACCCTTTGCATAGCATCACTATCAAGTTTTCACCTACAAAAAATATTTTAAATCATCTTGACTATATGTAAGGTATGCGAATTGAGATATTAAGTGGGTCAGATTTTTGTTATTAATATGTGAATTGCTTACAAATAGGGATGCTAAATTCAAGTTAAGTGTACTGTTGAGAAGCATACAATTGTTCAATTAGGATATATAATGCTCTTTTAATTTGGCTGCACTTGCTTTTGATTTAAAAGCAGGATAAATTTGTATACAATTACGATTAAATATCTTTAGGGTGTTCATTTTACTATGCCAAGGTTACTATAATAAAGTTGTACAAGATACGTGTTAATATTTCTTGAGGAAATATAAGTTTGTGTCCAGTAGTTGAGTTATAATCGGTTCCTTTCAGATTTTTCTCTGTTGTTTCTTGTTCTTTATATTTATGCATGTGCAGCATGGTACTTAGGAATTCCCGTTTTTGCTTTAGAGGTTAGTTCCTGGTAGTTTGTACATGTAAGTCGTAATGTGTCTTATAATTTGTCACTGCTTCTTCAGATTCCGGAGTTGACAGAGAGATGGAGAAGAAGGGAAGAGAAATGCTTGGACGATGTGGGGGTCTCCCACTAGCCATCGTTGTGCTAGGAGGACTACTGGCAAATAGGCATACATTGAAGGAGTGGGATATGGTGCATCAGAGTATGGATGTATATCTAAGGAAGGGCAAAGGCATTGGACAACAGGAGGGCACAGTTCAAGATGTGTTAGCTTTAAGTTACAATGATTTGCCGTATCAGCTGAAGCCATGTTTCCTTTATTTAGGGAATTTCCCCGAGGATCATAACATCGGGGCAGAAACACTGTGTCTTCTATGGATGGCCGAATGTCTTATATCTTCAGAGGATCAAGGTGAAGGAGAAACAATGATGGACGTAGCAGAGCGCTATATAGGTGAACTGGCACAAAGGAGCATGATTCAAGTAAAGCTTATAACTGATGATTCATGGTGGTCAACAGTTAAAAGGTTTGAATCTTTCCGGCTTCATGACCTTATGCGAGACCTATGTTTATCAAAGGGGAAAACAGAAGATTTTCTGAAGGTCCTTGATTTTAGGTCCCGTAGAAGTGAGTCGTCTTCTGTGGTAGGTATAAGTAGAGCACGTAGGCTTGCTGTTTTTGTGAATAAGGATTCTGATGGGAGCATTGACGATGTACAAGAGGAAACAACTAAAGCTCGGTCGCTTTTATTCCTCAACCCAAATGGTGGGTGGCAGAGTTTGAGGTGGCCACCGGAGATACCAGATTTGAAGGAGTTCAGATTTTTGAGAGTTTTAAATGTTGATGGGTTCGACTTTAGTGATAAAAAGTTTCCCAAAGGAATAGGAAGGCTTATTCATTTGAGGTACCTGGGCTTCAAAAACTGTAACTTGAAGGAGTTGCCGTCGTCAATAGGGAAACTGCGTTACTTGCAAACCCTCGACTTACAACCGTTTGATGAAATAATGATACCGAATGTGCTATGGAAGATAGATCAATTTAAGCATCTGTATCTTCCAGAAAATCTATGTGTTGAAGATGATGAAAAGTTGAGATTCGAGGGCTTGAGCAAGTTGGAGACACTGAGAAACTTCGATCCAAGTACGTGTAATGTGGAAGATCTTGTCAAGCTGACCGGTCTTCGGAATTTTGGAGCATTTGTAACAAGAAATCTCGAGGATGTCCAAGAAATAATCAACTACCTCAACTTCGCCTCACAACAACTACGACTAGCAACTCTCGTTGTTAAGACCTCTGATTTCTGTTCTAACACAGGAATCTCTATTATACACCAGCTCTTTGGTTGCCAAGCTCTTCATTTCTTGGGGTTAGAAGGTCGTATTGGTAGATTACCCGAGTATGGCTCTTACCATTTCTCATCAAGCATCACCAGGATTAATATGTGCATGTCACAGCTCGAGGAAGATCCACTGGCAACATTGGAGAAGCTTCCCAACTTACGAGGCCTCATATTGTACATGGACGCGTACTTGGGAACAGAAATGGTCTGTTCTGCTAGGGGCTTCCCTCAACTTCGGAATCTCAGATTTTGGTATTTGCACAGTTTGAAGAAGTGGAGGATTGAAGAAGGAGCTATGTCTAATCTTTTGTCTTTAGAAATTAACAATTGCAGGGACTTGGAGATGATTCCTGATGGAATGAGATTCCTCACTACCCTCCAAAAATTAAATATTTATGACATGCCGGAATCATTCAGGGATAGGGTTCGAGTGGTAGACGGTGAAGAAGGAGAGGACTTTGACAAAGTCCGACATGTGCCCTCCATCACGTTCTCAATATTCTGATCGATCTTTTCATTCGATTTGTTAAAGGTATCTCCTGAAGCTATCAAAGACCTATCTGTCTCGTACAAGGCTAATAAGAGTCCGACTTAATAGGAATCAGCTCCGACTTAAGGTGACCTGATCCTGCAAACTTTTGCTAGGATTGTATGTATTACTGAAGTAAATTTCATTCAATATGTCCATCGGATGATCCAAGCACTGCATTAATTACAATTTTGATGACTGTTGTCTGTCTTTCCTTGCTATCCTCTAGTTGTCATAACAAAGCTAAGGCTGCTAAGATGTTGAGCATAAGCTCCTAGTGCATTTTGAAGACTTGGAAAACGTGGACTTATAGTGGGCCTTTGTCTTGCAACACAAGAACAAACGGTATATCATCCAAGTCTATTAGCACGCCTCATATATCGTGCACAGAAGCTTCTCTGCTTAAGATCTCACATCCTTATCCCACATTGAGGCGTTCAGTATCGTACAAAAACATTCTTGAAAAGGATCCATGCAGTTGCCATCGCTATCTTGACTGACCACTCACAATAGAGAAGTATTAAACACTGGTTTCACGTAAGAAGAGAAGTTCTGCACTCCAAAACTACTATCCCTTTTCCAAACAATAATTGTTCACAAGATCTCCTTGATATCGCAATTCAATTCTTCAACAGTGATTATCTACACATGAAGTTAAAATTGACAGTAAAACCAAATGTTCATCTGTAATCTGTTTATTCTTACCTGAATTATGAACATAGATAGGCTAGCCTCTAGTCACGAGAAGATTGGATTGTACAATTATAGAAATACCAAGCTGAAGAAAGAATGTACAGGCATATTACAAACTTACAACAAAAAGGACACCCAGAAAGGAATGTATAACAAACATATTACAAATTGACAACAATAAAAGAAAATTTCAGTTCACCTATACAGATAACAAAGAGCATACAGTTTGAGTGATGGTGAGCACGAGCAGGATACATGCAGCAATAAAAGAAGTGATAGACCACGGGTTGCCAAAATAGTCACGCATGAGCATTTGATTCCATCTGAACCAAGAGGCCTTCAACTTGTGCACTTTGTCTTTGCTGTACTGATTCAGTTTGTCACAAATTTCAGCGAAATAGAAGTCTTTCTCATTGGCTACAACCTCCTTATAGAGATTGTTAAACAGGTCCGCTACTTTTTCACTCTCACCGAGCAAATTCTCTATGATTCCATATTTAACGAGCAGATCCACATCCTTTCCTGTGTTTATTAGGCTGTCCATGAGGATGACATAGCTGGTTATGTTTTTTCCATAGTAGCCGCATTGTTCAAAAGCTATTGAGTTACGGAAAAAAGTTTCCGTGTTATCATTGACTGTCACTTGTGGGATTTTCAGCACTCCTTCATCAAAAGATACTTGGAATAAACAACTTTCCTCCCCACGTTTGAATTTGACACCTGCCTCCTCCAGCTCCGCAGCACTGCGAGTATATTCAAACTTTCTTGTAGGTAATGGCTGCATTTCTGCATTTGATTTTGAAGGCCAATGAAGGTACACTAGGAACTCAATCAAATGCCTCGCTTCCGTCCAATAAGTCGGCTCTGAAGGTCTTCCTGTATTCCCCATTTCCAGTTGTAGTTTCCTAGTATTCCCTACATCCTTGAAATATTCACGAACAAGATCATAGAACTTCACCTCACGTCTTGGCTCAAACTTAACAAATGTAAATAGTCCTCGGAGGAAACTAATAGGGAGTTGATTCTCTAGCAACAACATGTCATGCAATACATCCTTCTGCATCCATCGGTTCTCATATATTGCATCACTTCTGCCTCTTCGTTGAAGTGAGTGATTCTTCAGGAAAAGCTCGACCACAAAGACGCCATCTAACATAATTATTTCAGTAAATAGGTCTGGGCTAAAAGTCATAGTATCTTCATAGCACCCACGGACGTATGATTCTTCTTTAGCTACAAATTCGATCAATTCCTTTATGGTAACTTGATTCTTATCAGCAAAGCTCCTCAGGCAGCTCAACTTATATGCTTCCATGGCTTGCAATTCACTTCTGCCATGGTGGAGAGGGCCAATTGAGACAAGTCTAGGTGAATATGCTTCTTCATTTACCTTGCGATATTTTCCAGAAACTCTATATATACAGACTGTATAGGATTTCCCAGGATCTGAGGGCAATGTACTCAACTTCTTAGTGATGGAAGATTCCACATTTTGAATGGATGGTTTCAACATAGACACGTTCTCATCATTCATAAGGGAATCTGCCATGTTCTGAGTCGAGAACTCCAGAGGTGGTACTTTAGAGGTTGCTTTTCCCTGCAAAAGCTACAATTTTGTTGGCAACATAGGCTCCAAATGGAAAATTTGAAAGTATAAAACATGACATTAGAACATTAATTTGTGGGCCTGTCTAGTGTTATTAGTAATATGACCTTTGTCATTTCCTAAAATCTAATTTGGTTGTACTAGTATACTTTTTGCATAGGACCTTATTGGCTATCACACCCTAAGTTTGGGTGCGGGAGATGGATTGAACCTAAGAGATCAAGCAGGAGGCGAGTTCTAGCATGGATTTCGCAAAGTGATCCTCCCCAGTCCCAGACATAATGAGTCTCGCATGCGGTTGACTTACATGGGTTGTGGAACTTGGTGGTTGAGTATGTACTTTGCCAATGGTAAAGGGTGGTTTTGACCAAGTAAAGCTGCCCACTAAGAGAGTAAAAGTGAGTGGCAGTCTTGCAGAGGAACACAAGGGTCTTCTTTCCTTTACCCCAAGGAGAAGCGAGAAGCGATTGAACCTGATACCTCACTCTTTGTGAAGTCCCAAGTCTCACAGTTTAACGAGGTACAAGAGGGTCTTATTGTCTATGGTACGGTACTATCAGCAGTCCATGACGCTTTATACACAAGGAGGTTCAGTATAATGTGTTAAATCACCACCAAGACCTCTTTCTTGGGAAGAGGCATGCTAATGTGAGTGAACTTAAGCAAAGGGCGATGCAAAAGATTTACTTGAAGGGTCGAGGACCTGGAGAAAGTCCAAAGTCTCTTCACACAGTCAGGCGCGCGCACGCACACGCACACACAGAGAAAGAGTTTTAAACGAGCGCATAGTAGGATAACTATTTGATGTTGGATTCCAGATGAAAGCAGACAAAATTAAGCTAATACAAAGAGCTAAACGGTTCTAATACCCAGAAGCATTCATAATCTTCTTTCTCTCAAGTCTCACCCCAACATTCACACACAAACAAATAGTGAAAAGGTTTCTTTGCTGTACAAATTCAATTGTTGACTGTTAATTTGATTCTTAGGTTTTCAGAATTTTTCAAGATTCATCTTTCAATTTGGTAAAAATCAAATCAGATCATCAGTTGACTTGTAAGATAAACATGTAAACAATTTTAAAATCTTAACTTGATGCACAGCTCTGTATTACATGATCCATTATCGACTAGAGGAAGAAGGTTGCTGATGATTCATTATTGATCTTGCAATAGTAAAGTCAACCATAACGAAGTCAAGTCAGCACCCTTCTATTTTGTTTGTGTGTGTGTGTGTGTATAAGTTAAATGAGATAGAAAGAGAAAGTAGAACCTCTCTTGTGGTTGGGAAGGGGCGGAGATGGAATATAAGTTCGGAAGATAGTGGTGGTGGCGGCAGCCGACGAACTTTTCTTTCCGGCACGGTGGAGCTACAAGCCGCCGAGCCTGATTAGCACCCTGTCTGACTTAGTGACTTCTTGCTTCCGCGTAGTATATGATTCTGTGTTGTTGATTTATTTAAAAAGAAGAAAAAATAAATTATACTTAGACATAGCTAATAATTGGTGGCAGATTAAATGAGTGGAAGACTGGAAGTCCATATCAAGACAAAGTAATAATTCCAAAAAAAATTCTTTTTGTGGGGAGATAGCATATTCCAAGGCGCTAAATCACACCCACCCTATATGCTAAATCACACCCCTCAATTAAAGTGACTCTTTCGTCACTCATCCCCTCTTTTTATGCTTTATGCTAAATAATACCCCCCCTTTCCCTTCCCCCAGCAGCCCCTCCTTTAAACTTATAATTATTTTTGTTTAATTAGTATTAAAAAAAAAAATTGGAAAAGAATTCCGTTAAAAACTTAACGGATTCGTTAAATTTTTAACGGAAGTAAGGAGGACCGCCCCTTCCTAGGTAGGGGTGTAAATGGTTCGGTTTGGTTCGGTTTATACCAAAACCACAAACCGAACTGCCTCCTATCGATTCCATTTTTTTCAAACCGAACCGAACCGTCTGAGACTCGAAACCGAACCGAACCGAACCATTTGGTTTGGTTTGGTTGATTATTTATGGTTCAAAGAAATTTATTTTTGATTAATTTTTTCAAAACCACTGAAGAGATATTGAAAAAGAAAAAGTCAATGTCAATTTTCAAATATTTAAAAAGAAGAAGAAGAAATTTGAGACTAATTTCGTTAAAGTTGAGAGATATCTTACGATGGTTAAGAGTATATTTTGGTTCTATGAAGTGTGAGAAAGAATATTAGAGAGGTGAAGGGAGAGAACTAGATGAGAGGGACAATGACAGACTAATGGTGAGGGACGACATTGCGTTGAGGTGAGAAAAAAAGAGAGAGGTGAGAGACAAAGGCATGAGATTACCATCTTTACTCTTAGGTTTTTAAGATTTCAGTAAACAATTCAAAATTTTCAAGACAAATCAAATGACTATTAATAACAAGAATAAGATTATATATATACAAGAATATTATATATATATATATATATATATATATAACGGTTTGGTTTGGTTCGGTTTGGTTCGGTTTCACCCCTAAAACCACAAACCGAACCAAACCAATCGGTTTATAAAATTTGCAAATTATGACCGAACCACCCTAGTCTAAAACCAAACCAAACCGCTCGGTTTGGTTTGGTTTGGTTTGGTTCGGTTTCGCGGTTCGGCGGTTTAAATTTACACCCCTATTCCTAGGGGTTTAATTGAATTACACCACCCACCCCTGGGGTTTAAACATTTTTAACCGCCCACCCCTGGGGTTTAAACATTTTTAACCGCCCACCTCTGAGGGTTTAAAAAGTTTAAACCGCCCACCCTTGGGGGTTTGAATTTTTTTTTTCAATTTTTATATAATTATTAATATATACATAATTTTATATAATTATTAAAAAATAATTATTAATATATAATTTTAGTTTATAATTTGAAATTATATATTTATTAAATGATTTTAAATTATAAACTAAAATTATAAATTACAATTAAATTATATGAAATTATATATTAATAATTTATAAACTAAAATTAAATTTATAAACTTATATATTAAACTAAAAGTATAAACTAAAATTAACTATTAATAATTATATAAGATTATATATTAATAATTATATAAAATTACCTATTATTAATTATATAAAATTATCTATTAATAATTATTACCAAATTATATATTAATAATTATATAAAATTATATATTACTAATTATATAAAATTATATATTAACTAGTTTTACACCCGTGCGTTTAACGCACGGACATATATCTTTTTCAACTAAATAACACTCGAGCAAAATAAAGAGGAAAATCAAAATAAAAAGAATAAATGGAGGTAACGTAATGTTGGAACTAATTAAATAGAAATACAATGATATATTGGTAATATTATAGTTTCTGAAAAAATTTCTTATACACAAAATTTGTTGTTTTATTTCTTGGTTTTCCCTCTTTATCACATATTTTTAAATTAAATTATTTATGAATAGTATAATTTACTTTTCCTTAAATTATATTACATAAATTGAAAAAAAGAAAGAAAAATAATTATAGTGAAATTTACAAAATAATTATAAGACTTGGTTGTCATTGTATAATTTCAGGTAATTACATAACTTGAAAAAAAAGAAAAAATGTTCTATTTTAAATACAATTTTTTAAATTATAGAATATTGTTTTTATTAATGTAATACTCTATAACATCTTTATAGAGTATAATTTAATTTTCCTTAGTTTATTCTTTGTATTTTGTTTTTCCTCTTTGTTTCCAAAATTAATGATTAATATTTCGTATATTCAAAATTTACATAATTAATAATTAATATTTCAATTAAAAACTACAAAATTGGAAAAAAAAATAATTAAAAAATATTGTTTTCATTGACAGTGGTTCAATTGAAAATATTGTCAAATGAAAAACAATACGGAAGGGAAGGGAAGGAGGCCGCAGAGAGGGAGAGAGAGAGAGAGAGAGAGAGAGAGAGAGAGAGAGAGAGTAAAGGAGGGAGAGAGTGAGTGAGTTTGCCACTTTTTCCAATGCCACTTTTTCTAATTCATGATTTGGATGTAATTAAAGATTGTATTATTATTTTATATTTATGATTTTGTATTTTCGAGGAAAATTTTAAATGTATAATCAGTTTTATCTAGATGAAGTTGACTTTCTATTTTTGGTAAGTAATATTTTGGCGGGATTTTTCCTTATATAGACTTATTAGGTTTTATATATATATAGACTAGTTTTACACCCGTGCGTTTAACGCACGGACATATATCTTTTTCAACTAAATAACACTCGAGCAAAATAAAGAGGAAAATCAAAATAAAAAGAATAAATGGAGGTAACGTAAAGTTGGAACTAATTAAATAGAAATACAATGATATATTGGTAATATTATAGTTTCTGAAAAAATTTCTTATACACAAAATTTGTTGTTTTATTTCTTGGTTTTCCCTCTTTATCACATATTTTTAAATTAAATTATTTATGAATAGTATAATTTACTTTTCCTTAAATTATATTACATAAATTGAAAAAAAGAAAGAAAAATAATTATAGTGAAATTTACAAAATAATTATAAGACTTGGTTGTCATTGTATAATTTCAGGTAATTACATAACTTGAAAAAAAAAGAAAAAATGTTCTATTTTAAATACAATTTTTTTAAATTATAGAATATTGTTTTTATTAATGTAATACTCTATAACATCTTTATAGAGTATAATTTAATTTTCCTTAGTTTATTCTTTGTATTTTGTTTTTCCTCTTTGTTTCCAAAATTAATGATTAATATTTCGTATATTCAAAATTTACATAATTAATAATTAATATTTCAATTAAAAACTACAAAATTGGAAAAAAATAATTAAAAAATATTGTTTTCATTGACAGTGGTTCAATTGAAAATATTGTCAAATGAAAAACAATACGGAAGGGAAGGAGAGAGAGAGAGAGAGAGAGAGAGAGAGAGAGAGAGAGAGAGAGAGAGAGTAAAGGAGGGAGAGAGTGAGTGAGTTTGCCACTTTTTCCAATGCCACTTTTTCTAATTCATGATTTGGATGTAATTAAAGATTGTATTATTATTTTATATTTATAATTTTGTATTTTCGAGGAAAATTTTAAATGTATAATCAGTTTTATCTAGATGAAGTTGACTTTCTATTTTTGGTAAGTAATATTTTGGCGGGATTTTTCCTTATATAGACTTATTAGGTTTTATATATATATAGACTAGTTTTACACCCGTGCGTTTAACGCACGGACATATATCTTTTCAACTAAATAACACTCGAGCAAAATAAAGAGGAAAATCAAAATAAAAAGAATAAATGGAGGTAACGTAAAGTTGGAACTAATTAAATAGAAATACAATGATATATTGGTAATATTATAGTTTCTGAAAAAATTTCTTATACACAAAATTTGTTGTTTTATTTCTTGGTTTTCCCTCTTTATCACATATTTTTAAATTAAATTATTTATGAATAGTATAATTTACTTTTCCTTAAATTATATTACATAAATTGAAAAAAAGAAAGAAAAATAATTATAGTGAAATTTACAAAATAATTATAAGACTTGGTTGTCATTGTATAATTTCAGGTAATTTACATAACTTGAAAAAAAAAGAAAAAATGTTCTATTTTAAATACAATTTTTTTAAATTATAGAATATTGTTTTTATTAATGTAATACTCTATAACATCTTTATAGAGTATAATTTAATTTTCCTTAGTTTATTCTTTGTATTTTGTTTTTCCTCTTTGTTTCCAAAATTAATGATTAATATTTCGTATATTCAAAATTTACATAATTAATAATTAATATTTCAATTAAAAACTACAAAATTGGGAAAAAAATAATTAAAAAATATTATTTTCATTGACAGTGGTTTAATTGAAAATATTGTCAAATGAAAAACAATACGAAGGAAGGGAAGGAGGAGAGAGAGAGAGAGAGAGAGAGAGAGAGAGAGAGAGAGAGAGAGAGAGTAAAGGAGGGAGAGAGTGAGTGGGTTTGCCACTTTTTCCAATGCCACTTTTTCTAATTCATGATTTGGATGTAATTAAAGATTGTATTATTATTTTATATTTATGATTTTGTATTTTCGAGAAAAATTTTAAATGTATAATCAGTTTTATCTAGATGAAGTTGACTTTCTATTTTTGATAAGTAATATTTTGGCAGGATTTTTCCTTATATAGACTTATTAGGTTTTATATATATATAGATAATTATATATAATTAGGGGGGGGGGAGGGAAAGGGGGTGATGTCTTTGTGGGGAAAGGGGGCGGTTTGAGGGAAAGGGGAGGGTAAAAAGTCACTTTGATCTAGGGAGGTGTCATTTAGCATATTGGGGGGGTGTGATTTAGCACCCTTGATTCCCAATAACCATATTAAAATAAACTTTTTTTAATATATAGATTTATTTTGAGACATGGAAAGTACTTAGCACATGTGACATGTACAATTAGGGGAGAAAACGAATCGGAACATTTGAATGTTTAAACTTATTTGATAATTTTAGTAAACTTGAAAGACAAAACACATAATCTGGCTACTATACTTTGGGAAAAGTTGTAATTCGGCCACTGATTGTTTGAAAATGTTATTTGGGTCACTGTTCTTCAGTTATCTTGCAAGCGAGCCCACCAGAACGTTAATTTTAAATGAAATCTTTATTTTATCCATGTTTTCTTTAAGGGAGATGAGGATGAAGATATGGGTAAAATATAAATTTTATTTAAAATTAACGTCCTGGTGGGCTCGCTTGCAAGATAACTGAAGTACAGTGGCTCAAATAACATTTTCAAACAATGAGTGACCGAATTACAACCTTCCCCAAAGTATAGTGGCCCGATTGTGTGTTTTGCCAACTTGAAATGGTGTTCAAGCTTGACTTAGTTTACTCCAAAACCAATCTCAAATTAGTTTTTTATCAAGTTGAGCTCGAGTATGGATGGATAAAAAAAATTAAACCTCGCAAGCACGCAAATTTATTGTTATTGAGAGTTAAATAAAACTAAAGTAGATAATAATAAACAATAAATTAAACTAAACAAACTATTGCAATTGATCGGGAAAAGTCAATGTTTAGAAACCCTACGAATTGATGAGTTTGTTCTCTAATGAATTTCCTCAGTCCCGAATAAATGTTTCTATTGGATAAAACATAAAAATTATGTGTGCACTTAAAAAATTATAATCAATTTTTTACTATGCGTATCATTATCTTTAATTGAATAGACTATATTGGGAGTGTTGCGTTGGAATGACTCGTCCCAAATTAGTAGGGGTGAGCAGGCCGGCCCATCGGCCCGTCAAGCCCGCCGAGCCCGCCAATGCCTAGCCCACAAAGCCCGTGCTCGTGGGCTAGTACATAGTGCTGGGCCTTAGATAAGTGAAAGCCCGCGGTCTCGAGCATGGACTGGCTCTCCAATCCTTCCTGCCCGTTAAGCCTAGCCCGGCCCATCTCATACTAAAACTACGTCGTTTTATAGTAAGTATATATAAAGTCTAATTCTTTTTTGTTGCTATAATAATAAAGTTTCAATAGTTGAATTTTTTTGGTACTGTTTATTAATTTATTGTAATTATTTTAATCCACTTCAATGTTAAATCGACATAGTTTTGAAAAAGTATAAGTTAGGTGCAATAGTTGATTTTGATTTTTGGAGTAAATATTTATAAATTGTGTATGTTTGACCTTTACTTGTGTCCATCAATTAGATTGGGATGAAGAAACACTTGAAATTTGACCTGTTATTTAATTTTTCTTTTGTTCTTTATAGTTCATATTACATAATAAAATGTTTGAGTTGAAAAAGAGAGTAATAAATTGTTGAGTAAACTGTCTTGTTTTTTGTTTTTGTCTTAAATGATTTATTTGTGTTTTGTTTTGTTTTTTTTTTTTTTTTCAGAGATGGATTGATGGGCTAAAAATAATTTAAAGCCCAAACTTTAATAGGTATAAAATTTTCAAAATAAAACATTTAATTTGTAAGCCCGCTAAGCCCGAGCCCGCCCAATGCCCGTTTAAAGCCCGCAAAAGCCCGTTGATTTAAGCCCACACAAAGCCCGCTATGTTGGACTTTTGAAATTGAAGCCCGCAACTAAATGGGTTTATACCGGGCTTTGGGCCCGTACACACCCCTACAAGTTAGCAAGCAAGTATTTCATAAGTTCATTTTAATAGTGTTTTGATTATAGGAAAAAATTCGGACCGATTTCCTTTGGTAGATTTTCAACCACTTTACTATCTCATATTTTTTTAAATCGACAAAAAACACCTTTGTGCATCGTGTACGAAAGTTTAATCGTTGCATCAATTTGAAAATTTTTGTATCGCGATGCACAAAAGTGTCATTTGACAGTTTAAGAAAAAAATAGAATAATAAAGCAATAGAAAATTCATTAAAGTTTATCAGCCCACAATTTTCTCTTGATTATATATTTCTCGGTGATTTTATTTAATCATTGTTGAGATCAGATTCAACTCTATTTGGTTGTGGATATAGGTTGTTGGTCGGTCTAGGGAAAATTCTAATTGGGCTCTGGCTAAACGGTTTTTTAGAGAGGATCGAGAAACATAGCCAAGCTGGACGAGCGAGCAGCACAACTCTCGTCAAGGAATTTTTATGATGAACTGACAAATTCAAAAACTGAAGTACATCTATCATGAACACTTGATTTAAGTACTCATCACTGTAAACATCAAACATGATGAGTAACATATACTCCCTCAGTTCCGAAATTATTGTCATGTTTGACTTTTTTTAGTCAAACAAGATATTTTTTAAATATAAATTTGACTTTTATTTTTTTAAATCATAAAACGCATAATTAGTACTTTTAAAATAGGGCAAATTACACAAATGGTCCCTGTACTTCTCGATTTTTTTAAGATTGGTCCCTAAACTAATTTTTGCAAAAATTTTGTCCCTGTACTAATTAAGTAAAACACAATTAGTCCTTCCGTCCAATGCCGTTAATTTTCATCCGTTAAGTGTAAGCATGTGCGATGCATGTGATTTTAACCAGGGGTAAAATTGTCCTTGTAAATTTTTCTTTTAAATAGACGAAATTATCCATAATGATTTTATTTTTTAAATTTTATATTTAACACCCATTTCTTCTCTATCCCAACTCCTCTCCCTTCGGTCCATCATAGCTGGCACAACCACTGTCATCGCCGCCCACCATCGCCGAAGAAGATGCTAATGGTTTCTAAAGGGGTTGCATCTCTTGGTTCGCACATGAATCGAATCAACAATTTCAACACCCGAATCAAAAAAACAAGCTATTCACAATGAATACCATGTGCAACAAGTCATCCGTAAGATCCATTCGAACTTCTGAATCTTCATTTTCGGATTCCCAAATTCATCTCCCTCTTCTCTCCAGCTACCAGACCCAAGAAGGTCATCACCACTACCACCATCCCTGCATGATTGTTCATTGTCAGGAACCAATCCCCGCCGACGCGCGTGTCTCTCCGTTTTCCACTCCCACGCCGGCTCCTTCTCCGGCGAATTCAAGTACATCAACTCCAATCTCCTTCGTACAATCTCCTTCATACTCCACCAGCAGATCATCCCCAGCAAATTACCAGTACTCCTTCGTACTCCACCAGTAGATCTTGCTAGCTGGATCTATATCTAGATCCACAAAACCCCCGCGTACGCTTTTGGTCCCTGCCACTTCACTCACTCATGACTCAACCCTTCCTCCTGTGCGTGATATCTCTATTGGTTGGGTGACTGTGTGTGTGTACGTGAGAGAGAGAGAGAGAGAGAGAGAGGGGTCACGGTGGGTTAGGGGAAGAAGGAGATGGGTCACGGTGGGTTGGGGGAAGAAGGAGATGATTTGGCAAATGGACATTGTAGTTTAGGGCAAATTACACAAAAAGTCCCTGTACTTTTTAACTAAAATGACTAATTTACTCTTGAGCAAAATCACGTGTTACTTAACGGCAAAAAATAGACGGCAATGGACGGAAAGACCAATTGCGTCAAGAAATTGAGTTCTGGGACCGCTGGCATGAGGTTAGGACCAATCCCAAAAAAATCGAGAAGTACAGGGACCATTTGTGTAATTTGCCCTTTAAAATACTATAAATTACATGTTTTATAATTTTAAAAAATATAAAATAATATACGTCAAATTTACATTTGAAAAACATCATGTTTAACAAAAAAAAAAAAAAAAAGTAAAACATGATGATAATTTAGGAAGTACTTTATTGTCATGATTCAGGCCTATTTTGAAAAGAGGTACGATATTACAAGTTCGAACTTGAGGTATTATTACAAACTTTATTACTAATATCGCTGGATTAAATCTACTTTGATCTATACACTTTTGGATCAAATTTATTACATTGAAGATAAATTGATCCAACGGTGTAGAGATCTAAGTAGATTTAATTCAACGGCACTAACACAAAAGCTTGTCATTATACCTCAAGCTCGAGCTCATAATATCATTTGTCTTAAGGTAAATGATTGACAATTTGCTGAACCAACATTTTAACGTTAGGTGATTTCAAACTATCCATACAAAACCTTAGGTCCTTATCACATGCGATTAAAATCCAATCGCCATCATCATCCAGGTACCTGATGTTAAAAGTTCCAACCTCCAACGGCAGTCTCTCAGTAACATTCCGCAACAACTCCGACATCCCCGATGTAAGAAAGAGGCGAAACTTTATAGTATCATCATTGTATGTTGCCTTAATAGTTACCGGATTTGCATCTGGCATTGGTGGTGTATCATTCAGTATTGCTTGACAGTCAGCAGTCGTGGCGAACTTAGGAGGCGTATCAGAACTTAAGTGATCTCTGTTACTTGCTTCTGGAATTCTTAGTTCGCTGCCTTGATTTTTTTTATTCACCTGCTTAAGACTAGAAGTGGATTGATTTACCTTGTTTCTCTTGCTAGATGGCCACCTTAAAATCTCATGTTTTCGACATATGCGCTTTAAGGAAGAACGACTAACTGCACAAGAAAAATCCATATAAGATCATTTCCATCGATTGCAAAGAGATGCTTTGAAAACATTTTGGTCTCTAAACTAACAACCGCATGATCATAATTTATTATTGAGAGCCAAAAACTTACCGCCAAAATGTTCTGCAGCATCCTCTAGTTTCATTCCAAAATGCTCTTCCAGAACCTCACGACTAATTGAAATTCCAGCAGTTGTTTGTTTAATGCATGTTTTTTCTAAACAAATACGGTTGTTTTGATTTGTACAAACAACATTTTGTTCTGTCCGCACCATGGAAGATCCATCCACAGCATCATCCGATCCAAATTCAGAACCAGTTTGAGTCTGCAGAGGGCCAACTGCTGCTGATGATGTCACCCCAAGATTATGATGACTCCAAACACCATCCTCCAAGGTCGGCCAAAATGGCTCAGAATCAACATCTGACCCAGCCTGTTCAGTGAAGTAAAATGCAAATTGTAGAAAGTTTTTGCAGATTAGAAAAACTATGGATCTCCTTGAGCTACTTATTAAAAAGTTGTTAAATAACAAAAACAAAGAAACGAATGATCCCCTTGTAGAGGACCTTACTAATCTTTAATCTGTCCAACTACATGTCACCAAATATTTTTGACAATTAGCTTGCTAATGATCAAGTAATGAACAGTTTGAATAAAACACGTATAAGTTGATCACAGAGCTTGCTAAAAGAGCTGAGTCTGAACATTGCCTGCATTGCACAAACTCTGGAACATATGGCCCATTCAACATAGCTCAAGAGGACTGTTAATATTTGCCAGATTGTAACAGCACACTGAGTGAGACTCTAGTGGAGACAAAGCACCTTAATCACAGTATCTGGTTGGAGGAACGCGTAGATGTTCAAAGAAAAACTCTAAGCTGTCTACTGTATATGGACCTTGACTCTTGGTTCACGAGATCCTCTAACTGCTTGAAACAGTGAAATGTTCATTTCTTTCTTCCCATTAAGTCACGAAAGATGTCACGAAAAAACCTTGGGACCTTCATCCAAGACTACAAAGAAGTGGGAAAATCTTCAAATCAAATCAAACTTGTTGGTCTTTCTATTCCTATTTGATACATCCGCGTGCATCTTTTCCTTTCTTCCCATCTCCCTTTCTTTGGCAAGCCTGGGTTCCTTTTTGAATTCGAGCCTTTGTTTGGTCACTCGTTCTTAATAAACTCTTAACACAAATGATACGTTGCACAAGTGTCAGTCGAACAAAAATATTTCCCTATATTGGTGTGTGATGTGTCACTGCCATAGAATCTCACAGTTATCTGTTTCTCTATTGTGGAGGTGCTTGTTTCCTTTGGCATAGTTTATTTAGCTGGGGAGGCTTGGGTTACTGCTTCCATTGCGTCTTTTCTGCACATGAAGTTCTGAGGTTTTGGAGGTGATAGGTCTATTTTGTATCATTGTGGTTGTGGGGTCTTTGCTATTTTATGGTGCATTTGGACGGAAAGGAATTCGAGAATTTTCAGGAATCAGGTTGTTGCGTTGTCTTTGTTTTAGGATTCCACAAAGAGGGGCTTTTAGGATATTAAGCGTGATTGGAGGGCTTGGCTTTATTAATTTTGAGTTTCTTCTTCCTTGATGGACTTCTTGTCCATTTTGTTGTATCTTCTTCTCAATCTATAAAATTTCTTCTTTTATCGGAAAAAAATAATAATAATAACGCTTTGTATTCATCTAATCACATGTGACTACACTAGTACACTTAAAATCAGGTATAAACTTGTCAGTGCAGACTCTGAGTCGATGAGGCAAATATCTATCTATTTGTGATTTGATTCATAACACACTCAGCTGATAGTATCAGCACATTCCCGCATACCAAGGCAAGAACCTCTGACTGTCTAAAAGCTATGATTTAACCACTGGCTTCTAATAACTGGCCAATGCAATTCCTCATAGTGACTCAACGCTTACTTTAGTTGACATAGTTTCAGCCCTCCCTCTGGAACATTTTACAAGGAAACAACAGCAAGAACGATAAATAGCTAGATGCATTTGATAACAAGTAGGCAGCTCCAAGCAGTATCACCAAAGCTGGAGATAACAGAAGAGAGTAAGAAAATAATTACTCAGATGTGATATTGCAACCAGAAGCTTCTCAAATTCACAATAATAGATAAACCTTTTTTTTTATATATAAGTAATAAATAAACCATTTTTCCTACCTGGATTTCATTGGTTGGACTCACTGGAACTTATTCAGTTATCAACAATGAAGCAACATAAGTTCAACCAGAAATGGAAATACTCATGTAAATATATAAGGATCATAGAATTTCTCAAACTAATTAATACTTGGGAATAGCAAGATTGATTCTTCACAGAAAAAGGACAGTATGATAGAAACAGTACCTGCTCATGCTGGCCATCAGCTCCCATTCTAATACCACTTGAATCAGATAAATTAACCAACGGAACTTGATCAGTAGGTTTCTGAAGCCCAACTTGAGAGCCCTTATAAGTTCCAACTAACTCTGCATCAGAAATCGTCCTCAAACTCCCACAAATCCGCCCAAAGGTAATATGTATGTTGTTCAACAAGAGTTGTTGTTCCTCAGTCCCTCTGACATTTATAGGAAGAAATAACTCTAATATATAGTCATCATCACCAGTGTAGGTGCTCCTTAGCCTGATTGCAAGAGCCGCATTCAAACCAAACTTTCTTGCATGATGGACAAGTGGATACTCACTAATATCATACTGCTTCACATCACAGATAAAGAAAGGTTGATTTGATTGAATCGCTTTCCCTGCAGCACCCCGTCCTTCCTCAAGGTAGAGTTCAGTACAAGCACGCACGAAACCTTGCATTTCTCGATCATTCACATAACAAGCGCTGTCATCAATATATAGAATACAATTCCTGGCTAAAACTGGATCACCCCCTCTAATGCGTACTGTTATGATTTCATCAGCAACTCCTTCATTATGACAACATGGTATCCAAGTTAGAGCAAGAGGCAATCCATGTGCATGGCATAGAGCTTGAAGAATATCACGTATCTCAGCTAAAGTGGTCCTCTGGTTTTCTGAGAGGCACTGCACGATAAAGAGCAATATGAAGAGAGAAGCTAAGCATCCTAAAGAAAAACTACTACGGATGCAAGTAAACTAAGCCATCTCTGGGCACATTCTCAACAAGCTTAACATGGACTACACTCAGCTTCGCTAGGGCTTGTTCATATTTAACAATCCCTGCTTGAGCTCAAATTCAAGGGTAGTACCAAGTACCAACACCCAAGTCAGAACATCCTATACAGGATGAACAAGCCCTAGCACATTTAAAAAAGCAAACCTGAGAAATATAATAAGCCCTAGCACATTTTTTTTGTGTTTTTTTTATGTCCTAAGGGGGCGTGGGAAGGGATCAAACCTGAGACCTCACACTTTGTGAAGCCCCAGCTCTATCACTAGGCCATCCCTTAAGGACATAAAGTACTACTTAAACATCGCTCTTCTAGCACATTTAAAAGCAAAATCAGTAATCAAAGTATAATAATCAACTTTTTCAACCATGTTCTTTTTAATAGATATCATGTCAAACTCATTCAAGCGTTATTGAGAACCAACTTACTAGAGCTAAAATACTTGTTAAGAGAACCACTTAAAACTTGCATTAATTGTTCTTGCTTTTGCTTCTTCTTCCTTTTTTCATTTCCACAAAGATACTTTCGTGATGTTATTTTGTTTACGATCTACCTATAATAATTTCAACAAATATTCTATTACGAAACAAATATATATACACACAACAATAGCTCAAATCAAACAAATCCTCAAACATCACAATTCACACACACGTAAATGAGTAACAATAAGTAAAAAAAGAATTTTAAATTTAAAAAATACTAATTTCGGATATAAGCTCAAGCATCTCAAAAAATCCAATAAAAACAATCAACAAGCCAACAAATAATTTCAACAAATTACTGATTTTTACCTTCAGATTTTACCTTCAAATTGTTCCAAGATAAGCTCAACTAAAGCTCCAAATGTTATTTTCCTATGCAAATTTATCACTTAAATCAATTATTTAACCCCGAATCAAAAGCTCTAATTTTGGATAAAATAAAGAGGGGAGAGAGAGTTTGTTTATTATCGAAAATTCTTTGAAAAACTAGCTTCAGTCAACGGTCTCTTTAAACTTTGTGTCAAAATCCACATCAAAATCACAATTTTTGTGACTTTGTGTGTGTGTGTGTGTGTGTGTGTGTGTTTATGCGTGACTCTTTGGCTGTTGGGTGTGAAACTGTGAATAAGGGATTGGAAGTTCTTTTTTTTAATTTTTCTTTCCTGGTAGTGCATGGTGACCGGGCATGAGTAAGAGTTGAAAAAATAAGTTTTCAGTGAGGCCCCCTCATTCTTAGTAGTTTACACTAAAATCCATAATTTTGGGGCCCAAAAATTAAACAAATTTTGGGGGCCCAAGGCCTGGATCTCATTTTCCTTGCACAAGGGCCGGCCCTGACAGCGTCACCAGCGACGGAGTTTTGTTTAGTAGAGTTCTAGTGAGAGCCAAGCGTATCAATGATCGGACTCGATCTGGATGACATCAGCAAGGACCTCTATCTCTATACGCAGAATTGATCAAATTATGAGCAAAGAAGGTGAAGATAGTGATATTGGTTAGGGTTGACGGAATGAAAATGAAGACGTAGAAAGAGAGTTGGAAATAAACAGGTATGTGGGAGTAAGAGAGAACAACTCAAGCTTCAGCCAGGAAATGTACAGCCGCCGGAAAACCTTTGCAACTGAGCTTGAATCACGTGAAAGTGGTCAGATTATGGGAGAATGAGAGGAAGAAAAAAAAAAGGTCTTATTAATGAGAAATTCTTGAGAGAGTTGGTTAAGAGTTATTCCCTCCGTTCCTAAAACTTTTTTTTTTTTTTGAGTCAAAACTGGTTATTTTTTAAATGAAAATTTAAAGATTTATTTTTATTTTTTTTAGAATTAAACACGTAATTTGTTATACATATGTGGTACTACGAATTACGTATTTTATAATTTTAAAAAAATAAATAAAGAAATAAAGTTAAATTTTTATTTAAAAAACAGTTAGGTTGGCTCAAAAAATAAATAGGGCAATAATTTAGGAACCGATGAAATAGTAAAGATGTAAAAATAGAGAAGGGGGTACTATTTATAGCCCAACGATCTGGCACGACCAGTATAAATTATAAAAAGGTATGTTCAGGCGAGAAACGACGTGAATTAAATGTTGTCATGATGAGCTCCCTTATAATACGCAACACGAATATCAATTACAATTTCACGTAGACTTAGAGAAAGTACTTTAGTAAGATGCAATTATTTTAGAAAGAGAAAATGTGTGGCGCATTTTTTCTCTTTGTGACATGCCATATTTGTATTATTTCCACAAGAATCATATTCCTTGTAGGATAAGTTAAGTCAATCTCTAATCTCATCAAATTAGGACAATACCAACTAATAATATACAATAATTAGGACTCAACGACCCATTTGGGTGAACATTAAGAATCGAGCCATAAGTTTGTTTTCCAACATTTCTCACTGACACATATGGGCTCAACTCTCTTAATATGTTGCATCATCAAAACTCATTAAACACTCGTCTCTTTATGCTAGCTAGAAGTGAGGTGTGCGGCATGATGAAAAAGATAAAAGATAGAAGCGTTATACCAAATCACCATCTAACTTCATTGTTAGTTAATAATAATAATAAAAAAAACTCGTCTATGCCTCAGACTGTATAATCACACCAATTAAAGCCCCTCGAAAGCGGTGCTTAAACCTCAATAAGTTTATGTGCTTAAGCTCAATCTCTTGAATGGTATATTCAATATGATTGCCCAGACATTGAGTCACTAAACATAGATATAATATCTTCCTTAGATCCTCATGTCAATTTAGTTAACTATTTTTCCAGAAATGCTCCGTGAGGTTGTATTGTGCGTAGCTCATTGATCGGCATGCCAAAGTAACATCATCATCATCCAAGTTCATGACACAATTATAGGTCACATAATACATAAGTGTGATCACATGGTGATCACTAGAACTCACACTAGTGATGAAGCAGAGATTATTCAATCACTTTCTATGGTTCCATATAGTCACATACAGTATGATGTGTATGCTATAGCGGAACTTCCACTTAAAGTATGCATGTCATACTCTAATCACGTACGAATCTTAGTCTAGTTGCCCCACTTGCATCTAACTTGTGTCCTTTAAGGCAGTCACTCTCCTAGTACCACTTTTAAAATCTCACGTTCGGACTTTTCTTGGGACATATTAAGTCGACCCATACCAAAATAGGTTCCATTTTAGCCGTGTAAATCATCACATTGCTCCCCCCCCCCCTTTGCAAGTGCCAAAGACACTACTATCTCAATTTGTTTGTCGTCATAATTAATGACAAGGTGAATTACCCGTGTAAGAGGGCCAATTTAATGTCCTCTAGACATTCTCTAGACATCGTTTTAACCAAAAAATGTATACTAGGTGTTAGGAATTTTCACTTGCTTAGTATTTAAGATTTGTATAGAATATTCCTTTGTATAAGATTTGCTTGTAACCATTAATTAAGTCTTAGTAGAGTGAATAAAAATATAGTAAATATCCACCTCAAAATTGGTCACATTTAACCAAAAAGATCAAAGTATTCATCTTTAATTGGAACGAATGGAGCAGTGCTCTTACACGTGTTGATATATGTTTCAAAGCTAAGCAATCGTGTTAAAATATGGTAGTGAAAGTTTTATCATTCTTGTGGTTCTATTCGGCTTAAGGATTAGTCTTACGTCATCACGTGTGGGAATACCTTGGGAACAAAAAAAATAATAAAAATAAATAAAATATTTGTATCCCATAACAACCGCCAAAAAGGGCTCTCTTTGGCAAGACTGTGTATTAATTACTTCTTTTGTTCTGCCAAAAAGTATGTTTAAAAAGTTTAAAGTTTAAGGCATATATAACTAGCGTTATAGTTGGACATATTTATTTTGTCTATGAGCACTCATGGACTCTTTAACTACTTTCTACTATCTGATTGGTTACGAGCAGTGCAGCTAAGTTTTTCCCTAATTTAGGTTTGAGGTTCCTGTCCATAAACAAAAGTTATCTCGAAAAGAAAACGACTGTGAACACATTCTTGGAATAGGTTTTTGAATTCAGCTTTCAAGCCCTTGAAACAACTATCAAAGTATATTCAGCACATTTTAGGAAAAAATTAATCAATTTTTTCTATCCCGGCCGTTCCGAGCATTTTTTAGGCCCGGAATAAAGTTAAAAGAAGGGTCTTATTTAATTATCAAATATTAATTTCATGTATTTTTTTTAATTTAATTTCTTAAAGAAACAAAAATAATTTTTGCTATCAATACAATTTCAATAATGGGTTCCTACTGACCTGAAATTAAGTTTGGAGAAACATTATTATCTAAAAACTGAACAATTTCTTACTGAATTTCAACCCCGTAAAGTCAAAAGATTCAATTACTCAAATCAACAAATTATCATAATAATAATTTGAAATTTCGTCTTGCTTCGTACTTCTATTTCATGGTTCTTTTATCACTCACTCAAGCTATAACCTCAAATTATAGTAATTAACTAAATTGAAAATCCAATGTAACTATGTAAAATGTGAATAAACTATCAAACACAAAAGTCCCAACAAATAATTGAACAAACGTAATTCAAAATTTAACAAGAAATTCAAAATTTAACAAATAAACAACGTCAATATCACTTTTAATTTTTAAACTCATGAAAACATTGTAAAAAGAAGAACAATAATTAACAATATAACAAAATTTAACAAATAAACAAAGCCACAACAAACAATTGAACAAATATAATTCAAAATAACAACAAAAGCTTTGAATTTGAGCCTCAGTTCAAGAAATTTAGGTACTATTTTTAGTTTACATGTATATTAATATTACAACAATAAATTTTTTTTTGGGCCTCTTATTAATTTGGGCCCTGGGCAGGTGCCCAGGCTGCCCAACCCCTTGGGCCGGGCCAGGGTCACTGTGTAGAATAGACGATAACTTACACACACATTCATTTCACGTCCTTGTTTTGTTCTCTCCATCTCAAGTTTCATATACAGCGAGAAATATAGCTCGGATTGCCGAGTAATATTTCTCTCTCTCTCTATTCATGAAACTTATGCTCGAGAAAAAAATCGTGACTTTCAAGGGTTTGGGAAAGATAAATCAATCAAATTTGGAACAGTGAGTCTAATGCAAATAACTGTAAGATTCCTTTGTAAGAACACTTACCAAGTTCCACATAGCATCAGGGCATAAAACTGCATGTTATTTCTGTAAGCTCGTAGAAAAAACTGCATTATATGTCATATCTCAAGACAAAAAGAAACATAATGGCATATACTATATCATGGTGTTGAACAAACTTTGCACAAGATAGACATCACTCGCGAAGACAAAAGGAGTAAGTTGGCATTTGAATGCTCTAATAGTAGATACAGTACGAATATATACTCAGTGAGGGCTGCTTTAAATCATCTCTTGTACACAATCAAAAGAATTGCACCCAAATGTTCCTTTCAACATTGGTACAAAGTAGTACTGTCTGCAAGAAGTTAATGGAGTGGAACTCAATTGCGGTGCTACTTTAGGCCAAAAAAAAAAAAGTCACCTTCTAGCGAATTCGAGATTGGAGTCACTGGGAATTTGTTTGCAAATGAACTGAATGCAATATGATAATCCAAAAATTGAACATCCTTTACTGGTCGCAAGCAAGCTGGGTGGTTTGCGTACGTAGCTGGTTATTGCACATTAAGTTTGCTTGCCCTCATTGATGCCTCCTTCCCTTTGGGTACTAGAGCTCCTGTTGCATCCTATAAGAACAAATTTGCATGTCACCCCGCCCTCTACCCTTGAAATAAGATAATCAACATCTATTGATCTTATAAGTGCCAGATGTTAAGACTCGTTTTGTTTGTACCTCTCATAAAATGATTATATTCAGACATGCTTACAGCTGGTCGAAAGCAACGACGACTGGTGTCTTCATTTTCAGAGCATAATCAGCCAGCTTGAGCTTACCCTGCAGTGCCTGCCCACATAGGAATACTTCCTTAACTGGTTTCTTCATTATCTTTTCAATCATCTTCTTCAGATCATTTACTGTTGTGGAATTCAGACGATGTGGCTTTAAGCTCCCAATTTTAGATAGACTAATTTGATAATAAAATAATGTTTGTCGATTATCCATCAAAAAAGAGCATTGGTTCTGGATTTTGGGATAACTAACCAAATCCCGATCATCCTCTAGCACTTCTTCGCCAAAAACAAGCCTTTGGGCAGTAACGGGCATGCCCACCATGTGAAAAATCATGTTTTTCACATCTTTAATGGTGTCACAACTGCACGCATTAAGCTTTATGATTTCAGACCTCACATTCTGGACATATATAATAACATGCCTACAGCAAGCATCCGATTTTCCTGGCCAAAAAGCCATATGCAGAGTCAAATGCTTCTCTATGCCATAACTAGCCAAATCTCGAACATCCTCGAGTGACTTTCCAGAAAACATGAGACTGAAGTGCTTAACTGGAATGCCCTGCTTGTCACTAACCTTGTTCTTCACATCTTTAACAGTGTCCTGTTGGCAAACATAGACACTAAAGGTTTCTCCACTCCAACTCTTGATAAATATCTGAATGCTAGAAGGCAATATCATCTCTAAAATGGAATTTTCTCTGATGTCATAACAAGCTAAGGTCTTCGAATCCTCAAGTTGGTTTCCTGCATATATTAAATTTGCATCAACAACCGCAACACCAACCTTGCTTCCGAGTATTGCTTTAAAATCGCGAACAGTGTACAAGACCTTGACTTTCATTTTCAAAATCTCTCCAGATGGCATTTTCACTGAAACAGACAGCACATCATTAGGATTAAATACCAAATGCAGGGTGGATTCCTCTTTAATTCCCAGAGAAGCCAGAGTGTTATAACTTTCAAGTAGCATTCCAGCATAGAAAAGAGAGTATTGAGCTGAGTGGATCCCACACTGTGACTGAATCGCACACTTGATGTTCTCGATTGTATGATGATTCTTCAATTCGAGCTCGATGGTTTTCTGCTGCGATGTTATGCTGACAAAAAGCTTCACAACCCCTACATCAAGGTGGATAGTGGAGCCTTTTTTTATGCCACAATCAACTAGTTTGTCATCATCCTTGAGATGCTCCCCAATGAAGTAAAGCTCCTGAAATTTTTTGGAAATGCCTAGCTTCTCATGTACCATTACTTTTAGATCTCTAACTGTCTGTGATCTCTTTACTTTGAAAGAAATTGTTTTGACGACCTCCAAGTATATATTCATCTGTAACAAAACATTGGAACAACAAGTATTCATGATGTAAACATCAAAGATGCCAAGTAATGTATACAATATATACAAACATAGGTGTTCTAATGGATTATGACTTTCCCATCCCAAAAATACCTTTTACTAATAAATTCTAATTTTATCATATACATTACTCCCTCCGTCTTGGTTAAATGTTCCTACTTTCTATTTTAGGATGTCCCAACTAATGATCCTAAAAACTTTTGATGTACAAATTCTCCACCATTCTTCTCAATATACCCTTAAAGCTTCATTTAATATCAACATATAGCACATCCTAAAGAAACCCACTTATTTAGAATAGTAGAACTCAATTAATGCTATGTGTATTATTGTCAAGAATACATTTTACAATCCATCATTAATTACGTTTCTTAATTCATGTGTTTTGTCAACGAGGAACATTTATCCGGGACAGAGGGAGTATATAGAAAATAGAAGTAACTACTTAAGAGTTTGACTACCATGTGCCCTAAGGGAACATTTCAAGAACCTAAATATAGTTCTCCCTTCGTGGCTCTCACCAACTGCTACTTGATCCTGCTCTAGGAAGAAAATACAAAGGCTGGCATTATACTCTTTTTGGACGGATTTCTTACGATTTGTGACTGCTTTGTAAGGTGATAAGAAAAAGACTTCTGGCTTTGGATTAGCTCTTTCACCTTGTGACTCGATCGGAAGAAGTAAGTAGACGTAGGTAAGGGCGGCTAATCTCAACTAGGAGGAATAGTATATACTCCATCCGTTCTAACCAAAGACTCCACTTTTCATTTTTAAAAGTCAACATGTGACTAAATCAAAACAAAATTTAGCATACTTTAATTATGTTTTCGAAAATAAAACTCCTTCACTAATAACTAGATTAAGAATACTATGGATTGCGACTTATATGACTTTGTAAAAACAAATAAATTTATGTAAATTATTGGTCAAACTTTAATTAAGTTGACCCAAAAAGTTCAATGTACACTCTTTGGTTGGAACGGAGGGAGTATATCACTAAAATAAGTCAAGTTCCTTCATTTTTGAAAAAAATATACTAAGGGCACTCATTTTGGAACGGAGGGAGTACTGGGTATTAACTCTTCCAGTGCAAACTTCATCAAGAATCAAGAAAAGGAAAAAAGAAAATGATGTCTTCCAATTTTAGGTCTAGAAAATGGGAAAAATATAATTTCAATCTTGTTGTACTAAATAACTGCTAATTCATTCTCTGAAGAAACTATGAGCTAAACCTAAGGTTTCTACTCAAATATAAGTTGGATTATCCTTTAGCTTTAAGATCCTCGATAATACGAGGACTAAATTTAGGAATTTTACACACACAATCATATACATAATAGAGAGAGAGAGAGAGAGAGAGAGAGAAAGAGAGAGAGAGAGAGAGAGAGAGAGAGAGAGAGAGATTTAGTTGAATTATGATGGTAAAACTAACCTCGTCTTCGGATGATATTGAAGGATTTGGAGATGGTGATGATGATGCCCGATTATTGGATTCCATGACGCCTTCAGGAAAAACCCTTGGCTACTATTGCTAAAACCCTCCCAAATTATAATTTATACAGAGCGATCCGAGAGAGCCCAAGAGTCATCTAGAAGGAAGCTACAACGGAGCACAAGTTCAAAAAAAAAAAAACCACGTCAATGGCAATATTTTAATACCCGGGGGGCGAGAGTGCTTATTTTTGTATACAAAAATACAAAATAATGTATTTTATATGCTATTTAATTGATTTTATTTTTTAACTCACAATAGAACTCATAAAATATTAAATAAAATGTATACATAGAACATTACATCATTTTATACACAAAATTAAGTACTCACTAAATAATTCTAGCTTTGCTCGTTATTTAACTTAAAAAGTTGGGCTTAAACTACAATGTGTCTTGATATTTAATCTATACTCTCTTTCACTAATCTAGTACTACTCTGTCACTAAAAAAAGGTCATTTTCATCCATTCCAAAAAAATATACACTTTCTAAATTCCCTTTTTTAGAAGAATACTATTAGCGATTTACCCTTAAATGATTTCTACTTTAATTTATGGGTCCTATTCTCAGATAAATATTTTTAGAAAATATATTATCTTAATATTTATAATAAAGTCTATTATTTTTTTTTATTTATACGTCAGGACATTCTTTTGAGAACGTAGGGTGTAGTACTTAATAATGTTGCGTGTGAATAATTATTTATTTTTATTTTATTCATACAAATTACAAATTGTAATTTTTAATTGTTTTTATTATTATTTTAAATTATGGTGATTTTTGAGTAGTTAATTTGAGGGATTGGAAGGAGTTTGTAGTTATTTTCAAAGAGTGAGAGGTTAATTTTAATGTGGTAATTAATTTTCGATTATAAGAAACGAGATGGGGTTTCATTTTGAGTCCTTCCCGTTTTACAATAGTTAAAGACAGTGACCATCTATTCTATTTTGAAACATTTCAAAATTAGAAACATCCTCTTTTAGAAAGTTTTGTTAACAAACTTGTTTATAATGTTCATTTTAATTTTGAAAAAATATACTTAAATATATAATGAGTCTCATTGATTTTAATACCATTAAAGATGTGATAATATGAAGATATTAAAAGAAATTTTTATAATCAAATCAACCAATTTCTTAAAAGTTGTATAAAATTAATAGAAAATATTTATTTAGGGGGGATGGAGTGGATCTTAGCCATCAGATTCAAAGAGTCAGTTTGCAGATCCCGAACTTGTCCCTGGTTCATTTGAATGCACTAATAGTAGATACAGTAGGCATATATATATATATATATATATATATATATATATATATATATTATGGCACTAATCATTAATGATCCATTGGATTATTATATTATCCATTGAATCAAAAGTACATAAATAACTCCACTACTAGTACTAATTATATTTTCCAACTAATTAATAAATTTTAGCATTTAATTTTTGATTAAATGGATAATAAAATATATATACCACTAAACTCTAAAAGTCAAAATTCTTTAATTTTTGCAAAAAAAAAAAAACTAAATAAAGGGAACTCATTTTGGGACGGAGGGAGTACTGACCTGCTGGGTATTAACTCTTCCAATACAAAGTTCATCAAGAAATGGATGTCTTCCAATTTTAGGTTTAGAAAATGGGAAAAATATAATTTCAATCGTGTAGTACCAAATAACTGAGAATTCATTCTCTGAAGAAACTAATAGGTAAACCCAAGGTTTTTACTCAAATATAAGTTGGGGTATCCTTTAGCTTTAAAATCTTCGATAATAAGGGGACTAAATTCAGAAATTTTACACATACACACACACAATCATATATATATATATATATATAGAGAGAGAGAGGGAATTTTAGTTGAATTATGCTGGTAAAACTAACCTGGTCTTTGGATGATTCTAAAGCACTTGGAGATGATGAATTGATGATGATGATGCCCAATTGTTAGATACCATGACACCTTCTGGAAAAACCCTTTTGGCTGCTATTGCTAAACAAGTAAACACCCCCCCCCCCAAATTATATAGAGCCAGCCGAGGGAGCCCAAGAGTCCTTTAGAAGGAAGGAAGATACATCTGATGATGAGAACCGTTCAATATATAAGAGCATCACAACGATACTTTCCTATATCACATTCTAAATACCTTATTTTCCGTTCAAGTTTTATTTTTTCAACATTCTTAAAATAAATTCACTCCAACAAGCACTCTCTATATAACCCTCTAAAAATTAAATATATCTCATCTCAACTAACAAACTATTATATTTTTTCTCTTTTATTTATATTTTTTCACCACAATTAAAATAAAATATTTTAAATTTTAAATTTCACATACTAAGAAAAATATATTGTACTCTCTTCGTCCCTAAATTATTGTCTTATTTGACTCGGCACACGAATTAAGAAAAAATAATTGATTTGATTATTAATATTAGTAGTGTGTAATTTTTATTAATGTCCATGTGTATGTGGTCTATAATTAAAGTAGGAAGAAAAAGTAAGAGTAAAATAGTAAAAGTGATGTCCTAAAAAAAATTTCAAACAAAAGAATTATTTTAAGATGAACAAAAAAAAAAAAACACAATAATTCAGTGACTATTCCTACTAAATCACTTTCTATATTAAGAGAATGATTCAATTGTTTTAAGGGATAGAGAGTTGATTGAGGGTGTCATTGTAGGGTTGAAGAAGTTAAAAATCTCTATAAATAATTTTAGAGAGTGCTCAAGAGAGCACCATTGTGGTTACTCTAACCGCGCCAATGTCGTTATAATTTATATAGTAGTTTTTTTTTATTATTATTTTTGTTGTAATATATACTCCCTCTGTCCCGAATAAATGTTCATACTTTTTATTTTGGGATGTCCCAACTAATGTTCCTAAAGACTTTTGATTTACTTATTCTCTACCATTCTTCCTAATATACCCTTAAAGCTTCATTTAATATAACACATTTCAAAAAAATTTAATTATTTAAAATAGTTGAATTCAATTAATGTTCATAGGTATTATGATCAGAACACATTTTACAGCACATCATTAATTATGTTTTTTAATTCTTGTATTTTATTCACTAGGAACATTTATCCAGGACGGAGGGAGTATTTTGTGAATGTCCTTTTGATCAGAAGTCAATTAATAGAAATTTACCGGAGAAGCCATATGACAAAGCTTATTGAGGAAGCTTTAACGAAACTTACTAGAGAAGCTTTAAGGAAGCTTATTGGAGAAGCTTTAGGGAAGCTTATTGGAGAAGCTTTACGAAGCTTATTGAGGAAGTTTTAAGGAAGCTTACTAAAGAAGCTTTACGAAACTTAATGAAGAAACATCGTCCTATTATAAATAGCAAATTCATGTTTTCATTTTCACTTACTCCTAAATAGTTCCTTCTCCATTCTCTCAACTTGTATTATACACTACCATAATTTAAAATACTCCAATAATTACAAAATAATAAATAAACCATACAAACTATAACGAGTATAAATAAGATTCATGTTCTAACTTTTGAATTAAGTCATGCCTCGGGGATACATTGCCACTGGCACGATTATATATTGAACGTTCTCATCAAATGTATCTTCCAAATTATATGGAGCGAGCCGAGGGAGCTCGATTATATAGAGCGAGCCGAGGGAGCCCAAGAGTCTTTTAGAAGGAAGGAAGATACTTCTGATGAGAACGTTCAATATATAACCGCACCAATGGCAATGTACCCCCGAGGCGTTACTTAATTTAAAAGTTAGAACATGAATCTTATTTAAACTCGTTATAATTTGTATGGTTTTTATTATTTATTATTTTGTAATTATTGGAGTATTTTAAATTATGGTAGTTTTGAGTAGTTAATTTGAATAAGTAAACGAAATTTTAGTTATTTTCAAGAAGTGAGCGGTTAGCTTTGATGTGGTAATTGTCGATTATAAAACACGTGATAGGGTTTCATTTCTTCCTGCTTCGTAATACAGTAGTAAAGAAAGGTGTCCTATAGTTGCATTTGTTTTAGAAAAGTTTTTTTTATCCCAAAATAATAATTGTTATAACATTTTAAGAAATATTTACATATATTTTACCACCTTATTTACTACCCTCATTAAAAAGGGTTGTTAAGAGCACAGAAAAGAAAAATACTCATGCAACTTATTTACAATAAATGAACCTAAATAAGGGTAGACAAGTCTTTATGTAAGCTTCCTTAATCTGTGTGCAAATTATTAAAACGAAATTTGAAACGGAGATTGTAATAACTAAGGGATGTAAAAGTAGCATTAAAATTGGTTATAATTACAAAAATACTTGAACATAGTTACTCCGATTTGATTATTATTATTATTATTATTATTATTATTATTATTATTATTATTATTTCATCATTCATTACTCGGCAAGCAAGTATCCTTAAATATTGTTATTTCATGAAACAACCAATCACCACTTGGATATATACCACTCTTATCTTGGCCGACTTGAAGGAGTATATAAAGTGGGATTAAAGACTAAAACTCATATTAACACCTACTCCATTCACCACCCCCTCTCTGCTTCACATATAATTCTGTATGAACTTTACGTATGCGGATGATTTGGTTCGCGATGCTTTGGGAATTTAACGAATCGATTTTATAGGATTGATATAATTGAGGTGTAAATTGATTTTATCGAAAAATATGATGTTGCACTAATAATTTTCGGTATTGAATTTTATCTCAATTTGAGATAAGAAAGACTATTCAGTACTGATTTCGTGTCATTTTGATCCCGTGTTCGTTTCTAAAATATTCCGTATATTGAAATATGATTTACTACTATCGTTCCATCTTGTTTATCAAATAGTTTTCAAAATAATTTTTTTATATTGATTTCGTGATTTATCGTTTAGCGATATTAGTCGGTGTGTCGGTCTTAGTGAGTCCGTTATTATTTATAAGTTGGTGGGCTCAAATGATTGGTCGTCAATGGCTGATTTAGTTATTGTTTTGTCACTGAACCTGAACCCGATAGTATACTAAACTGTGATATATGATTGAGCAGTACGTTTTGATGCTTCGAATATGTATATCGTGTTTCGTTCTTTAAACGTTGATTTGCCAAAAGCATGATTTTATTGATTTATGAGTTATCGTCCATAGTTTAACTTCATGGACAAATTGATATTTGAATCGTATATCTCTATTCTATTCTGTGGTATTGTATATCCATTCCCTTGTTGGGCTCACAAATTCACCCCCCCCCCACCAGTTATTTGAGTTTTGTAGGTTTAATTTGATCAGAGTGCGCAGTGAAAACGTGCTAACTGCGAGGTGGGGTAAAGAGCGAGCCTAATGATTGGTTGATAGAAGTGTTGAGCTGTAACCGAATTGGTTTATATATAAGATGAATGATTTTAAGAAATCAGAGTTGTTTATTGTTTCTGCTGCTATATAAGTGTTAAACTGAGTATTAAAAAGTAGGTGTTGACTTTGGGTCGTTACACATTAATTTTCATACTATTATAAGATAATTTCAGGATATTAAATGAAATTTTTATAGTCAAATAGTTTCTTAGAAATTGTGTAAGATTAATAGATACTCTCTCCATTCCTTATTTGTTATCTTGTTTGACCCAGCATACGGATTAAAAAAAAAATTGACTTGATTATTAATATTGATAGTGTGTATTTTCCTTTAATGTCCATGTATATGTAGCCCTTAATTATTATCTTGTTTGACCTGGAACACGGATTAAGAAAAAAACAATTGACTTGTAGTTTCCTTTAATGTCTACGTATATGTAACCCATAATTAAAGTAGGGAAAAAAGAGTAAGAGTAAAATGATAAAAGTAATGTCTTAAAAAGAAAAATTTCAAATAAGACAATTATTTTGGAACGAACTAAAAATGAAAGAAAGAATAATTTAAGGACGAACGAAGTATAACATTTATTTTATGGTGAATGGAGTGGATCTTAACCATCAAATTTGAAAGAGTGACATGGCGGACACCGAACTTCTCCCATCGCTTTTGGTTCATTTGGACCGACTGAGTGTTTATATGAAACCATCGTATATTAATGAAACACACGCAACTCATATTAGAAATTCCGCACTCCTCTAAAGGAAATTCAAATATGTAACTCCTTTAGTGCAATATATACTTCTCTAAGTAAAATATGTATTTCATATACCACATCATTGTCAACTTACAAAAATAAAAATCTCATACCTGTCTCCGCTATCAAAAATCTCACAATGGCTTGGGTTTCACTTCATCTACACTACTTTTTACTTTTTCAGTACTTTGCATGCAAGTTATGGGCCTTCGAAAGAAAATTTCAGGCTTTACTTTAGCCTTATTTTCGGGGCTAATTGCATTTTACCAACCCAAGGTTTACATGAAGTTGTGACTTGGGATCCGTGATTCCAATTTCGACCATTGAGGTATGAGGTTGACTTTTTCATTGCAATTAAGGGTAAAAAAGGATTTTTATTAATTTTTTTGGGGTGAAAATAACTCATGCAAACCACATTTTCATTCTCGAATGTCCCGTTTATTAGTTCATAGGATACAAGCTAGGCAAATGCCTTCAAAGATTATATTGTTGGCCTGGCCCGTCCTCTTTAGCTGATTTACTATGAAGAAGTGTTTTTTTGACCACTTCCCCTCCTATCTGTCTCATACAAACATAAACACTATCATAAATCACACCATTACCACCATGGCACCATCGTCATCTCAATCGGCTCCACCTGCAATATAGGCTCTACGTTCTTGTTCGTAGTCCCACCCTCCTTGAGTGAAGATCACAACTCTACTTTCCATTCAAAATTGCACTCAAAATGGCAACCTTGGACCATAATGTGCAAAAAATGAAACCGCAAACCCCTCAGCGTGATGATGCGCAAATCATAAGATGGTAATGTGAAATTAACCTTTACTAAAATTACAACTATCTTTCACAGCTGTTGGGTATTAGGCAGGGCAATGGAGGTTTTGGCCAGTACCTAGGAACTTCTTCAGATATAGTCCAGCAAAAGGAGTGTTTTATAGAACTCCGGGATAAGATGCGCGACGGATGTGCCTCTTGGAAAGGCGCGAGCTATGTTGAACTCGCTGTTGGTCTACCATATGCAAGTTATCAAGTTTCCTGTTTATTTGTGCAAACAATTGGATAACATCTTTGCGTGGTTCTCCTGGGCTGCAGTTTTGCTAAACACTAACAGCATTGGGTTAATTGGAAGTTACTTTGTGCACCGACTGTTCAGGAGGATTAGGGTTTTGTCACACCCCATGGGAACTAGTTAATGTCCACAGAAAGTAATGGATGGAGTAGAAGTCAAGTGTGAAGCAAATTTATACGAGAATACCTCACCTTTTTGCCAATTTGAGATTAGAGTCGCTGGAAGTTTGTTTACCAATGAACTGAACATGATATGATCCACGGATTGAATACCTTTTACTGGACGCTAGCAAGCAAGATGGCTGCGTAGCTGGTTATTGCACATTGGCAAGTTTGCTTGCCCGCATTTATCTCCTCTTTTAGTACTTAAACAATTGGATCCTACAAGCACAAATTCGCAAGTCACTCCCTCCCCCCTCCCTTCAACCAGACAATATCAAAAACAAGATATAATGAGGGGCTTATTGATCCTTAAGTACTCGGCTTTCTGTTTAGACGAGTCCTCATTTGAACAAAAACAAGAAAACAAATGTGGATGAGAAAGCTTGCAAGAGGTAGCACGACTGCAAAAGAAAATGCAAAGAAGGATACATACCCAATATACACGGAAAGTCTTGATTATCACCACCAAGATAGATTTCAATCAGCTTCTGGCTTCTGCAGATCAGCGAAGGTTGCATCATTCATAACCCTTAAAGTTGTGATGATCTTCCCTATTCTTTTGAAGCCAGAGAGAGAGAGAGGTCTATTTTTCTACAACGGCAATCCTATATTACACAGAAACAAATATACAGATACATAATGTTAAGTAGCAAACACTGTCAAAAGATATAAACATATAAAAGAAACATCGTAGCAGCACAAGAACACCAATATCTACATCCAGACATCTTGGAACCAACATTTCACAAAAGACCCCAACCGTCAAACTTGCTGCAAAAATGCCTTCCCCTGATTTCATCACACAAATAACACACTTCTAGAAAGTAACAGTCAACATAGTGTCCTTCTCTATGACATAATCAGCCAGCGTTCGATCATCTCGCATTGCCTGTCCTCCGAGGAGTACTTCCTTCACTGGTCTCGAGGCACGATCTCTAGAATGGATTCTACGTCGATATTGTAACTAGCTAAGGTCAACGAATCCTCAAGCTGCTTTCCTCCATAGACTAAATTATGATCGCTAAATGGTAAACCAACCATGCTCCCAATTATTTCTTTGACATCAAGAACTGTGTACAAGATCTTAACTTCAGTTTTGAAAGTCACCCAATTTGGCAGTTTCACAGAAAGTGAAAACACGTCTCTAGGATTAAATACCAAATTAAATTTTGCTTCGGCCTTTATGCCAAGAGAAGCCAAAGTCCAGCTGTTTTCAAGTAGCTTTCCACCATAAAGAAGGGTGTATTTATCCGAGTGAATCCCCTCTGCAGCCTGAATCATCAATTTGATGTTGTTGATGGTGTGATGCCTCTTTGCTTCAACCTCAATGATTTTCTGCATGGATGATATTATAACAACTAGTTTCACTACCCCTGATGTTTCGAGAACAAGATGAAGAGTGGAATTCTTTTGTATGCCACAATCAACCAGCTTGTGTTCATCTTTGAGGTGATGGTCGGCATAGTAAAGCTCCTGAAATTTTTCTGAAACATCTTCCTTCTCACGCATCACTGCTTTCAAATCTCTGATCGTATCAGATCTATTCACTTTCAAGGCAACTGTTTTGATGACCTTCAAGTAAATACTCATCTGTAACCAAACACGAGAGGAAGCAACTAGCATTTAAAATGTCAAATAGTATAACGATAAGAGTATCAGCCCTTCCAAAACAATTCCCAAAAAGCTAGTCACATTGGAGAGTCAAGCACTTGAAGGTAAATTCTATGTTTCAAACTCGTCACACCCTAAAGTCTTGAACATTTTGTGATGGTGGTCCTTCACCTCCATATAATAAGGGAATAGTTGAATTTGATTAAACTAGTAGTGTCATTTTGAAGATGACTACCATGAAAGAAAAAAGAACAAGAAGAAGATGACTGTTTTATTCTACTCTTATTGGGATAGAAATTGAAGCAGTTGATTATGATTCAATAAATAAAAGGTGTGAAGTAGCATTATTTCACCACTAACCATTTCTAAGCACATGCAGTGGTGGGAAGAATTAATTAAGTTCGTCCTTAGTTTCTTATATACTGTGTCCATACTCTACAGAATTCCATCACTATAACTTAAGAATCTTATTTTCTTACAAAAAAAATTTATACTTATTTTCGGAACCGAATCATAAATAAGAATAAAAGACTAAAAAAATGGTATGTTTGGTGGATTTTGTAGTTTATAAGCTTCATGTTTGAGAAAACAAATACTCACTTCCTTTTGGAGTTCATTTGGTAGTTCTACAAAGGTAAACCCTCCTTGATTCTTCTCAAAAGGTTTACTAATTGTAGTGTTTTCTCATTTACCTAGAAAAAATAACAGGATTGTAGTTGTTTGGCATAGCATATATCTTATTCTGTGATATATACCACATAAAGAATTTCAGGTTCAAATTTGGTGATATGAATTCTAAAAAATAAATTAAAATAAATTGCTTTATTTTATTCAATACGAATCAATGAATATCTTTTGTTATTACATCATTTTCCTCTTACTGGTACTTGTATCGAGCACAATGGGACAGTTCCCTTGCGCGATTCAGTGACTTGATTAATTTTCAGTTTGAATTTTCTCTCTTTGGTTTCACTAGTTTTCTCTATATTCCTCTTACTTTTTCTTCAATCATTACAAACAAACATCGAAAACTCTAAAACCAAGTCACTAAATCGCAATGTCGAACACACTCAACATATGCTTGAATGCTAAATGCAAGGCAAAAAAGATGGCCTCAAACCATGTGTCATTGCATGCAGAAAATCAATTTCCTAGTTCTGGCAAAAAAAGATAGCAATAGTACAACATCTCCTCCACAAAGGCTTTAGCCCACTCACTCCTATGGATGAGAGGAGTGTGTGCCATTCGACCTAAAGCTCATGACGAAAAATGCACGACTTCTCATTTGGTTATTATTTCGCTCCAACTGAATCCAATAAACGTGGTCTTAAATTCAGATCTTGTAACCATAGTTACTAAAATACGGAACGCGTATAATATGTTAAAAGAAATGTACAAGTTTTAAACAAATTTTTTTAAAAGTTATAGCGACCCGGCATAATAATACGTAAACAGTAACAATACATTTATACGGTTGTACTGATATAATACGAATATAATTGAAGTGTACGGGACTAAAAAAAACCATATTCTGTATGAAATATTTTATATTTTCATCATTTTTAAGTTTAAATATTTTAATATTTTCACATTTATACACTCTCAAAGCTATTATTTTCATATTATTACTTATCAAAAAAAAAATTTATTTTCATATTATTACCAATTTTCACAAAATAAATAGCTAAATGAAAGCATGATTATGTATCTATAATCTTATGTGCGTACTTCAAACAGTATGAGTAGTAACAAATAATATTTCTTAGACTTCATAATTAATATTTTCATATTAAATTATCTAATTTGATCAATTCGAACAAAATTAAAAATATAAATCAAATAATTGAAATAATAAAATTATATCAAAATTTGGTATATATCAAGTTATATACGTGAAGTACAATACGTTTAAAGTTATCTACGTGTATTATACGATTCAACCAAAAAGTATGAACATTTTTAATTAAGTTTGATTTGAGTATAGTAAATGATAATATTTCTCAATTATTTATATATATGTATTATATGCATACTATACGCGAATTTACTAACTATGCTCGTAACAACAATTGTATTTGGACCCAACATATTTTTATGAAAAATTAACTTTTTAGCTGTCCACCTTCAGTTCCACTCATCATTTACAAGCATTGTCTACGTGCCAAAACTGTATGCTAAATAGGACTCAATGACTATTCTTCACTGAAAGGAGAAGTCACATGACCGCTGACCCATAAGTTCTTTTCAACCATAGTTGTTAATTTCTTACTCCCAACGTATCGATATAGTCAATTAGTCATTGGAACGATACTTAAGGGTACCGGTGCGTATCGGCCTACCGTTTCGGGTTTACCGCACTTTTTTAACTATTTTTCATAACAAGTTATAATTTCCTAGTATAAGTAGATAATACTTAGAAAATTTTAATTTTACCAAATTATTCAATTAAGAAACTCTAAAATAACACATATTAGTTTTTTTTTCAAAACAAACAGAAGTCTACCAAACTTCCCCAAACAATATTTAAAAAAAGAAATTTGAACATAATACTAGACAAGAACAACATTTAACTAGTTACATACTTTATCACAATAATTTAAAATAAAGCATCTTGAAAATAAGAATAAATACCAACATTTAATACTAGCCCACAAACTTTATAACCAATAATTAGATTTTTAAAAAAGGCTTAATTATCAATTTGATCACTTTACTTTCACCTAAAATTCATTAAGCTCACTTTACTATTTTTTTTCACACTTTAATCACTACACTCGGACTTTTTCAATCAATAAGCTCATTAATTGGGTGAGTTTATTGATTCTCCGGTCCAAATAGAGTGATTAAAGTGTGAAAAAAGAAAGTAAAGTGAGCTTAATAAATTTTGGGTGAAATTAGAGTGACTAAATTAGTATTTAAGCCTTTAAAAAATATCAACAATATTAAAATCAATGCTCAATATGCTCCATAATTAGACCAAAAATGTTCCAAAGCAACTCCATAATTGTGACCTTTAGTCCTCAACCTTGACTTGATTTATGCAAACAACCAATAATTTGAAATTAAAAAATATCAACCATTTAATGTTAATCCCACTCCCCTAATTTGTTTTCCCAATTTTCCCCCCAAAAACTTCAAACCACCTCCCAATTGCAACAAAAATCAGTCATAGCAGGAATCAAATAGCTAAATTTTGAATATTAGAACCAGTGTTCTAAAAATCGTTAGGCGGGCGCTAAGCGCCAGAGCCAGGCCTAGGGCCTAGGGGCCTAGTCGGGGCTAGAAATCGAGGCATAATTACATTATAGGTCTATACCATACTTGCTGCAACAATATTAATAACTAAATAAAACCAAATAAACTAAAAGTAATAGTCACATTACAAGATTAAAAGTTAAAAATTAAAATTTAATTCAATAATCAATACATGCTGCAATAATAATAAATAACTAAATATGACCAAATAAACTAAAATAATGATTACATTACAAGATTAATAGTAAAAAATTAAAACCAAATTCAATAGTATTATTCCAAACTCCAAAGTTTAAACTTTAAAACAAAATAAAAATACTACAACAAATAAAGTATGGAAAACAAACTTACTTAACTTAGGTTTTTCTATTTTTTTAAACCAAAACGAGGTTGTTTTTTGGAAAAAAAAATTAAAAATAATTTAAAAAATGCTAGGCGGGCGCCTAGGCGGCGATTTTTCTCGGTGACGATTTTTTACCCAATTTGGCCCTAGTCGCGGCATTTTGGGGGCGCATAGGCCAATTTTTTGAACAGAGATTAGAACAACAAGTATTCATGATGTAAACATCAAAGATTATGACTTTCCCATCCCAAAAATACCTTTTACTAATAAATTCTAATTTAATCATATACATTACTCACTTCGTCCTGGTTAGATGTTTCTATTTTCTATTTTGGGATGTTCCAACTAATGATCCTAAAGATTTTTGATGTACGAATTCTCTACCATTCTTCCCAATATACCCTTAAAGCTTCATTTAATATTAACATATATAGCACATCCTAGAGAAACCCACTTATTTAGAATAGTGGAACTCAATTAATGCTATGGGTATTATTGTCAAGAACACATTTTATAGTCCATCGTTAATTACGTTTCTTAATTCATGTGTTTTGTCAACGAGAAAAATTTATCCGAGACGGAGGGAGTATATAAAAAATAGAAGTAACTACTTAAGGGTTTGACTAACATGTACCCTAAAGAAACATTTTAAGAACCTAAATATAGTACTCCCTTCGTCCCTAAATTATTGTCTTGTTTTACTTTTTTATGCGTCCCTAAATAATTATTTTGTTTAAAACTTCCCTTTTATAGGCATCACTTTAACCATTTTACTATTATTTTTTCTCACTACTTTAGTTATGGCTCACTTACACATGGGAATTAAAGAAAATCACACACTATACTAATATTAATTATCAAGTCAATTTTTTTTTCTTAATTCGTGTGCCAGCAAATAAGACAATAATTTAGAGACGGAGGGAGTAAGTTTTGACTCGATAATCACACATTCACAAGTTCCAATGTCACTATTATAATTTTCAAAACAAAATATACCACAAATGGGTAATTAAAAGGTCACAAGTTAGCATGTGCCCGTAAGTATTTGACTCATTACTCTTACTTTGTCAAACAAGCCCATCAATTTTGAAAATAAGTAATACCGGCTCCATCCCAAAATGAGTGTCTTTTTCTATAAAGTTACAAAAATCGCCTTCTCATGAAGCATAATATACAATGTTCGGCATGTCTTTAACAATTTAACTTTTTAAATGAGTTGGTTACTTTACACCTCCGTTATCTATCATATCTCAAAGTACAATTACAAAACTATAGTTGATATGCATATTCTGGACCCGCTAAGTTGTATGGGCCTCACTCCAGCAAATAGTAAATACAGTACGCATATATAATATACTCAGAGAGGGCTGCTTTAAAACATCTCTTGTACACAATCAAAAGAATTGCACCCAAATGTTTCTTTTGACAAGGAACTAAGTAGTAGTGTCTGCAAAAAGTTTTAAAGAGTGGAGTAGAACTCAATTGTGGTGCTACTTTAGGCAAGAAAACATCTCACCTTCTAGCGAATTCGAGATTGGAGTCTCTGGAAGTTTGTTTGCAAATGAACTTAATGCAATATGATTATTCAAAAATTGAACATACTTTACTGGTCGCAACTCGCAAGCAAGAAAGCAAGGTAGCTTGCGAACATAGCTGGTTATGGCACATTGGAAGTTTGCTTGCCGTCATTGATGCCTCCTTGTCTTTAGGTACAAGAGCTCCTGTTGCATCTTATAAGAACAAATTTGCTGTCACCGTCACCGATCACCCCCTCTCCCCTTGGAATAAGATAATCAACATCTATTGATCTTCTAAGTGCCAGATGTTAAACTCGTATTTCTTTTACCTCTCATAAAATGATTATATTCAGAATTTCTGACATGTTTACAGCGGGTCAAAAGCAACGACGATACGAACGGTGTCTTTATCTTCATAGCATAATCAGCCAGCTTGAGCTTACCCTGCAGTGCCAGCCCACAAAGGAATACACTGGTTTCTTCATTTTCTTTTCAATCATCTTCCTCAGATCATTTACTGTTGTGGAATTCAGACGAAATGGAATTAAGCCCCCAATTTTAGATAAACTATATGATAATAAAATAATGTTTTCCATCAAAAAAGAGCATTGGTTCTGGATTTTGGGATAACTAGCCAAATCCCGATCATCCTCTAGCACTTCTTTCTCAAAAACAAGTCTTTGGGCAGTAATGGGCATGCCCACCATGTTAATGGTGTCACAACTGTACGCATTAAGCTTTATGATTTCAGACCACAAATTCTGGACAGATAAAATAACATGGCTACATGTAAGGTATCAAGGATAATTCAAGAACATAAACAATTTTGGGTGAATTATCTGCATTTCATAAAACAGCACACTTGGCTTTATAAAGCCTTACAACTAACAGAAAGGAGAAAATTCAGTCCAACTAGCACATACTACGCTTAGTGGATTAGATAACATAAAAAATTCAACTAGCTAAAATAACTCTAACAAACACTAAAGGATAGGACTTTATTCCAACAGTCCTTGACTTATTCAACTTCTTCCAACAATCCCTCCCTTGAACTCATTGCTAGCTGGCAAGCAATTAGTTCAGATCTGCAACAGCACGCACACCCAGTTTCTCACGAAGCTTTTGAAAAACTTCTAACTTGAGAGGCTTAGTCATTAAATCTGCGAGCTGGTCTCGAGTGTTACAATATAATAACTCAACAACTCCATCTTTAGTAAGATCCCTAAGGAAATGAAACCTTACTCGTATATGCTTGGAACGACCATGTAAAACTGGATTTTTAGACAACTTTATAGTTGAAGTGTTGTCACACATTAACACGTACCATCCGCTACAAATGGCCAATCTCTTTCGAACCCTTCTCATCCAAATAGCCGGCAAGCACACGCAACAGCTAGCTGCTACAAATTCAGCCTCAGTGGTTGACAAAGTGACTATAGGTTGCTTTCTTGATGACCATGCTACTGCTCCTCCACACATCATAAACACATAGCCTGTAGTGCTCTTGCTATCCTCTGTGTCCCCAGCATAATCACTATCTGTAAAGGCCACCAAGTCACTATCTCCTCCCTTCTTATAAAACACACCATAATCTATAGTCCCTTTTAAATACCTCAGGACCCTCTTTGCTGCTGCAAAATGTAGTGTAGGACTTGCCATGAAACGACTAATGAGACTTACAATGAACATGAGGTCGGTCGATTAGGCGTGAGGTACATCGACTCCCTACCATTTGCTTGAACCGAGTTGCATCCACCGTGATTCCATCTTCATCTCTACCAATCTTACGCCTGGAACAATAGGATTACAAACAGGATTGCTTTCCTCCATACCAAAACGACTCAAAACTTCAGCTGCATATTTTCTTTGGCATATAAATACACCATCAGACCTTTGTAACACCTCAATTCCAAGAAAGAATCTCATCTTTCCCAAATCAGTCATGTCAAACTCCCTTTTCATGGAACATTTGAACTTACACAACACCTCTTCATCATCACTAGTGAACAACAGATCATCAACATAAATACTAACAATGAGAATATTATCTCCCTTTTTCTTAACAAAGAGTGTGTGCTCACTTGGACTCCTTTCAAAACCTTCGTTGATGAAATAGGACTCTATCCGACTAAACCAAGCTCTAGGTGCTTGTTTTAATCCGTAAAGAGCCTTTTGCAACTTGTACACCATCTCGCTTCCTTTCTTCTCATATCCCTTTGGCTGCTCCACAAAAACATCCTCTTTTAATTCCCCATGTAAGAACGCAGACTTGACATCTAACTGATAAAGATTCCAGCCTTTTTGAGCAGCAAAAGCTATGATCATCCTTACTGTATCCATCCTAGCCACAGGTGCATATACCTCTGTATAGTCAATTCCATGCTGCTGGGAGTAGCCCTTCACCACCAATCTTGCTTTGTATTTGTCAACTTCACCAAACTCATTCAGCTTGGTTTTGTAGACCCATTTCACTCCTATTTTCTTAGCTCCAGTAGGTAGTTCCACTAGCTGCCAAGTCTGATTTTTTTCAATGGACTTGATTTCTTCATCCATGGCTAGCTTCCATTTCGGGCTTTTAACTGCCTCCTCGAAACTTGATGGATCAGATGACACCATAAGTGCAATGTTTGCTTCATCTTCTTCTGATAGACCTTCACCAGATGTGTAATCTGTCATCCATACTGGAGGATGTCGATTTCTACCCTCCCTTGCTATCAAATACTCTTCAGCAGCCGATGCGTCATCATTCTCAGCTCCATTCGTGTCTTGTACTTCTTCCGCTTCTTCATCTGTATTTCTTTCAATGTTCTCTTCCCATTCTAATTCCATCAGCTGTTCCTCTTCATAGCTTGCATCCCAATCCCCCACACAATTTTCATCAAAGACCACATCACGGCTCACAATGATTTTCTTGGCAATTGGATCGAACATTCTGTACCCTTTAGTTTCATCACTGACCCCAAGTAGTATGCAGTTCACACTTTTATCTCCAAGCTTGGTTCTCTTAGCATCTGGTATGTGGACATGTCCCACACAACCAAACACTCGAAAATGCTCCACCGATGGTTTTTCCCGCTCCATGCCTCCTGCGGGGTCATGTCTTTCACAGCTAAGGTAGGTGATCGATTCAAGACATGAACGCCCATTGAATGCTTCAGGCCAAAAGGCTTAGGTACTTTCTTCTCGAAAGTGTAGCTCTCACTAAATTCATCACTGCGATTCTCGGCCACCCCATTTTTTGTGGGGTGTAAGCTGCGGTCAATTGTCTCTTCACCCCATGTTGCTTACAAAAATCATTGAACTCTGTGGAATTAAACTCTCATCCTCTATCTGTTCTCAAGCATTTAATAGGCATTCCAATTTCTTTTTCCACAAGCATTTTGAAACACTTAAAATGATAGAAAGTTTCTGACTTATCCAATAGAAAATAAGTCCATGCCTTTCGAGAAAAATCATCTATGAAACATAATAAGTACCTCTTATGGTGTTTGATCTTTGGTGTGATGGGGCCAAAGGTGCATGAACAAGTTGTAATCTCTCAGTTGCTCTCCATTGACTCTTTTTGGGAATAGGAGTCCGATGTTGCTTGCCCTTCATACATGCATCACAGGTGACACTCGAAGCTACAATTTTTGGTAATCCAACCACCATTTTCTTGTACTGCAGGGTACGTAAACCTTTGTAACTAAGATGACCGTAACGATGATGCCAGAGCTTAGACTGATCTGCGGCACTAATGTGCAAACATCTTTCCTCCTTTGCTGTGACATGTGGTTCACTTAGCAGAGCAAACATCCTGTTTGCACTCATGATAGACTCTGCTATTTTTCCTCTTTTTGGATGATAAATACGCACACACCATCCTTGAACAACGGTTCCAATCCTTTTCCTGAGTTGCCTGCGCTCAAAAGGTTGTTCTTAAGCTCGGTACACGACACATCACCGATGGCATAGCTGATTCCCTTCAGAACTAATTTCACAACTCCTTTTCCAATAACCTTCATTCTAGTATTGTTTCCAAGCTTGACAGTATGTGAAAATGTTGTATCCAAGCTTGTAAACATACCTTGATTTCCACACATGTGATTTGAGCATCCAGAGTCTATGAACCACGCATCACTTCTCTTTGCATCATGTAACTCCACATATGTCATCAACAGCAGCTCGTCTTCCTCTTCTATCTCCGCATAATTTGCCTCCTTGGTCAACTCTGGACATTCATATTAAAAATGTCCTAAGTTGTGACACTTATAACATTCAATAGTTGCTTTATTGAAAGTTGTTCTTCCTCTTCCTCGTCCCCTACCTCTAGGAGGTGTTCTTCCTCTGCCTCTCGTTCCAAACCGGTCCTCCACCTTCAGAACTTGATCCTCATCGATCCTCATTGTTCACCCTTCGAAACTTTTGCTCATGTACCACCAACGAACTCTGCAGTTCATCGATGGATATGTTGTCAATATCCTTTGCTTCTTCGATGGACACCACAACGTATGTGAATCTATCGGTTAAAGTTCGTAGGATCTTCTCAACAATCTTTGAGTCAGGCATATCTTCTCCATTGCTTCGCATTTTGTTGGAGACTGTCATTACTCTTGCAAAATAGTCGATGATGGTTTCATCCCTCTTCATCATAAGAACCTCGAATTCCCTTCTTAGTGAGTTGAGAAGAGATTTCTTCACCTTGGCATTGCCTCCAAACTTTCGCTTCATTGAGTCCCAAACAATCTTGGATGTACGACGATCCAAGATTTGTTCGAAGACGATACGATCAAGGGCCGGAAGAGATAATGCTTGACCTTGAAATCCTTGGTTCTGGCATCTTCTAGCTGTTTTTTGGGCCTCAGTCAGTGTTGTCCCTGCTCTTGGCTCTACAAAGCCATTCTCCACCAAACTCCACAAACCCTTTACCCTGAGCAAGTTCTCCATGAGTTCACTCCAGTGGTCATAATGACCATCAAAGTGAGGGATCTTCGTCAAAGTCTTGTCGTCACTCATTTTCTCAGTGTTTGATCTGATCACTTGAAGGTTGCTGCTTCTTCTCTACAAAGCCCGTGCGGCTTTGATACCAAATGTAAGGTATCAAGGATAATTCAAGAACATAAACAATTTTGGGTGAATTATCTGCATTTCATAAAACAGCACACTTGGCTTTATAAAGCCTTACAACTAACAGAAAGGAGAAAATTCAGTCCAACTAGCACATACTACGCTTAGTGGATTAGATAACATAAAAAATTCAACTAGCTAAAATAACTCTAACAAACACTAAAGGATAGGACTTTATTCCAACAGTCCTTGACTTATTCAACTTCTTCCAACAGGCTACAGCAAGCATCCGATTTTCCAGGCCAAAAAGCCATATTCAGAGTCAAATGCTTCTCTATGCCATAACTAGCCAAATCTCGACCATCCTTGAGTGACTTTCCAGAAAACACGAGACTGAAGTGATTAACTGGAATGCCCTGCTTGTGACTAACCTTGTTCTTCACATCTTTAACAGTGTCCTGTTGGTAAACAAAGACACTAAAGGTTTTTCCACTCCAACTCTTGATAAATATCTGAATGCTAGAAGGCAATATCATCTCTAAAATGGAATTTTCTCTGAGGTCATAACAAGCTAAGGTCTTCGAATCCTCAAGTAAGTTTCCTGCATATATAAAATTCGCATCAATGACCGCAACACCAACCTTGCTTCCAAGTATTGCTTTGAAATCGCGAACAGTGTACAAGACCTTGACTTTCATTTTCAAAATCTCTCTAGATGGCATTTTCACTGAAACAGACAGCACGTCATTAGGATTAAATACCAAATGAAGGGTTGATTCCTCTTTAATTCCCAGAGAAGCCAAAGTGTTATAACTTTCAAGTAGCATTCCAGCATAGAAAAGAGAGTATTGAGCTGGGTGGATCCCACACCGTGACTGAATCGCACACTTGATGTTCTCGATTGTATGATGATTCTTCGATTCGACCTCAATGGTTTTCTGCTGCGATGTTATGCTGACAAAAAGCTTCACAACCCCAACATCAAGGTGAATAGAGGAGTCATTTTTTATGCGACAATCAACTAGTTTGTCATCATCCTTGAGATGCTCCCCAGTGAAGTAAAGCTCCTGAAAATTTTCTGAAATGCCTAGCTTCTCATGTACCATTGATTTTAGATCTCTAATTGTCTGTGATCTCTTCACTTTGAGAGAAATTTTTTTGATGACCTCCAAGTATATATTCATCTGTAACAAAACATTGGAACAACATGTACTCATAATGTAAACATCAAAGATGCCAAATAATGTTTACTATATATAAAATCATAGATGTGCTTATGGAATATGACTTTCCCATCCCAAAAACATCTTTACCAGTAAATTCTAAATTTATCATATACATTCTATCAGAAATAGCAGTAACTATACAAGGGTTTGGCTAAAATGCGCCCTAATGACACATTTTAAGAACCTAAACATAGTAAATTTTGACTCCATAATCACACATTCACAAGTTCCAATGTCACTAAGGTAATTTTCAAAACAAAATATACCACAAATGGGTGATTAAAAGGACACATGTTAGCATGTGCCTAGAAGTATTTGACTCATTACTCATACTTAATTTGTCAAACAAGCCCATCAATTATGAAAAAAAGTGTTACCCTCTTCGTCTAAAAATGTGACCCTTTTTCTATAAAGTTACAAAAATTCACATTCTCTTAAAACGTAATATACATTGTTGAGTATCTCTCTAACAAATTAAGCTTTAAATGACTTGGTTACTTACACATCCGCCATCTATATCTCTTAACATACAATTACAATACTATAGTGTGGACACTAAGGGCATTAATATATATATATATATATATATATATATATTTTTTTCTCTCACTAACCATTAATGATCCATTGGACTATTATATTATCCATTGGATCAAAAGTTGAGATTAATTGCATTTTCTAACTAATTAATAAATCTTAGCATTTGATTTTTGATCCAATGGAAAATAAAATATATATATGCCACTAAACTCTAAAAGTCAAATTCCTTAATTTTTGCCAAAAAAAAAAAACTAAATAAAGGGAACTCATTTTGGGACGGAGGGAGTACTGGCCTGCTGGGTATTAACTCATCCAGTACAAGTTCATCAAGAAATGGATGTCTTCCAATTTTAGGTTTAGAAAATGGGAAAAATATAATTTCAATCGTGTAGTACCAAAATAACTGAGAAATCATTCTCTGAAGAAACTATTAGCTAAACCCAAGGTTTTACTCAAATATAAGTTGGGGTATCCTTTAGCTTTAAAATCTTCGATAATAAGAGGACTAAATTCAGGAATTTTATACACACACACACAATCATATATATAGAGAGGGAATTTTAGTTGAATTATGCTGGTAAAACTAACCTCGTCTTGGTCTACGGATGATTCTAAAGGACTTGGAGATGATGATGATGATGATGATGATGATGATGATGATGATGCCCGATTGTTAGATACCATGACGCCTTCTGGAAAAACCCTTTTGGCTGCTATTGCTAAACAAGTAAACAACCCCACAAATTATATAGAGCCAGCCGAGGGAGCCCAAGAGTCCTTTAGAAGGAAGGAATATACATCTTGTTTTGGTCAAATTTCTACGAGGGAAACTAGTAATAAGAAAGATGACAAAAAGGATTGAATCTGGGTACAATGATTATGAAATGCTATAGAAATGAACTCAAAGGATTTTGTTAACTAGGGAAAGCCCTTGAACAGCTTGTTCGCCGGCACAAAACCCCGGGAGGTTTTAGGGAACCTGCCTTGACCAAGTGATTTATTAACCAGTTTGAATACAAGACGAGAGTATACTAGGGAGCTTAAGCTAGTGAGAATGTGTGTGTAAAATACATGTGTTCCTCCCTTTTTATACCTCAAATACAAAGAAACAAACAAGCCTAGAATATAGGAAATTGGTTGAAGTTGTTGAGGTATTCTCGCCACAATGTTGGTTGAAGAGATAAGGATCCCTTGCTGGCTTTGTTTGATGAAGGAACGTTTGTTGACTCAGTCTCCTTTATCTGGTAACATACTTCCTAAAAAATAGGATGTAATGTAACAATAATTCAACCCGCAAAAATGTCAAGATGCGTAGGAGAACTCAAGTTGTTAATATCAAGATGATATATGTAAGTTGTAAACAAGTTGACTTAAAATGTAGGCCCAACAATTGCCCCCAAACTTTTCAAATTTTTTCAAAAGAATATAAAGAGACAAAAAATTTAAAAAGTTTGCCAAAAATTGACAACGTACGGCGGTTATTAATGCTAAAGGTGCGATGGGACGGTTTTGAGACTTCCCAAGGCAAAAGGTTACTCTTGCGTTTTCAACGCTCACAACTTCTCTCTTTGAACAAACGAACATTCTCCAACTCTACCTCTCACGAGTTGTTAACAAAAAGGTTTTCTTCCGAAAGGATATCAAAGAAGATCGTGTGGAGAAGGAAAACGAGTAGCAATTCCGGTGAGTTCCTCGTACTCTTCTCAATTTCTTGTTGCTATTTTTCTCAAGTTGCAAAAATGGGGAAAAAGAGGCTATGTATAATCGAAAGTGACGATGGTCTACCGAGGGTTTCTCAACCCAAAACTGTTAAAGGAGCCCGAGAAAGAAAAATGTTCGATTTCGACGCGGATCGGAAGTTGTCAAGAAAAACCACGCACTGCCTCCTGAAACCATCTTCTTTACCCATCCCTCCTTAACTTCTGAGTGTTACTCTCACGAGTGGGTATGTTTTCCTGAATACCCCTTCACCATTGGCCTTAAATTCCCTTTCCCTGTCCTGATTACTAGGTTTTTTGCTTCTGCGAAGTTGAACTACGCCCAACTTATGCCTCAGGGTTGGAGGTGTCTTCAAACCCTAGTTAGGTTAAGGGATGAAATAGGTTTGAATGTAGACCTAGAGGAGTTCGCTTATACCACTGAGATCAGGGGATTTGGTCTGGGAAGATATTGTTTTAGAGTCAAGAGCGGTGGTGACCCCATTTTGATTTCTAACAACGACCTGGCGACGGGGGTGGAGGAACAGATTTTCTTTGTTAGGAAAGACGGCCTAAGCCAAGAGGTGGCGTAGTCTCAAAGTGGAGGTCTCAAGGTAGAGGAAATTTCCTCTGGTTTCGCTTATTACCAAAATCTTTGTACATCTTAGCCCTTAACAAACTTGAATTTCCTTTGTAGAAGTCGCCAAGCTTTGCGTTTTGTTCCCAGAGCAGGAGGATACAGAGGCTAACGTAAAGAAGATTTTCGAGTTAGACCCTCTCGTCAGGTCCTTCAAGGCATTTCCAGTCTTGTTCTCTCCAGAAAGGGTCGAAGAAGAATCTCCAACAAATCCAAGCAAGATGTCCACGGGTTTGGTTTATTATCCCAAAGTTTTTGCCTATCTGCAAGTCGTTCTATTTTTCCAAATCTTCCTAACTCCATGTCCTATATTGCAGCCACCACGTTCCAAAGCTCGGTTAGTCTTGTTGATTTGCTCAGGAGCTAAGGCAAGAAGGTCTCGAGGAAAGATAGCAAGCGCCTCCAACTCCGGTGTCTATGGCCTCTAGCTCGAGGTAAACATCTCAAAGAAACAAGATGAGTCAAAAAAGAGAAAACTGATGGAAACTGCAGCCACAGACGCAAGCGAAGTTTTGGATGTTGATACGACCAGAGAGAAATTTGTCATTGTGATGAAGGACTTTGCTGACAAGGTAAAATGGGAAAACTTTGATTTTGGTCCCAAGAATTTTACAAAGTACTAATACTTCCTTTACACAGATCTCTGATATAGTGAGTCCAATCTTGGACCAAGTCAGTGTCTTGAAAATCAAAGCAACGAGATGTAGTGTTGAAGCTGAAGAGTCAAGAAAAGAAGCAAAAGCAGCTGCTGGGGAAGTAGACAAGTTGAAGAAAGAAGCCAAAGTACGCGCTGCTGAAGTGGTGAAGTTAAGAAAAGAATTGGCGGCGTATGTGAAAGGATGAAAGAGAGCGAAGCCCATGTCAAGGAACTTGAAGCTGCAAGGGAAGACTTCAAGTTCAATGCCACCAAAGCACTGCTAGAGGCTAGAATTCAACTAATGGAAGAGTTCAAGAATGGACAAGCTGGGAATTGGGACTTGGAAGAGGAAAAAAGAACTTTGGAGGATTTTATTGGCGAGTCGGTAGATGCAGAAGAGGTGAATTCACCAGCCCTGGAAGAATTGGTTGATGACGCCAATAAAGTGTTGAGTAGCATAGTAGGGACCCAAGTTGAAGGTGGTAATCAAGAAAAAGAGGCAGAAGTAACTCCGGCGGCAGTAGGCCAAAATTTTGGGAAAATTTGAATGTTTTTAGGAGGTTTGGAGAGTAACACAAACAATTTTTATTCATTTAGTCATGTAACAGCTCATAAGAGCTTAAACAATCTATTTGGGGGTACCAGGTTGGTCTGGTACTCCATGCTTTTCATAGGTTGACAGGATTTGTTGGCTTAACCAACTCATCCACTAATCTTGGGAATATTCTGAACTTTTATTGAAGTAATCTAGGTTTCTTTTAGAAACATTTGCTTGTGTTAGCAGATAAGAATGTTTACTGATTTAAGCAATAGGTAACATGTTAATGTTACAACCAACAGTCACATCTTGTATAGATGTGAAATCGTGCGCACGGGCGAAGGTGTAGAAACCTTAACTCTTTAGAAAAGATGTAAATCTTTTAACCAAAATGTACCTTTGATTAGAGGTAAGTCGTTTGAAGAGATAGAACAAGTATCGGCCGTCCCGGCGTGTCAACATGTTCCATCCTCTCCAGCTAAAGTCACAACATGTTGGAGCCGTACTGGCGTGTTCACATGTTGGACTTCTTCGTCCAGGTCTGAACATGTTGGAGCCGTACTGGCGTGTTAACATGTTCAACCTGCTCAGTTTAGGTCTCAACATGTTGGAGCCGTCGGCGTGTTAACATGTTGAGCCTATTCGCTAGTATACCTTGCAAAACAAATTCATGTTAGGGTTGGGTGTTAGCATAGCCAACACCCTCCGATGCTTAAGTTAGTAAGGGTTTCCAATAAAATTGAGAATTGAAATACATAAATGAACTTGACATAAATCAACTCATACCTGACAAGTCTAGTTGTTAACTACTTGACTTACATAAAATAGAGCTTTAAATGAATGGCATTCCAACTCCTAGGAATCCTGTCTCCACTTGGGGTTGACAACCGATGCACCTTTGCCGGCTTCGATCAATGAGATATGGTCCCTCCCATTTGGGAGCCAATTTACCGCATTCGGTTCTCGGTATTTTGAAATACTTTTCTCAAAACTAAATCACCAACCTGGAACCTTCTTATTCGACATTTTGTTGTAGGATCTAGCAATCCGTTGTTGATAGGTCGCCATCCTTATCTTGGCTAAATCCCCGATCTCATCAATTGTATCTAGATCTTGGGTTAACAAGATGTTATTTTCATCTTGAGTTAACAAACCATACCTCATTGTTGGGATTGTTACCTCGACCGGAATTACGCCTGCTCCAAACACCAAAGAATATGGAGTTCTACCTGTGGCTCCTTTTGTAGTTGTTCTGCGCCCAAAGTACAAGTGGTAATTCTTCAGCCCACTTTCCTTTCTTTTGATCTAGGCGTTTCTTCAAGTTGTTGACAATCAACTTGTTGCTTGACTCAGCTTGACCATTAGCTTGAGGATGGATGGTGTGGATGTGATTAGCTTGATGCCCCAACGAGCACAAAAATCTCCGTCTTTTTACTTATGAATTGGGATCCATTATCACATATGATCTCGATGGTACACCGAACACGCTAATAATATTCTTCTTTAGAAATGAAATTACCTCTTTGTCTTTTACTTGCACATAGGCCTCGCCTCGATCCATTTTGAGAAATAGTCGGTCATTGCTAACATGAACACTTTGCCTCCAGGAGCCTTAGGCAATTTGCCCACAATATCCATACCCCATTTCATGAAGGGCCAAGATGAAACAATAGGATGTAGAGGTTCGCAGGTTGATGCAAGATGTTACCGTGCCTTTGGCGGGCGTCACATTTTGTACGTAGCTCATGGCATCCCGACGCATTGTTGGCCGGTAATAACCAGTCCGAGGGCCTTTGATGCCGTGCCTTTCCACCGAATGATTTCCACACGTTCCTCATGGATCTCCTTCAAGACGAGTTCAACTTGTTCATTGTCAATACATCTCAAGTAGTGTCTGCGAAAGATTTCTTGAACAAGACATTATCTATTAAAACAAAAGTTGAAGTGCGCATTTTAAAGGATCTAGCATTCTTAACATCAGGTGGTATAGTTCCAAGTTGAAGGAACTCAATTATAGGTTGGGTCCAAGATGGACTTGTAACTTGTGCCCCATTAGGCTGAGTCACTTCTTGAGTTTCTTCCACTTGGTCTATAGCTGGGTACTTAACATAAATAATGGGGATATTAGTATGCAACATAGATTTGCAAGTTGATCCCAAGTTGGCTGCATGCTTCGTATTCTCTTCTCTAGGGACCTGCTCCAATGAGAATGACAGAAATTTTGAAGCCAAAGCTTTAACATGTTGAAGATATAGAGTCATCTTGGAATGTTTTGCCATGTAGCTGCCATTGAAATGGTTAGCGAGCAATTGAGAATCAACATATACATTTATATGAGTAATATTTAAGCTTAAAGCAGTAGTTAAACCCATGATTAAAGCCTCATATTCAGCTTCATTATTCGTCGCATTGAATTCACAGGATACAGCTTGAGGTATGATTTCACCTTGGGGGGACTTCAGAACAATTCCCAAGCCAATTCCTTTGGAATTTGAAGCTCCATCTGTATAAAGTGTCCAAAATCTAGGAGTTGTTTTACCTTCAAGCTGTTGTACCTCTTGTTCTACCTCAGGTTGCAGACTTGGACTAAAATCGCTACGAAATCGGCTAGAGCTTGAGATTTGATAGTGTTCGGGTTCATATGAAATGTCATACGTGCTCAACTTGACCGACCACTTGGCTAATCTTCCCGACATTTCGGAGTTCTCAACACACTTCTTATAGGATAATTAGTTCTAACAAGTAATGGAATGTGTTTCAAAATAATGACGCAATTTTGTAGCGGCGGTAGTTAAAGCTAAAATTAACTTTTCAAGATGAGAATACCTTGTTTCAAATCTAGTAGAGACTTACTTACATAATACATAGGATCTTTGTTCACCTTGAATTTCTTTCACTAACACCGCACTAACCGCATTCTCGATACGGCTAAATATAAGTAGACGCTCACCACGTTACGGTTTGGCAAGTAGGGGTGACGTCATCAAATATTCCTTAAGTTGTTTGAAGGCTGCCTCATGTTGATCAGTCCATTGGAATAGTTTATTCTTTCTTAACACTTCATAGAATAACCCACTTATCGATGATTTAGATATAAATCTATTTAAGGCACTACTCTACCGGTTAACCTTTGGACGTCTTTAACATTCTTGGGAGATTCCAAGTTGAGGATAGCTTTGATTTGTTCAGATGGCTTCAATTCCTCTCTTAGTCACCATATGGCCCAAGAACTTCCTCGCTTTAACACCGAAGTTGCACTTGGATTGAGCTTCATGTTGAAAGCTTTCAAGATGTTGAATGCCTCACAAGATGCTCCACGTGATCTTCAATATGCTTGGACTTGACTACCATATCATCTATGTAGACTTCCATCGTCTTGCCAAGTTGATCTTTGAACATCTTGTTTACCAGTCTTTGATAAGTTGCCCCGCATTCTTAAGACCAAATGGCATAGCAATATAACAATATATACCTTCGGAGTCATAAAGGCCGTATCTTCTTGGTCCGAGGGCTCCATTTGAATTTTTGAAATCCGAGGATGCATCCATGAACGTCAAGATATCATGGCCACTGTCTCATCGACTAGAGAATCAATATGAGGAAGAGGAAATGGATCTTTCGGGCAGGCCTTGTTCAGTCCGTGAAGTCTACGCATACTCGCCACTTGCCATTCTTCTTCTCTACCACCACAACGTTGGCCGCCATCTTGGATATTGAACTTCCTTGATCATCTTGGCTCTCAAAAGCCTTTCCACTTCATCTTTTATAATCTGTTGCGTTCATGGGCAAACTTTCTCCTTTTCGGTGGACGGGACGAATAGTTGGATCAATATTTAACTTGTGAGTAATGACGTCCTTGCTTATTCTGTCATATCTTCGTGTTTCCATGCAAAACAGCATTTCGACTTTTCAAAAATTCGATCGCTCTTCCTCAACTTCGGTTGGAAGATCTGTTCCAACTTGCACTTGGGCCTCGGATTTGATTCATCAACGAAACACTCTTCGTCTCGTGCTCCACCGCTTCAATAACATCCCGGGCCTTTTTCTTTAATTGCTATGCAGGACGAGGGACGAACTTGCCTTCATGTTGACCTTGTAGCACTCTTTAGAAAGCTGCGATTGCCCTTCAACTTGGCTACACCCCAAGGAGTTGGGAACTTGACACACTGGTGATAGGTTGACGGCACGGCTTTCATGTTGTGGATCCACGGCCTACCTAAAATGACATTGTACGAGGAAGAACATTCAATTACACAAAACCTCTCCATAGAATTCATACCTTCCAGATAGAGGCAACTTGATCTCTCCAACTGTTTGTTTTACTTCGCCACCGAACCCTACTAGTACGGATGAATTCCTCACAACTTCGATAAAGGAATGCCCATCTCTTGCGAGCATGGGTAAAGATTATATTAAGAGCTACCACCATCAATAAGGATCCTCTTGACCATACAATTAGCTATCGAACTTGGACAACTAGACCATCATGATGGGGGTCCAGTGTGTTATCCTTGTCTTCATCTTCGAAGGAGATAACTTGACCATCTGTGAAGTCGCGGCATCTTGAGGGCGGTTCTAACGATCCTCCTTTGAGCTCTTGGCATGACGCTTGAGAATAAGTTGTACCACAAATATAGGATCCACCGAAATAACATTTACTACCTTGGTGGTGGAGGAGGTATAACTTTCTGGTGCGGGCGCTCCACGAATCAGGTTCTTTGGATTCACTTCGACCCTCTTCTTACCCAACGATCCTTGAGGAGTCCTTTTGACAATAGATGAGCAATCTCCTTCCTTAAGGCGAAACAATTTTCGTAGTATGCCCGAATTCCTCATGAAATGCACACCACTTGGACTTATCCTTCCAAGTTGTGGGCTTGTCATTTTTCTTAGGCCATCTTGCTCTATCTCCAAGATTCTCCATGGCGCAAAGGACTCTGCAATATCCACGAAAAGCAATAGTCGAAATTCTAGGGTAGTCATTATCATCTCCATCTTGATCATCATCTACAAAATGAACTTTAGAAGATTCGATTTAACGGGGTTTGCCCTGCTAGACTTATAATGGTGGGAGTCGATTTTCTGTCCGATGGCTCAAATAGAGGGTCCTTCCAATTGACTTTTCCATTGCTAGACTGTCCTCCTCCAATCGATGAATCGTAAGGCTCGGTCCTTATTTCTTCAAGTTGCTTGGCGGTGTCATCACCACTCATTATAAAATGGAGAGTTCTTTCTCGTGCCAATACGGAATGCTTCGGTAGCTTTGGACATATCCAGATTGGGTATGGTCACGCTTCTTTATTAAACCTGTGCAAATATTCCTTAAGACTCTCATTAGGCCGTTGCACAATTCAGTAAAGGTCGCCGGTCAACTTGTCGAACGCCCGTTGCATGAAAATTGATTAGTGAACATGCCGACAAGTTGAGCATAGGAAGAAATAGAGTTAAGAGGAAGTCCTGTTAGCCATTTTAAAGCTGGTCCCGATAGAGTTGAGCCAAAGCCCCAAAAAACATGCTTCTTTAAAAACAGGGGGATACTTATAATGTCCATTGATTCTTGATACAAGAACACATGTTCTTGGATCGATACTTCCATCATACTTCTTCATATGAGGGACTGAAAATTTCTTTGGTATTTCCACATTAGCTATGGCTGGAACAAAACGGGATTCGTTGTAGCAAGTTGGGGAAATTTGATGATGAGGCAAGTTGACTCCAGGCACACCTCGAAGCAATTCTTTTATGGTTTGCATTTCCCTAATAAGTTGACTTTCGCAAAGAGAATTATTATTAAACCGGGATGCGAAGTATCAAAAGTATTAAAGAAACTCCTGTTTGCCCCATCGAGGGTGCGGCATAGGTATAGCAGACGTCAACACAGTTGGCTAGTTGTAAAGTTGAACCGTGGCCGCGAGGTTGGAATTGACGTCATGATTGTACTTTCTGCCGGTAAGGTACTAGACATAGGGATATCTCCAACATGGCTTGGTCCCGTACTGCACCAAACAAAGATCTAGGATGCAAAGGTGAAAATGGAGTAGATGTTTGAGTCTCGCTTTGTTTTCCTTTACGCATGGAATCAATGGCATTGAGTATCATAGTGTTTGTATGCTCTTGAGCATCCAACTGGTCGATCACTTTTTCAATATCGTGACCATGTTAGACATTAGCTCCATATTGGCTTCCGGATTTGAAGACGGATTGCCCGAAATACTGAACTAGGAAGTGGTGGTTCCTCTCACCGAGACTACCGACGATGGATTGGCCATTTCTATATAAATAATCAAAGGGTCCCACGGATGGCGCCAAATTGTTTTGGTCAAATTTCTACGAGGGAAACTAGTAATAAGAAAGATGACAAAAAGGATTTGAATCTGGGTACAATGATTATGAAATACTATAGAAATGAACTCAAAGGATTTTGTTAACTAGGGAAAGCCCTTGAACAGCTTGTTCGCCGGCACAAAACCCCGGGAGGTTTTAGGGAACCTGCCTTGACCAAGTGATTTATTAACCAGTTTGAATACAAGACTGAGAGCGTATACTAGGGAGCTTAAGCTAGTGAGAATGTGTGTGTAAAATACATGTGTTCCTCCCTTTTTATACCTCAAATACAAAGAAACAAACAAGCCTAGAATATAGGAAATTGGTTGAAGTTGTTGAGGTATTCTCGCCACAATGTTGGTTGAAGAGATAAGGATCCCTTGCTGGCTTTGTTTGATGAAGGAACATTTGTTGACTCAGTCTCCTTTATCTGGTAACATACTTCCTAAAAAATAGGTTGTAATGTAACAATAATTCAACCTGCAAAAAATGTCAAGATGCAGTAGGAGAACTCAAGTTGTTAATATCAAGATGATATATGTAAGTTGTAAACAAGTTGACTTAAAATGTAGGCCCAACACATCTGATGAGAAACGTTTAATACATAACCGCGCCAATGACAATCTTTTACTCCCTCGGTGCTTAAATTATTGGTTTTTTTTTTTTTCATTCCAAAATAATTGTCTGGTTTAAAAACTTTCCTATTTAGAATATCATTTTTACTATTTTATCCTTACTTATTTCCTTAGTTTAATTATGGATGGACATTAAAAGAAATTATACATTATACTAATATTAATAATCAAATCAATTATTTTTCTTAATCCGTATACCGAATCAAACAAGACAATAATTAAGGAACAGAGAGAGTAATACGTACCCCCGAGGTGTTACTTAATTCAAAAGGTAGAACATGAATCTTATTTATACTCGTTATAATTTGTATAGTTTTTATTATTATTATTTTTGTTGTAATATATATTTTGTGGATATTTTTTTGGCCAAAAGCCAATTAATAAAAATTTACGAGAGAAGTCGTATGACAAAACTTATTAAAGAAGCTTCAACGAAGCTTATTGGAGAAGCTTTACGAAGCTTATTGAGGAAGTTTAAGGAAACTTACTGAGGAAGCTTTACGAAGCTTATTGAGGAAGCTTTAAGGAAACTTACTGAGGAAGCTTTAAGGAAGCTTACTGGAGAAGCTTTACGAAGTTTACTGAGGAAGCTTACTAAAGAAGCATCGCCCTACTATAAATAACAAGCTCATATTTTCATTTTCACTTACTCCTGAATAATTCATTCTCCCTTCCTTCAGTTTGTACTATACACTACTCCCAAAAATAAAATTATTTATTTTATGTACATCTTTACTTTATTTTCTTATCTTTTATAACAATTTTGTAATTATTGGAGTATTTTAAATTATGGTAATTTTGAGTAGTTAATTTGAATAAATAAACGAAATTTGTAGTTATTTTCAAGAAGTGAGCGGTTAGCTTTGATGTGGTAATTGTCGATTAGAAAACACGTGATAGGGTTTCATTTCTTCCTGCTTCGTAATACAGTAGTAAAGAAAGGTGTCCAATAGTTGTCTACGTTTTAGAAAAAAAAATTTGTCTCACAATAATTATCATTATAAGATTTCAAGAAACATTTATATATATTTTACCAAAATTGTCCTTATTTACTACATTTATTAAAAAGAGTTGTAAAGAGCAAAGAAAAGAAAAATACGTATGCAACTTATCTATAATAAATGAACTTAATTAAATAAAGGTAAATCAGTCTTTATATAAGCTTCCTTAATCTGTGTGCAAATTACTAAAACAAAAATTATTTTGGAACGGAGGTAGTAATAACTAAGGGATGTAAAAGTAGCATTAAAATTGGTTATAATTACAAAAACCCTTTTGGTTATTACTTATCAAAAAAAAATTATTTTGATATTATTACCAATTTTCACAAAATAAATAGCTAAATAAAAGCATGATTATGTATCTATAATCTTATGTACGTACTTCAAACAATATGAGTAGTAACAAACAATATTTTTTAGACTTCATAGTTAGTATTTTCATGTTAAATTATCTAATTTGGTCAATTCGAACAAAATTAAAAATATAAATTGAATAATTGAAATAATAAAATTATATCAAAATTTGGTATATGTCGAGTTATATACGTGAAGTATAATACATTTAAAAACTCTATATGTGTATTATACGATTCAACCCAAAAGTACAAATATTTTTAATTAAGTTTGATTTGAGTATGGTAAATGATAGTATTTCTCAATTATTCGTATATATATGTATTATATACGTACTATACACGAATTTACTAACTATGCTCGTAGCAACAATTGTATTTGGACCCAACATATTTTTATGAAAAATTAACTTTTTAGCTGTCCACCTTCAGTTCCACTCATCATTTACAAGCATTGTCTACATGCCAAAACCGTATGCTAAATAGGACTCGATGACTATTCTTCACTGAAAGGAGAAGTCACATGACCACTGACCCATAAGTTCTTTTCAAGCATAGTTGTTAATTTCGTACTCCCAGCGTATCGATTTAGGGCCTGTTTGATTTGGCTTATGGGTAGCTGTTTATTGCTTATGACTTACCATAAGTTATTTTCGAAGCGTTTGATTTGACTTATGAGGAGATAAGTCATAAGTTATATACAAGCTATATAGCTGATGACTTATGAACTCGTGCTGTTTGATTTAACTTTTCGAAGTGCTGATGAGGTGTTTTAAGTTAATGTGACTATTTGATTGATAAGCTGAAAAGTGCTGAATTAAAATATAAGACTAAAATACCTTCATTATTAAATATTCTTTGCATCATTATTATTATTTATTTTTTATTAATATGTATTATTAATTTTTATTTTTTATAATAATAATAATTATTATCTTTAATGATTATCTTTAATTATTATTTTCTTTAATCATTATAGTTATCTTTAATCATTATTTTCTTTAATTATTATAATTATCTTTAATTATTATTTTATTTAATTATTATTATTATCTTTAATTATTATTTTATTTAATTATTATTATTATTTGTAATTATTATTATTATCTTTAATAATAATTATTATCTTTAATTATTACTTATTTTAAAAAAATAGAAATAAGCACTATTCCGAGTGCTTATAACTTAAAGTCTCATATGTGCTTTAAGTGGCTTGCACATGACTTATGACTTATCTCTCCATAAGTCAAAAACGTTTCAAAAATAACTTATGATAAATTATAAGCAATAAACACTGCCACATAAATCAAATCAAACTGGGCCTTAGTCATTGGAAAGATACTTAAGGGTACCGGTGCGTATCGGCGTACCGTTTTGGGTTTACGCACTTTTTTAGCTATTTTTCATAACAAGTTATAATTTCCTGGTATAAGTAGATAATACTTAGTAAATTTTAATTTTACCAAATTATTCAATTAAGAAACTCTAAAATAACACAAATTAGTTTTTTTTTTTTTTCAAAACAAACAGAAGTCTGCCAAACTTCCCAAAACAATATTTAAAAAAAGAAATTTGAACATAATACTAGACAAGAACAACATTTAACTAGTTACATACTTTATCACAATAATTTAAAATAACGCATCTCGAAAATAAGAATAAATACCAACATTTAATACTAGCCCACAAACTTTATAACCAATAATTTGAATTAAAAAAATATCAACAATATTAAAATCAATGCTCAATATGCTCCATAATTAGACCAAAAATGTTCAAAAGCAACTCCATAATTGTCACCTTTAGTCCTCAACCTTGACTTGATTTATGCAAACAACCAATAATTTGAAGGCCAAAATATAAAAAACCCCCCAAAGTATCCACCAAATCCCACTTTGCACTCTAATTTGAAATTTGTGCGTACAAACACTCCACGTTCCAATTTGTCCCACTTTGCCCCCTAGCCCCAACTGCCGTTACTATGTTGACATTAAGTAGCCGTGTGCGAGTCACGTGAGGGCCATTTTTGTCATTTCAAATGTTGATAAAGTAATAATAGTCATATATTAATAATTAGAAGTAAAAAATAAATAAAAACAAACCTTAATTAAAATCCATCCCTACTAATTACTAACCTATCACCCCCACCTCACCCATCCCCCATCCCCCTCCCACCCGTGCGTCCCCATGAGCAGCACCACCATCTTTGATCACATTCATTTCACAATTCCTGCAATCATACTGCCATCGCTGACCTCCTCTGTCATCCGCCCAACCAAACGAGTCCAACCATTTCTCTGTTGGCCGAGATTTTCACCGAACACAAATGCCTCGCACCTTCTTTGTCCTCTCCAACTTCACCGAACCCAACAACTCCCTCGCCGGCCAGTTTCGACCTCTTCTCCACACCGCCGCCTGCACAGTCGCCTTACTCGCCATCAAATTCAACACCGGTACCACATCAGTCTCAATTTCATATTTCTTTCTTTCTTTCTCTCTCTCTCTCTCTCTCTCTCTCTTCCCCCACTTCTTATTGTTCTCTCTCTCTCTCTCCTCTTGTCTAGGTCGTCGTCTTCTTCTTCTTATTCTTATTAGTCTTCGTTATTGTTCGGCGGCGCAAGACGATGAAGAAAGCCGAGACTAGAAATCTGATTTCGCCGGAGATTTGCACACCAAGAAGAGTATAGGGTTAATTTAATCGTCTTGATATCCTCTTCTCCAATGACAAGAATAGAGCCACTATCGCTTCGTTTCGATAAAAAGGTGTCAATTGAATCAAAGCTCAACAAATTCAATAGTTTTAAAGGGGTTCTGTACGCAATGAGAAATGTTAGTTCACTTTTGCTCATGATTTTGCTATACGGATTCATGTATTGTTGGCCGAAATCCAATTTCGTTCATGAGGGGAATGACGGGAGGTTGTGTTTTGGATCACCTTTTATGATCTCAACTTGTAGATTACAGCAATAGATTGCAACGGAGATCGTAAGTCAGATCACTGGCCAGCCCGGGGTTTTGTTGTTCGAGTTTTGGAGATCGAAGAATGCCATTGTGGAGTTGAAGGGGAAACTGAAGAGGAGATGTTCACAATTTTTGGGGTATTGAGAACAGGGGCTGAGAATAGGGCTGAGAATATAATTGGGCAACTTGATGATTTCTTTGATAAGAGAACAGGGGCTGAGAATAGGGCGGCGCTTATGAGTTGGAAGACGAGAAAGAGAAAGTAGGGTTTATGAATTTTGGAAATGACCAAATTAGCCCTCGCGTGACTCGCACATGGCCACTTAACATCAACATAGTAACGGCAGTTGGGGCTATGGGGCAAAGTGGTACAAATTGAAACGTGGAGTGTTTGTACGCACAAATTTCAAATTAGGGTGTAAAGTCGGATTTGGTGGATACTTTAGGGGGTGTTTTTATATTTTGGCCTAATTTGAAATTAAAAAATTACTAATATCAACCATTTAATGTTAATCCCACTTCCCTAATTTGTTTTCCAAATTTTCCCCCCAAAATCTTCAAACCACCTCCCAATTGCAACAAAAACCACTCATAGCAGGAATCAAATAGCTAAATTTTGAATAAATTGCATTTTCAAGATGAAAATTGATTCCCAATTGCAGTTGGCCCTAAAATAAACCTCTAGCACTTCTTCCCTTCTCAATAAACAACCAAGAATGAGACAGAGACTTGAGAAATTTACAATTATACTACATAATAGTGCCTTAATCCAGACACAAAGGATCTACTAAATCTAATCAAAGCTAAGTGTGGGGTTGAGTGAATTACCCACTTAAACTTAGGCCATGTTTGCTTACTTTTTGATTCAATCGTTACAAGACCACGAAAACCCCACAAACAACCAAACGGGGCCTTCAATAATTACATTATGGTTTCACTTTCATTAAAAATAGGTCAACCTTTGATCACAACTTTCTTTAGAACATTAGTCCTTTTTATCATTTTCCTATAAAATATATACATTCAAAAAAGTAATATGCATATATAATATGCGCAGATACTAGAAAAATTTAAGTGTATATTGGGGTTTAATCTGACCTTTTCTTCGGACGATTCTGAAGAAGTTAGGGCACGAGTTCCCATTTGTTCATTCACAACAGAACCCACCATTGTTGCTTAGCCCTCCGCACTTTTAGTCTTTAGCAAGAAACTGACCCTTCTTTCTTTTCCGTAAGGGTAATGCCATGAGTACGTAAAAGAGTACCAAAATATTTACATTAAATGATACGTTATCTAATGTGATAATTGATGTGGTATAAAAATAAAATTAAAAATTAAAATTAATGCATCATATCAATTGACACATCAAGTAATACATTATTTGATGCAAAAAAAATTTAGTACTCCCTCCGTTTCATGCAAAGAGTCCACTATACTATTTTGGGATGTTCCATTTAAAGAGTTTATTTTAAAAAATTATGCCTATAATTTTTATAAAACTTTCAACTTTACCCTCTATATGTAATACAAACATATTAACTATGCTAAAATATTTTTGTGATTATAACCTACTTTAACATTACTTATATATTTCTTAATTATTAGATTTTTTAAATATAGACTCTTTGGGTGGAACAGAGGGATTACTCTTTAGGTACTGTAGCATTAATCTTTGCAAAAATTGCTTTATGAACAAGAACAACCTTGCCTCTTCCTCTTCTACACGTACACGTGTAATTACTGACCCCATGAGAAACCTTTTCAATAGCCTTTCGATAGGCTTTCTCAAATCACACTAGAAATTTTCAAGAGTAGAATATATATAAAAAAAAAAAGTTCACTTTGCGATACTAATTTTAGTAGCTTTTAAATGATGAATTGGATGAAATTATACAAAGTCGTTAGACTTATAAGAGTAAAATAGTAATGAAAAAGAATGAACCTACCTTGAAACTTAAAAGAAACATGTAAAAAATTAATTCTCGAAGACATAACTTAATAAGAGTTTTTTTAGGATCAGATACAAGTAAATTTAAATATGTTCCACTAAGTTGAGTTTGGATTAAAGTTCAATGTATTGACAGACCTAATTTCATGCAAAGAGTCGACTTTTCTAATTTTATATATTTTACTAAAGAAGTCTATTTTCAAAAATTATACACAATTTTCATAACCTTTCAATTTAACATCTAAGTAGTATAATCTAAGAATCTTTCTTAAACTTGAGCATTTTTATAACTATAACTAACTACAAGTATACTTATATATGAATATTTTTTAATTTTTAGACTTTTCAAAAATAAACTCTTTTCACGAAAGAAAATGAGTATTATACAAATTGTGGCACACGTGTTGTCTATGCAGTTAACATTTTATTTTTAGTTTATTTATTTTATTTTTAGCTTAAATTTTTATTTTTTTATGATATATTTTCTCGCAATATATCCTCTCTTTTTTTTTTTTTTTTTCTCTTTCTCCCTATTGTCAATGTTTTTCTCACTCACCACATTCCTAGTTTTTCTCTCTCACGCCCTCATTTTCCCATGTCTTTTTTTAATAGTTGTTTTTTTTTAATTAAATTATTATCTTCTAATTTTACTCTTTAACCCTATTTTCTCTCTCTCACTCTTCCCATCCCCTACGTTTAAATCTACTAATTCCCTTTTTTAATCTTGCCATGCTTCGTCGTGAGGAATTCTACTGAGTACCAAAACTACACCCCCTCAAGTGCTTCTCTTCTTACAGTTATCAAGCTGGATATCCAAGCTCGCTAGACCTAGTCTACGCCCTTCTCGGATTCTACCCATACACGACTAATAAGCCGTAGGTCGTAAGAGTTTTTTCTACGTTGTCAGTTTGGTTCCATTGCACCAATAGTAATCTTGATATTTCTGGCTTACACAAGAATAACATTGCGTTCCTCTGCGGCGCCATCGGCTCAATCAACGCCGTGATAACAATCCATTATATTTTTGTGAAAAGATTAGGATAACATCTAGTAATATTTTAAATTAGATTAAAACCATCACTTAATTATTTTATTTAAGTTTAAGATCAACATTTAATAAATAAATTTGTTAATTATAGTAGTAGTTATATAATCTGCATATTATGCTTTTAACAAAATGGCATGTGACATGCACATGCATATTTTGGATAAATTCCGTTAGACTTTTAACGCTGAAATGGACTGTTAAAAATAAATTTGAAGTTATTAGGGCCAGAATGAAAAAACACTGAACGAAGTAGGGCCTCATAGAAAACTGATGAAAGTTTAGTACGGTAAAAATGCAGTTAACTCTCCAAACATGACCCACTGGCCACTGCCACCGTTGAAGCTTCTTTAACTTTTTCATTTCCTGGTCATGGTTTTCTACAAACTCTACTAATGGCTTAAACTATGTTTTTTTTCTGGGAAGGAGGGGAGGGGGGTTATCTGAACTCTCTCAGTTGAATCACATACACTTCAGCTAAACAAGCAATTCAACAACCTTTGATACCACCCGTATATGCAACCGAAATCCGTGTTCATGGTGGGGGAACTAGGCATCGAAAACAGGAGAACAAAAAAAGGCATAAACAAACTACGGCAGCGACGATTTCCAACCCAAACGAAGCACATTTGCATATAGAGTGTGTTGTACAAAAGTTGCACCTGATAGACACACCTCCGGCAAACACAAAAGAGACGTTTTACAATTTGAATGCACCAAGAGTACATACGCATATATACTCAAGAGCGCATAACCAAAAGAATACAAATTATCTAGATAGATACACTACACACCAGTACTGGTACACGAATGTTTCTTTCTACATTGGAACTAATGTTTGCGGAGGGTAATGAATGGGGTAGAATTCAAGTGTGGTGCTACTTTAGGCGAGAAAAGTTCTTCGCCTTTTTGATAGTTTGAGATTGGGGTCAATGGGAGCTTGTTCTCTAGTGAGCCAAGTGGCATATGATTGGTCGATTGAACTCCCTTTGCTGGACGCAAGCAGGCAAGGTGGCTGCGTTGCTGGTTATTGCAAATTGGAAGTTTGCTTGCCTGAATTGATGCCTCCTTCTCTTTAGGTACAGGAGCTCCTGTTGGGTCCTGCAAGCATAAAGTTCACATGTTTTTCCCCCATGAGACAAATACAAATACAAATACAAAAACAAGAGATATAGAGGCAGAGAGAAGAACCATGCTCGAATTTTCTTGTGTAAAACTTCAATTTCTGTTGGCTGAGTTGACCAACACAGGTAAAATCAGAAATCTAGTTACCAGAATCCGACCATAAGTAAAGAACCATGTGTTTTTGTTCTGTCTCCGTCATCTCTTCCACATTAAAGTTAAATGACAAAAGAAAAGTTATGCACTGATACGATCAAGTACAAACATATGCTATGCACCAATTGTTTCAAAATTTCATGCCAAAAAAGTTGGTTTGTTAAATGAACAACGGGGTAACTATACAACTGGCATGTGGATGAGAGACAAGCTTGAAAAAATGTAGGAAGACTGCAAGAATATAATGTGCAAGGATAACATACCCCAAGTACAAGGAAAGTGAAGGCTTGATTATCAGCACCAAGATAGATTTCAATCAGCTTCCGCAGATCAGCAAGGGTTGCATCCTCAACAACCTTTAAGGTGGTTATTATCTTCCCCGGGTTCTCATTAGAAGCCTCCCATTTCACAAAAATTTCCAATGAACATGGCTTGTCACTTAGTGGATCGTAGTTCTCCTTTGAATCCAGGGAGATGTCATCAGAATCCCTAATATCATTTCTCCTTTTGGTAGGAATTGGGGTACTCTTGTGCTGAGAAAGCTCTCTATAATTTCCACAGAGTGTGAATATGTTCTGGATTCTTAACTGCCTAGATGCGGCTGTGTCTTCTTCTCTCTCTAGATTATGGCCGCTAGACATATCAGGAGTACGTAGAAAATCAAGAGAGGGTGCAAACGAGTCACTGTGGAAATCAAAGCCGGAGTTATAACTATCGATTGGCCTCGTACTAGAACACATAATCTTTTCCTCAATCACCTCTTTCTGCACTTCTTCATCCACAACTTTCTCCCTATCTTCTTCCTCCTCTTCTTCTTCCTCATACACAGTGGTCAAAAATGCTTTACTGGCTGAAGGTGCAGTAAATCCATCATTACATTCTTCGCTTCTGAAACTGCCCAGCTGCGGATATCCCAAAATCGCCTGGTTATTGTTATTGTCAGTTATATGAGATAGCCCTTCTCGTTTTGCCATCTCCATATCAAACGATTTATCCAAATCCATTGACTTCTCCATCCCCGGATCTTCGTCAGCATAAATATCCAACAGCCTCTTCGCAAAACTGCTTCCTTCCAAGTCTGACGACACATTTCCATCCCTCGAACGACACAACTCAGTCTCGATCTCCTCCAGCCGCTGCCTTAGCATTTCAAGTTCCTGTTGCTGTTGCAATATCTTCTCTTCCATTTTCCTCCTTTCCATTTCTACAATGTCATTTGCCATTTTCTGACATTCTTGTACCTTCTTCTCCAACTCGCTTCTCAGCATCTGAGTCCTCTCATTTACCTTCAGGTTGATCTCCTCTTCACTTGCTCCTCCTAATCCCTTCCCTTCAGCTTGTGCAAGTTTAGCTCTCAGTGCTGATATTTCTTCTTCTTTCTTCATCAGCTCTTTGTTGGCTTCATTTCGCTCTTTTTCCCTAACCTTGTTCTCCATTTGTAATTTGTAAATGAACTGGTCCATTGCAGCAATCCTTGACCCCAAAATGACGGCTGATGAAGAATCTTCAGCACCTTTCTCTTTGATCGGTGTATGAGGACCTCGGACAATGCATTTTGCTTTCGCACCATATTCCAAAGTTGAAATGGTTTTATGCATCTCCTTGGGATCCGGGCTTGCACAAAGTATCATCAGAATTTTAGATTTGTCATCCTCGAAAGAATCCTAGAGAAATACATGGGAAAATAGGAAAATGATCAGCACCAATAAAAATGAGAAAATGATAAATTAATGCAGTACCATAATCAGAAATTACTCTTCAAACAGAATTTACCTGTAGAAGCATGGTTAACTTGCTATCTCTGAAGGGCACATGAGAATCACCGTTGGCAATGGATTCGACCACTCTCTTCAGTGCAATATTTCCTTGGTTAATTTTGCCAGTCTACATTTTCAAGCCAAGAGAAATTTTCATGATAATACCATTTTGAAGATAATGAACATCAGGAACACAAAGTAACTTAAAGAAGTACAAATCACAAAAACAGTAACCAATATAAGTATTGAAAATTCTACCTGCATTTTCGCTTCCAACCCAGTTTGACCAGCTTGCTCTATATTTTCTGAACCTGCCATGTCAACAAGCATAAGCCTTCCTCCCACGGTTGGAACATCAAGAATTATCTGCACAAACACAAGAAGAATATTTTATATAGCCAACTTTATCAATCCCTTTCTCTTATTTATAAAGGTGTAAGAGATTTAACCATGCAATGGCTTCGAGAACTTCTCTCGTTACAGAGCGTGCTTTTAACAATCCTCCGTTTTTCCACTTTTTGTATCTCTTTCGATATCTTCCCAGCTTCAGTTCCAGAGATAAAGGTTGCATTTTTCGCCTTCTTTCCCATCACCTCTAATTTCACCTACACAGTTTCAGAGAACAAAACTTGTGACACCAAGGCATACCTATATGGCCAAGTATAATTGAACAAGAACTACTTCAAAGCAGGGTGGGGAGAGGAAGGCACTAGGATAAAGCCTCTGCAAACATAGGCACTTGCATCCATAACCACCATAACTCAACTCAATTCAACTAAGGCTTTGTGCCATTATGCATGCATAAGCATCGTACAGCTGAAGCCTTAGCAAAGCAGTGAATTTTCAGCATAAACTAAATAGTCACATCAAGAACAGCGCCACCAATTCATTTATCGAAGTAACTAGAACGTGTCACCACAGTTTTAGGTATAAGCAAGACATAGCCACTTGCTTACATAACCAACATCCAGAAAGTAAAGGAGAAATTTCAAATTAAACACGTTCTCCCTAAAATTAAAATCCCTAAAGTCTAGAAAAGCTGCAAACGTTCAACATAAACAAGAAGAGCCACATCAGGAACAGCAGCACCAATTCAATTTATCGAAGTAACTAGAGCATGTAGCTACACAGTTGTAGGTTTAAGCAATACGTACAAATTAACAATCTAAATAAGATAACCGTGCACTGGAATACCAGCCTTGTATCGACATAAGAAGTAATATTAACATACAAATAGAGGATAGTATTCAATCTACTATGAAATTACACTCAAACCAAATTAATAGACTAATTAGTAGCTTAATATCTGTCAACTCAGGATTTAGCTAGAAACCTCATGAATTCAAAAAAAAAAAAAAACTGAACCTAGTTAAGCATAATTAAGCACCTAAATAAAATTGAACATTAGCACAATTCCACCAAACAACAAGAATATGTTAATCATTACTGCAATGGTACATATCAAATTTCAATGCATTCTGACTTCCCAAATGTCCAAGCCCTTCCTGAAACCTTAAAGTCTAGCGATGCTGCAAATTTTCAAGATGAACTACAATGACCACATAAAGAATTAGCAGCAGCAGCTCACTAGAGTATAGCACTCAGTCTACTATGAAATTATACTTTAACCAAATTAATAGAGTAACTACCAAACAGATAGATTATCGAGTAGCTTAACATCTGTTAACGCAACTAGAATAATCATAATCATTAGCACATTGCTATTAACCAAGAATCCAATTCACTGAAAACTTGACTTATCAAATTTCAACGCATCTTCTTACTTTAATACGCTCAACAGAACCACTAATTAAATCAAAAAATTGAAAAGATCAATAATTATTTAGCAAGTTCAGGCTAAACCAGCAGACACAAGGGACTAAGTTGCGTGAGAATATCATAAACCGAACTGGATAACAAAACAAACTCATGAACTAACCCTATTCAATTTCTAAACATACTAAATTCCACAACCAAACAGAAACTTTGCATTTCGGATAAAAAATCGTAAAGCATATATAGAAATTTCACCTTAGAAGCACTGCCCTTAGACCACCCGAGACTAAACCCTCCACCACCACTTGTTGATAGCAAATCATAAATCTCTTCATTGTAAATCTCTAAAACAGTCACTTGTACAAAAGTACCCACTGCAGCTTTTTGATCATCATCAACCTCATTACTATCCTCATCCCCATTTCCCAAAATACCCTTCAACGACCTGTACACAATCCCAGGCTGTTTCGCACACCCAAACATAGTATGACTCTTGCCCGACCCCGTTGGCCCGTACATCATGATGGTGCACTTATCACCCAATTTGACCCCATTGATTCTCGACTCCACAAACTTCTTATAAAATCCATCAAGATCATCTTCCTCAGACAACGATACCCCATCCAGACTAAAATCCCGGTACCCGATTTCCGTCCTGACCCTAAGAGATTGGCGGTCCTGGTTCACTTGTAAGGCGGAAACGGGTTTTTCTTTCCTGTCAGGGTAGTCTCGAATCCGGCCGATAACTTCAACCGGGTGGTCAGGGGGTTGGGTATCTTTGAGGGTGGTGGAGTTAGGGTTAGGAGAGGGCTTAGCCATGTTGAAATTAAGACGATGCTGCTTTGATTGAGGTGTTCTTGATTGGGTTTGATGGTTTGATTTAGATGATGGGGTGGTAAAATTCGATTTTGAAGGTGTTGGTGCCATGGTTTTTTAGATTTTCTTGGCAGCCAAACTGGGGTTTTTAATGCACAATTACTGCACAAAATAGAAAAATCAAGATTTTGTTTAAACTCTGTTCTAGAGGGAGAGAGAGAGATTGTTGAGGAGAGAGAAAGCTTAAAGATGGAAGACAAAGGGAAGGAGGGAGGTGAGAAAGGAAAGATACAGAGGGAGAGATTGGGGGAAGAGATGAAATGGAAAGGGTTTATTGATTTTTTGATTTTTGAAATTTTAATTGATAAAATGTAGCCGTTGGGATCGTAACGTCTACATTTTGCTTGCTCGGGGTCGGACGGACGGACGCCTTCACTCTGTCTTCGTTTCCTCGTGAATTAATCGGTGAGCTTTTTGTGGGTTCATTTGGGCCATTATGAAATATTAAGCCCAACTGGAGTGTTACAAAAGTTTATAAAATCTAGAGCGAAATTCGGGCTAGTCCTTTTACATAATTTTTAACTACTACAATATAATTATTTTAAATCGAAAATAATATTTTTATTGTAAAATGTCATCTATATTCTTAAAAAACACGAAACTGCATGCTATGCATTGCAAACCAAAACAATGCATCGCAACACATCGCGATGCACAATACAAAATTGTACGGAAAAGTACTATTTTTGTGCATCGCGATGCATGAAATTTTCTTAACAGTTCAAAAATGAGTGTCACGCCCATAATTTTGGCCTTCACGCTAGTTTCAAAATTGATGCATCGCGATGCACAAATTGTACTACTTTTTGTGCATCGTGATGCACAACATTACAATTACAATTGCAAAAAAATGCTAAATATCTACACAACTTTAAAAGTAAAATTTTAAATAATTCTATTTTTCAAATGTGATTTTTCATTAAGACGAAAGCAATATAAGTCCAACAAATTAAGGACTATATTTTGTATCTTCAGAAGTGATCAAATTACGAAAATATTCAAATGTAGGATGAAATTAAAGTTGTGTAGATATTTTTTTCTTTTTAATGGCAAAAAGTTGTGTAGATTATAATCATAATTTTTGGAAGATAACTCTTTAAATTAAACATTTCAAAATAAAATAGTAAATTATTTACAAAAAATGATAAATCATTAAAAAGTGAGCCTAAGAGCAAATACAATGGGGATTCTTTGGAGGAGCGCTAGAGAGATTTTTGCTTATAATGAGGATTTTTCAAGGAGCTTATGGGGCTCCTGATTTTTGCAAAAAAACAAATTGGGCAGTTTATTAAGCTAGCGGAGCTTATGGGGAGCTTGTCTCTTCTTTTCACGTGTCGTTCATCTATTGTACCAACACAAAAATTCTTTCTCTTCAATTTTTAGTTATTTTTTACCCCAAAAAAATGTTTTTATTTTTTGTATTAAAGTACATATTTTTCTCTATAAATAAAAACTTGGTTTGTTTCATTTGGATATCAAATTAATTTTCTACAAATTTTTCAAGTTTTCTTATCATTTTTCTCTCTCCTCTCTTCAAATTTAGAGATAAAGATAGTGGAGTATGTAAAGTTATTAGAATTTGTGCCAACATTGAAAGAGAGTTTTTGTTTGGGTATCTTAAGGGTATTTTTGTAATAAATTTGGTTGAAAAGGTGGGTAAGCTCCCTCACCATTGTCCATGCTTGTCATTTGTAACCACATTACTAATTTGGATACAGGTTTAACACGATACTCTACTTTTTTTCATTTCTGTCATTATATCTACATTTTTATTGTTATTTTAACCTAAATTATTACCTCTGTTAGTATACCACTACACCGTCCTTAAGGGGTGGCCCAGTGCTAGAGCTGGAGCTTCACAAAGTGTGAGGTCTCAGGTTCGATCCCTTCCCACGCCCTCTTATGACATCAAAAAAAAAAAAAAAGTATATCACTACACCATGCCCACCACCTCTGTGTTAACCTCCATCATTCTCACTACCAATTAACTACATTACAACTAATAGTCACTAACAACATTACAACCTATAGACACAGATAAAAACTTATAAAAAATCGTCTTACATATATTTTCTGTAAAACGGATCTCCCTAACCCGACCCATCATGTGTTAGTGGACTGAGCTGTGAGAAAGTGTGGTGATGTTACACAAAATATCAGCCGTACCGGGGGTGTCAAATTTAGCCGTCGTCCGTCGGCTTGGGAAATCGTCTAGTGATCTCTTCGTTTGGATATCTGGCAATATCTATAAAATTGAGACCGTGAGAGGGGCGGGGAGGTCCCTGCCAAAACCCTCCGTGATAATTAATATATCGGTCATTAGAGAATATAGACTAGAGATTATACTATATATTCTCTGTATAAAGAATGACATACCTTGACTTGGTATAGGAGGTACTATATATATTACCCACGTGGACCAGGCCTCTAGTCATTTCGAGCCCACTTGTTTGAGTGAAGCCCATACACTTTAACCGGGGTCCAAAATATGCACATTAGAATCCCCCCACTCCTTATTCTTCGAGATTCATCTCAAGGGTAAAGAGTACTAATTGCTCGTGTTCATGTCAGACCTGCCGAAGTTTTGATGTCTTGCTTTTGATGAGCGGTGTTCGTATTAGTGCTCGAGCCAGCAGAGTCTTAAATTTTAACCTTGGCCTCCAAGGCTAGTTTAAACTTTGACCTCGACTTGCGAGGTTTGTTTGAATTTTGACTTCGACCTGCGAGGTTCGTTTTAACTTTGACCTCGACCTGTGAGGTTCGTTTGAACTTGACCTCGACCTGTGAGGTTCGTTTTTTACCTCGACCTGCGAAGTTCATTTTATTTGACCGTTAAATTCCATTTGAATCGACCTTGAAATTTCACAAGGCTCGTTTACAAATTCGAAGGAACTTAACGGAGTTTGCCGAATAGTAGAGGGGCCCATCTGCAACTGTTCTTCATTAAAGGGGCTAACTTATATATATCAAACAATGAATAGGCAATGTTGTAATTTCCCATAGTAGAGGGACACCTTTTGTAACTACCTATAGTTAAGGCACCAAACTGTAACCCTTCAGCACTAATGGGCCATGTTGTAACTATTTAGCATTGAAGGCCCTGTTTGTAACTGATACTTTAGTGAAGGGGAGGCGTTTGTAACCACCTAGTAATAAAGACGTGCCGTAATAGAAGGCAATCGTGGGCGTCACATATTGTAATCGCTCCATCCCCTTCTTTCTCCTCTTCCACGGCGGCGGACAATCTGCTCTTTCTCCACCCTTCTCTCTTTCAGATCTGCTCGAATCTAAGATTAATATCCATGGATCAATGGGTTTAACGTCAGATATGTCTCTCCGGTGCGTGGCTGGCGTCAAACCCACATCTGGTGGTGCGTCTGACAGCACATGGCGGCGAAATCTTCATCGCCAGCGTCGTTCGGAGAAAACAAAGCTTGTTGTGGTGTTCAATTTTTGTCCTGAGCCCATTTCGATCAGCGACAACACGTAACCTAGTTCGGATTCGGCAGATAAATAAGAAGCGACACTTTCCAGTTTTGTCGCAATCATTCTTAGCCCAATTCGCTTAACAATCTCGGAGAAGATCGAAAATAGGAAAACTAGCTCTACTAACAACCAAAGGCATCTTAGGAAAGTGATTGAAGAAAACCCATTTGCTTCATGTGGCAAAGTCTTCTCTTACTTGACCAGGGAACTGAATCTTTGACTTGAAGACTTAGGTAAATGAAGAATGCGCCATGTTCTAAGCTTTCCACTACTTTATGCCATTCCATTCCAGTGTTCAATATCCCCCCCCACACATATATATGACTTGTAACTAGCTTGAAAAGAAGAAAAGAGTTACTGCGCAGGGGATCCCTGCAAAGCTCCTCTGGTATGAGAATTAGCAATGTGTATCTAAGAAAGAATAAAGCTAATTCAGGGAGAAAAAAGAGTATATTTGCGTGTATCTTATACTATGTCTGATAGTATTATTTATAAGAGAGTAATGTTTTTATAAGAGAGTAACGTTACCCTAGTAATTTTGGGTTGTGACTGATACGATCAAATCCCGTAGTTTACGGGTAATAGTAGTGTATCCGTTCTGGACTTTTTGGTAAATTGAAGATAGTTCCGTGATACGCTCCGAGGTAGTTCGTTGCCGTAGGAAGCTCACCCAAGCAACTCTGCAGTGAGCAGCTCGCCCGAGGTGAGCAGCTCGCGCCGAGGTGAGCAGCTCGTCCAATGTGAGCAGCTACCTTTACCGTTCTTGTCTAGTGCTATTTGTCATTTTTATCTTCGGTATAATTTTTGGATAGTTCAGTAGCTCCCTACTCTTTGTTGTGTGAGTGCTCAGACCAAAGAGTATATTTTTGGGTTTTAATTGAGCCTCAAATTTAATCCATTACGGCTCGCCCTTTCATTTTTTGCAAAACAGCTCATCATTCAATTCATACAAAGCAGCTCGGCATCCTCATAAAGCAACTCGGCAGTCTCATAAAGCATTCATTTTTTTGCAAAACATCGCGTCATTCAATTCTTACAAAGCAGCTCGGCATCCTCATAAAGCAACTTGGCAGTCTCATAAAGCAACTCGGCATTTTGATACAACTCGACATTGGCATTGCAATGTTGAAACTTGGGGAGAACCTGCATTAACTGTGGTGTGTACATTTTTGTTTCACAAGAGAGTTTTTTTTTTTTTGTGCCCGTCAAGGTCTTATCCTTGGCATTTTTTCTTGCCTATTGGCTTGAATTTTTTGGTGGGTGACTATCAAGGGTCTTACCCTTAGTTATATTTTTTTTCTTGCCTATTGGCTTGACTTTTTTGGCATCATGGATGCCTGTTAAGGGTCTTATCCTTAGTTTTTTTTTTTTGGCCTATTGGCTTGACTTTTTTGGCATCGTGAGTGCCCGTCAAAGGTCTTTTCCTTAGCCTTTTTTCTTGCCTATTGGCTTAAATTTTTTTGTGGGTGCCCGTCAATGGTCTTATCCTTAACATTTTGTTGTCGATTTCAACTTTTTTGCCCACGTGATTCCTCGTGTTAGTCTTCAATTCGGACTTTTTTGCTCGCGTGATTCCTCGCGTTTTATCAACAATGCTTATTAAAATGTTCAAAATGTAGACATATGTGAAATAAAAGCACGTCTCATTGATAATAAAATTTTTCCAAGTACACAATAAGTTGAATGAGACTATTTTCGCTATCAAACTTAGCTGAATCATTCTCCACGATCACTCTTTTTGTGTCCCGCGTTGTCCGTTTGTTCTTTCTTTTTCTCATTTTCCACTGGTGCCTCGGCACTACCTATCCTTTGGGCTAACTAAAATAGCTCTGCCCTATTCGCGGGCGGGCGAGCAAAGAATTCAGTTTTTAGATTGTTGGGCGCTAAGCCTCCTTCAAAACATGTCAAAACTTCTCGATCAGAAATATTGCTTATTTGGTCCAGGACACCCTTGAACCGCTTCACAAATGCCAGGATGGATTCCTTAGATTTTTGCTTCACATTACTTATCTCGCCTCTTGCCATGGGTAATGCGCCCGCTGTTCCGAATTCCCCCATAAAAATACTCTGCAGATCTAACCAACTTTTAATTGAACCCTCAAGCAGATTAGCAAACCAGGTGGCAGCTTTACCTTGCAGAGTACCCATGAAAGTTTTATAGATGATTGTGTCGTCTATGGTAAGCAGGACAAGCTTCATCTTAACGTGGTTGAGATGGTCACGTGTACTGGTCTTCCCCTCATACCCGTTAAAGATAGGATACATTATGCTTGGATCGGGTAGAGCATCGCGGATCCATCTTGCAAAAGGCTTGAAACGTGTCCCAATAGGGATTACTTTGGCTTCTCTGTTTCTATGGCCTCAAGCCTCCTTCTCAGATCTTGTACTTCATTAATGGCAGGCCTGCTGACCGCCTAAATTTTAGAAGACTTTCCTTCAAAAGATCTTCCCATTTTGGGCTTACTGACCTTCCCCTTTTTTGGGAATACCCGCGTGATATTGCAGCTCGGCTTCAAGGAGATTTTGACCGCCTTGATTGCGTTGCTAGTCGGTGTGTATGCCCGCTATGTCTCTTATGAGGGGGTGGGTCAGATTCTTCCTCGAAACTTCTTTTTTGGGCTGATTTCCCCGCTAATTCATGCACGTGACCTCTTGGGTCATGAAGTCTGTATCTAACACTGACCCTACTTTGAGAGGGTGCTTGGTCGCCCAATTGCCTGGCCATGCGCTTATCTCAAATCTGCTTAGTCGTGTTCCCCTCTACTGTTCGCCATTCAGAATGACCAGCTCCCATATCCGAGCGGCCACCCTCCAATTGTCTACTTGGGTTGCGAGACCCACTTATAGTAATTGGGATGACCTTGGTGGCTTGGTGTAGTGGTGCTTAGGAACCCAAGAGCACGGCCAAAATTGACACCGCAGCTTGACCCATAGACCGTAATAGCTGGTTGTTTAGCATTATCTGGATAAGTGCGGCCGTCTGTACTTTAATGACCTCAGCATGAACGGTCGGGTTGGCCATGGGAGGTACAAATGTACCGGTGGTCGCCTGCCGCATATCCAACATATCACGCAAATCACTACTTCCTCGCTGATCAGCTCCTTTTTTATTGGTGCTAGCCCCCTTGCCTTTGGCGGGTTTTTTGGCTGCCCCTTGCCTTTGGCGGGCTTCTTGGCCGCCTCCTTGTCTATGGGCTCTTTGCAATTTCTCAAGGAGCGTAAAGTCTCTTCTGACTGCTGGCCACCTTGTGGCGCAACAGTAGCAACGGGAGTTGGCACTTTATTGGTTGTTCCCATGTGATCACCGGTAGGGAGCGGGATCGTTGCCAGTGTCGGTAGTTGCTGCGTTAGTTGTCATAAGCACCGAATAGTTTTGAAGCTTGTATTGTTTGTTTATTAGGGATATCTGGGCTTTCAAATGTTTCCCGGCAACGGAACCACTGATGATGCCAAATTTTGCACCGTGGTCCTGATGGGAATTTGGTCTAGTGAAATGACTTGTAACTAGCCTGAAAAGAAGAAAAGAGTTACTGCGCAGGGGATCCCTGCAAAGCTCCTCCGGTGTGAGAATTAGCAATGTGTATCTGAGAAAGAATAAAGCTAATTCAGAGAGCAAAAAGTGTATATTTGCGTGTACCTTATACTATGCCTGATAGTATTATTTATAAGAGAGTAGCGTTGCCCTAGATAATTTTGGGTTGTGACCAATACGATCAAATCCTGTAGTTTACGGGTAATAGTAGTGTATCCGTTCTGGATTTCTTAGTAAATCAGAGATAGTTCCGGGATACGCTTCGAGGTAGTTCGTCGCCGTAAGCAGCTTGCCCAAGCAGCTCGGCAGAGAGCAGCTCGCCTAAGCAGCTCAGTAGTGAGCAGCTCGCCCGAGGTGAGCAGCTCGCCCAAGTGAGCAGTCGTCCAATGTAAGCAGCTACCTTTACCGTCCTTGTCTCGTGCTATTTGTCATTTTTATCCTCGGTATAATTTTTGGGTAGTTCAATATATATTATACTTTACAGTTCAATTGCACAGAGTCACCACCACCGTGCCGTCACCGTCTTAGTGATGATAATGTAGTAACGGGGTACTACATCCATCGAGCAAAAAGTCTCACACCAAAGTACTTCCAATCTCAATTTGTTGTTCTCATTCCCGGCAATGGAACCAATAGCCGTATTGGGGGTGTCAAATTTAGTTATCGTCCATCGGCTTGCGAAATCGTCCGGCGATCTTTTCGTTTGGATATCTGGCAATATCTACAAAATAGACACCGAGAGAGGGCGGGGAGGGTTCCCGTCAAAACCCTCCGGTGTGATAATCAATATATCGGCCATTAGAGAATATAGACTAGAGATTATACTACATATTCTCTGTATAAAGAATGACATACCTTGGTTTGGTATAGGAGGGAGTATATATATATCCATGTGGACCCGACCTCTATTCATTTCGAGTCCACTTATTTGAGTGAAGCCCATACACTTTAACCCAGGTTCAAAATATGCACATCATGTGGCTTCGTCTTACGAATTAGGATCCATAAGACGATATCATGTGAGACCTATTCATAGTCACCAACTCGGCCCAAAACCTCAAATTAATTACAAAATTTCCCTCTCTATAAAATCTAAAACACATTTCATCATTTTCTCTCTAAAATCAAGTTCACAATGTATCACAATCTACAATCTCTAATCACTGACACCTCCATTATAATGTATATCCCAGCACCAAAGCCGTTATTGCCAACAACCTAAATTAAACCCTAGTCACAATCTCACTGAACACAATGACATAGTCGACCTTTTTTGCAACCTCCTACATTCTCCTTTATTATCACTCTATTCAACCCAATCTCCGCACCACCCTCATCTTCACCGCACCGTCCCCAACTACTTTTCCCCTTATAGTTAAAAATTAAATTTTATGTGCATTTAAACGAGCTGGAAAATATTTACAGATTAATGACTACCTTCATTAAAAATATTTCCTAGACTATTACCGAAATTTTAGAGAGAAATTGTTATGGTGTTTCCGAGTGTAAAATATGAAATGGGTTTACTTTTTAGAGAGCGAAAGTAAGAAACTTTGTAATTAATTTCTGTTTTTGGACTTTCGAGTTGGTGGTAGGCTGTGGTTGTTGGTCAATATGCTCGAGCTAGCTGTGGAGGTGGCAAATGTATTGCAGATGATGATTTTAGGATGCCACATCATCATTAGTGATACATAATAAAAGTAACGGTGTAGACTAAAATAGAAAGTGGAATATAGGTAAAATGGTATAAATGAAAAAATAAAATTGAGTGTTTAAACTCATAACTAAACCTAAATTTAGTTGTTAAAAATAGCGTTAGGCCATAAAACATTTGGCTTTTCAAATAGAAATACTTTTAAAGGACGAATAGAAAATTTAAAAGGAAAAAATTATACTAAAAAAAATTTTGTCATTTCACAATGATTGACAAAAGTACCAATGGGGGATGGATTAAATGGAAAGGACTATGGTTGCTTAAACATTAGATTTTGAGTTTGAGCCTTTGTATATACAAATGTAAATGTAAAAAAAATTGGGTGTTATTTAAGATTTACACATTTAAAAAAAAAATGCTATTGTGGGGAGGGTTGTGGATACGATGTATCAATTAAATTGTTTTCCATTAGTTATTGCACTCTTGTATTCACATTCTTTTCCACAATTTGCATTGAATGTCAAAAAATCAAGAGTCTAATAACCAATAAGAAATAATTTAGTTGACACATCGTATCTACAACCCTTCCCACAATAGCATTGGAGAGTTTTTATCCTTAAAAAAAATGTGTAAATTCTAAGTGACACTTAATTTTTTTCACATTTACATTTACATTAGTGATGCTCTAACACCCGACAATATCTCGGGAAGCACTTTCATTCCAACTCCTGGAACGTAAATGTACTTATCAATAAGAGTTGAGATCTCTTATACCACATAGTGTACCTCTTTATGTGCCACCAAACAATATGACACATGAATACTATCTCCTACTAATAATTCAAGAGTAGTGTAAGGGATTTCAATAACCTTTCCAAACTCTGATTCTAAATTAATTGATGTATTAGGATTTTCAGAATACAGCAATAAATTAAAAGGCATAAAATTATGAGCTTGTAGCCGTCAAAAACATTATGCTAATACGCATGTGAGTTTTATTGAATGTTCCCAAAGTGAAGTTCATACATAATTACATTAATATTACAAACATTCTTCTATATCAACACTCGAGTTTGAATTCACTACACAAGTTGTACATTGAATGGAGAAGCCGGCGCCCCTCTCTCTCTCTCTCTCCCCCCCCACCCCAAAAAACACACACACACACACAGTGTACAACAACAGAATGGGATTGTTGACAGTGGGGAAATTATGAAAATAAGTTTGAACTGATGATGTGGAAGAAAATATAAGGAGGATGAAATTTATGAAATGACGAAAACTCTAAGCTCCCCTCTATCTCCTCTAGTGATGCGGGTATCTGAGTCAAGGTAAGTAACTTCAAATTCACCACTTCCTCTGTTAGTTGATGGTCTAAATTGTTCCGGCAGCTGAGGTATCTCCAGTGGTGGTAGCTGTGATAGGTTCCCTGTCGTCTTTACAGTAGTTTTTTCGAATATTATTTTTATCTTGGAGGATCCTGTTTGCATAACAGCATGAATCCGTATTCAAGTAAAGAAGATAGAAGAACATTCATGATCATGAATTAGAGAGCTTAATCTGGAAAAGCACCGACCTTCAAGTTCAAATTTGTGGGCTAATGTGGCAGTCACTTCAATGGGAGGAAGAGGCCATGGAGCGCCTAATTCAAGCTCCACTATGTTATCAAAATCTTTGCTAAAGACATCAATCCGTTGAAATACCTGAGTAAAGAATCGTTAGATGATGGGTAAATATTGAAATTGCAGCAAGCAGATTATACACTGTAAATGTTGCTAAAGGCCAAAGAATTTAGAAATCCCTGTTTTATTTGTACAAAGGGAACATTGAGAGCTTAAATGTGGAATCCACACTTAACAGTTGCATGTAGCTTGCAAGGACCTAAGCAATACGTAAACTGGACCAACTACCACATATTTTGATGGCTTACTTTCCAACAGAAAATGCTGGAGGTCCATCAAACATAATGGTATTCAGGCGTACTTAACAGATATCCTATTTTCTTCTTATTTTCAGCTCATGTTAAGTTCAGGAATGTCTGCTATGATCTATTGATGGCACACTATATTAAGACATTGTTAATTGAATTCGAGTGGATTCCATTGAACTTCTGACAATAACTTCAGGTTCAATTCTAAATCAAAGGGCGCAGAAAATAGATGGATTCGGTACTGAAAATATTCTGAGATGCCAAAATGATGCTCAATCACTTCAAATTTCTCTAGCAACTATGCTGGGGTTCGAGGATTGCGTTCACAAGTAACCAAAAAACAAAAAGAACAGGAAGAAAGAATATGGAGCAATTGTACAACCATGAGGGATTCAACCATACCTGGCCAAGAGTTATTGGGAGTAGCCTTCCAGTTGGGGGCCCAGGACGACTCCCACCTAGAGTACGGGATGAGAATGCACTGCTGTATATCAATTTCCATCTTCCTTGCAGTTTATCAAGATCAACTGAGAGATCCACAAGTCCACCAACAGCTTCAATCTCCTTCGCAGCAGCATCCGCTTTCTGCAAATCATCTTCACTTGCAGCAAGACCTCTATTTAACCCCGAAACAGCACTCTGCATTTGACCAGGCCACGGGTATTTGAAAGCACATCTTTATGTACTGTTTTGACACAAGATTTAAGGCCACTAAACACTGTACTAGCATGTAAAACAAGTTCAAGTATATATTTTATCGCATACACACACACACACACTTGAATTATTTGTGTCAACAGAGTACCTTACTTTATCTGCACCTCCTTTTCTTTAATAAGTAAACGACTACATATTTTAATAACAGAACTGAACTACAGGCAAAGTAAATTCACAGGACTGAAGATTTTCTAGTGGCTAGATGAATGCCATGTATTGCACCTCAAAAGGAACCTAAAAAAGATCATAATGCCTGGCATTAAGAAATCCAAGTTGTAGACTATACACAAATCTACTTGACTGCTTTATGTGCACTCTCTGCAAAATGAAATGAGTTGTGTATAGGTCCGAATGTAGCTCAACCGTGCCTCTGCACCTCATCAAGTTAACATAAAACGGTCCAACATCCACATTTAAGAGTGACAGAATTTACTGCCGTTGTAGTAAAGACTCTGGCCTCTGAGAATTCTGAACTGAGAGAAAAATGGATTGTTGACATATAGTTGCAAGTCAGCAGATACATAACAGAGATAAAGTCAATAAGACAGGGTCTCTAATGTTTGTCTGATCCACATTCATAAGGTTTTGGTCTATAGGGAGTTGTCTATTCAGGTAGTCTGAGGACTAGTAGCCTAGAATTAGCTGTGAGCTCGCTAAAGCTTCATAGGTCCAAATTATAGCTTCAGGCTGACTTCACCATTGGGCTAACGGCATCAACAATCCCTTGCAATAGCGTAGAAGTCTTTTTCTTCACCTCTTTTATCTGCACTGCCTTCGGCCTCAAATTGGTAATAGATATATTAATGAACAGGTTTAAATTTCAGAAACCTAGAATGGAATTCTGGAGCCACAACAGTCAAGAACCTGTTTTAGTCTAACCAATATCTTATGTTGAGCTATTATGTATCTTTCTTTTTATTATTGGGGAGGGAGGGATCTCTTAAATAAGTTGGAGAAACTACAAGAGTAGAAAACAATGAGTGGTCCAATTACCAAAACGAAAAGGAAAAAAGGACCAAAGCTAGAAAAGGCGAGGAAAAGCTAAAAGTAGAGCAAAGAAACAACAAGGCAGCTCATACAGGATCTTAAAAGTGGCCGTCATTGTGATTCAATTTTACCACCCATTTTCCCATTAGCCACCTCATCTAAACTATTTATTAAGCAAATAGGGCATTCGGTACTAAGCGGTTTTAGTACTCACCCTAATCTCTAAGAAGATGCCACATGGCAAGATGAAACAAGAAGAGTTAGGTTTAGACTTGGGGAAAGTGGGAAATTGGGAGAGAAAATAGGGAGGGAGAGAAAACTAGGAGATGATTAGAGGAAAAAAAAAGGAAAAAAAAGAAAGAAAGAATCTTATAAAAATCAACTATTCAAAAAAAGACGCAATGAGTGGGAGAGAAAATAGGATTAGAGCTAAAACCAAGGAGGTGATCACGATAACAAGTCTTATAAAAATAAAAATTATAAAACTTATATACTCCAAAATTATAAAAATTAGTACATGCACACGGAGAGCGTGTAATACGGTAAAATGCAAAAATAAAAAATCTTATTAAAATGACAAAAAGATAAAAATTAAAAATAAATCAAATAAGCAAAATAAAAATGTATATATATAAACATAACTACACATGCATCGCATGTGCCACATGAGTCATGAACCATCCTGGTCAGTGGTCACCATAATCTTTTTTTCCTAGAATGTAATTGCAGACAAATTACCACCTTGACCTCTTTCCTGGAGGGATCCACATAATCCGTCCAGCATCTTCAACAAAAGTTGTGATTATCCTTGCCATCTCCCATTGTTATTGTTTTACAAAGTGTCAAAACTAGTTCTTTTTATGGTATGCTTGTGATAATTTTAACTTTTATGAGAAGGTTTCTTTTTCTTTTTTTTTGGTTTCCCGGTGAACGACTTACAAGAGAAGTTAATATTCTAGAAAAGTAATTGCGATCTCCAAAGAAGAACCTCTTTTTTCCATTTTCTCCGGTATTTATATTTGCGTTCACCATTATTAATGTTCAAAACCTTTGAACTATACATAAACAAGATAGCAGGCTACAAAAGCAGTTGCGATAGCTCCGGAAGAACCCTTCTGTGTATATACTCCAATAATTCCTTTTGTTTCATCATTATCCTTCACTTCTAGCCAAGTCTAAAAAGCTTTTGCTTCATCATTTCCTGCTCTTCAAGTTACCTATGCACGTTGTTAAGTTCCAGAAGAACTCTTCTGTATATATACTCCGATAATTCCTTTTGTTTCATCAATATCCTTCACTTCTAGTCAAGTCTAAAAAGCTTTTGCTTCATCATTTCCTGCTCTTCAAGTTACCTATGCACGTTGTTAAGTTCTTAATTTCAAAGAACAGGCCAGACAATCTAGATGATTCATAGCTCGATGTGATTTGAACAATATCATATGCTACCCCAGTTTCATCCTCAAACTTTAACGTTTCACAACCTATACAGTGAAGTAATTAGCTGATGATGATATTTTACATTTATGAAAACCTTCTGGACTAGAATGATTTGATGTACTAAAAGGATACTCATGTATCTGTACATGTTTAGAGATAATAGTAGGAATAGAACACAAATACAACCTCCTGTTTAATCTAATGAAAATCACACGTCATTGGAACTTTTGTTCATATATCAGAAAATGTTGCAAGAGTTTTCTTGTTGTCATCTTCATGAAACACTTGGTACATAGAAGTTTTCAATGGAGCGGACCCACAACCAGGCCTAAGAATCTATTGAATTTTCCGACACAGTTTTAGCTGTTACGAAACAATCACTAGATAATATCTGCATATCACACATGTAACAATCTCGCTCTCTAGCAACAATTCTTAAAGGGTTTAAGAGATCAAACATATGCTGTGTTTAAGAAATAGTACAGCTGGGGTGCCTTCAGTTCTACATGATTAAGTGCTCTGGAGACGAACTCTTTTTTTAGAACAGACATCATTTATGATTCTTAGCCTTGATGGTCACCAGGTAAGAGGGAAAGTGGAAAGATATAAAAGCATGGGAAAACTAAGTTCACCTTTTATTTGGGTAAGGATTATATAGAGGATAGAAGGGAAAGACAAAAAAGAGTAAATCTCCTTCCTTCCTGAGCCCACCGTATGCTTTCCTCCAGGAAGTGTGAAAAAGAAAGGAAATCAGAGTGGCCCATCAATTTACTTCCCTTCCGCTTAGTAACTCTTCTCTCATTGTACGAGAGTATAACAGTAAAGCGAACCAGGCTCCCTCTACTTCAAATCCTTTAATTCTCGCCCAACAACAAGGAGGTAAAGATGAATACGAATTAAATTTCTGTTGCTCTTAATTGTCCATTATTTGTACCAAGCTCGAGTAAAACGTAACATATCACATCAAGGAAGATGCTGATTTGGGGCAAATGTAGAGATTTCAGGTTGAATTGATCTTTCTGATAGTATGATTTAAATGCCACATTCTCATCAGAATCAAACGCAGTATCTAGGTTATGATCAGCTTTGCTTTTATGAGGATAAATATTAGTTAATACGCAGTTGTTGTCAGCAGCTTTCTTTCTCTGTTAAACTCCATTACCGTAAATTGATCAATTCAGGTGCTCGGCTGCTCTTTAGATCAGTGACACGCTATCATGTGCTTTGGTATTTAAGCTCTATTTCCCACGATGATATGGTACATTTTCCTCACCTTCCCATTAACATATAAACAGGATACTACCAGTACTTATGAATTTACACATTTTGGTGATTAGACTCAACAGATAAGATTTCATGAAATAACTGACCACGAGTATTTAACTCAAGTTATGTCAACAACTCGGGGATTTCAAAGCAAGATTATCCATTAAACCACACTCGCTGGTACCCTTCTTAACTATTGCTGTTCTGAACAGCCCTCAGATAATAACTAAGGGCATTTTTGTCCTTTTGCATCTTCACCTTTGGCAGCGGAAATTTGCAAGTTGCCAGCAGTGGCCGCGGGTTATGGGCTCCGTCATGGTCGCACGCCGACCAACTCAAAAAGGTGGCCGCTCCGACCACCGATGCTCAGCAGCTCGGCAATCAGTCAACATCAAGGTGTACTTGCCTGTTCCCCCTTTTGACAGTCCCCCTTTTGCAAACTGTCAGAGCTTGCTTGTCACCACCTTCCCACCAACCCGTAGATCACAACAGCAGATCTATAAAAGCGACCACTGCTCTATATAAACCCCTGGAGCCTTCCTGATCAAGGTAATGAATAATCCTAGGGAGTTTGCTTTTCTTCTTCTCCTTCAAGTATACTTACTTTCAAGCCGGAGCTACTTTGCAAGGGCACCACCCCTGCCTAAGTAACCTCGGTTCTGTGTTGCAGGAGAGAAGTTTTCTACAAGAAGTCAGATATCCACAAGTCATTATCAAAAATACCCCACAGCGACATTTTTGGTATCATCAAGATTCATATTAGTTTTAATCTTCCCCGGCCTCTAGCACTATTGTTTCTACTGATATAAACACACTCCCTAACAAAGTGTACTGTACTAACAGACTTCAAGTAGCAATAACAAGTTACAGAATTCCCTAAAAGCCGAAAACAGACTGTAAGAACGAAGGTAACACCCATAAATAGCTCAATATTAAACCAAATAAAATCGTTTTCCAGAGAAAACGGTTATCAGAATCAAAGAGCTACAAAACTGAGTTTCATTATCAACAAGAAGCAACAAAAACCCAATCGAGCAAACGTGTAAAACATGCCTTATTTCTCCACTTAACCATTATAACAAACACCTAACCAGCATCATCAATCAAGAAAACCCACCAAAATATAAAACGTAAAATGATTACCAGCAATTTGAATTTCAAAGAGGTAATGAGCTTGGACTTAGACTCTTGGTCCCCAGAAGCCGGTGGAGACGGGTCTGTGAATGTAACTTCGTCGACGGCAGACCCACAAACAAAGAGATGGTCCCTCTGCTTGGGAGAAATAGAGACCCCTCTTTTGTGAAAAGAAGGGAGATTTTGATTTAGAGGAGTAGCGCATTTAACGAGTGATTTGGAATTTTGGGAAGGTTGGGATGATACAGAGTGATAGTGAGAGATGGGAACCGTAGAATGAAGCAGAGACGCCATGAGTGCGATGCTGTGTGTTACTTAGAAAAGAAAGAAAAACAAAGAGAGAGAGAGAGAGAGAGAGAAGTGATTTGTGATTTGGGTGGTGGGAATTTTGTGAAGAATTAACGGGAACATGGTAGAGTCCCAGCAACAGTTGGGGGGGTAGAAAATGATGCCTAGTGGCTTCAGAGCTTCCGTGAGAGCACTGTGGACCCATAAATTGGTAGATGCTTCTGTTATACCGTGGGAATAAAAAACCAACGTATTTCTCCACCGTAAGCTTTAAGTTGGTACCTATGACGTCTTATTTTAAAGACTTAATTCTTAGAGCATTCACAATCGTGGATATTTTTAACAAATTTTTTTTAGCTAGGTCCCATTGCCATCTACATATTTTTGTTTTAAAAATTTACCTTTCCATTGTTAATCTTCTTAACATATCTTCTTAGCTTGGTCTCACTGCCACCTCATTAACTTTACACATTAATCTTATTTTTATATTTTTCAAACAAATAAAATTATTTAACTTTACTTAATATATTTTATATTTAAATATTCCATAAAAATAAATTAATTTATAAATAAAGAAATTAATTAATTTATAAATAATAAATTACTCTTAAATTTTTCTATTTATAATTTAATTAATAAATAATCTATAAAACACATATTGTACATAACTCGTAAAATAACATAAATAGAAAGTTTCATAAAACGTTAAAATTTAAAAAATACATAATTCAAAAGTTACATAAAACATAAATACTTAAAAATTACATAAAAACATGAATAATTAGAATTACAAAAAAACGTGAATGATTAAGCTCTATCACTAGTTATTGCTGTAACGACGCCATATATGCTCAACCAAGTCGGCTCGAAATTCATAATGTGTGCTTCTATCACGTACCTCAGAATTTCGCTGAAGATATTCTTGAAATGCTTGTGTTGACTCATGGTTGACTTGTAGAGAGTCATATACGGTATCATCAGCCCAGTTCGTAACGTGAACACCCTCATCCTCGACAATCATGTTGTGTAGAATAATGCATGTGAGCATTATTTCTTTTAAGTTATCTCTATACCAAAACCTGGCAGGACCTTTGATAATTGCCCATCTTGATTGGAGTACTCCAAATGCTCGTTTGACATCTTTTCTTGCAGCCTCTTGCATCTCTTTGAATTTCTTTCGCTTAGCATCCGACGGGCACGAAAAACTCTTCACAAAAGTAGCCCAATCCTGATAAATTCCATCAATTATGTAGTATCCTTTTGTATACTGTGTGTCATTCACTTCAAAATTGCACGGCGGTGCATTTCCTTCGAGTACGTTATTGAATAAAGGTGATTCGTATAGCACATTAAGATCATTACGAGAACCCGCGACCCCAAAGAATGCATGCCATATCCATAAATCTGCAGACGCAACTGCTTCAAGCACAATTGTTGTCTTCCCATGACCTCTTGCATATTGACCTTGCCAAGCGACTGGACAATTTTTCCATTCTCAGTGCATACAATCAAGACTTCCTAACATACCTGGAAATCCGTGCCTCTGCTCGTGCATTTGAAGCAGACATTGTGTATCATTACCATTTGGCCTTCTTAAGTATTGACCTCCAAACAATTCAATAATACATCGACAGAAGTTGAACATGCACTCGATGGCAGTTGTTTCTCCCAATCGGAGGTACGCATCGAGATGATCGGCCAGAACTCCATAAGTCAATTGACGGATAGCTGCCGTGCATTTTTGAAGTGGTGAGAGACCTACTTTTCTGAATGCATCACACCTCTGTTGAAAATAACTTGAATGATTCTCTAATGCATTAACTATGTGAATGAATAAGTTTCTATGCATTCGAAAGCGTCGACGAAATATATGATCGGGGTACAATGGCTGAGATGAGAAATAGTCATTAACAAGTTGAGTATTTCCCCTTTCACGATTTCGTTGTATATACCTCATCTTTTTCCTTTGCCGCCTGTTGATGTTGGCTTTGGCCCTTTCAATCATCTGTTGGTGTAATGCAATTACCTCCATAAACAATTCTTCACCTTCGGAAGTGTTGGTTTTTTCGTTGCGTTCTTCGGGATCACTGCTTGTGGTAGAGGTAGTGGTAGAGGAAGAAGACATATTTGGTGGTAAAATACAAGGGCTTATATCTTGAAGGTCTGTAGAATGTAGATTACAACTACTTCTCATCTATATATACGGCTAGTTTACAATGGCTAGTTTTATTAATAACTAAAGATACATAAAACAACGATGACTAAAGTTACATAAAACATTAATAATTAAAGTTACATAAAACAACGATGATGAAAGTTACATAAAAGCATCTTAATATTAAAAATAGAGTTACATCAAACAACGAGCACTACAATTCATACCCTTGCTCAACCGTGCCTTTATTACCTCACATCCGTGTTGATGTAAGGCAAGGTTATTTGGAGTCATATTCGAGGTATCTTTCGTAAGAAAACTTATGTCTTTAACGAACCTTTCGCGCTCCTTTGTTGATGCTCTTTGTCGCCTCACTTCTGCTTCAATCATCTTACTTTTCACTTCAATCTTTCGATTTTCCGCTTCAATTTTTTTAATCTCCGTGTATTTATCCAACCTCAATGAAAGATGAGAACTAATCATCTCGAACCCATCTATATTCGAAGGATTTTCGGCTTTTCCTTTAGCTTTACCTTTCCTCTTTACCGTCTTTTGTCCAATCGGACGAGTACGTAAATCGATTTCCTCCACATCTTCAACATCCACACTAGTGTTCGAATGCCTTTCCTCAGACGTCCTAGACTTTTTGTTGGTGTGAAGAATATCCCCTTGTGAAGAAAATGAAGCAGTAGATCTTAACACATCCCAAACATATTCGAAAGGAAAGTGTTGATTTTTTTCTTGATGGTATTCCGCCCTTGCATTTTTCATTAAAATATCATCGCTCCAACCGCTATGTTTATATTTCTCAAGCCTATTGACGATTTCGTTGAAGCTTCTCACCGATGGAGCAATTCTTTATGACCAACGTGGTGTCAACTTCGCGATATCTCTCGGAATTGATTCGCTTGGGCGATGTTTGTTGTAGTACTCAGCTACACGCTTCCAATATTGCGCACTCTTTTGACTATTACCAACCATTGGACATTGGCCAACAGTCATCACAGCTTTCGTCAGCGCAATATCTTCATCTTTGGTCCGTCTTGTACATGATGACTTATGTTTTTCTGGTACCGATTCCGATTCGTTGTCCAAATCAATTGTTTCTAAATTGATTTGCGTCTCAGGAACCGATGATGGCGTTGCCAATCCCTTACCAGACGAAGTCGCGTCTATGCTTGTTCTTCGGGAATCATTAGAAGATTTGCTGAATGGAGAAAATGCACGAGGCGGACCTTGCATGAAAAATTGGTTTTCCGTAGGTTGCCAATAATTCGGAGCAAAAGGAACATTACTAGATGAATTCCCAATAGTTGGAGGAACTTGAAAATCCTGAAAATTTCCAAAATTTGGATAATTAGGAAAATTTGGATAATTTGGAACATTTGGATTGTTGGAAAAATTAGGCGGGTATTGAGGAGTAAATGAAAATTGAGAATATTGAACATTCGCAGGAACACGAGAGTTTTGCGTATTTTGATTTTCTTCAATATCTGAAGAATTCAATAAATTTTGGAAAAAATTACTATCTCTTCGATCCATTTGGAAAGTGAGTATATAGAGAAAGTGATTTTTTTAGAAGAGATGATGAAGAAATAGAAGAGAGAATGAAGTAGTATAGAGAATGAAAAAGTTATAAAAAAATGATATGAAAGTTGAGGTGTATTTATAGGGAAGAAGTAAAAAAAAAAAAAAGACAAAAAACGGTATAAAAACAACGGTAAGAAAAAAACGGTAAAGAAAGAAAAAAATTGCTGCCAAAAAACGTTGCTGCCAAAAAAAAGAACAAAATTTAAAGAAGTTGGACCCACCTCCCCCAAAAAAAAGTTGCTGAATTTGACTTTTTTTTTTTTTCCCATTCTCTGTTCCTTTTCCTTTCTTCTTATTTAAGAAGAGAACTCTCTTCTTATTTTAAGAAGGCTACCATTGTTCAATTTTTTCTTCTTAGCTAAGAAGAAGGCTAAGAATACAACAATGTAGGTGCTCTTAAGTGAGTTGCTATTTATACTCATATATTTATTGAGTACACTCTATCTCATATATTAAATTTTTTTTTTATAAATTTAACTTTAATGTTCTTATTTAGCCCTACCGAATACAGTCAAGGATGTTTGTTAATGTTCAGTTAGTGGGTGTCGAACACTTTTATGAGTTTTCAGTCATACAACGTCCATCACCTAAAAAAAAAAACAAGGAAAAAGCAGACTTGAGCCAAGAAGGAAGAAACTTGCAGTTGAGTGAGTGAGGTGGGGTGCAGGAGGAGGGAAGCAGGAGGAATAGTGAGTTGTTTGGGGTGGGGGTGTGAAGGAGAGGAGGGAGAGGGGAGGCGGGCAGACTGTGGGGGTGGGGGTGTGTAAGAGAGGTGGGTGAGGGGAGGCGAGCTTCCCAGTGTTGGTTGGGGGTTGGGGGGAAGGATGATGATCAATAATATTATTTTGGGTGGAGTGTATTTAGTATAGGATAAGTTAATTTTAAGAAAAATATTATAAGAATATATTAAAAAATTAAAGGGGGTGCACTTGATATTTTTAGTAGTGAAAAATATTTTGGAGGTGTACTAAATAATGAAATGCAATCGTTAATTTCTTGAGTGTGAATAACAACTCTTAATTCTCAATTTTATCATCCTAGTTTCTCCAAAATTTTATTAAACTTTTTACTTTTATTTTTTCCAATTTAATCGCTATAAGAGGGGAGCGGTATTAACACCAATTTTTCTTATAAATACACAAAAATTTCTAATATATCCCCACAATAATTTAACACCGAATTAATTACTAAATATACAACCCCACATTTCTTATTTTACCCCCACACTCGATTAATTGACTCTAAACTTACCCAAACCCATCCCCCTCCCTCGCTCCCTCACTCACTCACGTCAACCCGAAACCCCTCCCTCCCTCCCCCTCCGTCACGGCAACCCAGAACCCCCCCTCCTTCCCTCAGGCGTCAGAAAACTCACCCCCAAACTCACTTTCCCTCATCTCCCTCAACTCCGGTACGGTAATCATATTGAGAGTTTTTACACGGAACAATATATGACACATTAATTAGTAAGCCAGTAAAGGACATGATAAGGAAATCATATTATTGTTCTTGAAGATCCTAAAATATCCAAACTCTCACGTGGCACTCGCGGGCCACGTGGCCAATGCTTATCCGGAGCTCGGATGAGAGGACCTCATACCCCGAGCTTGGCTTGAAGCTCGGGATCCCAATATACTCGTCACCACTTCCAACCCGACCTCCCCGAGGAGCTCGGGACTGGTCCAGAACCTTCCACTTCCAAGATGAAGAGCTCGCGTAGTCTTAAGCCCGAGCTGCGAGCAATAAAGATCCCGAGGTCTACACCTTGGGAAGCCTTGAAAGTCAACGAAAGCTGCCGCATTCAATGCCCTCAGGCATCTACGTCATCCCGGGACCACCATCTAGTCCCCTATTGGACAAAAAAGATACTTGCTCACTAAGGAAAGCTGCATCTAGAAGGTCAAGGGGACAAACAGGGAAGTTATATCCTCTGCAGCAACAGGTCACTTCCACATTAAGGCCCATCAATGCACATTACGGCTGCCATAAATGAGCACATGGCTGTTCACCCCAAGCTGACATCTGGCAGATCCACTTGCTTCAGACCAACATTCTACCAGTATAAATACAAGGTGACAACCTTCTTTTAAGGGCTAAGTTCAAATTCACATATACACAACCACAAACTCTCCCAAAGAATTCAGAGCATTCACTCTCAAAGAGCTGCCTGAATCCTCACCGGAGACCAATTACCTTACCATATACTGATTCTCCCACCGGAGGGCTTTAGCTGGACAAACGTCCAGCTCCCTAACGGTGTCTCTTTCATCACAGGTATTTACCGGAGGACAAGTCCCACCAAAACTTGTGCCTATTGAGAGCTGGGGCACCCTGACTGTTGACTAGCTATACACGTGGACAACGACAAATCACCAGAACCATTTTTGGCGTGATCAGTTCTACTTGGTGCCCATGCTAGTTAGGAAGTCCTTATAATTGTATAAAGATAATACAAGTGCTCAACTCAAATTGTTAACTCATTCAGGTCCAGAATCTTAATTTCAATTCAGTACAAAGTACTTGGGTGTTTCCGCTTGCATATGCTTCCTCTGTTCGTCTCGAAGCATTCTACTTCACTTTCTTGAACGGTTTATTTAAAGAGTTGTTAAAAAATTAATGATATGATTCCCACGATATTTTAACATCAACCCACGTTTATGAAACAAAAATGTTGGCTACAACACAGATTAATAGTTTGTTATAATGATTACTTACAAGGGTAGTTATTTCTGTCTTAAATATCAGTAAAGTGGGTATAGTAATTAGATGGATAGATCATCAACAATTAAAATTTTAGCAAATATGATTACCGCTCATTTACGTTTTGAATACTTAAAATCAGTCGAAGTTTAACTCAATGCTTAAATTACAGTTCATGCTGAAGCTGTTTTTCCTGTGTTTGTGAGTGCGTGTTCATCCTCTTAAATTTAAGCACTAAATAAATCATCTTATTTTTCTTGCTGTAACCAAACTATGAAACATCATGTTTCTTGTGATGTAGGTCGTCTTCTGTGTTTTTACTTGAAATTATTTGAATGGATCTATATTTCAATGTATATATGGTTTTTGCTAAATCAAGGTAGAAGGAAAGAAACATACAAGAACTTATCCTTGATTTACAAGTCTTATCTTTGACAATAATGGTAGCCTTTTTGAATATTAGTCCTAATTTTCTATGTGGAATGTTTAGAAATCTAGACTAGAATAAAAATATAATGTTGCATCCTAGATAAATGACCAAGTTTGTACTCTCTGTTTGCTTTGTTTGAAATATAGAAGTCTGTGGATTGGTATGCGTACGTTTGTACATCTTTAAAGGCTAGAAAATATTTCTTAAACTGTGGTATCTCTTGTTTTTCTTGATTAGGAAATTACTCTCTCCGTCCCAAATAAATGTTTCTAGTTGATAAAACACAGGAATTAAGAAACATAATTAATGATGTGCTGTAAAATGTGTTGTGACGATAATATCCACGAACATTAATTGAGTTCAACTATTTTAAATAATTGGGTTTCTTTGGGATGTGTTATATTAAATGAAATTTTAAGGGTATAAATAAAAAAATGGTAGAAAATATGATATCAAAAGTATTTAGAAACATTAGTTGAAATATTCCAAAATAAAAAATAGGAACATTTATCTGAATCGAAAGAAGTATAATATTTTAATGTTATTTGATTAATGAAAGTATGTACTCCTGTTATTTTATTCTTTTTTTCATAATCTGAAAATATAGTTGATTAGTCACTTTCAGTCCCTTTTTTGAAATAGGAAAATTAACTTTTTTTGGTCCGTAGTACGATTTGGTGTAGACGATTTGTCAAACGTAATTTTAATGTTAAGAATATAATCAATGCACTAATAATTTGTGTTCAACGTGATCTCTCCGCTTAACAGTGAATCCACATCAAACACAAATCATAAGAGCATTGGCCACATTTTGAATAATGAAAGTACGTTTGTCAAATCGTTTGCCCAAATTAGAAGATGGGCAAATAAGTTATTTTCCCTTTCAAATATCACGTGCACAAATTGTTTCATTCATGTCCATGAGAACTTGCAAAATTAGGTCGTTCCTGGATATTCTACATGGCGCTGCATTTTCCTATTTCCTGATTCACATGCTTAATCTTTGTGAATATAGAAACTGTCAGATCCACTTGTCTTGTGGGATTTAGGATGACAAAGACTTTCGCCCTTCCTTGCAAAGTATGTATATTATCCTCTTCAATAAACTTCAGCTGTTGTTTCACTATTTTAAAGTCATCTTGTTCTCTATTCGCTTTTCCAATTTGTCAAGCTTTAATGAAGGTTTTTAATTTACTCTACTATTTCATTGTTTTATTGGATAAATTTCAATATAAAACTTGCACATATTCATTCAACGATTTATGGAATTAGTCTTACACTTTGTGGGTAATTGGGGATTGATTGTTTATAAGTCAGATATGCAATTATATGTTACCCAACAAACAAAAGGAGAAAAGAGAAAAGGAAAATGATATGCTAACAGAAGAAGTTGAGAAAACTGTGTGAATTCATTTTGCGCAAGACCAAATGATAGCAGGCAGCTATGATTAGGTGGATACTTCCCTACTTTATGCAAAGCACACATTTGACATTTATGGATGGGGTACCTCTGTTGACCAATCTCGGCACTTGTTTGGACACTTGAAATCGTGTTCCCTGACCTCTGTTAATGGGAAAAAAAAAAAAAGATGGAAAAGTTGAACTTAGCATTAAGCTATTTTGATCAAAGTTGTTTCTGATGTTCTATAATATATCTTTGCGTGAGTTCTCATTGCTAGTATTGCTCAGGAAGTTCATTCTTAATTATGTTCCCGTTGTATGCAGCCGTGTCCTCGTTCCTTGTCATTGGAGATCCCGTGTCTGAGACCCTGGGTAAGTGTTGATACCTAACACTTGTTTCGAGTTTAAAAATAATAAGATAGCACGACAGCACTGACCATTTAGATTGATGTTCAATGTTTCTGGATTAGGTTCAAGGCTTTAAAGATCCTTGAACAATATTGTACTTGAATTGGTGATTACTTCAGGGTCGTATGTATAGACTGCAGAAGGTAGGATGATGACTGATTTGTTATGATTTTAGATATTCTCTCAGCAGATTTTAGTTGTGGATTTGTTGAATTCTAGCCTTGAACAAAAAAATTAGTGCTCAATTTAACAAAATCGAAGCATGGGAATCTTTTTATCATTTACTTCTTGTAACATTAAAGGTGGAAAAAGTCAGTCTGCAGAAACGTTACTCGGAAATATATGTAGCTTGCAGTAAAAGTCAGTCTGCATAAATGATTCCATACGCTGATCTGGAAGATCAGATTTTTATGGGGCCTTCAACAAATGGTGTTTTCCTCCATCAGCATTGGATGAAAACTGTCCCTTTGTCACTGACATATACTCCCTGTGTTCCACACAAAGATTTCACGTTTGAAAAGTCTAATATTTAAGGATTATATTAGTATCATTTGAGTTGGTCATATTACAATAATTACAAAAATGCTTGAGCATAGCCATAATGCTTATAGCATATATAGAGGGCAAAGTTGAAAGGTTTTGGTATAATTTTTGAAAGTGGACTCTTTAAGTGAAACATCCCAAAATAGGATAGTGGACTCTTCGCATGGAATGGACGGAATATCATTTAGTCCTATGAGTCAGGCATAAAATGCTCCTTTATTACTTTTTTAGCATTTAAACCAGTGGTAACTACTAGAGGAAAATTACAAGGATAGGGTTCTTGGCTACGATAAATGTGTTTTATGTAGTGCTGCATTCTAAACTTGCTCTCACGTATTCGCTGTTTCCCCATTCTATGCGAAGTATGGCCTGTGATTGAGAAGGAATCGTAATCATATACATAAGAATCCTGAGAGGAAGCCATCACTTGCTATTTTATGGCAATACTAGTAAGTTAGCCTTTACCCACTAGTACTACTCTGTAATCCTTATAGCATAGAATATGAAAAGTTAAACAATGGATTGGCGTTGCTAAAGAAATTCTGATGTTGCAAAATTAAATCTAGGAGGGGATGACCAATCATTGAAATGATTAAATTACTGGCTAAGTAAGTTGCCTTTGGCTTAGAAAAAACTTGTTTCAAGAAAGTGCTGAGGCTGCTACTTGTTCATTCTATCTTGACCTTGTAGGCTGTTGTCCTGTTGGACTTTGGTAGGATGGTCTATCTTCCTTAGATATGTGCATTTTTCTTGTATTGAATATTGAGACTAACGGCATTTGTTTCGTTGGCATGGAATCCAAGATTGGTGATCATATTGCTTGTTAACTCGCATAGTTTGATTTTTATGTGCTTGGATACGTAGTGAAACACTGAGTGTGGAAACAACTGTCTCCCAAGTTGGCCAGAAACCTTTAGCGTCACAAAAGTGAAGAAGGAAGGTAATTGGTGGTTTCTGCTGGCGGTACAAAGTTGAGGTATGTAGAATGAGATAGGGTCTTTTGGATGATAAGGCAGGAGAGAAGTGCTAGTGGAGACGAAAACAAAGCAAAGTGTATGGTTCCTACAGATTCAATTTTCAGAGGAATGTATAAGAGGAGGCATGATACAAATTGTACCATGACGCAGTTGCAATATGGCAAAGGACACATTCACCAGAGAAAGCAAAAGTGCAGTGAGGAAGATAAAGAAGTTGATTTGATCATCAAAGAGAACTCATGCTAAGAAAGGTTCAACTACGTGGAGAGATGTTGGGTTGCCAGACTTGGGCAATTTGTTAGGTTGCCCCTTAGGGTTATTCAATCAAACAATCTGTCAATCAATGATGGAGAACGACTATTATTCAACAATTTCATAGAGTAGAGATCTGAAAGTGGCCTCACTGCGGCATTTGTTGTGCTAGTTCCAAAAAAGTTTGCTATTGAGAATCATAAACTTTTTTTGGCCTATTATTTTGTTTGGGGGTGGGAGTTCCCATAAAGAGCCAAGGTTTTATCAAGGAGAGTACGGAAGGTTGGATCGTATTGTGTTCTGAGTTGGGGGAGGGGAAGGGGGTGGAGACAAATTTTAGATGCGGCCATGGTAGTGGGTGAATGTTTTAAACATGGTTCAAGATCAGATTTTAGGTCTCCAATTCAAAATTGAAACGTGAGTCAACTGAATTGCGTTTAACAATTGACTTCCTGAAACTTGGTCAATTTGGTGAGTTTCTTGCAACTAAGCCAAATAACTAAATTGAGTTGACATAGAAAGACAAAAGAAAATTGCACTAATCAAATATTCCATCTCCAATCTCAATCAAAGTAGGTTTTATTTTTATTTTTGTATTCTATCAGTCTCTTCTCCTCATCATCCTCCTAGTTTGTTCACCCTCCCATCTTCTGGCGTCATCTGACTTGGAAGATCTCTCTTCTTGTGCAGCGGCAATCCCTCCATCGTCGATCTCCCTTTGCCTAAGTCTCTGTGTGTGTGGGCTTCTTGTATGCAATCAAGTTCTTTTATTAATTTTAATTCTTTCTTTCCTTTTACAGGGACATTTAACATTTTAACCCATTTTCTTTTTCCCTTTGCCCCCACTCTTTTATTAATTAAACTATTATTATTTGAGTAATTATGGAAAACTTTGAATGAGTCTCTTCAGATTTATTTTATTCTTTTGCTTGATTCTATTATTTTTTCTGTTTCTCCTAAATCTATCTTCTTTCCTTCTTCTGTTATGTTTTTTTTTTTGTTTTCCTAACTCAAACTTTTTTCTTCTATATTTTTTTCTTAGTAATTGTAAAAAGAGAAATGATAATAATGATATCGAGTTAGTCAATTCAAACTATGGGAGAAGTCGAACAAGCTCTAATGAGACTGTAGACAACATATGATTGGCCTCAACATTTAAAACATTGATGAAGACTAGTTTGTACTTGACTTAACAGTTTATTCCATGACATATGTGTGTGTGTGTATATATATATATGGGGAAGGTTTCAACGGTTACTTTCTCTCACTAGTCATATGATATTATTCAATTGATCAAAAATAAAAGGCTGAGATTAATTACATTAAGAGACTCACCTTCTTAACCATTAATTGCACTATCCAACTAATCAATTAATCTCAGCCTTTTATTTTTGATTCAATGAATGATGATATAATAGTAACCATCAATCGTTAGTGAGAAAAAGTAATCATTGAAAACTCCAACAAATATATATCTATATATATATATATATATATATATATATCTATATTCCTTTACTAATTTTTTCTTTTTGGTTTCCCAAAGATCTACCCTGAAAGCCCAAGACTAATCCCCCGAGCCGGGTAGGGCCACAAGTGGTGGTAAAGCTCTCCCAACAAGTATTTAGCACAGCTGCGTTCCCATATGACTAGAACCCGAGACCTAAGGTTAAGCTAGAACTACCCTCTTACCATCCAATCTACGCGCTTGTTGCTATATTCCTTTACTATTGAACTCTACTTGTAATGTAGCCTATTATTTAATCTTGTAACATATATATATATTTGACATTTATCACTTTAATATTACGACCTATAATAGATGGTGATTATGTAAGAACCTGAATTCTTCATCATACATAAGATGAATTTGAAAATATAATGCGATTTTCAAGAAACTCTTTTTCCCTGTAAATAGTATTTAGTTGCTTATTGCCTGAAACCAAATGCACATTGGGACTGCCAAATGGTATCTGAATCTTCGCCTTTGAACCATGATATTTTGAAGCTAAGAATACAAGACTCTGAATTGGTGCGATCATGCGAACTGGGAGTTATGAAATTATATGTTGAATTCATTTTCTTTTTGTGGGAGAAATAGAATTTTTTATGCATATCTTTATCTAATATCTTCCTTTGGGTTCTCTATCTTGTTTAATGGATCTCCACAAGGGGTTTTTTGTAGTACTAGATGGTTAATGCAAGGGGACCCCTTCTTGTTTATTTTAGTTATGCAGGTGTTTAGTCAACTGATTCCTAAGATAATGGAGGGGCGAAAGGGTTCTTGGTGGGACAAAGAGGCGGGGTTAATGGGATGTGCCACTTCCTGTTGGTGGGTGATTCAATGTTTTTTGTGATGCTAGGCAGGTGCATGAGGTATTTGAGGAGCACGCTTATCTGTTTTGAGGCCATATCAGGCTTAAAAAAAGTACTTGCAAGCGTGAATTAATACCGGTGGGAGATATTGACGAGATGGAAGAATTAGCAGCAATTTTGAGTTGTAGAGTAGGTGCACTTCCCACTAAATCCCTAGGACTTCTGCTGGGAGCTGCTCATAAGTCCTCGGTCCTTTGGGCTCCAATCATTGAGAGGTCTTAGAAAAGACTTTGTAGTTGGAATCGATGATACTTATCTAAAGGTGGAGGTCTTGGTTTAATGCTTGTATGGGGGATTGGCGGGCAGCTTTAGTTAGATTATGCTGTATTAGGGTTGGTCTTCATGTTGTTTCGTTTCGTCAGGGTTTGTCTCCTTTTATTTTTCGACTGTGAGGGTGAGATGGACTTTTGTCCAATGTATAGTACACTCTTTTCTTTCTTATTACTTCTTTTTACAAAAAAAGTCAGAAAATAAAAAAGAAAAAAGAAATTCTTACTGCTCACACTAATCCAAAGTAAACTGTCTGTCTCTGTTCCAATTCCTTTTTTGGTGTCCAAGAGGTTGGAGAAATTCAAAGGGATTTCCTTTGGAATGGTAATGAGGAGGATTTTAAATACCCATTAGTAGGGTGGAGGAATATTAGTAAACCTATAAGAGCAGGAGTTTGGGTATTATGAGGGCTATTGCTTCCAACAATATGTTATTTATGGCATTTTGCCAAAGAAGATGGAAATTTACTAACAGGGGCAGAACCGGGGGAGGGCCTGTGGGAGCCATTTCCCCCACCTAAGTTTCTACTAATTAAGCTTTAGCCCTTGTAGTTTTAATGATATTGCAATTAGCTCCCTCAATAATCTTAAAACATTTATCAATAAGTTAGTTAGATTGTTTCTTTCAATATTAGTTCTTTATACCACCCACAAGTATAATAATATTATTATGTGGTCAAGTTCTTTTAAATGTTCTCATTCTTAACTTTATTATTGGAACCAACCACTATCTACTAGGAGTAGTTGTCATTAAAAAATATGATGATAAATTACTATCTAAATTTTTTATCCAAATGTTATTAGTATTCTAAAATTGTGAACTCAAATAAAAGACTTTATACGTACATATTAATACTTGCTCTTTCGTACTACGGCCCTTCCACTCTGTTGACCCTGAGTCTGCCCCTGTTTACGGAAGCAGGTTGCGATCAGTAGGTTTGGGCTGGATCGTGATGTGTGGAGATCAGGTATGATTCAAAGTTCATTTGGTGTGGGTTGTGGAAATGTGTTTCAGTAGGTTGACTTTGTTAGGCAAGTTTGTTAGCAGGTGGAACGTGGCTCTAAAATTAAGTTTAGGATGGTCCTTCAGTGCGTAGACAATCTGATGTAATGTTAGATTTCCTGAAATGTTCGATAGTGTTGTTAATAGACAAGCTATGGTGGCTGATGATGCAGTGACTGAGAATAGTAGATTGGACTGGAATCCACTGATTAGGAGGAATTCTCAAGAATGGTAACTGGAGGAAGTTGGGGACTTGAGGGAACTTTTTATATGAGATAGGTACTCCAAGGGTGGGAGGATGACCAGAGATGGAAAATCCAGAAAAAAAGTAATTTTGGTGAAGTTCTTCTATCAAGGAATCAGGAGCACCAAGTTGTGGTATATTTTGCATCGACTGATACTTTAAAGGCTTTCTTGACCAGTGATGATTCCAGAAAAGTAGGACAATTAGTTTGTCGTTTGCTTCTGCATTGTGATGTTACCTGGGAATTGTGGAGTAACTTGTTCGCGCTGTTCGTGTTTGATTGGGTTATGCTGAAGTCTGATAAATCCCTCTTCTCCTCTTGGTTAGGAGCTCAGTGAGCAGATCTGACAAGCAAAGCTGGATGCTGGGTCCTCTTTCCCTTATGTTGAGTATTTGGAATGAGAGGAATATAAGAAGTTTTGAAGGTGCGGAACTATTGGAACAGGGATTATAGCGCACCATACGGAACCTGTTCTGTTTTGGTTGACTGAGGCTCTAGCTGAGCCTGTGGATATAATTATTATATTTCTTGGCGGACTGCTTGTTTTCCTTCTTGTATCTTCTTTTTTCCCAGATACGAGCCTCTTTTTCTGATAAAAGAAAATGATGGAATTTTTGGTCAGGTTTTGGTGTAAATGGGGTACAGTTGTTTGCATGTGTACATAGCCTGATAGCCTGCACCCATTGGAGCCTTTCATATACATTCTTGCTTAACCAGATAAGAAATATCAGGAAAGATCAACAATATGCTTATGGAAATTGCTAGAATAGGAAATCTAGCATGACATTAGGATATAGACAAAGCTGGAATGTAACAAGGAATTTGATAAACTTGAAACCTTTTTTTTTGTATTTATTTTTTTAACATGAGAATATTTACCAACTATTATTCAAAATGGAGATAACGTTCAAAACTAAACCTGCTTTTATAATATGAAGGAAAATTAAAAAATAAAAAGGCTTCTTTATTCTTAGATAAAGTCTAACAAAACAATACTCTTCACATTTATACATTTAAAAGTATATATTGTTAACAGTGATATGATAATAACTGCAAGGAACAACCAAATAAAAATGAAGTAAATTTGCTAAGCGCACTGAGGCTTTAGACGGTGAATGACGATATATATTAAGAGGGAAGCATGGACGGGATGGTGAGTTGGAGATAAAAGAGCGAGAACTTTTCAATTTTGTAAGCATCACAAGACCCATGATGTCGTGAATAACCACTTCGCAATTTAGATGCGATTCCTCGTGTTGTAGGAATAGATTCTGGGATGGAGATAAAAGAGGGAAAAATTGTCATTTTGTAAGCATCACAAGGCCCTTGGTCTCGTGAATAATCAATCACCTCCCAATTTGGATGAGGTTCCTCGTATCTTAGGAATAGATTCCAACTAATTAGTAAACCAAATTCAATTTCCAAAATAAGTTCAGCATACGAACGCAAGCAATGACTTAAGCAGAATTAATTCCCCATTCCTAGCTCCGAAATCTGATTTAATAATTTATAAAAGGTTAGTATGATTTCATTCAAGTTTCTAGAGGGGGATCATTCTCAGTTGCACCCTTACATTTCTTAACATTTCTTATCATCAGCATTTTATATCGTGTTTTTCTATGTATTGTGATGCAGGCATCAAAATTACCATTTGCAAATATTCAAAGGCCTAACCAAGTAAAATCCTACGGAGCTAGGATGGAGCTTTCTATAACCAAACCAGATGATTGGCATCTTCATCTCCGTGATGATGAACTGCTTGAAGCTGTTACCCCTCACAGGTCATTTAAGGACATCTGTCGTAATGCTTTTCACTATTACTTCTTAGTCAGGAAGATATAATCTATAATCATATCCCTATTGAATTTGATTTACTTGTCTTGTGACTAACACTATTACTTGTATCAACGTTAATAATTTTCCAGTGCACTCCATTTTAGAAGGGCAATAGTAATGCCAAATCTGAGACCTCCAATTACCACTACTGCTGCTGCTGTAGCGTACCGCGGGTCCATCTTGAAAGCATTGCCTACTGATGCGGACTTCACACCTCTGATGACACTTTATTTGACAGATAAGACAAGTCCTCATGAGATAAAACTAGCAAGTGAGTTTCTTGGTGCATCTTCTATTTTCAGACTTTTGTTTTTCCTTAAATCTCAGGGTTTAAGTTGGTATGTTCTCAAGCTTAGTTGATCAATGTCCCTCTTTTTACCTTGTTTATGCCTGCAAACTTTGTATGAAATTATTGTCCGGGGAGCTAGATCTTTGTATATAAGCACAAATTTCTGGTCATATATATATATATATATATATATATATATCATATATTCCCTCTATTCTGACCCAAGAGTCCATTTTCCATTTTTAAAAGTTAATATATATGTCAAATCAAAATTTACTTGCTTTAATTATGTTTTCGGAAATAAAATCTCATTCACTAAAAGCTACATTAAAAATACTTTGGGTTACAACTTTTATGACTTTGTAAAAATAAATAAATTTATGTAAATCATTGGTCAAACTTTAATTAAGTTGACCCAAAAAAGTCAAAAGTGAACTCTTTGGTTGGAACAGAGGGAGTATTTTTTTTTAAACTGCACATCACTCTATAGCTCTAAAAAGAACATTGCACTAGTTCTTAGAATAGGACTTCAATAATGATTGTCCTTGTGAGTATCCTATGGATTGCTTGGTGTGAAACTAGTACAAAGTTAAATGGTTTGCTTGACTATAGATGTTTTTGTGTGGAATGGGTAAACAAAGAATGCCCATGTACTTTTTATGGTGTCTGTTCACTTATTTAGAATGATTGAACTCAGCTCTAGGCAAATCGAATCCAATTTCAGCTTTGGTGAGATCCAATTGATTGAATTCTTTTCAGCACTCAATGGGCTAGTGCGGCCTCATTCCGCCTTGCCAACTCCCATTTATGTGCTGTGTAATGTCAACATGATTTCAGTTGGTGCCTATTTTTGTATGCATTCTAATAATGATATCAACCGAAGTAATGGGACTTATTCTCTAAATGAACAATGGTTATCCTTTAATGTTATAGCTCTTCACCATAGATGTAGAAATACTTCTTACTGATTTGAGGAAATTAAAGACCAAGCTATTCAGATTTCACACATTTATTTCTCCTTAGTGCCAAACTTACATTAACTAAGGCTTGCCTTGAACACTCTATTGTCTTATCTCTCCCATCTAAGAACCCTGGTCAGAAATCAAGCACCAATTAACTGCAGTTGTGTTGGCCTAACAATGCCCTCTCTATGGTAATGTGTATTTTATGCAGTCTTGATTCTCATGTCCGTCTCGTCCTATTGCCCCCTTGCGTGGAACTTGTGGAATTTGATCTTTTCTGGAGTTTGAGGACTCTTGGCTCTATCTTGCTTCAGTTAAGGACGTGCTGTCTGTTGTTTATAAAAGTCTGTTGGGGGTGGTAATATGGCATTATTATATGTCATTTAGGTATTTTCGCTATATCTTGGTGGTCATGGCTGAAAGAAAATGCCACGATTTATGGTGTCAATCTTTCGCTCTACATTTTCCGTTACTTGGCTTCATTATGGGCATATCCCATCGGTGCTTTCAGAGTGCATATTATGATATTCATTGGGATTCAGAGATCTTTTTCCACTTGCGTTCTTTCGTTTTTTGTTTTGCAAGTCTCCTTCCAGTTGAATCTTTGCGCATCTTGGTTCTCTTTCTTATAAAGTTCTTTTCATATAAAAAGAGGGTCCTGAAGACTAAACGTAGAAATGTTTTGCATTCAGAACAGTTCCATAAATGGAGTTTTAACAAGTGTCGAAGGGGAGGGCACCTGTTAACTGAAGCCTTAAAAAAACGAAGAATATAAGGCACTTGCTTTAGTTTTCTTGGAATCATGCTATACTTTCTCCCTCAATCCCTAAATCGGGGACCCATTTGTACATGTGGATGCCCCTGTCTTACCGAGCTAGTCTTTTGTTATGGTACTAAAATTTTGTGTTAACTCTTGGTTTGCTAGAAAATTTTCCGCTTATTTCTGAAAATAAGGTGGAACGTTTTACTGTGAAAAAGCATCATGAATATTTGCCTATCTACGAGGAGGAACAAGTCTTATTTGCTTTAGTCTCTGTTATGGTGACATAAATCCATCCCTACAACTCATGAATTAATAATTCTGACAACAAGGAGGTATACTCGACATGAAATAGGTGGTAATGAAACTTTTACAGGAATCTTTCACACATCCTACACTGGGTGCAATAAGTGGGGAAATGCATTTTCACTGTTGGTAGAAACTCTGGATTTACCCCAGTTTTCACACCACTTTAGTCAATATTACAGTTGGATATGTGATACATTTTTCTTTTGGATTTATGTCCAGAACCTTAACTTTCACATGCAGTCAATCTAAAATCATTAATGGCTTCACTTAAATGAAGAGAAAGACTTGAACTGTTCCGAAACGACTAATTTGCTCATTTTCTCTGCCACCACAAGTGACATGATGGTTGGGTTTTTTCAAAAATCTTCATGTATTATAGGGTTTAAAACACCCAGCAATATATGTGGATAGAGATTCGAGGTTTAGGAGTTCTATGTTGAGTCAGAGTTGGCGGAGAGGTATTTGGAACATGTGAGGAGTTGGAATAAGTGGGAGGAAGGGACAGCGGAAGCGGTTTCGGAAATTTCTAGTTCTTACAGTTGAAGTTATTTATTACTATTATTTTATTTTTATTTATGTCGGTTTCCTCTAGATGCTCTTGATGAGTTTTGTTGCTTCTTCTACTAAGTTCTTCATCTTTTGCCCCATGTCAGTGGGTTGCCAGCAAAAAGTAATATGCAAGATGTCAAATTGTACTGTTTTGAAGTTTTCATATTCTTCTTTCTTATCTGGAAACCTATGTGCTATAAGCATGAATCTATAATAGCAAAGAAGAGGATAGTCTGTAATTAGTCTGATTTTTTGTCTTTTCATGTATATTGGTCTAATCAACTGACTTTATCGAGCGAGAGCACTTTTGTTTTTCCAAGAACTTACTGGGGAGCTCATGGCTAATATTACTGGTCTTATGGTGTTTTTCAATATCGATGATGATGCCTTAGAGAAATTTTTATTTATAATATCTACATGAGACCACTCGATCTACATACCTCATTTAAGGCTGAATATATTTGAAAGATTGGTGAAAGGTTATTTGAATTGACCTTGCTACCCGTGAAAGTCTAGCATGACATGACTTGAGGATGATGCGAAGTAACTTTGAAAATTTCGATTCATGCTCTTGGGACAACTTTTTTGTTTTGGTGAAATGATCTTTAAGAGTATTTATTCTTGCAAGCATATCAAGCTTTTAGCGAAACAGGCTTATGTTTGTCGAGTGCACTAGTAATTTGTACTATGAATAAAATTTTCATGGCTTCTAGAGTTTCTTCTCTGAAATTTAGATATAAAAATATGTTGGCCGTGATGAGCTTATGGTTAAGCTTGTTCTGAGATAATCTGGATGTCTATATTGAATGCTTACTTCTGAAAATGCTTTATTAATAAGTAAAATAAATATATAAACAAATTTATAACTCTAATAACGGAGTTTGATGAACTATCGAGTTCATTGCTAGTTTCTAGTTTGGTGTTCGTATTTAGTTGTACATGGCTCAAATGAAATTGGTCTCACAGGAGAGAGTGGTGTTGTATTTGCTGTAAAGCTATACCCTGCTGGTGCGACAACAAATTCTCAAGATGGTGTAACAGATCTATTCGGAAAGTGCTTACCTGTACTAGAGGAAATGGTTGAGCAGAATATGCCTCTTTTGGTAATTTTGTTTTCATCAATTTGTAGTTACACTTGAATGGGTACTTGATTTATGGAAGTGAAGGTAGGTTTGTCAGATGAAAATTCTATCAGCCTTTAAAATCTAGGAACCTTTCTTAAAGTGTTAGCCTTTTGTTTTTAATTTTATTTATTTTTTATTCCTAGGGAGTGTGTTTCTTTTCCTGCAAGATCACAGGTGGTGTGTAAATAGCAATCTAGCAACACTCTGAGGATCAAGGTTAAAATACGATCTATTTGCCCTAATTACTGTCGGGTATTCAAAGATCTAAACGAATCTCAGTGGCATTAAAACTGTAGATAACTGGATAATGCATTACTAGTTAACTAAAATCAAATCACTTGATCTTGAAATCTGCCAAGGAGGCTTAGTTAAATCACTTCGCATACTAACATGATCTGATTGTTTATTTTACTTCTGGCCTTATTAATTGTTTGACTTACAATATACTAAAATGTCTTTGTTTTTCACCAGTCTTGTGGCGTATAGACTTGAGTAGTTGGGTAGTTGATGCCAATAGCATAAATTGTGTTGATCAAAGTGTTGATTCCCTGTGATTTTGGGGATAGCCAAAGGCTTGTTAGTTATACTCTTCGCTCTATGGGGTCAACTGTCAACATTCTTCAAAACCATACAGAGTTACATTTTTTTCAATTAGAATTTCTTAAGATTCTATATCTATGCTTGCTCATGCAACTAATACATTAGACGTACTGCTATGCTTGTGATTCTATCTATAGGTCCATGGGGAAGTTACAAATCCTAAGGTTGACGTGTTTGATCGCGAAAAGGTATACATTGACACTATTCTGAGGCCCTTAATCCAAAAGCTTCCACAATTGAAAGTTGTGATGGAGCATATTACTACTATGGATGCTGTTAGGTTTGTCGAGTCGTGTGCTGAAGGTATGCTTTCTTCCTGCAATATTTATCTTTTCCTTTTCTTTCTTATTTCTCCTTTTATCCTTTTCTCCCTTCCTTCTTGAAATGGAAAGCTCTATTTCCCTAGGGAGCTGTTTGGTAGCCAGGATAGAATTAATAGGTATAATTAGTAAGTAGAATTGTTAAATGTTTGGTACGCAGTAGGCGGTCGGGACTAATAGCACGAGCTACTCGGATAATGTCCTTATCCCCTCGCTAGTAATACCAAGGGAGATGGTGGTATTATTAGTGCCCTCACTAAAAAAATATGTGACTATCATTTTTAATCCCAAAATATCATCGATATATAAGTTAGAATTAATAGCGAGGGCGCTAATAGTACCAGGATTAATAATATTGCTTATCCCTGCGTAGCTACCAAACAGAGCCCTAGGTGTTTTATCACTTTATGTGCAAATCCTCTATCTAATTTCAGATATTGTTAGGTTTTGTTGCAGCTACGGTTACCCCACAACATCTAGTTCTCAATAGGAATTCTCTGTTCCAAGGAGGATTGCAGCCACATAATTATTGCCTTCCAGTGCTCAAAAGAGAGACCCACAGTATGTGCCTTTACAATATTAACAAAACAGTAGTTAAGAGTTGGCATCTTCATTTTTGTGTTTGACTCATTACCTTTGTTGGCTGCTATTTACTGTTAGAATCTCATGTCACGATTCACTATGGATATGTTTACTCATCTCACTTAGGACGTATCTTTGTTGATCCCTAGGTATCACAGGTAGTTTCCGTAGTTACAGGAAAGGCAGCTTGGCCCACAGAGATAGGTCTCTTAGATTATTATTATCCTTCTTAAGTTCGACTAATTAGATTTCACTGTCCCAGTTGATTATAGAAATATAGGAGAAAAAACAATACATAAATATGCCAATCCTTAAGAAAGAGTCCGAGGTTGAGGTTGAGGTTGGGTTGGACAATATTCATGTAGGTTGGTCCCACCTCTACTGGAGATCAGAAAACTAGAGTTTCTTTTGGTCTAAAATATTAGATATATTTAATATTCTTATTTAAGTAGCTGCAAGATAAAAAGGGGGTCCAAAGAGCTGAAAGCCATTCTTGACGTTCCTCCCACACACATGGCTTACATGCATGGTTCAAAGTTTTGTCCGAGTCGCTGAAATTTTCGTGACTCGGAGCAGATTCTTGGCCCCCGATCCAATATTTCCGGCTGAGTCAAATGATTTGCGCAACTAACCCAACTCGGTGAGATTTCAACAACTCAGCCGAATCACAGAGTCAACTAAAAAAAAGCACAAAAAATCGGAGAAACGTGATACGGTACCTGGTAATTTGTTCTGGAAAGCAGTCCAATGATTGGAGGAGATTTATATTAGCATTCTCCCTGTGATGCAACTGCAGCAACGATGCACATACGACCCAACAACAATACGGTGTTACCCGAGGACCTTCTCTGAGATAGGTTGATGGAACAAAACCTTGACCCAACGCCTACGAACAAGGTGCGAACCTTGGTATAATTGAGGACGCCACAATTAGAGGTGATAAGCCAATTGATAAGTCAATGAACAATGCTACAAGGACAGTTGCTTGAAGCACCAAATTAATCACTTAAGAACGTTGCGAGAAAACTTGAAATTGATTCAATAATAAAACTTGACTCCTTTATTACAATGTTCAAGATGCCTTTTTATAGGCTAAATACCAAAAATAAACACAAAACGTTTGCAAATACCAAATCAATAAGGAAAGTAAAACTTAACAAAAATAAAGAAAAACCCTAAAAATCCTGGCTTTGGCTCACCTTAGCGCTGGGGCAGCGCCTTAATGCTGTTTTCTTGCACTGGGGTGACTCCCAGACCTTTCAAACTTCACAAAAAGAACCCCCCACTTTGTTAAACACCTCTTGTCCCTTAGATTCACATCACCCTGGGTATCATTGCAGTGAAGAAGCAAAATCTGCTGGTTACGGAAGCACTATATGGTCCGAAACAATCACCCCGTGCCTGGTTTGGAAGACAAGACTCACTGGTTTCATGAAGAGTAGTGGATATAAACAGATCCAGGGAAACCATACATTGTTTGTTAAACATACAGATTCAGGGGGAGTTATGTCTATGTAGGTAACATCATAGTAACATGGAATGATGAAAAGGAAAGAAGGGACTTGAAGAAAAGGTTAGCTGAAGAATTTGACATCAAGGAATTTGGGAGACTTGAGTACTTTCTTGGTATTGAGGTGGCTGTGTAAAAGTGATATTTTCCTTTCATAACAGAAGTATATCACTAATTTACTGAATGGAACAGGGATGGGAGCTAGTAAACCAGCTACTACACCAATAGAACAGAACCATAGGTTGGGAGAAGCAAGTGGAAGCAGTAAGGTAGACAAGGAAATGTATCATAGACTCGTTGGACGCTTGATCTATCTCTCGCATACTAGACAGACTAGCCTACCCAGTAAGTATAGTTAGTTTATGCATGGTGCCAGGGAAGTTGATCTACAGGATATTTATCAGATTCTCCACTACTTGAAGGCTCATATAGTGAGAGGATTGATGTTTACAAAAACACAGAATCCAGAATTAGATATTTGTGTGTACACAGATGCAGATTTTCCTGGTTCCCAGGTCGACAGAAAATCTACCACAGGGTGGTGTACGTTCCTAGGAGGAAATCTAGTCATTTGGAGGAGTAAGAAGCAAAGTGTGGTGCAAGATCAAGTGGTGAAGCTGAATTCAGGGCAATGGCTAATGGAGTGTGTGAACTACTACGGGCAAAGGTGATCCTACTTGACCTAAAGATCAAGTGGAATATGTTAATGAAACTGTATTGTGACAAAAATTCAGCAATAAGCATTGCTCATAATCTAGTACTACATCACCAGACAAAGCACATCGAGATAGACAGACACTTTATCAAGGAGAAGCGGGATAAAGGACTGATCTGTGTCTCGTATATGCCTACACAGTTTAGGTTGGAAGATGTGTTAACAAAGGGGCTTAGTGGCAAGGCATTTCAAGACAACATCAGCAAGCTGGGAATGCAAAATAGCTTGAGGGGGAGTGTTGGAAATCCTATTAAGAAACTAATTTCGTATAGTTGATTTGATTTGATTTGTACGGCTGTGATTAGAATATTTTATTTTAGGAAGGATATAACCAGTTGTAACTTGCCATAGTTAGAAGATTAGCCTAGTGAGTGTCCTTGATTTCAGGATCCTAATTGATCCTAATACCCTGTATAAATGTAGGCACTCTGAAACTTCCATATACAAGAAATTCTATTCAAGTTTTCCTATAATTCTACGGTGCCTTAAAGTAGCCATCAGGTAGTCTGTTTATTCCCTTTTGTGTGCGCTTTAATGGATATATCGATCATGGAATAGGTATCTGACCATCGTGGAACCAATGGGTGGAAGGGTACACGGGGTCATTACGCATGCGGCAAAGGCTCTTTATTTGAAGCTGCAGACTTCCTTCCACTTCTTTAGCTTCTAGATTAGAATTTTCTGTCACAATCGGCCCTTGTACATTCTCCTCAGTCCCAAAAATTATAATATGCTTTTTTTCTGGTCAAACCGTGGACTATATTGGCATAAATGCATTTACATTAGATTTGAAAGATGGTTAGCACCTATGTCACATAATTCGCCAGTTCATGGTGACACTCTGGTGCTCCGAGCTTGAACTATTAAATTTTAGTAGTTCGCGAATTTGGTTTTTGGCTTGTGGATTAATGGAAATTGAAGAATTATCACTTCAAATAGAAGGGGAAGAAGTTTCTTTAGGCCTTCTATGATTCAATATTCAAATCAAGCATCATATCGGAGATAATAGCAGTATCCATCCAGTAATCTTCAGCCGACTTCATTTTCTTTGTGCATTCGAGAATCTTTGGTAGACATCACAGCAACCCTGCTTTTGAGGCATAGATACGGAGAGAGTAGGAGGGCGAGAGGGAAAAGTAGTGTGACCGGTGAATTTGATTTTGACCACATAAAGAGGGATTGTAAATTGCAGTCTTCTAATGAGTACGCACTTCCTTTACTTGATCTTTTATATATTTCTAATTGGACCTGTCTTTCTAAAATATTTTTTGTTTATATTAATTAATATAACATATAACCTGGTCTTTTTTATTCAAAGAAAATCAATTAGTCTCAATAAAGCAATCAATTTCTAGTAATTTCTCAGGGAATTTAAATTCCGGTGTACAAATTTAAGTGTAAATATATATATGAAATTTGAATTTACATTTATAAATAGATATATATGTATATTATTATTATTATTATTATTATTAAAAACATATAACACACCCAAGACGCCCCTGCTCTCTATCTTATTTCAATTTTGACGAATCCACGCTCTTTCTCCCGCCCCGCTTTTGCTCTGTGTGATCTAGGTTAGCATTATGTCTAAATTTTACATTGCTTATAGAGCCGCGCTTCAGTTGATTGGTTCAATTTTGAGTTGTATCTCTCATTTGTCAAATTTAAATGGATTACATGTTAGCTCATCTGATGTCCATCTGAAGTTGGAGAAAATTGAACCCAAACAGTCCATAAGGAAGAGTTATTGAATATGGAGAGCAAAAGTGCGAGTGAGAGAGAGCAAGACGGCGGGTGTGATTGTGACTGCCAATCTGCCACAAAGAGAGATCTTAAGAGAGCCATAAGCGGAGAGCTAGAGCCAAGAGATGATGGAAGAGTGCAAAGGAGAAAGGGAGTTGGTCCTTGAAAGGATGAAGTCTCTAGATCAGACATTCCACAGGACCACATTTTTCTATGGCTGGTAATTGTTAGGTGAAGAAAGGGAGTTGGTCTGTGTGTGTATGTGTTATTATTATTTTTCTCCTTTTTCTGGTCAAAATAATAACTTTTGTTAAACAAAGGTGACACTGGCACCACTTACCTTAATAAAACCTCCACACCATAAGTGCAAAAAACAAGAAAAAAAGTAAAACACGGCTAGCAAGGATGCAAACAGAGATTACCCCATATCTAGAAACAAAACAGCATGACCAACCCCCATAAAATTCTTGTAAAGATATTGATAAACTTAGGTACTTTTTGTTTCTTTGAATGTAATCAATGGAATTAGCTCAAGTATACTTGATTAAGAAATTGATATGTTTCGCTTTGGGGAGCGCTCGGGTGCCCATTTCTGTTATTCAGCAGGATTAGAGAGCTCCCTTCTTTCGATTTAGGTTTATTTGCTTTTCTTTTGATGGATTCCTCGTCCATCTTGTTTGTATTCTTTCTTCTATCTTCATATACTCTTCTTTTTTGATAAAAAGAAATCGATATGTTTCTCACTTTTTGGCGGTAATGTAGATCTATTTTCAGTGCATAGTGTTCCTTCTTTTTTGATCTTGGTCTGAGTACATGCATCTGTTTCTCATCCAGGACAGGCTATTGTATCAGCTGTGACAAGTGGAAACAAAAGATTTTTTTTGGGAACTGATAGTGCTCCTCATGAGAGACGGAAAAAGGAATGTTCTTGTGGATGTGCTGGCATTTACAATGCTCCTGTAGCATTGTCGCTATACACGAAGATCTTTGAAGAGGTAAATTCCAATAGACTCTGTAGTCCTTGTTGCATGTGTCTCATTTGCACAAATTCTTGTTGTTGCTTTTCTTTCTAGGTTAATCTGAAAATTGTAAATACTAGTTCTTGAGGTAAATCCCTTTATTTGGATTAGGGGTGATAAAAGAAAAAACAAGATGCATGATTAACTCGTATGTGCTTTAATCCAAAAGTGGATTGTTCTTCCACTGCTAAGGATTCCATTACTAGTGTTGATCAACATAACTAAAATGTTCTTAAGTCGTGTAGAGACTTTCTTAATTGGTTCTTGATGTTTAGTTCACACTCACACTTAATTCTCGAGGGTGCTGTCTGGTTATATTGTTTGATGCCTGAGGGAGTCTAGAGCAGGGATGATGGGTTGCTTCCCCATTTACCTTTTTCAGGTTCTTGTGATGTGAAGGAGGGTCCTTGTACCATCAGTTGTAGTGGGCATTGATGGTACTGTTAGCCTCCTAGGTTTCTTAGGACATGTCTCTTCAGTAGGTCCGAGGCTTTAGCTGTACGACTAGCTTGTGTGATACCAGAAACAGGTTCCTTCTTTTATGGCTCTTGTTTTCTTTCTAATGGAGATAGCGCTCTGGTTTTGGCTAAGGTATGAAATTTATCTCGCTTTACCCAAATGTTCTGTATCCAAGTATTGATACATATAGTGTTTCATCCTCCCTGCACAAAGGAATGTTAGTTTGATTCTAGTTGTGCCTCGGCATTTTAGGGAGCCGACGTGTATCACAAGTTAATTTTTTGTTGTAATATTTGAAGGTGGAGACACAGCTTGGAAGATTGAATGTGCTTGAATGGTGCCCATTGTTTCTGTGGTGATATATTTACAAGAATTGAAATTGTAAAAGAGTGTTGGTTAGGCATGCAGAATTTGCAAGTTATTATTTTTATTATAATCAATTGGGAAAAAAAAAAGCACCAGTTTTCTCTTGATAACGGATGTTCGATTTGCAAATATGTAAAGTGCTTTGATTTTTTCCCCGGATTCATAAGCAAGGAATGACAGGTCCACTAAGTTCCCGCCACTGAAGGGTCTGCTTGAAGGAGGTAATTGTGATTAGGGGACTTTTGGTTTGATCTCCATGGTTGAGCTTGTTAAGTCAAAATTTTTGAGCCATTAGATTCTGTCCCTTGTCCATATATTACCGAGAATAACGTCTTTCTGGAATGAGCTTATGAAGTTTTGTTGCCTATGATGACATGGAGTTTGGATCTGAGATTGTTCCCCAATTCTTTCTTGCTCGAGACCGTGTCTGTTGACTTCTTCATTCCTTCTGTTTTGGAGTAGTTAATAGGGATATAGTCTTGGAACTTCTTGGACTAGCCAGATTTGGCAAGCTCCTCCCACATATCGAAGAGATGATATTTTGCAGCTCTGTTCGTCTTTCAACACACCAAGGAGGTGAACCGTGCGAGTGGGCAATTCAGTGGTGCAACTTGCATTCTTTTACTTTTGTACAACCTGATAGAATCTGGGCAATACGAAATCCAATTAAAATATTGGCGATGGTTGTATCTGCAACTAGCATTTATCTATTTATCTGGAGCTCTGATTTAGTTGTTCCTTATTCTTGGGTGCTGTTAGAGTAGTGATGTCATTTAATCAAGAAAAAATAGGAGCCTAGTTCTGCCTGGAACCAGGCTTACCTTTTCCATACAAGGGATAGGAAGTCAAGGGACGATCCCTGCTGGTCATGCTGGCCTAGAAGAGCAAAAGGGGATTTCTCCTAGGCTCTTGATTTGGAATATATGGAATGTGAAGGTCGATATGGGAAGATGGAACGTAACTGTAGCTTAAGTGTACTAGTTTTAAAGGCTTAGGTTCAAACAGAAATATTAGATCCTGCTAGAGTAGTACTGGCTCGCTTGCTGTTGGACCAGGCATGTATTCCAGTTTCTAATGCTGCAAGATTTACTGATTTCTAACGACCAAGATACAGGCCATCACATGTTCTAATTGTTTTCATATATTAATTGCTATGATTAACGTTGGATACATGTTGAGATATTATTAGTCTGGTTACCTTTGGAGAAGCAACCTATATCTTTGGTAGGGTAAATGCTTTACTACTTTATAAACATATAATGTCAAATATGGTTGGCCATTCATTTATTTGTGCTGTGGTCTTAGGCTGGGGCACTAGACAAGCTGGAGGCATTTACAAGCTTTAATGGGCCAGACTTCTATGGGCTTCCAAGAAACACAGCAAAAATCAAATTGAGCAGGACCCCATGGAAGGTACCAGAATCATTTTCATTTGCATTTGGTGATATCATCCCAATGTTTGCTGGTGAGACACTTGAGTGGTCGCCATCCATGGTTTGATCAAAATGAAGATCTAAGAAAGTGGTGTATTTTCTCAACTGCCTCCATGCTAAACTTTTGCCATCTGATGCATTAGGATGGCAAACAACCTAGCCTTAGAGTTGAGATTATTTTGTATAGATGCAAAGAAGTAATAAAATACCATTTCACATTCTTCATCCATACAGATTGGTCTTTTGAGTAATAGAAGTGGCTGTATTCCATTGAAAGTTACATTTCGGAGCAATTTCAGACGCAATTTCTGACTTTACAGCTTGGCCGATATTATGAAATGATGGCTTGCTCATACTGTTGATTTGACTTGTGTTGATGTAACACCTTAAGAGGAATTTGCTATGTTAGAGCTCATGCACCATCTAGACCATTGGATTATCTTTTGCTTATATTGTATGGCTAGCAGTTCATTGTCTATATATTTGGCTGATGAGCTCCATAAGATTGGATTTCCCTTTCTTGTTGTGATTTCCTTAAAATGACTGAGCATCCTTGTATCGTGGTACCACATAATACACTCATTTAGATTGACATACAAAATGCAACTAGAAACATGTGTCAATCTTGTCTTAATAACCCTGCAGAAATCAAACAAACATGACTTGCAGTTATGTCTGACTCTTTATTTGCAGTGGTACTAGTTTTCCTTCTTGTAGTTCTTCGCGTTTACGTGGAGCATCTAGCAACTTTGGAGGTGTCAATATCTTTGATGAGGGTAAGCATTATTCCACTCTCGCACGTATATGGTCTTAGACGGAGATTCAGCAAATGATTTGTGACGATAGTTCACCTAGGATTGGGCTCCGTTGTATTAGAGTTTATCATTGGATCTCTTTCAGATGATCAATATCTATACTGCATGTTGCAGCTAGGCCTTTAGGCATTCCTATGTATAGCCCAGTTTCTGTTGATATTCATTCTAATTTACTCTATTAGTTGTTTAAGGGAGAGGAACACTGTCAAAATTTAACATAGGGTTTGGGTAACATGTGCCGTAAGAGCACGTCATAAGCATTCATTTTTAGAATTTTGTGCACGAACATTCACGTTAGTTACCTGGGAAATTGTGAGTTAGTCCCTCTGTTCCACTCAAAGAGTCCACGTTTGAAAAGTCTAATAACTTGGGGATATATAAGTAGTATTGGAGTTGGTCATCATTAAAAAAATGTTTAAACATAGTCAAGATGTTTATAGCATATGTGGAGGGTAAAATTGAAAGGTTTATGGAGATTGTATGCATGTATATTTTTTTAAATAGACTTTTTATATGGAACATCCCAAAATAGAATGCCTGGGGTGGAGGGAGTATAAAATAAACAAAAAAGTTTCTAAAACAAGGGTGTTGAACCTGTCCTCTTTAGACACAAGTTAGTTTTTGCCTTGAACATAAACTTCTGGTAGACAGAATTTGGGTGTGTGTGTGTGTAAGGTAAGAGTATAACTCTGAGCAGAAAGCAAGAGGACTGGTGGTGGGTGGGAGGATTGAGTAGTGCTGTGGCCAGTTTGTGATGTGAACTTGTTTGACTCTTCTTTTGGGGTACCGTATGCAAAGTCAACAACACCCCTAACCCAGTCTGCATTAGATTGATAAAATTCCCTTATTATATATGCATCACATATTTTAATTCAAACTTTTGTGCTGGTGGAGTGCACATGAGTCCAAGATATGTTACCCTTTGACTAAGTGTAGATCGTAGTCTTTACTTATATTTTCTTTTTTGGTGGAGGATGTTCATTGACTATAGAAGTCAACACTTGTCACCAAGCTTCAGTAAACATCATTGACCTTGTAAGAGCAATCTTCTCCTGTTCCTAGTGGTGGTTCCTTCGTTGACCTCGTAAGAGCAATCTCCTCTGGGTTCTTTTTTGGTTCTGTAAAAAACGAATTTGAGCGACATAGGGCTGAATTCCGTGAATCGGCCACTTAGCCACCTACAATACCTCCGTCGCGTATTTAATGGTTCCTTTGTTGGTGGCTTTGCGATGATGGTACTTTTAGCAGAGGCAGCTTCCGTGGCTGAGTTTTGTTGATACTGAAGGCCTGTTGGAGCAAGTTTTGTGCCTTTGGTGATTATATCATTTTTGTGCAGGAACAAGTCTCACAAAGGGTGACGATAGCATCATTGCTGTTTGAAGTATTCATTGTCTATAAGAGCTTGATGAGTTTAATGTTTAAAAATGAAGACTTGACAACCTGAGCTAGATATATTACTTCAAATTTTCCGGGACAAAGACAAGGGACCTACTAATGATATCCTCTTATAGCAATCACAATGGTTGCACTGTGAAACATTCTCTAAGTACCTCATTCACTCCGATAGACACTCTATACAACCATCTAAAAATCTCGATTCTTGTACATAGCTCAATTAAATCTCTCTTGTTTCAACTAACAAATCTTGATTTCCGTACTGACGGGGAAAGAGAGAAGACTGGGACGGGATGAAAGTGGTTACTATTTATGGTATAACACACTCTAGATTTAAAGGGTTGGATAGAAGAATTTGGACATGGAGTGTAAATAAAAAGACTCATTGTAGACTTGAAGTAGTGTAAAGTACACTCTAAGACTATTACTGATGGAGTGCAACATTGTGGTCGCTCTAAGTAGGGGTGACAATTTTTTATCCAATCCATTAACATATCTAATATATCAAGTATAAAAAACTTATTGAGTTTAACCATTTAAAACTCATTAACTTTATTGGGTTTTAAATGGGTTACCCAATAGTGACCAATAGTAAAATGGATAAATATGAGTTTTAACCCGGTTATCCATTGGTTGACCCACTAATGCTACCACTGTCTACCACCACCGCGACCCCAGTATGCTATTTATTTTTAAAAAACAAATAACATTTTGTAGATTGTTATTGACAAGATTTGAACTTGAATAAAAATTTTTACATTAAAGTTAGCTGCCACTAGGCTAGACTATTTTCTTAAATAATGTGTTGAATTTTAAAATAAGTATAAACTAGTAAAAATTGATGATTATGATAAAATATTTATAATTTTGTTTCTGATTAAGAAATATTTGGTTGTTATTTATGATTATGATGAATATAAGCTTTTAATTTTTTTTTTATTTTGTAAAGAATTACACGAAAATTATTTTAACCTTTTGTACCGTACAATATTGTAATGCATGAAGTGTTGTATGAGATATTACCATCAAACATTTTCTAAATAAATTCCTTTATATTATTTTTTTTTCCCTAAAAGGTGACCAAGTTTATTGAGTATATCCGGATAATACCCATTTATTAATGGATAGAATTAAATATTATCCAATTATACCCATTAATGTTTAATGAGTGTTATTGGATAATACCCAAAACTACCAATTAATTATACATTTATGCTAAATACCGTGCCCCAAACAACTAAATACCACACCCCACTTAAAACAGGATCACCCTTTTGCCCTTACTAACTTAATTATTACTATATTGCCATTGATTAATTAGTTTATTAATTATACTAAATAATTCACTTCCATTACCCATCTTACTTTATACTGCACCTAACTTTTAAACTCTCAATCTCTCTCGATACTTCTCAATGGATGCGAACAACGATGATAATGGAATTCGAGATAACTATTTTACTGTAATATCAATTACTTTTGATATATATTTAATTTTCTTGATTGCCTCTAGTTTAAATGTATTTATTTTAGGTTAAAAGTTTTAGTTCGTTTTAAAAAATAAGGGCCAGCCATAATAGACAGCTTTAACTACAATGGCCGGCTACGGCGGGCGGCTTTCACTCATATGACCATTTGTCGTGGGCGGCTTTAGTTAAAAAGGCAGTCTACTGTGGGCGGCCCTCCAAAATAAAAAAATTTGGGGACGAAAATCAGTTCTTTTGTTCACTTTATTAATTTAATTCTTAATTTATTTTGTTTTTACCAAAAATAATTTATATTTATTTATAGGATCATCACTTTCCGAATGAAAGTGCAGAATATTTTTTGGATGTCGGGCATATTTTCATGAGTGGTCAACTGTTTATTAATTGAGATGAGATGGAAAAATGGGTTAGAAGTACAGGGAAAAAGAATAATAGTATTTCTTTACGAAAAGGAAGAAAATCAAAGCAGACATGTTACCTAGATTATGGTATGGATGTGAGAGGGGTGGAAAGTACAGATATACTAGTAATGAAGATGAGGAGAATAGAAAACTGATAGATGAGGCACTCGACTGAAACACTGGCCCCATCTGCTCAAGTTCCAACTCTACATCCAGCTTATCAGAAGCCATAGGCGAAGGACTGTTCTCGAAAGATCCGCTATCACTCAACAACAAAACAAATCTTAGCAGGGCCGCCCACCATGGCTGGAGATATTAGGGAAGGCCACCTAGGACAGCCACAAATACCATGTAGAGCAGCCTAGGGTTTCAGTTGCTATTGAAGAGAAGCGCCGCCCGTGGTCTGCTCTTTTCAAAAATGAGTTTCTATTTTATTTTTCAAATTTTGGCTTTAATTAACAACAAATCATTCATACAATTGCAAAAAAAAAATTGAATCACAAAATTTGAATAATGAACATAACTTCAACTAGAGAAGAATGAGAGAATGAGATTGAAAAAGTTGTTAATCTTTCTTTTCCCCTGATGACACACAGAAAGTCGTGTGGACTGGATCGCCAATGAGTTTGGATATCTGGGCTTTTATTTCACCTGCCAAGACAAATGAAGACACTGGGTGAGCGCAGGGGCTAGCCCTGCAAGGACACTCCGGTGTGAGAGTAAGTAACCAGTTCTAATCACAGTTTATCAGAGTGTATTTGCTTGTATAAGTACGCGTACCTTTGCTTGGGATTGATCCAAGGCTTTTATAAGGTCAGCATTAGATGCTCATCATTGGGGGAATATCAACAGACATAACTGCCGAGTAGTGACCATGAATGCTGGCGTAGTGGGCGTAACCGTCGGGCACGTCCAGCCGACGACATTCTGCCACGTGGCCACATCCCAATCGTTATCCAGGGGAAAAAAGATGAGGCCTATCCTGCTCACTGAATCCTGGCCCCCGCGGGTAGACCAAGCTCGCGCATCTCCTGGGCAGCTAGTCAAGGCTGTTCGGGGTTGTATGTATGCTCGCACTGTGATGGGCCTTGGCCCATGTTGCAACTTGGGCTTGGACCCAAAGCTCGGCTCTTCAGCCTTCGGGCTTGGCTCTTCACCCCCTCTCTTTTGTCTACCTACTTTACTCGCCTCTCTTTCTTTCTTTCTTTTCACAGCACAGCTTCTCTCTCTTTCTTTTCCTTTTTTTTTTTCGTTTTATTAAATAGGATGGAAGGGTGTTTCAAAAAAAAAAAAGATGGAAGGGCAATGGAGTCATTTTATTTTAAAAGGGTGCAGTATTTAATAAAATGGGTGTGGTATAGTTAATAGTTTTATCCAAACTTAACCGAGAACACCCAATTGTCACCCCTAGCTCTAAGACTACTACTGATTAACTGCTACTCATTACTTGAGTTACCCTTTCGACTTGTTACTGAGTAAGAGAATTCCAAAAAAAATTAAAAAAAAATAAAAATAATAACCAGCAAAAGTTCTTTTGTATTTTAGAGAATCCGAGGTAGCCGTCAAATGGGAATTTTTTGTTTAGAATCAACTCATGTTGACACAAGTTGAAGTTACATTATTATGGCCAGGCCCGTGAACATTTCTGTATCTTTGCTCAAACTTTTTGGGATAGATTAGTAGACTTTAAAACTAATAGATGCAAATACATTCATAGCTTCTTTATATTCTTTCTTACTCTCTTTACATAACTAATTGTTTGATTTTAGTTTTATTAAAAAGATGAGTTTAGAAAGAAGCAAGCTATTGTTCTTCTTCTTTTCACCCTGTCTTTTGAAGCCCATTTCTCAAAAGGATTAGATTCAAATAGTATCCTCGCAGAATGGAACGTTTGAGGTCGGCTTCTTCACGCCAGGTAACTCCCGCAACTACTATATAGGCATTTGGTATCAAAGACAACCAAGTAGAACAGTGGTTTGGGTAGCAAACAGAGACCAACCTGTCTCTGACCCTTGCACTTCAGAACTGAAACTCTTCCCAAATGGGAATTTAGTTTTACTCAACCAGTCCAAACATCAAATTTGGGCAACAAATTCCACCTCAAAGTTAGCTAATTCTACTATATATAGCTAAGCTTCTTGATACTGGAAATTTTATTGTAAGGGAGAAATCAGATGCCTCTCATATGATATGGCAGAGTTTTGACTACCCCAACTCATACATGGTTGCCGGGTGGGAAGATTGACTACAATAAACTCAAAAATGAGAAACAAATTTTAACTTCTTGGAGAAGTTCAGTGAATCCAGCGTCGAGTCTTTTCTCTGTTGAGGTAGAACCAAAGGGGACAAGCCACATCTTAATATGGAATAAGTCTCAAGTGTACTGGACTAGTGGGGAGTGGACTGGTAGCGTTTTTAGCCTTGTTGCTGAAATAGCTTTGGATTTGTACGTGAAAAATATCTCATATATTTCGAATGACAATGAGAGTTATTTTACCTATGAAGCTGCTTTTCCTAATGCTCTCACTAGATTTGTGATTAATGAGTCGGGACAGCTCATGCAGTTTGTTTTGGGGCCGGGGTTCCCAAGATGGAGTCAATTTTGGTTGCGGCCATCCCAACCTAGCTAGGATAAGGCTTGTGTTGTTCTTTTGGCAGTTGCAATGAGGTGAGATCTTCTACTTGTAGCTGCATATCAGGGTTTGAACCAAGGTCGCGGAAAGATTGGGAATCCGGAGATCATACAGATGGGTGCATGAGGAAAAATCCTTTGAAATGTAATACCGGGTGGAAATGACACATTTTTCGTTGTGCCAAACACACGTTTTTCGGTGAATTCGGAGTCATTTACAGTTGGGAGTAGTAAAGAATGTGAATTAGCTTGCTCGATAAACTGTTCTTGAACTGCTTATGTATATGATAACAGGTGTTTGGTCTGGTATAGAAAACTGGTTGATCTTATACAAGCAAATGATAACACCGAAAAAGATTTTCATGTTCATGTTGCAGCGCCGGTGAGTTGGTAGGGAAAGGAATCGATACAAATAAAAAGAAGAAGACCGAGGTTGTTTGGATAGTTACTGGAGCAGTAGGAGGCTTGATGGATGAGTTTTATACTCATCCATGGGGTACTTTTCCGGCTTAGATTTAACCATTTCTCGAGCTTTTGTTATCTAATATGGGTTGCTAGTGCTGTAATGAAGTGTTAGGGAATCTATGGTGAATTACATGCGAATTGGAGGTCATTTGAGATGTCCTGGAACATTGAGGGACTTGAGTGCAAGAATCAAAAGAAGACAGGGAAAAAATTGAAAATTTCCAGCTGAGCGGCCGCCCGTTTCCAGATTTGGTGGATTGTTTCAAAGCCTTGCTAAGCGCTCGCCCAGGCGGCTGCCCTGCGCCGTTGCTGAAGTTGACCTAGTTCCTAATTTTTAAGGATTTTTCCTTGGCCTGAAACTTTGTATTTAAGCAACCCTTGTTGGGTGATTGAAAAACTGTTTTTTGGAGAGTAACCTGTTTTGGGGAGTGCTTGTAATCGCTTCTTAATTCTTCTTTCCAAGAATTGTTAGGATGGATTATCAATTGATTTTGGTTTTTGTTTCGATCATGTGGAACTAACCTCATCATCTAGGAATTGGAGGTAAATCTGTATGAAAGGTTTCTGTCGTAATATAGTTCTTATTCAGTTTATTTGTTTTAGTTATTTGCAAAAGTATTTTGATCGAGTCTTTTCGTGTTGTCTTTGCGTGTAGGTAATTACAACTGTCTAGATTATCAGGGTATGATGAATTGCACAATCTGAATGCATAAGTCATATGTTTGCCGTCTTTTGTGAATATTCTTTATTATTGATTCATAATCTTGCTAAAATAAGAAAGAGAACTTGTTCCTAAATTCTTAAAGGATCCCTGCTTGTTATATGGACCGATCAAAAAAATATAACAACTAGGGATACTAAGCCTGCAAATCGTGATCCAAGCGTTCTAGTCTTTACCTTTGTGAACCAATCGTAGAACAGAACTGATACATAAATTAGAAAGGCATAAATCCAAGATACAGAGTGAATCCCAATTCCTAGGTCTCCCAATTCTTGTTAAATCTCCGGAAAAGTACTTGTTTGATAATTAGTAGTAGTTAATTGCTGTTTAGTTAGTTTAGTTAAGAATCTCAAACAATCTTTGTTTACTTTATTTGTCAACCAAAGTTGGTAGTTAGTTCTCTAAATCAAACTCAAGTCTCCATGGATCGACCCTTGTCCTGTGCAGCTATACTCCGGTATACTTGTGCACTTGCAAGGTATAATTTCATTCATCAAGTTTTTGGCGCCGTTGCCGGGGACTTGGGTTTCTTGATTTAGTTTAATTAGCTATTAGCTTTCTGGATTCCTGCAGTATATGCACGGTCTTCGGTCACTGAATCCCACTTTGGCTGAGATTAACGACGACATTGATAAGTTAGGTAAGAACAAGAGAGTAGAAGAACCTGAAGGTGGACCATCACTTTTCAAAACTAAAATTCCCGATTTAAAACAGGACCAACCTACAGTCACAATGGGAGAGCCACCTCGTCTTACAAAGGACTACGCTCGTCCTAAGATTGATTCTTTATCCTCTTGTATTGTTTTACCTATGGCTGCTAGGAATTATGAGTTGAAGAGTCTTCACTTCAACATGCTCCCGTCCTTTCATGGGATGACTTCTGAGGACCCTTTAACATTCATCCGTGACTATTTTTCAACTGTTCAAAATTTTTCCTTGGGAACTTTATCTGAAGATCAGTTACGAATGCGCTGCTTCCAATACACTTTGAAGGATGCAGCAAAGACCTGGTTCATGTCTTTAGCTCCAGGCAGTTTGACCACGTGGGAGGGGGTATATAACACTTTCATAAGCAAATATTACCCTCACCCCACGTTGACAGAGATGAGAAAAAAAATAATAACTTTTCAACAAGAACAAGGTGAGGCATTCCATGAGGCATGGGACAAATTTAAAACGTTGTTAATCCTATGTCCTCACCATGAATTTTCAGTACACTGCTTGAATCAAACTTTTTATGATGCACTAACCTAGAGCTGCCAAGCTATGGTAGACAATGCTGCTGGTGGTGCGATGGGAGAAAAGACACCAGCAAAAACTACAGCGTTATTTGAGATGCTTGGTGACAATTCCCAACAAAAAAGTGTGAGAGGTAAGCCAAGAGGTATACATGAAGTGAACTCCAACAGTAATATGAATGACAACATGTTGACGAGAATGGCTGCTCAATTGGATTCACTTGTTTCTAATTCTAAAACTCCTGTAATCAATGAAGCATGCGCGATCTGTGGTATATATAATCATGCTACTAACATGTGTCCTTCTAGAGAACAGTTTCATGAATACTTGCAACATGTGAATGCAATGAACTCTTATCCACCATGCAAAGGGGCACAATGATCTGCACTCAAATACATACAACCCTAGGTGGAGGAATCATCCAAATTTCTCATGGAGTAATCCAAAACCTTTTCATCAACCTCCACCACAGCCGCAGCAGGCAGCCATTCAGCCGACTCAAACCCCTTTGGAAGAGATGTTCCAAAACTTCATGCTTGATAGTCGGAGAACTCAACAAGACAATGGAATGAGGTTCAAACAGAATGAGCAGATGCACAAGCAACATGAGACGACATTAAGCAAATTGGACAATCAAATTGGGCAATTGGCCAAATCACTGCAAGGCCACAAGCAAGGAACTTTCCCCAAGTCAACCTGAACAAGCCTAAATAGTCACGGTGCTTCGCAATAGTAGGGTGATAGGTAGTGAGGTAAACTCTAACCCTATCTCTGAGATTAATTATGAAAAGAATGTAGAAGTGGGGAAGGAACAAGCTGAGGAAATTCCACAAGAAACTCCAAAACCTCCTTCTCCAACTCCATATTCACCACTTATTCCATTTCCTGGCAGATTAATGAAGAATAAGATGGACAAACAATTTTCAGAAATTTATGAGATGCTTTCCAAAGTAAACATAAATCTTCCCCTGTTAACTGTAATCAAGAACATCCCATCTTATGCTAAATTCTTCAAAGATCTCACTACCAGGAAACATAGGTATGAGAAGAACGAAAAGGGGATAACGTCAGAAAATGTTAGTGCAGTCCTCCAACAGAACCTCCCACCTAAACTGAAAGATCCTGGTAGTTTCAATATCCAAATTTCTTTGGGGGATTCAAAAAAGGCGAAGGCAATGTTGGATCTAGGTACAAGCATTAACTTAATGCCTTATTCTATTTATGAGCAATTGGGTTTGGGAGAACTAAAACCCACCATTATGTCCTTGCAACTAGCTGATCATTCAGTAAAACATCCTATGGGCATTGTCGAGGATATTTTAGTTCAGGTTGACAAACTGATTTTACCTGTAGACTTTGTAGTCTTAGAGATGGAAAAATAGGTTAGCGCTAATCATGAAGTGCCCATTCTCCTTGGGCAACCTTTCATGGCTACTGCTAACACTGTTATTAATGTGAAGAATGGTAAATTGTCCATGTCTGTAATGGATGAAACTGTTGAGGTTTCTGTGTTCTCAGCCTACTGTGTCATCCCAAGGTTCTTCTCAGTTGATTTGCAATCTTTTGAAATCCTTATATGGATTAAAGCAAGCACCAAGACAATGGTTCTTCAAGTTAGCCATTACCTTGAAGTCTATTGGCTTGTTCAATCTTCAAATAATCATACCTTGTTTACTCAAAAATCTCCCAGTGGTTTTACTGCATTACTGGTGTATGTTGATGATATTGTCATAACTGGCTTTAGTCCAGAAGCTATTACAACTCTTAAAACTCACCTTCACTCCCAGTTCTCAATCAAAGATTTGGGTGTTTTAAAGTTCTTTCTTGGTCTGAAAATAGCAAGAAATTCAACTGGGATTTGTCTTCGTTAGAGGAAATATACCCTGGATATTATCAAAGAAACTTGTCTTGATAATGCTAAGACCTCTCAGTTTCCTATGTCTCCTAATCACCATTTGACACTGGATAGTAGTCCTCTTCTCTCCAATCCTGACAGAAATAGGAGGTTAGTGAGGAGACTTATCTACCTCACCATTACCAGACATGAGATTGCTTATTCTGTTCATGTTCTCAACCAATTTTTGGCTCAGCCTCAACAATATCATCTTGAAGCAGCTTTGAAGGTGGTCAAATTTCTTAAACAAGCTCTTGGCCAAGGATTTTTTGTCTCAGCCTCAACCAAGCCTATTTTGACTGCTTTTTGTGATGCTGACTGAGATGGTTCTTGGTACATCTCTTGTTTCCTGGAAAAGTAAGAAGCAGCCAACAGTATCCAAGTCCTCTGCTGAGTGTGAGTATAGGTCCATGACCATTGACGCTGAATCAATTTAAAGATATCCTTCTGGAGAAGGTTTATTAAGAGACTTAGAAGGATGTGGTCTTCTACCGCTTTTTCAGCTAAATGACACTCTCTACGGCACCTCTATAGTTGAAGAGTTCTACACTAGGATGACCCTTCTTCCTCCTCCTACCTCCAAAGATGAAAAAGTAAACATGAGCTATCTGCAAGGATACATTCGCAGCTCTCTAATCAAATTAACCTACAAGGATGTTGGCAATATCCTTGGACTGCCCATAGAAGGAAAACTGGAATTAACTGCTGAGGAATCAACTCAAGCATGGGAAATGATGAGAGGATCCACACTCCCTGAGCCATATGCTGAAATGTCTCGTAATCTATTTCCTGAGATTCCATATCATATCAGTCATCTTCTGGACAAAAACATCTTGTTCAAAAATGGAGCAAGGGATATCTTCACTTCCCAACAACTGATGTGGACAAAAGCTGTCATTCTTCGCAAACAGCTTAATTGGGCCAAGATTGTGTTTTCAATGATCTTTCAGAGTGTGGCTGATGTCCAAGCCAATCCATCTATGAGGAGACCTTGTTTTAGGGTAATCAATGTTCTCCTCCAAGGATTCGAAGAAATTGAAAAGAAGATGGGCAGTGATGATCTCATCAAGGTAACCAACACCTACGTCTTCACTGCTAATAATATCTCAAGATATAGAGAAGACTTGGTAAAAAGGGCTGTTGCTACTACCGCTTCAGCATCTGCCGGTGCCGCATCTTAATCCAAAAAGGGCAAGCAGAAAGTGGCATACACTTCTGACGGTCTTCCTACTGAGGAGGAGTCTAAGCCACTTGGCGCTAAACTCCCTGAGGACTTTGATCTAACAAGGCTCGACCATGATCCATATGAGCCTGATGACTCATTCCCAAAAAGACAGAAACAATCATCCCCAAGACCTAAACAGAAACCCTCAAAAACCAAGAAATCTGTTGAAAGCGAGACCTCAACCTTTCAACTAGCAAACCTCAAATCCACCAGACAACCTTCCACTCTTCCTCCAAAACCTACTTCCGACCCCATCAAGCCAAAATCGAAACAAACTCTCCTACCTACCGATGAATCTTTTGGTCTATCCAAACCCGTTGCCACACCCTTCTCGCTAAAGACATACCATCTTCAGACATCAAATCGATCCCACTCCCCCTCTTTCTTCACAACATAAACATAGCAAGCGCTTGAAGAAAAGTGCCAAAAAGGCAAAGTTTGTACCTTCTGCCGATACCTCATCCTCTTCTGCGTCCTCACCAAATCAACCTGAGCAACCCATTTCCAAACCGTCTCAAACGACTACTCCCTCTGTCCCCATTGATTAATCAACTCTACCTACTTTTCTTCCCCCAATGGAACCTTCTGATTCTGATGAATTACCAGTTTCACCTACTGATCACTCTCTCATCAGACCAAAAAGACATTCAACTTCTTCCACAGAACAACCTACTCCCAAACGACCCAAACTCAATCCATACAGTCATCTTCACCCCGATGTGCAAGAATTACTGCTGTTTTGAGACAGTCGTCCTACACCTAACCCTGCCGACACAGATGCGTTTCTCTCTACTCTGGATTACCCAAAACGAATCCCTTGCCAGCCGATGTCTGCCGGCGAAATCATTTTCAAATGGGGTACCTTCTATGACCCTCTTCCTCCCTCTTGGTCTTAATAATTCTTCATGCACAACTCTGCTGTTCAGGATCTTATGATCATTCAACGATGGACTGCTATTCACAAAGATCTTGACCTACCTCCTCCAGCTGAATCAGACATCACTCCATTTCTCTCTCTTCCCAAACCTCCCATCTTTACCATCATCAGTCACTCTTCTATTCTTACAAATTCGATCGTCTACGACTTCTTTGATGTTATCGCTACTTATATTGTAAAGATACTAGTGGATAAACTTAGTACACGTTTTGAAATCCAAAGTTGACCACTTTGGTTGTGGACGTAGCACTTATTCATAAGTGTGAACCATATCAAATCTCTTGTCTATATCTTTTATGTGTATATAATTTCCTACTGTCTATTTCCAGAATTCAAACTAATTTTGAAAACAGCTGATCTTGTCCTATCAAGATCAGCCATCTTTAAACTTGTCCTATACTTCACTCTTTTCCGCTGCAAAATTTTTCAACTTAAGTGAAGTGATTTTCTAAATTTTCAACAACTTTAAATAGGCTATTCAACCCCCCCCCCTTCTAGCCTATTTGAGCACCTTGGGCCATAACAGGAGGAAAAATGATAATACTCCTATCTGTGATAATGTGGTAAACTTTGAAGTAATGCCTAGTATTAGTCCAAAAAGTTCATTATGCAAATGGAAATCAAAACATTAGTAAAAGCACCCTAGGAGATTCATTAAGACACTATTACTCTTTTGTTTTTACCCTTTTACCCCTGTTTGTTAGTTTGTTACGGTTAGGGGTGTAAGGTCGAACCGCCGAACCCTCCAAATCGAATCGAATCGGCTAGTTCGGTTCGGTTTAGGTTTGAAAATTTTGTAAATCGAGCGGTTCGGTTTGGTTCGCTATGCGGTTTTTGGTGCCAAACCGAACCGAACCACCACTATTTAATTTAATTTATATATATATAATTATATTTTTTTATATTTATATATAATTTATAAATATATTTATATATTTGAAAGGTAAAAAAAGTTTTAAAAAATTAAAATTTTTTTTTTAAATATTTAAATAATTAAACCGCGGAACCGAAGCAAACCGAACGGATCGGTTCGGTTCGGTTTGAAGTTTGCAACGGTTCGGTTCGGTTTGAAAATTTTGGAACCGTTAGGGGGTGGTTCGGTTTGCGATTTTGGCTCAAACCGAACCACTTACACCCATAGTTACGGTGATTAGATATTGACCATATATTATAGATACCCCTTTAATACTATCAGGTTTCCTGCTTTTCATAAATTCAAACCCAAACTAAAAAGCATGTATCGTGTAACTCGTTTTTCTTTCACAGCAAGATTTCTTTCCCACTCAACAACCATATCCCGTTCTAGACTATTCTCCCAAACCACCTCCAATAAAACTGAAATAACTGAGGAGTTGCCGAAAACGGAAAATTAAGAGTCGCCGAAAATGGAAAATCAAGAGTCACCGAAAACGGAAAATGAAGAGTCACAGAAAACGAAAAATCAAGAGTCGCCGAAAATGAAAAATCAAGAGTCAGCCGATGAGGATTCTTCCTTCGATTCTGAACGATCTAAAATGTCCGATAAAGCTGGAAAGATTATTAAAGCTGCCATTGATGGCTACTCTAAATTTAAAGTCGGAATTGACATGGGGAGTGCAGCTGCATTTCTAATCGGCGCTAGTGAAAACATCACGAATGAAGGCTATGAGAAGACGATTAACGATCTTTTTAAGAAAGCTAAAGGGACTAGCTCTCCATGTAAAGATTCATTTGACAATTTATTGGTTGTCCTCAGTTATATAGAGAATTAGAAACGCGAGCAAGATACTAAGAAAATTCTTGAGATTCTTGGAGCTAACTCTAAAGACGGTTCGAAGATTGAGAATGATGCAGGCGGTTCGAATTTGGAGAAGGATGGAGCCATGGAAGTGGTTCGCAAAAATCAGGTGAGCTGAGCGAGTCCGATGATGATACTGATGTCGGTGACTCTGATGGACCGGCTGAAGTTTTTGGAAGAATCCATGGCATCCGTGGCGGAGGTAGTATTAAACGCCTAGTATCCATATTAATTCGCGTGATTTCGTCATTTTTCGGCGGGATGTAGGGTGTTGTATTTTGCTTTTGCTATGCAGTGGATGATGGTTGCACTTGGAATTGAAGAGGAATTTTTACAATTTTAAAATTTTTAGGGCAACTTTTAGCTTTTTGATTTTAGCTCGTGAAATTGTTAGTAACAGTTACACTTGTATTTTGAACTTTTAATATTAATAAAACTTGTTTGTGTATCAATTATAGCCTTTTTATTTTTATCATTCATAATTGTGTATAATGAACTTGGTGAGCGAAGAGAGAGAGAGAGATGGCATCGTCGGAAGGACAGCAGCAAATGAAAATTGATTCGAATAATTCTCTGAAGCTCACGGTAGCCATGGCTCTTGTACGATCTAAGCTTCTCAATAATTCTCTGAAACTCACGGTAGACATCACTCCATTTCTCTCTCTTCCCAAACCTCCCATCTTTACCATCATCAGTCACTCTTCTATTCTTACAAATTCGATCGTCTACGACTTCTTTGATGTTATCGCTACTTATATTGGATTTCACCCTCGTGTTCACATTCTTTTCAAACCTCTTCGTATTCCACCTCCCTTCTGTCCTCCCATTTTCATTCCTTGCCAATCATATGATGCTTATATTGAAAAACTCTTCCCTGTACCGCGCATCTGGCTCTACTTGCCTAGTACTTCACCTTCCTCTACTCCAAACAATCAACAAACTCTTTCTACTGATCCCATATCCTCATCCAGCCGTTCCTCTTCTCTTGGTTCTTCCGGTCCTTATCATTTGAAAGACGTTATACAACATTACAATACTCTTTGCGACGGAATCAAGACTTCTCTGCACCATCTTTCGGCCAAGCAGTCTCATACAACTGAAACCACAGCTACATATATGGCCGATATTTTCTCTAGTGTTCGTGAAGCAAAGACTGCTGCCTCCTCATGCCAAGCTGCAGTTTCTGCATGTCAGTCAGATTTACTCAATCAGCTGAATACCAAGTATGACGTTTTTGGTCGAGGTCTGGAACAAGTGCTTTAGGTTTTCGACATTGGCCTCAAGAGGTTACTTCATGCTCAACGTCATACAGATTGTTTAGTAAACACCTCCTCTCGGGCTACTCGGCAGGTTACACTGAACTAGCTCACTCCTCTTCGCCAAAATCTTCAAGGATCTGCCGACCGGCTTTCTACCATGGACCTCTCGCTTGCGTCCATGAAGGAGGAGATGAGTCGCATTAGCAAACTTCACAATGATCAGCTGACCAATCTTCGTAAGGAGATGAGTCGCATGAGCAAACTTCACAATGATCAGCTGACCGATCTCCGTACAACTAACTCTGATCTTCGTGAAGAGAACGCTATGTTGAAGCAACAGAACAATGATCTATCTAAAGAATTAGAAGCAGCAAAAGCTGAAATTGCTAACCTCAAAGCAGCTGCTTCAGGACAAGCATTGCTCTGACTGGTACACCTATTCTTGTCCTATGTTTAAAAATTTCTTTTCAAAACATTGTAATTAAACTCCTTGTTTAATGAACAATGACTATCTTTAATCTATCATGCTTTATACCAATTTTGTTTATCCTGTTTGCATGAATTTTTTTTTAACCACTGGTTTAAAGACATATTCCATAAAGTACTTTATTCATTTGTCTTTAAACACAATCTTATTACAAGAGTTCTTATGTTATATCTCTTTATTTGTAAACTCTCTGTAATTTGTGAATACACTGACCTCTATGTAAGTCTATCTAGGACATGCTCACTTAATATAATATCTCTTCAGCATATTATTACTAGAATCAGACATGGTCAGCTTCTATTGTATTCATAAGGTCATGGACTCAAGCAAATAGGAGGAGATTGTTGAATATTACATAGATTTGCTTGTATCCATAACCTAAGTCTAAATCAAGGTGACTAATGGGCCTACGTGTCTGTTAGTGTGGCAACTTGTATTTAGACAAGTGCTTGTAATAGCTTAGGATTGCTTTCTGTACTTAGCCTAGTCTTCAGAAGTTAGCCCATCATTGATAGGACATGTAAAAGATCGGCTATCTCTTTAAATCAGTCGAATCTATTAAAGATATCGGACAAGCTTATCCCAACCAAGGTTCATCAGCAATGAAGAAAAACTGAAGATCGTCCGATCACGACTTTATTGTTGACATATCTCAAGACTATCTATAGCATTTATTGTCAACGGTGACACAACGATAACCTGCAAAGAGCATTGAATGATCCATGCCATATTAAGCAATCATTTCAGAAAAGGACAGTCCGTCTGCCCTTATCATCTACCTATTCTTGGCAACATTTCAGAAGTCAGTCTGAAGAACGCAGAATATCCTATCAAAGATCAACAGCAAGATTAGAGCATTAATTACATTCAAATTCAAATCCTCCAAAAGCTGAAGATCTCCAACGGCTACCAAAATCTCCCTAGGTATAAATAGAAGACTTCATAACAGCATTGAAGAAGAAAAAGCAATCGATCAACGAACATCAACTAACATTCTTCATCTTCAAACTGCTAGTTCATTTAAAGCTTCAAAGAAAAATCTGTACAAACATTCTTTGAAGAGCACCAACCTTAGACGATCAAGTCTTTATTGCTCTTCATTGATTGCAATCCTTGCATTCATAGCACACGAGAATTATATCTCTGTAGATATTAATTCTCCCACAAACACTTGGTCAACTATTTTATGTACACGATCCCTTAGTGATCTCCATTGTAAAGATACTAGTGGATAAACTTAGTACACGTTTTGAAATCCAAAGTTGACCACTTTGGTTGTGGACGTAGCACTCATTCATAAGTGTGAACCATATCAAATCTCTTGTCTATATCTTTTATGTGCATATAATTTCCTACTGTCTATTTCCAGAATTCCAACTAATTTTGAAAACAGCTGATCTTGTCCTATCAAGATCAGCCATCTTTAAACTTGTCCTATACTTCACTCTTTTCTGCTGCAAAATTTTTCAACTTAAGTGAAGTGATTTTCTAAATTTTTAAAAACTTTAAATAGGCTATTCAACCCCCCCCCCTTCTAGCCTATTTGAGCACCTTGGGCCATAACAGGAGGAAAAATGATAATACTCCTATCTGTGATAATGTGGTAAACTTTGAAGTAATGCCTAGTATTAGTCCAAAAAGTTCATTACGCAAATGAAAATCAAAACATTAGTAAGAGCACCCTAGGAGATTCATTAAGACACTATTACTCTTTTGTTTTTACCCTTTTACCGTCGAACCGCCGAACCCTCCAAATCGAATCGAATCGGCCAGTTCGGTTCGGTTTAGGTTTGAAAATTTTGTAAACCGAGCGGTTCGGTTCGGTTCGCTTTGCGGTTTTTGGTGCCAAACCGAACCGAACCACCACTATTTAATTTAATTTATATATATATATAATTATATATTTTTATATTTATATATAATTTATATATATATTAATATATTTGAAAGGTAAAAAAAGTTTTAAAAAATTAATTTTTTTTAAATATTTAAATAATTAAACTGCGAAACCGAATCAAACCGAACGGATCGGTTCGGTTTGAAAATTTTGGAACCGTTAGGGGGTGGTTCGGTTTGCGATTTTGGCTCAAACCGAACCACTTAACCCATAGTTACGGTGATTAGATATTGACCATATATTATAGATACCCCTTTAATACTATCAGGTTTCCTGCTTTTCATAAATTCAAACCCAAACTAAAAAGCATGTATCGTGTAACTCGTTTTTCTTTCACAGCAAGATTTCTTTCCCACTCAACAACCATATCCCGTTCTAGACTATTCTCCCAAACCACCTCCAATAAAACTGAAATAACTGAGGAGTTGCCGAAAACGGAAAATTAAGAGTCGCCGAAAATGGAAAATCAAGAGTCACCGAAAACGGAAAATGAAGAGTCACAGAAAACGAAAAATCAAGAGTCGCCGAAAATGAAAAATCAAGAGTCAGCCGATGAGGATTCTTCCTTCGATTCTGAAGGATCTAAAATGTCCGATAAAGCTGGAAAGATTGTTAAAGCTGCCATTGATGGCTACTCTAAATTTAAAGTCGGAATTGACATGGGGAGTGCAGCTGCGTTTCTAATCGGCGCTGGTGAAAACATCACGAAGGAAGGCTATGAGAAGACGATTAACGATCTTTTTAAGAAAGCTAAAGGGACTAGCTCTCCATGTAAAGATTCATTTGACAATTTATTGGTTGTCCTCAGTTATATAGAGAATTAGAAACGCGAGCAAGATACCAAGAAAATTCTTGAGATTCTTGGAGCTAACTCTAAAGACGGTTCGAAGATTGAGAACGATGCAGGCGATTCGAATTTGGAGAAGGATGGAGCCATGGAAGTGGTTCACAAAAATCAGGTGAGCTGAGCGAGTCCGATGATGATACTGATGTCGGTGACTCTGATGGACCGGCTGAAGTTTTTGGAAGAATCCGTGTCATCCGTGGCGGAGGTAGTATTAAACGCCTAGTATCCATATTAATTCGCGTGATTTCGTCATTTTTCGGTGGGATGTAGGGTGTTGTATTTTGCTTTGTCTATGCAGTGGATGATGGATGCACTTGGAATTGAAGAGGAATTTTTACAATTTTAAAATTTTTAGGGCAACTTTTAGCTTTTTGATTTTAGCTCGTGAAATTGTTAGTAACAGTTACACTTGTATTTTGAACTTTTGATATTAATAAAACTTGTTTGTGTATCAATTATAGCCTTTTTATTTTTATCATTCATAATTGTGTATAATGAACTTGGTGAGCGAAGAGAGAGAGAGATGGCATCGTCGGAAGGACAGCAGCAAATGAAAATCGATTCGAATAATTCTCTGAAGCTCACGGTAGCCATGGCTCTTTTATGATCTAAGCTTCTTAATAAACCTTCTACGAGCGATATTCCTTCTTCGTCTACCGCTCCTTCCAATAAACTTACGGATAATAAACTTGATGGAACGAATTATATAATGTGGCGGAAGGTGGTTAGTAAGAGTCTCATTGGCTTGAAAAAAAGGGGATCATCTAACGAATATTAAAACGGGTAAGGGTGCAAAGGCCTGGATTCGGGATGATGCGTTTCTTTATGGTTAGATGATGAATTCCATGATTGATAATGTTGCGGAGTTGGTTTCCAATACCGAAACAGTCAAAGATCTTTGGGAGTACTTAGAGGTGTTATATTCAGGCCGCGATAATCTGAATCGTCTCTATGACTTATCTCATGATGTGTTTAGACAGAATCAAAAGGATCGTACTGTTACTCAGTATTTTGCCAATTTCAAGAAGTTGTCTCAAGAATGGTGTACCTTACTTCCAATTACAGCTGATGTGATGCAGATGCAGGCACAACGTGAGCAACTTCTTGTCATGGGTTTCTTAGCTGGTCTGCGCCCTGAGTTTGCTACCGCTCGGTCACAGATTTTGTCTGGTTCTGAGATTTGCTCCTTGTCAGAGGCTTTCTCGCGGGTTTTGCGTGCTTCCCGCAAGCCTACTTCGTTAGAGGGGGATGTGGGTGAGTCCTCTGCCTTTGTGAGTCAGTCATCTCATGGGTCTAGAGGTTATGATCATGGTGGTGGGGGTGGTGGTGGTGGTCGCAGAGGTGGTAAAGGCGGTCGTGGTGGTTGTGGTGATGATTCACATGGACGTGGGGGGAATCAGGATGCTAGAGTCTGTTACCATTGTGGGGACACAGGACATGTGCAACGCAATTGTTGGAAATTACATGGGAAACCTACTGGTAATCGGTTTGCTAATGTTGCTTCTCATCCTGAACCTGTTACTCAGTCATCTCCATATTCTGAAAGGAAGATGGTTATGATGTCGGATGACGAGTATGCTCGGTATACCCAATTTCAGGTTTCTCAACCATCTTCGTCTTCCTCTTCCACTGCTACTCTTGTCCACACAAGTAAACCCACTGCATTTCTTTCCTCCACGAGTCGTAAATGGGTCATTGATTCTGGTGCAACCGATTATATGACCGGTGATGCAGGTATCTTATCTTCTTTTACCCCTTCTATATTGCCTAGTGTCACTTTAGCCGATGGGCCAGTTGCTTCTGTCAAGGGGAGTGGTAGCACTCGTCTCACTCCATCTCTATCCTTGTCTTATGTCCTATATCTTCCTGGTTTTTCATTTAATCTACTATCTATTACTAGACTTACACGTGATTATAATTGTTGTGTCTCATTCTATCCCAATTCTTGTGTGTTTCAGGATCTTACGACGAAGAGGATTATTGGTAGAGGCTATGAATCAAGAAGGATTTAATTTTTGGATATGGTTCCCTCGCCCATTGTGTGTTCCAGTGTTACTTCCCTTACTCTGCATCAGCTTCATTGTCGGTTGGGTCATCCATGTCTCTCAAATTTGAAGAAACTTTGTCCTAGTCTAGAGTCTGTGTTTACATTAGATTGTGAAGCTTGTCAGTATGCTAAACATCATCGTGTTTCATACTTTCCTAGAGTCAATAAAAGGGCATGTGCCCCTATTTGAGTTAGTACATTCTGATGTTTGGGGTCCATATCCAATAGTGTCAAAACTTGGTTATCGTTATTTTGTTACCTTTGTGGATGATTTTTCACGTGTAACTTGGATTTACTTAATGAGAAGTCGTTCTGAATTATTCTCTATCTTTTGTGGTTTTTGTGCTGAAGTTAAGACTCAATTTGGTGTGCCTATTAAAATTCTTCGTAGTGATAATGCCAAAGAATATTTCTCTACTCCTTATTCTAACTTTATGCATGATCAGGGCATGACTCATGAATCCTCTTGCTCAGATACCCCTCAACAAAACGGGGTAGCCGAAAGAAAGAATCGTCACTTAATGGAGAGTGCTAGGTCCCTTTGCTTTCAAATGCAAGTTCCCAAGCCATTCTGGGCTGATTCAGTATTGACTGCGTGTCATCTTATTAACCGGATGCCATCTTCTGTTCTTCAGGGTGAGATCCCATATCGTGTCTTGTTTCCCTCTCGATCGTTGTTCTCTGTGTCACCTAAGATCTTCGGATGCGTTTGTTTTGTTCGGGATCACCGTCCACATATCACTAAGTTGGATCCCAAATCCCTAAAGTGTGTCTTCTTGGGTTACTCTCGTACTCAAAAGGGGTATCGTTGTTTTTCTCCTGAACTGAATCGTTATTTTGTCTCTCTTGATGTCACATTTTTTGAATCTCAACCCTTTTATTCGACACCATCGGTTGCATCCTCATCTTTTGACTCTGATGATGATCTCCTTGTTTATCACATTGTCCGGTCTGGAACAACTCCTATTCCATTTCATGTACCTCCCTCTCGTCCTCTCATTCAGCAAGTGTACTCTCGACGTCAGCGAGCGGAGACTACACTAGTTTCTCCTGATGCGGTTCCTACCGAGCCAGTCCTCTTGTCAGCAGATCCTAACACTCTGGTGCCCCCACCATCTGATTTGGATGTTCCGATTGCCCTTCGAAAAGGTAAGCGTAGTTGTGCACAATACTTCATTGCTAACTACGTTAGTTCCTCTGGTTTGTCTTCCTAACACTAGTTTGCTTGATTCTTATCCTATTCCTAATTAAGTCTGTGTCTGAGGCAGTGGCTCACCCTGGTTGGAGGACAGCTATGGAAAAGGAGATGAGTGCTCTTGAGCATAATCAAACTTGGGATTTGGTTTTGTTGCCAGATGGTAAGCGTGGAATCGGTTGTAAGTGGGTATATACAGTGAAAGTGAATCCCGATGGTTCTCTTGCTCGCTTGAAGGCTCGTCTAGTGGCAAAGGGGTATGCCCAGACCTATGGTGTCGATTATTCAGACACATTTTCTCCTATTGCGAAGTTAGCCTCTGTTCGGTTACTTATCTCTCTTGCTGCATCCTACCATTGAGCGCTTCACCAGTTAGATGTGAGGAATGCATTTCTGCACGGTGATTTGCATGAAGAGGTTTATCTTGAACAACCACCTGGGTTTGTTGTTCAGGGGGAGTCAGGGATGGTTTGCAAATTGAGGAAGTCGTTATATGGTTTAAAACAGTCTCCTAGAGCATGGTTTGGAAGATTTAGTGAGGTGGTGTTACAGTTTGGCCTTGTGCGGTGCAGCAGTGATCATTCTGTCTTTTACCGACAGTGTGATGCAGGGTGTATTCTCTTAGCAGTTTACGTTGATGATATTGTTATTACTGGTGGAGATAGTGATGGGATTCTTGCTCTAAAGTCTTTTCTTCATGAAAGATTTCAAACAAAAGACTTAGGGAACTTGAAGTACTTTCTGGGGATTGAAGTTGCTCGTTCAAAACAAGGCATCTTCCTTTCTCAACGGAAGTATGTACTTGACCTGCTTGTAGACACTGGGATGTTAGGGGCGAAACCAGTTGATACTCCTATGGAGACAAATGTAAAGCTTAGAGTTGATGATGGTGAAGAATTGACTCATCCGGAGAGGTATCGTAAGCTTGTAGGGAAGTTGAACTATTTAGCTGTGACTAGACCCGACATTGCATTTCCAGTAAGTGTAGTTAGCCAATTCATGTCATCTCCACGATCTACTCACTGGGAGGCTGTAGTGAGAATCCTTCGATATCTCAAGGGAGCTCCAGGTCGAGGGTTACTTTATCGAGATCATGGGCACACGAGTGTTGAGGGATTTTGTGACGCTGATTGGGCTGGCTCTCCTTCGGATAGAAAATCAACCACAGGGTATTGTATATTTGTTGGAGGTAACTTAGTATCTTGGAAAAGCAAGAAGCAACCGGTAGTTTCGAGATCGAGTGCAGAGGCAGAATATAGAGCCATGGTTGTTTCAACATGTGAGTTGATGTGGATTCGCCAAATACTTGATGAGATTGGGTTTGCTACTTCAACACCTATGCAGTTATAGTGTGATAATCAAGCAGCTATTCATATTGCGTCAAATCCTGTATTTCATGAACGCACAAAGCATATAGAGGTTGACTGTCATTTCATTCGAGAGAAGCTACAGCAGAAGGTTATTGTAACGAGTTATGTCAAGTCGGGCAAACAATTAGCTGATGTGCTTACCAAGTCTTTGGTTGGGAATAGGTTGAGTTATATTAGTAACAAGCTGGGCATGCATGATATTTATGCTCCAGCTTAAGGGGGAATGTTAGTAAATAAAGGGTATTATGAAGAGTGCTAGTTGTAACATTATGTTTATATGCACGTATATATAAATACCCAAGCCTAACTAGTTCAGGGTTACGACTTCCAAATCCTACTTTCTTCTCCCTCCTTCTTTATTGCTTAACAAGCACTAATATAGTAATACTTGGATGTATTTAATTTTTTTTTCTTCAACTTTGTATACAAGTGCCTTTTTCATTAATCAAAGATTTTTAGTATTTTAACAATTTTTTTCTTCTATATTTCGTTTCTTTAGATTTTTTAATGCGGAGTTTTTATATGCCAAGTGAAACATTATTTTTTTTATACCTTCAGTAATTATGAAATATTAGTTATAAGCCAGTATTGTGTTACTTGTGTATCATAAAGAACCAGCTATTTTCAGTTTTTTAAAACTCTTGTTGCCTTAATACTCTTTTGGATAATTTCCAGTATCCTATTTTCTATATGGTACTCTCAATTGGATGATCAATGCCTCAGTAAGCATGCTATATATACAGAAATAATTTATACATTTTCATCAAATGAAGTCTAAAAAAGAATGTTAGATCATAGTGACAATAATGTGCAGGTTAGTTCTTGTATTGAGGAAGTCACGTTTGAGCGTCTAGAGATCTTTAAGAAGTGAACAGTTATGTACATATTAAGTTCTCTGTACTCTGATTGACTGTAATACTGAAGAAGAAATAGAGCAGCTTAAAGCCTCTGTTAATTTTCTTGTTGAGCTTTGTGATACTGTTCAATCTGTAAGAATGTGTCACTCCTGTGAATGCTATCACACTCTACGGTATTGTTAATACTAATATACATTTCTCCTATTCTTATTTAGGGTATGTATACTTTTTATGACATGTTGCAGCCTGATGCTCTTTCGTTTAGTTTATAGGCACACACAGTACCTATCTTTTAAACAGAAAAAATATGTAAAGTAAATTCGGAGGAGCTAGCATTAATGCTAGGGCTGTTCCATTCTGACTTGAAAGTCATCGTTGTGGCTAAGGTAACATTTTCGCTACTTGAGGGCGTAACATTTGCACATATATCAAATCAATTCCAAATTCCAATTATAGCAACTTTGGTACCATATAAGTTTCAAAACTCAGGGGTTGGTACTGCAATAATACCAATCATGGAGGTGCTATAGTGCCATACACCCATATTATCACACCACAACCAAGCCCGGGACATCGAAATTTTCAAAATCCAAAATCTGAAATAATTTCCCGCATAAAAATCACCCGTCTTCTTTATTCAACCTAAAAAATACCCCTAAACTAAGCTTCGCAAATCCATTCTTCTCCGACCCTTTATTCTACAATCTAAATCATACCCATTATCCATTTACAATGTCAACGTCATCCGTCCGCCGGCTAAAAGAGCGTGGTGGTGGCGGCGGCAAGGTCACCGCCACCGCAGTATCAACTAAACCATCCAGATCCATAACCCCAATCTCTGAAAAATCAATCACCCGCAGTGGGGATTCTGTCAGAAAACCCGCTGGCAAAGAAAATCCCAGTCGATCCAGTTCAAGAATTCGGGCTGCAGCGGTATCTCAGAAGCCGGTAATGAAGCCGATGCCGCGCATTGACAAGTCAACTGCATGTGGCGGGGACAGCGCAGAGCCGAGGGCTCGATGGTCGACTTCGTCTGTGCCAAGAGGTAGGAGCTCTAGTCCATCTGAGTTTAATAGGATTAGGGGTTCGCGGGTTTCAATTGGTGAGATTGATAGGTCTAGGGTTCCGGAAAAGGGTCAGCCAAAAAAGGGCGCTTTTAGGGATTCGAATAATGCGAAAGAGAGGGATGTTTGTGAAAATGAGATCAGGAATTACAAGGTGGGTTTAAGGAAAAGTGTTGAAATTGGGAAGGAATTGGAATTGAAGAATGAAAAGAGTCATCTTTCTAAAACTAGGGCATTGGACGAGGTTAATTTAAGCTCGATTTCATCCAAATCGTGCTCAGAGGGTTTGAATTCTGAGTCTATTTTGGATTCTGATGTAAAAGGTTTTGAGGGTGTTCGGGTTTTTGATAAATTGAAGGCGATGTCTGATGTAGCTACGAAAAGAGGGGGTGGTGTTCATTTGGGTTTGAGAGATTCCGTAGACAGATCTTTGAATCGAATGGGTGGTTTGGAGAGTAATAAAGAGAAGGATGCGAGTGAAGAGTGTGTGGGTGGGCGAGCAGCTAACAAGTACCCGAGCAAACTTCATGAGAAACTTGCGTTTTTGGAAGGGAAAGTCAAGAGGATTGCCTCAGATATTAAGAGGACAAAGGAGATGCTAGATAAGAATAATCCGGATGCATCAAAGGTGATACTTTCTGATATTCAGGAAACAGTTGCAGGGATTGAAAAGGCAATGGGCCATGCTGTGAATAATGATGATCAGAAGTTGGGTTTGGAGAAAGTGAATAAAAATGATAGTCTGCCCATCAATGTAACAGAAAAGAGTCCATGCAAGCTAGTTGATGATGTAAAAAGTTCAGTGAAGGGCTTGAACACCGAGGAATTAGAAGCGAGGTTCTTTCCTCATCATAAGTTACTTAGAGATAGGACGTCGTTGAAAGCATCTTCAGGAATCCATCAAATCCAGGAACCAAATACTGAACAATCCACAAGTGAGTTGAAAGTGGAGGAGAAATCGTTGAGTTCCATTGATGAAAATCTTATTGCGTTGGAGTTTTTGGCTTCATTAAGTAAGGAGAATTCTAAGGTTACTGCAAGGGGTGGCAATGCTAAACTGGAAATTTATGAGCTCCAAGAAACAGAGGAAACTGTAAATTCTGCAGCACGTAATTCTTCAAGTGTTTTCAATGATAAATGTAGTGCTGAGATTATGCTGACGGCAAATGAAACACTTGAAGACTTTGATGATCAAGAAAATGTACAGGATATGATAATCGAAGAGGAAACTGAAGATAGTTGCACCTATCAGTTGAATGAAGTTGGTTGTAAGACTTCCACAGGAGGGTGGTTTGTGTCAGAGGGGGAGTCAGTTCTCCTTGCTCACAATGATGGTTCATGTTCCTTCTATGATATTGCCAACTGTGAGGTATGCTACTTCTACTCAGTTTAGTGAATTCATGATTTTTCGTATTTCTTAAACATGTTTTTATGCAATTAACACTTTACATGCTCCATGCTTTAAAAAATAGTCCATCTTCCCTTTTTAGGATCTCCTAAGAAGAAGCCCAATATGTGAAGCTCAAAACTTATTAGTACGTCCTCTGTCCCAAAGATAGTGATCACTTTCTATGTTGGAAAGTCTATGGGATAACATCACATCAATATTTAACAAACATTTATTATGTTTTAGGTAATCAAATTTCAATTATTAACAATATATTAAAAATGCTATCAACTGCAATTTTTAGAATTTTAAGGACAAGTAACTTTGCATAACTATTTGGTCAAAGTTTGATCTAGTTGACAAGAAAAAAAAAAGTCAAAATGGGACTATTTATTTTTGGGAGGAGGTTATTAAGTTACAGTCTTAAGTGCACCTTTACCAACAAGTAAACACAATTGTCCTCTTTCATTACTTGATCTTTTGATGGACACTAGTAATGCATTTGATACTCATCTACTTCAAATCCTATCCCAGTGTTTTCTTTTATCTAGGGTTGGAGCGAGTAGTATTATGAACCACAAGGTGTATATGAATGGCAACATACTAGGTCAGTGTGCTTATCAATGCTTATCAGGCTACTAATCTGCTGATGCCATGTCATAATTTCAGGAGAAGACTGAGTACAAGCCTCCAGTTGGAATTTCGCATAATATGTGGCAAGATTGTTGGATAGTTCGTGCCCCTGGTGCAGATGGATGCTCTGGAAGATATGTTGTGGCTGCATCTGCTGGCAATTCTATGGATTCAGGGTTTTGCTCGTGGGACTTCTACGCAAAAGATGTGCAAGCATTTCACATTGAGGATGGAGCCATCAATACAAGAACAGCACTTGCTCCTTTACCCAATAACACATTATACACGAGGAATGCTTTGTCTAATATTATGGCCCCAGAAAGCTGCCAATGGTGGTATAAACCTTGTGGACCTCTTATTGTATCAACTGCTACTTGTCAGAGGGTTGTCAAAATCTATGACATACGTGATGGAGAGCATATCATGAAATGGGAGGTGCAGAAGCCTGTCTTAGCGATGGACTACTCGAGCCCTTTGCAATGGAGAAACAGGGGCAAAGTGGTTCTAGCTGAGGCAGAAGGTATTTCTTTGTGGGATGTGGGCTCTCTCAATCCTGAAGCGCTGCTGTCTATTTCGTCTTCTGGTAGAAAAATTTCCGCGCTTCATGTAAATAACACTGATGCTGAACTGGGTGGTGGAGTTCGGCAAAGGCAAGTCTTCTCTTTGATGCTTTAACAAATTGTTACCTGTTAATATATATACATATATATACATATATAATATATGTATATATATATATATATATATATATATATTATTTTTCTTGTAATTTTTTTGATGAGTTTTTGTTCTCTTTTGCATTCACTATCCACTTGTGTCTCTCATATTCTACATCCAGTTTGTGGTAATTTTCCTTTGGGAGAATTGTTGTGGATTTGTTTTCTTTTTATTATTTTGAACTTTGGCTCCGTTGATTTATGGAAGACAACTTACGGAAAATGCTTTCTGGAGTTCATTTTCCTCTAAAAGCACTTCATCATCTTATGTTTGGTAAATGCATGGGGAAAATTAGCCCGAAAAGGGCTTTTATAAGTCTTTTTCATTGAACCAAATGGAGGAGAATGACATTCAATAGAGGCAAGTAGGTGCAAAAGTCGGAGAGGGAGGTGCTTAATTTTCGGAAAATGACTTGTTCAATTCATATCTATTAGTCATTTTCCTTGGGAAATGAGTGATTTTCCTTGGACTTGTAGAATATTTAGAGTGACTCGTTTTCCTATAACGACCAAGCAGTGGAAAATTCAGAAAATGTTTTCTGGAAATCATTTTTTGTGATACAAACGTAGCCTTAAATGGAGCTTTGTAATGTTTGCTGTATTGGCCTTTTCCTTACCCAAGGTACACATGATTTATATGTACATTCTTAGGAAACTTTGCAAATCCTAACATCTGAATTTGGCAATGCAGAGCAAGTTCATCTGAAGTAGAAGGAAATGATGGTGTGTTCTGCACTGCTGATTCCATTAATGTGCTTGATTTCCGCCACCCATCTGGCATTGGTCTTAAGATTCCGAAACTTGGTACAAGCGTGCAGTCAGTCTTCTCTCGTGGAGATTCCATCTTTCTTGGCTGCAGCAATTTACGATCAACTACAAAAAAACTGTCCTGCTCTCTAATCCAACAATTCTCAATACGTAAACAGAAGCTTTTCAACACTTTTGCATTGCCTGAATCAAGTGCCCACTCCCATTACACAGCCATAACGCAGGTCTGGGGAAACTCAAACCTTGTAATGGGAGTTTGTGGAGTTGGGCTATTCGTTTTTGATGCCTTAAAGGATGACGCAATGCAGCCGTTCATGCCAGATTATGGGAATGCTAAGGTTAGAGAAGTTATTGGACCAGATGACTTGTATTCTCCTTCATTTGATTATTTGGGATCTCGGGCTTTACTTATATCTAGAGACCGTCCAGCCCAGTGGAGGTACTTGTTTTAGGTTGAAGCTTGGTTAATATATTGTCTCCCCAAAAAGGGAAAATGTTGGCGTGATTAGTGCTGCTGTTCCAGGCACTGTTTTTGTATTATAGTATATCTTATGATGCGTGCGACTTAAAAAAATTAGTGCTATTTATTGTAACTTTGTCTTCCTTTATTCTAATGTGCTTCTAGTCAGAGTGAATTTGAACAATAAACAATGTTGTCTTTAGATGTATGAGAAGTGAATTTGGATATTTCATGCTTAAATTGGGTTTCTGTTTTTTTAATTTAATTTATAGGAATGGTCTGGGATGAGAATTTTAATTGAGGTTCTGTGTGTGATGAGTGTTTTTAATCATCTCTGGTTACTTCATTGAATTGGGCTGTCTTTTCTGCGCAATTGTGTTGAATTGAGATGATAATTTTTCCCGCTGTTGGTGCTCTGTTTATGCTTTTCTTGACATGGGTCAGTTGAGATCATTGCTGGTATACATGGTTTTTGTGTTATCTCTTCAAATGTGTTCATATCGCTAAAGAAAACATTAAATACAAACCCATACCAATCAAAAGGTCATTTAATGTAAAAAAAACATGTTCACAAACTTCTTTTGATCCGGATCAAATTGATTCATTTAGCATTGCTCATAAGATAATGGTTATGACCAAGACTAGAAATGGTAAGAGAAACATGTAATTTGGATCAAGTCGATATTGATAAATTATAAGGTCTCTAATGATGCACAGAAAGTCGTGTGGGCTGGATCGTCGATGAGTTAGATCCACCTAATCTGATGACGCACAGAAAGTCGTGTGGGCTGGATCGTCGATGAGTTAGATCCACCTGCCAAGACAAATGAGGACACTAGGTGAGTGCAGGGGTTGGCCCTGCAAAGTCACTCCGGTGTAGAGTAAGTAACTAGCTTTAATCACAGTTTGGCAGAGTGCGTTTGCTAGCTGAAAGTATGCATACCTTTGCTTGAGATTGATCCAAGGCTTTTATAGGGTTAGCATTAGCTGCTCATCATTGAGGAAATATCAACAGACATAACTGCCGAGTAGTGGCCATGAATGCTGGTGTAGTGGGCGTAACCGTCGGGCACGTCCAGCCGACGGCATTTTGCCACGTGGCCCGTCCCAATGTTACCAAGGGGATGGACGAGGAGGTCTATCCTGCTCGCTGCATCCTGGCCCCTGCGGGTTAGACTGAACTCGTGCGTCTCCTGGGCGGCTTGTCAAGGCTACTCAGAGTTGTATGTATGCTCGCACTGTGGTGGACCTTGGCCCATGCTGCAACTTGGGCTTAGAACCAGGTTCGGTTCTCCGGGCCTGGCTCTTCAGTCTCATTTATGTAAATGGTTTTGTCAGTTTGGTCCGTATGGCTACTAGGAGTGATACATGACACTTTTCTTCTTTTTTCTTAACTTTGGAGTTTTTTTTTTTCTTTCTAAAGCCAGGTTGGAAGGGAAGTGCCCATCACACACAATTGCCCTTAAATAATTACCTTATTTGATGATGTATGTGTACCTACTTAAAATTTACTCCTCCGTTTAACCTAAAAAGTTCACGTTTGAAAAGTCTACTTATTAAGTGATATATTAATGTCATTGAAGTTGATCATAATTATAAAAATACTTAAATACAACCAAAATGATTACTACACAAGTGGAGTGTAAAGATGAAAGATTATGAAATTGTAAGCATAATTTTTTGAAAGTAGACTCTTTAAATGAAACATCTCAAAATATTATAGTGGACTCTTTGCCCCGGAACGGAGGGAGCAAAATTAAGTAAGTTTTTGTTTATTTCCCTTTCTAACTTAAGATTTATTTTTTTTTTAAGCTTAATTCTCAATTTAGTCACCCTACTTTCTCTAAAATTTTGTTAAGCTCACTTTACTTTCATTTTTTCCAATTTAATCACTCTACTCAAATTTTGCAATCGATAAACTGACTCAAGTCATTTTTGTCCGTTATGTTAGACCGAAATCATCAAAAAGACTAAAATACCCCTGTACATAATGTTCCATTGAATAAAGCTGTTCAAAAGACAATAATACCCTCAAAACTATTATGTTCACTAATTAAAGTAAAAAACCCAAATAAGTTTCATCTCTCTCCTATCTCTAACCCTAATTTCTAGAAATTAGGTGTGTGTGTGTGTGTGTGTGTTGTGGTTGTGGGTCTGCTGAGCAAGAGTTTTACACTTGGCTTCTTTATTCCAAGAACTTTGATTCCTTGCAAAAATTAAACAAGATCGAGAGTGATTTTTTCTCTCGCTTCTCTCTTGAAAAACCCTAGGTGGCCTCTCTGCTCCAACGTCGGCAAAAGTCGCCTACAATGGTAAATCTGGTCCTTCATTTCCGTTTGTTAGTAGATTAGCATTTTCTTCTTCGTTTTTCTTTCTTTCTTAATTTGCTCAAATCTAGTGTCATCTTCTCCGTCTCCATGGACTGCGTTTCAAAGGTCACAAATCTGGACGGAAATTGCTGCGTTTCTTCTGCATCTCCATAGAATACGTTTCTTCTCCATCTCAATTGGTTTGATTCGCGAATCTGGGTTTCAAAGAATACAAACTAGTTTGGATTCCGAGACCGTGGCGAAAGAGATGGAAGCGAAAGGGTGACTGACGACTAGAATGAAAGCCGGTCCATTAAAAAATTTAGACTTCTTCTCACAACGCCACCTTAGGATTTTGATTTAAGTTTGTAGAAACTCGAAATTTCCAAAGGATTTACCAGAAGAAAAAAATGCCAGATCCACCAAAAGAAAAAGAAAAAAGAAAGAAAAAGAAGCTAACATGCCCAGTTGGAAAACCTCACCCGTCTTTAACTTTGAATCAAATCAATGGTTCATGTAATTCATTTTCAGCTTTGGGCATGCTGAAAATATGTGGGCTTAGGAAAATGTTCGTACGTATCGATGGATCCCAATTTGGATATGTATCTTGGTGTTTCTCGATGGGGTGAGAGAAAAATTATATAGGAAATTATTGATAAGTTTTAATATTTTAGTAAGGACATTTTCAGGTTTTTAGGAAAGTTTTAAGCTTTTTATTCAAAAATTTGTACCGAGTGATGAACTTGATACTATGTGTGCAATGATTAAATTGATAGTTATTAGTAAGGGTATTTTCGAGATTTAAAAAAAATAGTAAGTTTTTCATCAAAAAATCTTGACGGAGTGATGAACGTGGGATTTATGCCAAGTATAGTGATGAAATTATGAAAAAAAATGTAAAGTGAGCTTAATGAATTTTCTGTCAAAGTAGGGTGACTAAATTGCGATTTAAGCCTTTTTTTTATCCTCTCATATGTCTGTTTGTCAATACTAAAAAATTGATTTCAGCCATTATTTTTCAGTTAATAACTTCAAATGAAATTTTTTAACAAATGTAAATTTAATGTAAAAAATGCTTATATATTTATAGAGCATCAACATATTGTACGAAATGATTATATTCATTAATGAATGCACCATTAAACATTTTCTTACAAAAAAATCATAATTCGTAACTTAACTTTATACAATTTCATGTTGTCTCTTTGTCTAGTCTTGTTATATTTTATTTATTTCTAAATAAAAGAAACTAGACCTCTGATTTTTTTTTAGTTGTCTCATTTTTATTTCATAATTTTGTTTATATAAAATCATTTCTTTTTCTGTGCATGATTGAATATAATTTATTTGGGAATACAAAAGAAAAAATTAAAAAATACATATGGAATAAGCAAAAAAAATTAATGAAGTTTGGCAAAATTGTTTTGATTTTTAAATAAGGTGGGTTAGAAGGGCAATTGTGTCAAGATATCGATTAACCCAATTAACTTTTGATAAATGTAGTGGATAAGCAAATATTGTACTGAAAATAGACTCTCTCTAAATCAAATTGTGGCTTCAGCATTAGTTTAATATGACGATTAGGATTTTTTTTTTTTTTGGATGACCAAGCATAAATCATTAGCACAAATTTAAAATAGTATACCAAATTTTTTTTTAAAAAAAAAAAGAAAAAAAAGTAAAAGAGTATTGCTTCATTCGTCTCAAAATAAGTGTTTTCTATTAAGTTTACACGACTTTTGAAAAAAAGTACTATTTGATTTTGTGTGTTTTTCCTTTAATACCCTTAACTTATCTTTTTGGTTTAGTTTTTTCTATCTCACAATTGAAAAGGACATTATAGAAATTATTTTGAAAAATCTTTCTAAGAATAGAAAGAATACACTTATTTTTCAAACATTTCAAAATGGAGTGAGTAAGAGACTCTTATTTTTGAACTAAAGGAGTAATAGTCTTGGAGGTCAAACTACAATTACATTAACAAATGATTTTTACAACATCTTAACACATTCCATTTTGATATGAAAGAAGAGAGATATAGAAACAAGAGTGATTTTATTCTTGAAGAACAAAAGGAAAGTCAATCTTGAAGGATTGAAAGAGCATATCGCAACAGATACAAAGAGGGAAAATATATACAGTTGCAAAATAACAGACTAACTAACAGAGAATCTAACTTAAGCACTTACAACCCTAAGGAAAGAGAAAAATACATACGACACCCTTACAGGTTATAGCTTAAGTTTCTGAATTGGCATATTCTACCCCTGTGTTTCCTAAGAGATCACTATGAGATAAATCCTGTTTTAATATACCGTGAGGTCCACTAGCATCACCAATATATTTTCATGCTTTTCACTTAATTTGTTCTAGATATGTCTAATCTAATATTACTACTACTAATCTAATATATTAATAGACGTTAATTATGTTCATAAACGTTTGAGTGGAAGTAGCTTGGGAGAAAGTAGTTGGACAACTAGCCCTATGGGTTTTATTTGAAAAATAGACTTGTGTCACAATCAAGCTCTTTTTTTCCTAGTTATAATAGAAAAGGTGCAATCAATTAAAATTTTAAAGAACTTTGTTGATAAATGCTCCAAAAATATTTATTAAATTGTCATATTTAATTAATACAAATAGTTGTAATAAAATTTAGCTTCAATGTACTGAAAACAACCCTCAATTTATGGATAATAATTTTGAATGTACACCCTCCGTCCCAAAATGAATGAATGAATGTTCATTTTTATTTTTGATCACAAACAAAAAAGAATACTCATTTTGAGATAAAAAGAGTAATAAAAAAACAAAAACAGACGCTCGTTAAAACAGAGGGAATAATAAATTTCCTATTTTGGAAACTTTAGCTAGGAAGACTCGTTCTAAAATATAATGTCTAGGGAAGATGTCTTTCAAACACAAGTTGTCACCAAAAAAAAAAAAAAGTTGTCAAACAATCTAAATTAAGTGGCAATTACTCATTGCCTTACTGATAAATTAAGGGGTAATTAAACAAAGGGCTGTTGACTAAGCTTAACGGACCATTGACTAAAAACAAATAAATTATTATTCAAAGATAAAATATAATTGTATGTCTAGTGGATGATTCGACAATTCAGTGCAACTCAACTATTTACTGCAAAATAGTCATAATTCTTAAAATAAAATAAAAAGTGTACGTCCTATTATAAAAATCAACTTAGGATAATATTTTCTCAATTCCTAAATAAAAGATGGTTATGTTTGATTTGACATATAAATTAAATATATATAATTAATTTTATAATGAGTATTAAAATTTTATGTATTTTTCAATAATACACATGTAAGATTAGAGCTCATAAAATAAAGTTAAAAATCAAATCTAGGCTAAAATAATAAACATATTTTTCTAAAAGATAAGTTTAATAATTGGACTATATTTTATGGATCGGACCAAAAAAAAAACTCTTTTTTGAGAACCAAAGAGTAGTTATTTTCACCCGCCAACATATATGTGCTAATCTACCTCTGGTTAAATGAATGACTTTTATATCTTTTTAATTGGACAAAATTTCACTCGCTTCTCTCTCTCTCTCTTAGGTTACACTCGTAAAGGTTAAACTCGTCTACTATAAACACGAATTACAGAGATGAATGACACGACTTAAACACCGTACAACACGACACGACACAAAACACGATACGAAAATTATAAAATTATAAACATAGTTAAAATAACATTTATTTATATATTTATGATCAAATAGTATAGATAATGTGAAAATACAATAATACAGCACGAATACGACACGATAATAAGAATTGCCGTAATAAACCCTAATACAGAAGACTATATATAGACCAATTGGTCCCTTGCCTTTCTCAATCAATCCTTTCTCTATATCTCTTAAAAAAAAATTCTTAAATCAATCTTATTATGCCGACAATCATCATCCAATGCACGAAAAATCCCTTTTAGAAACCAATAGTTTATGTTTCTAATTAACAATTTGCAAGATATATAATGAGTTGGGAACAGTCAATCCACCATGAAGTAGTAGAAGGATGATCTCAAAGTAACAAACATAAACAATCACCTCAACATGTATATTGTTCTGTGAGCTGCGTGACGTTTTGACTAGATTTTCTTATATTCCCCCGCAAGTTGTAAAGGGTAGATTTCCTTATACCCCCTTCTTAAAAAAAATAAAAAATTTATTTATTAATTTTTTTTTATCAACTTGATTAAATTTTGACTAAAAATTCATTCATTAAAGTTTTTAAAATTGTTATTTGAAATATTCTTGGTATTGTTTCAATAATTGAAATTTCATTATCTAAAATATAATAAACATGTGGTAAATAGTAATTTAATACTCCCTCCATTATATCCAAAGAGTCCATGTTTAAAATTTTTAATAATTAAAGGATATCTAAGTAGTATTGGAGTTTGTCATAATTACAAAAATATTTAAGAGAGAGATTACTTCCACTACATTTTTTACTTATCCATTACATTATTAATTGGAAAAAACTACCCCTTAATTAATTACTTGTCATTTGAAGTTGACTAATATATTTCTTGTTTCCAAATTACCTTTTAATTCCTAACATATCAAAAAGCAAGATAATTTTGCTTTTGCTTTTGCTTTTTCTATTTATATTTATTTTTAATAATTATATTTTCTTTATTATGCTTATGACTCGTTTAATGTTTCATTATAAAAAAAAATCAATAAAGCATTTATCGATCAAAATTTTAGAAAATATGTGATATTTTATTACTAAAATGAAAAAGTTTAATCTAACTTAAAAAATATTAGTTTAAAAATCTTATTTTAAAAAATATGGTTCACATTCAATTGATTATCGTTTCCAATCAATTCAAAATTTAAAATTTAGAATTAATTATTATAGGTAGGCAAAATGTATTAAAATTTTACGATACTATATCACAATATAATTTTACTATTGGATTAAATTTGTACAATTATATCATTTAAATCTAACGGTAATTTTTTTTTTAATTTGAATTAACAAAAATCAATGTTTTCTCAAAATTTGACTGACAAAAAGTATTCTTATGATAATAGTTTTTCTATTATGCAACATGACTCCAATCACGAGCTTAAGAAAAAAATAATTATGTCATTTATGTGAACGCTAATCAAAGATTATTTACTATGTTTAAAATTTAAAAATAATATTGAAAAAGTAATTAGAAAAGTAACTTGTTAGTCAAATTAATATAAACAAGTAATTAAGGATAGTTTTGTCCAAACATGTATTTATTTAATGTAATAATTAATAATGTATTGAATTAACAAAAATTATAGTTGAAATAGTGTCTCCCAATTTTTAATTGTGGGCTAACATCAACACTATAGTCCCGACGGAAAATAAATGTATACTCGCATAGTCAAATGTGCATGCCATAAATCATAACATACACATATCAATCCTTTTTTTTTTTTTTTTCAATTCCTTATTACGTTAACTTGACCATCTTTTGATTGGCATTATTTGCACCAAAAAGAAAGGTGATTGGCGGATTCAAATCTTCTATCCTATCCCCTATTACACTCTATTTTCTATTAAATCTTTAGCGTGTCTTTGTCTAAGCTTTTTTTTTTACAAGAACACGTGTAAGACAAAGATGTAACATAGAGTGTGACAAGAGTTGTGATAGAAGATTTCAAGTATTGGCATTACGTTCGGTGCGAGTGAAAGGAATCCTATGCTGTAGTTTGCCTTAATTCTCTATTAAATCCAAAAATACGCCATTCCTTTATGCCTAAAGTCTATTTCTTCCGTCCCAAAATAGATGCTAATTTTTATTTTTCAATTTTTGAGGGGATAAAGACTTTATTCGGATAGCTCGAACTGTTAGTCAAAATTATCTATTGCGTACTAAACATCGGACAAGTTGGCTTATTAATCATATTTAACCTTAATTTTGCCTACCAAATGACTCATAAAGATATGATATAAAAGTCGATTTCTTCAAATTTTAGTTAAATTTTTTTAAAAAAATAACACTTACTTTTTGAGACTGAGGGAATACTTGGGAATGCTACTGAATGGATTTGACTTATAGACATTTTTGTTGCCTCGGCACATCTTAGCAAACTTTTTTGTGCTACATATCACAGTATCATAATATTATTATTCAATAACAATGCAACAAATTAGCAAATTAAAATCTCATATTTTACGGTAGCAAGATTGTTAATTTGTTATAATTTTATTAGACGAGGATATATATCAACAGTACTACCGTTATACTCAATATTATTTTATATAATTGCTATTTATTTATTTATTTGAATTACTCAAACTCGGTACAGAGTGCATCAACAACATCAGTTTATTTTCCTTGCCTTTAATTGTAAGAAGTTTCTTAGTACAACTCAACAATCTTTTCAAGTACATTTTAATTTTTTGATCAATTTAAATATTTTCAAATCAATATTTAACATTGCAGAAATCTTCTAAATCAGGCGGAGATCTCAACGTGGGCGATAGGCGGCTTGACAATACCACTCTTCCTATGCATACTATTAGGATTGGCAATGTATTAAATTATGATTATGATCTGATCTGATCTGATCCTGATTCTTTGACATACTGTAAACTTTGTTTATAGAGATTCAAGAAACGAAAAATAAATTATGGAAGAACTGAGAATTGAAAGGGTAAATCTCCATGGGTGTTCTTCAAAGATTACAAGGCATATCAAAATGACGATTCAAAGAACAAAACAAAACAAACTTCTTGTTATATACAATGTCGTAACAAACTCTATCAGCCTAATTCTAACAGTTACAAAAATGTTACCAACTTCTCCATGCTGGACATTGATAAAATAAATCCTTTAAATAACTAACTTAACTCCTTAACTTTCCAAACATGTATGCTGCCACTAGACATTTCCAAAAAGACATGCTACCACCAGATATTCCCACAAGCATGACTGTTACCACCAGACATGCTTCCACCAGACGTTCCAGTATGGCTGCTACCACCAAACATGTTTTCACCAGACATTTCCAAGCATCGATCTCTGAACCAATATCCATTATCTCCGTACGACAATGTTTGATACACTAACAGCTTCAAGTAGCTAGTCTTTGTAAGTCCCTCCTGATATGCATTTGTCTCTGTAGGTCCTCCTGGTTATAACATTGTTGTTGCTACACATTGTTAGCGTTCACATCATCCGCATATTCAGTATGCTCAACACTTACTGATCTACAGATCAATAATTCAATAACTCTTAGTGAATTGGATCACAATCCAGATTAGACAGCTTTGATCCATTAATGATCCATTAACTTTAAAAAAAAAAAAAAGAAATTAATTGAATTCATATGCTTGACCCACTTTGTTTCAAATTCTTTAACATATATATAAAACACACACACACACACACACACATATATATATATGTATGTATGTACTCTATTCGTTGACCATCTAAAAAGAAATTTATTGAACTTTGAATCACGTCAATTAGACGAACGAGTGAGAAGTTATACCCAAAAAATCATCAACGTAGTGAGTAAAATGACACCCACCGAAAGTAAGCCGCTACCATATATATACATGTATATATGCACGTACTTTATTTGCAGATCATTTTAAAATAAATTTATTGCACTTTGAATCACGTCGATTAGATGAAGGATTGAGATGTTATGTCCAAAAAATCATCAAGGTAGCGGGTAATCATGTTTCATTTTTTTGGGCCAAAGCGATTATTTTTTAAATACAAATTTGACATATATATATTTTTTATATATTTTTTAAATCATATTTTTTTATACGTCAAACTTTGATTTGAAAAACAATCTGTTTGATTACAAAAATAATAAAATCAAACATAAAAATAATTTAAAAACGAATTCGAACATTCAAAACCATTCTATAAGACATGGTTACTCTATTAGGTACAAAAAGTGGGAATCCTTTTAAAGAAATGTTCTGTATACAAAAGGGTTGGTTCGAAACCAAACCTTTTGTCTAAGCAATCAAACCCATTTATTTTGCTAAATAAATTTATTGGAAAAATATTGTATTTAATATATTAGAAGTGTTGTATTTAGCACTGTCCAAAGCAAATGTGTCATTTTCTATTGCTAGAGCCAGGCAATGTGTCCCTAAGAAATATCCACCATAGCTACCCATATACAATAGTTAGTCACACGAGCTGTCTATCTATAAATCATTTTTGTACTTTTTCGGTATTGAAAGGTGACCTGAAAATGACATAATATCATTTTTGGTCAAAGTTAGGTTTTAATATCAATTTCATCACAGTTTTAATATTAATTTCGTCACTTTGCTTTTACACAAAATGACATAATATCATTTTTGTACTTTTGCTTTTACATAAAATTTAATAAATTTTTTGTAATAAATTATAATTTCTTGAAATAAGTCAATAATATTTGATAAAATTTTATTCCTCTTAAATTCTTAAATTGAGAATTTTAAAACTAATATAAATTTGTATTTAACCTAAACAAACACAAGCCTACATTAATCTTCATGAAATAACAATTTTTTTAAAAAAAATAAAAAATAATACTAGTAAAATAATAATGTTTAGCTTCTTTTTTTTTTTTTTTTGGTGTCTTAAGGGGGTGTGGGGAATGAATCGAACCTGAGACCTCACACTTTGTGAAGTCTCAACTTTACTACTGGGCCACCCCTTAAGAACTAATAATGTTTAACTTAATTATTAAACTTTGTCGCAATAAAAAATATCATGAACATAAGACATCCAAAAATAACATTTGAAAATTTTTGACTGAAATGATAATTCACTAGTTTTTGACTAGTTTCTACCGAAATCTATACGCATTGAGACTAAACCAAAATTGACTAGTATGCTAAGATGTAGGTAAGACTTAGGTGGTGTGTTGACCCATTGAAATTACACTTTTATTTTATTTTAACAATTTAAACCCCGTGTAATTTTTTTTTAACAAACATATTAAAAGTTGCCTTTTTTATTTTTATTTTTTAAAAACAAGTTGACTTCTTAATGAGCGACCAACTTATCTTACAAAATCGGCAATCTAATTCAACAAGTTATTTTTTTATAACTTGAGCATTTGGTATTTAAAAAAAAAAAGTTACTTTTTAAAGTTTTTAATCCAAATTACCTTATTACCCTTCTAGATATTTATGACCACTATTACATCAATGTATCCAAAATATCAAATAGTTAATATATAATTACAATACTCAACAATTTATCAATTAAAATTAATTTCAACAGTTATAAAATTATTTAATATCTAATAAAATTCTTTATCAAGCAATTTTATTGCAATGCATCAAATGTAAATAAATATATTTAAATCAAGAAAATTCTACGAAGTTCACCAAGATAAATTATTTCAACTTCTGAATAAAAGTTTTTGTAACAATGGGTAAATAAGGCCAGAGTTTTATGATGTTTATGTAACAATGAGTTTGTAATATGTCAATGAGTAATGCTAGAGCAATATAACTGTTCTACACATTTGGTTTATAGCAAACATTAAAATATTTTACTGTACAACCTATCTATGCATTAGTAGGTTGTACTGTAAAACACTTTGATAGATTGTACTGTATAATACTTTAATGCTTGCTATAAACCAAATCTGTTGATCAATTATGTCGCTCTATCATTTTCCAAAGTCAATATAGTAAAGGGTAATATGATTTTTTTGACTTGTATATCTCCATCTCAAATGAAACTTTTTGAAAAATAAAAAATTTATAACTTCTCAAAAATTGAAAAGTTGGACCTCACATCTTCCAAGTTGACATTTCTTACCGAGGTACCTATACATGTTTGTTTGATAAAAGGGTAATGCTATGAATACCTAAAGAGTACCATCTCTTATTAATTTAGACCGTCTCATTTGAAACCATTCAATCAAATAATTTGACCCAAGGTTGTATTTGCAGTGACACCTTCTTTAGGGTTTGGGTAAATACCCATGCTACCTGCTATGCTACTGATTTGACCCGTTTCAATGACATAGCGGGTGAAATAAATAGTCGGATCAGAAGGTTATAATTGATATATAACACATCGTAAAGTCTTAAGCTACAATCCAACGATCGTCTGACAAACACTTCTTCAAGTAATTAACTTTAACATGAATGGCATCCAAGGAGAGCAATACTTGAGAAAGTGAATATCAATAATTTATCATCACTCCAAAAATAGTACTTTCTCTTACCCAAAATAGATGTCTCGTTTTATCTATACTACTCCATCTGTCTCCAAGAAATAATTTTATTTGACAAGTTAAAATTTTTAAAATTATAGCTTTACATGTTTGTACTATCATTGAATTACACTATTAATTTTATTTATTTATTTTTAGAAATGGAACTTTTTTTTGGGACAAACTCTGAGAGGAAAGTGAGATTATTTTTCTAGGAAAGAGGGAGTATATATTAAGGGAGAGGACTCTACAGCTGCTCTAAGCTCCCTTCTCTTCCTACCATTTCTCATTCTTTTTCTAACTAAACCCAACTTCACCGATTAAAAAAATAATACTCCCTCCGTCCCTAAATTATTGTTTTTTTTTATTCATCCAAAATAATTGTTTTGTTTGAAAATTTTTCTTTTTAGAATATCACTTTTACCATTTTCCCCCTACCTTAATTATGAACCTCATACACGTGAACATTAAAAGAAATTACACATTATACCAATATTAATAATTAAATCAATTACTTTTTCTTAATCCGTGTGTCAGGTCAAACAAGACAATAATTAAGGAACGGAGGGAGTACTAGCAATTATACAATTACTTATCTCTAAATATTCACATTAAATTAGTCTTATAATTAATTAAAAAATAAAGCGCACACATACTACGTCCCCCTTTTTAACTTGTTTATGATCATAAACAAAAATGAATGCTTGGTTTGGACAAAAGTATTACTCCATCCGTCCCTCAATTCACATCATGTTTGACTTTTTTTGTTCGAACATGACATCTTTTAAATGTAAATTTGACGTATATATTTTTTTAAATCATAAAACAAGCAAATCATAGAATTTTAAAAGTACTATAAATTACGTGTTTTATGGTTCTGAAAGAAACAAAAGATACAAGTTTAATTTACATTTGAAAAATGTTTGTTTGACCTAAAAAAATCAAATAAGACGATAATTTAGGGACGAAGATAGTATTATTTAATACTCCAATAATGTATTTGTTTACAAAATTTATACGTACAGGAGAACAACCTCCTATAGGCGATAACTCATTTGTAAGACGAACTTACAGTAGAACAACTATTTTGTCTCTCTGTTCTATGACGTGGGGATGCATGTCCTGGTCTGGTTTTGATAATCTGACAAGAACCAAAATTGAAGTGTAACGGCGTTCATACAACGTTAATAAAGATGTCACTCTCACCTCTTAATAATTTATTGTAACAAAAAAATAAAAAATTAGTAAAGTACCTAAATATCTGAATGAAGTGGGCCAGGCTGGATTTTAATTAAGCAAGTGCCGTGGAAGATATCTGATTGAATGAAGGAGGAGGTTCTCTGTTGGCAATTCGGTTCCATTAAAAGCCAAACACAGGTTTTTACAGTGAGAGATGGGTACAAGTTCCCAACTTCCAATTTTACACATCATTCATCCCCCCCTTATGTTAATTTTTTTTTTTTTCCAAAATTTAAATCTAAATTTTTTATTCCATTCAATTTTTCAACTTTTTATAATATCATATCTAATCTTACATTTATATGAAAAAAATTAAAATGCACAAGTTCCGATGTCATTAGCACAATCTCAATACAAAACATACTCTTTTAGTTACTAAATTATTGTCTTAATTAATTTTTCTCGAATCAAACTAATTATTTTTTAAATAAAAATTTAACGTATATTAAACATGTAATTTGTAGTAAAAAAAAATTACCAATTACATGTTTAATAAACGTTAAATTTTAACATGTTAGCTTTTACCAAAAACAAAATCTATAAATAGTCTTAACTGACTGCCTAACTGAAACTCAGAAGACTATTGATCACATACACTCATCCATAAAGAGAGAGGAAGGGGAGGGAGGGAGAGAGAGAGAGAGAGAGAGAGAGAGAGATGGAGAGAGAATGCCATCCGTTGTTAAGGGGAGGGAGGAGAGAAACAAAGTACAGTCATGGCTTCTCGTCGTCGGAGATGGAGTCTCTGGCTAGCATTTGTGAGGCTCTAATCCCTCCACTACCCGGAAATTCTCAACAAGTGAATGATGGGAAGGAAGATCAAGCTAGTAACAAAGTCATTCAGTCCTTCCATCAAGCTTCTGGCTCTCAATTTCCAGTTCCTGATAAGGTCTGAACCCCTCTCTCTCTCTCTCTTTCTCTCTTGTACAAAATTGGGTTCGGCACCTGACAAGTTATTGGACTAGTTTAGTCATCATTATTCGCTACGTGTCGGACGTGACGAAACAATGAATGCCAAACTTGTGAATTAACTCGTGGGGTGCTGATCGCTACAAAATTATCATGTCAAGTATCCGGTGCAAAGAAGTCGGTTCTTACAAGTAAATACTCAATACCCAAGTAGCCTTACAAAGTAAATCGTGATATGATCAATTGCTTTCTGGGTCGTCTCAAACTTATGCTTGGTAGTTACTAGTTAGCTCCAACATATTTAGAGACCGTTTACCAATTACAAACACACACACACACACACACACACACACGAAGGATTTACTTGTTACTAAAATAGAATCCATTTCTCCCACTTACCTATGGGCTACGGCAATGTGGATGACAATTTCCTGTCAGCAACTCAGCAGTGCCCCTCTATTCAAAGGAAACAGAGCCAACCTAACCGTTTCCTGAGTCATTGATTGGAAATAAAAACAGTTTTAAGGAAAATCTTAACTATACAAGAACTAAGCATAGGAATGCTAATTTTACTTGTATATAATGGAAGTCACAGTTGAGAGTACGAAAAACAAAGGTTCAGGAACAGAAAATATATGTAACACAAAAGTTGCCCCTAAATTTGACTCAAAGGTGAGTGGTTTTGTCAAAAAAAGGAACATGTCCGTCCTCCACTAACTAGTGAGGTTGTTAGCTTTTTAGTTACAAAATAGTGCATTAAGCATATATGTATATATGTATATCAGTATACTCGTAATTGAACTAATAGTTAATGTATAACTGTTGGGATTGGAAACAGGTGGCTGAAACTTTAGCAAAGAGGGGATTTCTGGAAGGTGTGATCTTGGTGAGGGTTGTTCTAAGAGTTCTTTCAAGTAGGTTGGGGACGTTCTTGTTATGTGGGTCCCTATGTTTTGGTGAAAAATGGCCCTACATAAACAAGTTTTCATGTATACCACTAGAGAAGAGGGAGAAGATTCTGCAGAAATGGTTCAGGAGTTGGTTTCTAACACCTATAAGAATCGCATTCGTCTTCATCAAATTCTTGTGCCTCCTTGTCTTCTTCTCTCAGGTACATATATACGCTTCTACTTCAGCTCTCCTATGTACGTGTGCATGTTTTTGTGGGGTCCTGCACGGACCATAGCGACCAGTTCTGATCCAATGGTTAGGAAACCTTGGATCGCAAAATTCATTTTTTTTTTTCTTTAAGTGAGTGTTGGCCACGTGGTGAGCTGGGAAGGAGCAATGGATCCACTGGTCGCTAGTCGCAACCACTTGCCTAGTGCCGCCAGACCTTTTCCGTGTATGTGTTGGTTAAAAACAAAAAGAACTATAATTAGAGTGCAAATATACAGAGGAGGAAGCAAATTTCAAGTCTTTGAAAAAACTAACCACCAAAAACAAGATAGTAATATCACATTTATTTTCTGCGACGCAGCCACGCTGCATAAAATTAAGGCTATTGCTAACTAGGAGCAACATAACCCCTAAAATTCTGTTCAATATCTGAGCTATGCAGCAAACTTCTATAGTGAACATCTATATCCAAAGCAGAGTACAACTATGTGTGCACAAGGTACAGCCCTGGAAAGTACTTTTTTCTTGCTGTAAAACCAAATGTTGCTTTCTCAGGAGCGTTTCCCATGTCACAGCTCCCCTAGTTCTATCCCTCACTATATATATATATATTACCAAAAAAGATTAGAAGTATTTTACAAGTGATTAATATATCATTAATTCTTTAAATAAGATATTTAATGGAACTGTAATGCAGTTGTCAAAATATTATGGTCGTTAGCTTGTCATCATGTCATATTGATCTTATATAGGGTGTCCAATAGAATTTTTTTCTTGACTTCCAACACAATTATTTAGTCACCATAAACCAAATGTCATCAATTGAAAGAGACCCACAAGTATTATCCTCCTCCATCCGAAATAAGATGAATCCGTAAATAAAATGTGTTCTTTCTCCTCACTATAACACTTATATCGACCAACCTGTGTGTCATAATTAATTTCAAATTTCATGGTATTGGTAACAAACTCAGAAATAGATTGGATTGGATGGATTCCATCCCATACCCATAAAATTAACCCACTTCTAACTTTGAATCTAAGTAATTTACGCATTTTCTGCCAACAGGCAAGGTATTAAAGTTTTGAAAATCTGACAATTCTTTGATAGGTTGGCGAAAACGGAGAAAATCCTGTATGGCCTGCCATTGGGTACCATTTAGACAAAGATGAAAACTTGTCTGGTCCCCAGGACCAAAAGGAGCGGCCTCTTCAAAAAGGAATGGTGGAAACTATTCATGAAACTGAGCTGACATTTGCTCATTCACTTGCTCAAAAAGGCCTGAAAGTCATAGAAGATCTCAAAAGGAACGTCTACAAGATCAAATGTGATGTTGTAATAGTTGGCTCTGGGAGTGGTGGGGGTGTGGCAGCCGCTTTACTTGCACAATCTGGCAAGAAAGTTGTCGTTCTTGAGAAAGGGAACTATTTTAGTAAGACAGATTATTCTTCATTGGAAGAACCCTCTCTGGATCAACTATATGAGTCAGGAGGGATACTTTCAACGCTTGATGGGAAAATGACGATCCTGGCAGGATCAACAGTGGGAGGTGGCACAGCGGTTAATTGGTCAGCATCTATAAAAACACCAAACTCTGTGCTTAGAGAATGGGCAGACGACCACAAAATCAAATTCTACGAGAGCCCCGACTATAGTTCTGCAATGAGTAAAGTATGCAAAAGAATTGGCGTGACGGAGAAGTGTGTGAAAGAGGGATTTCAAAATCAAATCCTCCGTAAAGGGTGTGAAAGGCTTGGTCTTAAAGTTGAGGCAGTACCACAAAACTCCTCAGATAATCATAACTGTGGTTCTTGCTGTTATGGCTGTAGAACAGGAGACAAAAAGGGGACCGATTCGACTTGGTTGGTTGATGCAGTGGCTTGTGGAGGAGTGATCATAACTGGATGTAAAGCCGAGAAATTTGTGTTAGTAAAGAACCAGCAAGGGAAGAGAAAAGGAAAGAAATGCTTGGGAGTAATTGCTACAGTTTTAAACCAGGACATTACGAAGAGACTGCACATCGAGGCCGAGGTGACTATCTCAGCATGCGGATCACTCTTGACACCCCCTCTATTGATTTCAAGTGGTTTAAAAAACCCACACATCGGTCGGAATCTTCATCTCCACCCAGTTCTAATGGCATGGGGATACTTTCCAGAGTCTAATTCAGAGCTTGAGGGAAAAAACTATGAAGGGGGGATACTCACGTCGGTTCATAAGGTAGGGCCAGAGGAATCCAATGTGAAAGCCATCTTAGAAGTTTCTGCATTAGGACCTGGACAGTTTGCTGCACTGTGCCCTTGGGAGTCTGGGCGTGACTTAAAGAACAGAATGCTAAAGTATCCTCGAACAGCAAATTTGTTTTCACTGATTAGAGACCGTGGATCTGGAGAAATCAAAACTGAAGGAAGAATAAGCTATAAATTTGATGAATTGGATAAGGAAAATATGAAGGTAGGGTTAAGGGAAGCATTAAGGATTTTAGTTGCCGCAGGAGCAATTGAGGTGGGAACACATCAGAGCAATGGGCAGAGGATGAAATGCGAAGGGACTACTTCAGAGGAGTTGGAGAAATTTTTGGACACAATTTCTGCGGCTGAAGGGCCAATGGCTATGGTCAAGAACTGGACGACGTATTGCTCTGCACATCAAATGGGGAGTTGTAGGATGGGGGTTAACGAAAACGAAGGTGCGGTGGATGAGAATGGGGAGACTTGGGAAGCAGAAGGACTGTATGTTTGTGATGCTAGTATTCTACCAAGTGCTGTTGGCGTCAATCCGATGATCACCATCCAGGCCACCGCATATTGCCTCTCAAGAAAGATAGTAGAGTCTTTGAATAGAGAGAAGTTCTCTGTCAACTACAAGGCTATGCCGTAATTATATTCAGTAGCCTAATGTGTTGGAAAAAAAATTGCAGAGTAAGGCTAGTTTAATATAAGAATACGATTTTTCAATAATGCATTGCACTTGTGAAGGTAATTAGTTTATCTTTAGGAGTAATTATATTGCAGACTCTGATTATCATACTGATCAGACAATTAAGTAAAGACAAAGAGAGGCACTCTTAATTAAGTAAGGCTATTTTTTCTTCTTCTTAAAAACATTAAAAAACGCTTTTAGTATTTGACTCTTCAAGAGGCACTCTAAATTGGGGCTAGGAAGGGTCTAACATACAGAGGGTATGATCATTTAAGAAAAAGACACCCCACTGCATGTGGCCCCAGTGTGCCGGGACTGATAAAAGGGTCCAATACGCACAACTTTACGTTTCTGTAGTTTGAAGTCATGATCTTTACATAGCAATGGGTCAACCTTATCGTTGACCTGAGGCTCTTCTTGTGGAGGGATAGTCATATGACATTTATACAACATTAAAGCATAGATGTAACAGAGTTCTATTCATTGAATTGAGAGCTCATTTAACTTCAATGAGCCCTCATATTTAGAGAAAGGATCCCTCCTTCCAAGTTCTGTTAAATATTTCTGAAAGTGTAACTATATTTATAGGGCCACTTGCATGCTCCTGATCAAGTTCTTCTAGGGCTCGATGACAGTACTCATATTCCATGGTTTCTATAAACTGTGACTACTTGCAAAAATTCACCATAACGAGAATGAGCACTGGATTTTAAGGACAAACATTTGGTATACGTAACTTAGAACAATAACGAATGAGCACAGAGAAACTGGAACCCCTAAGAAGTTGCATAGAAATCAAACCTTGGTAATTTCCACTGAATTTTAGAGATCAATGAGGGGATTCAAAGTTAAGGGCAAGCCTTTTATGGCCTCCCTGTTCATCTTGTGTGATACTACTCCTACTTCAGCTGGAGCTTCATGCCATACTGAAATGAATGAACATATAATCATTATTTCATCTGTCCTGCATACAAGAAAGTCAGACTAAAACCCGGATACTAACCTACAAAAATTTAAAGAAAGAAGAGAAAGAAAGGAAGACTATCGAATCCAAGGAACAAAATATTGAGGGCAGAGTCTTTTCAGTTAAGAAAATACGTCACAAACTAGCATACCCTTATGTATCATTTAACCATGTCCCAAGAGGTTCTAAGTAAACCGAGAATCAAGAATGGAACTGATGCATCAATAATGTCAGACTGACAGTTGAATTATTATGGAACAATAAGCTACGCCTTTTAGCTTGAAAGTGAGCAAGTTTGGTAAGTACCTTTGATACTTTTTCCTTGGTCGACATTAATCCTCTCATGATGAAGAACTACGGGATTTCAAAGCGACCTGAAACCGCCATTAACTTGAAAGAATTCAGAAACATAGTGCAAAGCGTCAGTTCTGATCTCTGTGGAAGATGGCCCTGCATGTATAGAAGGTGAAATGCTCAAATGCTGTAATATAGAAAGTGTAAGGCACTAGTAGCCAGTGGGCTATGAAAATCATTGAAACAAATTATTGTTTTGGAACAAACAATGACCATTTATAGCTTACATTTAGAAATTAGACTCATTGAAATAAACTAAAAGGAAAGTATTTTTGTTTTTATGTGACCTATGTAGTAGAACTATGCAACTATGCAATTCTACTCACAGCACCAGTGTGCTGCCACTTGCTAGCTATGAAAGTGAAAAATGAGTTAATAAGATTGGGAGGTTGGAAAGTTGAGAAATTGTCGATGGCGGGCAGAACCTGTCTAGTGAATTCAGTCACCAACTCTCTGCCAATTCACCTAATGCAAAAGGGGCTCGAAGAAGAGAAATATTCATTGAAAAGAAATTGCATCCAGAAAACAATAGGTAATCATCAGTGGTTATGATAGAAAATCAATACAAATAATATTATTTTACAAATGAAGTTGGAACTTCAATCTTGTCTGCTTTCGCTTACTTCTCTCGTAATCGGCAGCCCACATAAATTCTAAATGTCCGGATTTCTTGCCAGATTCCGCAGAGGAATAATCCCTCCTTTCCGTACCTAGAATCCCTACGGAAAAGTGTACCAGGTCAAAGTATGAATTGCATTAACACATACATAATTAAAAATTCACACCAAAAGCCACAAATGTGCTACTTCATTTTTCCTTCTTTTTTTTTTTTTGTTGTAATTGTAAATAAAAATTATGATGAATCAGAATTATCGTGAAATCTTTTGACTTAAATTTTCCAACTGAGGAATCCCATCTGGAAGCCTCAGAAAAGGAAGCAAGTCTACAAATGGAACAGAGGGAGTAAATGTATATAATCGTTTACAAAAAGAACTGAAAAACATGACCATGCCAGGGCGGATCTGTCCATGGACTACCTTAATGGATTTGGTGCGACTCAGAAGTGGATAAATCTGGCTGAAAATTAGAGATGGGTACTGGGATACACCCTGCACATTAAGACTCATATATATATATATATATATATATATATATATATATATATATCCACCAGTGTACTACTATTGAGCTTTCACTGTTTTCATCAACCAGGATAAGGTGGAAGCTGGTGCTCACAGAACCTCCACTATATGTATATCTACCAACAGATTTTTTTCTGCTCTCTTTTTTTATTTACTTTCAACAAAATGTCTTATCATTGCTTCAGCTTTCATCTCCAATTTTGATCACATAAGCTTGGTGCCATAATGGTGTGTGGAATTGGCTCGACTACAATAACAGTGTATTGCAAAAGGGACACGATTCCCTTGTTAGGTTGCAGTACTAAATGTTTGTGTAATACCGAACCAAATCCATTTAAGTGCATTTGCATCAGTCTTTGCCCCTTAAAATTAAGAAAAGAAGTGCCTTTTTTTACCATAGTAATATGATAATATCCATGCTCAGCCCTGTAGATAGCACCTGTAAACAACCTTCACAAATTTCAGAATGAAAAATAACTGTCATATTTGAATCATCATAGCTATGAGAATCCCTAATGCATATCTACGAAATAAGCGCAAGTTCAGAAAACGAGAACACGCAATAGACTACGAGTTCCAATAGATATGGATCAAATCAATATTTCAAACAGTAACTAGACATTAGAGTCCTACACAATGTAATGCAACTACATTTGTGCCAAAATGAGCATCATGTACGAGTATTCAGTTGCCCCAAAATAACTGTCAAATTTGAATCATCAAAGCTATAAGTCAAGTTCTTTGTTTTCATTCTTTTAAGTGACTTTCATATAGAGACATAGATAGTATTCCCTTTGTTCCAAAATAAATGTTCCCTAAGAAGTTGCATAGAAATCAAACCTTGGTAATTTCCACTGAATTTTAGAGATCAATGAGGGGATTCAAAGTTAAGGGCAAGCCTTTTATGGCCTCCCTGTTCATCTTGTGTGATACTACTCCTACTTCAGCTGGAGCTTCATGCCACACTGAAACGAATGAACATATAATCGTTATTTCATCTGTCCTGCAAACAATAAAGTCAGACTAAAAGCCGGATACTAACCTACAAAAAATTAAAGAAAGAAGAGAACGAAAGGAAGACTATCGAATCCAAGGAACAACATATTGATGGCAGAGTCTTTTCAGTTAAGAAAATACGTCACAAGCTAGCATACCCTTATGTATCATTTAACCATGTCCCAAGAGGTTCTAAGTAAACCGAGAATCAAGAATGGAACTGACGAACCAATAATGTCAGACAAGTATAAATCAACCAGCTGCTGCCCATAAGAGCTTTCTCAGCAGACGCACCCTGATCCTCGAAAGTAATAAATGTTCCCCACTCTCCTGTAGATTAATATTTGGTGACAGTTGAATTATTATGGAAAAATAAGCTACAAATTTTAGCTTGAAAGTGAGCAAGTTTGGTAAGTACCTTTGATACTTTTTCCTTGGTCTACATTAATGCTGTCATGATGAAGAACCAAAGGATTTCAAAGCGACCTGAAACCGCCATTAACTTGAAAGAATTTAGAAACATAGTGCAAAGCGTCAGTTCTGATCTCCGTGGAAGATGGTCCTGCATGTGTAGAAGGTGAAATGCTCAAAAGCAGTAATATAAATAGTGTACGGAATTAGTAGCCAGTGGGCTATGGAAATCACCCAAATGCCTCCAAAAGTCAAACTCTAAAAAGAAATGCATTTTGACTTCATATATTTCCTTTAATAGCACGGACAAGCCTAACTCCACATTTGAAAGCATTGGACTGATTTTACTTCTGTTTCTGTATGACACATAAAACATCATGTTTTTGAAAAGAATTATTGTTTTGGGACAACAATGACCATTTATAGCTTAAATTTAGAAATTAGTCTTATTGAAATAAACTAAAAGGAAAGTAGTTTTGGTTTTATGTGACCTATGTTGTAGAACTATGCAACTGTGCAAGTCTACTCACAGCACCAGTGTGCTGCCACTTGCTAGCTATGAAAGTGAAAAATGAGTTCAGAAGAAAGAGGAATACGCCCTCTTTTTCTTTCCTAGAATCCCTACGGAAAAGTGAACCAGTTCAAGGTATAAATTGCATTAACACATACGTACTTGAAAATTTACACCAAAAGCCACAAATGTGCTACTTCGTTTTTTCCTTTTATTTTTTGTAATTGTAAATAAAAATTATGGTGAATCAGAATTATCGTGAAATCTTTTGACTAAACTTTTCCAACTGAGGAATCCCATCTGGAAACCTCAGAAAAGGAAGCCAGTCTACAAATGGAACAGAGGGAGTAAATGTATATAATCGTTTACAAAAAGAACTGAAAAAACATGACCATGCCAGGGCGGATCTGTCCATGGACTACCATAATGGACTTGGTGCGACTCAGAAGTGGATAAATTTGGCTGAAAATTAGAGATGAGTACTGACTAATGTAAATATGAGTGGATTAGATAAGAAACACAAGAGGATATGCATCAATGAAGAAGTAAATGCACAGCCGAATGATTTTTCAACTTTAGAACACCTTGATGATGTTATACAAGTGGATTAAGAGGCAAATATTACCAAAACTGGAAGTGGAGGCCAGTTGGGCGCGTTGCCTGCTTCTCACTAACATCAGCACATATTCAAAACTGGAGTTAGAGGAAACCAATGAACCATCACCACAACTTGTGTGGAAGCCAGTTGAAAACATACATGTTCACTTGCGTCAACAAACCTCAATTTCTGCACCCAATCAACATATGCCTAATCGAGTTCTTCAGTTGATGGGTTTTCAGTTCAAATCGAGATGCAGTTGACGGGTTTTCAGTCCAAATCAAGATCTATCTATACATTTTCAGAGTAGCATGTATACATATCCACCAGTGTACTACTATTAAGCTTTCACTGTTTTCATCAACCAGGATTAAGGTGGAAGCTGGTGCTCACAGAACCTCCACTACATGTATATCTACCAACAGATTTTTTTCTGCTCTCTTTTTTTATTTACTTTCAACAAAATGTCTTATCATTGCTTCAGCTTTCATCTCCAATTTCGATCACATAAGCTTGGTGCCATAGTGGTGTGTGAAATTGGCTTGACTGCAATAGCATTGTATTGCAAAAGAGACACGATTCCCTTGTTAGGTTGTGGTACTAAATGTTTGCATAATACCGAACCAAATGCATTTAAGTGCATTTGCATCAGTCTTTGCCCCTTAAATTAAGAAAAGAAGTGCCTTCTAGTAACATGATAATATCCATGCTCAGCCCTGTAGATAGCACCTGTAAACAACCTTTACAAGTTTCAGAATGAAAATAACTGTCATATTTGAATCATCAGAGCTATGAGAATCCCTAATGCATATGAGCATATCTATGAAATAAGTGCAAGTTCAGAGAACGAGAACACACAATAGACTACGAGTTCCATAGATATGGATCAAATCAATACTTCAAACCGTAACTAGACATTGGAGTCCTACACAATGTAATGTAACTACATTTGTGCCAAAATGAGCATCATGTACAAGTTTTCAGTTGCCCCAAAATAATTGTCATATTTGAATCATCAAAGCTATAAGTCAAGTTCTTTGTTTTCATTCTTTTATGTGACATTCATATGGATACATAGATAGTATTCCCTTTGTTCCAAAATAAGTGTTCCCTATTCACTTTACATGAATATTAAGAAAGTGATGGATAGTATATAATTTTCTTTAATATCCCGAGTGTATTCCTTAGCAGTGTCAAAATGGGCCAACTTTTCTTTTTTCATCTCACAATTAATAAGGGTATTACAGATAATTTGTTTATGGAATCTTTTTAAAAATGGAAAGGGGACACTTTTTTTGAAACGACCTAAAATGAAATAGGGGCCACTTATTTTGGAACGGAGAGAGTATCAGTTTTTGTATTGTACTTCATTAATTCATTTATATATCCCTTAGAAAAAAAAGAAAAAAAAAAGAAAAGAAAAACAATTGCCATTGTTCATTGGTCTGAGCTTTTAAAGACTGCATTTTTTTTATACGACTAACAGTTCAATTGTAAAAATATCTCTCAACTTAATTAGTTACAGATTCTGCGCCTAACAGACATTATATCGAGCACTTAATATGCAGTATAGTGTATGAAAGTGACTTCATGAAGATGGCTATACAACCTGAATTTTGATTATGACCCCTCAGAAAAGCTTGCAGTACACAGCAATATCGAACTTCATGTGGTTGATGAATTCCGTTCATTTTTTTGGTTCCTCATCAAAATATGTGCCCGAAGACCCACAACTTCGGTTCCTCCTCCATATTTCTGAACCACATGTCTAGGCATTAACAGCGTCTATATCCACAATTTCATGAAATAGAACAAACAGTCACACATACACATATTTCAAAAAATAGAAAATTAACATTAAAATAAGTAAGTACATAAAAATAAATCAATTATCACTGCGGGACGAGAAGAGAAGAACCTTAGTGATTGTAGTCTTTTAAATAAAGCATGATTCATCTTTCTTTGAATGTATTAAAGCTAAAGGGGTATGAGAGAGTCTAATGAGCATGGAAAAAAGATGTACGATTTTGGGGAGGTAGAGAAGATGAGAGAGGAAAGTTTAGGCAAAGACATGAATTTCAAATGAGTCATGCTGAAAAGAAGAAGGTTTAGAGCATCGCCAAGGCAACTCTGTATACGGAAAAAATTGGTTGTTTGATTGGATTTAAACATTTTTCAAAGAAAAAAAAAAACTCTTTAATTGTGGAGCATGTGTTATGAATAAGATGTGTCAATTAAATTATTAGATTATTAATATTTTGACATTCAATGCACATTGTAGAGGAGGATGTGAATATTATCTGATGAGTTCAAATCCTCCTCCATAATGTGCATTGAATGTTAAAAAATCAATAGTTTAATAACAAATGAGAAATAATTTAGTTGACATATCGTATCTACAACCTTTCTCCACAATTACATTGAAGATTTTTTTTTTCAAAAATATGTAAATACTAGGTGGTACTCAATTTTTTCTACATTCACATTTGTATTAGTGATACTCTTTAGGCTTGATGAATACGAATAGTGGTCCAAGTTCCAGAGGCATGGAAGAGATTCCGAAGAAAATTAGCATTGATATTTACACCCCCAAAAGCTTTAAGTACACACCTTTTACTAAGTACACCTCCCCTCATAATTTGAACCCCCACAAATCTAAGTACACCCTACCTGTTTTCCTATATATTCTCCTTATATTTTTCCCAAACATTAATCTCCACACGCGCACACACACCAACTCTCTTCTTCTCCACACACACACACACACACAACTCTCTCTCTCTCACCCACCAACATCAACTACATTCAACCAATTTTACTAGACAAAACATATAAACGGGCCACTGTATTTTAAGAAAAGTTATAATTCGGTCATTGATTGTTTAAAAATATTATTTGGGCTACTGTACTACAGTTATCTTGCAAACGAACCTACTAGAACGTTAATTTTAAATAAAATTCTTATTTTACCCCTGTCTTCATTAACGGAGATGAAGATAAGGGTAAAATGAGAATTTTATATAAAATTAACGTCCTGGTGGACTTGCTTGCAAAATAGCTAAAGTAAAGTGACCCAAATAACATTTTCAAACAATCAGTGATCAAATTCTAACCTTTCCCAAAATACAGTGGCCCAATTGTATATTTTGCCATTTTACTACCATCAAACTTCAAAACCACTCCCACCACCTCCACGGCTCCACCCATTTAATATTACTAGATCCACCAAAAAACATCATTTGCCTTACATTAATTTTGTTGGAACATAGTATAAGGAATTGAATTCCATTGAAATCTGTAAGTGCTTATCGATTTATGAAGGCATGAGGGTTATGGTAAGGGATGTTGGGATTGGATCAGCCGCAACTTCTCAATCTAATCTACATGTTTAAACACCAAGGTCACCTTGTAATTTTTAGGCCATAGACGTTCGGGCATGTATTACTGAACCATACCGAACACCCTTAGCAGCCCCTTACTGAACAACCCTCTTAATGTTCTATTAAGAACATTTAGTTCAAAACTTATAATGTTATTTTTATAATATATGAAAAGGGTGTACTTAGAGCAATTAGGGGTGTTAATAGTACCGCTTTAAGAAAATTATGGAGCTTTAGCAAGAGAGAGTGCAACTGTATCCTAAAGTTCATATACACAAGGGAAGGGCATAGGTGTGCCGAGTGGCCGACCATGAAATCTAGTCGCCAGTGCTTATTTGTTGAACGATAATTTAATTCTTGTAAAGAGAATTGATTAAAAAAATTATGAACTTATTTTTGTATTAACTGATAAAATACCAAAAGATACATGATTATTTTTATATATAGCTTCTGATTTAGTTTCCTTTTCCTTGTAAATCTTTTCCTTTATTTGTTGTAATCTTTTCTTAGCTTGCAAGTCAAGAAACCTAGGTCAAGAGTTGTATATATATATACTTCAACAGTATCAATAATACATCAAGTTGTTTTCTCTTTCACAAACTATTGTCTTTCTCTCATATGGTATCATAGCCTTCGGTCAGTCCCTGTTTTTTTTCCCATCGGTAGTGACTGCATAAATCTTTTCTTCCTTGTTTTTTTTTTTTTTTTGGCCTCTTTTCTTTCATCTCTCTTCCGTTACTCCCTCCAAACTCCAGCCATGGCCTCTTCTGCCTCAACTATAGCCAATTCGGCCGACCCATCCTCCCCCCTTATTCTTGTTGATCTTTCTCTATGCATCAAACTTACTCCTCTCACATACCTTCCATGGGCCTCGCAGCTTCAATCTCTTCTCTTTGGCTTCGATCTCCTCAAGTTTGTTGATGGGTCTCATCCCCAACCACCGGCCAAACTCACCACTAATAATCAAGAAACCACCAATCCCGCCCACGTCACTTGGACCCGACAAGATCGTCTCCTCTTAGGCTCTCTCCTTGGCACCCTTGACACAACCATCGCCCCTCTTGTTCTCCAAGCCAAAACGTCCAAAGAAGCTTGGGATATTCTCCAAACCACCTATGCTAACCCATCCCGTGGGCATATCCTTCAAGTCAAGGATAACCTTGACTCTCTCACCAAATCCAATCTCACCATTGGCGACTACATGCACGCCATCAAAGCTTGCACCGACAAATTAGCCATCTTAGGAAAACCTATGGACCCTGAAGATATCATTGCCAAAACCCTCAAAGGTCTTGATTATGAGACTTACAAACCCGTTATTGATTCGGTTCGAGCTCGTGACATTCCAATCTCCTTTGAGACCCTCCATGAAAAATTGATTCATCATGAACTTACACTCAAACATACCACCACACCCACCACCTTTCCTGCCTCAGCCCATATTGCCCAAAACCGCAGCCCCTCCTTCAGCCTTACCTTCGCCCGCCTCCCTCTCCTTCTTCCCACGCCCACGAACAGCCACACGCCCTCTCCCTCTCCCTCTTCCAACCCGAATCCCTTTAAGGGTAAATGCCAATATTGTGGCTACACGGGTCATGTCATCTCGCATTGCCGTCGCTTTAAACGGGATTACCCTAGTGTTGTCTTTCCCAACCCTCCAGCCTCTCGCCTCGCTCCACTTTCACCCCACCGCCACAGGCCCACCGCCACGGCCCTCGCCGTCCCCTTCCACTTCGGCTCCTTGACACGGGTGCAACCCATCACCTCACAAACGACCTCTCTAACTGGCCTCTCCCTCCATAATCCGTACAATGGCAGCGATGATGTTCTAATTGGTGATGGATCTTCTCTCCCAATCTCTGAAATAGGTTCTTTTACCTTCTCTTCTTCCTCAAAATCTTTACATTTCAATAATGTTTTTTTTGTGCCCCTTATATCTCGCAATATTATTTCCGTTTCACAATTCTGTCACGATAACAATGCGTATTTTGTTTTCTCACCCTCTTCTTTCTTTGTCAAGGATCTCACCACTCATCAAATTCTACTCCATGGCACAAGTGATCGTGGCGTCTACCTCTGGCATCCTCCCTCTCCTCAAGCACTTCTTGGAGTCTCCGAGTCTCTTCACTCTTGGCATCATCGTCTTGGCCATCCTGCCATCCCAATTATTTCCGTTTTAAAGAAACAATTCTCTTTATCTATTCCGTCTAGTCAGTTTTCCAATTGTAATGCATGCGACATCAATAAAAGTCATAAATTACCTTTTTCTGATTCTTCTCTTTCTTCCAATGCTCCTTTAGAACTTGTTTTCTCTGATGTGTGGACTTCCCCCATATACTCTATTGACAAATTTAAATACTATGTTATTTTTGTCGATCACTACACCAAATATACTTGGTTCTACCCCCTCAAACAAAAATCCGATACCTTTGCCACTTTTTATCGTTTCAAAGCCCTTGTTGAAAAGTACTTTCATAGACCCATCATTCAGTTATTTTCTGATAATGGTGGTGAATATCTTAAGCTCACTCCTTCTCTCTCACAGGATGGCATCTCTCATCTCACTACACCTCCACACACTCCCGAACACAACGGCTATGCTGAACGCCGTCATCGTCATATCGTCGAAACTGGCCTTGCTCTTCTTTCTCATGCCAATCTTCCCCTCACCATGTGGACCTTTGCCTTCACTACTGCTACCTATCTTATAAATCGTCTCCCTACTGTTACCCTTCACAATGACTCTCCTTACTACCGCCTTTTTCAAAAATCTCCTAACTACAACAAATTGCGTAGTTTTGGGTGTCTATGTTACCCATGGCTCCGCCCCTACACACCTCACAAACTGGCTTCCCGCTCTATTCCATGCATCTTTGTTGGCTATTCTCCTACACAAAGTGCGTATCATTGTCTTGACCCCTCCACCTATCGAATCTATACTTCTCGACATGTCAAATTTGTCGAAAACACTTTTCCCTTTCCCTCTCTCATCTCTCAGTCCACCTCTTCTCCCTCGCTCAGTCCGTCCCAATGGTGTAAACTCTCTTTACCCATTCTCCTTCCTCCTCCACCCACCCCACCCAACCCGTCACCACCTACATCTCCATCTCCCAATCCTTCTGCTGCACAATCTCCTTCCCCCAGCCCTTCTTCCTCCGAGGCCGCCAACCCAGCCCCTATTCCCCCTTTACCGCCCTCCCCTACCTCGTCTACAGACACTCCCACTTCGTCCACGTTCCTCCCCACCCCCCCCCCCCCCCCCTCCCAACTTCACCTCCTCTGTTCGAACCATTGTCACTCGCCTTTCCAACAAAATCATCAAACCTAATCCCAAGTATGCTTACCTTGCTGCTATTTCTTCTCCCACCGATCTTCCCAAAACTGTTAAACAGGCTCTTTCCTCCCCTCATTGGCGGGCTGCCATGGAAGAGGAATACGCTGCTCTCACTCGCAATCATACTTGGTCTCTTGTTCCCCCAAATAGTGCTCCTAATGTTGTTGGCTGCAAGTGGATTTTTCGAATCAAATATAACCCTGACAATTCTATCCAGAAATATAAAGCTCGTCTTGTTGCGAAAGGTTTTCATCAACGTCCCGGTGTTGATTATTCAGACACCTTTAGTCCTGTTGTGAAACCCGTCACTGTCCGTCTTCTTCTCTCCTTAGCTCTCAGTCACAACTGGTCGCTTCGCCAGCTTGATATCAATAATGCCTTCTTACAGGGTCAGCTTCATGAATCCGTGTTCATGTCCCAACCTCCTGGCTTCATTGACCCCTCTCATCCTTCTCATGTCTGTCAGCTTCGTCAGGCCATTTATGTTCCTTACTCGCTCGTCATAACATGCTCAACTCCAAACCTTCACCGACTCCTATGGCTACCTCTCCGACTCTTTCTCACACCACTCCGCCAACTTCTGTTTGTAATCCCACAGAGTATCGTTCTATTGTTGGTGGCCTTCAATATCTCTCCATCACTAGGCCGGACATTGCTTTTTCGGTTAATAAGTTAGCCCAGTTTATGCAGTCCCCTCATGCTAGTCATTGGGTCTCTCTCAAGCGCCTTCTGCGCTATCTTCATGGTACTCTACATTTGGGCATTCAACTCTATCGTGACACTCCTCTCTCTCTTCATGCTTTCTGTGATGCCGACTGGGCCGGCGACAAAGACGATTATATTTCTACATCTGGGTTTCTTGTTTACCTTGGTCGAAATCCTGTTGCTTGGTCCTCTAAAAAGCAGCGTTCTCTTGCTCGTTCGTCTACTGAGGCAGAATTTCGTGCCATTGCTGATGCTACTGCTGAAGTGATATGGGTGAGCAATTTACTTTCCGAGCTTGGTTTTCGGCAGTCTCAATCTCCCGCCATTTATTGAGATAATCTTGGTGCGACACATTATTCTGCCAATCCGGTGTTTCACTCCCGTATGAAGCATGTCGCCCTCGCTTTTCACTTTGTTCGTGAGATGGTTCAACAACAACGGCTTCGGGTTCAACACATTTCGGGTGGCGATCAGCTTGCGGACCTTCTCACCAAGCCCCTTCCTCGAGTTCGTTTCCAGCATTTGTTATCCAAGATTGGCCTTTTCCATGGAACGTCCATCTTGCGGGGGCCTGATAAAATACCAAAAGATACATGATTATTTTTATATATAGCTTCTGATTTAGTTTCCTTTTCCTTGTAAATCTTTTCCTTTATTTGTTGTAATCTTTTCTTAGCTTGCAAGTCAAGAAACCTAGGTCAAGAGTTGTATATATATACTTCAACAGTATCAATAATACATCAAGTTGTTTTCTCTTTCACAAACTATTGTCTTTCTCTCATATTAACATTTTTTAAAATCTCGCTTTAATTAGAAATATTTATATAAAATTACAATTTTTTTTAATTCAACATATAATAGCCAACATGAAAATTATGTCATGTTAAAAATTAATTTTTCCATAAATAATTATCATTTTTATAAATTTATTTTTTTAAAAATATTTAATTTTTAATTTAATACTTTCATATTAGTATTACTTTAAAATAAAAGCTTGTTCAGCAATTTTTATTTAAAAAAATGGCATCCGTCATTAAATTTAGCTTAAACCCCCTAATTTCAAATACCAATTATTGTTAAGGATCTTCCAAGTTCCAACTTATTATGAAATTTTGGAGAGGTGATTAAAATTAATTCTTTTAAAAATTAAATAACTATTAGTGATAATGGTGAAATTGCAACCTTTACAAACTACAATGACAATTGTGCTAAAAAAATTAGTACGGTGACAAAATTTAAAGATTGATCATGGTATACAACAGCAAAATAAACCATTTTCCACTATAATCTTGACTTAAAAAATAAAAAACGTCTCTTATAGTACCATTTGAAATAGTAAAATGTTGGCCTATAACAATCTTTTTTTTTTTTTTTCTTCTTTTGGTTTTGGTTGATTTAATTTGTATATATGGTTTAGGTTTAAAACTCAGAAGGACCTTGAATTTCAGTATGTATCACAGTATCAGCATCTGAGTGTCACCAACCAGACAAATAATCCGACCGGCACTCTTCTGAATCTTCAAAAACTTTGCTAAAAAATTTGCAGTTTTACTTTGATAGTTCAATGATCAAATTTTCTTGACTAACCATCTAAAATTTGCAGTAAACTGCTTACAAATTACTGGAAAAAGGAAAAGAAAAATGAAATTCGTTATTCGTTATTATTTATAGTACAATAGGAGAATGTTCAAATGATCATGATTCAACAAAGCTACTCGAGTTAGACTTATGCACCCAAATATAGAAAATAGGTTAAAAACCAGCCAACAATATTTGTGCGCTTTCTTCATCATTTCCAGAGCCTTACGGCTTAACTTTTTTGGTTTGATGATCGATGAATGGTGATTAATATCTCTCCTTTCCAAATAAAATGCTGGTCCGTTCAACATATGGCAACCGAAACTGCTCTCCCCTCTTGTATCGCAGCCAGCTCCTGTCTGTCTTCGGCGCAACTGTACATGAGCCTTTGCAACAGCCTCAACCATCAGAGTCTGTCTCACGGAATGGTAAAGGAACAGCATTAACTGCCCTGTACTTTCCAACGTTGTTCAAATGTTCGTTCTCTATCCTGTATTAAGTGATGGAATATAGATTTGTCAACATGAAAGAGTATTAGAGATGATAGTTTTAATTTATGGGATGAAAAGTACCTATAGTAATTCCAATGCCCACGTCGAATGACCTCTAGTGAAGCAAGGAGAAAGTCGAGCAACCGAGACTCAAACAATCCAATGTTGAATCGCATCACAGTCTCCACCCAAGCAACTCTTAGAACAAAATTCAGTGCCTGTGTTCATTTGGAAAAACATCCATAAGACAACAAGGATTTCAAACCAGAGCTTTTCAGAAATGGAGAAAAAAATTTGTACACTAGCTATTAGGTCACGAATGGGCTCGCAATACAACTAGGCATGTATGGTAATCAACCAGTACACAAGTTCTTAAGACCACATGGGTTCCGAGTAAGCGTGTTGCAAGCCACATGTGATACTCAACTAGTTCTTCTTATGACCACATCCACATGTGGTACTCAACTAGTTCTTCTTATGACCACATGTGTCCAGCATGCCTAGGCGTGTTGCGAGCCCCAGGTGGTACTCAACCAGTTTTCTTATGATCACATGGGTCTAGCATGCCTAGGCAAGTTGCGGCCATGTGATACTCACTTGGTACATGAGGAATTTTGAAAAGATAGAACTTACAATGGCCATGTAATAGATGCCTTTCTTCTTGAGGACTAAATCATTTCTAAGCCATGGGTTTTTGGACTTTGGGTCAAGAAGTCCCCAGTCCTTAACGAAGTCCCAGTATAACTGATATACTGTGGCTACAACTGAAGTCACCAAGACAATGGCCATCAATAGATCTGTAGGCTGTCTCGCGTAGGTTATTCTGGCCCCTGCTGCTACCATGGCCGACACGTACTTTCCCAAGTTAGCCAGATGGTTCACGTCGCCCTCATCAAACCATCTCCTTGCACACTAGTCATTACATCAAACGAAGCAATCAGTAATATGTGCCAATATTGCACAAGAGTTTATGCATAAACACGTTTTGGAGAATATAAATATACCTGCATGGCACGCCAATAATATGGCGCAAAAGAGATTACATAGGCAAGCTCCCTATATAACTTCCCGGATTTGCAAGTTGTGTATCGATGTGTTTTAAAACTCCCGGCAACAAAGTAGCAAGCTGTCGATTCCAAGTGCCTCAACAATGGAATCTACGTACATAAGGAGCGAATTTATAACGAGGAAGCAGTGAGCTAGAAGCAAAATATTATGGCACGGAATCTTGAATTGTATATTTTGATTAAGCTACTTCTTACCTGACTGGTAAGTTGGTCAGCCATGAAGAAATCTACCATCAAAACCTGCACAATGATGTGCTCAAATCAATTTCTCCATGCAAAAACAAGTTTTACTTTTAAGATGTATCAATTCTTAAATGTCGAAAACAACTGCTAAGATTGGGGAAAATCAGTTGAAGTACCTTATAAAATGGAGAGCACACGATGTTGCGAATCACTCTGAGGAAGCAATAGCGTGTTGGGCGATAGAAAATGTTCAATGGACAAATAAGCAGGGCAACGAAAGTCTGAAATATTTGTCATTAACAATTAATTAAGATCCCGTTTGGTTGGTCGTGGATGTTAATGATATATAGAATAGCTGGCCAAGTAGCTAACGACTAACCAGAAGGAGTATGCCCGGAATGGTATCAACTTCTTGAGGTGAAAATCCGGTAGTTCCTAAGATAAGGTGGAGAACCATGGCGCTAACGACAACAGTCATCATGCAGGTGCAAATGAGGAAGGCGTCTCTGTACTTTAGTGCGGTGCTCGGTTGGAACTCGAATATGAAATTGTAGTTGATCCTTGTTCCCTTCCACATGAACAGGTTGCAGCCATACATGAACAAGTGCAAGCTTAGCAGTGCAAACATGCTGCACATACACACACACACACCCCAACAGAATCACAGCTTTAGTACAAGTAAGTTGGAGACTTGTCACACCTAAATAATAATACAATGTATTGGGTCCAAAGGTTAATCCACATCCCCAGCCCAACAATTTAGGGCTTTGGACTTGGGCTTAAAACTTTTGGGCCCCTTTTATACATTTGGATAATGAAAATAAGGAACAACATTAGCTTATGTTGGACAGTTGGAGTAGGACTACACAAAGCGTGTGGGAGTGGAAGTAATGCTATGTAAACAAGATTAGTTATTCCCTCCCTTCCTAATAGAAAGTTGTATTTCTTTTTTAAGTTGTTCTAAAAAAAAATATTACTTTCAATATTTTTTTTTATGAAAATGTCATTTTTACCATGTTATCCTTAGTTTGATTCCTACTTTAATTGATGGAACCGAGTCTTACACGAACATCGATGGAAAACACACAACATATTAATATTTATGATAATTAAAGTCAATTAGTTTTTTTTTTTTTAACATGTGTATCGAGTCAAACAATACCCATTTTTAGGGACGAAGGGAGTAACATGATTCATTTATAACAACATTAAAGTGTTGTACTATATGATCTTACATACACTTGCTGTAAATAAATTATGTATATAATAAATTATTTTCCGTGAAAGTAAACTGAGGAAAAATGTGAAGGAAAGGGAAGAAGGGGGGTGGGTTACCTGAAAACAGGATAAACAGCTTCCATGTAATCTTTTTGTATTGTAGGGGAGAACATGCCACTAATATGTGCCAATATTGCATATACAGTAAACAGAGTTACAAAACTGCCGGTAAATAATCCTGCAATAAAAATCACAGCCAAATAAATAAATTAATAAATGACTAACAATTTGGGCAAAGAATCAAGGCTAAAAGGCTGGGTTATATGATACCAAAATAAGTGTTCTTTTGTATGAAGTTATTAAATTTGGTTTTTTTATCGATCATGTCTTAATGTGCCCTTACAACACTATATATAGCGTGAATACTAAGCACGTTCATTCACGTATATTGTACTACCCAAAAAGTGAACTTTCTTAATTTTTGCATAAACTTAAAAAGGAACACTCGATTAAGAACAGATGAAGTACATCTTTATTGTATTGGAACTGCGGATTTCCAACGACAAGGGTACTTTTTCATTTGTAGTACTCTCTCTATCCCAAAAGTGTTCCTTTTTAGTATTTTGTAAAAATTAAGAAAGTTAATCGTTAGGTTACTTTAGTAATATCTACAATACGTGAATGAACTTATTGTCCACGTTATAGTATTGTAAGTGTATATCGGGATATAATAGTAAACAAATCAGATTATGTAAATTTAGTAACTTTATAGTAAAACACTAATACTCATTTAAAAACAATGGATCGGAAAAAGTACTAATTTAGGATTATGTATGTGTGTGTGTGTGTGGGTGAGTGAGAGAGAGAGAGAGAGAGAGACCAACAAAGAAGGTGACCATGTGAGAATCTTTGTTCTGCTGGGGTCTTAAGAACTTCATTGCCTTTTTCCTGTCATCGTTTGCGAAGTGCTTTGTGAATATGGATTCCACCTCGTCCATTAGTCTCACAACCTTCATTTCCCACAACGTTAAACAACAAAATTAATTATTAAAACTAATAGGCCCATCACAATCATACACTGTCAAAAAACACCCTCCCTTTTAAACAAACTAACAAACTATCGTATAGGGGAAAAACTAGGTTACCATAATTCCGAACATATAACTCATGGTTTCACCATAGCAAACACGTTTCTTTCGTACGTAGGCATAAATACAAAATCAAAGATACAAAATCTCGAGCGAGGGTACAAACTATAAACACCAATCATACCCCCCCCCTCCCGGAAATACGTAGTTGAACCTTGTTATTAGGTCGCCATAGTTCCAACATAACTCGTGTTTTTGACGAAGCAAACATGTTTTTGTTGTAGGCATAAATACAAAATTAAAGATGCGAAATGTTGAATTATGATGCAAACTTTCTCTATGAGCCACTCATAAATTCTATTGAATCTCTGAAATGTGATTGGAATTAGGACCTCCACGTGTGTCCCAGTGGTCCGAGTACGCTTAAATTTTTTCTATTATACCTATTAATCTTTCTATACTAGTAGCTCTTTATTGCTCTTATTACTTTCTGTTCATTTTTGTGACGAAGCAAATACGTTTCTGTTATAGGTGTAAATTATTAGAGGTATAAGCTCGAACCGTCAAATTGAATCGAATCGGCCAGTTCAGTTCAGTTCGGTTTTGGGTTAGGATAGTTCGGTTTAGGTGTAAAAACTTTATAAACTGAGCGGTTCGGTTCGGTTCGATTCACGGTTTTTGGTGCCGAACCAAACCGAACCACCACCATTTAATTTTAATTTTTTTATTATATATATATATATATATTATTTAGTAATTAGTAATTGAATTTAACAAGAAAATTGTTGTTGTTTGCCAGCACTTTGATTGAATTATTGTAATTTTAAAATTAATTTTTTGACTTTTAATTATTTAGTTTGTGTTAAAAGTATTTTTTTCCTATTTAAAAGTTTTGTTTTGTTTTTTGAATATTTAAATAATTAAACTGCCGAACCGAATCGATCGGATCGATTCGGTTTGGTTTAAAGTTTGTGACGGTTCGGTTCGATTTGAAAAATATGGAACCGTTAGAATGTAAACTGAACCAAACCAAACCACTTACCCCTTGTGTAAATATAAAACTAAAGATGCAAATTGTTGAGTAACGGTGTAATTTTGTTCTGTGGGTCACTCATAAACCCCATTAATTCTCTAAAATATGATTAGTTAACACCACCACGTGAGTATCATATTGATTCAGGTGTACTTAAGTTTTTCCTCCATTATACCCGTAATCGCCTATTATTAACATTTTCTTTCCGGGGGCCTTGAAAGGCCTTTTTTTTTTTTGGCAATCAATTAAAGTCGTTATTCTTTTCAAACTAATTATAATTATGCTACGTATTAATATATAAAAAAGAAAGTAGAAATGAGATACACTTTCTAATTATAATCTTTGTTAATTAAAAAGTAATTAATTACTTGCACACTAATAGTATATCCTTACAGCTAATTGCTTAGTTAGACTCAAATTAATTTGCAACTAGCTTTGCTTAAGCAATTATCAGTTGAAGAAAACCCGCCTTTGATTTAACTTTCACGCAATTAAAGTATCGTAAAAAATGTTTAGTCTAGTTTGAAAGGAAAAGCATATACTAGAGTTTTGCCAAAAATGGATAAATCTTTCAGACTACGAAAAATTTCGGTTAACCAGCCATTAATCGTCTGACGTATTTAATTACAGAAAATTTATTAAGTAGCCATAGGTGATCTAATCTCTTTTATGCAAGTAATCGGTTTTCTTGGATCGATGAAGTTGTAGTTTATCACTAAGGAGTTAATTCTGTTTTTCTTCTGTGCCAATGGCAGAATACTTGACGTCGAATACGTTAAGAGGGAGGCATAATATAATCAAATTAAAGCATAAAAATTTTTTATCACGTTAATTAAATAAAAACTCAGATTTATTACTTAAAATTACCTTATCGGAACTAATGAAATGGGACCTCTTCACTACTTTCAGGTAATTTGCCGATGATTTCTGGTTCGCTACCTGTTCAAAAGGGGAGTCGCTAAGGTTAATTAACATCACCGTGGATAATCAGATTTAACTTTCGAGCATTGTGTAAATTTAAGAATGAATTTCAGCTTCAACGATTATGGTAAATGTTCTTTGGTAGTCTTGCTATAATTAGAATAAACACCAACATGCTTCATTGGATAAAGTTTATTAGGTAGGAGATCTCAGTGATTAAAAGTGAATGAAAATTGCAGTTCTAGGCAAAAACAATGTATCTTTCTTCCATTTTTTCCATGCTTTTGTTGGGTATGAAAATGGAGCCTTAATTACCTTGTCGAATTTCTTAAGTATCTTCACAAAAGCCACCATATTTAGTGAGCTGCAAAAATTAATGGATTGATTAGAATATTTTGGGTTTCAATAAGATATAAAAGCTTAGAAATTAATAGGTCAAAAGCATAAACCCTGTTTAATGTTACATATAACCAATGTTTGTTTGGCTTTTTTGACAACTTAAGTTTTTAGATAAATTGATTACTTAACATGATATCAGAGTTCAACGTCTGTTTATTTTAACATGCTCTAGATGTCAAAAATGTCACTGAAAATTGTACGGTATGTGAAATTCGTGTAGCATAAAATAAGTACGACTCAATATTGACGTAGAAGTATGCGTACCTGTAAGTTTTAAGTAAGCCAAGGCCTCTATAGAGCTCCACAAAAGCACCTCTAATCATTTTCTCAGCACACTGGATCTTCTTCCTGTTGAGGTATTCTCCTCCACCTTCTTTCTTAGGGTTATTTACTAAATCTTCCCAAAGCATAGCTGTAACGGCAGATATGGTTCGAGTTGGTGTTGTAGTTGGAATATCAATTCTCATGGACATCTTAGGTTTTCCTTTCTTTGTTTTCGACCTCGTTGCAGCTCCAATAAAATTTATACCATTCTTTTCTAAAGCGGCTATTACGTCGTCTGTTTGTGAGGTTTCTCTCGGACTTTGAAGAAATTCAGTCGGGGTTTCTGTATCGTAGAACATAAATTAGAAGCGAGTAACATTATTGAATATCTGAAATATGAATGTGATCATATCTTTTTAATTTTTCTTATTCGTCTATTTATCTCTTTTCGTTCTCAGGTGAGGTAAGGCAGTATAAACAACATGGTGAATGAATAATCTGGTAATTTGAAATCATTTAAATGACGAAACTGTTACTCCATGTGTTCCACCCAAAGAGTTCACGTTTAAAAAATTTAATAATTAATGGATATATAAGTAGTATTGAAATTGATTAAAATTACAAAAATATTTTAGCACAGTTAATATATTTGCAGCACATGTGAAGGATAAAGTTGAAAGTTTTATAAAGATTGTGAACATAATTTTTTAAAATGGTCTCTTTGAATGAAATATTTTAAAATAATAAAGTAGACTATTTACCTGAAACGGAGGAAATAGTCGATAATCAATACTTGTTACTTTTAAGCTCTCTTTTCACGTTTCAACGTTCAGTATATAATTTATTATTTTTAAGCTCACTTTTCACGTTTCAACCGTACGGTGCTGGTATCAATCGTAAAAAAGTTCCCATGTTTGTAATTATAAACTTCTCAACCTCATTCTCATGGACAAAAACATTATTTTCAGGGCTGCGCCACCTTTATGAGATGGGGTCATCGACCCCATTAAGATTAGTAAAAAAACAAAAACTTAGTAGTGCAATTTTCGTCAAATATTTTTTTTTTTTTTTAACTTGAGGTTTTAGTGTAATAATTGAAAATCTCGCCACAAATATTTTTGTCATTAGAAAAGCATTAATATGCCAATTGTAAGATGCTTTATGCAAGGAAATTAATAAATCGATTACTATTTAAAGTAAGTTGCACTACTAATAGTTAGAAACTATTGTGGCAACCACTATCATCAGTAATTGATTTATTTTCTTTGGGTCGAACAAAAAGTGACTTGGGTGGCACCGGCAATTTACTAAAGTGCCCCTCTCCCTTCAAGAAATCACAATTTACCCTCTAAAGATCGGTAGTGATAAAATATGATGGTGGAATATATGTCTAAGAATATATATATAGAGCAACTTACCGGAGTCTGAGCTTCGGCCGGAGAACGAGTAAGACCGAGAAAGAAATCCACTAGAAGACCTTGTTGACATACTTTTTCGACGTCGGTCATTAAGAACTTGCTTCAGGTCCAACAGAATTTGTAATTGCTTGTTCAAGAGCTCTCCTCTTTCGACAAACTCGCTCTCTTTAGTCTTGTAGAATTGGTTCACTTTGTGCAGCTCCTCGTCCAATTTCTTGAAGAATACATTAACCTATAATAAACGATAATCATTCACAAGTTAAAGAGGTTCATCTTAGTCTTCCAAAATTCATCGAATTTCAGTATTCAGATAAACTTAGAGAAATTTCCATTAAACTTTCATGGTTTGGGGAAGATATTACATTTTTTACGCCATATCGCTTTTATGGTTTACCTAATATATTCTCTGTAATAAACACGGGAAAACGATTGAAATAAAGTGGGGAAAAAAATCTAGGAAACAAGAAAAGAAAATAATCATGGAATTAATAAAAACTCATAATAACCCACACTACAATATTGATCTCATGCTTCATAACATAAATATGATTATTAAGTTGCAAAGTTTTATATTTCTTACCATCATTAGCATGTTTTTCAATTTCTTTTGTTTCCAAAATAAAATTTTAATTATCTTTTTTAGAATTTTCTAATTATGAAAAAATATATATATATATATATATATATGTATGTATGTATGTGTGTGTGTGTGTGTATTTATTACCTCATCTTCTTCGGAATACAAATGAACAAGCTCATTTTCGTCGTCGTCATCATCTTCTTCTTCGTGGTCTTCAACCTCTCCTTGTGCAGTTACGCTCTTCACCTATAAAAAAAAATCATAAGTAATTGAATTATATATATATATATATATATATATATATATATAGTCATTTTCAATTATTTTTCTTTTGCGGGTTGTACGTCTTTCTGTTATAAAAGCTCACGATGATTTTGTGATACCAAAGTGACAGGAAACGGTTTCACTGCTTTTATACCAAAACGAAAAAGCACACTAAACGAAATACGGAAAAAAAAAAAAAAAAAAAAAGTGTCAAGAAACTGACGGCAAATTAACCATATTTACGATTTCCCGGCCACCCTTCCATCTTCAATGATTTTCACTCCGGCCCCTGTGTGTGTGTGTGAGTGTGTGTGTGTGTGTGTGAGAGAGAGAGAGAGAGAGAGAGAGAGTTGACACTTTGTTAGATCATCAGCAAGAAGACAAACTTCGAAAAAGAATTTTGTACCCATGAAAAGAATTTCGTACCCATTGCTACCGTTAACGTTTTCAATTTGTTATATCGCAAAAATAAACCCAAACATAAACCATTATACAAACATGTTACCAGTCATCCTTTTGTTAAAATGATCGTAAAACACTCTTAGTGGGAAAGTTTAGTTTTTAAGAAATTAAAATCATTGTAATATATATATGTATATGTACCTGATTAATTTCGGGCTTGTCGCCGGCATTACAAAGGCGGAGGGAGATTCGCTTGGCGAGTGAACGAACGGGGTCAAGAACGGAGAGACCATAGTCTTGGGTGATGTTTTGGGTGTGTTTTGATGTTCTTGAAAGTTTAACCTTCTTGACTTGTTTCTTGAGTTGCCAGTAGTTGACAAAGGCGTCTTTCCATTCGGGGATGAGTTGAGCTTCAAGCTCCTTTGAGAACTTCACCATGGTTATGGTGAAATGGAAGGAGAGAGAGGAGCAAGAAATGTAAGGGGTTATGACTTATGACTTATGAGAAGGAGCAGGGGGGGAGGTATAAATATAAATAGAGGAAAGATGTTTCAACAAGTAAGTTATAGAATGAATGAAGGGATATAAAATTAACAAAGTGAGGAACAGTGGAAATATGTCTATTTGATAAACAAATATGTCCATTAAGGAAGAATTTGGACATGGAAAGAAACTGGTCCACGGGTCCCACTAGTCCAGTCCAACATAGATACATTTGTTTTTTATTTTTAATTGTTTTTTTTTTTTTTCCTTTAATGCATTCCCAGAACCAAAACTAATTTCTAAAGTATTGTCGAACGTTAAAAAGTGAAAAAGTGGAAAATTTTCCGTATAAACAAGGGTTATATCAATGTTAAAGTTAAATTTAGTTCGAGCACGTGGTTGGTTCAAATACGTATAATATATTTCTTGCATTGCGAGAGTGCATGCTGAACTCCCTATATAAACAAGCGTATCGCGATACGGGTGATCACTAATAGTCTCGTGGGCTTGAGGACTTGTTTGGTAAATGGCTCTTGTAAATAAATATGTAAAGAAAAAGGAAGGAGTTATTGTTGTAATCTTCTATAAAGAGTCGTGAGGTTGAGAATCATGCATTCGTAGTGTCTAAATTTCTAAGCTTAGCGGATTATATTGTTGTAATTTTTTCTCCTTAAATCGAAGATCTCGAGAAGATTCTTATGAATATTCTGTCCTCGCAATCATTTACTAGTTTTTTCTGTTTTGCATCTCTAGTTCGGGGCCAACTGCCTTTTACTACACACACACACACACACACACACACACACACACACACACACACACACACACACACACACACACACATATATATATATATATATATACATTTTCTTAATTTCTTGATTGCATTCTTAAAGTAACAAACGTATTCATTGAAGCCCTTCTGAGAAGCAATATATTATGGGGTTTCTTCGGACAGAGAGCAAAGAAATCTTACCACTTCTCACCTTACAGTAAAAAATGGTGAATTAGTTTTGGTTTATATCATATTTTAAATTTCACAACTAGTAATATATTTCGAAAATTAATGTATGGAGTTATACGGTAATGTATATTAGGAGAAAAATAGGAATCGATTACGTTTAGAGATTTTTTAAAGGTTATTTTGGTTACTTTGTATGCTTAAGATCATGTGTTTGTTTTGTTGGTAGTGTTCTATATTTGAGATGGTTTAACAATGAGGAAGGTCTTGGTATTTTTGTTTAAGTTGATTACAGGTCCTTATCATAATAGTATTTTAGTTTAAGGAAGTAATTGAGATGTGTTTATAGGGGAGAAAAAGTTCAATGTAATTCTAGACATATATACTCTTGGGCTTCCCATAGGTGGGATTGTATATAGGAAAAGATTAGGGTTAGGTTTCTTGAAAAAAAAAAAAAAAGAGATCAAGGGCCATGATTTGATGTGATAAATACCCTCTTTTACATATCTTAGTAGAGTACTAGAAATGTAGGAAATCAACTAGGTCAGAATAAAAGTTACTAAAAATAGGGCATGCGTTACTAGAGCTCCGATCAAGAAAATAGGTCAAATTAGGGTTCTTGAAGCTGGAAAAAATGAAATTGGGTAACAGGGACAAGAGCTAGATCTTATCCTCGACTTGTTTTTGTAATTTTCAACTTTGTTTCTCTGAATTTGAAGCTCAAAAGGGTTTGTTACCAATTTATACAACAAAAAATGTTGATCCCTACTACAAGGATAAACGACTAGGGAGGGTGAATAGCCTTTTAACGTGTTCCAAATCCACAAGAATGCTGCCGAACTTTGGTTTGCCATCAAACGGAGGTATGTCAATGAAGATGCCAATAATAAATCATTTTTAGTCAATAAGTTTGTTGAATACAAGATGGTGGATTCGAGGCCTGTCATTGGTCAAGTTAACGGAAGTCGATGACATCGCCATCGAATGTGCCGATGCGGGTGAACCCATTTCTGAGACTTAATTTCCAAGTTTCAACCATTATTGGTAAACTTCCACCTTCGTGGAAAGATTACCAAAAGAAATTAAAGCATAAAAAGAAGTCAATCTCTTTAGATGAATTTCTTCAGGGCATCCAAATTAAGACTGAAAGTCTCAAACGTTATGGTTTAACTTCTGAGAGAAATGATGTTATAAACTATGTGGAAGGAAAAAGTGCTGTTGGAACTTCCAAAGGAAACCAAGGAAAATTCAAAAAGAGAAAGAACTCTAAAAATGACGGAAATGGGAATGCTAAGAAAAAGCATAAAGGTCCTTGTTATGTTTGTGGCAAAACGAACCACTTGGCTAAGGATTGCTATTACCGCAAAGGGCAAAAGAAGAATGAACAAGCAAACGTGATTGAGAGCAATTTCATAAGTGCGCTTTCCGAAATCTGTCTAGTCAGCAATGTCAATTCATGATTGGTGGATTGATTCCGGGACTAAATGTCATGTAACTCCAAACCGAAGCTTGTTCAAAACTTATGAAGAAGTGAAAGAGCCAAAAACTGTTTACATGGCAATGCTTCTACAAGGGAGGTCATCGGCATAAAAACTATCATTCTCCCCCTTACTTCAGGAAAAAACTCTTAGTTTGAAAAATGTGTATCACATTCCCTATATGAAGAAGAATCTTGTATCAGTCCACAAGTTGGACGAAAATGGCTTTAAAGTAACCTTTCGCGCCCAACAAGTGAATATCACTAAAAATGGGACGTTTGTTGAAAAGGGCTACATTAAAGACAATATGTACTTATTGAGCATTGATAATAAAATTACCAGTTCTGCTTACTTTGTTGATTCTACTTTTAATATTAAAAAGCATGATTTTTGGCATTGTAGATTAGGACATATTGGTATGAATGCAATGAGTCGTATGATTAAACATGAGTTTATTCCAAAATCTTAAACTATTTATTTTATGAATAATTTTGATGTTGGGCTCAATCTAAGTTGACTAAAACATTTTTTAAAAGTGTAGTAAGATCAACTAGTTTACTTGAGTTAATTCATACCGATATATGTGACAATATAGAACAATTGACTAGAGATAAAAAAATGTTATTTTATCACATTTATTGATGATTATTCTAAGTTCACTTATATGTATTTACTTAGAATAAAAGATGAAGCTTTTGACAAGTTTAAAATTTTCAAAGTAGAAGTTGAAAATAAAACCAACTTAAGAATAAAACGATTAAAATCGAATAGAGGTGGTGAATATTTTCCAAATGACTTTATTTAATTTTATTTAAAAAATGGAATTGTTAAAAAGTCTTCTGCACCAAAAACTCCAACACAAAATGGAGTAGCCGAGAGGAAAATCGATCCTTAATGGAAATGGTTAGTGCCATGTTAATACATTCAAAATTACCAATGAGTTATTGGGGAGAGTCACTATTAGGTTCTGTCTACCTTAGTAACAGAATCGTGAATAAACATATGAAAACTCCATACGAATTGTTTGTTGGCCGTAAGCCTAACATTTCACATTTAAAGGTATGGGGCTGTATTACATATGTTATGAATGCAACTTTGAAAAGAAATTAACTTGGTAGCAAAGTAGTAAAATCTATATTTATTGGTTATTCTTCAATAAGCAAAGCATATAGATTTATGAGAATTAGTGACAATAGTGTACTTTTGAAGCTACGCATGCTATTTTTTATGAACATTTAAACATAAAAAATAAAAAATGTAGACAAGCTATAACTGTCAAATGAACTTGAAGTAGAAAATGCATCAAGTTCACATGATAATAGCGGTGCCATTATGAATGATGAAAATTTAGAGAAAGATGAAAATGATGAAATAGTTGAATTAAGGAGGAGTAAAAGACATAGAATTGAAAAGAGCTTTGGTCCTGACATGTTGACATACCTGTCAGAAGAGGATCCTAAGAATTTTCAATAAGCTATGTTTATATTTGATTCGAATTTTTGGAAAAAAGCCATGGATGGATGATGAAATTAAGTCTATATTTGATAATCAAACATGGACTCTAGTCAATCCTCCTCCTAATACTAAACCTATTAGTTGTAAGTGGGTTTTGAAAAATGAAACTCAAAACTGATGGTACTATTGATAAGTACAAGGCGAGATAAGTAGCTAAAGGTTATAGTACAATCTAAGTGTTTAAACATATATAGAATCTATGTGTTTACACTTAACCCCCCCTCATCCCAGTTAACCAAATCTAATTAAACTACAAACCATTGAATTGAATTAAACTATTAACATGGATTTTATAGTATCATCATGGCTTTTCAACTACTTTTAACATATATAGAACAATAAATTGAATAAATATTATAAAAATACACTAATACCCCCTATAGATTTTAAGTGTTTACACTTAACCCCCCTCATCTCGGTTAACCCAAGTCGAATTAAGCTACAAACCATTGAATTTAACTACTCACATGGATTTCATAGCATCAACATGGCTTCGCAACTACTTTTAACATATATTGAACAATAAATTGAATAAATATTAAAAATATACACTAACACCCCCTATAGATTTTACGTGTTTACACTTAACCCCCTATCCCAGTTAACCCAAGTCTAATTAAACAACAAACCATTGAATTGAATTGAGCTACTACCGTGAATTTCATTGCATCAACATGGCTTCCCAACTACATTTAACATATATAGAACAATAAATCGAATAAAAATCAGTGTTCTAAAAATCGAGCTAGGGCCCGCCTAGCTGCTAGTCCCCCCCCCCCCAATGACAGGACAAGGGCCAAATCGAACCAAAAATTGCCATCTCAAAAAATCGCCGCCGTCGTGACCTAGGCATCAACTAGTCGGCATCGGCGCTGCCAACCCCCAGCCCTAATTTCATGATTTTAGGCTTTTACGGAGAGAAAGTAAGCCGCCAGTGAGAGAGAGGGAGAACGCTGGTGAAGAGGAGAAAGAGAGAGTGTGAGAGAGAGAAATTAAGAGAATGAGAGAGAGAGAGAGAGAGAGAGCTTGTCGTCGTTTGAGAGAGAGGCCGTCGAGATCCACTAAGGCCGTCGTCTGTGTCGTCTACTCGCCTGTGACTTACAGTGAGAGAGAGAGCGGCATTGTGATTTGTTAGTGAATTTGATTTTAACTTTTAATCTTGTAATATGATCAATAATTTTAGTGTATTTGATCATATTTAACTATTTACTATTGTTGCAGCAGGTTTTGTATGGATCTATGGTGTAATTATGTCTCAATTTCTAGGCCCTGACTAGACCCTGACTGGGCTTGTAGGTGCTAGACCCTGCTCTGGCGCTTAGCGATTTTTAGAACACTGATAAATATTAAAAAATATACTAACAACCCTTATAGATTCTTAGTATTTACACTTAACCCCCCTCATCCCGATTAACCAAAGTCTAATTAAACTAGAAACCATTGAATTGAACTATTACCATGGATTTCATAGCATCAACATGGCTTCCCAACTACTTTTAACATATATTGAACAATAAATTGAATAAACAGTAAAAATATACACTAACACCCCTATAGATTCTAAGTGTTTGCACTTAATCCCCCTCATCCCAGTTAACCCAAGTCTAATTAAACAACAAACCATTAAATATCCCAACTAAAGCCTTTAAAACATAAATAACATGCAAATTACAAATGTCTAAAATGTTTACAAAGTTTTATAGAATAACATACAAATTAAAATAAAGAGCATGCATACAAATAACATAAACAAATAATACAGATTTTTTTTTATAAATTTACAAAATAGCAAACAAATTAAAATAAAATAATAAAAATTAACATATATAATTGCATACAAATTAATAAACTAACTTAAAATTAACAAATATAATATCACAAATAATCAAATAAATACAAAAAAAAAGGAAATAATTACTGTTAATGGGAGAGACGGAGGGGTGGGCGGAAGTGGTGGTGGATGGTGTGGACACACCAATTTGTTGAGAGAGAGAGAGAGAGAGAGAGAGAGATTAGAACTAAAATTACAAAAAAAAATTTGAAAAACTTGGAGTTTATAACCGAAGATAATTACTGGCGGTGATGGCTGACAATAGTGGGGGCGGAGGTGGTGGATAGTGTGTGGCCGGAGAGAGAAGGTGCGGGTGACGGTGAGAGAGAGAGAGATAGAGAGAGAGATTTGAGAAAAGTGTGGAGAGTTTAGGAAGTAAGAGAGCGGGCGGAGGTAGCAGCGCGGCGGGGGCAACAGCAGGGGTAGTGGCGGTGGTGGTTAATTAGTGTGGCCGAAGATAGAGAGGGAAAGGAAATAGAGACTTAGAAAGGGTGCGAGAGAGAGAGAGAGAGAGAGAGAGAGAGAGAGAGAAAGAGAGAAAGAGAGAGTAATTTAAGAGAGAGTAATCTGAGAGAGAGAGAGAGAGAGAGAGAGAGAGAGAGGATGGGGAAAGGGGGGTCGTCTAGAGAAGGGGGAAAGGGCGGGTTTGACTGGTGAAATCAATAATAATTAGTGACAGAAATTTCCGTCACTAATACCCGTGTTTCTAATAGTGTTATTCTTATCATGTAGTAATCATTTTCTCACCTTTTATCTGTTATTTTTTGTTTCATTTTATGTCTTTATTTCAGTGTTCAAAAAATTGTTCTAGGCGCCCGCATAGGCGCTAGGCCCCCAAATGCCGCGACTAGGCTCTAGACGCCCGCCTAGGCGCTGCGAGCTCCCCTAAACTCCGCGACTAGGCTCTAGGCACCCCCCAAACGCCGCAAGTAGCGCCAAATCGGACAAAAAATTGCCAGCATGAAAAATTGCCGCTTAGTCAGCCTAGGCGCCGCCTAACACCCAGCCGATTTGAGCGATGTCGTACACGTTTTGTCGAGGAGGGACCTAATATGAGGAACCTGGGAAGAAGGGGAGTCAATCAGGGGCAAAGCGACGCACGACGATGCAATGAACGACGTCCTCAATCTTCTGTACAGCTAGGGCTTAAATAAGTTCGACGTCGGAGGAGGGGGAGTCAACGTGACTGAGATCCACAGCTTGGAAGTAGTCGAAATGGCTGGATTGATTACGGTGGGAAAGGAGGCGATATGCCGATGAAGAGTTGAAAGAGAGAGTGAGAGAAATTAAGAGAGAGTGAGAGTGAGAGAGAAAGAGAGCGAGAGAGAAAGAGAGAGCGAGAGCGAGAGATTTCCGTCGGCGTCGAAATCCCGTCATCTATCTCATAGTAAGAGAGAGAGAGAGAGGCGTTTGTAAAAACTTTGTAAATTGTGAGAGAGAGACAGGCGGTCAGCTTTTAGTTTTAGGGTTTTAATTCACTTTTCAAAATAACAACCTCCAACCTCAAGTTATTAAAGTATTTTTCCTCCCCCCTCAAGTTATTAAAATATTTCTCTAAGTATTTTCTCTCCCCCCTCAAGTTATTAAAGTATTCCCTTCTTCCATCCACTTTGAAATGATAGAGAATTTAATTTTAACTTTTAATCTTGTAATGTAATCATTACTTTTAGTTTATTTGGTCATATTTAGCTATTTACTATTGTTGCACCAGGTTTGGTATGGTCCTAATGTGTAATTATGTCTCGATTTCTAGGCCCCACCTAGACCCCGACTAGGCCCTTAGGCGCTAGGCCCTGCTCTGGCGCCTAGCGCCCGCCTAGCGATTTTTAGAACACTATTTTATTTACCTTCGCTAGCCTTTAATTCAATTCTTTGGGTGTTTAAATGGTGGGCGAAGAAACGAGAAATTAAAGTGCATGCTTGTATATGATTTTAACTAATCAGCAAAAACAAATTTTTAATAAGAACATTGTTTTCTTTGTAAATGAAAAACCAAATCCCCGAACCCCAATCGTTGAAATTTTCATTTCATCAGTTCAATTGAATTTCTCATTTTTCATTAAAAACGATTGTGACTCTGTTTCATTGTTGTATGAAATATTTCCTCCGTTCTAGACAAAGAGTTCACTTTCTTTTTTTTAAGAAGTCAACATCTGACTAAATTAAATCAAAATTTTACATACTTTACTTATATTTTATGAAATAAAATTTCATTAATTAAAAATTATCTTAAGAATACTATGGATTACAACTTTCATAACTTTCTAAAAATCATTAAATTTATATTAATTATCAATCAAACTTTAACTAAGTTGACAAAAAAAAGTCAAAAATAGACTATTTGCCTTGAACGGGGGGAGTATTAGGCTAAAGGGCTGCAGTAACTCACATAATAAACAAAAAGTAGGGATCCCATAGGTATTAGAATTCACGAAAATTGAAAACTAAACCAAATTATTTTGCCGATAAAATAAAAATAATGAAAATTAGACCCATTATTTTTCCCATACCATTAAAAATATTGGTTTACAATTTTGCTCAAAATCAAGAATAACCAAAGAGACAAGCAACACGATAAATTAAATCTATCTTCAATTCTTAAAATCGTTACGATCCTTTGACAACCCAGTAGCAGGGTAACAGCAACAACGACCCTTTGTACACTGTCCACGATTCCACAAAGCATGGGATTGGCAGAAAGAATTGCATAACTCGGGATATTCGCCACAAGGGATAGGGCAATTACTTGGCCATGCTACAACATTAACAAAAAATTAATAAAATAGAGTACATTAGGTAGTAGAACAACAAATGTTATGCAAATGAAATACATCATCTAGTGATTGATTTTATGATATACTCCTTCCGTTCCTAAATTATTGTCATGTTTGACTTTTTTGAGTCAAACTGACTGTTTTTCAAATAAATATTTGGTGTATATATTTTAGTTTTTCTTGTTTTTCGAAATCATAAAACACGCAATTTATAGTACTTTTTTAGAACTACAAATTACATGTTTTATAATTTTGAAAAAAAATTTTAAAAAAAATGATTGTCAAATTTTCATTTGAAAAACAATTAGAGCCCGTTTGGTCGTGCATTTTGGCCAAAACGTAGGAATATAAACGTAGCTTATTTGCAAAAATTGTGTTTCAATGTTGTTGTAGAAAAAATTGTGTTTTCAAAATGCAGCTACGTTTTAAAACGCTGGAATTCTCAGTTTTTTCCCAAAGCGCAGGTTTTAAAACGCTGATAGGAAAAAAAAAAAGCTGTGTTTTGAAGCAATATCTCAAACACATTTATAAGAAAAAAACTGTGTTTTAAATACGCAGCGTTTTCAAAACGCTACACCAAACGGGCTCTTAGTTTGACTCAAAACTAGTCGGAAAAATGATTTAGGAACAAAGAGAGTAATTGTTACTAGTTTTAATTCTACAAAAAAAAAAAAAAAAAACTAAAATGAGTTTTGTTGAAGAACTTATAATTTGTGGTTATACCACAAAACAAATTGAAAACACTAAATACAAATTAAAGTTCATCATAATAAAAAATTTAGAGGGAGCAAAGGAAGGTTGGAAGTAAAGAGGTATAGTTTACCAGATCTAACAGTTATTGTCTGAATGAAGGCAATGGCAATGACAAAAACCACAATGAATTTGTTGAAACCCATTCTTTCTATGCCTTAGTGTTTTGTAAATATTGGATTATTCCTTTGGAAAGCCACATAACCAATTATATATATAGGTCTTCAACGTATTGGATATATACGTTAGTTTTGGAAATAATCTAACTTACAAAAGGAATATCTTAACTTCAGAAAACTTACAAATGGAAATAATACTTAAAAAGGTGTCTTTAAGAGTCTTCAGAACAAGAGCCACAAAACTTGAGATAAAATCACTAATTGATATATATCCATCCCGGATAAATGTTCCTAGTTGATAAAGCACAGCAATTAAAAAATATAATTAATGATGTGCTGTAAAATGTGTTCTGACGATAATACTCATGAACATTAATTGAGTTCAACTATTCTTTAAATAATTGAGTTTATTTGGGATGTGTTATATTAAATGAAACTTTAAGGGTATATTAATAAAAATGATAGAGAATAGGTAGACCAAACGTATTTATGAACATTAGTTAGGACATCCCAAATAAAAAAGGTATTTAAACCTTAAATCTTTTTACACTCAATTATAGATAACAAAGTATTTAATTATCTTACCACGTACGAATTAATTTCTTAGCGTAACTTACGTCACTCGATTAGGCAATGTGGAGTCAATCTACGAGACCAATGATTATGTGCAGGTAGGGGTGGCAATGGCAGGCACGACACGATTGCACGAACCAGCACGACACGATTATAAACACGAATTACAGAGACAAAAGACACGATAAGGCACGACACGACACGACACGAAAGTACGAAATTATAAATTTAGTCAAAATAACGTTTATTATTATATATATGATCAAATAAGATAAATAACACGAAAACACGATAGTGTGGCACGAACATGACACAATGACACGAATTGTCACCCCTATGTGCAGGCCTCATGAGTTGGTGCTTGTAGACATCCTATTTTGGGACCCAATTAAGTTGTGGGTACGTATAATAGTAAATCCATTCTGTCAACTTCCGTCCAAGTTCAAGTCCAATTCAATGGATCTAGGACTAACATGATTGACGGAGGTAAATAGAGGGGCCTTTTTGTTACTTTTTAGGGTGAATCCACCAAAAGTCATACTCCCTCCGTCCCTAAATTATTGTCTGGGTTGACTCGGCACACGGATTAAGAAAACTCAATTGACTTGATTATTAATATTGGAATAGTATTGAAAAAGTGTGTTGTTTCCTTTAATGCCCATGTGTATGTGGCCCATAATTAAAGTAGGAAGAAAAAGTAAGGGTAAAATAGTAAAAGTGATGTTCTAAAAAGGAAAGTTTCAAACAAGACAATTATTTTGAGACAGACAAAAAAAGAAAGGAAGATAATAATTTAGGGACGGAGGGAGTATATGACATTGGAAAATGCCACTCAAAGTTTACGACTAGTTGTCTGATGACCGATTATTCCTTTTTTTCCCATTCCCTCTCAAAAATCCTACAGTCATCTTGGATTGTGTTAGACCGACTAGACTTAGGGTCTTAGAGAGAAAATAGGAAAAAGTAAACATATATATATATATATATATATATATATATATATATATATATTGGCTGGTACCTAAAGCCGTATAGCTTTGAGTGGCATCATCTAAAGCCATACAACTTTGGTTAGATTCACCCTAAAAAGTAACCAAAAGGCCCCTCTATTTACCTCCGTTAATCCTGTTAGCCCCTGATCCATTGAATTGGACCTAAACTTGAACAGAAGTTGATAGAAATAATATAACATTATAATTATCCAACAAGCACTAATTCTGGAGGCCTATACATATTCATTGGTCTCATGGATTGACACCACATTGCCTAATCCAGAGAGGTCAGTTACGCTAAGATATTAATTTGTATACAGTAAGATAATTACTCTCTCTTTTCTGTTTTACTTAAAGAATTTACGTTTAAAAAGTTTAATAATTAAGGAATATAAGGTATCCTCAGAATTTGTGATAATTATAAAAATGCTTGAGTAATGAGTATAGTAAATATGTTTATATTACATGTGGAGCATAAAGTTCTGAAATTATAAAGATTGTAAGCGTAATTTTTGAAAGTGGACTCTCTATGTAAAATATTTTAAAATAGAATAGTAGACTCCTTGCCTGTAGCGGATGGAGTAAATAATTTGCTTTGTATAATTGGGTGTAAAAATTGACGGTTTAAATGCCTTCCTCATTTGGGTATCAATTAGTGCTTTTATTTCAAGTTTTGTGGCTCTTGCTATCAATACTCTTAAAGACACCTTTTTTAAATAAGGAGAGTCTATTTCTACTACAAATTTTGTATATCCACAACATTTATTAATGGTTAAGTAAATTAATCATTGTCGTGATACAATTGCCCTTCAAATACTTACATTGTTTAATGATAAAGTACTTGCCTAAAGTCGATTAATTTTTTTTTATATTTTTCTCTATAATTTAAAATTAAATTTTTTATTTTTCTAATTTTCTCAAATAAATTATGCCTATTTGTTAACACTAAGAAAATCAAATACATCCATCATTTTTTATTTAATTTCTTCAAATAATTTTTTTTTGAAGCAAATTAAATTTACGTCAAAATAACTTAATGATGTTGTATAACTGTCAACTAATTTTAAAATATTTTTAAGTAACCGCAAAATATATATTCATTAATTAATTTTTTATTCAAGTTATTTTTTAAAAATTCATTGAAAATATCTCGATGTATTAGTAGCTGTGACTTAGCTATAATACCAATTGAAAGAACTCTCAATGTATCATTTAGTTATGACTTAGCTCTGATACCAATTGAGAGATCACTTAGAAAACCGTTGCAGGTTTTACAAACTAATCATAAATAATGAAGGTTGAATAACTTAATGAGTTTAAAACTGTCTTGCCGTTATATATATTTAAAAATAAAATAGTTTCCTATTGTAATGATCAAACTCTTGGTACAAAATGTAAATACACACTATATACAGATCACTCAAATAGATTAACTCTGAAAACAAGAACAATTGTTTGATGAAAAGTGAAAGTAGTCGAGATTAGGTCAAACATTTAAGATTGTTAAACATTGTTATGCATAGTGGAATTGATTTAAGCAGTATCTTAAGTGTGTGTAATGTTTTGATGATTATAAAAAATATAAGTACGGTTTGATGATTAATTGAATAGAAGAATAAACAGTTTAGTACATACACATAGCTGGAAATAAAATGCAGAAATCTAAAGAGTTTAGGGATAGATAAATTGACACAATGATTTACAGTGATTCAGATCTCTTATCCTACATCTACTCCTCACAGCCCTCTAGCTTTATAAGGCAATAGTCCACTATAACTCTCTTAATTACACAAATTATTGGGAGTCGAAGGAAAGATCTCAATTACTTCGCAACTAGTTGGCTCTTTAACTAGGTTCTTTACACAATACACAAGGAAGGGTTTACTTCCTAATACAATGACTCTAAATAGTCTAATGAAGCTTCTGTTGTGGCTCAATGTCAATGTGTGACAACTGATTGTTGTGAAACTGTTATTAAAAACAGTTGTGATGTTGCGTTACTTGATCTTGCAGTTTGGGAGTGATTGTTGATTGCAGTAGGATGGTTGATACTTTTATAGCTTGGATATCAAATATCTCAGGCTATTCTTCACAGACTAGTACTTAGTTGTTTTGCTGCTGTAGAGTTTAACAGACTCTAATCTCTCTTGTCTTTGTATCTTTTCTCTGATATATCTTTGTGTGAGCTATACCATCCTAATCACTCTCTCATTTTGCACTCTGTGGAGAACTTCCTTTATATAGGCAATGATTGGAAAGTTTCCGCTGCATTCTAGTCGTTATACAACGGCTAGATGAGCTACTTACAGCTTATGTGCAGTCTATGTGGCATACAACTTGCTGCCAACTTGCAAAAAATATTTCTTTAGGGTTTGAAGTATCCTTTTAGGGTTTGTCTCAATAGGTTTATTGTGAAACTTTATAGATTGTGGTTGCGAAACTTTATCGTAGGGCTTGTGGTTATTGACAATATAGCCAAGCCGATAAGAATTTATTGTGATAATTGTACACATGTTTTCTTCTGATAAAAATGACAAGTGCTCTAAAGGTGCTACACACATGAAATTAAATTACTTTTTTGTTAAAGAAGAAATGTTGAAACATAAAGTGTCTATTGAACATATATATTAGCATCGATGGTCTTGTTGCAGATCCGTTAACAAATGGGTTACCACCTAAAACATTTCATGACCATGTCCAAAGGATGAGTATTATAGATCAGTCCTTGTTATGATGGTAGCGTATGCGTGTATATATATATATATATACATGACAAATATTTGCTCTTTATGTTATGACACTTTGATATGATTTATGGTTGCGTTTTTGCTTATTTATATTGTGTTCTTTTAATGTAATAATATGATTAGTCTTTCTTCAAGACTGTATGGTTTAGGATGACGTTTTACCTTATTATGACTATTCTTAAGTTGGATTATTTTGTGATACATGAGAGGGATCATGTCGTTTAAATGTTGTGTCACCGCCATCATCTAATAGGTTTTTAACTTAATTAATGATAAGTCCAATTAATATTATGGAGGATATAATAATATGTTCACACTTAAAAGTTGTTATTAAATTTTCAAGTTATCAAATGGACCAAGTTGAAGAACGTTGAATTAATGTTGTAAATTGTCACACATGACTCAATGATTAAACAAGTTTCGACATAAAAGGTTAAGAGAGTATTAAAGTCTCTCAAAACTTGAGAGCTATAAAAGAAAAAAATGACTCCCTCTTCTTTTGTCTACTTTAAATAGCCGCATAATTACTAGTACAAAATTCAATTAAAATTTACATATACTCCCTCAATGAAATAGTCTCATTTTTTTTCTTTAATTTTCAAAATTTCTCAAAATAAAATATCTTATTTTAGAAAAAATATATATATAAACAACTAAAACTATTATTTTAAAAAATTGAACTTATGAAATAAAACTATTTTACTGTTGGAAGGTTGTTCTGCACAGTGTGCAATGACAAAAAAGGATAAGCAAAAAGGAGACGAGTCATTGAGTTGAGTGGGATCTTTGCTAGCTGACGATTGCTAAACCATTACATTACACTTCTCGTGAGTGTGTGTGTGTGACGTTGGAACAATGAACCCTTTTTGTGCTCCCCCACTATCGCGAATACAGACCCACCCATATTTATTTATTTTTATTTTTAGAGTAATGTTACTTACTCTGTATTAAATATGTACCAAAAGTTCTTTTGGTATTTTTGATTGGACAGAAAATTATTAAGTAGTAGGACTCATAAATCATTTAACCAATCAGAATATGCTAACTGAGATTTTGATGAACATTTTAAATACACATAACATTACTCTTATTTTTAATGTATTTATTTGTTATACTCTCTTTATTTTTAAATTATTATCTCATTTAATTTTTTTTTATCAAATATAATATTTTTAAAATGTAAAGTTAACATATATTTTTCTGTTTGTTTAAAAACCATAAAATACGTAACGATAATTTAGAAACGATTGGACTAATGTGATTGTTTGACTAGGGACTCTTTCCGTTATTAATAGGGTCGATTTAAGTGAATGGAGTTCTAGTAATTTAAAGAAGAATTAAAATATATTTTGGTGTCTCGACTTTGACCCAATTATTCCTTTGGTCCTACCTCCTTAAAATATATTTATTTGGTTTTACATGTTAAATTTTTTGGTTAGATTTCCCCCATAAAAGGCATTACCATTAAAGGTTCCGTCCAATTTTTTTGTTAATATAACTAAATTATCCTTACTAAAAAGCTATGAACTGATTTTTCAAAAAATACAAAATACAGGGGTCAATCGATCAATTCCAAAATTAGGTTGTCTTCAATCCATGGCTTCAGTGGTGAACCAGACAAGATCAACAATCGGTATTATAGTCGCCAACAATCGGTGGCGGGGGTGATAGATTAGGAGTGGAGCTAGGATTCGAGTCAGGCGGCAACGGCAGGGCCGGGTTGACATTCTGGTCAGGAGGATTCGGGTTAGGGAAAGCGACGGGGATCTAGTGGCAAGAATCGCCGGAGCAATGGTGTGATTTTTGATTAACTCTGTGACGGAGGAGCTCGAAACCCAAGACAAGGCCAATAACGACCAGAACTGTGACAATGAAAATGAAGATCTTGGAAGCTTTACTCACATAACACATTTTTTCCATCTTGTTTTACTTTCTTTGTCTACTCAATCTGGAATAATAATTGAATGCAAAAGAAATTGGGAATGGGTTCTTGATATTACAACTCAGCCATGGAGAAATTTTAAGAAAACTTCTTGTTCACACTTTGTTTTGTTAATCTCGTGGGTGGTTAATTGCTTTCATTTAAAAAAAAAAGAAGCCCAACAGCCAGATCGGAGAAGCGATGACATGAGAAGGAGGATTTATTGTTGAAGGCCGATGGGGTGGATTTCAGTGGCTTTGACCTCGGCAGCACTGTAGATTTTAGTGGCGGCGATCGTCGCAATTGCCTGGATACTGGATGCAGACTGTGGTGGTGGGGGGTTTCTTGTCCTGGAGGAAATGTAAGGAGCCAATGGATTGGATTTTCCTTCTTTAATTGTGTTAATCGATTCCTAAAATTTAATCAAGAAATTGGGAATGAGTTCTTAATTTTCGGATTTGATTTGACGTTATAGAACAAAGGGATTTTTTTTAACGCAGTAAGGTACTATCGTTACTTTAAAAAAAATTAAACGAAAAGACTAATAAAATGGCTCTGGAGAGAATCTAACCAAGAAATAAAATATGTAGACTCATATAAATAGATTTTTAAAAAGTAGGACCAAACTAATAGTTGAATAAAGTTGAGAGACCAAAAATTATTTTAATTCTTTAAAGAATAGGTCTTAGAGTCTGTTTGTTCGTGTGTTTCGGTTAAAATGTAGCCTATTCCTTAACTTAGCGTTTCAATGCTGCAGTAGAAAAAACTGCGTTTTCAAAACGCAGCTGCGTTTTAAAACGCTGGAGTTCCTAGCTTTTTTTCAAAACGCAGATTTTAAAACGCAATAGGGTATAAAAAGCTGCATTTTGACACAATATCCTAAATACATTTATAAAAAAAAATCTCATTTTAAATAATCTATATTTTAAAAATGTTACATTTTCAAAACACTACATTTTAAAATTGTTACACCAAACAGACTCTTAGTTTTGAAGCTTTAGAGCAACCACAATGACACCCCCAATCCACCCCCTAAACCTTCTTTTAAAATTTTTTACCTTCCCTTACTCTCACTGTGGACACTCCACCCCACCCCCTATTCTCTAAAACTAACTAATTTACCCTCTAAATGTGGAGAGTCTTTTAACATGAATAGTAAAAAAAAAAATTATCTCCTGCTTCTCCATTTCTTCCGTTCCTTCTCCATTTCTTTTCTCTCTCCTCCCCAGCCTCACTTTCACACACAAAGAAAGATTTATTCTTTTCTCTATTAATATTTTGGATTTAATGTAATAAAAAAATTAAATATATTATTAAAAATAGAGAAATTTAATGATGGTTGTAGCTAAATTATTAGTTTTGTCATATATGTGTTTTAGATTATTGAAATTGAAATTATTAAAATATAAGTACTATAATTTTTATAGAATTTAAAATTTAAAATATTTCATTCCAATTGTGCTAGAAAAATAAAATAAAAATAGAATGATAGTTAGATTTGTTAGTTGAGATGAGAAATATTTAATTTTTAGAGGGTTGTATAGAGAGTGCTTATTGAAGTGAGTTTTTTTTAAAGTGTTAAAAAAATAAAATTTAAATAAAAAATAAGATATTTAAAATATGATATAAAGAGTTATTGTTGTGGTTACTCTTACTTATAAAAAAAGCTTTCCTGGAAGGGCTCCTCCACTTCTGTATCTGACTCGTATTTGGGGGGATTAGTTTAGACGTTTAAAATACACATTGAGGAATTTTTTTATTTAAAAAGAAAAAAAAGGGTTTTCTGGTTGAAAGGCAGCTTTTGGGCAATTGGCCTGTCTATCATTTTCTAGTTACCCATTGCTTGGGGATAAAAATAATACTCCCTCCGTTCCTAAATTATTATCTGGGTTGACCCAGCACACAGATTAAGAAAACTCAATTGACTTGATTATTAATATTAAAATAGTATTGAAAAAGTGTGTTGTTTCCTTTAATGCCCATGTGTATGTGGCCCATAATTAAAGTAGGAAGAAAAAGTAAGGGTAAAATAGTAAAAGTGATGTTCTAAAAAGAAAAGTTCTAAATAAGACAATTATTTTGGGATGGACGAAAAAAAAAAGAAAGACAATAATTTAGGGACGGGGGGAGTAATAAAGGAATGTTGTAGGTAGACTCTAGCTAGGTCCAAGGACAATTAATCTACTCATTATTTAGTTGTCAATTTGTTGTTATTTTAAGGGTTAATGACACTATTAGTTCCTCGACTATGACAGATTTCATAAGTAGTACCTTAACAAATTTTTTTAAAATTTTAGTCCTTTGACTATTAAAATTAGACAGTATTAGGTCCTTTTGTTGGATGTCGTTAGTATTTTTCCGTTAAGTGCGTTATGTGCCCAACACATGACTTTGGTTAAGGGCATTATTGGAATTTCATGTGACTTTGATTAAACATAACCTATTATATATTCTTTTCCCTCTCCCCCCACCCCCACCCCCGGCATGGACCCTATTATATGTTACATTACATAATTTTAGGTTCCTTGCTTCTCTCGGGATATGCAATGCTTACAAGTTAGCTCCGGTTCCCCACTTCTCTTCCCACCATTACCCCCTTCAATGGACCCATTACATTTGCACTGCTCACAGGAAACGAAAATGGCCTCTCTTTTCCTTGCCAAGAATAATAAAAATCTCTTCGGGCCCAAGCACGTAAACTGATTCATAAATAGATCCAAAGCAATTTAGTTATAATATTAGGGGTAATGCTGTCAAACTCAGATCTCCAACCCAGATCGTTCATCCAACTATGAAGGTCTCCAACCCAGATCGTTCTATTCTCTTCGCCACTGCCGGATCCACTGCTACTGCGACACCGCCGCCTGAACCCCACCTGCCACCGTCACCAGCTGCTGCTGCGGATCAAAACCGTTGCTCAATTGCATCAAAACCCCAGATCGTTCTGATGCTTTCTAAAGGGTTAGAATAGTCAATTGACGCAAGTAGTAGTCCAAGCAAAGAGCTGTTAGATCTACCGAGCTTGTCGCCGTGATTCAACGACAACCCAGAACCCGTATTTCCAGTTTACCCAACCCAACCCACAACCACAACCCCCAGTTCTTCTCGATCCCCTGTGAGAGACGATGACGCCGGAGAAGAGGTTGATGGCTACGAGGGAAGGGGTTGTCCTTCGTATCGGTGGGAGACGACGGGGCTGGAAAAGATGATCGGAATTAGAAGATTATGGTTTGAAGAAGATAGATCAGTGGATATGTGTGTGGGGGGGTGTGTCTGTGAATGTGTGGGTGTGGGTGTGTCTGTGGATGTGTGTGTGTGTCTGTGAGAGTGAGAGATAGAGATATAGAGAGAGAGAGAGTATATGTGTGGATATTCAGTATTTGAATAATACACAAAGCAAGAGGTACGTGAAATTTCTTAAATGCCCTTAACCAAAGTCATGTGTTAGGCACAAGACGGACTTAACGGAAAAATACTAACGACGTCCAACAAAAAGACCAATCGTGTCTAATTTTCATAGTCAAGGGACTAAAATTTGAAAAAAAAAAAATTGTTAAGTAACTACTGATAGAATTGGTCATAATCGAGGGACTAGTGATGTCATTAACCCTTATTTTAATATTACCAATATATATATATATATATATATATATATATATAATTCTCTTCCTTCCGGACAAAATATTCACTATTATATTTTTAGATATTTTACGTAAAGAATTCATACAAAAACATTATGCCTACAATCTGTAGTCTTTCAATTTTACCCTTCATATATGGTATAAATATCTCGACTATGCTAAAATATTTTTATAATTATGATTAATTTTAATACTACTTGTATATTTCGTAATTATTAGATAGTTGAAACGTAGACTAATTGGATTGAACGGAAAGAGTAATTACTTGGTCTGAAATTGATGAAAATTGTTTTTATAAATTTATGGTAAACGAGTTGATTTTATTATGATACGTAGTCTTCAAACTAAAAAAAATAAAAAGTATTTCGTACATATAAAATAAAGGGTGAATTACAGGTCAGTCTTTTTTTAAACATTTGAAATCGCTCCAGTTTATAATATTTTTTTTAAAACCTAAAAAAATACACTTTTGGGGCAAAAAGATGATTATGTCATTAATAAAAAGAAATACGCATGCATCAGTAACCCAAGGCATCTCGATGCCCAATTTAATGAAAAAAAAAACACACGCGTATCAGTAACCTAAGCCATCTCGATGCCTGATATGTCTATCGAATTTGGCGAGGCGATGCCTAATATGTACAATCTAAAATTCAAACTTAATTTTATGCATTGCTATGCCTGATATGTGCATCAAATTCAATTATATTGACATCCCGATGCCCAAGTAAAAGGCATATCACAGGATGCATTTATCTTTTATTTTTTGACAAAAATACTAATATGTCCTTAATATTCAGGCATCGGTATGCATAATCAAAGAATTACGATGCCTAATTCCATCATCGCGATGCCCAAATACTAGATTGCGATGAACCAAAGCATTTTAAGGCCGAATAAGAACAGGCACGAAAACAAAATGCCTAACCAGCAGTTAAAAAAGATCCTTTTGTGATTGATTAGGACATATGTCATAACATGGAACACTTTCATCATCTGTTTCCAAACTTGCTGAATTGATACTACTTTGATGCGATGATGATGCATCCCGACTCTAAGTTAATACATCACGATTGGAATAACTTGAACTGCTATTACAAACTGAGGCATCGCGATAAATCGTTCTTGCATCACCCTTATTAATTTTTGCATCGGGATGCACAATTCCTGCATAAGGATTATTAATTGTTACATCGCGATGCCCAATTTGGGCATCGGCTGAATCAAAGGGTGCGATAAAGGAAAACTGAATCACCAAGTAACCCTCCTTTATTTAATCCGTAGCTTAAAGCATTTTGATTTTTAACAACGTCTACTGATATAATGCTAACTGATAAAATTTTAGCCAACAACAGTACCATATTTACGCAATCATCATCATTCGACAGAAAATAATTCACATGAGATTCCAAGGAATATTTCAAAGATAAATTTTGAGCTTCAACATTGGAATACTTACCTGTTATTAATTTCACCATTAACATGCATGATTGCATTTTTCATTACAGAAACGAAGTGTTTTAGATCGTTGAAGGATACGTTTACGTTGTATAGGACATTTTAGGAACAATTTTGTAAAACTGTCTTTTAGCAGTTAAAAAAAAAAATAGACTGTAAAGAAAAAAAAAAAAAGTTATGAAAGTAAGCTGACCAACAATTTCCCGTAAAATGAAAGCACTATCTAGTGAAAAGCTTACAGTAGACAAATCGACAACGCAGAAGACAAGGCTTAGACCAAGGGTTTGACACAAGCCACTATTTCCGTAACGATCAAAGTAAAGGTATCTTAAAAATGATAATCTTGAAATAAATAGTTGACCTTTACAAAAAATCTGCTTGACCTTATGAAATTCTAAAAATCTTTATTGGTATTATCCTTAATATTATATCGATGATTAAAATTTTATTATCTAAAATATAATAAATGTATGTTAAATAGTAATTTAATATTTGCCCTTGGTTGATTTTTTTAATAAAGAAACGAGACTATTTTTTTAAAATGGAGAAAGTAGATTGTTTTGTATGATATATTAGATAAACATATTTTTTAAATAAAAGAAAAATCTGATTTTTTTTAGGACAAATAAAAAAGAAAACTGGGATAATTATTTTAAAATTTTTTTTTTCTATGGGGTGAGGGGGACAGAAGTGAATAGTACCCTAGCAAAATGGTTATTTTTTTTCTCCATTATAACCTTCCCCAGTTAATAGATCCAAGGGGCAAAAAGGTCAAATCGAAAGTATCCCCACTTTCCATTAAGGAGTAAGAAATGAGAAAGCCTTTCTAGGTCACCTTCCCATTTAATTAATTTGTACCTTTTTATGTAAAAAAACTTATTATGCATATCTAATGCGATCTCCATTTTAGCTTTTTCTTTATATTTTAATATTATTAATAAGCGCCGTGACGTGTCGTATTATAATTTTTCTAATTAATTTAACATTTTAAGGGGTTATTATACTCCATAACTTAGGATTTGTCTTGGCTAAAAAATGTTAGGTGATGTGTGTAATCCATTATGTAAGAGCTTCATGAACATTGCCTAGTGGCCATCAAATTAGCTCCCTTCTCTCTCTCTCTCTCTCTCTCTCTCTCTCTCTCTCTCTCTCTCTCTCTCTCTCTCTCTCTCTCTCTCCATAACCGTCAATTGTACTAACTGGATTTCAGATTGATTCTTGGCAGGGAATGAGTTAGATAAAGTAGCATTATAAGGTGGTTTACATGTAAGATGCAAGACTTGATACGTGTGTTAGTTTCTAGGTTATTATTAGTTTCTAGGTTATTATCTCTAGGTGCATGTGTTTCCATGTGTGTTTTGTGTCCTTTATATTTTATCTGGTTCGAGAAGGATACGGAACCTCTAGAGTTGGGAGGTTCAAATTTTTTTAAAATTTTATGATTGAGATGTAGCGAACGCGTTAAAATCTACTGATTATGAATAATTTTGATCAACAAACTTCATATGTACATTTTCATTGTTCAATACTCCTTTTGTTTTATTTCATACCAAGAATTTACTATTTTACTAGTGTAGAGCCCGTGCTCCGCATGGGTTTAATTTACTTTTGGGATTAATTGATACATTTCAGAAATATTTTTGAATAAAATTATCATTATTGAGTCTCTCTTTATAAAAATGTTTGATGCTTTTTCTGAGAATTTGATTTTAACATTAATTGATAAGTATTAAAAATATTTATATGAAAAATTATCATTATAATTATAGGCGTTTGTTGGTATACATGTTATTTTTAAAGTATCCTTTAAGGATATCAAATTGTTGGGTTTCTTTTTTTATCTTGTACTTAATAAAGATATTTTTGAAGAATGTTTACTAAATTAAAAATAAAATATCTACTTTCGGACATATTGAAGAAAAATAATAGCCATCTCTTTTTGAACAGAAAAAAATTATTTAAGGATTGAATATAATTATATTTTTTAATATAATTTTTAAAAATCATTCAATGGCTAGAAAATGTTTAATTTGATATAATAATTATAAAAGAGTCTATTTTGAAAATGTTTGGGCCTCATAAGATTGAAGATTTGAAGAAGACTCATTTATGGTTCATTTCAAGTACACTTATTTGAAGAAGTTTCATTAATAATTTATTTCAACTGCTAGATATTATTTTTTTAATTTACTATGCTTATTTAAAATTTCTTTTGTTTCTTCTTCTTAATAATAATATTATTATTATTATTTTATCTCTTCGTACTTTTGCTTAATTTCTAAACTCTAGATTAAATAATAATTAGGATATACGCGAGTTTCTTTTGTACTATTAGTATGACAACATTTTAGAACTTTCAGTTTCTCACAATTGTTATTTTTTCATTGAAATAATATTGTTGTTAACAGATTGTTTGTTGAAGTGGACTAAGAAAAACACCTCATTGACACTCTACATTTGTGGTTCGGCTACATCTTCGGGGCTATATAATTAATTTATATAAACATGATTTATACCGTAAAACCATAAATCGTAGAAATATATATTAACCACATAAGCATCCTCTAAACAAACCCAAATTAAATACCGTAAATTGAAAGATTAAAAAAAGAAAAACAAAAATAAAGATCAAGTGCAAAATAAAAAGAAAAATTTTTAATACCTGAAAAAAAAATCATACCCAAATTTAAAATAAAAACTAAAATCAAATCAAAGCAAAATTAAAAATCATGAGCTAAGTAAAGCAATAACCAAAAGCATCATCTAAAAATCAATACCAATAGTTAGAAGCCAAACAATAAAGGGTCAAACCCCAAATCTAACACAAAAAAAACAAAAACAAAAAAAACAAAAAAGAACAAACAAAAGAATCAACGAAAAAAATATATTTTAATAACCAACATACAAAACAGAAATCGATGGCAATACCAAAATGAAAAGAAAAATATAAAATCAATAAAGAATCAAAACTAAAAACTGGCCATAATCTAAAGCAAAAACAAAAATGAAAACAAAAATCATCATCTACACAAAATTAAATTATTAATCAGGTCTAAAAATCAAAATTAAAAGCCAATAATCAAATCCAAGTCTATTAAAATATAGATTTTTAATCAAGAACAAAATTAAAATTAAAAATAAAACTAAAACTAAAAACAAAATGAAAGTCAAATCTAAATTAAAGGCTTGACGAAAAGCTAAAGAACAATTCAACAACCATAAGCAAAAGCAAAAGTAAATCAAAAATAAAAATCATCATCTTAAGAAAAAGCAAGAATGAATCAAATAGCAAAAACACAATCAAAATTTTAGTCAAGAATTGTAAACCAAAAGCGAATATAAAAACACTAAAAATCAAGAAAAATATTAGAACAAAAAACACAATATTTTAATTAACAAACTTTCTAGATCTAACTACAATATGATCGGAGTCGGACCTTTTCATCAATAATAATGAAATGGAAGACTAACCAAAATCCCTTAGTGACTCATATGAAGTTGATGCAAATGAAGCTTCATAGGCTGGTAGGAATATACAAAAAAGAACTCCAAGAGCACACCTATTGTATTCTCAAACAATATAATCCATTCAACTATTGTGTGCCAGTGAGAATTACAAAGGTGTTTTGTGTTCAGATTATAATTGAGATGAACAAAACCAAAGGTTTACGTAAGAAGCCTAATAAAAGGCTATGAACAAACAACCGTCAAGATGAGTAATTGAAAGCATGAAAAAACAAAACAAACCTGGTGACTTTATGACTTTTAAAATTAATACATATCTTTCAACTTCCTAGCACAACACTACTATTGTTCGTATAATTCTTTGTAACCTACTATTAGCAATTATAGTTGGGATTAATACTCAATATCATAGCTATTCAAATTATGTATAATTATTAAATAATGACACAACAATCATCTAAGTTGGAAGTTGAAAGGACACTCTTGCTAGAAGGCTTGAGAATGCATCTTTAACAAAAGGATGTGAGGTGTATTCATATAATATAAATGGTTGAGTTGGTTTAAGGTGATTTTTCATATTTAAAAGGGCGTGTGTTTAAATCTCATTAGTAACATCAACTTTTTTCCTAGTTTTTCATTTTCTAGCCAATAGCTAATGTTCTTCTACTAATGTATTTGAAGAATATTATATATCACAATATCATACCTATAGTCCTATAGCTAAAACTATTAGCTAATGGCATCCTCCCTAGAATTTCAAAAGTCAAGCCATGAGAATGAAGCTTTATCAAATTGGTATGAGGTGGCAAACTTACATGCCTCCTCACTAACTTTAAATATATATATATATATATATATATGTATATATATGTATAGATTTTGATATATTTCTCTTAAACATTTCATTTTTAAAAATTATGCCTTTGGCCTTTATAATTTTTCACTCCTCCACATATGTTATAATTAATTTCACCAAGTCATAATATTTTTGTAATTATGACCATTAATGATAATATATTCCTCAATTATTATATTTTTTCGTATATTTTCTTAGTGAAACCGGGGGAGTATATGCATTGATAGTACGTGTACATTGTGCTACGCAAACTACAAAGTATATATTGAAGGGTGAATTATAGGGCAGTTCCTTTTTCAACATTCGCTTCAGTTCACCGTTTTTTTTTTTTAAATCGGAAAAAGGCATTTTTTTGATCGAAAAGACAACAATACGCTTAATGAAACCAAAACACGCGCAGATCATACATCCCAAGGCATCGGGATTCAATTTGAGATGCAACAATTGGGCATTGGGATTTAATTTGAGATGCAACAATTGGGCATCGGGATGCAGTGCCACTTTATCAGATTAATTTGGGCATCGGGATTAAATTTGAGATGGAACAATTGGGCATCGGGATGCAACTATTGAGCATCGGGATGCAAAAATCGTCTATTCGCGAATTCTTTCATACTCCTATGGAAGAGAACAACGCTTGCTTGAAGGCTCAATATCACAAGGTAATGAACTTTCTTCTGCTATTATAACTTATAATTACAGTGTATATAGCTTCTTACATATTTATTACTCCACTTTTCGATCAATTCATGAATTAAAATATGTACAATTTGAAGCGTGGTCATGAATTAGTCATATGTTTTACATCGTATTTTGGCTAATGATCTGGTTTTTGATTTAAAACAGTTGATTGCAAAATTCGGAGGAAGTGCTGTCCCTAAAGAAGACAAAAATTCTGCTCCCCTCCAAACGAAAGTGAAGAACTGAGGAATTTAAACGCAAGAACAGTCATGGAAGAAACGGGGGTATTTTAGGAACAATTTGATGAAAGTGTCTTTTAGCATTTAAGAAAAAAAATTGTGGACGGATTGGAGAGAATATAAATTTTTCAAAGTGGACCGACCTACTGTAACGACCCAAGCCTAATGCTCGGTCCGTCACGCATAACCCACATACTAGCCCACTAAGCACCTGGGTCAACTAGAGCCTACCACAAGCTCACCCAAAAATTCATGAAAAATTAGTACCCAATGATAGTAGGTGACCAGTTATAAGGCACACAAAAGTCTTATATTTACCCAATGTGAGATATCACACGTGACGTTTTGCCAGAATCATTGTATTAGTGCGCTGGGTACTGGAAGGCTTGAACTAGCCGAACTAACAATAACTTCAACAGAAAAGGTTTCAAGTCCCACTATAAGAGCATGGGGGTTACAAGCCTTTTTACTCCTCGTTACAAATTTCATTATGGAAAAATAACGCTCATCGTTAAAACGTGTTCAAGCCATGAATAAAAGGCATTAGAAAGAACCTAATTTCTAATAGTTGGTTATGATTTCCCACGCATATAAAGAGAGTTTAACTGCAACTGTCCTTTACAAGATATTGCCAGTTATAATTAAATATATTAAAATTGAGTAATACAGTAGAACAAAAGCTGGAATATCTCAGTTGGTTAGAGCGTGTGGCTGTTAACCACAAGGTCGGAGGTTCAAGCCCTCCTTCTAGCGTTTATTTTTTATTTTATAAAGAAAAGTACAAAACTAGTAAATAAACATGAAATCAATGCCATAGAACAAGTTTGGAGTGATTAATTTGATTTGAAGTCAATTTTTTTTTATTCTGTAATTTTAAATTTTTTTTACCTTTTATTTTATAAAGAAAAGTACAAAACTAGCAAATAAACATGAAATCAATGCCATAGAACAAGTTTGGAGTATATATATATATATATATATATATATATATATATATATCCTAAAGTTTGTAAACAAAATTTTTAATTTTTTATACTCAATTGATGGAGTTTTTATTTTGAGTCAATTGATTGACTGATATATAAAATAGACTTAGAATCTATTAATATACACTTTTTTTAAGATTTGAAAAACACATAAAATGTTAATATATTTTTGAGTGCTTGGTCAAATCTTGTTTACATTAACAGCGTACCAAAAGTAAACTTTTTCATGTGTACTCCCTCCGTCTCTTAAATGAGTTTTTATTTTTAATATCTTTTTAATCCTTAAAAATAATCATTTTCGTACTCCCTCCGCTCCTAAATAATTCTCTCTCAAGTCTCGAGTGTTAATCCTGACTGTGACAGGTAATCCCCAAAATCTTTATCTAAACAGCTATCAAAAGGAAGTGATATATCTTTATCTGATTGGCTATCAAAAGAAGGTGAGATCATTTTTGGCACAAGAACTCAATTAATTCACATTAGCCAGCTTAATCTTGTGACTTCCCACTCTCTTAATTCTTATTATATTCTAATTGGTCACTTATCTTTACTAATACAATTAATTAATTGTTCAAATCAACATAGCCACCTACAATTGACGTGGATCACGCACTGTGTGACCACATGGTCGTTTGAATCATATTACCATTACAATCAAAGTATCTGAAAAATGAATTAAATTTTTAAATCAATCGATTAAATATTGTCAAATAAGATATACACTAGAAGTCTATTAAATATTGATTAAATCTCTAATTAATATATCAGGTTAAAATGCTTTTCTTGATTCACATGATTAAAAGTCCATTTAGTGTAGCGTTTTTAAAATACAACTTTTTTAAAATACTGATTATTTAAAATGAAGATATTTTAAAACTTAGCTTTTATCTTTATAAATGCGTTTGGAATATATAAGTTCAAAATGCAACTTTTTTTCCCAACAATATTTTAAAATCTGCGTTTAGGAAAAAAAAACTAGAAATTCTAGCGTTATAGAACGCAGTTGCGTTTAGAAAACACAGTTTTTTTACCGCAATAATGCTTTGTTAAGTTAATAAATAAGCTGCGTTTTGACTCTGCATTTTAGCCAAAACGCTGTACAATTCTAAATCTTTAATCATTATAGTGGTCGATCACGTAAGAGAGAGAGAAATTTTGCATTTTAACCAAAATACAGTACGGTTCTAAATCTTTAATTATTATAGTGGTCGATCACGTAAGAGAGAGAGAGAGAGAGAGAGAGAGAGAGAGAGAGATATTTTGGTACTATGCTATTTGTTGAAAAAAAGGTGAACTGAGTGAGTGTAGTGATAAATTGTTAATAAAAAATAGTATGTTAGTGGCACCATTATCATTTACATATCCACCTTTTCTTTCCATAATAATAATCCAATAAAAAAGGGGCTTAATGAATAAAGGTATTTGATTTTTAGTAGGTACATCTTTGGCTACAATTTAAGTTATTCATAATGAATAAAGGTATTTGATTTTTAGTTGGTACATCTTTGGCCACAATTTAAGTCATTGGACGAATAATGAATAATGTATAATGTATATACTATGCATAATGGTAAGTGAGATGATCAATTATGTAAAATGTCATAATTGATTTTTTTTTGGAAAAGTTAGGTTTTACGATATTCAACGGTAGCTCGGAGATTATCGTCTCTAATCCCTGAAAATTTGGAGACACACAAAAGCTTCGATCATTGGCCGAACATCGATCTTCAATATCTTCAATTCGTATCAAGGTTAGATGTGATTATGTGAATTAGGGAAAGCCTTGAGGTCGGCCAAGTCGAATTGAGGTTTTTGATCATTTTTCCCTTAATTTTCAGGTATTTGACAAAAAAGTTCTTTCTCTTCTGTGTGTAATGGGTTTTGATACGTGTTACTGGGCCTTACAAACCCCCAAAGCTAACTCAAATGGGTGAGGTATTTCGACTCGGCCTTTCATTGATCAATGTGGGAAACCGAACATTTTTTTAAGTCTAATGATGATCTAAAAGTTGTTTATGTTAACATACGAAGATATCTAATTACTACTCATTTATAACAAAGTTTTTCTAATAAAACTTGTTCATAGTAATTAATTATGGCTCCATTAGAACCTTGTCAAAATGTTAGCTAATTATATAAACATCAGAAAAGTTTGCAGAGGATCCCATATTGACAGGAAATCAAAAGAAAAAGTTTTAACAATATTTGCAAACCTATAGTAGTTTCGACTGCTCGGCTTTCATCTGAGGAGAATGGAGTCGAAAAAAGTTGTGCTTTTGTTCATATATGTTGATTAGACATGTTCAGAAATGGCTGAAGGAGACATTATCTGCGAGTGCGACAAACAGGAGCGGGTAGCTGTGAACTGGTGAAAGACTTTTAATTAGACAATGAAAGATCGAGGCCGAGTACTGACAGTCTTCCACGTCAAAATGGTACAAGTGCTCGTTTGATACCCAATAATTGCGATTCTTTTTTGTGCGATATATGTGAATTACCATGGCATGAAAAATGGAATGATCATTGTTACGTTACAAATGGGCACTTAAGGCTTCCAAGTATGTTTGTTAATTGTGCACAGGCTGCGTGTAAATGATCACTAGGTTGAACGTTGCATAGCTCTCGAGTGACCTCAAACCATACAATTTTTTAGTATAGGGTCATAAGCTGTAGTAGATGCCTCTTGTGAGAGTCGAACAGCCAACCTAACTTTCACTCGGAAGAGATGGGAGTATCTAAGAGTTACTACTCCCTCCGGCCCTAAATTATTGCATTGCTTTATTTTTTATCTGTTTTTAAATAATTGTCTTGTTTAAAACTTTTTATTTTATGACATCACTTTTACTCCTTTCGTTTCAAGCAAAGAGTTCACTATACTATTTTGAGATGTTTCAATTAAAGAGTCCATTTTCAAAAAAATTATACTTACAATTTTTATAATTTTTCATCTTTACCCTCCCATTGTGTTGTAATCATAAATATTTTTGCAATTATGACCAACTCCAATGACATTAATATATCCCTTAATAATTAGATTTTTCAAACGTGGATTTTTTGTGTGGAACGGAGGGAGTATCATTTTATCCTTACTTTTTCTCTCTACTTTAATTATGGATCACATACACATGGCAATTAAAGGAAACTACACACTATACCAATTTTAATAACCAAATTAATTATTTTTTCTTAATTCGTGTGCCAGATTAAACAAGACAATAATTTAGGAACGAATGGAGTAATTATTATGAGATGACTGCATTCCAGTTTTATGAAAATCTATCAATATAATGGAACTAAGAGATTCTGTCTATTAACAATGCAACTTGTTTCTCGATCTATAAATCTCATTATTAGTGACAACAATGCAACTTGTTTCTCGATCTATAAATCTCATTATTAGTGAAGCAGAAACATGAAATATTTTCTTCTTGAATGAGAACCTTGTCGGTAAGGTTGACTTGTGGCAGAGAGGATTCTCTATTCCAAAACGATGTTTCATTTCCTATTTCAACCGTCGTATTTTCGTCATATGTGTATGAGAATAAACAACAATAATTACCCCGTAATTTTTGATGCACATGTAGCGAAGATCCGACGGTTAAAATAGGAGATGAAATACCTTTTTAAAATAAAGAATCCTATCCAAACTTGTGGAGTTTGAATTTCTACGCGTATAGTTTTTTTTTTTTTTTGAAGTAATGTACCACTTCCTAATCATACAAGATGTTGAATCGTTCGGATTGAACAAAGATACCTCCCTGGTATGATCTCATATCACAACCACATAGATTCCCCATTCAAATCCCTGCTTCCACTCGTACACTGTATCATTCTCTCCATGAGCTCAACAAGCACTAATAATTATCATAGGCCCCATGCATGTCCTTCCCTTGACCTTGTAAAAACTGAAAGAAAGCAACTTGTAAATTGATCAATTACATTGATCAGCAGATACTCGTATCCATCGTGAGAATAGAAACTGGAAAAGTGAAGATCGAGATTCTCTTATTTCGAGGACATCCCCCTTGTACATTATTTGATAAGGGCTGCAACTAGCTAGTACACTGTTGTCCTTAGGGTGGCAGTAAGGGCTTTCAGAGTGTGAGGTCTCGTTGATCCTTCCCACTTAGACATAAAAAAAAAAAAAGCTAGTACACTGTTGGATATTGAATTTTTAAGATTATGATTATTTAAGTTGTTTAGTTTAATTAATTGTTGATTTTATCTTTTTTAGGTTTATTAATTGTTTTTTTTATTATTATTTTTTTGATGTCCTAAGGGGGCGTGGGAAGAATTTTTAAGATTATGATTATTTAAGTTGTTTAGTTTAATTAATTGTTGATTTTATCTTTTTTAGGTTTATTAATTGTTTTTTTTTTCCTTCTTTTTTTTTTTAATTATTATTTTTTTGATGTCCTAAGGGGGCGTGGAAAGGGATCGAACCTGAGACCTCACACTCTGTAAAGCCCCAGTTCTACCACTGGACCACCCCTTAAGGACAGGTTTATTAATTGTTAATTATTTATTTATATGTTTTTAATCCTTTTGAATAAAAGATATTTTTGGGAGATATAATAACTTTACGGTTTATGAAGTTTATGAAATTGTTTAATACTTAAGGTTTATACATTGTGTGTTTTAAGCCGCATATGTGCTTATTGCTTACTCTCTCCATCCCGGATAAATATTCCTACTTTCTATTTTGGGATGTCCCAACTAATGTTCTTAAAGACTTTTGATTTACCTATTTTCTACCATTCTTCCTAATATACCCTTAAACTTCATTTAATATAACACATCTCAAACAAACTCAATTATTTAAAGTAGTTGAACTCAATTAATATTAATGGGTATTATGGTCAAAACACATTTTACAACACATCATTAATTATGTTTCTTAATTCCTGTGTAACTTTTATCTACTAGGAACATTTATCTAGGACGGAGGGAGTATATGAAAGTCACGGCTGCCTTGGTATAATCTTGGTAAGAGTCCTTATCTTATGATAAGTCTATTTATTCCTCAACTTGAGTCGTCGTTTATTGCACTAACCTATTAACCTTTTTATAACAAGTTGTTTTCTTATAGTGGAGGACTCAGACTTGAAGACTCACGAAGTACTCGAGCATAAAGAATATACACAAAGACATTAGAGAGATCGTTTTAAAGATTGCTGCTGCTTTACGAATGAACTCTTCATTAAATCATTCATCCGAGGACTCATTCATCATGTTTTCAGCGCAGACGTTCTTTTGTTTTCACCCATCTTCTATTTATTAGAGCTTATAAGTTTATATCTTTCTTATTTTTGGGTGAACTATTCTATAATGATTACATTAATTACATGTAGAGCTTTTCATATAATTTTTACTAGTTGATAGGTTTTCGCATTTGTATTAAACTACAAGTTTTTACTTGGTGAAAATTTCGTCATATTTGGCAAATCAACAAGTTGTTACTTGTTGATCAAAAGTTTACTTCTTTGTGTTAATTTCATACTTCTTTAAATACTTGTTTTTATTATTCTGCTGTCGTTTATCTCTATACGCTCTCCGATATATTCACTACATTGAATTCATTGATCAACTCATTAGAGTTTTATTATTTTATAAGTATTTACTTTACGTTACTTAACTTTTTAATGATTCTAGTCTAGCAAAGCTACAATCCTTTCATACGCCATTCACTTTGTTTCAAAGTTACTATCAGTCTATCCTTTCCTTTTCTTGGAAGCTTACCGTTTTCAAAAGGATCATATCTTCTGTCCAAATGGAAAAAGACCCCTTTAAAAAACAGTGGAATGTCCCAATCTATATATAGTTGAAACATGCAGTGTACAACTTGAAAGCGAACTCGTACTCGAGTCAATATCATCAGCTTGCAACAATGGATGCTAGCTAGCTTAGCTTGTAGTATTTGTGTAACCGAATTCCCTGTCACGCAACCATGACACTAAAGATCTTTCGTCATACTTCTGAAAATAAATAATACTCCATATCCTTTCTACATGCGTATTACTTTTTACATTTTCATACATAAGAGTGCTCAACGTGTTGAAAGCTCGATCGGTACTCTCGTGGACGAAAAGTTAGTGTTGTAAGCCTTTAAATGTGTAGAGGTCTGAACAACGTCATAAAGCAGGGTTCGAGGGCTCTATGATTAATCCAACGTCGAAAATGCTCCTTGGAACTAACTAGGAAGGGGACTTTCGCTGGTTCAATACGTTAGGGGGGAATTTTTCGCTTTCTCTTTTTTCCATTTCAGTTTAGGCCATCCAAACATCATTCGCCAAAGGCCCCATCAAACAGTGTGATCCCCTGAATCGATGGCTGGAGTTGGATAAGATTCAAGTTGTGCTTCTTTTTTCTTTTTTCTTTTTTTTTTGCCTGAGACGCCCTTTTGCAGTTTCCTTGGTTTGGATTACAATGAAGTTGTGATATTACTAATTCTTGAGAAGCCTTTTGTCAATTTGTTGGCCTCTAGCAACACACTAGTTTGGCCTACAAATGTACCTCTACACGGCATGGAAAATGATATATACACAGAAAAATGTACATCAAAGTTGAGTAGGTCTTTTTTGAGATCATCAAACGAATTATAATTTGTAAGACGGAGCACACTCTCTCACATTTTAGTCTACCAATACGAATTTTAATTAGTAAGATAAGATGGAGTCCACTCTTCGTAAGACGGAGCACAGTCTCTCACATCTTAGTAAGATAAGATGGAATCCACTCTCTCACAGCTCAGTCTACCAACACACGTTAATCAGGTATCCGTCTTACAAAAATACCCGTAACACAGTCTTTTCAAAGTTTTTGTCATCAAAGTTTACGTTGTTAATACAAGAATAGTTGTATGAAACAAATCTTAATGCCTATATTTGAGCTGTATAACTCATTGTGCACTGGTGTATGATTTTCTGTACTTCCTTTATTTACTTAGTATATTGGTACATATATACTCAAATGGTAATGAAACAGGGAGCTATCTCATGTTCTATCATTAGCTATTGAGAACTTCATCTAAATCGGCTGGAATCCTCTCCATCTTGGGCGTTGTCATCGTGGCTGTGACTTTGGTGTTTGGGTGTTCCCGGGGTTTTTCTTGGAGTAGTTAATTTCACCATGGTGTTCCACCAAGTTTTTCTACTGGCGATGATGCATCATTGATGGATGTTGGACTTGTTGCGGTGTTTTGGATGCGACTTGTGAGTGATCAGAGCGGTGATGTTTGCTTGCGGCGGTGTTGTGGCTTGTTTCGACGACTAACTGACTGTGGGGCAAGGGGTGGCGGATGTTATTTCTTGTGTTTCTCTATATATTTAGGGTCCTTTAGGGTTTTACTTTGGAGTATTTGTGGGCTTTTGATTGTATTAGGGTGTTGAGCTTTGATGTGGGTGTCTTTGGATTAGAGTTTGTTACGAGGTATATTAGGTGTATTTTGGAATTTATAGTTTGGTATTTTTTGTTGCGTCTTTTAGGTGTTCGATGCATTGAAGTATTATATTCGGTGATTGGGTGTTCCGGGGTATAAGTGTAAAGTTACACTCCATTATATTTTTATTTTGCCAATCAAAAATAAAATTACAAATTCTATAATTTTAGGAAAACAAGTAAGTTTATATAAATCTTCGGTCAAAGTTTAATCAAATTAACTAAAAAGTTATTGTTCTATTTGATTTTTTTTTGTCAAACATGATATTTTCAAATTCAAATTTGACGTATATTATTTTATTATTTTCAAAATCACAAAAACCTGCACGTACTTTGTAGTATTTTTAAAGTACTATAAATTACGTATTTAATGATTTTGAAAAAAATATAAAAATATACGTCAAATGTGTATTTGAAAAATATCATATTTGACAAAAAAAAAGTCAAACAGAACAATGATTTTGGAATGGTGAGAGTATTAAATAAGAAAGGAGGAAGAAAAAAAGAGTGATCAAATGAAAGTAAGCATAAGTGGGGAACATTGAAATGAATAAATGTGTTAAGGCTAATAAGGAAATAGTCAAGACCACTTTGGGAAAATTTTAGTGGATGCTTTATTAAACTGGTTACCATCATTAAACCTCAACCAAAGCTAACAAAACTTGAAACAAAAAGGAAACATGTGGGTCTAGCAACCTGCAGGTGGTAAAATTCTATATGTTTAAAATAATATTGGTCATAGTATATTTGTCCTTTTCTTAGAATTTGACTAATCGTATACCAACAAGCGTAGATTAGCTAGTTAAAGGCTTGTGACCGTTGTTCTAGATTAGCTAAAAATCTCGATTTCGATACTTATGAGAACGTAACTGCGTTAAAAATCTTGTTAGAGAGTTTTACCGACCCGACTTGAAGGATTAGTCTTGAACTTTCAGGTCTGGGGACAGTACCTTTGGAAAACAAAAACAAAAAAAAAAACTTTTGACTAATCATTGGAAGGTTTGGCACTAAACTTGGGATAATTAATTAATGCATAGTGCACTTAGATTGCATTTTTCTGGTGACATTATATCGAGGTGGTGGGTTTCGAATTGATAGAAAAATGAATGCACTTTGAAAGTGGCATTAGCTGTTGATAGAAAACAAATTGTTTATGTATTCCATTTATTGAATTATTTTAGTCAGCCACAAGGAAATTATGCATAAATAGACTTATGATTACTAGAAAAATATGAGGACAACGACATTAGTATACTCCCTTCGTCTTAAAAAAAAAAAAAGAATCGCATTTTTTTTTTTCAGTTTGTTCCAGAAAAAAAGAGTCTCGTTTATAAAATTTAATCATGAAATCTTCATATTTTTTCAATATATATTTTTTTTTCCTAAACATGATATTTTTCTATTGTGTTATTAAGAAAACTATATAACTTTAGGGTCTGTTTGGGAACCTTAATGCCATAGTTTGGAATTAAAATTTGAAGAACAATTTAAATTTTGTGGAACTCAAATTATTCATCCAACTCCAATTTTAAAGTATAATATTAAGTAGCCAAACAATTAATGTAATTAAAAAAAAATTAAGAGACTCAAAAGTCTACAATATTAAATAATTTAACTTTGTCAAATACGAACTTTTCTTGGGATGGAGGAAGTAGTTGGTATGATAGCCTGTGTTGAAACTATTGTCATGTAAGCACTGAGATAATGGGTTTAATCAATGGGTGGAAAATCTTTGTTGGAGCATTACATAAGATGTCCAGAAGGTCAATGGACTGCGCAGAATCGGCATTATTCCAAATGTACAGATATGGAAACAGCACCAGAATACTATTTAGGGCAAGGAACGAATTGTACAATCATGGAAAGTACTAAAACGATATACTACAAGGATTATAACTATTACACATCGGTTGTGGAATGACTTGGGTGCTTGGTTAATAAGTGTGAACCTTTGAGTTGTCTTTTGGGGTTGAGAAGGGTGAATAGCACCAAAACTGTATCACCTGATCAACATATTGGAATGTAAAAGGGCATGGGTCGTGTCGATGTATGCCATGGTGAACAACTCAACATATTAGGGCGTAAAAGGGCATGGCTATCGATGTATGCCATGGTGAACAACTCAACATATTAGGGTGTAAAAGGGCATGGGTCGTGTTGATGCATGCCATGGGATCGGAAGTGCACAGAAATGTTATTAGGTGTCTTGACAAATTGTCGTGGTTTGCTCTACTTAGCTAAATACTTGCCTTGTTTACTGACTTTCACAGATCTGGGTGTCGTAAGTGAGCGTGTGATCGTGCTGCAGGCTGTGGAATGTTTGGGTTTATCAGAGCATGAACAATGGGGTAGCTTAAGGGGAGCTTGGTGGGATTCTTTGATCCAATGGAGTAGCTTAAAGGTTCCTTGTTAAGCCAAAAGGTGTTTGGGTAGCTTAATTTGCCACCGGAGCTTAGCTTGATTCTTCAAAAAAAAATTTTCCAAAACGACGTAGTTTAAATTTAAAAGAGCTTAAAACTACGCCGTTTTGCTTAAGTTAAAAAAAAAAATTCTGACACACACCGTAGCGCCACTGTTGTATACTGTAGCAAAAATGTTTTTAGCTGTTTTTGGTCATTTTTTACCATAAAAAATTATTTTTTTTATTTTTTATTTTTTGGTATTAAAGTACACATTTTTATCTATAAATAGAGACTTGGTTTATTTCATTTGGACACCAGATTAATTTTTATGAATTTAATATATAAATATATAAAGATATTAATTGAATGGAGATAAAGATAGTGGGGTATGTAAAGTTATTGGAGTTTGTGCCACCATTGGAAGGAATTTTTTGTTTGAGTAGTTTATGGGTAACTTAAGAATATTTTTATAATAAATTTGGATAAAAAAGATGGGTAAGCTTTTTTTAAGCTCCCCACCATTGTACGTGCTCTCACTCAGATGAACTTTCATCAAGTGAAGCTCCAAAAGTTGGGTACTTTGTTTTTTGTTTTTTTGGCAAGGGGGCCAGTGGAGGCAGCACATTTCTTGCTGCTCGCTCTAGTTGCCCAGTAGCAGCATGGAGCCATTGAAGAGAGAAAGACTCTCTGGAAAAATGCTAAAGACTTGAGAGGCCATGACCTTGCATGTTTCCTTGGTGGATTCAATAAAAGTATCAATTCTTGCTGTACTAGTTGACCAGTAGCAGCATTCAGCCATTAAAGAGAGAAAGACTCTCCGGAAAAATGCTAAAGACTTTACAGGCTATGACCGTGCCTGTTTTCTCAGTAGATTCAATAAAAGTAGGCCAAAATATAAATTAGGGCAAACTCCACAAATGGTCCCTGTACTTTTTAGATTTTTTGCGATTGGTCCTTTTGTGACCTAAATGGTCCTTGTACTAACCCTTTTTTGGGATTGGTCCTTCCATCCATTTCCATCATTTTTTTTCCGTTAAGTTTGAACATGTGCCTCATACGTGTATTTTTCCAAGGGTAGTATAGTCATTTCTATTTTAAAAGTACAGGGACCATTTGTAAAAAAAATTAAAAAGCTAACAAAAAAGAAATTAATGTTTTTAAAAAAAATTAAGAAAAAATATAAATATTTTATAAAATATTTATATTTTAAGTACACATAGCATTACTCTTATCTTGATATATTTATTTATAAAATATATATATATTTTCTTAAATTTTAAAAAAAAAACATTAGTTTTTTTTTTTACTTTTAAATTTTTTTTTACAAATGGTCCCTGTACTTTTTAAATAAAAATGACTATATTACCCTTGAAAAAATACACGCACGAGGCACATGTTCAAACTTAACGACAAAAATGGATGAAATTAGACGTAAGGACCATTTGCAAAAAATTGAAAAAGTACAAAGATTTAATTTTTTCAAATTTCAGTACAGGGACCAATCACAAAAATCTAAAAAGTATAGGGACCATTTGTAGAGTTTGTCCTATAAATTAAGGGTAAACTTCAAAAAGAAGAAAAAAAAAATTCAAACTATGTCGGGACTTGTAAATTACCAATAAACTATTTAACTCGACTGAGTTAGTCCAATTGACTCAATCTCCGTTACATATCTGATAACGGGGAAAATGAAAAGACAAATTTACCCACAAAATTATATAAGGAATATAGACAGATCGGAATCATTTCAAATACGTTAAAGGAAAGAGCAAAATAATGGGAGTATATCACAAGGATACGAAACATGATCCTAATTTCTCTTACAATCATGGAAAATACTAAAATGGTGTACTCCAAGGATGCGCAAGTGGCGGGAATTGTAGTTTCATTCATTCAAAGAGAGTTATTGGACGCCAGCAATGAATTGAACTGCAACAACATCAATATGTGGTCTACATATGGGGATATTCATAATTAAGATTTATAAGGTCTTATTTCAAATTTTTTCGTAGGAAGGCTTAAGGGGTGTAAAAGGCGTTGGTCGTGTTGATGCATGCATGGCATTGGACTAAATGGTCCATTTTGGTTCGGTGTGCGTGAGTCGTTTTGATGTATGGCACTGGGCTAAATGGCCCATTTTGGTTCGGCTAACTTTTTTGATACGCAAAAAATTTGCGCATTAACAAACCAATGAAAGGTTTGTGGCTGTCTAAACTTAAAGGCTTTTTTGCATGGTGGACTCACATGCTTAATTATATTCCCTCCATTCCAGATAAAGAGTTAACTTTTAATTTTTTTAGGTCAATTGTTAAGGTTTGATCGATAATTTATATAGATTTATTTGTTTTTTACAAAATTAAGAAAGTTGTAATCTATAGTATTGTTAATGTCGTTCTAATTAATAAAATTTTATTTCCTAAAACATAAATAAAATATTTAAAATTTTAGTTTAATTTAGTCACATGTTAATTTTAAAAAAGAAAAATGAACTCTTTGTATAAAACAGAGACGGTATCTGTTTTTATCATGATTTGAAGCAGAAGCATAGGGCTAGCAATGCCTTATCTTTGCATATATGCTTTTCATATGCAGGCAATGCATCAAACGAGCCCATGATAACCTTTTTCTCCACTGCCCTATTGCACGGGAGTTGGGACTTGCACAATAATGTTATTCAATGTCTTGACAAGGCTTGGCCTTGGGTTTGCGCTAGTTAGCTAAATAACTTCTCCTTCTTACTGATTTTCATGGATTTGGTTGCGCTAGTTTAAGGAAATAAAGCCCATCAAACAAACCAAATTACACAGGGTGCTTAAACTATTGGGGAGAAATAAACTTGAGATGGAGCCGTCACCTTAATGAAGGCCCATCAAACAAATCAAATTACACCGTGTGCTTAAACTATTAGAGAGAGGTAGGGGCTGAGATGAAGGCCTATCAAACAAACCAAATTACACAGAGTGTTAGACCCAACATCGTATATCCTTATTTTACAACCGGAATGGTTTGATCAATTGTCCTTATCAAACCATGAGATCTGATATCATTTCAACTAATTAACTAACTCATCTAAAAACTTAACCTATTAAGGAAAGGTCTAATAATATATATACTTTATACTTTAACAAATAACATATTTACTGAAGAGAATAACGAGAATTGCATGAACAAGTTCATTAATTTACAATAAAAGAGGTTCAGATCTGACGCAAATGTCCAAAAAGAAACCATATCTTCTTCATGCATCAATAAAGACCGTCAAAGTAACGCTATGGAAGTTTTCAATCCCTAGATTGAAGCACGCAGACCCACGCATGGGTCTATTCAAGAGCAAAAATCTGTGTTTAAACGTGTCTGAAACTTGATAGAGTAGCCCATGGATAAACTTAGTGTCGTAAAACAACATTTTGTCATAATGGTCCTTCGATTAGCCTCAAGACACCAACAAACTGCACTCAATCCCAGTTCTAGGAGTTGTACCGCGTAGTCGATGGACGGTTTGGACCAAACAAAGTTTCAAAATGTGTGTTTTTTTCTCCGCATGAGATACCATTTCTCCTTACGAAGACAATGGAAAAATGCTAGTCCAACCTACAAAATCAGACCTCTGTAAGAGTTGAATACCATAGAATAATTTGAGTGGGAGCATTGAAATGCATTAGAGTATTAAGGCTAATAAGGAAAAGTGAATGCCATAAAGTAAATTTTTGGTGTAAGATATCTGACCACCGATAGGACACTATTGCAAAACCAAGCGATCAAGTATACAAGAAATACACAACTTGGTGCAAAAAGTAATCAGATACAAATTCAGCTTAGTAAATAATTAATAAAAATTCAGAGGTCACACTTCTCACAAGTCAATTCAATTGATTTTGAGATGGACCCTTAGACTTTAAAATGGTAGCAGAGCAGTCTCTCTACACGTGCAGGACCAGCCCATCATTAATGCCTTTAGGTCAAAATTCAATGTAAATAATCTATTATTAATATAAAAAAGATAGACTAAACGTCTCACCAAGTCTACAAACTCAATCACTCGCTACCGCCACCACCCTATCAAATGAAAAATTATTCAGTGAAATTGTTACATCACGTTTTCTTGTTAATATGGTGTGACGTTCACTTATCTTGATGTGGTATGACATTCACTTACCTTTTTCTTTTTTTTCTTTTTTTGACAGATAACAGTATCATCTGATTAAAATAAAACAAACTCTAGATTTAGGCCGGTTATATGATAGCTCACCTCCATTACCCCAAGTGTCAAAGTATGTTTGGTACAGTCACACACATTCCCCTAGTTAAAAGGATTTTACTCTCAAGTAAAATAGTCCAAAGGGGGAGACCGGTCAAAATATCTCAAGGATCTATGTGGCATGCGAATATATGTCAAGGACCCGAAAGTGAGCAAGAACAACAAAGAAGCTTAACTTGGAGAGCTTAAGCTTCTTTTTGATCATTTTATTACAAAAATGTTATTAAGCTACCCATTTAATTTATTAAACAAAAACATTCTTTTAACAATGCACAAATTTCAACAAGTTTATATACCCCACCATCTTTATCTCCATTTAGTTTAATGTCTTTATAAAAAAATAGAGAAACACATGAAAACTTTGTAAAAAAATAATTTGACATCCAAATGAAGCAAATCAAGTTTCTATATATAGAGAAAAATGTATACTTTATTACAAAAAATTTAAAAAAAATTGTTGTTAAAAAATAGCCGAAAACTGGAAATAATCAAAAAAGAAGAGATGAAAATGGAGAAAAACTTGAAAATTTTATAAAAAATTGATCTGGTGTTCAAATGAAGTAAACCAAGTCTCTATTATAAATAAAAATGTGTACTTTAATACACAAAAAAAAAAATTTGTGGTCGAAAATGATCAAAAACAACAAGAAAATCAGGCGCTACAGTTTCATTTTCAGGCATCTTTTTTTTTCTAAACGACGTAGTTTTGGTGTCTTTTGAGGCTAAACTACGTCGTTTTGGAGGATGTTTATTCAATCTAACGTGCTAAGCTCCGGGAGCAAAATTTGCTCCCCAATCCTAAATTATGCTACCAAGCTCTTCGGATGATACCCTGATGATCCTTTGGTGGAAGCATTGCTCCCCATAAGAACCGTCGTTGGAAGTGGTCAGCATGTACAACGGAGGAGTATAGGAGTAGCTTAGTGAGATTCTCCCTTCCAATGGAGTAGCATCACCGTTGCTTATTAAGCAAAAAGATATTTGGGTAGCAAAATAAACTATCAGAGCTTATCAACCAAACACGGAACAAAACGACGTCGTTTAAGCCTAGAATCACTCAAAACGACATCATTTTGAAGCGGAAAAAAAAAAAGACAGGGTGTTGACAGCTGGCTGATACCACTTTACACGTGTCAGTATGCTGGTGGACCAAATTAATAAAATTTTCCTCTTTCACAGTTTTTTTTGCCAATTTTCAACCAAAAAAAAATATATTTTTTGTATTAAAGTTCACATTTTTCTCTATAAATAGAGACATGATACAATAGAGGAGTATGTGAGTAGCGTAGTGAGATTCTCCCTTCCAATGAAGTAGCATCATCGTTGCTTATTAAGCAAAAAGATATTTGAGTAGCAAAATAAGCTATCAGAGCTTATCAACCAAACACGGAACAAAACGACGTCGTTTAAGCCTAGAATCACTCAAAATGACGTCGTTTTGAAGCGAAAAAAAAAAAGACAGGGTGTTGACAGCTGGCTGATACCACATTACACGTGTCAGTATGCTGGTGGACCAAATTAATAAAATTTTCCTCTTTCACAGTTTTTTTTGCCAATTTTCAACCAAAAAAAAAAATATTTTTTGTATTAAAGTTCACATTTTTCTCTATAAATAGAGACATGATACAATAGAGGAGTATGTGAGTAGCGTAGTGAGATTCTCCCTTCCAATGAAGTAGCATCATCGTTGCTTATTAAGCAAAAAGATATTTGAGTAGCAAAATAAGCTATCAGAGCTTATCAACCAAACACGGAACAAAATGACGTCGTTTAAGCCTAGAATCACTCAAAATGACGTCGTTTTGAAGCGAGGAAAAAAAAAATAGGGTGCTGATAGCTGGCTGACACCACTTTACACATGTTAGCATGCTGGTGGACCGAATAAAATTTTTCTCTTTCACTGATTTTGACCAATTTTTAGCCAAAAAAATATATATATTTTTTTTGTATTAAAGTTCACATTTTTCTCTATAAATAGAGACTTAATTTGTTTCATTTGGACATTCGATCAATTTTCTACGGTTTTTTCAAGTTTCTAGCCATTTTTCCTCTCTTCACTTTCTTCAAATCTGATTTTTAATCAAAATAAAGTTATTTACTAACTTAATTTATTACTAATGTTATTATTTTTAATAAAAGAGTTCTTATATAATTAATTTCTCTACACTAAATAGCGTTCAATAAACATAAATTATTTACTATAAATATTTGATTTCAAAATTATTATTCTTAAAAATTAATATTATTTTGAAATATTAAATTAAAATTGCATAAACAAATTACAAGATTAATATAAATAGGATATAAATATATTAATTGAATGTAGATAAAGATTGTAGGATATGTAAATTTATTAGAGTTTGTGCTATATTATAAAAGATTTTTTGCTTAGATAACTTATGGGTAAATTAACGATATTTTTGTAATAAATTTAGATAGAAAAAGTATGTAAGCACTCCACAAGCGGTGGGTAAGCTTTTTTTGAGCTACCCACAATGGTGGTAGCTTAACGAGAGCTTATTCACATTTTCTATCCAAATTTATTTACAAAAATATCTTAAGCTAATTGTAATCTATCCAAACAAAAAATTTCGCACAAACTATCCCTAAGGATTGGACTCTTTTTTTTTTGAGAAAAAAAAAAAAAGAAAAATCCCATCACCCGCACAGTAGCAGCAACCAGTACTCGACGGTGAACTAAACCCCTAGCGCGACCTTAACAGTGAATTTTCACGGGCAAAAATTCATTTTTGTGATTTCAGCGATGGAAGCGGCAGTAGATGACGCATCTATTCCAGCTTCAAGAATGGTGGAATCAACAATGGCCGAAGGCGATGGTGCTCAAGTGGAGGATTTCGGGAATCGTGTTGATGAATTGTTCATAAAGGTTGATGAGGTAAATGAATTGTTGCTCAATCTTTTTGGAAAAATATTATCTCAATTTGCACTCTACATATATATACTCCAATAGTTCAACTCGAAGAGTCCACTTTCTATATTTAAAAGTCTTCGAGTCGACTTTCTGTATTTAAAGGTCGAACTTATTGACATATCAAATTGATATTGACATATACCCCTCTGTCCAAAATGAATGTCCTTTTTTTTTTTTTTTTAATTTAAATTAAGAAAGTTTACTTTTAAGGTCATTTTAGTAGCTGTGCAACTGAACTCTAGGACATGCAGGTGAATTTAGTAAGTTTGTTCCATTTTAGGTAATAAAATTTCAATTACTAAAAGCTACACTATGAGTCCAAACTTTTGTACGAAGAATAAGTTTGTATAAATTTGCATGGGGTAAAGGGAGTATTATTTTTCGCTAGCTGGAATTGTTTTTGCTAATGACAATTTTATGGTTATATGTTTGCTATTAAAAATTATTCAGTTGGTTTGAGCCACTAGCATATTAGTAAATTAATAATTCCAGTAGGCTATTGTGATGCGAAGAGATACTTGAGATAAATTCTGTTGATAATCATCATGTGTATGTTTGTTTGTGTGCAAGACATTTCGACCAAACTTGTAATTGTGCATCTGTTTAGAAACAAACAGTAGATAACTTGAATTTGGTTGAATCGAGGTTTCTCCAAGTCGCTTATAGCAGCTTTACTTAAATAACCAGTATCCTTATTTGACTTGCCCTCGGCTTCATTTTATCTTCTTCCTTAACCTCGAGCTTAACCAACAAAGGGCGGATAGACTCACCGAATTAGGTTTCTTGCGGATTGTTAATGAAGTCTTGAAAGCGTTGATGTCTTCTTTGCTCGAGGTTTGAGCTAATGTGACCCACCAGTGGACTTTTAAATGTCTTTGTGATAAAATACAGCCAACCTACGATGCTTTCATCAAAGCCCCTCATGTGGTAGACCATTCCGGAGTACCCACTAGTCTTGCCATAGTTGAAGAAAGCATTTTTGAGCTTCCATGATTGCGATTTATCACTCTTACCATTTCTTTGCTGTTGAACGCCAACAGCGAAACAGAATCATATCCACCAACCTGTAATCAGCTCCACAACCTTTGGTGACATGCTTTTAAATTCTAATATCAACTCCGGCTCTGTTAATAGACAGTTACCACACTCAACAAATTTCAAGGAGATTTTTGCTCCACTAGTTTTTAACTAACCTTCATATCAAGTATAAACAGTTGTTATTATATTTGGCGATATATCATTAACCTATATACAAAAAGCTTATCTCTAATTTCATGTAGTTATGATATTTCCTTTTAGTGGAACCCAGAAATGGGAGAGTTTCAGTATTTCTGCTTTGAGCTGGTCCGAGACTAAAACCAAAAGCACGGTAAACGCTTCGGAATATTATTTTAATCTATAATTCTCTGGTATGATTCTTGGTGTATTTATCAGGACGGTCCTACTTCATATCTAGATCATTGTTCTGCTAACTATTTTACAGACTGCAGTGTAATTCCGACATATTGTCTTGAAAGAGGCATTGCTTCTACATTTCATGTTCTATACACTTCTCTTTCTCCACTGTGATAATGCTTGGCATTCGCGGGTTTGTTTGTTATCAGTACACTGTGAGTCCTTGGTCTGTCCTCGGATAATGGATGATCTTTTTACTTAAAGCTGCAAGGAATTTGGGAATGGAAAGGAGGGAAAGATTATCTGGAAATGTGCGATGTTGCAGCCTTTGGTCCATTTGGACCAAGAAAAACGCTAGAGTTCTCTATGATAAGTGCTTAGCCTTTAGTTTACTTAAGAATTGTGTGGTTTTTACTGGGCTAACTTTTGTTAGTCTGCCATGGAATTGCTTTGACAGATCTTGTCACAGATTGCCAAGCTGTTTTTGGATTGTAGAGTTTGTTTTAGTTGCTTGTTTTCTTCCCTATTTCCCCACTTTCTCTTAGGTGGATTGTTCAGATTGGTAGTCATAAATCGATAATCGAAAGTCGTGTGTTCAATCACGCTTCCACTATGATATTTGATTTTAATATGTTATTTGCGTATCAGAAAAAATGGTGGACATTTTATCCATGTTTTTACATCCTTTTTTCTGTTGAAAAGTTGGATTCACATTTTTCCAATGCTATAATGCATTTGCGGTGACATTTGTCTTATGATCTAATCTACAGCTTGAGCAGAAACTGAATGAAGTTGAACAGTTCTACTCGACTGCAAGTAGAAAGCAGTTAAACACATCTAAAGGTAGTTCAGTTGTCAATGACAAAGATAAGGAGAAACAGATTGCTTGCTTTAAAAAGCGACAGCAGGATGCATCACGTAGAGAAGCTGCTGCTGCGAAGAGAATGCAAGAGCTTATGCGCCAATTTGGTGCAATATTACGTCAGGCAATCACAAATGCTTTGTAAAGTTGGCTATTTTGAACTGCACTGTTGGAACATTTTCATTGTTATCTAGCCTTACCTTTCTTGAAAACATGCTATTGCATTAAGCCACGACTAAGTATTTTCTTTATGTTTGTCTTTGCTTTTGTAAATTTGGTACAATCTGAATAGCTGAATTTGTTAAAATTAATGTAAGAGTGGATGTTGAAATTTCAGTACATGCATGAAGATTTAGGAATTATACAGCTAGTTCATGTTGTCCCTTCTGTGGTGTGCAAACACGCTACAACTGAAAGTGGAATTTCATTTTAACTGAAGACATACACGTACTCAATTTGGTTTTAGAACAATTGAAATAACACACAAACATGTATAACTTGTACCACTTAAGTTTATGCTGAAATAAATTCCTTTCAGCCTACAAAATGATCTGCTAGAAGTGATAATATTTTAAATGTCTGAAGGACTTCATATGTGAAAATGCATTTTATCCATTCCGGTTTACAGTCAGTTTAGTACGAATTCTACTAAATTAGATGATATTCTAATCCCTAATTGCTAACTGAATCTAAATGAACAGTTGATTATATGTGTAACGTACTAATTACTTGAACATGCATTTATTACATATTGTGTGTATGGTAACTAATGCCAAGCTCTATCACTAATATGTAGATTAAAGTATTATTAATCATTTAAGATCTAGTTTATGAGTAGATGATTGCTATACACATAAGATGCTAAAAAGAGTAGTAATGATAATGCTACGGAATAAGTTTTGTGTGCAAAGCTATCATTAAATCGCCATCTTATCTTATTTTTGTGGTTACAGCATCTACTACATCATACTTTGTTGAAATGCTACGGAATAAGTTTTGTGTGCAAAGCTATCATTAAATCGCCATCTTATCTTATTTTTGCGGTTACAACATCTACTATATCATACTTTGTTGAGAAATTTCATGGATATCTGATACTCCCTCCACCCCAAATGAGGGTCCCTTTTCATTTTTTTGCAAAAATTAAGGAAGCTAACTTTTAGGCCATTTAAGTAGAACATTACATGAATGCCGTTAGTGTCCACACTACAGAATTGCAAGTGCGCATTGGGACGTGATAGATAGCGGTGAATTTAGCAACTTCATACAAAAAGCAACACTCAATTAGGGACAAAAAAATTTCAAAGGACACTCAGTTATCTGAGGTAGTATCTCTTTTGGAGGAATTTAACAAATTTGAGATTACACTCGGCCCCAATGTCTCCTATGGACTTTTTGATCACCCTCTCTATCTTTAGCATCTGATTACTTTTTCCTATTGCATGTAGAAAAATACATATAGTTTTTGGTTTTCTCGAGGTATCCCCGGCCTGATGGCCCAAGACTAATTCCCGATACGTTTCTGTTAGCTGCACTGATAGTAGTCTGTTCCCTCTGATACACAACTCAGCAGATGCTCTAGAGCGTCATTTTCTCTTAATATCTCAAAGTATTGTTAAATTCATACTTATACCTTCTACTTGTAGATCACTCAGCACAAGTGGGCTGGGCCATTTATGCAGCCTGTGGATGTAGAAGGTCTTGGTTTGCATGACTACTATGAGGTAAAACATTTGATCTCGTTCTCATGTTCCTGCTACACACACTTATCATCAGTGTCGCCTAAAACAAAGGAAAACCAATGGATGTAGTACTTTTTATGCATCTTTCAACACTTAAGAGAAAAAAGGCAAGAGAAAAGAATGCATAAAGGATGGATATTCATTCGCTATTGTTCTAAAGCTGCATTTTTCTTTTCTTCTTCTTTCTTGCAGTGTCTCCTAATTTTTTGTGCATTTTTTAATCTAGGTTATTGACTTGCCCATGGATTTCAGTACAGTAAAGAACAAAATGGAGGCCAAGGATGGTACTGGATATAAAATTGTCCGTGAGATGTGTGCGGATGTAAGATTGATATTTAAGAATGCAATGAAGTATAATCATGAAAGGGATGATGTTCACGTTATGGCTAAAACTTTGCTGGCAAAATTTGAGGAGAAATGGCTACAACTTTTGCCAAAAGTTGATGAAGAGGTAAAACATAGCTGTTGAAGACTTGAAGGCTTTAACCTCTTGACTTATTTTAACGTTGAATAGTGTGGATATTCAGCCAAGTAAATTTGTTAAAATATGTAAATGTTTTTTATTACGAATGTGACTGATTAACTTTCTGAACTATGTTCTTGTAGGAGAAAAGACGAAAAGAGGAGGAAATAGAAGCACAGTTAGACATGCAGCTTGCCCAGGAGGTTGCATGTGCCAAAATAGCTAGAGATTTAAATGTCGAAGTAGGTTAAGATTTCATTTACTGTCACAATACGTTTTCTCTCTTCATACTGCAAAAATCTTCATAAACTCGTAAATTCTAATCCACATATTCTGTGGATTCTCTTAAGTACTTACTTCAATAGTCCATGAATTTCCTCCATGATATGAAATATTATTCCATTTCAGCTTGAAGAGGCTGATATGCATCTGAGAGAACTGAGAGAAATGGTACTTCAAAAGTGTAGGTTTGCCCAATATCATAGCAATAATTTCAATCTACTTCATGTACTTCCTTTGAAATTGCTGACTACTCCATACAATAAGATGAGTTCCAATTTCCTTTGGAACAGTGTCCCACAAAATTGTTTCCCTTTCAAATTAAGCAAATAAAATGTGAATGATTGTTCAGTTTTACCTCTAATGTGTTGCTGAGTAGATAACATTTGAACAATGTTTCAACGTGAAGGTAGTAGAATTTTGACTTTCAAAGTTCCTAAAAAGTGTAGGACTTTCGAATAGGATGTCTCTTATGAGATGGAGGGCCTATATTGGTGCAAGTCTGTTGTATTTGTGTTTAATGTACATGTACATCCATAGTTATTAAAGGCGAACACCTTGGTCGGCTCAGGCCAGGCGAGGGCGTGTCGCCTCTTAAAGGTCAGGTTAGGCAATGTTGAAGAAGCAAGCCAAGGCGATCGCCTCTTTTGCCTAGGCGAGCGGCAAAAGATGTGAAAAGGTGATGAAATGCGATCTACTAACCGTTCCAGCACAGATCTGAAGGATTTTTGCCTACTTATAATTGATTTCAGCCCAGATCTAGTTGCTGATATTCTATATTTACCCAATCTTAGGCCACGGCTGTAATCGCCGACATGCAGGAAGTCGCCGGAACAGTGCTCACATGCCGGTGCCGGGAATTTTTGCCTGACCTACATAGACTTGGTCGCTGGCACCTAAACAGCTTAGTCCCTAGCTTGGTTTTTAGATTGGGGGAGTTCTGAGCTATTTTTGGTGTTGTTGTTAGGGTTTTCACTTAGTCCCATGGGTTTGAGTTTCTTGTCCAAGTAATATGGGACTTTTGAAAAAGACTAGATAAGTGCACGTGCGTTGCACGTGTTGTTAATAATTTTATTAAAGTGTTTTGTTAGTTGCTTCATATTTTTGTTTACTTTTAATTGTTGAGTTCTTTTTGTGTTTTCATCTTTTACAGTGTTATTAGACTTATAAATTTTAGGCCAAAATACGAAAAACCCCCTAAAGTATACATTAAATCCCAAAGTCCCCCCCCAGCCTACGATTTGGCCCATAACCCAATCTAATGTTGCCAATTTTTTTAGTTAGCCCCTAGCCATGATGACCGTTAGAAAATTAACGTTTTTGATCGTGTGCCTTGCACGTGGCGGGGGCAATTAGGTCATTTCCTTATATATATACAGAACAAAACTAAATAAAGGGGGTCAAAGACTCAAAGCGTCAAATCTTTTTTTAAGAGGACTGAAGGAGAGATCTAATAAATCTTGTCAGGGTGGCTTGCTAACAAATGAACTTGATTCTAAGCTATCCTCATCTAAACTGCACAATGAATCGATAATTTCAAACGAAAAAGCAGTAGCACTATTTCGCGGGTGTTTAATTTTTTTCCTCCCTTCACTACCTTCAATCTTCTTTGTCGACTTCCTTATTTCATTCGAGCTCTGGTATATTGAACCCCTCCTTTGCACTTCATTACTTTCCAACCTTGATGGAACAGCTCGATAGGAAGCACTACGGTACCGATGAAAACTAAACTCAGTGAAATCCTTGTTGACACTCAATTCCTCATTTCCACATCTGGATTTTCCTTTCACCTTTCACCTTTTTTTTTTTTGCTTTTGAGTGCCGAGGAGATGGAAGAACGGTTTTAGGACTTCTATCGACTACATAATACTTATCAAATTCCAGCTCCATGTCTACACCCATTTATAGATATGCAATCTACAAGACATAAGACAATTCAGAAACAGATCACAACCCATAGACCAAGTAATCAACAATTTAGAAAACAAATGTAATTCAAATTCATGAAATCAAACCAAGAAATCCAGTCAAACAACCAGTAAGATTACTAAATCTGGAGCAAACCCTTTTGCACTGGGCAAAACCCTCGAAGTTGTTTGGAACGTTTTGCAAGGGGGTCTCCGATTGCCCGAATTTTTTTGCCAATTCCTTTCGCACTGGGGCCTTCTTCGACATTGATTGCATGCTTCTCCTAGAAGGATTTGAGGCATTGGAACAGGGGCTTCATCGCTTGGGACCACCGCATTGATGACGAAGGAACAACATGGGTCACTTGGCGAAGTGGACTGACTTCGGATGTCGTTTCATTTTGAACAACATTGGGTGGAGAAGATAGAGTGTTTGCCGCTAAAGAGGATGATTGAGAAGCCATGGTTGTCAGAGTGCAGATGGGAGAAGGGAAATTAGGGTTTAATTTAAGCAAATAAGTAATTCTTTCGACACTTTGACCCCCTTTAGTTAGTGTTCTGTATATATGATGAAAAGACCTAATCGCCTCTCCTCGCAAGGCACGCGATTGATTCCCGTTACTTTTCTAACGCTCGTCATGGCCATGGGGCAACTGAGAAAATGGCAATGTCAAGTATGACTATGGGGCAAATTGTAGGCTGGGGGGGGGGCTTTGGAATTTGGTGTATACTTTGGGGGGGGGGAGTTTTCGTATTTTGGCCTAAACTGTGTTGTTGTGTGTTTAGCTACTTTTTAATACTTTGTTTTCTTTCATTTTGAATATATGTTTTTTTATTGTATAACAACTTATCCTACACCTTTGTCTTTTTCGTTGATTATTTTTGTATCTCTTTTTTTAATTAGCTTTTAAAAAAAAAAACATACGTTAGCTCGCTTATTTTTTGTTTCCCAAAAAAATATTTGTATCATATGAATATTTAATTTATTTTTATTAAAACTATAATACTTAGTTTTTATGTAATCAAAATTAGTTAATAACCATCCTAAAAAAATGAAAAATCAATACAATAAAGTTCTTATATACGAAAAAAAAAACATATATTTCTAAAAATTGTCTTTTACGAGACTTTAAAGCATATAACACACGAGAAATAATGAAATTATATATATATATATATATATGTGTGTGTGTGTTTAAATTTTCCACTGGTATTAAATTAATGAAATTTCATTTGCACCAGGTGCCTTTTTTTTCCTACTTGGATACCTTTTCAATTTGTACCACATTACAGACTTTAATTTGTGGCTCAATTTAATTTTAAGGCCAAATAAAAATTAGCCCCCAATGTAACCACCATATCTCACTTTGCACTCCATATCGAAACTTATGTCAAGGTCATATACGTACCATTTAACATTTTGTCATATTTTACCCAACTTTGCCCCTATGTGTGATGGATGTTACAAATTTGACGTTAAGTTGACAACTGAGAGTCACATGAGGGGCATTTTGATCATTTGGATCAGGGTGCAAAGTGAGATTTGATGTATTATTTTTTAAATAAAACTCTCTTTCTTTCATTTCAAATGAAAAAAAAGAAGTTTTAAATAATGAAAAAACAAATTAGAATTTGTGCCTATAATTTTCTATTTCACTTTTTTCCCTTCTTTCTCCTTTAATCAAAGTTATGTCATATTTTTTTGGGCAAAAATACGAAACCCCCCCCCCCCTAAAGTATACACCACACCAAATCCCAAAGTCTCCCTCAACCTAAGGTTTGCTGCATAACCTCATCTGATGTTGCCAATTTTCCCAGTTAGCCCCTTGGCCGTGATGACCATAGAAAGTTAACATTTTTCATCATGTGTGTTGCACGTGCGGGGTAATTAGGTCATTTCCACTTAATATACAGAACAACACTACATAAAGGGGGTTAAAGTGTAATTTTAAAAAATAAAAATACTTATTTTCTCATTTCCATCCCCTACTTTTCTCTCTCTTCTACCCGGTTGGCGGGTGTCAAACCGTCAAAAATAATTTTTTCCTCTTTCCCAAATAACAAGTATAAGGTAAGTAAGGTTCGTATCCACAGGGAACAATGTTCTTATGCCCTTAAGAATTTTGTAAAGTAAAAACAATGATTTGTGGTTCTTAAACTAACTACCGACTAATCTACGAAAATGCAAACTGAAATTTATGGACTTTAAAGTAAGCAAATAGCAAACAAGTTTAATTCAAATATGAGTAAAGGTCCAGTTAATTAGTGCAAAATAATTCCCCAAAGTTTTCTACCGATCATCGATTCAAAAATGATCTTAATGAATGAACAAGTAAACCGGTTATAGGAGTTTAACGAACGCCTAACTCCCAATTTCTCCTTACAGCGTCGATAATTATGAGAAGCTCTATAATTATTCCCTAATCAAAAGACAACCCCCGAGACGCTCGTAGGATTTAGTATTTTGAAAGCATTTAAACTAGAGAAACCCGATTCTAACCAGTGCATGTTTAAGAAACACCCTTTAAATTAGATTATTCACCCCCACAACGCCACCCGAGTATGCTTGTGATGCCTAATCGGTGCGTTGTTCGCTACTGTTATCCCTAAGGACAATTACGGATCAATGGGTTTAACTAGCAATAGACTCTTAGATTAATTAAAGTTCGGGCCCTTAAACAATAATTAAACATAACAATCTTAAATCGCAAATTCTTGCAACGAAATAAAACAGAGGATGAACAAATACTTGTTATTAATCTAAAACCAAAAATCGAATCTCCCAGTAGCAATTTCCCAAGGAATTACTCTACACACATTAACTGGAAAGAGAGAACTTAGTTACTTAACATAATTTAATGAAAAATTACTTACAAAATGAAATAGAAAAAATCCTATCACCAAGTGTTGAACCCAAGGAATAGAACGACTTCCACTTTGAACCGTGTATGCGCCCTTTTTTCTCGTCGTCCCGTAGGTTGGCGCCATCTTCTATTTATAACAGTTCCTCAAGTCGCCCAACCATTTCCCAAAGTAGAGGCCACGACCTCTTCTCCTCATCCATTAGCAAAGCCGTTATTGACTTTGTCAATTTCCTAATTCCTCTCTTGACTAATTCTCTCTAATATTTACATAGAAAGAATTAAATTAACAAATAATGATGAAACACACAAGGATTTAACTCAAATCCGAAATTGATTAAATGTCTATAATGCCCTCTAGTACAAAACTCCATCACAGCACGTGACCTTCTTTTAAATTCCCTGCTCCAGACTTTCCTCAAGTACCAAATGCCCATTTGGTCTGGACTAATCTTCCTTTATCTTTTTCTCACTTTCAATTCTCCACCACACCGAAAACATCACAAACAAGAATACCCATAAAAGTGCAACATTTATAACCAATAAAAGCACAAAATCCACTTAAAATGTCGCACATATTTGATCTCATCAAATTTCCCCCACACTTGAGCTATGCTTGTCCTCAAGCATTTTGAATATTCCCGAACATCTCTTCCTATCTAGCTACCCCAGAAAAATTGACATTGCTTCAAAACTTGGTGTTCCATGTGCATTCTCCTTTTGAAAGTCCAAATCTTATCGAAGTGATGGGCATCTTACAATTTTTTTTTTTTTTTTTTTTGGAAAGAGAGACATGTCTTCAAAAACCATCCTTCAAACACATTATAAGCAAGCCTCAACTATCCTCACGGTATCACTCGAATCGCACAAAAGTGTTTAATGGAGGGAATATGTATTGAGACACTCAAATCACACAACGGAATGCTACTACCATAAGCTTGCACAATGATCAAATCTCCATCACTAAATATGAGTTCAAGTGCACCAATCAAAAGGTCTTTTAAAGGGTTGTAACGGGGCTGGGGTTAAAAGGTATGGTAATAGGGATAAAGAGGGTTAATAATCAAGGAAGTTGCACAAAGGAATGGCCAAACGAAATATTGGAACTAGGCTTCAATTTGCAAGGACATGAATGCAATGTTCTATTGCTATGATTCGAACCCTCTTATTTTGAATCTTGTAGCTTTCTTTTCTCCTTCTTTTTTTTTTTTCTCGTTTTTTTTTTTTTCTGTTTTTTTTTTCTTTTGACAAGGATGAATACAGCAGCTCACTGAGCATTCTTTTCCCAATTTTATCCACTGCTTTTATTCCTAGCAGCTTCACTCCTCTTTACTAGCACAGAACACATGTACACCCTTTCAAGCCAACACTTCAGCTCCATACTACTCAAGATTCTAAATGGCCATTCTGCACTTCTTGACATTGGGCTACAATAAGGGCTTAAAACAAAAAGAAGGCTCAAGGTTTAAATTTTGGGTGGTAAAAATCAAAGGAAAGAGTTAATGCTCAAAAGGGGTTAACTAAGGGTAAATTGAGGGTAGGTTAGAAAAGAAAGTCAAAAAGGGGTGATACCTAATTGCCTTAATCCTTTTGGTGCACTGAACTCATTGTGTGATTTTGACAAGCATACAAGGTGCAAGTTCTAGAGTAAACATCCGAGTGTGAAACAACAAATAATCGAGAGCAAAATTAATGAATGCTCCATTCTGGCTCAAAAGCTCACTTGACAGGCTAAGAAGTTAAGGCCAGCGTACATATAGTCTAAAGGATTTGTTTTGAAAACAAGCTCACTTTTTTTTTTCTTTTTTTTCACAAAATGCCCATCATTTTTCAAAAATTTCTACTTCCAAATGAGAATGCACACTTGATCCAAATTTTTTTTTTCTTTTTTTTCACAAACTGCCCATCATTTTTCAAAAATTTCTACTTCCAAATGAGAATGCACACTTGATCCAAATTTTATCATACTATCAATTTCTCAACCTATCATAACACAACTCAACAAAACAGCAATGCTCCCCCCCACACTTAGACTAGACATTGTCCTCAATGTATAAACAAGTCATGCTCAAAATAGGACCAAGATCAAAAATATGCACAAGAGAAGAGAGAGAGAGAAAAAACTGCCCTTTAAGCTGACCCAAAATGAGATGCAAACATGGATTGCAAGGACTGCACAGAGGCATTAACCGTAGCAGTTAAATGTGCCAGCTCTTGTTTGACCTCGTGCATCGAAGTCTCAAGAGCAGTCAACCGTGCAAGGACTCGTTCGTCGTGAGCCACACGTGGAGAAGGCACGCTTTGAGCACCACTGGTTCCCGCAGTTCCTGCAAAAGGCAAATTAAGCTCGGATGGTGGAGCATCCGGCTGGGGGTGATCAACCTCTTCGTCCTCAAAAATAACCATTTTCATCCGGGAGAGACATTCAATATTCAAAGGCTCGCAATCACAAGCAATATGCATGTCATGAGATTTTAAATCCAACACACCTAGATTCACTGCAAGCATGGTAATAACGGACCCCAGAATCAATGGTCTTTTCTTTTTCTTAATTACACCCATAAATTGGCTAGCAAGCCAATATCCCAAATTAACCTTCCTACCAGTCAACATACTCCACAAAAAAAATAATTCCGGCTTGGAGCAAGTATTGGACCCATCCTTTCGTCCAGAAAAACTATAAGCCAAAAATTTGTGGATTATTTGAAAGGCAGGATTTTTGAGAAAAAGACTTTTTGCAAGATTGGGCTTGTAGGGCTCCGGATCAGTGGACAGGGTTTTCCAAATTTCTACACATGAGGCTTCAAAACTTCGGGTATTCACAATAGGCATCGCGCCTTGCCTCAAGCAAATTATCACCACACAAAAAACCCAAAGCAGAATTGAAATCGTTTAGAGAAAAATTAAAAGCCCTGCCCATAAGTCGAAATCATATTGAATTACGCAAACTGGGTTCGCCACGGCAATGATGAAAAATCATATGTACAATAAAATTCCCTAGTTAATTCATTAAAAGCTGGGAATTCGAAATTCAAAAATAGTTCCCAGCCGATGGCATGCATGTAATCAGCAACTTGCGTATTTACATTCAGCAAATTAAGAGTAAAAGTATCGAAATACTTACAGGGCACTATTTTCTTAGAAAAGAAATTCTTCCAGCGACCAATTGCCGACTTTGAGCGAAACTGAGTGCACCCTCCTAATTGATCACTGGCCACGGACTCCCCATGTGGGACTCTTCGGCGCTTGCGATTGGCGAGGGGTTTCAAGGTGGCTGCCAAACGTATAATTGGTAGTGGTTCTTGAATGTGAGGGGCGGCATTTGGTGAAGGGATGGATGTAGTGGGTGGACTGGCAGCCATGGAGGGGGCTGTGGACGGAGGTAGAGTGGGGTTTGGATGTTGGGTCGTGGCCTGAGATGGAGGTGGTTGAGGCTGGGCATCTGGGGACTCTGAAGGTTCAGGGGAGGGGACATAAGATGCACTGCTGGGGCTCGCGGAGGATGGGGAAGGAGGGGCCGGAGCTTGCGGTGGTGGGGGCAAAAGCGACGGCGATGGCTGGGAAGAAGAATCCGATGAAGAAGAAGAGATATCCATTGGTTGCGTGCTAGAAGGGAGTACCTTGCGGCTGATTTTTGTGCGCAACCGATTGGAACGCCGTGGCTTGGCCGGAACAAGAGCAGTGCTTTGCTTGGGAGCCATGGTGTAGCAATGGCAGAAGGGCTTCAGGGAGGAGAGTTCGACTGGAAGCGGTAAGTGAATTGGGTAAAAATCCCAATTGTAAAGTTAGGGATTTTAACTTCTTTTCTCCTTCTTTAAACTGTTCACCCGCTTCCCTCTTTCTTTCAGCAATTGACTGTTAACCCCCATTGTTCTCCAAACTTGAAAATTCTTCCATTAATATCACAAACTCCAGGGTCCTCCTACTAACACATCTTCAAATCCAACACTTGCTGCTACAAACAAAACTAAAAACAGGAAGAAAAACACAAATTAATAAAATCAAATCCTATGAAAACAGGAAATAAAGCATGTAAAATTGCTGGGCTGCCTCCCAACTAGCGCCGCTATTTAACGTCTGTAGCTAGACTCAATGCCAATTCTTGGTTACTCATAAACAGGTAATGCCAAACTGATCTCCTCAATTGTTCCAACAACATGAACAAGCTCATAATACGGCTTTAAACGATTGCCGTTTACCTTAAAATCTTATCGGTTTGAGCTCTTAATTTCAAACACCCCGTTTGAAAGAACACTCACAACAACATACGGCCCGTCCATCGAGACTTTAACTTTCGGCATTAATTTCAACCTGGAGTTGAAAAGGAGAACTCGTCCCACCTTAAAATCTTTTCTTTTAATCGACTATCATGGAACTTTTTGGTTTTCTCCTTGTAAAACTTAGCACAATCGTAAGCTTCTAATCTCAACTCTTCCAACTCCCGCAATCGCAACTTCCTTTCTAGTCCAGAGTGCAAAATTTAAATTGCACTCCTTCACACCCAAAAGCCTTATGTTCAACAAAGAACCGGTAAGTGGCACATCTTCCCAAACACCAATCGATATGGAGACATACCAATTGGCGTTTTGTAAGCGACGATATGCCCAAAGCGCATCGTCCAACCTTGAACTCCGATCCTTCTGTTGGGATTCACCATTTTTCCAAAATTCCCTTGATTTCGCGATTCGAGACCTCGGCTTGCCCATTTGATTGTGGGTGATATGTAGTTGCTACCCTATGATGAACACCATACTTGAGCATTAATGATTGCACCCCGGTTACAAAAATGTGTTCCTTGATCACGATTACAGCTCGGGATTCCAAATCTGCTGAAAATGTTAGACCTAAGAAAACTCACAACGACCTTAGAATCATTAGTCCGGGTAGCTTTAGCTTCTACCCATTTAGAGACATAATCAACTGCAAGCAATACGTATAAATTTCCATAAGAACTTGGAAACGGTCCCATAAAATCCATGCCCCAAACATCAAAAATTTCACAAATTAAAATTGGGGTTTGGGGCATTTCATCTCTCAAAGTTAGATTTCCAAGTTTTTGACAACGGTCACAGCTTTTGCAAAATAGATAGGCATCTCGGAAAAGAGTTTCCCAATAAAAACCACTATCTAAGATTTTTCGAGCAGTTCTTCTCGGACCAAAATGTCCACCACAGCAAAATTATGACAATATACTAATATGGAATGAATCTCATCGTTAGGCACACACCTACGAATGACTTGATCGAACCTATCTTCCAAAGATAGGGTTCATCCCATATGTAGTATTTAGAGTCACTTCTAATTTTATTTTTCTTGCAATGTTCATGCCTTGTGGAAAAACACCGATTACTAAGAAATTAACTACATCGGCGTACCATGGCTCATTACCGCCCTACCTTGCACAAGCAAGAGCTGCTCATCCGAAACATTTCGGAAATAGGAATGGAATCTTCTTCACGCATCGCCGCTCAAATGATCCGCCACGGAGTTATCCTTTCCCTTGCAATCCTTGATTTCCCATGTGAATTCTTGCAATAGGAGGATCCATCTTATCAACCGAGGTTTAGATTCTTTTTTCGCCAAAAGGTATTTGAGAGCGGCATGATCCGAATGTACTATGACCTTTGACCCCAAAAGATAAGATCTGAATTTTTCAAAAGCGAACACGATAGCCAACGGCTCCTTTTCGATGTGGTGTAGTTGCATTGGGCAGCATTCGGGTTTTGGAAGCATAGTAAATGACATGACTTTGCTTCCTTCTCTTTGCCCTAGAACATCCTACCGCATAATGGCTTGCATCACACATGAGCTCAAATGGTAAATCCCACTTTGGTGGCTGAATGATTGAGCCGAGGTCAGCTTCTCTTTCAGCAAATCGAATGCTTTCTTGCAATCTTCTCCAAACTCGAAAGGCACGTCCTGTTGCAACAACCTTGTTAAAGGCTGAGCAATTTTGGAAAAATCTTTAATAAACCTCCTGTAAAAACCTGCATGTCCAAGAACACTTCGAATATCTTTGACATTAGTAGGATAAGGCAATTTTGCAATTAAATCAACCTTTGCTCTATCTACTTCAATTCCCTTCGAAGACACTACGTGGCCTAACACTATACCTTCTTGCACCATAAAATGACATTTTTCATAGTTGAGAACAAGGTTCGTGTCGATGCAACGTTTAAGTACTTTAGACAAATTATCCACCTTGATTAAAAGAATCACCATACACGTAAAATCATCCATGAAAATCTCTATGCAAGTCTCTATCATGTCGAAAAAATGCTCATCATGCATCTTTGAAAAGTACCAGAGCATTACGAGACCAAAAGGCATACGACGAAATGCAAACGTACCAAATGGGCACGTAAATGTTGTTTTTTCTTGATCTTCAGGAGCTACCAAAATTTGATAGTATCCTGAATAACCATCTAAAAAACAGAAATATTTTTTCCCTGCTAGCCTTTCTAACATCTGATCAATGAAGGGAAGTGGAAAGTGGTCTTTCCTGGTGGCTGTATTTAATTTTCGAAAATCAATACACATTCGCCATCCATTTTGCAATCTCATAGGAACCAATTCATTTTTCTCATTTTCTACCAAAGTAAACCCTGTTTTCTTAGGAACAAGATGCACAGGACTTACCCATTTGCTATCAGATATAGGGAAAATTATCCCTAAATCAAAAAGCTTAAGGATTTCCTTAAGAACCACTTCCTTCATTGGGGATTTAATCTCCGTTGCGGATCTCTCGCAGCTTGGAATCATCTTCCGTAGTATGCGATGCATACACATTGAAGGAATGATTCCCTTTATGTCTGCGAGTGTCCAACCTATGGCTCCTTTGAACTCTTTCAACACTCTTGACAGTTTTCCTCTTGTAACTCGGTCAAATTGCTAGCAATAATGATGGCAAAGTCTCATTTTCACCTAAGTAAATATACTTTAAATGTTCAGTAATTTTTTCAATTCCAACTTAGGTGCTTGAATTAGAGAAGGAAGAATTTTTCATTTGATAAGCGTAATGGGAGAGATTGAAAATCATACTTGCCTACCATTTCGGTGTGGAATAAAGTGCCATGATATTTTCCCGCACCTCTTCATTGTTTTGAAATGGTGCATCTTTATTTATCAAACTTTTACGAGCACTAATTCCATTTTATCATCAAAAATATGATTCTCAAATTCATCTCGCACTACGTAATCAATGACACTAACATGAAAAAGATTCGAATCATTCGGATACTTCATGGCATCGAACACATTAAAAGTAACTACATTACCATTAAATTCGAGTGTCAAAGTACCCTTATCCACATCAATTTTTGTTTTTGTTTTCATGAAAGGTCTCCCTAACGAATAAGTGATGGGTGAGGAGAGCATGAATCGTCCATATCTATCACATAAAAATCCACCGGAAAAATCAAGTCATTGACTTTAACTAAGACATCCTCTACTACTCCTTCGGGTATGAATTAGACCTATCGACCAATTGAATTACCACTCGGGTATTTTGCAATGGGCCTAAATTCAATTCTTTATAGATAGATAAAGGCATGACATTTATGGAAGCTCCTAAATCAAGCATGGCTTTTTCAACTTTTTATTACCAATAATGCAAGGAATAGTGTACATACCGGATCTTTGCATTTTTGAGGTAATTTTCGTTGAATCATTCTTTGAGACATTTTCACTTACCAACACCTTCTCATCTGATCGCAGCTTGACCTTCTTGGTGCACAGTTCTTTGAGAAATTTTGCATATCTGGGCACTTGCTTAATGGCATCCAGAAGAGGGATGTTGATTTCCACCTTGCGAAAAGTATCCAGGATTGCTTTCTCGTCCTCTTCCTTCTTTTGGTGTGCAAACCTGCCTGGGAAAGGTGGTGGGATGACAATCTTCTCAATTGGTTTTCTCGACTCCTCACCTTCCTTATTTACTAAAACCTCATCTTGCACGACCTCTTCATTCTTACTGCTATCACCCACCTTCTCCTTTGGCTTCACTTCCAGAAGTTCCTTTCCACTTCTCAAGGTGACTGCACAAGCATTTTCTCGCGGATTCTTCTCTACTTGAGAAGGCAGTTTTCCTTGATTTGCTTCTAGCTTCCCTACAGACACAGCGAGCTGGGAAATCTGATTTTCCAGAGATTTTATGCTGGCCTTCGTCTCTAATCTATCTTGCTGTTGAGTCTGTCTATCCTGCTGAACTGATTCAGCTAAGCTTTTGATTAGACTTTCCAACGGTGTATTGGAACTGGTACTGGGCTGAACTGGAAGAGGCGACGAGAATGGTGGTCGTACTTGTTGCTGAGAAAAATTCTGATTTTTATTCCCGTAACTGAAATTCGGATGATCACGCCATCCTGGGTTGTAAGTACTGGAATAGGGATCATATTTTCTCTGTGGTTGCCCTTGGAAACCTCCCACTAAATTTACTTGTGCATTAAGATCTTCTTGCAAGGTTGGACATGCATCAGTTGGATGCCCCACATTTGCACAAATTCCACAGGCTTTTACCTGTTGAGCTTGACCTGAGACAAGTCTTTCCAGTACAGAGGTTATTGTGTTCAACCGTTGATCAATAGAGAACACATTTACCTCATTTACCTTGCTCGGAACATCCTGTCTCGTCCCGAACTGTTGTGCATTTTCAGCCATATCAACAATCAGTCGCTTAGCCTCTTCCAAAGTGTTGTTCATAAAAGCTCCCCCACTGGCTGCATCAATCATATTTCTGTCAGCAATGAGTAATCCTTCGTAAAAATACTTGAATAAGCGGTGATCGATATTTGGTCTGGCTTGCACACCGCTTGAAGCGTTCCCAATATTCATACAAAGTTTCCCTACAAACTGTCTTATCCCGCAAATTTCCTTACGGATATTTGCTGCACGCGTGGGAAAACGTTCAAGGAATCGCTTCTTCATCTCGGGCCAAGTACTCACCGACCCGGAGGTAAATCGAATAACCATCCTTTTCCCTTGTCTACCAATGTGAAAGGAAAAGCCCTCGATTTCATATTGTCTTCATCATTCCTTGTGCCCTTTGACTCGAACAGGCCAAATGAAAATCCATCAGATGTTTGTAGGGATCTTCACCCGGCAAACCATGGAACTTTGGCAACAACTGGATCAGTACAGGCTTCAGCTCAAACGGGGCATTCACTTCAGGGAAAGTTATGCCCAAAGGTGGCTGATTCACATCAGGAGTCGCCATTTCCCGCAACGTACGTTGTGGGGCTGCCATGTCTTCGTCCTCCTCAACTGTATTATCTCCAACTTCCACTTCTTCCTTCACTTTCGCAGTTCCTTCCCGCTCTTCCTCGCTTGATTCACTAGAACTCGCCACCAAATGCGACTTTAAACTGGCGAAGAGCCGCTTGCTTGTTTGGTGAGTTTAGTCCGCCGTCAACCTTCTTGCTGTCTTCTCAATCTCTGGATCGTAAATTAACTTTCCTGTACGAGAAGAACGAGGCATAAAAAGAAAACACGGCAGTTCTGCAACAATTCTTAAAGAGATTAATGACCAAATGTTCCCCGGCAACGGCGCCAAATTTTGGCGGGTGTCAAACCGTCAAAAATAATTTTTTCCTCTTTCCCAAATAACAAGTATAAGGTAAGTAAGGTTCGTATCCACAGGGAACAATGTTCTTATGCCCTTAAGAATTTTGTAAAGTAAAAACAATGATTTGTGGTTCTTAAACTAACTACCGACTAATCTACGAAAATGCAAACTGAAATTTATGGACTTTAAAGTAAGCAAATAGCAAACAAGTTTAATTCAAATATGAGTAAAGGTCCAGTTAATTAGTGCAAAATAATTCCCCAAAGTTTTCTACCGATCATCGATTCAAAAATGATCTTAATGAATGAACAAGTAAACCGGTTATAGGAGTTTAACGAACGCCTAACTCCCAATTTACAGCGTCGATAATTATGAGAAGCTCTATAATTATTCCCTAATCAAAAGACAACCCCCGAGACGCTCGTAGGATTTAGTATTTTGAAAGCATTTAAACTAGAGAAACCCGATTCTAACCAGTGCATGTTTAAGAAACACCCTTTAAATTAGATTATTCACCCCCACAACGCCACCCGAGTATGCTTGTGATGCCTAATCGGTGCGTTGTTCGCTACTTCGTTATCCCTAAGGACAATTACGGATCAATGGGTTTAACTAGCAATAGACTCTTAGATTAATTAAAGTTCGGGCCCTTAAACAATAATTAAACATAACAATCTTAAATCGCAAATTCTTGCAACGAAATAAAACAGAGGATGAACAAATACTTGTTATTAATCTAAAACCAAAAATCGAATCTCCCAGTAGCAATTTCCCAAGGAATTACTCTACACACATTAACTGGAAAGAGGAAGCCATAAACCAAATAGTCTCCGAGCTCAAAACCAACCAAACCCTTCTCAATGACCAATCCCAATCTCTCATTTCAAAACAATCTCTATTAGCCTTCCAATCCCTCCTTGACTACACTCTCAACAAGAACGATCCAATCGAAATCGAAAACCTCTTCAATGAGTTATTGGCGAAGAATCTCTCTATATCCTCTCTCGTTTTTTTGATTGCCACCGCAATGGACTCCGGTCCCACCCATTTGTCTCTTCTCGCCACTAAAGTCTACCTCTCTCTGCTCTTATCCCCGAATTGTCTGGTTTTCTCTCTCTTCACTTCCATGGCCTTTCTCTCTCTCTCTCTCCTCCGATCTATTCACCGGGCTTTCAAGAATCAAAATTCAGGTAATGGGTCGGCTAGAGAGATAGAATTGTGGATTGGGAAGAAAACAACAATGTCGTTGGTCTAGCTTCGAATTGTCATTTTATGATCAAAACCAGTGTTGCCGCTGTTGTCCAATGTTGTCGCGGTGGTGGTAGTGTCTTCCCATTTGGATTACGATTTAGGGCAAAAAAAAAAAAGGTGAAAGCTTTGAGAATTTGGGAATTTTTTAAAACGAAACCCTAATGTACAGATGAGCAAGAAAGAAAACGCTAATTTACAAACGGTGGATGCTTTAATAGTTTTTATTTTTGGTACTTTGCACCCCTTTTTATTTAGTGTTTATTTTATTATTTTTTTTCTTATTCCTTACTCCTTCCTTCGAATTAACCTATACACAAAACTCATCATTTATAGACACACCACCACCACAACCTTAAATTTCATTATTACAAAGTCAAATTCAATTATTTGAATTTAAAAATTTAAAGGTTTAAACCCAAACCCATATGAAGATTTAAAAATTTGGAGATCTAACAACACTGTATTTCATCTAAACCCATTTGATATTTAAGATAGGTTTTTAATCCAAAATAATAAATAACTATTTTAGTAATCCAAAAATAATTAAAATTTGTCTCATATTTATTTTTAAAGTTAAAAGAATGCAATACTCCCAAAAATAAAATATACATTTTATTTAATTTCTATACATATCCCTCACTTTCTTCCATCAACCTCATCATTCATAGACCCACCACCATTACCACCACTACTACCAGCATCACCACTCTACCACCTCAAATTTCAACATTAACAAAAAAATTAATTATTGATTTTATTTTATTAATTTTTTTATTATTCCTTACTCCTTCTTTCGAATTAACCCATACACAAAACCCATCATTTATAGACACACCACCACCACAACCTTAAATTTCATTATTACAAAGTCAAATTCAATTATTTGAATCTTAAAATTTGAAGGTTTAAACCCAAACCCATATAAAGATTTAAAAATTTGGAGATCTAACAATACGTATTTCACATAAACCCATTTGATATTTAAGACAAGTTTTTAATTAAAAATAATAAATAAGCTGTTTGATAATCCAAAAATAATTAAAATTTGTCTCATATTTATTTTTTAAGTTAAAAGAATGCAATATTCCCAAAAATAAAATATACATTTTATTTAATTTCTTTTCTTATTCCTCACTTTCTTCCATCAACCTCATCATTCATAGATCCACCACCATTACCACCACTACCACCAGCATCACCACCTCTACCACCTCAAATTTCAACATTAACAAAAAAATTATTTTTTTATTTGATTTTATTAATTTTTTTATTATTCCTTACTCCTTCCTTCGAATTAACTCGTACACAAAACTCATTATTTATAGACACACCACCACCACAACCTTAAATTTCATTATTACAAAGCCAAATTCAATTATTTGAATCTTAAAATTTGAAGGTTTAAACCCAAACTCATATGAAGATTTGAAAATTTGAGGATCGATCTAACAATACCGTATTTCATTTAAACCACCACTGTCATCCCTAGAATCGCCACGACCACCACCCCTAATTACCACCACCATCCCAGCCATCGCCGCCACAGCCATCACCACTACCAGGAAATGCGCTTACCTTGCCTTGCTCAAATGGAGAAATATAATCTCTTTAGCTTTTGTTCTGTCACACTTCTTTCTTCGAACGTCTCTGTCTTCTTAGTCGCTTTCCTCCTTCGGTGTCAAGTCACTATAGAATTTAATTTTGGAATGAGACTACTTGAAAGGATTTCAGTAGGTGATAGCTATGGGAGGGGAATAAAATGATTCTCTCATCTAACAACATCGGGTCCTATGAAAAGGTGTAAGCAAGTAAAGACCCAAAGAGGCTTGGGATTTGGAACCCTGTTATGGAAATGAGTAAAATATTCAAATGTATTTAGGGTGTGGCGCCCAGTTATTTGTGGTTGGTGGCGGTGATTTTGATAGTGGTGGTAGAATATGACCTAGCTAGAAATGAAGAGAGATGAATAATTTTGTAATTAAATAAAAATAAAAATATAGTTTAATAATAATATAAATACTAAAATAGGTCAAAGTGAATTAGCCTCAGATTTCATTTTGCACCCCAATCTAAATGACTAACATAGCCCTCATGAGACATGCACATGTCAAATTCCGTTACTATTTCTAACGCCCGTAAGGTCAAGGGGGCTAATTGGGACATATGGCAACGAGTCTTAAAGTTGGACACTTTCGTAGGTTGGGGTGCATAGTGGGATTTGGTGGATACATCAGGGTAAAAATCATATTTTGACATTTTTATGGTTGAACGATATCTTCTAACTTGGCAAATAATTAATATATACTCCCTCCGTCCCTACATAATTTTTGTGCTTTCCTTTTTTGTCCGTCCCAAAATAATTGTCTTGTTTGAAAATTTTCTTTTTAAGACAATACTTTTACTATTTTACCCTTACTTTTTCTTCATACTTTAACTATAGCCCACATGCACATGTGCATTAAAGGAAACTACTCATATGAAGATTTAAAAATTTGGGGATTGATCTAACAATACCGTATTTCATTTAAACCACCACTGTCATCCCTAGAATCGCCACGACCACCACCCCTAACCACCACCACCATCCCAGCCATCGCCGCCACAGCCATCACCACCACCAAAAAATGCGCTTACCTTGCCTTGCTCAAATTGAGAAATATAATCTCTTTAACTTTTGTTCGGTCACACTTCTTTCTTCGAACGTCTCTGTCTTCTTAGTCGCTTTCCTTCTTCGGTGTCAGATCGCTAAGCAATGAGAGAATTTAATTTTGGGATGAGACTACTTGAAAGGATTTCAATAGATGACAATCTCTTTCAATCAAAGGAAAGTTGCGGTAGAAGAAAAGAAAGTTGATAGCTATGGGAAGGGAATAAGACGATTCTCTCATCTAACAATATCGGGTCCTATGGAAAGGTGTAAGCAAGTAAAGACCAAAAGAGGCTAGGGATTTGGAACCCTGTTATGGAAATGAGTAAAATATTCAAATGGATTTAGGGTGTGGTGCCCAGTTATATGTGGTTGGTAGCGGTGATTTTTATAGTGGTAGTAGAATATGACTTAGCTAGAAATGAAGAGAGATGAAGAATTTTTGTAATTAAATAAAAATAAAAATATAGTTTTATAATAATATAAATACTAAAATAGGTCAAAATGAATTAGCCTCAGATTTCACTTTGCACCCCAATCCAAATGACTAACATAGTCCTCATGTGACATGCACATGTCAAATTCCGTTACTATTTCTAACGCCCATAAGGTCAAGGGGGCTAATTGGGACAGATGACAACAACGTGTATTAAAGTTGGACACTTTCGTAGGTTGGGGTGCATAGTGGGATTTGGTGGATACATCAGGGTAAAAATAACTTGCAGTGAAAAATGCGTACTTTCATTGTTGTTGGAGACTTTGCTCATGTCGTTTTTAGAATTTGTGACTCAGTGTTAGGAAGTGAAAATAATGGTTTGATTGAGAAATTTTTGAATGCTTGTTTTCAATTGATATACTGATAAAAGTGAACACACTCAAAGTAAAAAGACATTGCTCATTAAATTTTAACTTTATTTCTTTTGGGATAATTTATTTTGCAATTTAGAAAGTATGTAGATATTCATAGTAATGGTTAATTTGAATAAAATATTAATAACACATTTTTTAATTTATTTTTAAAAGGTTTTATTTCTATATTACAAAATAAAATTGCTAAAGATAGCTTATATATTTACTTTAACGTTATTATGTAATATAAGATTGTCTATACATTTCTGAACGTAGGAGAGCCTATTCGAAATTTCTAGAATTTAACGGATAGTGAAAATCCTAAAAAGAGTTACTTGGTTTTGTTAATATATATGATCTACTTTAGTCCTTCAATTTAGTAAGAGTATTTTTGTGACATTTAAAAATATTGGATAACATTTGTAAACGGTAATGACAAGAAGGGAGAATCTCACAAAAAAATTGACATGTGAGACGAAATGAATAAAATTCAAAATGTAGGACCTAACTAAAAGTTAGGTATAAGTGGAGGGACCAAATTATTATTTAACTCTTCATGATATTAATTAGTCCATTACAAATTTACTTGTTCAACCTTAATTAATGGTGAATTATACATTAAATTTAGGGCTATTTTTTTCTAAACATTATTTTTTATCTTGATAAATTTACTTATTTTGTCCTTAATTAAATGGTGGGTGGTTTATTACGTATAGGGCTAATTTTGTCCATCTATTAATTTGTAAGAAACATCTCACACTTTTATAGTATTTTATTTATTTTATTTTATTTATTTATTTATTTATTATTTATTTTATTTATTTAAAAGGTTTTATTTCTATAGTACAAAATAAAATTGCTAAAGATAGCATATATATTTACTTTAACGTTATTATGTAATATAAGATTGTCTATACATTTCTGAACGTAGGAGAGCCTATTCGAAATTTCTAGAATTTAACGGATAGTGAAATCCTAAAAAAAGTTACTTAGTTTTGTTAATATATATGATCTACTTTAGTCCTTCAACTTAGTAAGAGTATTTTTGTGACATTTAAAAATATTGGATAACATTTGTAAACGGTAATGACAGGAAGAGAGAATCTCACAAAAAAATTGACATGTGAGACGAAATGAATAAAATTCAAAATGTAGGACCTAACTAAAAGTTAGGTATAAGTGGAGGGACCAAATTATTATTTAACTCTTCATGATATTAATTAGTCCATTACAAATTTACTTGTTCGACCTTAATTAATGGTGAATTATTTATTAAATTTAGGGCTATTTTTGTCTAAACATTATTTTTTATCTTGATAAATTTACTTATTTTGTCCTTAATTAAATGGTGGGTGGTTTATTACGTATAGGGCTAATTTTGTCCATCTATTAATTTGTAAGAAACATCTCACACTTTTATAGTATAGGAGATAAGGTTGATTTGGGGCTAAAAACTGAATTTTTTTTTTTATTGAAGTGAGTTAAAACGGGTTTATACTTGTTGGTTTAAGTTTTTTGTTCCAAGTAATTTGATTTTTGTGAACTTAATTTTATGTATCACTGACATTGATAACATGCTTTTAAAAATTGTTTCAAAAGATATATTTTAATTTATTTTCTTTAATTGTCATCTTGTTCGCCTTTTGCTCGCCCAGCTCTTGATCTTTTTCCCATATGGAGCACTTCTACCTACTCCTTCCTAGGAAACCATTTACCTTCTCCTTCGGACCCTCACTCTATGCCTTCTTGGTGGGTAACTGCTTTCTTAATAGAATAGACTTTATTTGGATGGGTAAAAAATTGAGACTTTGGGTATGGGATTTCTTATCCCTTCTCTATTCGAAAATGTATTGAGAAGTACGACAGAGATTGAGAAAGATCTATTTATTAGCTAAAATCAAATAGTCCGACCGGAGTTCATCTGCTTTCAGATAAAGATGAAATCGAGAGCATTTTCTACAGATGACCATAATATTTTCTCCCTCGCCTCTGGCGTTCAAGTATACCTCTTGCCCACCTCACGCCTTTCACCTTCAATAACTATGTGTACATCACTACCGTGCTTTTATATTTTATTTTTATTTAGGCACCAAGGAATATCTATTCCCATCTGTCTTGGTTGTCGATATTGTTTTGTACCAGGTGTGCAGTTTATGACACATACCTAGATTTATATCACTATACTTGTTGGCCACGGCATACCTGCTTCTGTGGGCCCTGTTATTGTGTATTTGGGCATGAACACTTAATATATCCTTGACTGCTCCTACTGTAACAATAATCAACTTACTTCTAATTCTGGAAGAAAGATGCATTAGTCTTTGGGAAAGCCATGGAAGGAGCTTATGTTGCAGGCTTTGGTATTTAGGTGCCCCCTCACCCTGCCCAAAGTTCTATAAATTCTCAATCTCCCCGCCTCAATTTAGGCGCTTATTAGAAAATACACACTCTAGCCCCTCTTTTTCAAGGACACAAGACCCTCAGTTGACAGTTATCAAAATTTATTTTCCCTTCTGAACTGGAATCCTGGTTACCAAAGTTTCAAAAAGATCAACGATTGCTCCCTTGAATTTAGGTATTTCGGTGGAAAACATATTTCGCTCTTCATAATTTAAAAACACTTTATTCTGTCCCTCTGTATGTTACAGTCTTCTATGGTCAGAGCCCACTCCACAAAGTTCATTGCCTTTGTTTTTCTCATTTTAATATGTCTTTACCTGCGTGGAAGTGTCACACTGATGATAAAGCTAAGGCCTTGACTTCATCTTTGGTTGTTTTCCCGTCTTGCATTATTTTTGCATTTTTTCTGGCCACAGTATCTCATATGATGGATCACTACAGGAAATATGACAATAGAAGCACTGACCCCATTACCCCTTATGGAAGACGAGAACCAAGATGGCCTGGTTTTATCATCCTAATATTTTGTTTCCTTTCTTGGGTTCCGCTTCTATTGAAATTTAAATCAAAGATTACTTTTCTTCTTCCTTTTTTCTTTCTCTCTTTCAAGAGATTATATGGTGGTCAGTTTTGCTAACCAAGTCATGACATTGGTTACATGTTCCGATTATCATTCTTCACCAAGTTAAACCTTTATAATTATTAAACGCCTCTTTGAGGAATCTTGGTCAAGCATTCTTGACGATCAAATTATTCCTGCTTGCCCAATGCCACTCTGTCATTGCACTAATTAATGTTATCTAAGCTCTCTCTTAGGAGGTTCAGATAAACGGAAGGAAGTGGAGATGACAATGCACTTTGTGTGAACTAGGTGAGTAAAAGGGGGAGTTGGTTATCACTAGTAGGTTTGCAAGAAGGGTATGTTACTTTTTGCCGCCTGGGTTAGATGGAGAAATTGGGTGCAATTAGTTTCTCTTCCTCGTATTTTCTTGTTAAGATTTGTTTGTGTGCCTTATAATTATTCTATTTCTCTTGGGAGTGAGTCGTAAATATAATTTCAGGAATCTATACTTTTAGCTAATCTAGGTTGTTGGTACTTCCAGTTGTATGGTAGCTTTAGTTATATCAGACAATAGAGTGTGCTGTCTGTACGACTGCAACATAGGTTTCTATGTGCCTGTCTTAAAAATGCAGATGGCTAACTCACTCATTAAGCCAGATTGAAAGACCCATTCTGCGTGGAAGTTCTGACAAATACACCAACCTTTATGTTCTTGGTTAGTTAATTGCGGTAATTTAAGACAAAGACTGGCTCTGGGCCCTTTTCACCACTTCCAGCATTCTGTTGTCAGGAACAACACTTCATAATGGCCTTTATCCTGATATCTGTTTTATTCAAAGACGTCAATAGTTCAACACAATTTCTAATCAAATAGGCAGTAACTTAGTGGTGCAATCATTTTCTGTTTTTAATGTTGATCATTATGGATCCAAATCTACATCTCAAGTCTTACATTCTTATTTTTGTAACTTCAAATCCTTGATTCGATGAACTTCAACTTGCTATTCAATTTATAGGCACATTGGGGGCAGTAGCATCTACTTGTTGGGTCAGCCTTAAGCCTGCCTACATTCGACCCTTGCCAGATCCAACTATGTCAATAACATCAACCCTAGGTTGTCCCTTTTCATTAAGTTAATCTTTATCCATTCGGATCCTCCATATCACAACTTCCTATTTCCGACTTTTGAGAAGATAATACGATGGAAATTGGTCTTATCTGAAATATATTTTAAAACAATAATAAAAGTAACATACTCCTGAGTCCTGACATTGTAGGGGCCATCTTAGATTCATCAAATGGATTCAAATCTGAGTTCTTTTATGTAAATAAGTTTGAGCAATATGTAACGTTAAGGCCAACTCCTAAAGGATTTAGCCATTGTTTTCTTCCTGGGACTTGGTGATTTCCCACTGGTATAAAAGATTATGCCAAGGACGAGGGTTCAAATGTGGGGCATCATCTTGTGGCTGTAATCATTAGCGTCATTTCATTTCAAAGCTAAAATAAAGAAGCAGTATCATCCTCTAAATATCAACTGGATATAGTGAATGGGGGGTTTAGAAGATTCCAAGCATGGGTATGGTACTGATTGTTTCATTAAACGCATGGGGCAAGTGTAACTTAAGCATTTAAGTCCTAATTCCTTCTTAAGCAGTATAATGTAGTCTGCATAGGATATGATCTTTAATTGAATTTCCCTATTAGTCCAGTCTCTTATATTCCCTCGATTGTTGCGTTCTCTGAGAAAGCAGTCTACAAATTTGGATACTTGAGTATTCTTATTATATATATTCGTAATAGACAGGCTTAGTGTCAGTGCAGCTATCAATGTTAAGTTGAAAATAAATGTTTCAGGAGGGTGTCTACTGAAGAGAAGAAAGTACTTCAGGGAGTTCTTACCCGTTTGCCCCCTCAAGGCCTTAACCAGGCACTGCTAATCATTGCCCAGAGTAACCCAAACTTTCAACTAGCAGCCCCGGAGGTGGAGCTTGATTTGGATGCCCAGGTTATCACTTGTTTACCAACTGACAATCATGTATAGATTAGTGGGTATGTAATCGTGCTGCAAGTTGTAGAGTCGTTGACTGTATCATCATGTACTATGCAGGACGAGTCCACATTATGGAAGTTGAAGTTCTTTGTTAAGGATATCCTTCAGATTCAGGGAAAAAGTTCAACAAGCATTGGTGGCAACAACGTCAACAACAACACCCGGAACAGCAATCAGAACAACAATAACAAACGAAAAAGAGAGATTTGTGATGCTCTTGCTAAGACATCTCAGAAGAGGAATAAAAAGCCTTGCTCGTGATGCATATGCTTTTCTGGCACAGCTTCATGTTGCGCTCTATATTGGCGGTTGGCATTTGCGTATACATTTTCAATGATCTTAGGAAATAGATGAACGTCTTTGAGGACTGTTTTACAGAGAAAAGTAGCTCAGACAAAAAAAAAAAAAAAGTAAAAAAGTTTTATAGAGTTTTGTTGTAAGGCCATTTCCAACCCAAAACCCCAAATTTGGTAAAAATTAAATCCCCCAATTTGGTCCATTTTGGCACCAAACACTATTCCAACTCTAACCTATAACCTTAAATCTTACCCCAAAATAGAATATTCCTTAGGATTGCACAATTAATTATTATAGTATATTTAATAATTTTATGTTTATAATATTATTTACGTCATTAATAATATTTAAAAATTAGTAATTTTATAATTAAATTTATTATATAATTTAATAAATATACAAGTACTTGAAAATACCATAAAAAATCATTACAATCAATATAAAATCTAACGGAGGGATATTTATACAAAATTTTAGATAATATAATTAAATTATTTACATTATCTAAAATTAGATATTTACTCCCTTCGTTCCTAAATTATTGTCTTCTTTTTCTTTTTTGTCCATCCCAAAATAATTGTCTTGTTTGAAAAAAAAAATTTAGGACATCACTTTTATCATTTTACCCTTACTTTTTCCTCTATTTTAATTGTGGATCACATACACATGGGCATTAAAAAAAATTATACATTATATCAATATTAATAATCAAGTCAATTGTTTTTTTCTTAATCCATGTGTCGGATCAAATAAGACAATAATTAAGGGACGGAGGAAATATTCGTTTAAAATACATTTAAATTAATAATATCATATTGTTAATAATTTTGAGCATTTAATAATTCATTGAAAATCAAAATATGCTATTGATCGCACCAATGCCAAATTTGGGGTTGATGAATAGTCTTACCCCAAAATTGGGGTAGCACTATTCATTACCCCTTGGTATGGGTTTGGGTTTTCGGTTGGAGAAGGAACAAATCCCAAATTGGAGATTTGGGGGTCCGGTTGGAGATGCCCTAATTACTACCTTCTTGCGATTTGGTGCCCTTTCTTGACAGGATTCTGAAAATACTAAAGTCTTTTTTTGTAAAATAGATTTACGCGTTGCTAGATATATACACCAAATTTCAGTATGTGTTACCGTTCTATTTCATATGCACAGTTATTATTTTAGCAACCTTGTTCTTGGCAAAATATTACTTCAAACACTCGGCTTGTCCCAAAGTGCATTTTGTATAAATACATCCCCATGTCTAAAAGCCTACGACTAATTTGCGAGGTACTATTGGTTGCTAAAAGCAGGGGCCTTGGTTCAACCGGGACATTTTGTTTGAGCGACTAGAGCTCCTTGCATTTAGTTGAACTTCTACTATTACGGAAAAATATATATATACACTATTTCAAAATATTTAGGTGAACTCCTTGCAATTATTGCATTTTTAAAATAACAGTAACTTGATACGGAGTGATGAAGCCCCATTCAAAGCTGGTACTCTGTCATGTTTTATAACGTCGGCAACGATTCATAATTGTTTTATTAATATTGTCCTTATTGTTAATAGTTCATACATATGAGAATGTCTCTTGTAGTACCCACTTACGGCGACTGATTCACTTTTAACTTGTCGGTTTATATTTTAAAGGTTATCACCTTTTTTTTCCCTAAAAAGTGTCACTATTAACCTACAAAGTGACACTTTGAAGGCCAAAAGTAACAATTTTCGAAAAAAAAAAAGAAAACATTTAAGATACAAAAGTGACACTATATGACGGTCTCGTACGAGTTTTTGCCCGTACAAAATTGTTAATTGAACAACCCATACAAAGCATGAACTTTCTATGTGCTTTTTCCATGCACTGTCTACTTTGTTAAATTTAAGTGGGTTTTCTGCCCAAATTGAAAAATACTATGATACAAATTCCATCACATTGCATAACGTTATTGCTCATTATACAAATACTATATGGATATTGTCACTTCTGAGAACTTTTATCAAAAAAAAAAAAGAGCTGTTGAAGCTAGCCGCCCTTGTATCGGGGGGCGTGCATCCTATATTTAAACTCCGAAGAACACACGGAGCGAGAATTTGCAATAAATAGCATTCTTCAACTTGTATTTCGGCTTGAGTATTATCCTAGGTTGTTTTCTTTCACCCACACATACTATATTGAGAGTTCCAGACGGACTCTTAATAGAGCTTTTGTTTGAATTTGAGAGGAGTGAGCTAGGTTGTTGATACTAGAAATAAGGAAGCCTTACCGGTCTAGAAAACCATTCTGTAATGCGCCTCGGACTGATCACAGAGTCCAATCACTATATCGTGCAAGATAAGCAGGAGAAGGCAGGTATACATTTCTGGGAAGACAGTTACCACATAGATAGTTTCATGAGATAACCAGGTTGATTATATTACCTTAGAAAACAAAACCAGTCAATATGAATATGATGGCATGAAGTAGTGAAATGAAGTGATTACAATTACATGAGAACATCAAAAGCAGAACGAGCCGAGGGATGCAAAAAGCGGAATCAAGCAAGGTATATAGCACCATGCTACTTTTCGAGCCAAATTATATGGGAAGATATGATGTTTAGCTGCGCCATAAAGCTTAAGAATGGAGTAAGTGCCTTATTTGGAATGTAGCGCAATGCTGCTTTTTATGATTTGGGGAAAACGAAATGTTACATATAAATAGAGGTGACTTACGTCTCCTAGGCATTGCAACACTTGCCAATAAGAATTAACAAGCAAACTCTTCATATGTTAATCTTGGTAGTAATACTACTAGGTATCGATTACAGATACTTCCACATATTAGTTGTTGGAACTGGGATCAAATATGTCCTTTGGTCGAAGTTTTTGGATAATCTTAACCAAAGTAGAATCTTCTCCTTCAGCTGGGAGTACATCTAGTAGCATGGAAAAAGAAGAAGAATCTGGAGCGAAACTCCTCCTATCCATTTCCTCGAGAAGTAGCCCTGCCTCATTACAGACTTTCCTCTTAAGAAATCCTCGAAGAAGAACATTATAAGTGACGCTATTTGGCATGCAGCCATGCTCTTCCATTTTCACAAACAATTTTTTGGCTTCCTCCAGTAGGCCCTGCTGACAAAGACCATTTATCATTGTAGTATATGTCTTAATATCTGGTAGCAAACCTTTCGAAAGAAGATCACTGAAAAGCTCATTGGCAGTATCAAGCTTCCCACTCTTAATGGTAGCAGCAATGAGGATGGTATAAGGTACAATATCAGAATTTGACCCACTGAATTCCATGACTCGAAACAAAGACAATGCCTCAGAAATTTGTTGGTTTTTGCACAGCCCATCCAACAAGATACACCAAGTGCAAAGATTTGGAGTCACGTCTAGAGCTTGCATCTCAAGAAATAGATCTCGAGCAGCTGCACATTTGCCCGAACGAAACAACCCTTCTAACAGAGTGCTGTAGGTGACAACATCGGGTTTTAACCCCTTACAAGTGACATCTCGAAAGAGATGCATGGCTTCATCCATCTTCTTCCCTTTGCAGTACCCATTAATTAAACTATTATAGCTTACTATGTTTGGTGCAAGGCCCTTGTCCATCATACGACCGAGAACTTTCCTTGCTTCATCGGTTTGCCCTCGCAAACAGTATCCATCGATCAATGTACTGTATGTGAAGACGTTTGGATCCACACCTCTTCGTATCATAACATGTAGAACATCCTCCGCATCTTCTACCCTCCCTTCCTTGCAGAACGCATCCACTAATATACTAAAGGTAACCACATTTGGGCATATTTTTCTGTTTACCATTTCTTGTATCATTCCAGTAACCTCTTCCCAACGACGAAAATTACAAAGGCCTTGAATCAAATGGTTATATGTAATGACATTTGGCAAAATGTCTGCCTTAACCATGTTTGATAGTAAGTTTAGGGCATCATCTATCCTCTCGTCTTTGCACAAACTATCAATGATTATGCTATACATAGCCATGTTAGGTTTACAACATCCTTGTTCATCCATTAGTTTGAGCAAGGCAAGGGCAGTGCTAGTATTCCCAATTTTGCGGAGCCCATGAATCATGGTCCCATAGGTGACTTCATCAGGTTCACAGATATTTTCTCGGATCAGCTTAAGGAATAACATCTCAGCCTCGGAAAACCTATCTCCTAGAATGAGTCCATTCAACAGGGTGTTAAATGTAGTCAAATTTGGTTGAACACCACTCTTGAAGAGGCTGCCCAGAATAGCATAACCCAAATCGATTCGATTTAACCGACAACAACAGTTGATAACTATAGTAAAAGTATATACATTAGCCTCGATACCCAGCAACCTGATTTGCTTGAACAAAGTAATTACAGGAGAATAATGTTTCATCTTGACAAGAACACCAAGTAGTTGAGTAAATTGTATAACAGAAGGCAGAGGTCGCATTCTGACCATTTGATTAAACAAAACAAGAGCATCATCGAGGTTATTGACACTAGTTTTAACAAACCCAGATAGTGATCTGGGATTTTGGGGAAATGATTTGGGGTTTGAGGTTGTGCAATTAGAATAAGACCTAGAAGAAGAGACAACATGGCTACCATGATTAGATCCGCCTAAGAAGAAAGAAAACAACAATAATGGATTTGGAGGGAGAAAATTAATACCTTTACCAGGAAAAGCAATTGCTTTCATCTCTAACAGAGCCCGCCAACCCTAATTTGAGAACACCCGCCTAGAGCAGAGACTCTGCAGTGAAGCAAGGAATTTGTTTTGATTTGGAAACAATTCAAAACCCTGAGGATTTCAACTTAAACCTTCTCTTTACTTTTTCAACCTAAATAATCTTGTCCTAAACTTTTTCTTTCAATGCAAACCTTTCATCCAACAGTCGTTAAAGATTGAAAAAAGGTGTCATAGGAGCTCGAGCTTGTGGTATTATTAAAAGCTTTAGTATTAAAGCCGTTAGATCAAATTTAATTAAATCTCTAAAATGTTAGATCAAATTTGCCCTTTCTTAAGTTTGACATGACCTTCCATATTATTACCAACTTAACAAACATTTAACCATCCAACGGCACAAACACTAAAACTTGTAATAATAGCACAAGCTCGAGCTCGTATAATATCATTTGCCAGGGTGAAAATGCACTGGCACACCATATATGTTAAAACAACATCTCAACACAAATACCCTTAAATGTCAATAAAGACCATCACAAATATAATGTTATGTTATGTGATTATCTCATTCTACAAATTTTAAGCATGCATCTTTGACTGTTATCTTGGTGAATTTCATCAAAGTAAGATTTTTGATTAATTTCTTCTCTGGGTTTTTATATAGTTTAGTAAATCTAAAGCATACATCTTTAAAACATTATCATTTTTGCGACTTTGTACGCTAGTATGGAGATGGAACAGGTAATTGGCAATCGTGGATCTAAGAAAGAAACCAGTCATAGTAAAGGAGTATTTTGGGCATCAAGATTCGCTTACTAATCACTACAGTAACGGACACCGTAGTAGTTCAGTTTGATTAGTTGTTGAGTGATGCAAGTTAAGATCTAGGAATCGGAACTTGACTTCAAACAACTAATCAAATATATTGAGAAACTAATCGGAGTTTCTCCTCTGGCCTCACATGTTCATTTTCTCTTACTACTTATGTGATTTTCGACAATATTGCAGAAGTTGGATTTTGGATTGGACCAGTACCTTTCTATCCAAAATTGTGTTGTTTAAACTTTACAGAGAATGAATCAGTTAAGGCCGGCGACCTCTCAGGCATGTTAGATCGAGTTGGTCGAGAAATTTAAAGAGCTCTAAATTTCCTGTTTCTGATCTGGTTCATGTATTTTTCTCTCTTCTTTCTCGCAGGTTTCGGTTGACAGTTGCAATTCTAATATAGAGGAAGACTATTCAGCTTGTTTATAGAATCTTTTTGCAAGTCTTCCATTTCTTTTCTCATATGCTCATTTCTACGGTTTAATATTGTAATGACCCTAGCCCAAAGCTCGAAGCCCGGTCTCTGTTTCATACAGTGACATTGATGCATGTTCATGGACCAGCGCCCTTCTGAAACTTAATATTTTTTAATATTATGTTGTATAGATAAAAATAAAAATAATAGTAAAAAAAACACTGTCAAAATCTAACAATTTTGGAAGAACCTAAACATCTTGGATGTGGCCCAAACCTAACAATTTTGTTGTTACTTTGTATAGTTAAAAAAAAGAGCAAACTACACAAATAGTCCATGTGCTATACACCCCCTTTTTGAGATTGGTCTTTGAACTGAAATTCGAAAAAATTAAGTCCTTGTACTGAAACTTTTTACGCAATTGGTTCTTCCGTCCAACTCCGTTAGTTTCTTTTCCGTTAATGCGCTTACGTGCCTCTTACATGACTTTGCTCAGGGGTAAAATTATCCATGTATTATTTTGTTTGAATAGACAAGAATACTCATAATTTCTTTATTTGTTAAAACTTAATACGAGGGTATTAATGTAAGTACACAAATTACATTACACACATTTTTTTCATTTCCAATTTTCTTCCCATCCGTTTCCATAGTGGCTGCCACCACCGCCGGACAACCACCATTGCCGACGAGAGAAAGCTTTCACCCCTTTCCTTTCTCCTCAATTTAAGACTCTTTGACTGCTCGATTGGCTAAAGCTAGTCGGTAAAGTTGAAGAGTCTCAAATTAAAACATGTGATAGAGCATGTGCCCACTTAACGGACCCTGAGTTAGCGTTGTCCATCTCAAGGACTAGTGGTGTGTAAAAATGATCTACTTTGGGTAGTGAATAGTGATGATACAAGTTTAAGATTGAGGACTATTGGTGTATAAGCCCAAATTTCAGGGACCAATGGTAGAATTAACCCTATAGTATATCATTCATTCTCCAATTCTGGTAATTAATAAAAAGGGAGGAGAGTGGGGGGTTTGGAATTTTGGCTATTCTTTCACTTGATAGACTTAAAGTTTTAAGCTTTTAGCTTATAAGTCATAATCAACATTTATTATTTAATTGGTATGACTGCAATATTATTTAATTTATATATATATATATTATATACTAGAATGTGTTTTGTATAATATATTCAAATGAAGCTTCAAGAATTGAGTTTTTATATTTATTTGTCTCTTTGACAAATTTAATTGAAAAAAAAAATACATGAAATTAATATTTGTTTGATTGTGTTTAAATGTCAAGTACATAGTTGAACAAAGAGTTGAACAAAAATTTGAAGAGTTGCCCTTATTTTTTCTTAGAACCTAGGTACTCTATACGGGTGTTTTAGTTCATTTTCTTTTTTTAATTGTGTTGTTATTGATTTATATGATGTTGTATATTTTTTAACTGCTAGTGTTGTTTTATTGTTGCTATTGTTCTGTTCCTATCATTATTTCAGTAATTTTGTTATTATCGATATTTGTAACATGCATGTTGTTAGATACTATTATGATAATTAAGCATTAATATTTTTTTGATATATTGTGATTTGAAAGACTTATATATAGATATTAAATTTAGTAATTATATATAAATTATTTCATTAAAAGTTAGTTTATTTATACGTTTTGTTTTAACCAAATCGAAGAGTTAAAACATAGCTTATTTCCTCGAATCCTAGTTTCGAAGCGGTGAACTCCCCCCAACAATTTCAGCTTCAATTCTGTCCTCCTTAGTGCCTATGTGGCACTCTGTGTTCTTTTTTTCAAAATGCCACCTCATCAGGCACATAAAATTATAAAAGCTCTCTCTCTCACTCTCTCTCTCTCTCTCTCTTCTCTTCCCTTCCTAGCACCGACCCCATTTAACTATTCATAATTTTTATTTTTTGACATACTACCTATTTTTTAAAATAATTATTTCTTAAAATCTTATAAAACAATTATTTTGAGACAAAATTTTTATTAAGACGACAATTATTTTAAAACGAAAATAGTATGTCTCAAACCAGCACTCAAGCTTAACTTTCGTTAATTTGTGACTTAAGGTAAGCTTAATAGGATTTTGAAATTATGAACAGTTTAAATATTATAAAATTTTGTTTAATAATAATAATAATAATAATAATTCAGTCTTGCTTGCATTCACCAAACCAATCTTACTGGCACCATTGAAAATTGAAATTTCCACCAAAATTGAAGTTATTAAAATGTTTTATTTCTACTTATATATGCTTAAAATCATCCTTTTTTTTTCTTTTTTCTTTCCTTCAAAAACTTTACATTAAATGTCCACATAATTTAATAGGTAATTATTCAAAGGCAAATACAAGGGAATAACAAAGAAAGAAACCCGTCTCAAAAAGGTTTGATATCTATTTTAGAAACCTCGAACCTGTTAAAAGACTTTATTTCTACTCTTTTTGTGTGTGTGTGTGTGTAAAAACTTATATATTTTTCACATAATGCCATATATAGAATATACAAATGCAAATACAAGTGAAAAACATGCAATGAAACACATCTCAAAATAGTTAGATATCTATCTTAGAGACCTTCGAAACTGCTAAAAGATTTTGTTTCTTCTTGCGTATTCATACAATCTGCCTTTTTTTTTTTTTTTTTTTTTGTAAAAACTTCACATTGAATTTCCACATAAATGCCATAGAATATACAAATGCGCCCGATGCACATGAAAAACAGGCAAGGAAACACGTCTCGAAAAAATTAAATATCTAATTTAGAAATCATCGAAACTGCTAAAAGATTAATCTAAAAATTTCACGTAATGGGCATATAACATAAACAAATGGTGAGAAATATGTAATGTAATAATGGTGTTGAATTGATATATATAAATACCATCATTTACTAACACATCTCAATATTCATCTTGGTTTGATTAGGCTCATATATACTTCTATTCAATACAAAAATGCTAAGCACATCTCAATATAATAACATGTTATCATATCTCAAACAAGAGTTCTTGATATCAATAAGAATTTAAGTACAAATACCTTAATAACATGTTAAATTTCCACCAATAATGTCATTGTAACTCAAACAAGAGTTCTCGATATCTATAAGAATCTAAGTACCTGAATAACATGCAAATGGAATTCTCAATATCGATAAGAATTCAAGTACATGAATAACATGTTAAATTTCCACCAAAATGATGTCAACATAACTCAAACAAACAAGAGTTCTCGATATCGATAAGAAATCATACTCCTCAAACAAGAGTTCTCGATATCCATAAGAAATCATACGCCTCAAACAAGAGTTCTCGATATCGATAAGAAATCATAACTCATACAAGAGTTCTCAATATCGATAACTCAAACAAGAGTTCTCGATATCGATAAGCATTCAAGTACCTGAAATAACATGCAAATAACCGCATTCAAGTACCTGAATAACATGCAAATTAATAACCACGTCTCGAAAAGGATTAAAACTACTACAGACAATAAGAATTACTACAACAACATCACCATTCTTTTACCATTGAAGATCTCTCTCTCTCTCGCTCACGAGAAAAATTACATAGAGTACAAGAAAGAGAGAGAGACGTTCGCATGGGTTTTCGAGGGGACTTACCACCTCTGAGGGTTTTGATACTCAATGACAAGCCATACTATTCTTACATGGACCTTATTTGATTTCGACCAATAGTGCCTCGCCACGTAAAAACCTAGGCTCACGGGGAAACGTCACATCTGAATCCAACGAGCTAGTTGCGTAGGATTGACAATCCCAGGTATGTGGGTCCCTTCACTCTTTACAAGAACCGCCACCTCAGCATAGCTCTGGCTGTTCTTCTGCAGCTTGCCCTTCCAGCTCGGCTCGGCTTCCCCACTCTTGTGGCCCTTTCCTTCAAACTTCCCCCTCTTCGATGACAGCGCCGACGAGACGGGAACAGCCTTGGCTCTAGCGGGGTCAAACTTCTGACCGAGCAGCGTGCCTTTGGTCAAGAACTCGTGAGCCATGTAGCCGGCTAGAAGATGGCTCGGTGTGACCGGCTCGGCTGGCTTGGGAGACGACGTCGTAGCAGTAGTAATTACCGGTGGTGGTGTTGGTTTTGCCGGGTAAATAGGCTCCCACTCTTTGCGCTTTAATCGGGACGCCCCAGGGTTCAAGATTCGACGTGGGTGGTGCTGCTGCAGATGATGGCTCATCCTGACCGTCCGTTTTTTGATCTAAAACATGCCACGTTTTAAAAAAAGTTGTCCGGGGGTAAAATCGTCAATTACACTGATCAGGAACAAAACGAAACTGCCAAAAAAGCCCAAAGCGAGAGAAGATAAGAAATGACGAGGCTAATATGGGAATTGACACTTCGGACAGTGGGTAAAATTGTCAATCGCAAAATTTTGAAAGCCAAGGAAATGTTAGAGAGAGAGAGAGAGAAAGTGGAGTTGTTATAAGAAGAAAAATCAGATCGATTTAGAGTAGACCGGAATCTGGAAATATTGCCGGATATAGATATTCGACGATGAATTCAAGGACGACGTCGGCGTCGGAAAAACGGCCGGGGGGAGAGAGATCGCCAGGAGAGAGAGAGAGAGAGAGATGGGGAAAGGGGTAGAAAATTGGGGTTTTATAGGGAGGAGAGACAGATATGCCGAGCGGCGGATGTTTATATATCGTGAACGCTTAATATAAAGCCCCATCATTTCTCTAAATTACATAGGCTGCCATTGGATAATACTTCCCCGTAATTTTGTCAAAATTCAGGCTTGGGATGCGTGGAATTACGATAATACCAAGGATGGTAGGCTCTGATTCGAGCGGGTAAAGGGACATTTGGGTTATTGGAGAGTGCCTATCTCCAGTATTTGTGGTCTCAACAGTCAGTTCAAATCCTTGTACCACACCTGTGGGCTCCTTCCTGTGTGCCACAAGGAAAATTTAATATTAAATTTGAAAATTTAACCAAAATTCAATATTTGATTTCCCTTGTAGCATAGGAAGAGGCACACATGTGTGACATAGAGAATCTGAATTCCTCAACGGTCTTATAAAGGGTAAGTGGCAAATCACGTAATTATAACAAATATGGTGCCTAATATTTTAAGCTCAGACTAGGAGAAATTTGGTTTCGGAGGTATGGTATCCCCACCGGTTGAGTGTGCAATTTTAGACGTTTCCCAAGATTAGAAATGTGTATTTTCGGGTAATAAAAAGAATTACTACTAATTCCAAACAAGATTTTATCCAAAAGTATTTTTTCTCATTTTATTTTTCAGTCAATTGTATAGTACATATACAAGTAACGTAATGTGAAAGTCCTCAAATTATTCACAAGTAGCGTTGTTTCGAGCATGCTAAAATTACGTGCGTACGTACATGTGCACTACAACACCTAACAAAGTTCTAATTATGCAATAAACGTCATAAATTTTAGTCGACGATGTGGTCTAAACTTTAATTGTCATTTTAAAAGGGACATTATGTTAATGTATGTTAGCTTTTTTCTTTTTGGTAAGTGTCCACATCCCTACTTTGTTTTTTGTATGTCATCACTTAACAAAAAAAAATTATCTGTTCTAAAATGAGTGTTCATTTTGAAAAAAAAAAATTTTGTTTCAAAATAATTATAACTTTTTTTTCTTTTTTTTTTTTGTATAATTTTACTAAATTTACCTTTTGCTAAGAAAAGGATTGAGTCATATGTCTTTGTGTACTCCATTACGAGGTATTGCTACGAAGGTTCACCTAAGGTAGCTACTTTTTCTAATGAAAATGTATTACAATCATCTGCTCATTCGTATCTGCTACTTTTTTTTTTTTTTTGATGAAGACGTATTACAATCGTCCGCTCGTTTGTATCCGCTACTTATCATCCTGATCGATTATACCAATTCTTATTGACGATCTGGAATAGGCTCTAAAGAATTAAGCTCACCAGATCAACTTCCCCATTTCTATCCCAAAGCAGATTCAAAAAGCAAGGACAACTAATTTATCTGCTATTAAAATGACCTAAAAGTTAATTTTTATTTTAATTTTTAGTGATAATAAAAAAAACATTCTTTTTCGGAGAAAGTGAGTACTCCATAGAACCCCTTTTTGATATGAAAAACATCTTTGACTAAATTGTAGACTTTGGATATTAAATCAGATGGGATAAATTTTGGGCACTAAAGTGCATTAAACTCATATTCTACTAACCATATAGAATTAAAGAGTATGCTTTATTAGTGATATTTAATGCCCAGATAAGGAAATGCCAACTTGACATTGCAAAAGAAGAGCCTAAAAGTTACTTTTGATTAAGATGCAAATACATCCCTTACTTGATTCGAGGGTAAACCACCTCTCAGATATTTTTAGTTCTTTTATTTTTTTTTTAATTTCTTTTTTGATCACGTCAAAAAAGGATTATGAGTCGTGTCTGGTCTACGTGTGTAGTCTAGGTAGGATTTCGACTTATGTTGCAGGGATTGTCCTTGAAGTGTAAACTGCTTGAAACCTGTGATCAACAAAGAACACTGTAAGGGGTGCTGGGTTGTCCCAGCGATAACCCTCAGGCGTGAGAATTAGCAATATGTCGTGTGAGAGGTAAAGCTAAGAAAGTATGTAGGCAAGTAATTTGCATATGCGTACCTTATGAGGTCTGTTGAGGGTGTTATTTATAGGGAGGTAAGTCATAATCCTTATTAGATTCGGACTAGGAGTGATTCCTGTGTCTTTCGGATTACGTTACCTTATATGCTTAGGACTGATATGTACAAGAAATATAACAGGACTCTTCTCAGGCATGGTATGACTCCGTATAGGATACTGCTTTGCCGAGCTGGAGGGACTATGCCGAGGTCGACCTGGATACTTCCAGGTCGCTCTGTGTTAATCGAGGTCGGCCTGGCATACTCCAGGTCGCTCAATACTATCAAGGTCGGCCTGGCATACGCTAGGTCGCTTGATGTTGGTGAGGTCGACCTGGGATGTCCCCAGGTCGATCTGTGGGTCCCTGTGTCAGCGTGCTGAGAGAGTATACTGGTGAAGTGGGCGACCTGTCATAGAGTAACTTCCAGGTCATCATGATCGAGGTGGACGTATGCCACCTTGGTGCTTGTCCAGCTGGAGTTTATGAAGCCGTAATGCATGCCACGTGTCCAGCTGAAGGCTGAGGTCGTTCATTTTTGGACTTCAAGATTTATTTGACCCATCTATTTCTCGAACGAGTCTAAGGGTATATCCCACACTTGACTTGTATATTTGAGAATAACTTCCATTTGGAAAAATCCTTCTCGTCACTATTTGGAAGAAGTAATCCCGCACGTACAAAATTTGACATAAGAATTCATGTACATCATACATTAAGTTTTGCATGTTTTAATGACAATACGACATTTTAATACTTGTGATATAAACAAACTCTTGGAAGATCAATATATGTATCCTTGGGAAATAAAGTAGCAATTTATTAAAATTTTCAAGGTAGTATATTTCTTTCTTTTTATGGACTATTTATTTCTTGCTAATCTCTGGATCTCTACCTAAAGATTACTTGGATTACTTGGATTACTCTTTGTTAGCTCATAGATTGAGAGAAATGAAATAAATTGTAAATTTTAGGCAGGGCCGGCCCAAGGGGCGGGCAGGCTGGGCACCTGCCCAGGGCCCAAATTAATAAGGGGCCCAAAATTTTTTTTTTTTTTTTTACTGTTGTAGTATTAGTATACATGTAAACTAAAAATAGTATCCAAATTTTTTGAACTGAGGCCCAAACTCAAAGCTTTTGTTGTTATTTTGAATTATGTTTGTTCAATTGTTTGTTGAGACATTGTTTATTTGTTAAATTTTGTTACATTGTTAATTACTCCCTCCGTCCCTAAATTATTGTCTTCCTTTCCTTTTTTGTTCGTCCTAAAATAATTGTCTTGTTTGAAAACTTTCCTTTTAAGGACATCACTTTTACCATTTTACCCTTAGTTTTTCCCCTACTTTAATTATGGACTACATACACATGTGTATTAAAGAAAATACACATTATACCAATATTAATAATCAAGTCAATTATCTTTTCTTAATTCGTGTGCCGGGTCAAACATGACAATAATTAAGGGACGGAGGGAGTATTATTTTTCTTTTTACAATGTTTTTGTGTGTTTAAAAATTGAAAGTGACATTGACTTTGTTTATTTGTTAAATTTTGAATTATGTTTGTTCAATTATTTGTTGTCACCTTTGAGTTTGATAACATCTTACATAGTCACATTGAATTTTTAATTTAGTTAATTACTAATTTGAGGTCATAGCTCTGAGTGATTGATAAGAGAACCATGAAATAGAAGTGCGAAGCAACAAGAATCCCAAATTATTCTTACGATGATTGTTTATTTGAGTAATTGAGTATTTTTTTTTTACTTTACGAGACTGAAATTCGGTAAGAATTTGTTCAATTTTCTAGATAATAATATTTTCCCAAACTTAATTTCAGCTAAAACTCGTTATTAAAATTGTACTGATAGCAAAAATTATTTATGTCACTTAGAAATTAAATTAAAAAAATACTTGAGATTAATATTTGATAATTAAATTAGGGTTCTTCTTTTAACTTTGCCCCGGGCCTATAATATGCTAGGAACGGCCCTGATTTTAGGATAAAAAGATCTTCATGTAATTTTAATTATTAAGAATAATGAAAAAGAAAACATTGTCACATTCCATTTTAATTTTCCTTGGAAATAAGGGTTATGTTATCTTGCACTCAAAATTTTGACTTTAATGGTGAAGCCAAAATTTATTGTTGCAATGTGAAAGTAATAATTTGAATGTCAAAAATATTTGTATGCATTAAGGGAGTAATATATGAAAATAAATGTTACGAAGAAATATGTTACTCCCTTATTGCGTAAAGTTACTTTAGATATCAAAATTAGAGATGTTAAACGGGTGAATTACAGGCCGGTCCCTTTTTAAACATTTGTAATCGCTCCAATCCACTCATCTTTTTTAAAAACTAGAAAAAGGCATTTTTGAGGCGAAAAGACGATTATGCCATTAATGAAAGAAAAACACGCGCACTTCAGTAACCCAAGGCATCGCGATGAGTAACCAAGGCATCGCGATGCACCACTTTTGTAAATTGGGGCATCGCGATGCAACAATTGGTGCATCGCGATCATCGCAGCGCGCTTTAGGGAACCAAAGCATCGTGACGAGCAACTTTGGCATCGCGATGCACTACTTTGGCATCACGATGCACTACTTTGGCATCGCGATGCACCACTTTTGCATCGCGATGCACCCTTTTTGCAAATTAGGGCATCGCGATGCAACAATTGGTACATCGCAATCATCGCAGCGCGCTTTGGGGAACTTGATTTTTGTTTACCTTTTGGGGGCGTTGCCCCCGAACCCCCACGAGGGACACTGTCCCCTCAACCCCTGCGACCTGACCGGGCAGGTCGATCCCCGTTGCTTTGCCAAGCATACTGCGATTGGCGAATTAAAGGCATCGCGATGCCCAATTTTAGGCATCTCGATGCCCAATTTAATATAAAATCAAAATCAATCAAAATGGTTATTTTTGGTTGAAAAATTTACATACAAACATGGTATTGACTTCCTATAACAGTATGGTAGTGATATTATACAAAATTCAAACTCAAATCATTGATTAAAGTCTCAAAATCAGTCCAAGAACATCTCCCTCTGTTTTCGGACAGCACAATGTCAAGCTCGATTTTGATCTTAAAAATAGTATTTTTTGGTAGAAAAATTGTTTACAAATGTAGTACTAAGTTAGGATAACAATATGAGATTGATTGTAAACAAATTCGAAGCTTAAAACATATATTAAAGTGGCCAAAATAGCCCAAGAACAAAGAAAAACAGGATGAACTCAAAAAATTCGAATTTGATAAAATTGTGATCAAATTCGTGTTCTATGCATGGAAATTGATACCTAAACATGAGGGAAGACTATATTAACAACATGAAATCATTTATACAACAATTCGAACCTCAAATCTGAAGCAACGATGTTGTTGAGGGCATTTTAGGAAGAAAATTCTCAAAGTACCTTTTTGCGGTTGAAAAAAAAGGGTGGACTGGAGAGAAAAAAAGTTTGGAAAACTGGACCGGCCAGCAATTTCTCCATGTTAAACAAGCTGGCCCTAGAGGTCTTAGGCTAGCCTTAGAGGGCTATGGCCCAAACGGGCACCAGGCTAAAAAGTCTAATTTTTTTGAGTTACTATTATTGCGGACCTAACTTTAATTCTAACGGGCTTCGGGCTAAACAGGGCACTACCGGGCCACAACTAAGAAAATAAAAAACATGATGAATGTTAATTTTATCTTTGTAAATATCCAAAAAAGTGTGCAGTGATTGTTATTTACAACCCATAATTTTAGATATTTATTATGTATTTCATAAAAAATATAAATTAGATATTTTTTTACATCACTGTATTTAAATTTTAACATGTTTTAACTCAAAATAAATATTAAAATAGCTCTACTTAGTAGTCCTCTTCAAGAGCTTCGTTTATATTTCAGTATTTATTCACAAGAACACAAAGAAGACATGTAGTGCAAATGATAAGTGTGTTTGACTTTGGATTAAAAAGTTATAAATTTAATTCTCATGACGGTTGTTATATGTATGTCCTAACTTTTAGGGCCTAATTAATATTACACGGGCCGGCGGGCCAAAACCTAATTTTTTGAAGTTAATTGTCTAATCTGACCTTATTTGTGAGATAGAAAAGCAAATGAACTCCACTAATTTGATACCATCAGAGATAAATTTGGGGACACTCAAAGAAAACTACATAAAGTCAAACATTTTCTTAAAACTTTTACTTCCTCCATCCCTAAATTATTATTTTGTTTGACTTAATACACAGATTAAAAAAAGATAATTGACTTGATTATTAATATTGATATAGTGTGTAGTTTATTTTAATGCTCATGTGCATGTGAACCATAATTAAAGTAGGAAGAAAAAGTAATGATAAAATAGTAAAAGTATTGTCCCAAAAAAAAAAACTTTCAAACAAGACAATTATTATTTTAGGACGGACAAAAAAGGAAAGTAAGACAATAATTTAGGGGTGGGAGTATATTTTAATACTCCCTCCATTCCAGACTTCCAGGCAACGAGTCCACTAAATTATTTTTAGATGTTCCACTTAAGGAGTCCACTTTAAAAAAAATATACTTACAGTCTCCATAAAACTTTCAATTTTATATTCCACATGTGATACAAATGTATTAATTATGCTAAAATATTTTTATAATTATGTTCAATTCTAATACTATTTATATATTACTTAATTATTAAATTTTTTAAATGTGGACTCTTTAACTGATATAGTGGGAGCAGATAACAATTACTTTGAGAGAAAGGAAATATATATACACATATTTTCATATTAGGAGAAATAGAACGTAATGACAATGAGAGAAATAGTAATTGATACTGTAATAGTCGGTGACGTATCCAAGAAACTCTTACTTTTTAAAGAAAAATAATCAAACATATCAATAAAGTTGAACAAATTCAACAATCGCTTTTTGTGATCAGATTCAACTTAATCAAAAAATGCTTTTTCCTCAGTTTTTACTTCTTTTCTGGCTTTACTGAGACTCACTTCACTTATTTGATCTACTCTTTCTGTCTCAAGAATTTCTTGTTCCTTTTTTTATTGATTTGTTTTAAAAAAATAATTTTATTTCTAAAAATAGTACTCACGTTCCTAAAAAAAAATGTTCATCTTTTCCTTTTAGTACTTTTCAAAAAAAGTGTCCACTTTTTTATTTTTCTTTTTTTGGAAGCTACCTTTATCATTATATAGTAATAGATAGTTCATGTGTTTGTGCTCACTTTTACCCCATAGGTATTATTTAGATGTTACCCAACTTTGATATCAATTGAAAGGGAGAAATTTGATTCGTACTTTGTAGCACAAATACAAACTGTTGCGGGTTTTAAAATAAGATTTGGTACATAACAGCTAAGTTCTAATATCAATTGTAAGATTATGTGTATCAATTGGTAGTTACTGAACTTCGATACCAATTGAAATATCACTTTTTATACACAATTAATAGTCTAAAAAAATACAATTTTCAGATTAATAAAGTTTAACCTTTAAGAACAGCTAAGGACCTTGTCACAGACAGACTTGTTAAATGGATATGGTTAGCCAAAACATTTAAGATAATAAAACAGAGTTGTGCATAACGAAATTAAGTTTAATCAGTGATCTCAAGATAAGTTATGATCTTATCTTATGTGTGTGTTGTGTTGTGACCGTTGATTGCAGTAAGTAAACTATTTGATGACTGTTTGAACAATCGAAATATAAAAACAGTTAAACTTAAGTACAAATAAGCATTCAATGTAAATGTAAGTGATAAGTAAAAAGTGATGGATAAAGAAATTAACACAATGATTTAAAGTAGTTCGGATCTCAATATCTCACATCCACTTCGCATAGCCCTCTTGGAATGTTTTAATGCGATGGTATAGATTTTTTTTTTTATCAAAGATAAAATGTGTAAAGAAAATTTAGTGTAGAAGTTAACGGATACTATCTCATCTCATCGTTCTACCCAAATAATCTACGTTTGAAAATTTTAATAATTAAAAAAATATATAAGTAACATTGAAGTTTGTCATAATTACAAAAATGCTTGGGTATAGTCAATTTTATTACATATATGGAGGATAAAGTTGAAAATTTTGTGGAGATTGTAGGCATAATATTTTTGACAAAAACTTAGAAAAAGACTGCATTACGGTCACGGGTATTTTTTGTAACACAGATCTTCATGACACGACTCACCGTGTATTGGTGAGCTGAGCTGTGAAAGAGTGTGATTCCATCTTACGAATTAGAATCTGTAAGACGGCCTTACAGGAAATGTACTCTAATTTTTTAAGTGGGCTTTCATTTCATTAGTCTTAATGAACAACTTTGGATTTTATCCAATCTCAAAACATTAAAGCCAAATTATGGGGGAAGGGCAAAGAGAAATGTATTCCCTCCGTCCCAAAATAATAGTCTATAAGTTAAATTTTTTAAAATTATAACTTTAAATATTTGTAATTTCAAAAAATTATATTATAATATATATTTTTTTAGAAATACACTTAATTTTAAAGGAAAAGATGACTATTTTTTTGAAACCGAGAGAGTATACATTATTTCACTTTGATATTTGAAATCAATGAATTGAAATGATCACATTTTAATCGAGAACCAAAAACAATTCATGTTCACGCCTGTATTAATATGAAACCCACGAGGGCCACGAGGCCCATTAGAGCATCCACAACAATAACTCTTTATACCACTCTCTAAACACCTCGTTTTCCGTTCAAGTTTTACTTTTTCAACACTCTAAAAATAAATTCACTCCAACAATAACTCTCTATATAACCCTCTAAAAATTAAATTTCTTTCATCTCAACTAACAAACCTAACTATCATTCTATTTTTATTTTATTTTTCTAGCACAATCGGAATGAAATATTTTAAATTTTATATTCTATAAAAATTATAGTACTTATATTTTAATAATTTCAATTTCAATTTTAATAATCTAAAACACATATGTGATAAAACTAATAATTTAGCTACAATCATCATTAAATTTCTTCATTTTTAATAATATATTTAATTCTTTTTAATACATTAGATTCAAAATATTAATAGAGAAGGGAACAAATCTTTCTTTGTGTGTGAAAGTGAGGGGCCGGGGAGGAAAGAGAAAAGAAATGGAGAAGGACAAGTAGGAGACACCCCCAAAAATGTTACTATTTATGTTAAAAGGCTCCCTTTTTTTGGGGGTTAATTAGTTGGTTTTAGAGATAGGGGGTGATATAGAGTGTCCACTGCAGGCTCCAGGGTGATTAAATATCTCTAAACTAGGGATAGAGGGTGGTTTGGAGAGTGCCACTGTGGTTGCTCTTACCTAATTGTTTCATTAATTAGGACAAAATTCGGGCAGCCCTTTAGATAATTTTCATTCGTTAAAGTTCAGCATAACTGTTTTCAATTGAAAAAATGGTATTTTTTTTAAAAAAATTTTATCTATGTCCTTTAAAAATACAGAATAGTGGATGCTGTGCATCACATAATAAAAAAATGATGCATCGCAACACAACACGATGCATATAAAAACACGGAAGCCCACATTGTGCATCGGAAAAATAAAAACGATGCACAAATTACATTTTTCACTTGCCATACACCAAAAATTGTGCATCGACTAGAAAAATAAAATAACCCACTTCACTTCAAAACAAAGCCAAAAAAAAAAAAATCTTCTTCACTTTAAAAACAAAGCAAAAATTCTTAAAACTCTTTTAAAATTTTGCAAAAACTTTTAAAAACATTACCGTGAGTTACTATCAAACAGAGAAAAGATGTTTTGTCAATTACAAAAGAGCAATGGTCTAGGCAACAACCACCAAAAACAACAAAAACGAAGTATCAGTTTAGGTTAGTATTGATGAATACATTGTATGGTTTCAATAAAAGAGAAAAAATATTCATGAATATCGTTTGTAAGGTTACAAATTTGCATATAAAGCTGAATATAAAACACCGTTTCAAGGGTTTTTTTTCGTCACGATACACAAATTTTATGCATCGTATTACAAACTTTTGTTATTTTTGATGCATTGCAATGCATTATTTTGATAAATCACGTTCACTGAAAACGATAATACACCATTTTGTTTTGGATTCAAAATTTGTAAGTCGCGATGAAAAATATTGTGCGTCCTGATGCACATATTGTCCATCACGATGTACAAAATTTTTTAATACTATTATACTTGACGATGTATATTTCTTAACACAAATTCACAAAATTACATTGACGATGCACAATCGAATCTAACAAATATACTTGTTATGCAGGTATGAGGAATAGAACAGTATACATGTCAAGTATTCAATCCCTAATTGATCAAATAAAAAGTATTAATTTCAGGGAAGACCATATAACGGTGTTGAAAAAGACAACCTTCTGGTACATAATAGAGAGAATTATTGGCAAAACATACTCCGCGATCATTATAAGAAGGATGACGCAATAATAAGGTGTATTGCCAAGTGCTACGTTAAAGGATTTGGGTCCTTCCAAATAGCTGGACAAAGAATAAAGCTTAAGGCAAAAGATGTCAAGCATATATTTAGAATGAAGGACGGTGCAAAGAAAATCAACATCTCCTTCTACAAATTGGAGCGCACCAATTTTCTTTAAAGGTGCTTTCCTAAGAAGATGTTTAAACAAACAAAAGACATCAGACTCAAGCCAAAAATAATCGTTGATTAAATCAAGGAGAGGAGAGACACTGTTCAACAAATCTGCGTGACATCATTAACGACACTGATTGTACTCGTGACGTTGCTGGTGGCGACCAAGACCTCCTATGTACCTTGGGCGTACACGTACTTTGTCTCCGACATTAACAAAATATCAAACTACAATTAGTCAAAACATGCAGTTGATATGCTGTTGGATAACTTAGAAACAACGACTGATCAAGGCATTGAAAAATGTGGGTTGCTGCTTGAGTTAAAATTTAAGTTCATTTGATATTAATGTGTAATTTCTGTGTATTATGCATGTAAATTTGGTTACTAACAGTGTTCAATTATATGTATGCAGTATTAGTTGTACGAGCAAAGCGATATCGTGTTCCTGACACGCTAAAAATATATCACAAGATTCAGAATTTACCGAGCTATCGAGAGAACTCGGTGAAACAAATTTCATGGTGATCATGAACCACCAGATGAGTGGTTATATAAAAAAAAGACACATTACTTTACTAGTAGAAATAACAACATTAAACTTGTGATATACAAAAATGTCATCACGATACACAAAGTTGTACTTTAAAAGTAATTTTATTGTGAATCACGATGCACAACCTTTAAGAGTACACTTGCAATGCACAAAATGTTCACATTCTCTAAAAATTAAAATAGTACATTTCTTATACTTGATAATGCACATTTTGTTTTTACAAAAAATTGAAATAGTACTGTTATACTTGACGATTTACAAAATTATATTTGACGATTCACATTTCTTACACAAAAAATCACAAATATATATATATATATATATATATATATAAATATTAACGATACACATTTTATACTTGACGATGCACACGATGCCCATTTCTTAACACAAAAATCACAAAATATACTGACGATGCACATTTAAACAAATGACGATTCACATTGACGATGCACATTTAACTCAAATGATGATGCACAAAATACAATTAAAAAGCATCATATGTTGATACAGGAACAGTTTTGGAACAAATAGTCAATTTATCACTTAAAAGGAAATTAAGCGAATGAAAACAAATATAGTGGTCTTAATCAATTGAATATTTCACAAATGGTACCGGCCCACAATTTTTCCCACTAATTTTGTAACAGAAAATACAAATTGTTCCAAAAATTAATTACTTACAGACATATTTTTTTCTTTTCCACTAAATTAGCATATGTGCTAAATAAAACAACTCAAAAGTGTTAAATACAACACTCCTTGAAAAAAGAAAACCATTTTACCCCTCATTTAATGTAAATAAAAATTTACATCAAAACCTGCTCAATTTTAAATTTAGCACAAATGGACCCCATAGGGGTGGAATTTGGGATGGCCGCGTAGGGTTGGCGGCTCTTCCAGTGCTGGCCGCCTAGGGGTGGCCGCTCTTCCAGTGATGGCTCCTTAGGGGTGGCGGCTCTTCCATCTTCCGTTAAAATTTTAACGAATTCATTAACTTTTTAATGGAATTGTTAACTTTAGGGATTGAAAATGTAAAAAAAAAAAAGGAGGAAATAATTGATCGCCACCTTGTCTAGGTAGATGTTTGGAATATGGCGGCCTAGGGGTGGCAACCTTTAGTTTTTTAATTAAATTTTTTTTTTTGCATTTATAACACTTGTAAATATAAATTTACACCAAAAAAATATTAGAAAGATAGTAAATTTGCTGGGGGGAGGTGTTGTATTTAGCACTTTGGGAGTCTTGTATTGAGCACCTCCCTAAAATAGTCCCATAATCTTTTGCCTAGTTTGACACCCAAAAAAAAAAATATTTTCCTTTATATAATCGATGCTACGAATCACCTTTATTTTTCTTTCTTCTAAAAATTATATTATATATCCTTCGTGCAATACAAAAAAAATACACATCTTTACTTTAATTTAAATGAATAAATAGAGGAAGAAAAGTATGATATTGAAGTTTGATTTTCATATTTATTGAAACCCTCTTAAGTTTTGTAGTTATAACCATAGCATATGAAATGCACTTAACTTCGAATGAACATATAAATGACATAAAGTCAAATATAGTCCCAATTTGTAATTTTTTTTTTGTAAGAAATATGCATCGTCAATTATAATTTTGTGCATCGTTAATTATAACAGTACTTTTTATTATTATAATTTTGTGAATTGTTAAGAGGGTTATTTTACTCATTTCAATCCCGTATTTATGTTCATTGCGATTTTTTACTAAAATTCTTATTCATATCAACTTGAAGAAACTTAAAAACAAATACCATAACAGTTCAATATCAAATTCATTTTGAAATCAAAATCAATGGATTCAACAAACCAAACTACTATTATGTTGTTGCTCAGAGGAGACAGTACTGTTTCGACAATTTCAAAGAATTTTGTATTATCTGAGTTGATCGAATGCATCAGAGGTAAATATTTCAATTTTCAATCGGATAATTGTGCTTTGAAATACACTGTATGATCACATAACAATTGTTGTTTAACCAACGAAGAAGATTTCAAAAACATGTTGACATTGGCCAAAATTTTATCAGTTTCTATTATAATTGTTGATGTATTTGAAATTGATACTGGTTTGAATTACGAGATTAATAAAGAAGGGAATTATGAAGATGAGATTGCAGATGATGATGCAATTGTTTATGAAAATAACGATACACAAAATCTTGACAAAGGTAAATGAAAAAATGTGCATCATGATGCACCACATTTATTTGGCGATGTACAACAATGTAAAGATGAGTACAGTGATAGAAGTTGTACCAATTTTTCAAGTTCTGAAAGCGATGTTGAAAGTGTCCCAACATACGACATATGTTCTGTTCAAATAAGAAAAGAACTCTTGAATTCTAGTTGAGCAAATCTTATAACTCGTGTTGGTCAAATATCTAAAGAAGGAGTGGAAGATTTTCGCATGCAACTTAAAAAGTATTCATTCAATATTGGTTTTGAGTTCATTTACATTACGAACAACAAAAATAGAATTAGCGTTGCATGTAGAAGAAATACAGTGATGATTGCAGTTGGTTCATCAAGGCATCTTGAAGTGTTGATGAATTAGTATCCATATACAAGTGCAACCTTTCACACAGTTGTCATTTGATCAAGGTTGACGATAATAACTCGAAAAAGATGAGCTGGTTGTTAATTCTTGACCATGTTCACAGTCGACCAAGCTATTCGCCGAAAGATTTAATTCATCACAGGAGAACTAATTATGGCATTAAGACAACATACATCAAGGCATGGAGGAGCGTAAAAAAGGTTCAAAAAAAACTATTTGATTGTTACGAAGAATCTTTTCAGGAGCTGCAGCGTATGTTAAAGCCTTGCATAAGAGTAATCCTGGTAGTTTTGCTTTTTTTGGAATCGGATGATGATACGAATCGGTTCAGTACGTTGTTCATTTCATTTCGGACATGCATACATGGTTTCAACTACTACCGTCTTATATTGCCCAAAGATGAGATATTTATGAAATCCCGATTCAAGGGCACTCTTTTGTTTGCCACAGCCAAGGATGGAAATCAAGGTACGTCCATTTGTTCTATATTTTTTCCTTTTGTGTTCAACATTATTTTGATTAATATCATAGGCTGATCATCTGTTTTAATGCCCCTGTTTATACTTGTACTTAATAAGAGATACATTCAGTACATTATTGTGCATCGAAAATGAAAGTGGTGCATCACGATGCACAAAATCAGTACTTTTGTAGTACACTTTTGTGCATCGCGATGCACATTGATATGCATCACAAATCTGTTGTTGTTAATTAAATATTGTTCATATTCTGCAGGTCTGTTCCTATTTGCATTTGATGTTGTAAGTTCTGAAAATAGGAATAATTGGGTTTGGTTTCTGTCTAAGATAAAAGAGCAATCGATCGTGAAGATCTTTCTGTCTAAGATAAAAGTGCATCTTTATCGGAACTTGAAAGAAATATTTACTGGTACACCTTATTCCAACACATTTCGCAACAGCTTCTGTTCAAGACTCAAGGACTGCGCATATGCCCGACATTAGACTATTTAATGAGAAAATTGATATATTAAAAAAAAAAAAGGCGGACAACTTGCATGTGATTTCTTGGCCACCATTCCATACGAGAAGTGAGCGATTGTACATTGCCACGAGAATATGTATGCCAAAATAATCTCAAATGCCGCTGAATCGTTTAACAATTAAATTTTAGAGGCTCGTGGTCTTCCATTACTCATATGTTGGATTGTATAAGATCGAAAATAATGAAATGGTTTAGTGAGAGACTTGAGAATGGAAGGAGATGAAATAAATTATTATGTAAGATGATGAATACAAAGTAGAAGGAGTACGTTAATATTGGGATCATGTGGCAGATTCATATAGCACCCAACTCAATGTACGAGGTTTTATCCGATCCAATCATGTCGATAGGCTATACGAAGTTGATTTTTGTTATATTGTAATTTTTGAAGTTCATTTGTATATATATAAGGTTGATTTTTGTCTATCTTCATATGTTTAAAATGTGCATCGTCAAAGTAATTGTGATTTTTGTGTTAAAAAATGTGAATTATATGCATCGTCAAGTATAAAATGTGAATCATCAATTGTTGAACACATATCAATAAAACTACATATAAAATGTGCATCGTGTGTATCGCGATGCAACAAACAACACTTGTTTTGTTGAACTGTTTGGGCATTGTGATGCACAATTATTGTGTTTCGGGGTACGTGTTTAGTATGTTTTTGTAGTTAAGATGGTTTTTTTTCCAGTACGATTCATAGCTTTTTCTGGTGCATCATAAGTGAAGAAGGTATTTGTATTACGTCTTTTTTGTTTTTCGATGCACATCGTGGGATTTTGTGTTTTATGTGCATTGTGTTGCGTTGCGGTGCATCAATTTTTGTTTAGCGATTTATAGCGTGTACTGTTTCGTGTTTTTAAAGGGCATAGATGACATTTCACATAAAAAGTGTCCTTTAGCTATTGAAAACAATTATAGTGGACTTTAGCGAATGAAAATTGTCTAAAAGGACCGACCCGAATTTCGCCTTTGAATATTCCACAAAAGGTACCGGCCCATAATTTTTCTGATAAAAAAAAACAATGATTTCTATTGAATATCATGTAGGCCTAACAAAAATTACCCGTTATCCACTAAGTCACTCAACTCAACTCGTTAAAAGTCTAACAAAACCCAACCCAACCCATTAAGGCTCCGTTTGTTTCACGGAAAATGATTTCCGGAAAACGTTTTCCTTATTTTCCGGTGTTTGGTAACATTTGGAAAATGTAGTCAATGTAAGATGTTTTCCAAGTCAACGGAAAATGAAGCTTTCTTTTCCGGAAAATAACTTACGGATTCAATTTCCGTAAGTCATTTTCCAAAACTTGTTCATTCCAATTTTCTCCTAATATCACCTTTGCACATATATTTTCCGTAAAAATTTCATGAGTTTGCCAAACACCGGAAAATGTTTTCCGACATATTTTCAAAAGATTTACCAAACGCCTGAAAATAGAACATTTTCATTTTCCGAAAACCATTTTCCGGAAATCATTTTCCGGAAGTTATTTTCCTTAAAACAAACGGAACCTAAGATTATAGGTTGAGATGGAAAATTCATGTTGACCCATTGAATTAGTCGGGTTATAACGAGTTCAACCCACTAAGTTAGGTATTTTTATAATATAGTCTCCAATCAATACCCTCCACCACCTCTAACAACCACCACTCATACTCTGACCACCACCATCTACCACCAACCAACCGCTGGCGACCTCACACAATTACGATTTGACCACTTGCCACCTTCAACAACCACTCTGTCGTTGTCCAAACACCACTCAAAATTTTGTTTTTTGACTTACAAAACTTTGGTGTTTTAGATAGGGACCACACACACACAATTTTCTTCCTAGGTCACGTATTAACAATGAGGTAGAGACCAGTGATGAATTGTAATTTCTAAGTATTTTATGCAATAGTTAAAATTTGTGACCCTACTAAAATATTTTTCTGGATTCGCTATTGCATATATATTTTGAAGACATACTCCATTTGTAGATTATTTAAAAAGAAATTCAAAGCATTTTGCATCATTTCGATTGAGTGAAGTATTGACAAATTGTTCGTCGGTTGGTTTAACCTAACCGTCTTGTTTAATATCCGCAAGTGCACGGGCTATTGCAATATAGCGAGTGCAAGTACGAGTCGATCCCACAGAGACAGGGTTTACTTTGGATTTTGCTTTTGTCTTTAGATTTAGAGAATAGATTGGGAGAGATTGAGATTGGTTTTAAAAATGGGAAGAAACATATGCAACAAATATTTTAAACGAAACTTAATACGACAAAACATTCTCGGGATTGGAAATCATACACATAATTTGTTCATCAAATAGTCGTTGTCTTTGAAAATAAAGGTTTTCATAAAAATCAAGGATGGTATGTTAGGCCTACACTACTTCGGGTTAAGACAATAGCGTTTGTATTCTTCACTAATTATGTCCTAACTGTTTGAGATTTCCGTTTATGGTACTCCCGCCCTGTCACAAACGGGCATTCCGGCTTATCTCTAGCTGACCATAATTAGTAAGAATCCATTAAGGACAAGAGTCAACATACTTTCCATTCAAGGAACATCCCTAGGCCGTTGAACTACTTTCGTGATCAATGGAACCTAGTTTCTTTATATGGTTCCGTCAATCGAGATTCACCGCTAGGTCCTTCTCTCAATTGACTGAATCATACAAGTTGGACGTCTCCAAAATGTAAGTCATTTAGAGATCGATATAAAGAAATTGTTTTAGATGAAGTTAAAGGACAAGACTTTCATATTCCAAGATGAACATTCTATGTATTGAGTTTCCAACCCCAAGAACAAGGGGGATTACTCACTAGCCATGTAAAATTAATAAACAATAATATAAAGGATAGAGTAAAAAAGACTTATTGTGAAAGATAGAAGATGAAATGGCTGGAATAATACTTCGCTTTTTATTTCTTCCAAGTCGATCTTCAAGAATGAGAGTGAACTTCGATCCTCAAAGACTTTTGGAATTCAATACAATGGGTGTTTGTGTATAATTTCTAGTGATTTCTGATGAAAATCTTGCATACATTTCGTGTCCTAAACTGAGTATAGGGAGTCCTATTTATAATGGAGAGGAATCTCTTCAAGAAGGTGCCTCCAAAGGGTGCCTTTTAAATCTGCAGGTGCAATTTGCACGGCCGAGTCGTAAGTTGCACGCCGTGCTCTTCGGCGCCAAATTTGAATTTTGATTTTTGACATCGTGCACGGCCGCTCCACCATATGCCGCACGGCCGCTCCGAGGGGACACGGCCACTCTTCCTTCAAGACACGGCCACTCTAAGCTTTGAGACCAAAATTGCCCAAAATGGCTTTGTGCACGGCCGCTCCCTTTGGCCGCACGGCCGTGCTCACCGATTTTTGGTTTTGTGAGTTTGATTTGTTTGTTGCTCGCCATGCCTTTGCATCAAAATTTGTCTAGGCATTCTTTGATCATAAAAGGCTCCAAAACCTGTCTAAAATGTGTAAAACATACCAAGAGCGTAAAATCTAATAAATATGAAAAATGAACTAAAATGTATTTAAAATGAGATAAAAATGGCGCTTTAAACTGTAAAAGCATATAAAAGTAGGGATAAATGACTATATAATAGTCACTTATCAAACTCCCCCACACTTAAGTTCTTGCTTGTCCTCAAGCAAGTTTAGGATAAAAAGAGGAAAAAAGAAGGAAAGATTCCGGAATGATCCCTCAGAAAACAGTAGCAAGCCCTGATTGCCCCTTTTTTGGATATTTGCCTTTTTATTTTTCCAGTCATATTTTGTATACCCTTTAGAATTCATTAAAAAGAAATATTTAGGGGATATTTTGAAGAAATAACTTTTAGGACAATAACCTAATATAGCATAAATAGAATTTGATCAAGTAAAAGCATGCTTAGAAGGATAAATCTTAGGTCAAACATTTGGTTAAAAGAGAAGCTTTCACTTTTTAGAGTGATTTTTAGAAAAATGAATCTATCACTTTAAAATGTACAAAGGGAAGTATAAATACTTATTCACAAACTAGAAATTTCCATGGGATTGTATTGCATTTTTGAATCACAAGGGCGAAAAATGGAGGGTGATAGTGGAAAAATCTCATCAAGGTATTAGCAATTTTATCTTATTATTGTACGTGTTATAAAAAGGCCTTCGTAATTTTTGATCCTTTCAAGTAGAAAGCATAGTGGCTGCGAACCCCATGTTCCTAATACTCAGATCAAAAATACTTATTGGATATTACTCCGTTTGGCAAGGAAGCATCGTCGCAGCGAACGCCGTGCCCCGAGTTACTTAGGAAGTAATAAGTTTTTCTTTTTGCCTTTAAGATTTTGGTGACTGAGTCACTCTTTTAGAAATAAGATAAAATGCTTAACCTTGATTCGATTTAGTGGAAATGGAAGGATGGGATTTTGATGAAGGGGTGTGATTCAAAGGGTGCATAACAAAATGGATGCTTCTAATAAGGGAATAAATATTTAATAAAATTTAACATGTACAATTTTAAAGAAATATTTTCAAGAGTTTTACACAAGAATAACCAAATGTATAAGAAGGTTTAATAAGGATTTCTTCTAATCAAATGCTTTTTCTTTGATAAAATCCTATATTTTGCTATATTAACTTATGAGGCTTTTAATTTATTTCCTAAAAATATCCCTATATTTTCCTTTTTATTAATTTCTAAGTTTATAGAAAATATGAGAGGAAAGACAAAGGCATTCTTTTTGGGCAAATAGCAAGCATATGGATCATCATAGGGATTTTTTTTATTTTTTTTTATTTTTTATTTTTTATTTTTTTTATACTATACATGCATAAAATGAAAATGTAAAAAGTTATACTAGAAAGCAAGAAAATCTACACTAGAAAGCATGAAAAATCTAATCTAAGAAAGCAATAAAAAGATAGATATACCCCCCCACACTTGAAATGAACATTGTCCTCAATGTTTCAAGGAACAATGTTGATTCTTGGGGAGTAAAGAAAACTTACTAGAGTGGTGGTGGCGGTGGAAAGTTGTCCCAATGGCTTGTCCCATAATTGTAAATGTCGTCAATTCTTCCTTGGACATGCTGAATACGGCCATCCATTTGGCCGAGTTGTTGAAGAATTTGAGCGTTTTGCTCAAGCAATTGGCCTTGTTGGACGAACAACTGATCAAACCTTTGGTAGAAGTCGGGTGGCATTGGGGCTTGCACATCTTCTTCTTCTTCTTCTTCTTCTTCTTGGCCTTCTCCTTGGATAGCATTTGGGAACATCCAAGTCTCGGGTTCTCTTATTCGGACGGTGGGAAGATTGTTGTTTGGGAGTACAATGTAGGGCTCTTTTCCCGCCCCTACTAACCAATTGTACTCATTATGCCCCCTATCCGAAATCAATTGCATAGTCCGGAGAGTTGGAATATCCAATTTTGTTGACCCTCTCACCTCAACCCAATCATTTGGAATCTCAAAATTGAAGTGTTTGGCAAACAAAGTGATAAGTCCTCCAATGTGAATTTCCCCGTTAAAGGTTGGGGAAACAATGTCACCAATCAATTCGAAGAGGAAATTGCAAAGGTTCATCCTCCAACGTTCCCAAACAAAACACCACAACAAAAGCAACTCTTTTCTATTCACCGTTCCCTTATCTTCCCTAGCAAAGATGGTGCAAGCATATATCCTATGCATGAGGCGAAGGGTTGGGTGGATAATAGAGGAGGCTTTGGCGCTTCGGGATTTATAAGATGGAAGGCCGGTTATTTGGTTCCAAAAGGCATTCTCATTGTATTCTGTGGGCAAGTCGGGAAATGTTTCGGTTCGGAAAGATAGCCCCAGAATTTCACTAATTTCAGTCCCGGTTAAATGAAGCTCTCTTCCGCCAAGGCGAAAGTCAATATGGTACTGATTAAAAGTTCTTCTTGTTACCCTACAAGTTTCCTCCACAATTTTCATTTTTATTGTGCTTAGAAATTCCAAAGCGAGGATTTCATAGGTTTTCTCATGCTTTTGGAGGATTCCTTCGGATCTCAACCCCATATGAAGGGTTAAAACATCTCCATAGATTCCTAATGTTCTTAGAGCAGATCTATCAGGAAATTGGGTAGGTCTAATCCTTTTAGAACTTAAGGCAATGAAACGTGCCGTTTCTCTTGGGCTTCTAAAATTAATTCCTAAGGTATTGAGGGTTGGATTAAAGCTAGAGGAAGAGGCTTGCTCCTTCCGGGATCGTTTGCTACCCGTTCGCAGCCTTTTCTTTCCCCTTGGAAGACATTGTATTCAAAAACCCAAGAAAATTAAAAGATAAGAGAAGTGAGAGAACTTTTTACCCGAAGAGACTGATGAATTGAACTTGAAATCCCTGTTGCTGAGCCAAGAGATGTCCAAAAGCTTCCTCCTTGCACCAATTTCGGAGGAATCCCTTCAAATTCTTGTAGTGGGTGGGATAATTTTGGGGTTTTTTGGATTGGGGTTTTAAGGGGGGTTTTTTGGTGGTGGAGAGGTGTTTGGTTGAGGGATTTTGGAGGATTGAGGATGAATTTGTGGTGTATGATGGTAGAGGATTGGGTATTTATGGTGATTGGGGCGGAGGTATAGAGAGAAGATTGAGGAAGATGAAGTGAATGAGGGAGGAGAGAGAGAGGTACGTCCTTATGACTGGAACGACGCATCTCCCCAGGCGATATACACGGCCGTGTCAAGGAATGTGCACGGCCGCTCCTTTTTGCTGAGCTGACTCATTCTGACTCGATATGAACTGCACGGCCGTTTCATGTGATAGAGCACGGCCGTGCTAACCAACGTTCACCCCTTTTTTTTTTTTTTTTTTTTGGAATACCTACAAAACAAAGTTAGCACAACAAGGTAATGATAATAAATGAAATGAGGTAAAGTAATCCATCGGTTTTACCATTCCGATGATGCTTGTTTTAGGTCCTTAGCTCGACCCCTTTTGGAGTAATCAATATCTTCTGCGGTAGGCCTTTTTCCATATTGATTTTTTGATGAAATAAGTGACCTATAGTGTTTGCACTTATGAAGATTCGAAGTGACCTTCTTTGTTCCTTTTGGTTTTATTGTATCAATATTATCTTTAGAGAACAAAGGTTCAATATTTATGGGTTCATTTCTTATTTCTTCCTTTGATAATGATCCTTCACCCATCTCATATTCTTCACTTGGGGTGTAGGTTTCAAAATAGGGATCTTCGAGATCTGATTTAAGCAAACTGAATTCGACTTTTTCTTTCCCCACATTTAGGGAAAAGGTGCCATTTTTCACATCTATGATCACTCCCGCAGTGGCAAGAAATGGCCTTCCTAGAATAACAGAGTTTGATGATCTTCCTCCATATCTAAGATTACGAAGTCGACAGGATGATCAAATTCCCTACACGACATGGCATATTTTCCATAATACCGACAGGTATTGAACGGAACGGTCCGCCATTTGGAGAGTTATGGTTGTGGGTTTAAGTTCCCCTATTCCAAGTTTCTCACTAACCGATAATGGCATTATACTTACGCCAGCTCCTAGGTCAAGGACGGCGTTATCAATGTTGATTCTGCCAACACAACAAGGAATTGTAAATGCACCTGGATCTTTTAATTTTGGAGGAATTTTACTTTGCAAGACAGCGCTTATTTCCTCCGCCAACATAACATTTTCATATTCTCTTAGCCTTTCTTTTCAAAGATTAATTTTTTAAAGGTTTAAGGGCTAAAGGCATATTTTCAAATTTTCTGAAATGTGGAATGTTGACATTAATGGCATCTAGGTTTTCAAGGAGTTCGTCATAATCCTTGTCTTCTTTCTTGGGGATTCCGCCCGAACTAGTCTCAATCATCGGTGGGATTGGACTAAAGTTAGTATTTCTAGGGTATTCATTTATCTTTTCTCTCTTATCCCTAGTTTTTACCATGTTTACATGCTCATTTGGCCTTTGAGGTTGGCCGGAAGACTCCTTGTGGCCTACTCGTTGGGATAGCCTGTTGAGCCCGTTGATTTTCTAGCATCTTATTATGCGCCGCTAAGTTATCAAACCTAGCATTTAGAAGTTTAAAGCTTTCCCTAAATTCATTATTGACCTTTTCTTGAGAATTCTTATTTTCTATCACGAAATCCATTAAAAGATCTAATTTTGATTTAGGGGAAGGTACTTGCATTGTTATTGAAATTCTTAGGCCCAAATCCCTGAGGTTGTGTTGATGGTTGCGGGTTTAGAACGTATTCTTATAGGAGAAGTTGGGGTGATTCCTCCATTCAGATTGTATGTATTAGAATACACCCTCCTTTTGTCCAAAAGAATTTACAAAGTTCACTTGATCATTAGAAGTAATGTCAAGTAACTCGCAATTTTCCGTACTATGTGAGTTAGACCCACATAGTTCACATAACACATTTATATTAGCCACGGGATTGACATTAAGATTTTCAAATTTTTCAAAATCATGTCAACTTTAGAAGAGAGAAGAGTAACTGCATCAACATTGTATTTACCGGCGTACCTTGTTGTTGCTCCTCTCGTTTGACCATTGGTAATGGTTCAATGCAATATTCTCGATAAGGTCGTATGCCTCATCGACTCCCTTGTTCATCAATGCTCCTCCCGCGGCATCAATGGTCTCTCTTGTCTTGAATATGAGACCGTTGTAGAAGGTGTGAACAATCAACCACTTTTCGAGCCCGTGGTGGGGGCACATCCTGAGAAGCTCCTTGAATCGCTCCCATGCATCATACAAAGTCTCACTATTTGTTTGGCGAAATTAGTGATCTTTGTGCGGATTTGGGCTGTTTTGCTTGGTGGGAAAAACGCCCAGGAAAGCTTCTTGAATTTGGTCCCATGTCGTCAATGAATTTTGGGGGACCGAATTTAACCATTGCTTCGCCTTATCCTTGAGAGAGAAAGGAAAAAGGCGCATCCGTATTGCCGGGTAACATTCGAATACGTGTGGTATCACAAGATTCCAAGAATGTTTGGATGTGGAGATGGGGATCTTCGAAAGCAGTGCCGCCATATTGGTTATTCATAACCATATGCAAGAGTTGCGGCTTTATCTCAAAGTGTGCCGCTCCGGCATTCGGCACAACTATAGGTGATCTAGTTCCCGGGGTACTTGGATTCACAAAGTCCCGTAGGGTCCTAGTTTGCGCTTGTGGCTCTTCTTCCGCCATACGTTTGCTTAGTGTCTCTTTGAATTTTCTTAGTCTTTGGTGAAGGCTTCGTTCGGGTTCGGATCAAAGTTGTCAAGGAACGTCCGAGCCCGTTTCATACACTATAAGAGAGAAGAACACTCAAAAAGAGATTAAACGCAACAAATTATCGGAAGTAAAGACAAAACAAAAAAAAAAAAAACAAAATAAAACAAAAAGAAATTTATGTAGTAAAGACAAAAACTAAAAGAGTAAACCGTTGTCCCGCAACGGCGCCAAAACTTGTTCGTCGGTTGGTTTAACCTAACCGTCTTGTTTAATATCCGCAAGTGCACGGGCTATTGCAATATAGCGAGTGCAAGTACGAGTCGATCCCACGAGACAGGGTTTACTTTGGATTTTGCTTTTGTCTTTAGATTTAGAGAATAGATTGGGAGAGATTGAGATTGGTTTTAAAATGGGAAGAAACATATGCAACAAATATTTTAAACGAAACTTAATACGACAAAACATTCTCGGGATTGGAAATCATACACATAATTTGTTCATCAAATAGTCGTTGTCTTTGAAAATAAAGGTTTTCATAAAAATCAAGGATGGTATGTTAGGCCTACACTACTTCGGGTTAAGACAATAGCGTTTGTATTCTTCACTAATTATGTCCTAACCGTTTGAGATTTCCGTTTATGGTACTCCCGCCTGTCACAAACGGGCATTCCGCTTATCTCTAGCTGACCATAATTAGTAAGAATCCATTAAGGACAAGAGTCAACATACTTTCCATTCAAGGAACATCCCTAGGCCGTTGAACTACTTTCGTGATCAATGGAACCTAGTTTCTTTATATGGTTCCGTCAATCGAGATTCACCGCTAGGTCCTTCTCTCAATTGATGAATCATACAAGTTGGACGTCTCCAAAATGTAAGTCATTTAGAGATCGATATAAAGAAATTGTTTTAGATGAAGTTAAAGGACAAGACTTTCATATTCCAAGATGAACATTCTATGTATTGAGTTTCCAACCCCAAGAACAAGGGGGATTACTCACTAGCCATGTAAAATTAATAAACAATAATATAAAGGATAGAGTAAAAAGACTTATTGTGAAAGATAGAAGATGAAATGGCTGGAATAATACTTCGCTTTTATTTCTTCCAAGTCGATCTTCAAGAATGAGAGTGAACTTCGATCCTCAAAGACTTTTGGAATTCAATACAATGGGTGTTTGTGTATAATTTCTAGTGATTTCGATGAAAATCTTGCATACATTTCGTGTCCTAAACCGAGTATAGGGAGTCCTATTTATAATGGAGAGGAATCTCTTCAAGAAGGTGCCTCCAAAGGGTGCCTTTAAATCTGCAGTGCAATTTGCACGCCGAGTCAAGTAAGTTGCACGGCCGTGCTCTTCGGCGCCAAATTTGAATTTTGATTTTTGACATCGTGCACGGCCGCTCCACCATATGCCGCACGGCCGCTCCGAGGGACACGGCCACTCTTCCTTCAAGACACGGCCACTCTAAGCTTTGAGACCAAAAATTGCCCAAAAATGGCTTTGTGCACGGCCGCTCCCTTTGGCCGCACGGCCGTGCTCACTGATTTTTGGTTTTGTGAGTTTGATTTGTTTGTTGCTCTGCCATGCCTTTGCATCAAAATTTGTCTAGGCATTCTTTGATCATAAAAAGGCTCCAAAACCTGTCTAAAATGTGTAAAACATACCAAGAGCGTAAAATCTAATAAATATGAAAAATGAACTAAAATGTATTTAAAATGAGATAAAAATGGCAGTTTAAACTGTGTAAAAGCATATAAAAAGTAGGGATAAATGACTATATAATAGTCACTTATCAAACTCCCCCACACTTAAGTTCTTGCTTGTCCTCAAGCAAGTTTAGGATAAAAAGAGGAAAAAAGAAGGAAAGATTCCTAATGATCCCTCGTAAAAGTAGCAAGCCCCGATTGCCCCTTTTTGGATATTTGCCTTTTATTTTTCCAGTCATATTTTGTATACCCTTTAGAATTCATTAAAAGAAATATTTAGGGGATATTTTGAAGAAATAACTTTTAGGACAATAACCTAATATAGCATAAATAGAATTTGATCAAGTAAAAGCATGCTTAGAAGGATAAATCTTAGGTCAAACATTTGGTTAAAAGAGAAGCTTTCACTTTTAGAGTGATTTTTAGAAAAATGAATCTATCACTTTAAAATGTACAAAGGGAAGTATAAATACTTATTCACAAACTAGAAATTTCCATGGGATTGTATTGCATTTTTGAATCACAAGGGCGAAAAATGGAGGGTGATAGTGGAAAAATCTCATCAAGGTATTAGCAATTTTATCTTATTATTGTACGTGTTATAAAAGGCCTTCGTAATTTTGATCCTTTCAAGTAGAAAGCATAGTGGCTGCGAACCCCATGTTCCTAATACTCGATCAAAAATACTTATTGGATATTACTCCGTTTGGCAAGGAAGCATCGTCGCATGAACGCCGTGCCCCGAGTTACTTAGGAAGTAATAAGTTTTTCTTTTGCCTTTAAGATTTTGGTGACTGAGTCACTCTTTTAGAAATAAGATAAAATGCTTAACCTTGATTCGATTTAGTGGAAATGGAAGGATGGGATTTTGATGAAGGGGTGTGATTCAAAGGGTGCATAACAAAATGGATGCTTCTAATAAGGGAATAAATATTTAATAAAATTTAACATGTACAATTTTAAAGAAATATTTTCAAGAGTTTTACACAAGAATAACCAAATGTATAAGAAGGTTTAATAAGGATTTCTTCTAATCAAATGCTTTTTCTTTGATAAAATCCTATATTTTGCTATATTAACTTATGAGGCTTTTAATTTATTTCCTAAAAATATCCCTATATTTTCCTTTTTATTAATTTCTAAGTTTATAGAAAATATGAGAGGAAAGACAAAGGCATTCTTTTTGGGCAAATAGCAAGCATATGGATCATCATAGGGATTTTTTTTATTTTTTTTTATTTTTTATTTTTTATTTTTTTTATACTATACATGCATAAAATGAAAATGTAAAAAGTTATACTAGAAAGCAAGAAAATCTACACTAGAAAGCATGAAAAATCTAATCTAAGAAAGCAATAAAAAGATAGATATACCCCCCCACACTTGAAATGAACATTGTCCTCAATGTTTCAAGGAACAATGTTGATTCTTGGGGGAGTAAAGAAAAACTTACTAGAGTGGTGGTGGCGGTGGAAAGTTGTCCCAATGGCTTGTCCCATAATTGTAAATGTCGTCAATTCTTCCTTGGACATGCTGAATACGGCCATCCATTTGGCCGAGTTGTTGAAGAATTTGAGCGTTTTGCTCAAGCAATTGGCCTTGTTGGACGAACAACTGATCAAACCTTTGGTAGAAGTCGGGTGGCATTGGGGCTTGCACATCTTCTTCTTCTTCTTCTTCTTGGCCTTCTCCTTGGATAGCATTTGGGAACATCCAAGTCTCGGGTTCTCTTATTCGGACGGTGGGAAGATTGTTGTTTGGGAGTACAATGTAGGGCTCTTTTCCCGCCCTACTAACCAATTGTACTCATTATGCCCCTATCCGAAATCAATTGCATAGTCCGGAGAGTTGGAATATCCAATTTTGTTGACCCTCTCACCTCAACCCAATCATTTGGAATCTCAAAATTGAAGTGTTTGGCAAACAAAGTGATAAGTCCTCCAATGTGAATTTCCCCGTTAAAGGTTGGGGAAACAATGTCACCAATCAATTCGAAGAGGAAATTGCAAAGGTTCATCCTCCAACGTTCCCAAACAAAACACCACAACAAAAGCAACTCTTTTCTATTCACCGTTCCCTTATCTTCCCTAGCAAAGATGGTGCAAGCATATATCCTATGCATGAGGCGAAGGGTTGGGTGGATAATAGAGGAGGCTTTGGCGCCGGGATTTATAAGATGGAAGGCCGGTTATTTGGTTCCAAAAGGCATTCTCATTGTATTCGTGGGCAAGTCGGGAAATGTTTCGGTTCGGAAAGATAGCCCCAGAATTTCACTAATTTCAGTCCCGGTTAAATGAAGCTCTCTTCCGCCAAGGCGAAAGTCAATATGGTACTGATTAAAAGTTCTTCTTGTTACCCTACAAGTTTCCTCCACAATTTTCATTTTTATTGTGCTTAGAAATTCCAAAGCGAGGATTTCATAGGTTTTCTCATGCTTTTGGAGGATTCCTTCGGATCTCAACCCCATATGAAGGGTTAAAACATCTCCATAGATTCCTAATGTTCTTAGAGCAGATCTATCAGGAAATTGGGTAGGTCTAATCCTTTTAGAACTTAAGGCAATGAAACGTGCCGTTTCTCTTGGGCTTCTAAAATTAATTCCTAAGGTATTGAGGGTTGGATTAAAGCTAGAGGAAGAGGCTTGCTCCTTCCGGATCGTTTGCTACCCGTTCTGCCTTTTCTTTCCCTTGGAAGACATTGTATTCAAAACCCAAGAAAATTAAAAGATAAGAGAAGTGAGAGAACTTTTTACCCGAAGAGACGATGAATTGAACTTGAAATCCTGTTGCTTGAGCCAAGAGATGTCCAAAAGCTTCCTCCTTGCACCAATTTCGAGGAATCCCTTCAAATTCTTGTAGTGGGTGGGATAATTTTGGGGTTTTTTGGATTGGGGTTTTAAGGGGGTTTTTGGTGGTGGAGAGGTGTTTGGTTGAGGGATTTTGGAGGATTGAGGATGAATTTGTGGTGTATGATGGTAGAGGATTGGGTATTTATGGTGATTGGGGCGGAGGTATAGAGAGAAGATTGAGGAAGATGAAGTGAATGAGGGAGGAGAGAGAGAGGTACGTCCTTATGACTGGAACGACGCATCTCCCCAGGCGATATACACGGCCGTGTCAAGGAATGTGCACGGCCGCTCCTTTTTGCTGAGCTGACTCATTCTGACTCGATATGAACTGCACGGCCGTTTCATGTGATAGAGCACGGCCGTGCTAACCAACGTTCACCCTTTTTTTTTTTTTTTTTTTTTTGGAATACCTACAAAACAAAGTTAGCACAACAGTGGTAATGATAATAAATGAAATGAGGTAAAGTAATCCATCGGTTTTACCATTCCGATGATGCTTGTTTTAGGTCCTTAGCTCGACCCCTTTTTGGAGTAATCAATATCTTCTGCGGTAGGCCTTTTTTCCATATTGATTTTTTTGATGAAATAAGTGACCTATAGTGTTTGCACTTATGAAGATTCGAAGTGACCTTCTTTGTTCCTTTTGGTTTTATTGTATCAATATTATCTTTAGAGAACAAAGGTTCAATATTTATGGGTTCATTTCTTATTTCTTCCTTTGATAATGATCCTTCACCCATCTCATATTCTTCACTTGGGGTGTAGGTTTCAAAATAGGGATCTTCGAGATCGATTTAAGCAACCGAATTCGACTTTTTCTTTCCCCACATTTAGGGAAAAGGTGCCATTTTTCACATCTATGATCACTCCCGCAGTGGCAAGAAATGGCCTGCCTAGAATAACAGGAGTTTGATGATCTTCCTCCATATCTAAGATTACGAAGTCGACAGGGATGATCAAATTCCCTACACGACATGGCATATTTTCCATAATACCGACAGGGTATTGAACGGAACGGTCCGCCATTTGGAGAGTTATGGTTGTGGGTTTAAGTTCCCCTATTCCAAGTTTCTCACTAACCGATAATGGCATTATACTTACGCCAGCTCCTAGGTCAAGGACGGCGTTATCAATGTTGATTCTGCCAACACAACAAGGAATTGTAAATGCACCTGGATCTTTTAATTTTGGAGGAATTTTACTTTGCAAGACAGCGCTTATTTCCTCCGCCAACATAACATTTTCATATTCTCTTAGCCTTTCTTTTCAAAGATTAATTTTTTAAAGGTTTAAGGGCTAAAGGCATATTTTCAAATTTTCTGAAATGTGGAATGTTGACATTAATGGCATCTAGGTTTTCAAGGAGTTCGTCATAATCCTTGTCTTCTTTCTTGGGGATTCCGCCCCGAACTAGTCTCAATCATCGGTGGGATTGGACTAAAGTTAGTATTTCTAGGGTATTCATTTATCTTTTCTCTTATCCCTAGTTTTTACCATGTTTACATGCTCATTTGGCCTTTGAGGTTGGCCGGAAGACTCCTTGTGGCCTACTCGTTGGGATAGCCTGTTGAGCCTGTTGATTTTCTAGCATCTTATTATGCGCTGCTAAGTTATCAAACCTAGCATTTAGAAGTTTAAAGCTTTCCCTAAATTCATTATTGACCTTTTCTTGAGAATTCTTATTTTCTATCACGAAATCCATTAAAAGATCTAATTTTGATTTAGGGGGGAAGGTACTTGCATTGTTATTGAAATTCTTAGGCCCAAATCCCGGAGGTTGTGTTGATGGTTGCGGGTTTAGAACGTTGCTATTCTTATAGGAGAAGTTGGGGTGATTCCTCCATTCAGATTGTATGTATTAGAATACACCCTCCTTTTTGTCCAAAAGAATTTACAAAGTTCACTTGATCATTAGAAGTAATGTCAAGTAACTCGCAATTTTCCGTACTATGTGAGTTAGACCCACATAGTTCACATAACACATTTATATTAGCCACGGGATTGACATTAAGGTTTTCAAATTTTTTCAAATCATGTCAACTTTAGAAGAGAGAAGAGTAATCGCATCAACATTGTATTTACCGGGCGTACCTTGTTGTTGCTCCTCTCGTTTGACCATTGGTAATGGTTCAATGCAATATTCTCGATAAGGTCGTATGCCTCATCGACTCCCTTGTTCATCAATGCTCCTCCTGCAGCGGCATCAATGGTCTCTCTTGTCTTGAATATGAGACCGTTGTAGAAGGTGTGAACAATCAACCACTTTTCGAGCCCGTGGTGGGGGCACATCCTGAGAAGCTCCTTGAATCGCTCCCATGCATCATACAAAGTCTCACTATTTGTTTGGCGAAATTAGTGATCTTTGTGCGGATTTGGGCTGTTTTGCTTGGTGGGAAAAACGCCCAAGGAAAGCTTCTTGAATTTGGTCCCATGTCGTCAATGAATTTTGGGGACCGAATTTAACCATTGCTTCGCCTTATCCTTGAGAGAGAAAGGAAAAGGCGCATCCGTATTGCTTCGGGTAACATTCGAATACGTGTGGTATCACAAGATTCCAAGAATGTTTGGATGTGGAGATGGGGATCTTCGAAAGCGTGCCGCCATATTGGTTATTCATAACCATATGCAAGAGTTGCGGCTTTATCTCAAAGTGTGCCGCTCCGCATTCGGCACAACTATAGGTGATCTAGTTCCCGGGTACTTGGATTCACAAAGTCCCGTAGGGTCCTAGTTTGCGCTTGTGGCTCTTCTTCCGCCATACGTTTGCTTAGTGTCTCTTTGAATTTTCTTAGTCTTTGGTGAAGGCTTCGTTCGGGTTCGGATCAAAGTTGTCAAGGAACGTCGAGCCCGTTTCATACACTATAAGAGAGAAGAACACTCAAAAAGAGATTAAACGCAACAAATTATCGGAAGTAAAGACAAAACAAAAAAAAAAAAAAAAGACAAAATAAAACAAAAGAAATTTATGTAGTAAAGACAAAAACTAAAAGAGTAAACCGTTGTCCCGCAACGGCGCCAAAACTTGTTCGTCGGTTGGTTTAACCTAACCGTCTTGTTTAATATCCGCAAGTGCACGGGCTATTGCAATATAGCGAGTGCAAGTACGAGTCGATCCCACGAGACGGGGTTTACTTTGGATTTTGCTTTTGTCTTTAGATTTAGAGAATAGATTGGGAGAGATTGAGATTGGTTTTAAAAATGGGAAGAAACATATGCAACAAATATTTTAAACGAAACTTAATACGACAAAACATTCTCGGATTGGAAATCATACACATAATTTGTTCATCAAATAGTCGTTGTCTTTGAAAATAAAGGTTTTCATAAAAATCAAGGATGGTATGTTAGGCCTACACTACTTCGGGTTAAGACAATAGCGTTTGTATTCTTCACTAATTATGTCCTAACCGTTTGAGATTTCCGTTTATGGTACTCCCGCCCGTCACAAACGGGCATTCCGGCTTATCTCTAGCTGACCATAATTAGTAAGAATCCATTAAGGACAAGAGTCAACATACTTTCCATTCAAGGAACATCCCTAGGCCGTTGAACTACTTTCGTGATCAATGGAACCTAGTTTCTTTATATGGTTCCGTCAATCGAGATTCACCGCTAGGTCCTTCTCTCAATTGACCGAATCATACAAGTTGGACGTCTCCAAAATGTAAGTCATTTAGAGATCGATATAAAGAAATTGTTTTAGATGAAGTTAAAGGACAAGACTTTCATATTCCAAGATGAACATTCTATGTATTGAGTTTCCAACCCCAAGAACAAGGGGATTACTCACTAGCCATGTAAAATTAATAAACAATAATATAAAGGATAGAGTAAAAAAGACTTATTGTGAAAGATAGAAGATGAAATGGCTGGAATAATACTTCGCTTTTTATTTCTTCCAAGTCGATCTTCAAGAATGAGAGTGAACTTCGATCCTCAAAGACTTTTGGAATTCAATACAATGGGTGTTTGTGTATAATTTCTAGTGATTTCTGATGAAAATCTTGCATACATTTCGTGTCCTAAACCGAGTATAGGAGTCCTATTTATAATGGAGAGGAATCTCTTCAAGAAGGTGCCTCCAAAGGGTGCCTTTAAATCTGCAGTGCAATTTGCACGGCCGAGTCGAGTAAGTTGCACGGCCGTGCTCTTCGGCGCCAAATTTGAATTTTGATTTTTGACATCGTGCACGGCCGCTCCACCATATCCGCACGGCCGCTCAGAGGGACACGGCCACTCTTCCTTCAAGACACGGCCACTCTAAGCTTTGAGACCAAAAATTGCCCAAAAATGGCTTTGTGCACGGCCGCTCCCTTTTGGCTGCACGGCCGTGCTCACTGATTTTTGGTTTTGTGAGTTTGATTTGTTTGTTGCTCTGCCATGCCTTTGCATCAAAATTTGTCTAGGCATTCTTTGATCATAAAAAGGCTCCAAAACCTGTCTAAAATGTGTAAAACATACCAAGAGCGTAAAATCTAATAAATATGAAAAATGAACTAAAATGTATTTAAAATGAGATAAAAATGGCAGTTTAAACTGTGTAAAAGCATATAAAAAGTAGGGATAAATGACTATATAATAGTCACTTATCACAAATTTTATCCAAAAAAATTACGAAGATAGCGAGTGTAGTGTAATGACACCTGTCATCATCGGACGCTGAAGTTGCACCTCTCTTCTCATTTTAAGCGGTTCGTGGCATCATTTGTAAGACCAAACGAGTGCTCAAATTGCACGCATGTATACATGCTATAAACACATGACAAAGACTCATTTTCATCTTCATAAAAATTCCTAGTATTTTCTAGTAAAGAAAAAACCAATTTCATACAAGATCCAGCGGAAGGCTGCTTATAAAGTTGAGGCCCAATGAAAAAATTCACACAAACAAAAACAAGCCAAGCCCAAGTCAATTAAATAAGGGCAAAATTCTTTTTTATGTAATATTCAATAGCTTAAATCTATAATATTTGTTTTTAGTTGAAAATGATACTTTTGTTACAAAATGTAATCTATACCCTTAAAAAATATGGAACAATACGCTATGCATCGCGATGCACAAAATTGATGCATGCATCGCGCATAAATTTGTGTATCGCGATATACAAAATTAAACAAAATTAACCACCCAGAAGAAGAAGAAGAAGAGTCAAAAGGAATGCCTTGAAAGAAGAACTGAGAATAGAGAAAGATTAGCACAATATTGAAGGCCATCCATGAGAGCTCGAACCTCTGCTGCCATGACAGTACCATCGTTATAAAAAAGGAGAGAAAGCAAAGAAGAAAGCCTTTTTTAACGAGACCTCGACCTGAAGGCCATCAAGAGCGGAGCCATTAGTATGAAAAATGAGGCATCTTCAAGTGGGAGCCATCTCATCCATTAGCCTATCCTGACCACACGCTCAAGAATAGGCAGGAAGAAAGTTAGCGGACAAATTGGATCATGAAAAGAGAGATGGCTTGTTGGAGAGATGAATTGTGTTTTTTGGGAAGTGAAAGAGGTGGTTGTAGGGTTGGGGAGATAAATTGAGTTTCTTTGGAAGTGAATGGGACAACATGCTCAAAGGGGGGCAGTTTTGAAACAAATAGTCACTTTATCACTTAAAAGAAATTTAAGCGATTGAAAATAAATATTGTTGACTTAAGCGATTAAAAATTCTACAAAAGATACTGACCTGCAATTTTTCCATTAAATAACTATTTTAAGCCATTTGGTAGAAGCCCAAGTTCAAGCCCAACTTATGACTTATGTATATATATTTAAGATGGTTCATAATTTTGAAATTTTATTAATTTATTTTTAGACTAATATGTTAAATTGAAATAGTTGTCGTTTATTGAATGTGACTAGTGGGGAGGTCAGTGAAAGTGGTGGTTATGAAGGGGTAAAATAGGGAGAGGATAAAAAAGTGAGGAGTCCACAGTCCAATCACCCCCTCTCCCTTTTTTTTTTCTCTACTCACACACACACACATGCACGCACAGAAGCGCCTAGGAGATAAATCCTAGAGAGAGAAAGCCTTCCCTCTAACTCCTGGGGAGATCGAACCCATGACCTCCAGATTGAAAGCCATAAGCTCAAGCCAGCAGGCCAAATCCACATGTGCCCCCTCTCCCTTTATATATACAATGCATAGTAGCACATGTTACGCGTGTGCATTTTTTAATTATATATTGTATCCGTTTCACTCAAAAAGTCTATATTTGAAAAATAAAATAATTAAATGATATATAAGTAGTATTATAGTTGATTATAATTACAAAAATATTTTAGCATAGTTAATATATTTGTATCACATGTTGAGGGTAAAGTTGAAAGTATTTAAAAGGTTATATGTATAATTTTTGAAGTGGACTTTTTGAATAGAACATTCCAAAATAATATAGTAAAACCTTTGTCTGGAACGGAGGGAGTAGTATTAGTGATTTACTTTTTGTAGATTATATTGTAAATATAATAAAATTTGACCTTGATTAAATTTTAAAAGTAATAATATTTGAAAAAAGTAAAGAGAAATAAATATGGTTCATTTTTTAATTTTTTGGAGTGAAAATAAAGGAAAATCATGAAAGGGGGGGGGGGGAGTTGAGAGAGTCTATTAGAGAAGAGTCGCAGCGGTTGGAGAGTACGAGTTTAATAGATTCCTCTCTTTTAAAGCCCGTTTAGTCGTCCATTTTGGTTAAAAGACAGAGATAAAATATAATTTATTTACAAAAATTATATTTCAATATTGCGGCAGAAAAAAATAAATTTTCAAAACACAACTACTATTTAAAACGCTAGAATTTTCAGTTTTTTTTCCAAAAAACGCTGATAGGAAAAAAAATATATTTTAAAGCGATATTTCGAACATATTTATAAAAATAAAGCTACATTTTAAATAATATACATTTTAAATATGCGGCACCAAACGAGTTCTTAATTTATCTAATAAAGGGTATTGGATAACTTGAGATTTGTTTAGTTAAGAGTTATGACAAGTCACGGTGAAGTTCTTAATAGCAAACGTGCATCCTATCCTATCATATTGTTTCCTTCTTTTGTAAAGATGGAGAATGTACATTCAATTCAAAACTGCACCATACGTAAATATTACTACATTCATCTTTAAATTATTATCTTATTTTTTTAATTTGTATTAAAATAATTTTTTTATTTTAAAAAAAATTTAGTACAATATTTTTACCATTTTACTCTTACTTTTTCTTTCTATTTTAATTATATGACATATGCACATTAAAAAAAGGGCAAACTACACAAATGGTCCCTGTAGTTTTAGCCATTTTTGCAATTGGTCCTTACACCTCGCAAATGGTCCCTGTACCAAGACATTGTACCAAATTGGTCCTTCCGTCAAACTCTGTTAATATTCTGCCGTTAAGTGCTCCCACGTGCCACACACGTGCATATGTGTATGGGTAAAATAGTCATTTGACCTTATAAAGTACAGGGACCATTTCTGAAGTATAAATTCAAAAGGTAATACGCTACTTTCCAACTGTCAGAACGTTGATAAACTGAACCTCAAAAGTCGTTTGAGGGTTTTGAGGGTTTTAGGTCGCCATTGAAGCAATTTGCAGACGTTTGAGGATTTCGATTCCAGTAATGGCGTGGATGCAGAGGAAAAGAGGAGTAGTTTGGGATGTGAATGATATGTATTGTAAGTATACTTCCTTTTATTCGCAATGGCGTGGGTTTGACTGAAAAAGGGGTTTTTTTTTTTTGGTGGAAAATGCTTACCTGTACACAAATGGTCCTTTTGTTTGTCTCTCTGTCTATAAAATGTTATTTTGCTTCGAAAACATAAATTTTTTGTAAAATGTGGTTTATATCCTGTTTCTTTTAACTCCTTTATCTGTTGCTTTTGGTCCCTGTATCACATTGCTTGTTTGTGCATGATTTTTGAGAGAGTTACTGTAATATTCAATTCCAGAGCCTTTGTAGTGTGTGTAGTAGTTGAAACAAAAATAGGACATGTGGGTCGCATGTGTTTGGATTTAGTTCTTATCTGTGTTGTGTTGTTGCATTTACTACAGATCCTAATTCTGATTGGTTCAGCATTGAGCTACACCATGGGGGAGAGTTTGAGTACATTCCACATAGGGTTTATAATGGGGGATTAATCAATTATTTTAACTTTTGTCATTCTGATTTGTTGTCCATTCAAGAGCTAAACAAAATGATTAGAGGGCTTGGTTATAATGGGATGATGTTTTATCATTATAAGGTTCCAACTTTGGACCTTGAATTTGGGTTGAGAGCTTTAGGGACTGATGAGGACATGATGACTATTGCCCAGATAGGAAAGAAACATAAATGCATTGAGGTGTACTTAGAACATGGTGCCACTTCTTGTGATGATTTTTTTACTGAACCAACACTGAGAAGCTCTGTAGTTATTGAGGAGTTGACTGGAGATGAGGGTGAAGGAGTGGGTGAACAGAGTCAAAAATGGAATGTGTCAGAAGATCATAGAAAAACACTGAATCAGTTGTTACTAACTTATAATTTGGATGAACTTGATGAAGTTGTAGCTCATTCAGAAACTGAATACCAAGCTGAATTGAGAGAAAAAGAACACAACAATATATGTGGTACATCAGGTTTGCATGAGGTTGAGGTTGAGCAACAACATGGTGGTGATAATGCAGAATTTGAAGCTGAGGTTGGGGTTGAACAACATGGTAGTGATAATGCAGAGTTTGAAGATGATCGAGTTTGAACAACAACATGGTAGTGATAATGCGAGTTTGAAGCGAGGTTGGGGTTGAAGCTAATGAGGCGAGCTAGAAGATGAACAATCGAGTCGATGATGATTATAATCAATATATGGACCCTGAATTTGATTGGTGCAGTGATGATAAAGATGATCTTGAGTTTGAAAATAACATTGACAGGCGGTTGAATGGGCTGGTGTAAAACGAGAAGAAGGAAGACAAAAATATTTGATGGTGAAGAACTAGATTTGGAGTCGACTATGCATCATCGATGACTTATGGAGCGGGAAGCTCGATGATGATGGTGATGGGCACGAGTCGATCACAGAGGATTAGACTTTCGGCTGAAAAGACATGAGAAATCCACGGTACAAGTTGTCTTTGAGGTTTTCAAATGCGAAGAGGTGAAAATGGCATTAAAAGAATACTCAATAAAGAATAGGAGAGATATTCATTTGGTGAAAAATGACAAAACTAGGGTTAGGGCCAGGTGTAGGGTACCAAGTCATGTCCTTGGGTTATACATATTTCCCTAGGCGGTTTGAGAGCACTTGGGAAGTGAAAACTTTTGTAAATGTCCATACACAGCCCCACCTACTCAAATAAATATTTGACATCCGAGTGGATTGCCAAGAGATATATTGAGAGGTTTAGGCTAACCCTAACTGGACCATGGAGGGTATAATGGTAACAGTTAGGGAAGAACAACATCTGGAGATTTCTAAGAGTCAAGCATACAGAGCAAAGAGGATTGCAGATGAGTTAAACCATGGAAATCATGAAGAACAGTTTGGGTTACTATGGGATTACGTGCGAAATCGGGAGGACAAATCCCAACTCAACCATGAAAATTGAGCTTAGAGCGAGGAGGATGTGAATGCACCGGATCAAAGAAAATTCGGGAGGATCTACCGTTGTTTGGGCTCATTGAAAGCGGGATTTGCATGGATGCGGGAAGGTTATAGGTCTAGATGGGTGCTTTCTAAAGGGACCTCATTCGGGCGGATACTTACTTGGAATTGGTATGGATGCTAACAATGGCATGTATCCCATTGCATATGCTTGGGTTGAGAGTGAGAACAGAGAAACTTGGCATTGGTTTCTTGAACTCTTCATAGCGACACAGGGATTCAAAGTACGAGTGGGTGTTCATATCGACCAACAAAAGGTATGCGTATTTTTACTTTTTTGTTTAGTTTGATTATTATTTTCTACTTTTTTATACTTTCTTGATTATTATTTACTATTTTTATAATAATTTTCTTTCTTGATTATTATTTTCTACTGTTGCTTGGACTCTGTTTTCTTTCTTGATTATTATTTTCTACTTTTATAATAATTTTCTGCATATGCTATTTAACAGGATTGGACTTGGCAATGAGAGACTTATTGCACGATGATGAGCATAGGTTACATTTACTACATATGTACAACAATTTCAAAAAAATTTCAAGGGTAAGGAGATGAAGGATAGACTTTATAGGGCTACATTTTCAACAACAATTTACGCTTTTGAGGCTGCAATGGAGGATTTTAAGTCTTTTTCTCCACAAGCATTTGAGTGGGTTTGTCGTATAAGTCCCAAGCGGTCTAGATCACATTTCACGAGTCGGCCAAATGTGATGTCCGATGAACAACATTTCTGAGAGTTTCAATGCACATATTGTCTCCACTAGAGACAAACCTATTATCACATTGTTAGAGATGATAAGAACTTATTTGATGACTAGAATTAGAAAGAAAAGGGATGAGTTGAAGAAGTGTGATGGTATTCTTTTGCCAAGGATACAAAAGAACTTGAACAAGACAAAACAGGAAGCATTGGATTTTATCTGTGTTTGGAATGGACAGAGTCAGTACCAAGTTAAAGGGCCATGGGGTGAACAATGTGTAGTTGATTTGTCTCGAAAAACTTGTAGTGTGAAATGGCGGTTGAGTGGGGTTCCATGTAAACATGGTGTATACGCCATATGGTATGATGGTAAGAATGAAGGCAATGGGGTACCGAGTTGTGGGTGGATGATTTCTATAAGGTAGAATGCCAGGAAGGATATATGAGCACACAATCAATCCAATAAATGGAATTGAAATGTGGCCTCATATAGGAAATCTTTTCAAGATTGTTGCACTGTTTGTCGGACTCAACTGGGAGGCCCAAAAGGCTAGAAAGAAGGATGTAGATGAAGAAAGAAAACAGAGCCACAAAGGTAGGGAGACATGGAAAATTGATGACTTGTAGTAGATGTGGTGGAATTGGCCATAATTCCAGGGTTTGTAAAGGCCAAGGTTGTGAAGCAATGAAGAGAAATAAGAGAAAGAAAGACAATGGGGTAAGCAATTCTACTTTTATAATAATTCTTATTTTATTCTGCATTTGCTTAATCAGATGTCTTAACATGTCAAAATTCTTATTGTAGGGTCCAAGTACAAGTGTGCAAGACAGAGGGCAAGGCAGAGGGCAAGGGCAAGGCAGAGGGCAAGGCAGAGGACAAGGCAGAGGACAAGGCAGAGGACAGAGTCCAAGCACAAGTAAGGCAAGTAACAATCTGCAAGGTAGGGGTAGAGGCAAAGGCAAAGGGAATCCATTATGTGCTTCCCAACCAACTCCAAACACAATTCAAGGGAATCCATCAGTTTCATCCCAACCACAATCACAACCACAGTCCCAAGCTATAACCAGTGAGGATTTGGAATCCCATGTTGGTGCAAAGAAGAGGAAGCTGACTAGGAAGTGAAAGAAAAGGGATGAGGATGAAAACTATTTCTTGTGATTATTTTTGACTTTTAATGTTAGCAAACTGTTTCTTTTGGTGAATGTACCTTGAAAACTACTTCTTTTGGTGAATGTAATAGCCTTCAAAAGTATTTCTTTTGGTCAATGGCATGTAAATAAAGTCAGATTTATGTGAATGTAAATGGATGTGATGACTACTCTGTTTGTTTGAAACTTTCTTTACATATCATTTGGTTTCAATCTCTGTTGACATCTGAGTTATGTTTCAATCTCTGTTGCCATTGCATTTATTTTCAAATAATCTTAGCAAACAAAAATTGCTTCAGTTTTCATTGCATTTGTGAATACTAGAAGGAACAAAATTGAGCAACATTGTCATCAAAATCAGGAATCTCATTTCGTTTGTTTGAATCTCTGTTTACATATCATTTGGTTTCAATCTCTGTTTACATAGAGTTTGGTTTCAATCATTGCCATTGCATTTGTTTTCAAATAATCTTAGCAAACAAAAAGTTGCTTCATTTTTCATTACATTTGTGAATAATAGAAGGAACAAAATGAGCAACCCACAAATCAAAATCCACATACCAAACAATTGAGGTCTCAAACAAAGGCAAACCAACCACTTCTCTATTGAAGTTCATAGCGAACAGTTCGCATCCATAATAACATCACTATGACAACCTCATTCAAAACCAAAATTGAGGTTTCAAACTATTACAAACTAGGATTAAGCAGGAACCAAATACCAACACTTTAATGTAAATTTTTTTTTCATAACAGAACAGTAACATAACTAGATAACCTACTGACCACTAATGGCTGGAAATTTTCTTGAGTCATCACTGCTTCCTTCATCTCCAAAAATTATCCAAGCAAGAATCAACCCAGCAAGAATCACCCAAGCTACGAGAATGCATACCCACAATAACTTCCAAATACTCCCCTGTCTTCTTTGGTTGCCTCCATCGATTTTTACAGCTTCATACTCCCTAATCCTACGAATCAACCCTGGTATAATCTCCACAGCCCTATGGCACATTGGTGGATCGAACCAAAGAAAAAATCCACATGGATCTCAAGTGGAAATTTCGGATGAAAAGAATGCTTTAATGGGGATTGAGATTTTTAAATCAATTGAAGAAATTATAGATACTTACCAAACGATTACCACAAGTCCAAAACCTTACGCTGGGTTGAAGTCAGTCCATGAAGTTAACATCGCGGCTTTAACTCCACAGTGACAATAGACCTCCATAAATTTCTTCAATTTCTGGTCTTGGAGCTCAATTGCGTCTTACTGGCAACCAACTCCATTAATTTCGTCCTTTATTGCGAGTCTAGGCGCCAATTATTCCCGCCTACACAAGTGGTCCCTGTACTTACATCAGCAAAATGACCATTTTACCCCTTTAAAAATGCACGTGCAATGCACGTGAACTGACTTAACGGAAAAAATCTAACGGATGTAGACGGAAGGACCAATTGCGTTCAATTGGTTGGTACAAGGATGTCTGGCAAAAAATTTTTTGTACAGGGACCAATTGCAAAAATGGCTAAAACTACAGGGACCATTTGTGTAGTTTGCCCTAAAAAAAAATTATATATTTTACTAATATTAATAATCTAGTCAATTATTTTTTTTTAATTCGTGTAACGAGTTAAATAAAATAATAATTTAGGGACGGAGGGGGTATAAAATTTCCCTTCCAATTATAGCATGGAGTGCTTCTTAACGTAATGTCGGGAGGCCGTGGTGCGTTACAATATGAGAAAGTAAAATAGGGGCCTATGGACGGTCCAACCCATTTATAGTCCGTTCAATTATATTCACGTCGTTAATTAAAGTCTGTTTGTTAAAATTAAAAATTAAATTTAAAAATTAATGTCTGATAAAATAGGACTTAAAACATTAAGACATCATATTTTAACTTAAAATTTTGATTATTTTTAAGAAATACTTAATTTATTAAGTAATATAATATTACATTATTAAATAATCTTACTTTTAATATCACTTTAAAATTTTTCTTATTAAGCTCCTATTTAGATCAACAAGCATACCCTTAATCACTATTTGCTCGTCCAATGGAGCTCTTTGCCCACATAAATACTGTCCATACCCGTCCATTTACCATATCTAGAAAAATATAACCCTTATTTGGGATTGTAAGAATTGTATTTTATTTGGAAAAACTAGGGCGAAAATTGAGCCGGTCATTTTTTATGAATTTTCAACCAATTTAGTTTTTTATACTTGTTTTCAACCGTAAAAAGACACTTTTGTGGTGAAATGTTGTTTATGCCCTTAAGAAACAAGCATGGGATATCACAATTCTAATTTGATGCATCGCGATTCCAAATTGATACATTGCAATTTTTAAACTGACAAAAATGCACTTTTGTGAAATTCGAACAGATACGGGATGTATCAGAATTTCAAATCGGTGTATCGCGATTTCAAATTGATGCATCGAATTTTTAAACTGGCAAAAAAACACTTTTCTGGGGAAATGTCATCTATGCCATTAGGAATTTGAACAGGCACGCGATACATCGCAATTTTAAAATTGATGCATTGCGATTCTAAGTCGATGCATCGCGATATCAAATTAATGAATCGCGATTAACTGCGTATATCGCCTGTAACATAAGACGCATCGCGTTCGGCAACGATGTTTGAGCTGCTGGAGAAGTACGATTAGTTCCATTTTTATTTTCATTATTATATATATACTTTCATCATGAGAGTTGTGATGATATATTAAAAATAAATATACATATATATTTGTATCTTGATATTGGTATGAATCTGATTCAAATGTGAAGTTATCATTGACTCTGAAGAGAAGGAATAACAAAAAGAGTTTGTTGTAACGATAGAGTTGTCGTTGTCGAAACAAACGATAGAATTGAGAGTTTGTTGGTCTGGATGCCATAAAAGAAGAAATAAAATGATAAATGGGTTGAGGGTTAGGCGAGAAGGAACCATTCTTTAGATTATTGGGGAGTATTTTAAAAATAATTTAATCATTCATCTACTAGAATGGGTTTCTCCGATTTAAAATAAGTATAATGCAACTATTCTTCCAATAAGATTATGTTGAGACATGCCGCAACATGTTACCAAGATTTTGTTTTGGGATATGAAACAGCCAAAATTACGATAAAATTGAGTTGCATTTAACTACTCAATGTTAAATTTTAAAATAATAATTTGATAAATAATTTAAGTTCTCCAAAATTAAAATTATTATTCTAATTTAAAATTTAAAACTCTAAAATTAAACAATATATAACCTAAAACTTTAACATTGTGGAGAGGTGTCTCAATACAGTCGCTATTGCATTGCAAGTTCTTCTTATCTCGACAAAAACACCATGTTGGGAACGATGCAAAACCTATTGCTGCACAGCCTGCACCTACTTACAAGGCACTTGATTTTTTATAGGGACAAAATTGACATTTCAAGATTAACGTACAGGAAACTGTGACATGTACAGACAGTTTAAATTACAACTCACTCTTCATATTAAAATGAGATAATGACATTGGAAGTCCCTTGACTATGGCTGATTCCACCATTAGTCCCTTAAGAAATTTTTTTCATATTTTTGTCCCTTGACTATGAAAATCAGACACGGTTGGTCCTTTTGGTGAATGCCGTTAGTGTTTTCCCGTTAAGTCTATCACGCGCCTCTCACATGACTTTGTTTAAGGTAATTGTTGGAATTTTACATAAATCTTCAAACACACCCCCACACACACTCTCTTTCTCTATCTCTCTCTCTCTCTCACAGACACACACACACACATACATCCAAAGACACCCACACACACACATTCTCTCTCCTTCACCCCTTTTTCTTCCACCATGGCGTCAACCTCTACGGCCCAACTTCATCTCTCCCTCTTCGCCTTCTTCATCTCTCCCTCTACGGCCAATCTCTCTCATTCACCCCTTTGTTTACAGAGGGCCTAAATAGTCAACGTAATCGCCTCCACGGCCGTCTTCATCTCTCCTTCTTCGCCGTCTTCATCTCTCCCTCTAATTGGCCGGATTGTCAACGTAATCGGCAATCGGCGGTCTCCGTGCGAACGTGGACCAACGTCACTTTGAAACAACTTCAAACCAAAATCAACTTCAAACCCAGAAATTAAACCCAGAAATCAAACCCAGAAATCAACTTCAAACCCGGGCGAGCGGGGAATGAAATTAATGTGGAAAACCCTCCAAATTTAAAAGAGGTGGGTGCGATGCTTAGCCCAATTAGAAACCCTAATGTGTGATATTCCAAACGCAAAGGGGTTTTACGCGATCTTGAGCTGTCTCTCCTTCCTCTGTTGCTACGACGCGTTCAAAACGGCTTGCATCGTCATCTTCTCAAATAGGGGATTCATTTGTCTCGTCGGATGATAATGAAAGGGATAAAGACCGCGATCTACTATGAAAACAACACCATTGTGGGATGTCATAATTGTGTGTGTTAGTGTGTGAAATTTGATGATTTGAGTGAATATTGATGATGGGTTTTGATATTTGCAACTTCTCCTCGTTTCTTTCTCTTGTATGTGTCTAGTGTGTGTATGAAGGCATTAGTGTCGAACGGGAAATAGAAAGATTCGGTTGACAACTCTAATTGTCTACTTGATTATGGATTAATTAATGGAAGACATTACCGTCGTCTCCGGGTGTCTTTCTTGGGAAATGAAGTTTCTTGAATTTTGATTTCCTTTTTCTTTTTCTTTTGTTGATGTGATGGGCAATTACTAGAATGCCTAGATTCTGATGGATATAGGGAGTAGCTAAGGATAATTTGGGTATTTTAAAAAATTATAGACAGAAATTTTATTGCTAACGGGAGGAATCTAATAAAAATTATGTGAAATTCCAACAATGACCTTAAACAAAGTCATGTGAGAGGCGCGTGATAGACTTAACGGGAAAACACTAACGGCATCCACCAAAAGGACCAACCGTGTCTGATTTTCATAGTCAAGGGACAAAAATATGAAAAAAATTTCTTAAGGGACTAATGGTGGAATCAGCCATAGTCAAGGGACTTCCAATGTCATTATCCCTATTAAAATTGTGCATTATACGTGTACCGACCAGTATATATATATATATATATATATATATATATATATATATATATATAGGGGAGTATTTAATGGTTATTTTTTTATTTAACCATTAATGGTTACTCTCATTATCAAACATTGGATCAAAAATTAAAGGTTGAGATTTAATGGTTGGTTGAAAAATGCAATTAATGCAAGTAGGTGAGTCATTTAATGCATTAAATCTCAACCTTTAATATTTTAATTCTTATTAACTTTTTTTATTATTATTTTTATATATTTGTAAAACCCTATCCTAAGTTTGTAAACACTTTTTTCTTTATCCGTAATTTTTTAGTTATTGTTATGACTTTTAGTTTCACTGTATTTATCTGAAAATTGTATCCAAACTCAGCATATTTATATATGTGATTGAATCCCAAATTTGTTTTGTCTATAAATGGTAAAAATCATTTACTTTGGAGGAGTACAGGATTTTTTATTGTTATATTTAGTTTCAAACTTCAACTTAGGATACGGAAAAAGTTAACATTAATTAGGAAAAAAGTTACAAATAAAAAAATATTTTACAGATTTAGGATATGAGTAAAGTTAAAACATTAAATAGAAAAAAGTTACAAAAAAATTATAAATAAAAAGATTTTACAGATACAAATAAAAAAAGGTTTTACAATTTTAGGATATGGGTAAAGTTAAAACATTAATTAGAAAAAAGTTACAAGTAAAAAAGAAAGATTTTACAGATTTAGAATAAAATTAAAGTTAATTAAAAACTTGCGGATGTAAATCTAGTTGTTTGGAGGAAAGTTACAAATAAACAAAGTTTATCGATTTAAGATACATTAAAAAGTTTATTAGAGAAAAGTTTCAAGGAAGATTTTATATATTTAGTATAAGGTTAAAGTTGATTTAAAAACTTAAATAGGTATATCTAATAATTTCTTTTTTTTTTTTTTACACATTTAGGATATGAGTAAAGTTAAAACATTAATTAGAAAAAAATTATAGGTAAAAAAAGATTTTACTAATTCAGGATAACAATAAAGTTAATTTAAAAAGTTATAGAGGTGAATGAAGTTGTTTGGCGGGAATTTTTTTTTTACGTAAAACAGCCACGTGGACAGTGGTAGGAAACATTGGCTTTTGTTTTAGTTATTATTAATATATATATATATATATATATATATATAAAGTCTATTTTCATTATAAAATTTACTAATGCACTATATTCATTAATTGTTAAATATATTAATTACTATCACGACACAATTGCCCTATAAGTACTTGCCTTGTTTGATAATGAAATATTTGCATTAAGTCTCTCCTGGGGCGGCTTCTTTTTTTTTTCCACTATTAATTTTTTTTATTTTTCTTTATAACTTAAAATTAATTTTTTTCTTTTCTTATCGTCTCAAATAAATTATGTCTATTTGCATAGTAAAATTTGAATCAATCCATTATTTTTCACTTATTTATTCAAACAATTTTTTTAAGCAAATAAAATTTATGTGTCAAATAAACCGAAACATGTTATACGATTGCCAACTTAATAAAAAATATTCTTAAGTAATCGCTAAACATATATTTATTAATTGATTTTTCACTCAAATTATTTATTTGAAATTCATATTTTTTTACTCTGTAATTTAATTTTATATAACTCATGACACTCCTTTGTTTAGTCTATTTTGTCATTTATTTATTTTTATTTGTAAGAGGAAGAAATTGTACCTATGTATTATTTTCCTTTGAGATGTCTCATTTAAATTTTCTAATTTTTTGCATATAAAAATATTTATTTTCTTTTGCATGATAAAATATAATATTATTTGCAAAGACAAATAAAGTATAAAAGTGAGAAAGGGAAACAATTAAATAAGGTTAGTTTGAAGGGCAATTGTGTCAAGACATTAATTAACTTAGTTAAATTTTTATAAATGTAGTAGACAAATAAATATTGTAGTAGAAATATACTCTTTCATATATTTATTTATTTATTTATTTATTTATATGCTTGTGGAGAATGAGACAAGGGGAAAAAAAGAGAGAAGGACATGGATTAAATTTTACTAAATAAACTAGATCTCATAGTGAACAAATTAGATTCTCTAGTAAATAACAACCAACAAATTAACTGTGATTATAACGGGGCCACAGCATAAAAAAGCAATCTGACTACCAAAAAATCTCTAATGAATTACTCCCTCCAGTTCCACTCTCTAGCAGAAAATTTAAATCAAATCAAAATTTTAAATACTTTACTTATGTTTTAAAAAATAAAATTTTATTAATTAAAATTATATTAAGAATACTATCGATTTTAACTTTCATAACTTTGTAAAAATAAATAAATTCATAGAAATTATCGGCTAAACTTTAAACAAGTTGACCCAAAAAAGTCAAAAGTTGACTTTTTGCCTGAAACGGAAGGAGTAGTTACTTACCTCCTTCACATAACTTATTCACTAAATTTAGGTGAAAATATTAAAAAGTCCAAAAAAAATTCATATCTAAAATCTTTCAAAAATAATTCTTCTGTCTAAAAAGTCCAAAAGTTCAATTCTTAATACCAAAAAAAAAAAAAGAATATAAGAAAATAATTACTTTTTAAAGTTCTAAGGAATTTCATATCCAAAAAGTTCCAAAGATATCTCATAATTTGTAACACCAATTTTGTGTCTTATGGTTTTAAAAAAATAAAAAAAAAACATATGTCAAATATTTAAAAAAACAAATAATTTTATTTTATAGTATCAAAACAAAACACTAAATATTTAAAAACATATAGACTACATATTTTGATTTACATAAAGCAAAACAAAACACACTGCGAAAAAAGCAATTAATTAAACTTGGAAAGTATCACTAACGTAACGTATACAAACATTCACTTCTCACGACCGACTTACAAACATGCCATTAAAGCCATAGACCCAATCGCCCTTTATTTTATTCAATACATCGTACATGATAGTAATGTCACCCTGCAACTGCATTTATTTTCTAGGTATATTGCATGCTTCAGTTTTGAGGCTTGACTTGAGTTTGCGCATCAGCTGCCCTGCAGCAACCGTAGCCGCAGTAACCATAAGGGCATCCTCCACCACCATAGCCACCACGACCACGACCACGACCACGACCACGTCCACGTCCACCATAGCCACCACGTCCTCCATAGCCGCCACGGCCTCCATAGCCACCACCACGTCCTCCATAGCCACCACGACCACGTCCTCCATAGCCGCCACGGCCTCCGTATCCACCACCAGGGTAACCTCCATAATACTGATCATACTTGGCCTCCTCTACACCATTTGTTTCTTTGACTGCCTCAGCTGCAGCTAGAGACATACAAATTAATATTAGTGATATGAAAAACTCAAATTGTTTTGAAAACAAAATCATGTCAATCAGTTTATCTTGAGGGTGGGCAAGGTGGTTAAACCACACAGGAAACTAACGGCGAAGAAGTTAAAGAGCCAAAACTCACTTTTATCATTAGAAACGGTGGGGGTTTGTTCAGCCAAATCCCTAGCAGCCACTTCTGAGCAAATGAGAAGAACAATGGCAAAAGAAAGGCCAAGCAAAAGAATTGTCTTGGAACCCATCTCTCTCGATCGCTACACACTATATGCTCTTTTATGGAAAGACTGAGAAATCCAGCTAGTTCATTTCTCTATTTATAGAAAGATTTTACCGACAGATCAAGAGAGACGGAGATAGAGGGGATGGGCCATCAATCGGTTGGCTGTTGATGAGAGCTATTAATTTGATGAATGTCAATCTTATCTTCACATTGCAGTAGTAATAGTTTTTTTTTTTTTTCTTATTTATCATGCACATGTTGATGTTAAAGAGACCATATATTAAAAGCCCAAATAACAATAGAGTTCAGTATAATAAAGAGTATACTACAATTACTCTTCTGAATAAAGTATTATACTTCAAAACTTTTTTTAATTATAATTATGGTTGATATTTTTATTTCAAAATATATTACTCCTTCCATTCTAAAAAAATTGTCTTTTTTTCCGCTTTGATTTGTATCAAAAATAAATCTAATTTCTAAGAACAATAATAGTTTTAATGCAGTTTAAAGAATGTACAAACAAGTAAAGCTAGAACCTTGCTTAAATTTGATTTGCCATATGAGAATATTTTTTTCGAAACGGAAGTACTTGATAAGTAATTGCATAAAAAGGTAAAATTGTTATTGTTGAAAAATAGTATTAAACTAAAAAACTAACTTTTTAAAATACTACACTAAAGAAATTACAAGAAAAAAATATTAGTTTTTAGAAAAAGTTATAATATTCTTAATTTAAAGCAGTGCACTAGACGGACCTCCTTGTAGAAAGACACTACCCTTCGCTAAAATCAGAAAAACCACACATGAAAGCAGAAGAAAAAGAAAGCTAAACCGTAGAAAAGGAAAAAAGAAAAATAAAAGAATAAAGAAAATAGTACTCCCTCCCTTTATAAATTGTAGTCCTTGAGCCAAATAGATTATTTTTCAAATTAAATTCGACTTATACTTTTTATTTTTTTTTAAAATCACAAATAACATAATTCATACTCCCTCGATCCGTCCCTAAATTATTGTCTTATTTGATCCGGCACACAAATTAAAAAAAATAATTGACTTGATCGTTAATATTAGTATAGTGTATAGTTTCTTTTAATGTTCATATGTATGCGGCCCATAATTAAAATAGGGAGAAAAATAAATGGTAAAATGGTAAAAGTGATGTCCTAAAAAGAAAAGTTTCTGTCAAGACAATTATTTAGGAACAGATAAAAAAAAAGTAAAATAATAATTTAGAGACGAAGGGAATACTATTTTTGAATTGCATATTCTATAATTTTAAAAAAGTAGATAAAAAGATATACTAAAATTTTATTAGTTTAATTGATTTTAAAAATAAACACAACAATAATTTAAAAATAAACAGTATTTAAACTAGCAAAATAAAGCCAACCAAAACAAGTAGACCTAACTTTTTGATTTAACTGATGCCTGGATCGGACCGCAACATGCCGTATCCGGTATCTCCACAGATGAGTTAAGAGCAACCACAGCAATGCTCCATATATTACACTTTAAACATCTCGTTTTCCATTCAAGTTTTACTTTTTCAACACTCTAAAAATAAATTTCCAATAAGCACTCTCTATATAAAACTCTAAAAATTAAATATCTCTCATCTCAACTAACAAACCATTATATTTTTTCTCTTTTATTTATATTTTTCCACCACAATTAAAATAAAATATTTTAAATTTTATATACTATGAAAAAATATTGTACTCTCTTCGTCCTTAAATTATTGTCTTGTTTGACTCGGCACACGGATTAACAAAAAATAATTGACTTGATTATTAATATTGGTATAATGTGTAATTTCTTTTAATGCCTATGTGTATATGACGCATAATTAAAGTTGAGAGATAAGTAAAGGTAAAATGGTAAAAATAATCTCCTAAAAAAGAAAGTTTTAAACATGACAATTATTTAGGAACGGACAAAAAAAAACAATAATTTAGGAATGTAGAAAGTATATTTCAATAATTTTTATTTTAAAATATTAAACAAAAGTATATTGTGCTCAAATAAAGTGAAGAAAATGTAGAGAATTTGAGTCACTATTCATGTTAAAACTTACTCTATATTTAGAGGGTGATTTAATTAATTTTAGAGATAAAGGGTGAACTAGAGGGACCACTGTAAAATCAAAAAAATAAAAATTTCTAAAATTATTTTTATGAAACGGTGGAAGGTTTCCATTGTGGACGCCCTAATGGCCCAAAGGCATTTAATTCCTCGAAAGTCAAAGCGGCTCACTGCTGAGAGTTGCACTCAACTGGCCTACTATTCGTCCATTTTCAGAATAGGCGGCCTACTATCTTTCTGCCACCCTTACGAAAAACTCTTTCATCGTACGCGCTAAATACATCTAAAAATATTAAATACAAAATTTTTTGAAAAAAATATCATTTTACCACTCATTTGATTTAAATGAATATTTATATCAAAACTTCCTTAATTTTGTATTTAGCACAAATGAAACCCTTAAGGGTGAAATTTGGAATGACCACCTAGTGGTGGCAGCTCTTCCGATGATGGCTGTTTAGGGGTGGCGGTTCTACTAACTTTCGTTAAAATTTTAACGATTTCGTTAATTTTTTAACAAAAATGTTAACTCTAGGGGTTGAAAGTATTAAAAAAATAAAAATTGACGAAATAATGGATGAAAATGGATAACCGCCTTGAAAGTTTTATAGCTATGTAACTAAGAAAACAGAATGCTGGAATATAGTAAATGTTATCAAAGATGTGATAACATCTACTATAACATCCAGTAAAATTGCAGCGGAATTAATAAAACAGAAGGTTAACAAGATTGATGTATCCTTTGTCTACAAGTATAAATACTTGTAGACGTGCCAATATGGCAAAATCTTTTCACTAGAAAATATAGAACCGATTACAAAGAAAACAACTAGCGAAACTCTAACAAAAATCCTAACAACGAAAGTAGGCAAAAGAGACTACAAACTTATGCTTTGGTAATACAATCCTGTCTAATAAACACTGACTTCCATCGAGGACAGAAACTTTAACACGCTTTTAGTAATTTGAATGAGATGTGTTGAAAGATGTGTCGTATTTCGCTCACATTCATCACACGACACCAGTGTATTAGACCTTTTCTCTCTCAGATCTCTCTCCAAAGCGTGCTGAATGAAGAAGACACCATCTTCTTAAATAGGCTCCAGGGCTACACGAAAACACTTAGAAGGCAATGTTAATGTTAGAAAGACAATTTACTATATTTACATCAATCAAAACTTTGATTGAATCAATCAAACAAGTCAAAGCTAATTTACCAAAAATACATCAATCATCCATGTATAGACAGAATTTAAGAAAGGCAAAAACAATCTCAAATCTAACTAATTTAGAGAATCTCAAAAACATATTCTTGGAGAACATATTCCAACAATCTCCCCCTTTTTTGCCTTTCTGGACAAAACTACAATTAAACACAATGAACTCCCCCTGAATAAGATATGATTAATATAACACAAAGATGTAATAAAATATCAGAGAGTTCAGAATAGTAAAAATAAAAAATTGTTTAAACTGTTAACACCCACAAACACAGAAATGTTATGACATTTAAACCAACATCTCTTGAGGCAGTAATGTCAAACAGAGTTGTCTCCCCCTGCATTGTTGTCTCCCCCTTTTTGTCCAGAAGAGGATGGCACTTGGGCATTAAGAAAAACCTGGAACTGTGATTGCAAATCCTCAAGATATACAAGGAGAGTGCGAGTAGCGAATCGAGCGGCGAAGAGAGAGGAAGTGCGAGCGAACAAATGGCACGATAGTGAGGTCAGTAGAGTAAACAGGACATCTGCAGAGGACATATGAACTGGAGAAGATGGAGAAATTCCAAAGCGATCGGTAGAAGCGGCCAAGGGTAAGTCAATGACCCTATCCCCTTTTAACAATTGAGCAGAAATCTTCAAAACTTTGGGACGACTTGTGATTCGATCAGTGCACACGATACCGTGATGCACCAAAAATCGAAAAATCAGACTAGGGAAAGGGAAGGACCAGCGATCCGAGAGAGTTTCAGCATAAAAGGTAATACTATCAAACACCCATTGCCCAAAATTAAAAGGAAGGCCAGTGCCAATTTGGAAAATAAGTTTAGCATGGGATTGAGTCACCACAAAAGTGTTGTTTGAGGGGACCCAATTTGCAGTGCACAATTTGTGCAAGACTGAGTAAAAAGAAGTCAATTGGGCAGATTGAAGTTTCTCAGGAGATATAGGCCATTTGCTGATTTTTCCCCCAGTCAAAACAGATGTGATCTCATTGAAGTTATCAATCACAGATGATAATTCAACATTCTCAGTTGCACAAAACTCATTTATTTTGGAAGGAGTAAAATTTATAATTTTATTTCGAACAAAAACCTGACCAAATCTGTCAGAGCCTTCCATGTACATGGCTTTTTCAAGATTGACATAAAACTCTATGACTAGAGTTTTGACATAGGGTGAGGAAGAGGTCACAGTATTTAAAAGTTTGCGATCAATTAAAAATTGAGACAAATTAAACCGATCAAGAACCTCTAATCGAACTGTTTTTCCTCAAGCAAATTGCGAGTGATGAAACGATCATACCTCAAGGATGCCTCACGGGTGTAGAAAAGAGGATTAAAAGCTGAATCAATATCCAGGGGTGGAGATGATGTGAGAGGAGATGCCACCACATCTTCGTCAGCATCAGATTGAAGATCTTCAACAGATTCAGAAGAAGCTTGTCCAGATGGTTCCACAGAATCCCTATCAAGGGAATTCGTTCTTTCACTATCACTGGATGGAAGAGTAGGGGATTTAGGACAAGAAGATTTCTTCCCTAGTTTTGCATGACTTCTGCAAGAGTGGAGTCATCAGGGAGACCATCACTGTGAGTAGGAGAGGCCGCCTGAACTGAGGGTGCCACAGGACTGTCCAGATCAGCATTGGGCTGAAAATTATCAATCTCTTCAAAGAGATCATCAGACTCTTCTTGCACCACAGAAGCAGGAAGAGATGGCTCAGAAGCGGAGGGAGGAACAACAGAGCGAACCACACACACATGAGGAAAGTCCATATCCTCATTTGATGAAGGCAGGACAAAATCGGCGTCGGTGGCGTCATCATCTTCAAGGTGAACCGTGAGATTCTTGTTGCAAAGCGCCCCCTTTTGCTTCGAAACAGGTAGGAGACAGAGGCTCCAAATTTGGAGTAAGCCCCTTTGCCGCTTTGAAAAGCGTCGTAGGACGCCCAATAGGACCAAGAGAGGCGCCTACTTGCTTCAAATCGGGGGTTTTCAACATCAATGATGTTGCTCGCCCGGGAGAATGGCGTCAATAGGAGCAGGAGCATCATCGAATGGAACAACGTGAGAGGGGTGTCGTGAAGAGCGGATGTCTCCATATTTTGGGAGACATTAGTGAAGGAGATCTTGGATTCGAGATGGAGAAGGAGAGCCCACGCCTTGGATGCCATTGAAGAATCGGAAGAATAGAGAGAGAAAGAGCACTTGAAAGAATTTGTCGAATACAAGAGAGAAGATGCGGTTAGGGCACGCTTAGGGCACGGTTTAATTTTTGGGAAAGAAAGAACTAATTTTGAAGGAGAACAAGCGCTACTTTAAAAAAAAGCGCTACTTACCAAAAATATTTTTGGTAAAATAACTTCCTTTTTTTCAAATTCTCATCAAAAATAGGCATCCGAATATTACCCAAAATGTCCCGTGATAAATCTTACGCTAAGGAACCCTCAAATCATCTTAATGCTCAAAAATCAAGTACCATTCAAATTGTTTATAGACAAACACAATGAAGGATAAAGATTCACAGTCAATAGGCCACTTTGGAGAAAATAGATGATGAGAAACTTTTAGCATGAGAGTATATTCACCAGACCAAATGTCCTATAGGTATGCCTAACCATGAAGAATAAGACAATGCGCACACAAGTGAGGGACTTTGCTCAATGAATGTGAAGGAGAAAAATGTTGGCACACTGAGAGACACATTTTGCAATTTTTGAATTCAATGGATCAAAATCCTTTTCTCCCAGTCCCTTTATATGATGATTTTTGCCTTAAAGATGAAGGGATTTAACCAGCAGGTAGCTTTCACTCTTCCTCAAGGATAGCCCTTTCTCATATGATCACGCCAAACATTCAAAGAACATATTGATCTAGATTATAAGATCACATATGAGTGGCTGCATACACATTGAGAAGGTAGCTTTTTCCCTCAAAGGCTTCCATTCACTGATTTGGCTCATTCACTGGGAGAACTTATCCTTTTTTTTTTTTTTAATTATTATTTTGAATAGAGATCCACATTCAAAAAAAATGTCTTTCAAATACCACATTTTTTTTAAAAAATCATTTGACAAAGTCGTGCCCAAGACAACATGCAAGATGATGATTTTTTTTTTTTTACAACAAAGCACATGTGGTCACATTAGAGACCACATGTTGTGAGACAATCAAATAGCACACAGACTTAGAGATTTCCTAAGAGTAGAAAATCTCGCAAAATCAAGAGCCTTGGTGAACACATCAGCTAATTGATTCTCAGTTCCTATAAATTCCATGCGGATAATTTTCTGTTCAACCAAATCCCGAATAAAGTGATGTCGAATATCAATATGTTTGGTGCGGGAGTTTTGAACAGGATTTTTCGAGATATCTATAGCACTGGAATTATCACAATAAACAACAATAGTATCACTCTCTAGCCCATAATCATTGATCATCTGATTCATCCAAAGAAGTTGAGAGCAACAACTACCAACCGCTACATATTCGATTCGGTTGACGGTGAAACGCAGCTTTGTTTTTGCTATACCATGAAACCAAATTGTTCCCCAAGTAAAAACAACCCCGGTGGTGCTTTTACGATCATCGATATTTCTGCCTAATCGAATCACTAAAACCAACAAGATTGGTATTAGTGTCTCTAGTGTACCACGGCCAAGTTTGGTTGTCCCACTAACATATCGAATGATACGTTTTAAGGCCTTTAGATGGGAGACCTTGGGATTTGCTTGGTACCTTGCACGCACACAAACACTATACATAATGTCCGGTCTGGCGCGCTTAGGTACAACGACTTCCTATCATACTTCTAAACAAGGTGTGATCTACACCTTCACCTTCATCATCCCTACACAACTTTTGAGATGATCCCATGGGAGTTTTTAAATGGGATGCATTCTCAAGACCAAACTTTTAACCAAGTTTTGAGCATACTTGGTTTGAGACACAAAAATTCCTTCATTGCTTTGTTTCACTTGAAGACCAAGAAAATAGTTTAACTCACCAACCATGCTCATCTCAAATGTGGATGTCATGTTGTTGACAAAATGTCCTAACATCTTTTCAGATGTAGATCCAAACACAATATCATCCACATATATCTGAGCAATGAGAATATCACTTTTTTCTTTTTGAATGAACAGAGTTTTATCAACCTCACCTCTTTTGAAACCAATTTCAAGAAGGTATTCAGTAAGTCTTCCATACCAAGCTCTAGGAGCTTGTTTAAGACCATACAATGCCTTCTTTAATTTAAACACATGGTTTGGTTTGTGAGGATCTTCAAATCCTTTTGGTTGTTCCACAAAAACTTCTTCATTCAAAACGCCATTTAAAAAAGCACTTTTCACATCCATCTGATGGAGTGTGATTCCAAGATGACAAGCAATGGCAAGCATTAATCGAATAGACTCAATGCGGGCTACAGGAGCAAAGGTTTCATCAAAGTCCACCCCTTCTACCTGTGTATACCCCTGAGCTACCAATCGTGCTTTATTTCTAACTATTTTCCCAGACTCATCAGTTTTATTTTTGAAAATCCACTTAGTTCCTATTACATTACCTTGACTAGGTCTAGGAACTAAGTACCAAACATCATTTTTGGAAAACTGATTTAATTCTTCCAACATGGCAGTTATCCAAAAATCATCCCCAAGAGCTTCTTTCACATTTTTAGGTTCAAGATTTGATATGAAGCAACAAGTTCTAGCATTTAAACAATCGATGACAAATAGGCCAAGCTTACCATTTTTTGTAATCCACTTTACCTTTTGTCTTGTCTTCATTCCATCAAACACATTACCAATCACTTGAGTTGTAGGGTGATTTTTCGAATTACGCTTGACACATCACGCCTTTGATCGGTTTCACCTCATCAGATTCAACTGTTCGGTTTCGATTCATTTCGGTGATCCCGAGTCGTTGGTAGGTGTGTTCGAGGATGTCCCCACATTTTCGGACACATTTCCTTGAATCATTCGATCTGGATTTAGTGAATCGGTAACAATTTTTTCGGCACCCGTTACGCCTGCATCATCCAAAGACCTGTAATATCATCTTCAGCTTTTGTCCAAGGTTTGCAAAATCATCAAAAGTAATATTTATGGATTCCATTATAGTCTTAGTCCGAAGATTAAAGACTCGAAATGCTCTACTATTTGATGAATACCCCACAAAAATGCATTTGTCACTCTTAGAATCAAATTTTGAAAGATGATCTCGGTCATTTAAGAGATAACATATACACCCAAAAACGTGAAAATATTTGAGATTCGGTTTTTTCCCAAAAGGATTTCATATGGAGTCATGGTGCAACCGGTCTCAAATATACACGATTTCCAATGTGACAAGCGGTGTTTAAGGCTTCACCAAAACGTTTTGAAAGATTTTGAGAACTAAGCATGACACGTGCCATTTCTTGAAGTGTGCGATTTTTCCTTTCCGCTACTCCATTTTGTTGTGGAGTTTTGGGGTGAATACTCATGAGTAATCCCCTTTGAATCGCAATATTTGGAAAAAGAAGAATTTTCATACTCGGTACCATGATCCGAACGAATCTTAATAACTTTTAAGTCATATAGATTCGGACCTTTTGTACCAAGTTTTAAAAGCTTCAAAAGTTTCAGATTTTTCTCTCAAGAAAATAATCCAAGTATACCGAGAAAAATCATCAACACACACAAAGGAATATTTCTTTCTTCCTAGACTCTCCACTTCAATTGGACCCATAAGATCCGTATGAATGAACTCAAGACAACGTTTTGAGGAACGTTGTTGAATTTTTGGTGGGACACTCTAGTTTGTTTCCCTTTTGGCATGGACCACACACACCCACATTCTTTGTGTTAATCTTTGGTAATCCTCTAACGGCATCATGTTTGATTATATCATGAATTTTATGAAAACTAGCATGTCCTAGTTTTTGATGCCAAAGAGAACTATCATTAACACTTGAGGTATGGCATGAAACAACTTCACCATACATGTAACAATTATCCGAGGATCTAGTACTGCAAGAATACATTTGTTAGTACCATCAAATACTTCACATGAGTTTTTGTCAAATTTTACATGCAAATCATCATCACATAATTGACTTATACTTGATGAGATTTGCTTTAAGACCTTCCACATGAAGAACATTTTTAAGCCTTGGCAATCCCTCAACATCAAGATTGCCTCTACCAACAATTCTTCCTTTTGCACCACCCCATAGGTCACACTTCCACCATTGAAGCTAGAGTATTCGACAAGTATTCATCTGTCCCTGTCATATGACGGGAACATCCACTATCAAAAACCATGAGCGGAACATTGGTTTTAAAGGAAGTGTATGTAACATTGCACGTTACATCGCTTTCTTGACCCATATTTTTCCGAATTTGGGAATGTCTTGATTCAAATGTGGAGACATTTTCCACGACATTCGTCGGAGCGATTTCGGTGAAATTTTTTGCCAAATCGCCTTCATTTTGTAACAATAAGGTCGATATGACTGAAACATTACAAGATAATGGCAAATATCCGACGTTTCCGGTGTCTAGACCTTTTGTTAGCCATTTGGTTTTGATTAACATGTTCACCATTCATTCTTTCCTTGACAAAAGCAAGCTGGTTTGAATCCCGTCCAGCGGTGTCTTCTTGACCATAAGTCGAAGTTCATCAAGTTTAACCTTGCCTTTGTTCAGCTTGGACATGGTTTCATTTGCTTTTTCAAGATTAATTTTGGCTTTTTCAAAATCCACATCTTTCTTGGTGAGCATGACTTCCAGCCTAGCAATGGAAGTTTTCTGAACTTCATTCTCTTTTGAGAGCAACTCATTTGAAGTTTTCTGAACTTCAAGTTCTTTTGAAAGATATTCATTTTCCTCAGTGAGAAGATTTAACTTTTCTTCCTTCTTTACCCAATCTTCATAAAGTGCCTTATAATCCTCTAATAAATCCAGTTTTCGAATCGAATCGGACTCATTGTGGACATGATTGTCATCAACTATGGAAGAGTTGAGACAATTCGGTTCGGAATGAATCTTTTAACGAGATGTGATCACGGTTGGAGCCACATTTAAGGCAACACCTTTAGATACACCATGAGGATTTATTTGTAACACTTTTTGAGTTTCAAAAAAACTGTTTAGTGCAGTTTCCTCTTCGGATTGATCATCATCGCTGTCACTTAGGGTAGCTGCCAAACTTTTTCCCTTTTTCTTTGTAGTGTTAATACATTCGGCATAGTGACCATAACCAAAACATTCTCGCATTGAGCAGTTTCTTCCTTTTTTGATTTGTATTTTGAAGGAAGTTTAGGAGTAAACTTGTCTTTGGAATTATCGAATTATCGAATGTTTTGAAGAAAATTTTCTTGGAGCAAATTTTGGAGCGACATTTGTTTTTGATACTTTTGATAGTTTTGTCCTTTGGTCAAAATGTTGTTAAACTTTTGACCAACATAGCACGATTCTTCTCCAAAATCGCCTTTCCAAGATCATTTGTAAATTCAAGTAATTCCTCCGACAAGTCGATTGATTTTATGCAACAGCAAAGCAATACTTTTAGCATTTTTATTTTGCTTTTGTTAAAGATAGGTTTAACTCAAAGGTTTGAAGAATACCGAAAGTTTATCTAAACTCATTCTTCCGGTGTCATGAGCTTCTTCTATAGCGAGATTTTTATATTGAAACGTTCGGAAGAGATCTCATCATTTTGCTAACAAGTCTTGCATTGGAAATAGGTTCTCCCAAGGCTAGAGACTCATTAGACAAATCTACCAACTTGTCATAGTAGGATGAAATGTCATCATCTTCTTCCATTTTTAAATATTCAAAACGAGTTGTAAGTAAGCGTAGCTTGGTTAAACGAACGCTATCGGGTCCCTCACAATGAGCTTGGAGGGCTTCCCATACTTCTTTGGCTGATTCAAAATGAACAATTATTTTGAAAATGTTTGGTTCCACAGTAGTAGATAGCATTAATAGCTTTTGAATTAAAATTTGCTACGCTTCTTTCTTCGGTCGTCCAACTAGCTTCGAGGTAATTTTATAATCTCCATCGATGTCAATTACTCTAGGTGGAGTCCACCTGTAACCACGAGAGCCATGTTCTTTCATCAAGAGACTTGAGGTACATGCGCATCTTGGGTTTCCAAGTAGAGTAATTAGACCCATCGAGGACGGGAGGACGTTGAGTACCATACGAGTATCCGACATAGCTACAACCGGGAACCACACTTAGTTATGTCAAGTGTAGGCTCGATACCAAATGAAAGTTTTATAGCTATGTAACTAAGAAAACGAATCTTTGGAATATAGTAAATGTTATCAAAGATGTGATAACATCTACTATAACATCCATAAAATTGCGCGGAATTAATAAAACGAAAGTTAACAAGATTGATGTATCCTTTGTCTACAAGTATAAATACTTGTAGACGTGCCAATATGGCAAAATCTTTTCACTAGAAAATATAGAACCGATTACAAAGAAAACATCTAGCGAAACTCTAACAAAAATCCTAACAACGAAAGTAGGCAAAAGAGACTACAAACTTATGCTTTGGTAATACAATCCTGTCTAATAAACACTGACTTCCATCGAGGACAGAAACTTTAACACAGTTTTAGTAATTTCAGAATGAGATGTGTTGAAAGATGTGTCGTATTTCGCTCACATTCATCACACGACACGGCAGTGTATTAGACCTTTTCTCTCTCGATCTCTCTCCAAGCGTCTTTGAATGAAGAAGACACCATCTTCTTAAATAGGCTCCAGGGCTACACGAAAACACTTAGAAGGCAATGTTAATGTTAGAAAGACAATTTACTATATTTACATCAATCAAAACTTTGATTGAATCAATCAAACAAGTCAAAGCTAATTTACCAAAAATACATCAATCATCCATGTATAGACAGAATTTAAGAAAGGCAAAAACAATCTCAAATCTAACTAATTTAGAGAATCTCAAAAACATATTCTTGGAGAACATATTCCAACACGCCTTGTATGAGAAAAATAGTAAATTTGTTGGGGGTGTTGTATTTAACGCTTTTGCATTAATTGTTCGTACGTAAGGTGTACAAGTTAATTTCCAAGCATTCTCCTTTCAACTTGGACCACTTGCCTGTTACTAATAGTTGACGGAGGTAGTATAAAAATTTGGGAAGATTGGTGGTGTGGAAATAGTGTCATTTCACCATGTATCAATGTGAACCCGTTTTCTTTTGTATCTGATATCATTGTAGATGGTAAAATTGATACTTCTCTGATATCATCCTTAGTCCCACAGGAAAACATTTAGAAAATGCTCAATGTTCATATCCCCAGACACGTTATTTATGTGGATACTCATAGTTGGGGATTGACGAGTAATGGCAAATTCACCATAAGTAGTGCGTATAATTTAATTGCTGGGCGCTCCCCCAATTCTAATGATGGTGACTGGAATTGGATTTGGAAATTACAAATGCCTTTTAAGTTCATTCATTTTGTTTAGCTCATTTTGCATGAAAAAATTATGTCTAATAAACTGCGTTTCCATAGAAATTTGGGGGGCTCTCCGACGTGATAGATGCAATAATGGAGAAGAGGATGTGGATCACATTCTCCGTAAGTGCCCCAAGCCAAGGCTAGGATAGTTTGGAATCTTGTCCAGAAAAATGGAGATTATATTGCCAATTGGGATTTGCCTTTAAAAGATTGGTTGAGTTGGAATCTCGATAATACTGGATATGTAATGGGGGATGAAACCCCATGGAAAGTTATTTTTATGGCTCTTTTGTGGAATATTTGGAAAGATAGAAACAAAGAAGTTATTGAAGAAGTTACTGAACAACCATCAAATATCGCTTGGAAGGCCAAAACTTAGCCAGGGAAGTTGCTTACTCTTTTCTTCAAAATATTAATCCCAAGATTATCAAAGATCCTCGATTTATTTCTTGGCTTCCTCCTCTTGCAGGTAAGATCAAGCTAAACACCGATGGAAGCATTCAATCCTCCAACAAGAAATATGGTTTTGGAGGAGTCTTTAGAGATGATGGGGGCAAATGGATGTATGGCTATTATGGTAGTTTGACGCCTTGTACGAGTCTTGAAGCAGAACTCCACGCGATTCTGGTCGGTCTGGAAATCGCTCAAGATAAGGGATGGGAAGAAGTCATAGTCGAAACTGATTTGCAAGCTGCGAAGGACCTCTCTGTTAGCCCCAGAGGTGATACCCACCTGCTCATGGCGCTTTTGGAAGACATCAAAGCTTTGTTAGAGTCAACGGGTTGTACTCTCCAACAGGCCCGGTTCTGGGCAAGTGCAAAGTGATACACTGAACAGGGCCCCAAAATTTGAAGGGCCCAATTCTTATATATATGTATTATATATAGGTTTTTTATCAACTTTTTTATAGATAAAACAAACATTAGTTCATTTGATAGAGTGGTGGTTTGATGTGGATAAGTATTTTTAACCATCAATTTTTTTTTTCAAGATTTGTACTATAATTATTAAAAATCTATTTTATTTGACATGAAGGTTAAGAGATCAATTCCTGGCATTTCCATAAAAATATGTATTTGTCATTTTCGCTCAAAACATCAATTATTACAAGATCAAATGAAGACTTATGTATATATAATCTTTCTCTTATATTTTGTGTCCCAAATTTGAAGGGGCCTAATTTCATGGAAATTTGTAGCCTAGCTTTATTTTTTATTTTTGCAAAAAATCAATTATGAAGATCTAATTGAATATTTTGCTTCAAGAAATTTAGAATGATGATACTTTTCAAAGAAAAGTCCGATATTAGTTTGGAGTTTTAGGGATTTTGGTACTTCATTTCTAGGAAAATAATTTTAATATAATAATATTATAAAATATGTAACCTATCTTTAATTTTTGATAATTGTCTTTTATCAATTCTAGGGTCTAAGTTTAAATCTAGCACAGGGCCCCCAAAATGTCAGGACCGGCCCTGCTCTCCAACACACTTGAGGGAAGGAAACGCCAGTGCAGACCATCTTGCGAGAATGGGGGCTGACCAAGACACAATCTTGATGCAGATGTCGGAACTGAATGAGGAACTTAGAATTTTGTTAGGCATTGATAGTAGGGGAGTTGCTTTCCCCAGGTTTTAGTTTCTCTTTTCCTTGTCTTCTTCTGTTCTTGCTTTTCTTCCAAATGAATCCAAAAAAAAAAAAAAATGTCTAGTTTGGGAAAGGTGTTCAATTAGTATTAGAAATCATGTGGTTTAGATCAATTATTTTTAATGTTGTTTAAAAATAAAAAATAAATGGACTTTAAGCCGTGCTAATGTTGAATTAGCATGGTGCTCCGTTGAGAGGTTGCTTCAAGTGAGACTTGAACACTGAACCTTTAGAGCTCGTTGATTAATAATTTTAATTATTGAATCAAACTATTCAAATTACTAATCCTAAAAAATAATCCAGAGAGTTTCTAGATTGGCAGTACGTATAGGATGAATGCCAGAGTCTCTAATAAAGGGTATTTGGGCATCTCCTAATTTTGTTTGCTTATTTATGGCATTAATACTTAATAGTACAGTAGTACTCTGCCATGAATGTGATGATGATAGTACAATTGATCGAGTTAATGCACATGCAAAACGAATTTTTTTGCTGCAAGAAATACACATTCTAGTCATATTAGCGATCAGATCGGATCCTCTATTTCAAAATAGTGTTTATCTCTTATTTTAATCGTTGGATGTGTGCCACATATGCAAGTGAATAAACAATATTAATTATCCCGTGATTTTTTATACACATGTGGCACACATCCAATGATTTAAATAGGAGATATTTTGGAATAGAAGATCCAATTTGGTTAGCGATGGGTATATATCAGATTTACTTTGTATACTTCGTCCATTCCAAAAAAAAAAAAATTAATAATAATAAAAAGTTTCGCTTTCTTTAGTAGTGTGTCCAAAAAATAGTCTGGTTTTAACTTTTAAGAAAATATATATTTATATTACGATTCAAAAAAAAAGTAGACACAAGTAAATTTTTTAAAATATTTGACTTGTGGGATGAGAATTTTTTTATTATTTTACATGTCAAGTCAACCAATCAGCAGGTAATACTTCTGTAAATGAGCCAATAAAGATGCAATATATAGTACAAAGCGCGGCTCATAATTGTGTTTGCAAAGTTTGAAACCTAACTTTAGGAAGCAGTTGGTGGTTGAGGTGATTTAATGCAGATCTTGTTTGACAGAGAGAGAGAGAGGTGTTACTATATAAACCCTTGTGGTGTTAATGCAAAAGATCAGATTTCACAGAATCATATATAGGCGTTTCTTGAAGATGAAACGCAGTGCAATGAGAGTTGGTGTTTTATCATTGCTTTGTTTTTATGTTCTTGTAGTGAGTGTAGTGGTTGGGAGAAATGTGAGGGATAATGATGACGAGAAGTTTTTAGGTGGTGGTAAGGGGGGTGGGTTTGGTGGAGGAGGTGGTGCTGGTGGTGGAGGTGGGTTTGGGGGCGGTGCTGGTGGTGGGTTTGGAGGTGGAGCAGGTGGTGGTTTTGGGGGCGGTGCTGGTGGTGGAGGTGGGTTTGGGGGCGGTTCTGGTGGTGGGTTTGGAGGTGGAGCTGGTGGTGGGTTTGGTAAAGGAGGTGGCATTGGCGGAGGCATAGGTAAAGGTGGTGGAGTTGGTGGTGGAATAGGCAAGGGAGGTGGGATAGGTGGCGGAATAGGCAAGGGAGGTGGGATTGGTGGTGGAAAGGGTGGTGGAGTAGGTGGTGGAATAGGCAAGGGAGGTGGAGTTGGTGGTGGAATTGGCAAGGGAGGTGGGATTGGTGGTGGAAAGGGTGGTGGAGTAGGTGGTGGAATAGGCAAGGGAGGTGGAGTTGGTGGTGGAATTGGCAAGGGAGGTGGAGTAGGTGGTGGAATAGGCAAGGGAGGTGGGATAGGTGGCGGAATAGGCAAAGGTGGTGGTGTTGGTGGTGGAATCGGAAAAGGTGGTGGCATTGGGGGTGGAATCGGCAAGGGTGGAGGAATTGGTGGTGGTGTAGGTGGAGGTATTGGAAAAGGTGGTGGAATCGGAGGAGGCATTGGAAAAGGCGGTGGAGTTGGAGGTGGAGCAGGTGGAGGATTAGGGAAAGGTGGTGGTGTTGGGGGAGGCATAGGAAAGGGTGGTGGAATTGGAGGTGGTGCAGGGGGAGGATTTGGAAAAGGTGGTGGTATCGGAGGAGGCATTGGAAAAGGTGGTGGAATTGGTGGAGGCTTTGGCAAAGGTGGCGGGATCGGTGGAGGCTTTGGCAAAGGTGGCGGGATCGGTGGAGGCTTTGGCAAAGGTGGCGGAATTGGTGGCGGCTTTGGCAAAGGTGGCGGAATCGGTGGAGGCATAGGCAAAGGCGGCGGCATCGGTGGAGGTGGAGGATTTGGCGAAGGTGGTGGAATCGGTGGTGGGTTTGACAAGGGAGGTGGATTTGGTGGTGGCTCAGGTGGTGGGTTAGGTGGAGGATTCGGCAAAGGTGGCGGCTTTGGAGGAGGTGCTGGAGGTGGATTCGGTGGTGGAGCAGGTGGAGGTGGTGGTGGAGGTGGTGGTGGTGGAGGCGGAGGTGGTGGTGGCGGTGTAATTGGAAGACATTGATAGATTAGTTCCACAGAGAACGTATAATAAAACATATATCTAAATATATATATACTTCTATAGTACGAATTACCGTCATTGATTGACTATTGATAAATGTAATATTTATACTCAATTTCCAGTGATCAAAAAGACGGTAATATTATCGATTTTAAAAAGAATTCTTATGGACAACATTTGTTGTTTTATTATCCTTCAATTTAAATGTTATATGGTTGTAATTCGTGTAGGTTTGAAGTTGGTGAACTAATATTTTTTTTTAAATATATGATTTCATCTTCTATTATACCGAGTTCGTCGTAGAAATTCTTGTCGTTAGCGGCTCTTCTTCCTTCCTTCGCATCGCATTGGGCGATTTCATTGTAAGTTAGTTTTTTGCGAAGGGCAATTTTTGGGATATCAAATCTTTCTTAAAAAGGAAACGACTCTCAAATACTGACTCTTTGCCCTGAACGGAGGGAGTATATTTTATTAAACATATTAGAAATGCACCTGAACAATACATAGACTTAATATCAATATAAATAAAATAATTAAAAACTTGCGACCAAAACTACCCTTGGGGTCATGGTAAGAATTTTTTTGGTGATATCAAACAAAGGAAATAGATGTCAAATATAATATGTTTTTTATAGAAACCTTTAACACTATATTATTGAAACTCAATATTTTCTGCAAAATAATTTATACTCCCTTCATCCCTAAATTATTATCCAGTATGATTATATTTTTGTTGTCAAAAAGATGTTTATATGAATGCAATTTTGACGTATATTTATTTATTTCTTTCAAAATCATAAAATGTGTAATTTATAGTATATGAGAATTCAATTAAAAAATCAAACACACACCAATATAAAGAACAAAATCTATATAAGGCAATTGATCAAAATTGATTATCCTATTTCAACCATTAAAAGACTAAAAATTAATAGGGGCCAAACATATCCTTAACCCAATTCACAATATTTAGATGATAAAACCCAATTCACAATATTTAGATGTTAAAACTCAAAAAACAACTATTCAATTGATTTTGGGTCTAGGAAATAAGGGCCAAATTATTAACTATTCACTACATTTTAAGAACATTTATGGCAAAAATCAACCAAGAGCAAAGATGACAAATTTGAAAAAAAAAAAAAAAACCCATTAAGAAACCCTAAAAGACCTACTTTAGTTGTTCACTGTTAACATTGCAATTCTTCTGTGCTCCTTCCCCAAATCTCCATTTCAATTTCTACGTCTCTCCCAACTATTCAATATTCAAATTTCTTCCTTTTGTTATTTAATTCTATAACAAAATGTTTTGACATTAATGTTTAATTTCGGGAATTGGAGCAATTTATTACTCTCTCCATCCCTTAATTATTGTCTTGTTTGACCCGACATACGGATTAAGAAAAAATAATTGACTTGATTATTAATATTGGTATAATGTGTAATTTTCTTTAATGCTCATATGTACGTGGTCCATAATTAAAGTAAGGAAAAAAATAAGGGTAAAATGGTAAAAATGATGTATAAAAAGAAAAGTTTTCAAACAAGACAATTATTTTGGGACGACAAAAAAGGAAAGGAAGATAATAATTTAGTGACTGAGGGAGTATTATTTTTTTTGTCCGCAAAATAACTGGTTTGGATTTGTTGGAATCTGGTTGGTTGGTTTTTTTTTTTGCAAAAAGTATCAGCTAACTCTTCGTTATTTTTTTCTTTGACATACATGCTTGGTTTAAAATTATTTTTTTATTTTTGTTTCTAAAATATTATAAATCACGTTTTTTTAGGAACAATTTTGCTTTTATATATTTTTAAATTGTTAAGATTTTTAAAATACAAGCTGATAGTTATATTGCCATAATATTTAAAATTTAAAATTAAAATTCAGTTAAATTAACTTTGGATCAGATGAAAATGGACAAAATAATCTCAAATTTATCACACTTCAAGCTATTTTTATACTTCTGTCAGTTACTTGTATGCATTGTCTTTACGTTTCATCCATTTCGAAAGATCTATCATTTAGTTTTATTCAAATCAAGATCAGTCATTCAGTTGCCCATCCAAATTATCTTCTCAAAAATGACTTGGATGACTAAGGTGAGCATTGTTTTCGTGATTAAGGTAAGCAATTTTATTTTTCGTTTAGTTAATCTACAGTCATTTAGATGTGATTTTTAAGATTTTGGTTTTATAGTTATCTTTTTTCATTCGTTTTTAACTTTTTACCTATATGCTTCTTTCGTCGGTTCAACTTTTTTTCTTTTATATATCTCAATTTTAAGTTCTTATTTGAGGTAAAAGTAATATAAAAAGGAGAAATATATCTTAAAAAATTACCATTTAGAATTTAAGATCTGTTCAAATTTAAAAATCTGTTAAAAAAGTAATACTCCCACCGTTCTAGATAAAGAGTCCACTATTCTATTTTAGAATATTTCACTTAAAAAGTCAACTTTCAAAAATTAAGAGATAAAAGTGTCATTTTATTACTAATGGGTTATAAAAGTGTCATTTTCTTAAAAAGTTTGACTTTCAAATGGGAACTCTTTGCTCGAAACGGAGGGAATATAACAAAATCTTATATATAAAGTTATACCAAAAGAAATACCAAAAAAAAAACCAATAAGTCAACTTGAAAGCCAGCTGTGTATTAAGATATATTCGCTTTTAAATTATTACAGTACAAGTTACTAAATTTGTTTTTTTGTCTTTTATTTTTTGGGGTGGGGGGAGGGAGAGAATAGCCTAATAGGGATACCATAAATCACCAGATAATTATATTGTCATTCTTTTTTTTTTTTCTTCAATTGTTACCTAACAATTCAAATACTAATATGTATTTATACACTCAACTATGCATTCTAATGTATATAGTAACATGTGCGGTCAATATTAATTTTGTTCATATTCCAAGGCTATTACACTTTTACTATGGATCAGTAAATTCATCCAAGACATTGAAAATTATACAATCAGACTTGTGCTCTCTAAGGATAACTTTACATTTTTTGTAAGATAATTTTGACGAGATATTACTATTTTAGGAATCAAGTGTCATTGTATTTATATAGATATAGATTTCTTTAGAGTCCTTCTATTTGGTCAGTTCAATGGTTATTGAGGAACAAGGCGTGCTGAAAGGCGGTTACCGATCTTAGCAAGGAAATGATCGATCACGTCGGCATCCTATGTCTCTTTCTTAATGGCCGTCCCGTCACCCATAAAGGATTGCCATTTTTGCCTGAGCTGATCACAAACCTGAGGGTTCAACCACATTAGATCCTACAGTAAATGGCAAAATTAGCAACTGGTGCATAGAAGAAGGCATGCATATCATGGAGAGAGATTAATATCAATTGTGGTTGTGACTTTTTGAAGGAGAATACTGACCATGTGTGAGATAAATAATGAGCGACAGCCAATCTTCTAACATTTTGAAATAAGCTGCTGAGATTAATATCTATAGTACCCCCTCTATTTCAAAAAAATTGACGTTTTTGAGTTGTGCATACATATTAAGAAATTTTATAAGTTGACAAATATACCCTTATTAAATATCTTTAATTTTTGTGCTAGGAGTAGTTGAAAAGATAAATTAGAAGGAGATAGCCATTGAGAGAAGATAAATTATTTAATAAAGAGATGATCAATTATTGGAACTTGTGAGAAGACAAGGGTAAATTAGGCAAAACATACATTGAAAACATAAAACGACAATCTTTTTTAAACAAATTTTTTGAGCTAAAACGACAAATATTTTGAAACAGAGGAAGTACTAAATAGATGGCCAGACTTATTGCAACTGTTTGATGAACTGCGGTTTAATGCCTTAAACGGTGAACTGAATCAAACCACTTGATTATAAATTCCTTGAATAAACTGAACCATTTAAGTTAGCAAATCCAACTATGCCTATCGATCCGGTTCAAAGTTATACGAATAAGAGTCCGTTCGGTGTAGCGTTTTTAAAATGCTGTATTTTGAAAACGCAGCGTTTCTAAAACACAGATTATTTAAAACGCAATTTTTTTTTTTTATAAATGTGTTTGTGATATTATGTTAAAACGCAACTTTTTTTTCCTACTGTGTTTTAAAATCTGCATTTTAGGAAAAAACTAGGAATTCCAGCGTTTTAAAACGCAGCTGCGTTTTGAAAACGCAGCTTTTTCTATCGTAGCATTGAAACGCTAAGTTAAAGAATAAGATGCGTTTTAACCCTACGTTTTGGCCAAAACGCACGAACAAAAGGACTCTAAAATAATTTGTAAGGCAAAACTCCACTTTCTCACAGCTCAGTCTACCACCAAACACACGGTGGGTTAGATAGGAGAGATCCGTCTTATAGAAAATACTTGTAAAATGATATTTTTTAAGTTTTTTCCTAATAATAAAAGAATAACGTAAAAAAGAATAAAACTAAACTAAGTTTTGTTTTGTTTTGTTTTTGTTTTTTTTGAAGAAACTAAACTAAATTAAGGTACATTAAACATGGATTCAAAAAATAGCTGAGTTGACTTTGGAAAATAAAAATACGACTTTTTTCCTTTGAGACGACAGGATTAACAAAGAATGAGTCTGGGTTTGTAAATCAAATGAGCTTTAGCTCATTTTCTACTTGGGTTATGGTTCCCGAACCGAACGTTATCAGGTTCTGAATTTTTAATTTTTATGAGTAATGTTACGGGTACTTAAAAAATATTAAATTTTTTATAAGAATAATACTATGAGTACTTAAAGAGTACCAAATTTTTTATATTAAATAATTTATCAGTTAATGTAACAACTAATGTGATGCATTAATTATAATTTTTAATTTTATTTTTTATATCATAACAACTGTCACTTACACATCATTTAGTAAAAAAAAAATTTAATACTCTTTTTTAAATCTTCTATCTCCCTCCCTATCACATTCTCTATCTCATTAAATCTCAACTCTACATATTTTCTTGTAAAAAGAAGACAAACTAAAATAACATATACATGTGTAAGGTTAAAATTTAATGGGACAGAGAGTGTGATAGAGGGTGAGATAGAAGATTTGAAGCCAAATTGGGAATGTGTTTTCTCTTCCGGCTCTCTGATTTCATTGGCATGTAGTTTTCTTTCTCTACTAACTTCGTCTCTTCTTACCCTGATTTTGACGCTTTGTCGCGCACACCAACTGTTCGACAAAATGACTCTGTGTAGGTTCCGAAGCATTTTCAAAAGCACCCATCTTAGCTCTACAAACCTCATTTCAGTCTCCTCTTTTTCTCTTCTGCTTGTCAAACCCAATCAAACCGTACCCTTCCCACAGCTGATCTTTTGCTAAACAAGCACCAATTTTCTCCAGTAACAGCTTCCAAAGTCTCTTCAGTGTTAGCTCGTCTTAAAGACCCAGAAAGAGCTGATTCCGTACTATCATTCTTGAAAGAGAGCGGCTTCTCACAGACCCAACTTGAACAAGCTGTTGAAAGCATGCCCAAAATATTGTGTTCAGAACTTGAAACCACCATTAAGCCTAAAATCAAGGTTTTCCAAGACTCTGGCTTCTCTCCAACTGACGTTGCAGGATTCATTTCAGCTCACCCGCAGATTCTAATGGATATGAATATTCAGCTTAAGCAATCGCTTTTGGTGTTGTGTGATGTTTTGGTTCCAATTTAAGTGTTTCTGTTCTCCACAAATATTGGCGGTTCCTACGTCGTAATTTGGAGAAAGCGAATGTGGAGTTTTTGCAAAGCTGTGGAATCAGCTCGTCGCAGATGAAGTTGGGAGTGACTCTGTATCTGACGTATTTAAAACCTGAAACTCTCAAGGATGTTGCGAAGAGGGTGGATGAGATGGGTGTTAGTAGGGAATCCAGGATGTTTATTTATGCTTTGTTCACTGTTAGTAGCATGACAACTAAGAACTGGGAACACAAATTGGATCTCTTCCGGAGTATAGGGTTTTCTGAAGAAGAGATTGTGTCTGTGTTTAGGAGGCTGCCTAATGTATTTGCGGTGTCTGAGAGGAAAATCAAAGAAATGACTGAGGTTCTGACTGGTTCAGGGATGTATGATATTTCATTCATTGCTAGCAACCCACAGATCCTTATTTACAGCATTAAGCGCACGATCAAACCGAGGCTACAGGTTCTGAAGATTCTGAAAAGAAAGAATCTTTTGAGTGTGAAGACCAAGACATCTGTATATGGATCGTCTGAGAAGAAATTCATTGATAGTTATGTGCTCCATTTTGCAGATAGAGCCAGCAAATTGTTTGGGATGATCAATGAGGCAAAAAATCAACTTAAGGTCGTGGAAGGGAGTGCGGAAGCATGAATTGACCCTTGTGAGCAAGCTGACTAATTGATGTATTTGCCATGGATCAAATGCACAACAAAGCATATTCTAGAAGGGACTCTTTGGAACAAGATCTTAGTCACTGACCCAGAGCATGACTTCAGGTATTTAAATTACTTCGTGAATGAGTAGTAATTTCAAATAGATCTGGAGAATGCTACTTCTACTTGCAGATATTGGACTTATATTAGTTTAAATTCCTTTCCATTGACTGCTAGAACTTCTTTCATTTGTCATCGCTTCAATTTCATGCTTTAGGGGTTTGTTAGTTTAGTTTTATCTTAATTTCGTAGAATTCTGTTTCTTGGCAAACCATTTTATTTTTTGGTCTCTTTTCCATACAGATGATATATACCCAAAAATATGATAGTTGAAAGTTGTTAGTGATAGCCATGCCATTTCTTAGTGTGTTTTAACCTATTGTTTATAAATAATTATGCAAAAAGGTGTAATCCAAGGAATATGAAAATTAATAACGTCTCTGTGCAACTTCATTTAATTTTGATCCACAAGAGAAAGATCCGTATTATTAGGCTCTGTTTGTTCACGGAAATTGTTTTCCGTATTTTCTGGGGTTTGATAAAATTAGAAAAATGTGGTCAGTGTAAAAATTTTACAAATAAAAATAATGAACCTCAAAAAGCCCTTGTTTGTACCAGGACGGCAGGACCAATGCTTTGCATTTTTTTGATATGAGCCTGTTTTCATTATGTTCTTAAAAAAAAAAAAAAAATCCTTTGCATTTTCTGTTCCTATATGATATTGCAAGCAAGGAAGGACGAAAGAAGCCTATTATATATATAATTTTTTTTTTTTGGGTAATAACGAAAGAAGCCTATGAGCTAGGCTCTTTCATCAGAAAACAGTTTTCTTACAGACCCTCTCCTCCATAAGTCATTTTCTCGCAATAGAGAGCCTGAAGTTTTAAACATTCAACCCTAATGAATCCAGTTTGAATTTTCTCCCTCCAGTCTCAGTACAGTACTGATGTTTCTCTCTTAACTGCTTTCGCCTCCTCTTCCTGTGTCTCTCCCCATCTTGAGATGATCGACACGTGGTAGGGTTTACATGGGGATAAGGTTGACAGTTGTTGGGGAAACATTGGGCTATTTCCTCTCCTCACGAGGCCTCCAACAAGGGACCCTTTATCTCCCGGTCTTTTCATTATCGCCGCGGAAGTTCTGAGTTGAAATCTGAATGAGTTACATCGCAGTCGCAGTCGCAGTCATCCCCATGTCACTTTCTCTTCTGCAAGTTGATGTCCTATTATTTCGCACCTTGCATTCGCGGATGATGTTATCATTTTCTGCAATGGCAATAAGAACTCACTTGAGAAACATAAAGCTGTTCTTTCTTTATACGAAGATTGTTACGGGCAGCTCATCAACTCCTCGAAAAGTTGTTTTCTCACTTCTCCTGCTCTTCTCCCTCACAGAGTCCAAAATATTGCAGCTATCTTGGGGTTCGCTAGAAAAGAATTCCCTTTAACTTATTTGGGCTGCCCTTTATTCGTTGGTTAGAAAACAAATCAGCTCTTTGATCCTTTTTTGACTAAGCTGAAAGACAGAATTAGTACTTGGATAGGTAACTTCTTAACTCCTACGGGAAAGATTACCCTCATCAACCATGTTCTTCATTCCATTACTTCTTTTCAAATTGCTATCCTAGATCCCCCTCGCATGGTCGTTAAAAACATTGGCGCATCCTTGCCAATTTTTTCTGGGGTCAAGTCGAGGGTAAACATAAAGCACACTGGATTTCGTGACACAATTGTTGCTTTCCTACTTCTGAAGGTGGCCTTTGGATAAGCTCTCTGCAAGACTTAATTCAGGCTTTTTCTGTTAGTTTGTCGTGGAAATTCCGTACTCAAGGCAGTATTTGGGCTAAATTTATGGCAGCCAAATATTGCCATCGAGCTCACCCTAGTCAGAGTATGATTTTGGGTTTTCATGTGTGGAAGCGAATGCTATTGGCTAGGCCTTACGCAGAAGCATGCATTCATTGGCTAATAGGGAACACACAATGATCATTCTGGTATGATAATTGGTTGCTGGGCATGAAGTTAACCAGACTGCAGGACTGCAATCTCACCAAGGTTCATGAACTCTTTGATTCCCCATCTCAATTGTCCAATGAGGAGAACACTGTTTTTCCTCCCCCTGCTCTCCAAGCTCTCTCAGACCATGGTCTTCGGCTTATAAATAATGACGATATCCCTTTCTGGACGGCGACCTCCAATGGTTCTTTCTCTCTCACTTCTGCTTGGCACTTGGTTAGACAAACAAAACCAATTATATATACTGCTCAGTTTATATGGAACAAGAGTCTTCCTCAACAGATCAGTGTATTTCTGTGGCGTTTATTCCAGCAACACCTTCCTCTTGATGATGCGCTATGGTTGAAAGGTATTCATCTATCCTCTAAATGCACATGTTGTCTTGACAGAAATACGGAAACATTCTCACATGTTTTCAATCTAGCCATACTGCCATTTCTGTGTGGTCCATTTTTTGCCTAGAGTTTGGTGTTACTTTTCACTCCTCTTCCATCCAAGCGTGTTTGCCTTGGTGGTTTCAACCGAAAAGCAGCATAGTTCATATCTTACTCCCCTCCTTGATTCTTTTGGGATTATGGAAGCATCAAACAGAGCCCTATTCGAACAGACGGTTGATTCAGTTGCTAAGATCATTTTATCAACAAAGTGTGAGTTATTTTCTGTTTTAGAGGAAGCAAATTATGTTCCTTCTCGCTCTCTCTGTTTTCTGCAAGGTTGCAGTTTGGTTACAACAGAATGGGCATTTCGGCGCTGTTGTTGAAATGGATTCAAATATCCTTTTTCACTGTCTCACTCATGGCTTTAAACCTCCTTGGCGATGCTGGCACTTTATCCAACGCATTCTCTCTATTCATAGCGAAATGAACTTCACGTTTCAACATTGTTATTGCGAGCCAAACAGTGTAGCTGACAATCTGGCCAATTTGGGTTGTGATCTCTCTTCCAACAGCTTGGAACCTCTTTGCTGACCTTCAATTTCTTCCATCAACGATTCGAGGAAGCATTATTGCTCTTGATATCCAAAGCATCCCCCCAAAATCAAATCTCTTAAATGTATTCTAGATGCAGTACTACGTTTTTTCCTCTTCGATTTATTGTAGCCCTTGGGCACTCAAAGTGGTCGGGCTCTTTAGCTCCATCTCAAGCATAAAATATTTGCATTGGAGAAGTTTTTTTTTTTTGTTGGGAAAGTCTATCTCTCCCACGTGTCTTGCATTTTTCACTAGATAGATTGCATTGGAGAAATTCTAAAAAAAAAAATGACTATATTTTATATTTTTTGCCAAAAATAAATTTTCTTATTTAAACATGTCACATAGAAAAAATTGTATTGGAGATGTTCTAGTCTTGTATTTAAGGATGGACTCTTGTCCAAACCAATTTCAATTCTTACCTGTTCCCATTAGAGAAATCATTATATTTCCACTGAAGCAGTTTGGTGTAGCGTTTTCGAAACGTAAATTTTTTAAAATACAGATTTTTTAAATGTAAATTTTTTAGAGCATAATTTTTTCTTATAAACACGCTTGGTTTACCATTTCAAAAAGTTATTTTCCATAAACTGAGTAGTCGTAAAAAATGACGGTTTTACAAACAAGAGAATTCAAGGGTTGTTTTTTATAAAATGGCTCATCAGCAGCGTCTTGTACCTTCGCGTTTGGTGAAAAGCTACTCCGTAACAAAAATGCAGTTTTGTTCCGCTGCATGACACATTATTATTGTCAAAAAAAAAAAAGCTGCGTTTTTTCCGTACATTTTGCGCACAAAGCAGTATTAAGGCTGGCAAAATCACTATCGATCCTACAATCAAAAACCATCAATGGAATCATCGCGAGGTTATAAACTTATGATGTACTATCATTGAAACGAGTATATAGATTTGGTTTTTCTAAATTGCCGACACTGATCCAGATTAAATATGAAAGAGAGAGGTAGGTGAGGTATGATTATACGTAGTAATGGTTGAGATGATGCAGTAGTAGGTTTAGGAGTAGGGGTGGCAATGACAGGCACGATACGATTGCACGAATCAGCACGACACGATTATAAACACGAATTACAGAGACAAGAAACACAATAAGGCACGACACGACACGACACAAAACACGACATGAAAGCACGAAATTATAAATTTAGTTAAAATAACGTTTATTATTATATTTATGATCAAATAAGATAGATAACACGAAAATACGATAATGTGGCATGAACACGATACGATGACACAAATTGTCACCCCTATTTAGGAGGGTTTGAACTTTTTTTTTTTCTTTCTCTTTCACGATGTACAGTTTCCAAACCATTTTAGTTCCGTGATTAATTCCCGCTCGTGATATTGAGCAAATGTCTCGAGAGAATTCAAAACCGGTGAGAGTCAGAGGATTTGACTCTAGTTGAGGTTTGGTTTCGTTTTTTACCACGATAGCGGAAAGTAGGGGCATTAACTCGGTGTTAGAAGAGTGTTGAGGAAAAGGATATTCGTAGCTTAATCAGAGTTTATAACAATCATTGACATACAATGGCAAGAGCATCCACAATAATACATCTTTATATCACACTTTAAATACCTCATTTTTCGTTTAAGTTTTACTTTTTTAACACTATAAAAATAAATTCACTCCAATAAGCACTCTCTAGACGATCCTCTAAAAATTAAATATGTCTCATCTCAACTAACAAATCTATTATATTTTTCCTCTTTTATTTATATTTTTCCACCACAATTAAAATAAAATATTTTAAATTTTATATACTATGAAAAGTATATTGTACTCTCTCCGTTCTTAAATTATTGTCTTGTTTGATCCGGCACACAGATTTATAAATTTTTTTGACTTGATTATTAATATTGGTATAATGTGTAATTTCCTTTAATGCCTATGTGTATGACTCATAATTAAAGTAGGGAGAAAAATAAGGGTAAAATAGTAAAAATGATCTCCTAAACTATGAAAATTTAAAATAAGATAATTATTTAGAGACGGATAAAAAAAAATAAGATAATTATTTAGGGACAGATAAAAAAAATAAGACAATAATTTAAAGAAGGAGAGAGTATATTTTAATAATTTTCATTTCAAAATCCATATATATATATATATATATTAAAGTTGGTGAGGTGGCCTATGAGTTTGCCACCTATACCATTTTTGTTAAATCTTCATTTTGGTGAACTTGACTCTTCAAATTCTTATTTATTAGGAGAGGAAGTCATTAGGTAATAATATTACCTAATAATATTACCTATTATAAAGAGTATATATAATAGTGAATAGTAATAGGTGAAGAACTTTAGGTATTGACAAGGAAATCAAAACCAAATGAAAAGCAAAACAATATTTGTAATGAAATTTGAACCCACAACCTTTTATATATGCACACTCACCTTAACCAACTGAACCAATTATATTATATGTATATTTTTAGAATACTACATATATTATGATTAAGTGGGGGTCACGAGACCCATGTACTATAATATTCACTTATTTTGATTATTATTTCAGTGTATAAAAAATAAACTATTTTGTAAATATAATATCCAACTAAACTTTTTCTAATCATTGAATGATCTTCAAAAATAATTTTATAAAATATAATTATATTCAATCCTTAAACAATTCACATTTGTTCAGAAAAAAAATATCTTTCTTTAATAAATTCTAAAGTAAATATTTTATTTTTAATTTTTTAAAAATTCTTCAAATATATGTCCAAAATATCTTTATTAAGTGCAAGATAAAAACAAAAAGAAAAAAACAAAGCAAAGGAAAAGCAACCCAACAAAAATGTATAAAAATGAAAATACATATATTGACCACTAATAAAAAAAACTTATTTTGAAACAAAAATACTATACTAAACGTTCACGCCTATATCGAATAATGATAATTTTATATAAAATTATTCATAAAATATATCAATTAAACACAAAAATTAAATTACACCCGTGCAAAGCACGGGTTCTATAACTAGTATTAAACAAAAGTATATTGTGCTCAAATAAAGTGAGGAAAATGTAGATGATTTGAGTTACTATTCATGTTAAAACTCACCCTATATTTAGAGGATGATTTAATTGGTTTTAGAGATAGGGGGTGGATTAGAGGGATCACCGTAGGATCAAGAGAGGGTAAAAATCTCTAAAAATCTCTAAAATTATTTTTAGGGGGCGGTGGGAGGGCTCCCACTGTGTACGCCCTAAGGCAAGTGAACCGGGGCGGGAATGGCACCAACCCAGTTTTTCATACCAATATTTCGCACCAGTTATTGTGAACAAACATATATATACTTTTCGATCGGAAAAATTATCAAAATGACCAACGTACTATCATTTTGTCACTGATTTTATTTCGTACTCTCAATATCTTAAATCTGACCAGTGTATTCACTAATTGAGTCCAATGTGGTCCTCCTGACTAACGGCCCATCCAAGGATTTAACGAGCTACTGACGTGGATACCAAGTAGTAAGTTCTTGTTTGTGTGAAATTTTTTTATTTATTTCGTTAATTATTTTATTGTTTCTTGCTTGCGTGGACATTACATAAATGACCAATACATTGGGAGAGACAGAGACAGAGACAACTAGAGAGAGAAAGAGAAAAAAGGAGAAAGAAAATCAAGAAAACTGGTGCTTGAAATATTAAGAAATCCTCGAGATTGATGGATAAAGGAGACGATTAACAATTCTTCTATCGAAAGGGGTGTGATCACGCCAAAAAGTGTTCTGGTTATTTGTCAAAGTCCACGTATGCAGTTAGAACGTTGGTAAGATGCACTAGCTCTCAATAGGCACAAATGTTAGTGGGACTTGTCCTCCGGTAGATACCTGTGATAAAAGGAAGCACCGTTAGGGAGCTGGACATTGGTCCAGCTAAAACCCTCAGGTGAAAGAATCAGTATATTGGTAAGATTTGTGGTTTCCGGTGAGGATTCAGGCTGCTCTCAGGGAGTAAATGCACTGAATGCTTTGGAGACTTAGTAGTTGTGTGTGTTTGAACTTAGGTCATAAATGAAGGCATTCACCTTGTATTTATACTGGAAGAATGTTGGTTTGGGACAGGTGGGCCTGCCAAGTGTCAACCTAGGACAGGTGGTCACATGTCCATTTATGGCAGCCGCAATCTGCATTGATGAGCTTTAAAGGAGAAGTTACCTGTATTGATGTAGTGGATAGAACTTCACTGGAGGGTGTGTAGATCTTCTAGAAGCAGCTTCACTTAGAAGGCAAGTCACTCTTTTATCCAATGAGAAGCTGGTTTGTGGTCCCGGGATGACGTAATAGCAGGTAAGCATTGAATGCAGCAACTTTTGTTGACTATCTTCACATTCTCGGGGTGGAGACCTCAAGGTCTTGGAGTTTGGTAGCCCGGGTTTCAGACTTCGCGGGCTTTCTGGGCCGATGTATTAGACGTTCTAAGTTATTCCGAGCTCCTTGAGGAGGTCGGGTTTAAGGTGATGGAAGGATACGTGCTCGGGATCCGGGCTATAGATGTAGCTCGGGACTGAGGTGAGCTGTCCTACGCGCTCCAACTAAGCATGGCCACGTGTTCGCTTGTGCCATATGGAAAGAGAATATTTTAGTATCTTCAGGGTGATTCCCAGATTTCGAAACCATATAACCCACATATAGATTTCTACACATACATATCATTTTACATCTCCGACGAATCACTGGAGTCCTTCATCTTCATCGGTCATGCGACAAGCCAGCAGAGCAAAGGCTACAGCTGCGCCGCTGCCACTATGGTGACATTAGAAGCGATCGGATCGAAATCCCCCACACAAAACGAGCCTTGGTACCGGGGAGTCAGAAAGAGGCCGTGGGGTCGATTTGCCGCTAAGATCAGTGACCCGTGGAAGAAAGCCCGAGTCCGGCTCGGTACCCTCGACTCAGCCGAGGATGCAGCACGCACCTATGACACCGCCACTCGGTCCCTCCGCGACCCCAAAGCTAAAACTAATTTTCCATTTCTATCCTTGCCTATACAAGAAATTCCCGAAGGGGACACCAATCATCAGAGTTTTTTCAATCCAAACAAGGATTACGATTACAAACAGTTTCATCATCAATCCCGGCCAATGTCGAGCAATATGAGCAGTACGGTGTAGTCGTTCAGTGGGCCCAGACCGTTACCCCTGCCACGGATAAGAACCCACCAAAAATTAAAGCCGTTGGTGCCGCAGATCAACAATTGTCACAGCAACTGCGATTCATTAATACATTGCTAAGTAAATAAAATATTTAATTGAATAAATGTCCACGCAAGCACAGGCAATAAAATAATTGAAGAAATGAATAAAAAAATTCCACACAAGCAAGAACTTAATCTAATTGGTGTTTACGTCAGCAGTCCGTTAAATCCTTGGATGGATTGTTAGTTAAAAGGATCACATTGAACTTAATTAGTGAGTACAGTAGTTAGATTTAAGATAGAGTACAGGGTGAAACTAATTATTAAATGTAGTACGTTAATTATTATGATAATTTTTCCAACAGATATATTTACTTTACAAATAATAATGTATACATTTTCAAAAAAGAAAAAAAGACAGTTATGGTGCACTCCCAAGCCTTCTCAACCTGTCATTTTGAGGGGCCATCGGAAATGGCCCATAATTAATGTTGCATATGGTTTTGGTAAAATAAGCAGAGGGCCTTAAATACGAGCTGGCTTTTTAATATGCAAAACAAGAGCTCTCTGTGGATGGATGTTTTGTTTTTGTCTTGTACTCCCTCTGTCTCAATAAATGTTCCTACTTTCTATTTTGAAATATCTCATCTAATATTTTAAAAATTTTTAATCTACTTATTTTTTACCATTTTTCCTCATATATTTTAAAGCTTCATTTAATATAATACAGTTTAAAAAAACTCAATTATTTAAAATAGTTAAACACAAATAATATTTACCCTTAAAGCTTCATTTAATATAATACATATTAAAGAAATCAAATTATTTAAAATAGTTAAACTCAATTAATATTTATAGGTATTATTATCAAAACACATTTTATAACACATCATTAATTATGTTTCTTAATTCCTGTGTTTTATCCACTAGGAACATTTACTCGCAACGGAGGGAGTACTTTTTATATATATATATATATATATATATATATATATGAGTTTTCAATGGTTACTACATCTCATTAATGATTGATGATTATTATTAGGGCGAAATTCGGGCCGGTCCCTTTTAGAAAATTTTCATTTGCTAAAATCTACTATAATTGTTTTCAATCGCTAAATGACACTTTTTTTTTTTTTTTTTTTGCGAAATGTCATCTATGCTCTTTAAAAACACGAAATAGTGGACGAAATACATCGTAAAACACAAAAAACAATACATCGCAACATAACACGATGCACATAAAAACATGGAAGCCCACACTGTACTATGCATGGCACAATACGATGCACAAATTACCTTTTTCCATTTGCGATGAACAATTTTCTACATACGTACGATGCGATACACATACGCATTACATCGGCTGGCTGCCAGACCACAACTAACCCTCTTCACTTCAAAAACACAACAACCGGAGCAAAAAATCTTAAAATTCTTCGAAAATTTTGCAATTTTTTTGAAAATATTATGATATTTTATTGGTTATATTCCAAATGGTAGCTACATTGTCCTCAAACCTCCAATAAGTTTGTAGGATATTTTATAATGCCTGAATATCAGGTTAGTATTGCTGAATATATTTTAGCAATACTAACTAACCCACGGCTTTCAGACCACAAAAATAAACTAACCCTCCTCACTTCAGAAACACAACAATCTTCAATTCAAACGGAGCAAAAACACTTAAAACCATCCACCTCTAGAAAGTTTGTAGGATGTTTTTCGATACCTGAATATTAGATTAGTATTACTGCTACTTACGATTGGTCAGTGAAGTCGGATATGAGTTCCAAGAAACACTCACACATATCTTCTAGCAAAATTTTCACAGAAAAAGTTTTGATTCATGACCTCAGGTGCGTAATACATTTTATAAATGTAATTTTTATTTAACAATTACTGAATAGAGTGAAATATGTATACAAACATTACATTTTTTTCGTGTTATTTCTCTCTTTTTGAAATTATGTTTACGATGCACACGTTTTGTGCATCACAATCACAAGTTTGCATTATAAAAAAGTACTATTTTTGTACATCACGATGCACAACCTCTGTATAATATGTGCATCGTGAAATCAAATCCTCTGTTATAATCTTAATAACGTTTTTTCAGATACGCGAGATGCACTAGATCTATTTTCAACAAGTTTACAAACAAACTAATTTCCATTCTGCTTGTTTTGTGGACCTTGTTTACGTCAACTTTAATTTTATATTTGTGTTGATGTTCCATTATGTCGTATGTTAGGCTACTTTTAACAACGCTTTCAGAACTTGAAGAATTAGTACAACTTCTATCATTGTACTCATCATGATGCACAGTTTTTTCTTTACCTTTGTCAAGGTTTTGTGCATCGCAATGCAAGTTTTGTACATCGTCATCTTCATAAACAGTTGCATCGTCTTCTACAATCTCTTCACTATAATTTCCTTCTTTATTAATCCCACAACTCAAACCAGTATCAGTTTCAAACACATCAATAATGATAATAGAAACTGATAAAATTTTAGTCAATGTCAACATATTTTTGAAATCTTCTTCGTTGGTTAAACTACAATTGTTGTGTGATCC